>OY282482.1:7500000-8750000 GCA_958295575.1 Leucania comma | reverse complement strand
GTGAAAATTTCAACTGTCTAGCTATCGCAGTTCTTGAGATACAGCCTGGTGACAAACAGACGGACAGACAGCGAAGTCTTAGTAATAGGGTCTCGTTTTTACCCTTTGGGTACGGAACCCTAAACAACAGCTTTTATAAAAAAAAAAACTGTCATAATGACATATTTATATTTTAAAATAGATTCTGCTGGTTGCTTCCCCGTGTAAGCTCGTGGATTTGTTTGTGTATTTTAATATTTAAGTAAGATTTTTTTTTGAGGTGAGAAATCGTCTCATGTTTTCTCTCGCTCTAAGGTTGAGCGAGAGAGTTTGTCGACTTTTATTGACTAAAACCATATCTGTGTCGTTCAGTTACCCTTTGCGTTCTAGTATGTTCCGAGTTTCCTTTTTAGAAATTCCCAAAAAAAGTAACATTTTCGACTAACCTACTTCACACCAAACGTGGAATGTTTCAAGCTTTACAATACAGAAAAGAATCTCTTTTCGAGATACTTAAGGCTTGTTTACGGAGACGCATTGTTTACATTGCCAATGTAATGTTTGTGTTCACGCGTGCGATGATGCGGCCGCTGCTGCAATATACGACGAACGCCCAACGCGCCGCGAAACGCGCCGTGTCTCCGTTCACAAGCATGGTTTTTGGCTTCCAAAGGCAGTAAGTACGGTGGCTTTATGGTTTTGATCTAGAAGCCAAGTAGGACGGTTTATCCTTATCATGGCATTTTCATTCATAAACAAAAGTGGGAGTATAAATTATGGTGAAAAGGGGGTTTTGGGTCGACTCATTAGCTCGTGAAATATGACCATATTTAGCGATTATCGGCGAACTAAAAATAACTTCGATAACACTGTCATTCATGTAAATATGCCGCTCTAGGACAGAGCAGGGAGGTGTGGTAAACTGTTACTCACTAAAATCACATCTATTTTCTTCCTTTGCCTTGCGTTCCAAGACATCGGAGTTTTCCTTTCGAAAGTCAACTCATGGCTGTAGTAGACTTTGACCTTACTGGGCCCCTAGATTCTGAAACATACATCCGACATTCGTTTCACCGTTTAACAGTTCACCGACAGAAAGTTTCACTTTTCATTTTTTCACCGATAGAACGTTTTACCGACAGGACCTATCTCCGGCTATCGATTCGCCGACACAACTGTACCTCTACCATGAGTTTTATTTAAGCAATAGTGTTCGTCGCTACTCGATATCGACGCCGTAAATATTTTGTATGGCAAATTTTGGTTCTGCGAGTGACCGCTAGAGGCGCTGCAAAATTTGCCATACAAAATATTTACGGCATCGATATCGAGTAGCGACGAATACTATTGCTTAAAACTCATGGTAGAGTTACTTTTCGACTACCACTGGGGTATAAAACATAGTTGCGATATGAGCTGCTGTAGGCAAAGAGAATTAGTAAGGGTCAACGACCTTACAAGAAGTCAATACGCAAAGCTACCGCCTATGGTCATACGACAAGAATAGAATCATTTTTATTAAACTATTAGTCTTATTTTATTAAATTATTAGTATTAGTAAAAATTATTAGTCAGCTAGGACACCACTGGCCTCATCTAGTTTAGACTGACGAAAAAAAAATGGTTTTTAAAAACCTATTCGCAAAAATAAATATCCTTTAAACACCAAAAAAGTAACACAACTTGTACACAAACTTAAATTTATGGATACAATAGCAGTTTGTAGAAGTTGAAATTGTTCTTTTTATTATTATTATTGTACATTTTTAGCTGTGTAAATTATACTAGAAGAAAATTTGTTTAATAAAAAAAGGATACCCATAGATAATAGATATTCCTTTGCAAGGAGTATCTAGATTTTATTCTGTGTTACTAAGATATCAGAATTTCTACGTCGATGTCCCATTTGGGCCGAGACATTGTGACTTTGTATAAAAATACACGTTTAATATACGTGAAATTCCGTGTCTTGTCCTCCGGAAATCGGATCAAGAATCCAGGTCCGGAAATCCTGTCTGAAATCCCAGATTCTCAAAAAATACTTCTCAGAAAGTTCAACGTACTCGTGTGATGTAGACTGGTATGTTATACGAGTATTATTACCTGTTACTTTCTGAAAATATTTTTGTGTGATAATACAGCGCACGTGCGCGGAAGTATCTCATAGAACATGCTGAAATATCCGACCTACCTGTAATAACACCGGTTCTTTACGCTTCAAATGTACCTACCTCTACGATCCTTACATATAGGTATACTTATATTTCGTTTACTACATTTTTTTTATATTTAACCTATCCTTTCTCACTGCAAGGCGAAGGCCTCGCCGACTTCTTTTCTCGAACCACCTCAAACCAGCCCTTGCGGCAGGCGTTTAGGTCATCTCGCCACCTCTTCCCAGATCGGCCTCGTCAGTGTCGGTCATCCTGAGCACACAGCATACAGCACCCACTTTGTGGAAGTTTTTGCCCAGCGGTCAATGTGCATGTGGCTGACGTGATTATCCTTTTATAGCTTTTATATATAATATTAATCATCTTCCTTAGAAAAACTCATTCAAAAAACTTAAAGAATTCAAAAATTTGTTCGCTATGGGATTTGGTACATGTGGAATCCCGGAGGAGTGCCGGCCTGATGCTGCGTAGGGAGCGGAGGTGATCCACCACAGCGTCCGGGCCGCTCCTTTGAAGACCACTTCACCGCGCACATGACGGTGGATAATAGCAGATTTTAAACTAATTGGTGTAATTGCTGTAAGGCCGTGTTTACGGAGACGCGGCGCGTTGGGTAATCCGTCATACATTGCCATATGTTTGTGTTTGCGCGAGCGATGACGCGGCCCGCTGCTGTAATGTACGATGAACGCCCAAAGCGACGCGCCGCGTCTCCGTAAACACGGCTTAAGGCGTTCCTATGCGAGGATAAGCTAATAAATAAATAGCCTGGCAGCTTTTTTCTATGAAACCATTAACACAAAACCACATTATGTTTTTGTTAGGTAATATATTTAATATTATTTTACTCCTTTGATGAAGACGGCATTTGTCATTTGTCATATCAATGTATTGAAGTTTAGACATTTACACAAATTAACCTCTACCCCTAGAGAGCACAATAGTTTCTCATAATAAGTTGTAAGTAAGAATCTACTTACAGATTTGTTTATTTAAACCTATTGTGTTATTAACCTTGGAATTTTAATATCTAATAATATCTACATTGATGACATTTCGTGATTGTTGTACTTAATTTAGCTAGTGGCTATTTTTTGTACGACGTGACATTCTGAGGGCGTGGTTTGAGACCATTGCGATTTTATATAAGTACTTATTTAAAGGCAATGCAAACTTTTGGCATGATTTACTTTTTTATGTTCGCCAGAAATGAAAACTAAGATATATGAGGACAATATGAGAAATCAATAGCAAAAAAGACAGGCCCATAAACTGTAACCGAAAGAAGGTACGTTTATTCGCAAGTCGACTAATCACTACAGTCTTTCACTGTCTATGTCAGAACAGCATTTTATCAAATTGCCTACAAGGAGAGTTCACTTTGAGAGACAGAATCACTGTACTCCCATAATCGCAAGAGCTAGAAAGTCACGTCGTACAACTTCAAGTAGGCCGGCGGTTTTTAAAAGTGTTGCTAGAGTAATACGTAATATTTTGAAATTTCTATTGATAAAAACGGTAATATATAAAACTAAAAACCCGACTGCTTTTCTGAGTATTCATGAAAAGGCCCTAAAACAAGGAAGTCGTTGTACCCGATTACACTTAACTATATAATATTTTAAATACAAGATAAATTGTAGCAGTCGCCACCTAATCGAGAAAGTCAGCCGTCTAGTCAGTAGATTGGAATAATCTGCAATGTAATATAGGTATGTATTCTCTATTCACTAAGCCTCCATTTCTAGAATGGGTCCCGATTTTTTTATTTTTATTTTATTACGATATCACTTTCACAGTAATTACGAATCTAACGACACCTCGCAAACTAAAATCCATCGAGCCGTTCAGGCTGCAGAGCCTGACAAACATTTGAATTTGATGTCAAAAATCCGCCATTTTGTTTTTTTTTTATTTTGATATACCCAGTGTCACTTTCATAGTAAATCCGAATCTAACGACACCTCACAAGCTAAAATCTATCGAGCTGTTCAGGCTACAGAGCGTGCCAAACAATTATACATACCTACATACTTACTTATAATTACTTTACTTATAATTTTTCTTGGTAATAGAGGTTATGTAAACAAAGGAGAATTGTTGCAATATTATAGTACCTTAAGTAACTTGAGTGTAAAAAAAATAGTGATGTTCACATTCCCATATAGTAAAGGTTTGCCACAGGAAGAAAATCGCATTAGGTATAAGATCAATTCAACATTGTATAATATAACATTAAATAATCAATTGTTTCATCTAATTGACACCAACAATTATGTTGGTACTAACTATTTTTTGACTAAAGATAGATATCTTGTAGATACGTACTATCTATCAAACTATTGTAAGAGACAGATAGCTATGTCGCTATCATATTATTTTCTTATTACAGCCAAGAACTTGGCTAAACAAATTGCTCCTATTGAGCAACGCTATAACATGACAACTGATTTTGCCAATAACTTGGCATCGAATATTGACATTAATATTAATTTAAATTAGACATTGAGACAACAGAGTCAATCTCTAGCTTGAATATACTGGCAACCAAAAATTATTCAAATCAAGTTTTGAAATCAATAAACGATATCAACCTGGTGCATCAAAATATTCAAGGATTTATGAACAAAGATTTAGAAATAGAACTATTCCTTAATTGTAATCATATCGATATTCTTTGTATAACAGAACACTGGCTTAAAAGCCACCAGTTCATGTTTAATTTTAGTAATCACCAGGTTGGTAGTTCATTTAGCAGAACTAATGCCTTACGTGGTGGCTCATTGATTTTAGTTAGTAACCACCTTAAATTTAAGGAACGTAAGGATATTGTGAGTCTATCTGTTGAGCGGTCAATTGAAATAGCCTGTATTGAGTTGGACAAGTTTATTATATTAAGTGTGTACAAACCCCCTTCTGGATTGTATGACTGCTTTGAAAAGGTAATGGATGAAGTGTTTAACAAGATCTGTAATTCAAACAAATACATAATCACTTGTGGTGATTTTAATGTTAATCTACTAGAAAACTCAGCTTTATGTAGCAAAATCATAAGTCTATTTCAGTCATACAATCTTGTTAATTTGTTTTTGGAGCCCACAAGAGTAACTCCTACTAGTGCCACTTGCATAGATAATATTTATACTGATGTTATACCTAGCCACAAAAACATTATAAATTTACTAGATTCTGATCACTGTGGGCAATTAATTACTTTTCAAAACCCAAACATCAAAGTGGCTAAAAAGAATATCACTGTTAACCCGAAAACTGCAAATCGCTTAGAAAGTTTTAAAACTAAACTCATTAATAATTTACCAGTTTTGTCAACATTAGATGATCTGAATCATCAATATGAGAGTTTTTTTAACATGTACTGTAAGCAATTTAATTCCACTTTTATACCCAAAACTATATTGGTTAATAGTAATGTATCTTTCAGTGAATGGGCTACTATTGGTATCCATAAAAGCAGAACGCGACTTTATGAATTGTATGATGAAAGAATTCTTGTAAACACTGCTGAGTTTAGTTTATATGTTAGAAATTATTCAAAATTATTCAAAAAAATATGTTCAACCGCAAAAGCGCGTTATTTGAGTTCCAAAATTAAAAATAGTAGTAATATAATTAAAACAACTTGGAATATTATAAATAGTGAAACTGGAAAGTCTAAAAAACCGTGTAATGATTATAGCCTTATAATAAATGACAATGTGGTCAATTCGGACTCACAGGTTGCCGCGGCTTTTGAAAAGTTCTTTTCAGAGATCCCCATATTAACTACAAAATCACTGAACTCATCACCTACTGATGCAGAGTCTTTGCTCAAAGAAAATGTAAAAGTTTGCAATTCTGATTTTAATTTTGAACATGTTACTTATGTAGATATAATTAAAACCTTTAATACTTTGAATGTAAAAAAGACTACAGATTTATGGGGAAATTCTGTGGATGTTGTAAAGTCTATTATAAACGTAGTAGCTCCCAGTTTAGCACTTATTTTTAATAATTGTATTGATCGTGGCGAGTTTCCTGACTTAATGAAATATAGTAAAATAATACCATTGTTTAAAACGGGTAGTACATCTGACCCCACGAATTATAGACCCATCTCAGTGCTACCCACCTTTAGTAAAATATTTGAAAAACTAATTTTACAACAGTTACAAAGATTTTTTAATACACATAAATTATTACACACTAAACAGTTTGGTTTTACAAGGGGTCGTTCAACAACCGATGCCGGTGTTGAACTTTTAGGACATATTTATAATGCATGGGAAGACAAATGCGATGTCCTGGGCATTTTTTGTGATTTGTCCAAGGCCTTTGATTGTGTTCTCCATGAAACATTAATCAGGAAACTTCGCCATTACGGAATCCGGAACTCCTCCCTGGATCTTCTTACTTCATATTTGAGTGATAGGATTCAGAGAGTTGACGTAAACGGAATAAGATCACCCGGGTCTGTAGTGTCAATGGGTGTACCCCAAGGTTCAATTCTTGGCCCATTTTTATTTCTTATTTATATAAATGATTTGCCTTACCTTATAAAGGATAACCATGATATAGTGTTGTTTGCAGACGACACTTCGCTTTTGTTTAAACTTAAACGTCAGCAGCCGGTTACTGACGATATAAATATTGCCCTTTCAAAAATAGTACACTGGTTTAATGTTAATAACTTACTTCTTAATGAAAAAAAAACTAAATTTGTAAAGTTTACGATGCCTAATGTTAGGCAAGTGGAAACTAGTGTGCTAATAAAAGGTAAAGAATTGAGTCCTGAAGGTACTACAGTGTTCTTGGGCTTAACTCTTGATGCTAAGCTTCAGTGGGGCCCACACATTGATAAGTTGTCAAAAAAACTTGGTTCTGCAGCATATGCTGTTAGACAAATCCGAAATCTTACTGATTTAGAGACAGCCCGCTTAGTTTATTTCAGTTATTTCCACAGCGTAATGTCGTACGGTATTTTATTGTGGGGAAATGCCGCCGATATTCAGACGATTTTTGTTTTACAGAAAAGGGCTATTCGTTCAATTTATAAATTAAGTCCCAGATGCTCCCTTAGAGATAAATTTAAAACTATTAATATTTTGACTGTGCCATCTCAGTATATCTATGAAAATATTTTGTATGTTCACAAAAATAGAAATTTGTTTAAAAAGTACAGTGATATTCACAACGTGAATACTAGGAACAAACACAAATTAGTGGTTCCTGCGACTAGACTCAGAAAAATAGGAGGCTCATTTAGATGCCAATGTATACACTTTTATAATAAGATTCCCAGTCCTATTCAGGAACTTAGCCTTAATAAATTCAAAAAACTTGTAAAACGGAAACTTTGCCAGAAGGCTTTTTATACTGTAAAAGAGTATCTCGAGGACAAAACGGCTTGGGATTGACCTGCTCCAGTACTCACTATATTTGTTGTTATTTCATTTACTTTTTTTTTTTTTTTTTAAATTGCCCTTCTTTATTATTTGTTTATTTAATTTGACGATTATTGTTATTTTACAATTATGACATTGTTAACTTTTTTAATTTAATTTTTTTTTTTAATTCTTATTTATACAATTATGACATTGTTTATTTTTACAATTTGACATTAACAATTACTTTTATAATTTTTAATTTTTTTTATTTTAGCAATATTAACTCTGTAAAATTACATTTTTGTATATTTTATTATTGTGAATTTGGGGACTATGTGGATTTTTTTTTCTCGTTTTTCTCTAATTTTAATTAATGTCTGACAGTTATGAGTACTTTTTGCGGCCTACCCAAATGTCCTTTCTTTGGTATTGTTCGTCAAGTCGTTGAGCTCCTTAGTAGTCCTGAGTTGAGCTTTACGAATACTGACAAATGCTTGCACTGACTGGACAGGTCCACTCAGAACTGTGTGGTTCTTTCTTCAAAAGACCATCCCAGACACTGATCTGCATGGTTCTCATAGGTTTTGACCATTACTTGTTTGCTGTATGGACTTTAAAAGAGACTTTGACCCCTGAGTTTGTTTCGGTGTTTCTTCTCAGGGTAGTCAGCTAGGAAACACCGGCCTCATCTAGTTAAAATTGACGAAAAAAAAAAAATTGACGTGTAAAAGTGTTTTTGAGAACCTATTTGCAAAAATAAAATATCATTTATCATTTATACATACATACATACATACATACATACTCTCGAAAAACGTAACCTTCCTTCTGGCGCAGTCGAGTAACAATTATACATAAATACATACATACTCTCGAAAAACATAACCCTCCTTCTGGCGCAGTCGGGTAAAAATAGATTAAATTGGTTAGTCCTCTATTATTTTTTTACACTTACAGTTTTTCATCATTAAAACTAGTAAAAAAATAAGTGTTACAAGAATTGAAAAGATACGCGTTAGTACTGCGATAGTGATCAAAAATCTATAGCAATTTACCAAATAGTCAATAACTTCGTTTGCTAGACATAATTCTTTTTGCTATTGATTTCCCATACAGTCCTTTAAGAAATGGCCTAGGTTTCACTTTTGGCGAATAGATAAAAAAAAATATGCCAGCAATGTACGGAAAAAGTGTCATTCCCCTTTAATGTAATGTCTAATACATATAAAATTAAACTTTAACAACAAAACTAAACTATTGCACACGAAGTGACGGCGTCGTGTTTCGCTGCAAGGTCGGTATCTTTCCGCGAAATCGTCGATACACGACACCCTTCGGCCAAAACTCTCCCTTGAGGCAGGTCTCCAGATGGTGAGTCGGAACCCGCACCACAAACGACTTGAAATTAGTGTTATGGCGCGGCTCTAACTGCACAACTCTCAAAGTCCAGTTGGTCTTCACCCGTACATACTCCACGATATCCTCAACCTTCGTGGAGTGATGTAGCCTCGAAACGTACAGCTGCGTCGTGGGTATTGCTGGACGCAGCAGCATGTTGGCTCCAGCCAGCGCCGGTACCGCACTGGTTCTGACAAGTAGGCTTCTTTTTCTTCTTCTTCTCTAATAAAATAATATAACGAGATGAGGATGGGGATGACGTGGTGATGTAAGGGTGGAAGTATGTATGTGGTATGGTGTGGGGAAATGCATGTGTGTTTGTTTGCTGTTAGGCCTCTGCTGAACCAGACGAAGTTTTTTTTTTTTAACTTTGCCCCACACTAAGAATTACCCCAGCATCGTGGGTGCGTTCAAAAAGATGTAAACTCACATACACAAGACACCCAGACCCGGAACACCTATCTGTAGGCCATACAAATACTTGTTCCGTGCGGGAATCGAACCCGCGACCCGCAGCGCAGCAGCCAATCGCCCAACCAATGCGCCAACCGTGCCGTCGTATATAGGCGTAGTCACTTATGTAATCTATACTTATAATAAATCTGTAGAAGTTAAAATAATGTACATTGAAAATATCAAATAAATAAATGGCAGAGGGTGGTACTAGACCGACACCGAACCCAAAAATGTGATTAAAAAATTTTTTGTCTGTCTGTCTGTCTGTTTGTTCAGGCATCACGCAAAAACTACCGGTTCGATTATGATGAAACTTGGTATAATTATTCTTTAATATCCTGGGCACCACACTGGGTACTTTTTATCCCGGAAAAGTATATACAATAAAAAACAAACTTAATTTTGCGGTTCGATCCCTAAGCCCGATTACAGTACCAACCGCAAATAATAAGTTTGTCGCAGGTTACGTCACCTGTTTCTATTGTAATTAGCCACAAAAGGCCCGCGCCGAGACAGAAGTATTAATACCGGTAAGTATGCTCGATAGATAACGTTCTACACAAATAGCACTTTACACAAAAAACTCATTGATAAGTTTCGTCGTTCACGCGAACGAAGTTGCGGGCACAGCTAGTTACGTATATACCTAACAATTTTATTGTGGAGTTATGTTATGTTATGCTTTTAATGTAAATAAATCATAAAGAAACCATGCGTAAAACATGTGACAGCCCCGTTAAACGGATTCGTACTTAATTGAAATTGATTCCGTTTGACTTGCTAAAGGTATGTTTGGAATGATGAGTAGGTATGTACATGGATATTACTCGCATTAGTGCATAGCAGATAGCAGCAAGGATTTATATAACTACACACACTATTCTATTGGAGAGCAGTGGTGGCCTAGTGGTAACGGCCCAGACTTACGAGTTGTAGGTCGCGGGTTCAAACCTGGCCAGGCACATTACTTTGTGTAATTTATTTCATCACCACTGCTCTCTAAGCGGAGAAGGAAAACATCGTGTAGAAATCCGGCCCACATGTGTGGAACCAAAAATTCGAAGACATGTGACATCCACTAACCCGCACTGGGCTCGCATGGTGGATTACGACCCATTCCCTCTCTTAGAGAGGAGGCCTGTGTCCCAGCAGTGGGAACATTCAAAGGCTGATGATGACGATGAGACGCACTATTGATTAATAAATTATTATTTATTTAGATTCCATATTATTGTAAGAATTAGATGTTGCTAGCGGCTTCATTCTCGTTTAAATAGAAAATTGTCCCAAGGGAACATACACCCCAGGATAAAAAGTACCTATCCATCCACATAATATACACCGTTAAATTTTGATCGTTATAATCCCGTGGAGGGTCGATCCGGTACATAAAATACTATCAATTTGTATATGAAACCTATTTTTTTCAAAAATTTTTGTCATTCACACGCCATTAAGTATACATATAAAATTAAATTGAACTTTTGACTAAATAGGTATAGGTACTTTAGTTTGCTCCAATATTTTGCCAAACTTAATGTCGAGGGTATAAAATATTTAATAAGTCTACGGTTTTTAGCAGGTAGTCATAAATGTTGCATTCATGGCTTCGTTCTAACATTCTGAATGTAAATTTACTAACATAATCATTTATTTTTAACTCGGAATGTTTTAGTGAATTTTAAAACAAATAGTTACGATGCCGACGACACGTTCAGTTTCGATGCCAATGTATGCTTAACGAAGTGATAAAAATGCAATGATGTCATAGTAAATTCAATATGGCGGACTAGTATTAGTATTTTTGAATACACCCCCATGATATGGGTATAAATTAAAAACAAAGTACGTCACAATAAATCTAATATGGCGGACCAATTTTTTTTTCTTGCTCACAGGGTCCAAGGGTTATCTGAAAATGAAATCGGGGCCCTGGGACGAAGGCAATGAAAGGAGCAGGGTAGGTTTTTAGTCAGTAAGAGTCTGACACTATCTCCCATCCCACTCAAGGGTGGGATTTATCATTTGATGATTTTAACTACCATAAAAAAAAACCTGATGGTAAGCAGTAATGCAATCGTTGATGGTGAGGCGCACTAGTTTATTAAGAGCCTATTCACTCGAGCCTTGAAGACATCTAAATTATAATCGGATGGGAAAACCGCAGCAGGCAAATTGTTCCAGTCCTTTGATATACGCGGTATAAACGACGAGGCAAAACGCTTAGTCCGGATCGTAGAAATTTCAACACCGTAAGGGTGGATATTCACCGTAACGGGTTGTCCGATGGTAGAACTGAGATGGCGGAATCAAGTCATGCAATTCTCGCGCACACTCTCCAAAATGCATCCTGTAAAATACCGAAAGGCTGGCTACTCTACGCCTGTGCTCAAGTGTTTGTAGATTGGATATAACTCTTAGCACGCCTTTCCACAGAGTCCAGAAATGTTATTCTTGTCTTATTTCACTTTCGCCTTTGAAAATAATCGATCGCAAAACGATAAAATATAGAAATTGTACAGTGTATGAGTCTCTTAATAAATCTTCATATTACCTGCACTTAGCAACATAACTCAATCGCCATATTTTTGCGGAAGTCAGCATTGAGGACCCTCGTGTAACACAGTTTACAATCGATATCCGGGTCATTTTGTCTATTTGCTGATTAATTTTATCGATTAAGTGCATTTTTATTGCGTCATATACACCTGCCTTTATATGAACAGTTTTCGTAAAGCAAAAAAATGTT
This sequence comes from Leucania comma, assembly GCA_958295575.1. Taxonomy (NCBI): domain Eukaryota; kingdom Metazoa; phylum Arthropoda; class Insecta; order Lepidoptera; family Noctuidae; genus Leucania; species Leucania comma. The sequence goes on along the minus strand of OY282482.1, from coordinate 8,737,860 downwards.
ACAGATTTTTGCTTGAAAGGTAATTTTTTGTTTAGAAAAAATTGTGATTTTCGGAGGATTTTTTTTAGGTAGAAAATCATCCAGTGACATCTCCCGATCGTGGGCGGAGCGGGAGAGTGTCACACTTTTACTGGCTAAAACCAACTTCTTTGTTCCTTCGTTACCTTGCATTCCAGAGCCCCGAATTGCCTTTCAGAAGCGAACACAAATGGCCCTAGAGGGTTCGACCCTGCTAGGTATTTCTTGTTTGAGGTGGAATTCCTGAAAAGAAAAACTCGGCCCTGTTATGAAAGGTAAGGAAGGAACAGGAGTGGGTTTTTTGTCAGTTAAATTCTGACACTATCACCCGCTTCACCCAAGGGTAGGAGATGTCATTGGATGATTTTTTTCACCTAAAAAATAAAAAACACGACTGTGATATGGGTTGGCATTGTCGCTAAGGAAAAATCATCCAGGCCGAAGTGAGACTCAGCTAGTCACGTTGGACGCATGCGCTCGAACAGATGGGTGAAGAAACTGGGTAACACTCACAGGACACTGCCGTTGCAGTCAACCACGGCTTGTATGGCTCGACGATCTGTGGTGTTATTCTCTAAGAAAACGCAGCGCTGCCTCAACGACGAACACCCAAATAGGATACATTGGATTGTCAACCTAATTCACTTATACATTGGATTGTCAATTCAATGTATCCTATTTGGATGTTCGTCGTTGCGGCAGCGCTGCGTTTACTTAGAGAATAGCACCACTGATCATATTCAAACAAAAATTTGAACAGAGATCCCTCAAGACGAAGGGGTTTAGAAGAAGAAAGAGAAGACTATTATCCAGGAGTGGGGCACAATCAACTTCCTGCCCTTGTCCCGTTTTATTTGGGGTCGGCGCAACACGTTCTTTTTCTTTCATTTTTTCCTGACACTCGTCACGCTATCACTAACTCTTTGTTTCATATCTCTTCTCACAATATCCATCTTTTTTTGGCATCCCTCTCCCTCTCCATCCATCCACATGTAAACTTATAACTCTTTTAGTTAGGTACATGCGTTTCATCCCTCCTCTTCACATGACCATACCAAGACAAACGATTTCCCTTCAACTTTTCAGTCACTGGCGCCACTTTCAAACTTCCCAGTGGGGCAAAATATAGGCTAAAAAAGAATAAAAATAAAATAAATTAAAAATCATTTATTTCAGGTTCATCACCCATATTAACAGAGTATAGGTATATCACTACTAGCAAAGTCTACTTCAGTATTTATAGTCATGATGTTACATAACTTTCATAAGAAGCAATGATATCATTCATTGAGTATCACAGATGATTTTTATGTCGTAAAAAACTTCTCAATAGACAGTTCATTCATCACTATATATGTGTATAAAAAGTGATGAATGAACATGATCGACTATGTAGTCGATTAACTCGTTTTTAAACACGTGTAAGTTTTAATCCACATTACTTATTGCCTACAAAAGTAATACATGTTTTTTTTAATCAATTAATTAATATGCAATCAATTAGAGTCCGTTGTTCTTGAAAAATGAAAGTTCGAACATTAGTTCTCAATGAGTCCATGTTCTTTTTGAAATATTAAATATTTTCTTTCCGTACGAGTCCATGAGAATATATTCGAAGAGATTCAGCATACACTGCAGATTGTATTGGGAAGCATTCACAAGATTCTAATCGGACACCTTCGCATGAGGAGGATAGTTTGCCGCTGGGTGCACAACCCCACCGAAGCTCAGAATCAGGCCCGTGAGGTGCCCTGATATAATTCAAAATTTTGAAGCGTGCTTGTCTCGGGGCGTTTACGATATTGTGGCAGATGACGAATTCTGAATTTATAAATACGATCCAGAAACAAAGCGTCAATCGACAATTTGGCTTTTTCAAAACGAACCAACGCTTACAAAAAGGATGCAATCGAAAAGCGCAGGGAAATTTTTGATCGCCAGTTTCCTCACTTTGACGGGGTCTCTGACTTCAATAAAAAACCCTTAAAGGTCGTAATAATTTATTTATAGACTACTTTTGGTCCACATTTTAATAATATGTTATGTACTTTTTCTTTTTTTTTTATTACGGTGGAAAATCAACCAATGATTTCTCCCGCTCAGCGACGCAGAACTCGTTTATGATATAAAGTGCAAGGTTTATCTATAGATAAATAATATCATGAAGGCCCAAAGATCACGTAAAATTTGGGCAAAAAATGTTTGGTTTTGAACAGAAATTCAGATTTTAACCACAAGATAAATATCTGTTATTATAAATATCTAGAGAAAATGTGCAATAAACTTTATTATTTATTTATTTATATATACTTTATTGTACACCAAGATAAAAAGCTTACCCAACCCGCACTGGGCCCGCGAGCTGGATAACGGCCCATTACCTCTCCTATAGAGGACACCTGAGTCCCAGCAGTGGGAACATTATAAGGCTGATGCTATGCTATGCAAGTATCACGAGTTGGTCGCTGGTGAAACCGAATTACAACAATAATAGTTAGAAAAAAACTTAGTTACTTATCGTGCAAAGTTTATTTAGACAAAGAAACTGTTATATAATACAAAGGTACATAGCACATAATGACTGATATCTTAAATCTTATGTATTACGACATCCGCAAGTAAATGCTCCATACTTAGTAAGTGATGATATCTTATTAACTAAGCACCTAAGCTATAATTTTACTTATAAGTTCCCTTGGAAATTTTCCTCCGTAATGTGACCATGTGGGCTGTGTGGAAAATTTTATAATAAACAATAATGCGAATTGAGTCGTTATCTAAATCTTCAATTACCTACGTTGAAATTAGCCTTCGAGTTAGCCTTGGATCGCAAAGGCAATTGAAAGAACACGTGTGGGTTTTAGTCAGTAAAAGTCGGACGCCCTCTTGCTGCACCCACAGTGGGAGGGCTAAAAGGCTACATTTAAAAAGTTCTTTGATTTGGGGCGAAGACTGGTATTTTTTTTCCGGTGGGAAAATCATTCAATGACATCTCCACGCCCTTGGGCGGGGCGGGAGATATTGTCAGACTTTTACTGACTAAAACCCACTGCTGTTGTGTTTGTTCGTTTCTATAATAGTTTGGTGTCTTTGTTATTAAACACTGACTTCAGAAATTGAAGTTATTTTGCACTGAATGTGTTTTTTTGAAGTATAAGAGAATAATCAATATTTCACATTTTTTAGTTGTAGTACCTCTCAGCCAAACCTAAGTAGATACCTTCCGCCATTCAGTTCCATTATCAAATCATCATGACAATTATCGGTTAGAATACCAAAACCTTTTCCTAAATGTGACAAATATTTTTCTGAAAACCGCATTAAAATCGGTTCAGCCAAACGTGAGATAATCGCGGACAAACATACATTCATACTTACATACAGGTCAAACTAAGAACCGCCTTTATTTTAAGTCTGTTAAAAATCCACTCCTGTTCCTTCTTTTCCTTTCATTCCGGTGCCGTACCTTCCTTTCAGAAATCGATTCTTGACCCCAGGAGGCTTCAACCCTGCTGGGACCCTACGGTTTGCTGACAACTCTTTGAGGCGCGCGTGGAACATTACGCACCGTCAACGACTTGAGCTCGGCCCGGACGGTTACCGGACGGTCGAACAGCGAGCTACCCATTGATCACCGTCCGCAACGAGCCTACGGTAGTCTGGTAGGTACATCACTGTCTGCCACTTTGCAATAGTCGAAGAACCCACTATATGTACTCCTACTTCCTAATACCTGACACTCCAATAGACTTGAGTCTTTCTATTAACAAATGCTAAAATGAGCCCTCATGAGCTACCATAATAATACCACGTAGTAATTGGGTCAATTCCAAGCATTTAAAGGATCATGACCAACAATGTATGGAAATCCGTCTCAAGTTGAATTACAATAAATATTTATTTATTATAGAGAACGCTTTATATACTATTAAATAAAAGTGTTCATTTTCACACAAATACCCGAGTTTTGAAGTAATTAAACAAAAACGGAGATAACCTACAAACTATGTATAACCTACTCGCAATTTCTAAAATAACCACAATCACTAATGTAGGTACAAAACATGAATGTTAGTTAATAACAAAAAGGAACAGCTGCAAATTAAAAATTAAAACGTAAAATAAATGCTTTTATGGCCTTGCAACATTGATGTGACAATATCTAAATAAAACGAAAACCTCAGTCAGATAGATTATTTATTAATTTCATTATATCCCATTATGAAGTGTAAATGCAGTTTCTTGAAGCAACATCTTCTATGGTTAGGTGATTAAATCCCTAATACATCGGTACAAACTGTCTGGTCAACTGTATACCAGTAAAGTCTCTTAACTGTGAGGGAATTAACCACTGACCATGATATAAGTGATAATTTCATATTGGTGCTCCTGGTAGTATATAAAACCTGTGATTTGAAAGTACAAGCTCCTTTATGGCAGCAGGTATAAGGAGACGTTCTGATTCGAGACAGTCAACAAATATGCAATGATTAACTGTATTCGCAGCTCGTCTGTCTACTGATGATGTTATTTTATATCTTGCTGGAGAAGGTTCACAGGAATGTTGCGGGGTATGATGCGGAAGGGGTGGCGGTGCAGGTATATTAGATTCTCCACTTGTTCCTACTTCTGGCAGCATGGGGCGATTGATGTCATGGTGGTTTTGATATCTCATAGAGAAGTCTATAAGCTGCCACCCAATAACACACTCTTTCCAATCTTGAAACCTATAAAATAACAAATTGACATACTAACTATTCAATATCAAAACAAAACAATATGGAATATCAGCATTACCGTTTCAGCTGAAAGACGTCCACTGTTGGACATTGACCTCCTTCAAGTGTCGATACTCCTAACAGTTCTGTGTGTCTCACATCTGTTCTGTACTACTAATAGAGTATTATTATATGGGTCAGTATATCTCAAGAACTCTTGGGTTCTGAACCTTTAGAAGGCGTATGAGAAGCTGAACCAACTCGCAGAGGCCCTTTGGACATTTTTAATGGGACATGGTACCAACCAACGATCATCCCTGTATGTGCTATGCTTTGCACTCAAGGACAACCCGCGGTTGGTGGGAGACTATTGCAACATATGAAAACAAAGATAATAGGGCTATGGTTATTGAAGTCTTAAGTGGAATGGTTACCAGGAACTATGTTAAGATTATATTGTTATTAGTGGGAAAAATATCAGCATTTTAGAAATATGTGTAAATCAATAAATATTTACCAAGCGCAGTGGAACCCTTCTTAGTATAATGTTCCTTTCTTGACAGTCAGATCTCACAGCGTGTGTTCTTAATGCACATAAAATAGTCCACAAAAAAAGCATATATACTTCTGTGACCAAAAGCAAGCAATGGTATGATATTTTCTCCATCAATGTGTGTTTGCTCGATCTTGAAGTATTACCATACACTCTGTACAAAGAACACTTTCTGATGAAAGCTGAAATAAAAGAAAATATTTCTTAATGCCGCTGTTTTTCTGAAATATTAATTCAGGTTATAAACCAATCCTCACTACTGAACAGATATTCATGCAGTTTTCCAAGTTTCAGAGGATCATTGTTACATTAGTTATTAAAAAATTAAATGGCAGTCGAAGTCTGACCATAATAATAAAATACTCATTATAAGTTGCACTGCAATAAGTTTACAGGTTGTTACCTTTTCATAAGTACAGGATGCTGGCATGTCTGATAATCTAGAAGTAATATACAGTAAAACTTACCTCAGTAGGAGATATCCAATATAGTAATCATCGTCGTAGACGCTTGTTCCAAGGAATGCTGCGGGTGATTTCTCGGTATCAAAAGTATACAATTGACACATCTGTTTCTCATTACCACCAGTATCGGTTGATCAGAATATGTTCTTTCTGTATTCCGTGATCAGAATCAAGCATCGACTTGATTAAGTAAGACTCAAAACACAACGTTCAGGCGTAATAAAACACAACTAAGTAGATATAAAACGTCCCGTCGTAAGTTACATAAAAACCCGCTACGTTGTTTAAAACAAACACACCAAAGAATTTGTAATTATTACTTTTAAGTGGGGAAATTCTCAATCAACACATAAACAGCAAATATGGCTTCCGTAGGCGCCGCCCCGGCTTAGGGATTTAGGGATGCGAACTGAAATCGATTTTATAGGTCAAGTGAATTGATTTTTTAAATCGATCTTAAACAATTAATAAATTCGAATTAAATCGATTTTAGAAACACGAAAACGAGCTCCAATGTTTTTACGTGCAGAATACAACTACCAGGTACTATACGTAATCGGATTATTTATTCTGTTTTCTACAACCAAAAATATTATTTAATTGATTTTGTACTCGATTATTCCCTTACTCTTTAGGAAATCTATTACTGAATCGATTCTTTAGACTTGGTCTAAAGAATCAATTCAGTAATAGATCGATTCGAATAGATTTAAAAATCGATTTTGTGCAGTAGTAATAAATAAATAATCGCCATCCCTATCGGCCGGTCCGTCTGTCATCTAGCTTGACAATGACTTTATACGAAAATGTCAACTAGCAATCGTTAATTTACTGTTTATCTTAAAATCATAATTCCGGATACGAAAACAATATACCTGAAGTGAAAAGCTTGCAAAAAATAAGCAAATAATTTATATATTAATTTGATTTTCATACATGCAACTTTGTGAGACTGCTTTTGAACAATCTCCTTTTGCGACTATCTTGTAAAGATGGTTTCTCTTAGAGTTTTATAGAAGCAAAATCGCAGGCAAAAGCTGTTTCAAAATACTTGATGAAGACGTCTCAATACCTTACGTGACTTTTCTTCAAAATATTCCATTTACTAAAGGTGTCTATACACTAAAGCCCGCCCGCCGGCACGAACTCGGCGGGTAAGAAAGGCTTGACCATTTTTCTGGCGGCACGACAGTCGCAGCATGCAGTGTTCACAATTACTGATTGCTAAATGCTCGGAGAGTATGCGCGTGTCTTTCGAATTATTACGTTTCGTCATCCCAATCTATAATGTCAGTAAAAAACACTGACATGTCCCTATTTCTTAAAAGCAACGAAAGAGCGAAGAAGGGCGTACCACAGGGTAGATCGCGCGGGCCCAAGCCACCAACAAGATCGTTAATAAAAAAAGCCGGCCTTGCCCGCCGGTTTCGTGCCGGGAAGCACGGCGCAGGCTTAGGTGTGTAAACACCTTAAAAGTCACAAAACATTATGTGCATGTTAAGCGTGTCTATTCTTATCTTTTTTATATAATATTACAAATCCTACAACCGCGGTTGTCTGGTCTGTTTATGAGCAATTCAAAAACTACTGAACGAATTGGAAATGTGGAAGGTTTAGATATTTAATTATGTAGTAGTAAAAAGCTGAGAATTTCAAAGATTTTCAACACTCATACGAAACTGGAGATTCAGTTTTCGAGATTTTTTTAAATAATATTTCAAAGATATTTTTTCTGAAAAGTTTTTGACCGATATATTGTAATACTGCTCAAAAGTGAGATGATGGAGTTTATAAGAGTTGTCAATAGATAGCTGTTCATTGTCAAGTAAATAAGTGCAGGTACTGTCTGACCAATATTCATTACCATAAAATTTTTAACTGATTGCGTCATCTCGATAAAAGATTTAGATGCTGACCGATGAAAATGGAAATAGCGACTGATGAAAGAAAAATAAAAGGTACTGGCCTCAAATAAATTGAGATACAGACAACATAAACAGCTTACGTTAAATTTTTGAGCAAAGGTTTAACCAGGCTCTCAGACATTCAAAGGAGATTACAATAGTGAAGCTGGTGTCGATTTAAGAAGGGCCTGACTCGCCTATCGTCAACATCGAGCAATCGGTTTAAAAGCCAACTTTTTATGAAAAGGCAACGAGAAAAAGAGAGATAACGCCTAAAAACTCTGTTGGCATTCAGTAATTCCGAATATTTCACAAAACTTGTTCCAGGAAATACGTGTTTTTTTTAAACCCTTATGTATTTTTTTTTCTATCTATCTATCTATCGTCATTCAGAATCTCGATTAAATGCACATTCCATAGAATTATAGATGTAATTTTTTAATATATGAGTACCTATATTATAAACATAGCCATAGTTCACGTAAAATAGCAGATTTCAAGGTCTTTACTGAATTAGTTTTACAATTAGTTTTTATTTCTATAGAACCCTAGATCTGTAGAAAGATATGTAATAACATCATAATCACGTAAAAGTGGTTGTATGAAAATGTAAGTAATACATCTTTCGTTGATGTGTATAATTTGTATGTTTTATTGAACGACAACATGTTCTCGTCACTAACTGTAGGTAATACACTATACATTTAGATGACGCGAGATAACCAGTAGAATTTTTCGAAAGACACCAGCCTTCAGGCATAGGAAATTTTATTTAATTTCTTCGTAATGCATGATAGTTACCCGTTCTTGCATTGTCATAAAATGGAAAGTTGAGATACTGTTGAAAATTAAACTTATTTTCTATGGATTTAAAAAAAAATGTGTGGTAAGTATAGTACGCGGCAAATAAGTTAAACCATTTGCTGAGTTTACGCGCAACCCCCACCTCGATTAATAATCCTCGTCAGACAAGTTGAACTATAATGGCGGTCGACCTTTAATATGCAGTAATTTGCCACGTTCTGTACTTCGCTGAGTATAGGGAACACATCGACCACATAATATATATATCGATGGGGGACATGATAGAGCTTAGTAATTTTATGAGCTCCTAGTACTTTGGTATTAGAATAGCAAGACAAACAGAAATACTTCTGCGAGGCAATAATGCTAGGCAAAGGAGGCGGCCGCACGCACGTCCGATTTCCAATCACCGTAGGCGTGGGCTTGCGGATGACGAGCAATAGGCAGCTCGCCGTCCGGCCCTCCGGTAACGAAGTCGTCGACGACGCGTAGAGGTCCACACACGTCTCAAAGAGTTGTCAGCAAACCGTAGTTGCCCAGCAGGGGCAAAGCATACTGGGCCAAGGGTAGAGCGAAAGAGAACCCCTGGGCCCTGGAACAAAAGCAAAGAAGAAACAGGCGTGAGTTTTAGACGGCAAAAGTCTGACACGCTCTGCTCAAGATCGGAAGAAATCATTGGATGATTTCCCACATAAAAAAAAGCAAATTAATATAAATATTGTTACCAATTAAGGTCTTTTTTACATAGGATGGGTAGGATATGAGCAGGATGAAAATATGCATCGGTAAGATGAGAGAAAGGGATAGGTAGCTACATTACTTGAATCCGACAGCTGTCACCCGCACCATCCTATAGTGCCATTGTAGTTTATGTATTTACCTGCCTGCTACAATGCTTCTCAAAGGTCGTATACATCCATTTCAGGGACTTCAATGTGTGGTTATCTCTCTCAACTTGTTGCACTCCTAGTACTCCCGGATACCACCAAGATATAAACTTTATACCCTGTTTCCATTTACGTGTCAACAAAGCAATATTTGAAGTATTACGGAGATACATGTCATTGTCCATTTTCCTCGTAAATGTTGTTTGATTAATTTATTTATACGAGGCTCGCTTCTGAGATGCCCACTTGATACGACGGTACTAAGAAATAGCGATGATGAAGCCTTATTCGTAAATATCATGGATGGATGGCTTCGCGAAAGACTGGATAACGGATTTTTTATGGAGTGCTACTTTCTACCACTTTTCTTGTTTTCATAATATAAGCTTTAAACTTGTCATCATGTTTTAGTATTAAAATATTCCACGAAACACCATTTTGGTAAAACATTATTTTTCAATGGAATGAATTCTAAAACAACCAACGTACCTAGCTAACTAGGTATATTTTTTTTCAGCAAGGTAATCGTCCAATGATTTCTTTCGATAACTTGTTACCATCTGATCTAAATCAAAACTAAAATGTATGGCAACTTTCGGAAAAATTTCTTCAATGGAAAATGAATAAAAAAGCAATGTCATTTTCAGAGAAAGTATTTCTTTAAAGTGTATTACAAAATGTCGTTTGAACACTTCGAAATTTGTCACTGGTCTACTCGGCTCCATAACACCCCCGCCTGTGGGTCGGGAGAATTGCACGTCGGTTTCGATGACAAAATTTCTCTACTTCTATCAAAATGCAGTATTTTATTCGCCATTACAACGTGTGATAGCCCTACACAGCTGTCCATTGATAGTATTTGCAAATCCTTGACAAAACTACGGTTTACTAAGTCAATGGAAGCTTAAATAAGTCCGAGAATCAAGCTTGTTGTCAAACAGCGGTATGATGTCAATATTTTGGTCAAAACGATTTTGAATACCGTGAATCATGTAGAACTGGGTAGACCCAAAATAAATATTTAAATATTCGCGTCACCATTTTTTAAAATTTAATGACTTCGCTCGTATCCGCATTCAATGAGTACTTCCCACCTTTATTAAATTATTTACAGCCTATGAGTTAATCCAGAATATTTATGCTATCCTGGTATCGAAATGTCGTCCACTCTGCTGTTTGAACGTGAAGGAGTAGATAACAACATACACGACTTATAAACTACACATAAATAAATATTACAATGTTAGTGTAATTATCACGCTTAGAAAGATGTTTTTCACTATCTTCGATTAGTATAATTACTTAATAACTTCTCAAGGACAGGGGGACATCACACAAGAAACCATAGTCAACACATATACTCAACTTGTAATTAGTGTTATAGCCATTAAACGGTACTTTACACGACTTGTGTGCGTGTCTGTACTCCTAGTGCATTTCAATCCGAGGATGATTAGGTCAACAAAACAAAACCATTTTTGTATGGATACCGTTAATTTAAGAAATGTTTAAGATTCGTATTTTATGTGCTTGAAAATAATATAGAAAAACTAATAAAAATCTTAATGTAAATTCAGATAAATAAATATCTTGATGTTTTTTTCTTAGCTCACTGTGTTCATAACACACTGCATCCAGGTTTTCAGCGATGCTACCTATATCCCCTTGGGCTCCACTTTTGCAAAATATGCCACATTTTTTTATTAGAATATGTAAGATATATTGTAAATTTACTGCATTCTGATGTGGCTATGAACTTCTCAAGTGAGTTTTTTTTTATATTAAATCTATTCCATTTTTGCCTGATGTCTTCCTATTATAGTACGAGTATAATATATATTATTATAAAATTATCACGTTATAGACCAGTCACATTATTGAGTGCCAAAATGAGTTCTGTCGAAAGTTTCTTCACTGACAATTGCAGCTACGTTACACATCAGAAGAAGTAAATGAATTGAAGAGATCACTTAGGAAAGAAACGACATATAGAAGATGCAATTTTAGGTACCCGTGATGGTTTATGTTGCAAGTGTCTGTCATATAGATGACAGGCAATCGCTTTTCTAAGCGACCTCTCGTTCATTTACCAAACCATCTTCTGCTGTGTCTCTTGTGACTAGTATCTAATTCATAGGTGTTATTAATATTTAGAATTTTTTATATATTTTCTGTTGGTTCAAGACAAAGAATCGAGACGATTTTTAGAATCGGAAGTTTTTAAATGTCTAGATAAAACTAATAATGAAATTAGATGAAACCGTTGCAAAAAAAGAATCAAAAACTAATCGCTGCGTAGAAAACGTAACAAAAACAAATGAAAACAAAACTGCGTACCCATCCATTAACCTGTGTATTTAGACATTTACCAAAACGGTGGAGACAGATGTTTTAGTAAATCAAGTAAAAATTAAATAAACGTTTAGGAAAAAAGGTGTAGAAGACGGATGGTTCACGTTTTTGGAAGTCAGCCAGAAATTCAGGTAGACTGACTGTCGATAAGGCACGTTTGGTATCACGTGTTGATGAGCGGTATCTGGTATCTGCTGATTATATAATAAATATTAAATTGTAGCTAATTCGGGAAAACGTGACTGATGGTAACGCGTGAGTGCGATTTGAAATTAATTGTATGTTTACCAAATAATGGCAATGAACTGTTTTAGGCCCACATTAACCGGTTTTTTATGCCTACTAGGAAGTTTACATACACCCAAGATTCTGCATTGAGAAATTAGAGTTAACAATTACTTAAACATCACTTTGGCAATTTCTTTTTGCTTTTTAGCCCCCTAGCCTTGCGGCAATTTCTTTGTTCTGAGGTCATCTAAACGCTCAGCCACGTAGTCAGAACAAAAGAATCGGAGGCGTGGCCTACTCGAGGTGTTCGACGCAAGAGAATCGAAACAAAACGGTAATAACTTGGCTAGTCCTGCTGATACTTAAACGTAAGTTAGTCGATGATACTGATAGTTGATATTTATTAGAAAGAGGATTAATTAGTAAAAAAATATCAAAAGACTTGTTTAAATGTAATTAAACACGTGATTTAGGGCTGATTTCATCATTCAATATAAAAACTTAGTTCAACTAAACTTAAGCTCAGCGTAATCTAGTTTGAAGACCCGTGTCGTAAACATGGGCGACAACAAAAGAATTGAAACTGAGTTTAGCGTAAACTAGGTTCAATTCATCGCGGCGAAACGCAAAATAAAGCTTTAATCTCAATTAGTCGCTCAAACTGCGTTTTGTTTGAACGAATCGCGATTAGTTTATTGGTGAATTGAACCTAGTTTACGCTAACTCAGTTTCAATTCTTTTGTTGTCGCCCATGTTTACGACACGGGTCTTTAAACTAGATTACGCTGAGCTCAGTTTAGTTGAACTAAGTTTTTATATTGAATGATGAAATCAGTCCTTAGTCAGTGCCCTGTTGCGCTGCGTGGCGTCTATATAACCGTCTTCGGAAACGTCAATATACGACACATTTCGGCCAGAAGCCCTCTTTTAAAGAGGCCTGTAGATGGTGGGTTGGAACTCGTACTTTAAAATTTTTAAGTTAACTTAAGTTTAAAATTATGACTGAAACTGGTCGCCGTTTCGGTGCCGGCTGCTGCTATCTCGGTATGATTTGACCCTCAGAGCCCAAGTCTGGTTGCGCGCTGTGGATGCATTTCCGTTATCGATACATCGCATAAGGGAGTGCTTTGAATGATAGTCCTTAGATAGGTCCCTAACACTATCCATTGTTCATCGTTCGCAAGCCTGCCTCTATCGTGGCTGGTAGTTGAGCATTTTTTTGATTATCATTTATCAGAGGCTGGGGCGTGAGGATATTCATTCCCTTATATGTGCGGCCATGTCCTTCACTAGTATTACTGCTTTGCAAGAGGAGGCGACTGCCTGTCATTCCTCGCTCTAGATCCGGACGGGAACCAAACGGGGCATAACTCCACCTTGTCGGAACCTCCCGAACTTACCATGTCCAGTGGAGACCTGCCTCATGCGAAAGGTGAGAACGCCGAGACACCTCTCCAAGCCTCCAACCACTCCTCAAAGAGAAGAGGGGACTTACCGCCATGATAACGGCGTGTTCAACAAAATGTATCCACTTAATAGTGGAATAACAAACTGTGTACTTGCATGGTATCACTAACTGAACACGGAAACCCAAGCCAGCGGAACTCCAAAATGTTAATAATGGTGATATTGTAATACATAGGGATGTCAAATGTACTCTTTTAATGAAATAAGGTCTAGCACTGAAAACAATTACTTTTCAATACACTTAATCGAAAACCCGTCCTTATCCCACCGCTTTTAGGCACGCAATGGACTGTTTTCCACGCTAGTGCAGAGTTCATCGCATTATCGCATCTGGCTGGGCACGCGTCGACCCCCCACGAAGCACGGGTCAACCCCCACGAGTCGTAAATGTATTGAAAAATGTCGTTCGACATACGTGCAAAGTAACTGCAGCCCTCAACTCCGTAACTCACCTTCGGCCCGTGCGAATTCCACCTCGATCGCAATGACAAACTTTCTGCACTTGTATCAAAATGTACTAGCAATAAATGCCTTCAGTAGACTTAAAATAGTAGCTACCTAACCTACCTTAGCGCGAGTGCATTTCAGAAACACTTTGTCTTCTGGAGAGTTATTTTGACATGGTTTTCTATGTATTTGACGTTTTTGACGTTTCGGCAATACATCTCCATCAACTGAACCTATATTCTGGCGAGCATTTCGCGAACCCGAATTAAGGTTTATTTTTCAAACAAAATATTTTTCGACAAAAAAAGCAGGTTTTTCTTCAAAAAACCAAAAATTTTTATTTGGCAAAAAATCTACATTCTGCATAGTTCGCTAGGGCCCGAGGAGACGCATCTTCCGACTGCTCTGACGCGAGTCTAGCTAACATAGAAAATTTGGAAAGCAGAAAAGTTTGTCATTGCAACCGAGGCGGAATTCATTCAGTAGTGTTATGGAGACGAGGGCAGTGACAATTTGCACGCGTATCAAACGATGTTTTTTAATATACTTATGACTCGTGGGGGTTGACCCGCGCCTCGTGGGGGTCAAATAATGTGTGAGTGAATAAACAATTTTATCGCAATAAAATTGTGGCGGGGGAGGTCACGCGGTTTTTTTCGGCGATAATGTAGAAAAAACAGTCCATTGCGTGCCTTAGTGCCTAGAAGCGGTGGGATAAGAGCCGGTTTTTGAATAAGTTTATTGAAAATGTATTATATAATAGTTGAGAACCACCTTTTAACAAGATCTAACTTTTATTATTATACCATCTGAAAACACATCACAGATGATTTCAGGCTTTAGGCAGCCCTAACATCCAGATGCAACATCACACAGAAAACCTTCGGACGTAAATCTGAAAATAACAGCCTTATCTAATTCATTTGTGCTTATCTTTGCAATATTGAAGTATAATGTTAAGTTATCAATTTCGTAATAACCCTTATCTATGTATTATTGTAGTAGTTTCAGTACTTATGTACTTGATACACTTGGCGTGCACTAATGAGTCTATGTTTTGTGACCTGTGTGCTATTTATTTTCGTTTTGATTCTAATGTAAATCCCCATGATTATATGGCGCCCTGGTATTAGCAGACATGCATCTCAGATTCGACCGCATAGTTTTCTTGATTTAGTTTCTTTATTTCGTTTTAATTCTAATGAAAGTCCCCATGCATATCTGGCGCCCTAGTATTGGCAGACATAGTTTTCTTGATTTGGTTTCTTATATTCGTTTTAATTTTTGGAAGTCCCCATGGATATCTGGCGCCCTAGTATTGGCAGACAGGTATCTGAAAGTCGACCACGCGGTGTTCTTGTTCTTCCGGTTCTTCCGGGTATTGGCCCGCGTGACTTTATGCAAACCTAGTCACCCCCCATTCTTTTTGAAAGGGGATACATTTAGGTACGAGATGGATCTCGGACCTATATTCATTCAGTTAACATACCTGAGAGGTTTGATATCTGACAATAAAAGGATGGTTGAAGACCTTTATTGCGGTTATCAGTATCTAGTATGGTAAATATGCAATAGTGTATCCTTCTGTGCTTCCCCACTACCTTCTTTGCAACCGTCACTTCCTCGCAAAAGAAGGCGATAGCGTTTCACATGCTCTCACTCGCTACCAAAGACGTAGAAGGAAACGAGAGGTCATTGGCAGTACTGACGAACCATGTATAATTTAATTTTAGTTATGAATGAGCTAAGAATATTATACAATTCAATAATATCATATAATCGGATGTTTAAACAAATACATTGTCTTACTTCCGACGCGTGGAGTTGAAGATCAATGTTCTATTAGAATGTATTATTATTTTATTATTATATTATAATTGCGTTTTAACTATTGCTGAACTTAATAATCTTACGGATCATTTGTTTAAAGCGTGGGATGTTTATCAACCGATATTATAAATAGTAAAATTGTATATTTATTTGATTAATATAAGTGTATGGGAATTGTGTGGGAAAGAAAAGAATAACGGTAATATTTAATCATTATTTAATAATTAAATAAGTTATCAATGGAGGTTAAATATAAAAAACAGCTCTAAATCCGGTGGTATATAATCAAAGGTCCGGTGCAACCTCAACATGCGTTCAAAACAAAGGAAAACTCTTCCTGTTTCTGGCTTCCCAGGCCTCTAAATGGTCATACTGGACCTGCTCCTGATTCAACCGGCCTCGGAAGGCCATCCTAGGCCGATTGTAATGGCTGAGAGTTCTAATCAGATCTAGAAAATTAAGCTACAATATTATTAAGAGCTTCTTTGATGCTAGAAAATGCACATATCTGTGATATATCATCACTTTCCTTCTGCGAAGCAGTAATGCCAGCAAAGAAGGAGGCCGACCGCATGAGGCACTGGCGCTCACGCCCCAGCCGCCGCCGTCGGTATTCCGATCCCGATTTCCGGCCACCGTAAGCGCCGGTCTTGCGGACGGCGAGCAATGGGTAGCTCGCTGTCCGATCGTCTGGTAGCCGTCCCGACCGAGCCTAAATCGTTGACGGCGCGAAGTGTTCCACTCGCGCCTCAAGGAGTTGTCAGCAAAACGTAGGGGCTCAGCAGGGTTGAAGCCTACTGGGGCTTGGGGCATTGTGAAAACGTCACCCAGGGCCCTGGAACGAAGGCAAAAAATGAACAGGAGTGCGTTTTTAGTCAGTAAAAGTGTGACACTATCTCCCGCCCTGCCCAAGGGCGTGGAGATGCCATTGGATGTTTTTTCCCCACCTAAAAAAAAAAACTTATCACCACTAGAGCGAAACCGCGCAAAAAACTAGTAATCATTAAAATCGTAATTATATAATTGTGTAATTACATAGTTATGTAGTGGTTCTATATTTATCATTACTTGCAGTTATCATAATAATATTTTTGGTTTGTAACATGTGGCGTGGTGTCAAGGAATGTGGCCTTATCTTTTACTCCTCGTGTCTTCTGTGCACTGAGTATATTTTCAACACAAAAGATAAGAGGGAAGGGAATACCCAACTACAATGATAGATAAACGAATCACTATCAACAACTAGTCGATTTCTGAAAAGAAAAGCCACGGTCCTAGAACGCAAATGGTAACCGAGGGACACCGCTGTGGTTTTAGTCAGTTCCGCCCTTGGGTGGGGCGGGAAATAGTGTCAGACTCTTACTGACTAAAAATCTACCCTGTTCCATTCATTGCCTTCGTCCCAGGGCCCCGGGTGACATTTCCAAATAACCTTTGGCCCAAACATAAACTTTTTTTAAAAAAATATGCGAGGGAAAAGAATTATATTCGAATGGCTTTTGTTTTTGTTAGTAAACATAAAAACTTTTTTTATTGGCATAGCAGCGGTGGGGTGATTACAACTAAAAAAAAAAATACAACTGAATGTAATATAAAAAAACCCGGCGAAGTGCGAGTGGGATTCGTGCACTTTCCGTACAAACTTAGCTACGAAAACAGTTCAATTCCCGAATTGAGTTAAGAAGACTTTTCGAATATCACAAAAAGAAATATTTTTTGGTACGTAAATACTTTACAGTAAGTTTCAGATTTTTTCCTATATTTGTGCTATAACACCTTGCTTTATGCCTAATTTCAAGATACTAGGTCAACGGGAAGTACCGAAATATACGTTTTTTGCGACATAAATGGCCATATATTTTTTTCGTTTACTTATAAGTTTCATATTTTAACAGCTTGAAAGGACCGCAGACCTGAATATATGGTTTTAATTTCAACTCGATACCTTTAAGAGTTTTCGAGATAAAGTCAGAGTCTTGACAGACAGACAGACAGACGGACAACAAACTGATCCTATAAGGGTTCCAATTTTTTACCCGACTGTGCCAGAAGGAGGGTTTTTTTTTTTAGGGTTATGTTTTTCGAGAGTATGTATGTATGTATGTATAATTGTTTGGCACGCTCTGCAGCCTGAACGGCTCGATGGATTTTAGCTTGAGAGGTGTCTTTAGATTCGTAATTACTTTGAAAGTGATATCGTAAAAAATAAAACTAAAAAAATAAAAAACTGACTGTATTTAAAATATTATATAGATAAGTGCAATCGGGTACAACGACTTTCTTGTTTTAGGGCTTTTTCATGAATGCTCAGAAAAGCAGGCGGGTTTTTTAGTTTTTTAAATTACCGTTTTTCCTTTTGGGTTACGGAATCCTAAACAGATTTAAAGATTTTCAGGCAGTGTCGGAAAATTGTAGCCTACATTTCAAATATACCTTCCAGATTGCGAAGAAACCGCCTCAATTGCTAAAACAGTTTTTCAAAACATTATCAAATTGAATAGGGTAACATAGCTACCTAACATCAATATTTTCGGATCATAATGATGCTAATATTGGTATCTATAACCTTGAGTCCAACACTTGACAGAAAAGTCGATAACGTCAGGGGGCAATAACAACTGAAGTCACGGCTAAATTTTAGTCGTTTCAATTTGATTGATTCAATGACTTTGAAGCTTTGAAGGTAGTTGTCGGTCGTTGCGTACTAACCACCTACAGGTCACTGGACTCGCTCAGCTGACGTCTACTTAAAGAAATTAATTTCGTACATGCGTAAATTAATTGGAGTTTAAAAAAAGGACTTTATTTTTTAATTTTTATCTTTACAAATCGATAGTGTTTCATGTACCGAATCGACCCTTCACGGGATTAAAACGATCAAAATTTAGCTCAACAGAAAAAAATGGAAAAAGATAGGCAAGATAAAGATATACGTTTGCCTTATTCTTTGAAAAAAAAGGGGTCATATTCTATAATATAATAAATAATAACTAAAAGCTTTTCAATTTGACATTTAAAAAGAAACATTAATTGCTTTGAAATCGATTTTTCAAACATAAACATCAATCACACTCGATAAAAGTATGGATGTATTATTGACCTACTCCCAAAAGCCATTACGTAAATATCTCACCTACTTCCTAAATTAGGCGCCAAACATATAATCATACCTACGGCTACTATCAGAACAAATTGTTCGCAAAATAAATAACTCTAAATCCCCAGTGACATAATCTGGTTGAACGCAATGACCGTAATAAGAGGACATTCGTCAAACACGTGCTGTGTTTATGTACGCCTGGTACAAAGATAATGAATAATGGACTTTATTACTCAGGTAGACGATGAATTTTGGTGTCGATATTGCATTCGTCCTAGGTCATCTCAAAATTTATTCTATTCACCTCTAATTTGACAATCTCTTACTAAAATGAATCAAAATCAAAGCTTTTATTTGAAATAAACTTTTTACAGTCAATTTTGAATCGTCATGAAACATTATGCTAATTGCACATTCCAAAGCGTAGATGGAGAAGAATGTGCAAGAAACTCCATCGACATTTTTTTTTCAATTATACACCACTATTTTTTAATTAGTGCAAATACTTAAAGGGCTTATTAGAAAAGGTCTTGTTATTATTTAAGTAAAGTCTCAATAAATAATATTCATAAACAGCAAAGTTATGAACGTTTGTTTATATCCCAAAATCTCACTCAATTTATGGAAACATTGTACAGGTTATTGTTTATGAATGAAAGAATGTCAATAAAAATGGTAAAACACTGCGCTTAGTATTTTCTAGTAGTAGTTTTATGAATGATGATTCAATTATGAATTTACCAACAATGTCAAATTTTCGTGAACAATTTTGGGATTTCGTTTTTTGTACTTTTGACTACACAAATATGATCAATAACGGGTACTGATTGATCACCATTTTTTTGTGCACTAATTAAAAAATAGGGGTGTATAAACCAGTACTTGATAGTATCCCATATGATAGTAAGCAGTGAAGCAATCATTGATATCGAATTGCACTAGTATATTAAGAGCCGATTCACTCTAACCTTGAAGATACCTAATTAACATGACTTTTGATGATTATAACATGACTTTTGTCATAAAACTAGATCTATTGAAATTTTGCTGGGTTAGCGGAGACAGCACAAGTAATGGGTACATGGAATTTGAATCAGTTTGAAATTACATTGCCTTACAAAGCGCATTAAGCCCTGAGCCTGATCTTCTTTCGTTTTTGTCCGGTAGCTTCTTCTTCTTCCGGTAGATTCTCATTGCACACAAACTCTCGCGACGGGTCCTGACTCAGGCCATGGTCTGAAGCGAGAGGGAATGGAATGCGGTCACCTACGAAATAGTAACGCTAATGAAGAAGACGTCCGGCAGTAGACGCTACGACAGGATCCGTCCTGGCCATCGGAATTCTCAGCATAACTGTGCTGATGGCTGGTAGCCATCGCTGGTGCGGGCTTGTGCACAGCGAGCAATAGGTAGCTGTCCATCTAACCATCCGGCACCGTCCGTCCCAAGCCGTAGTTTTCCACATGCGCCTCAAAGAGATGTCAGCATAAGAGATGTTACAGCAGAGTTGATGCTTGCTAGGCCACGGGTAATTGCTGAAAAGAAAACCCGTGCTCCCAGAACGCAAAGCGCAATTGAAGGACATAGTCAGCAAAAGTCTGACATGCCTTACCCCACCCAAAGTCAATTTGCCAATTTGCCTGCTGCGGTCTTCCCGTCCGATTATAATTTAGGTGTCTTCAAGGCTAGAGTGAATAGGCTCTTAATAAACTAGTGCGCTTCAACATCAACGATTGCGTCACTGCTTACCATCAGGTGGGATTGCAGTTAAGTACTACTTTATAAAAATTAAAAAAAAAGTCAATGGATGAAATCGCACCTCAAAAAAAATCCAATTGTTAATTATAAAAACCGGCCAAGTGCGAGTCGGACTAGCGCACGAAGGGTTCGGTACCATTGACTAGGTAAACAACAGAATAACAACAAAATAGGCAAAAAATACGTTTTTTGTATGTAAGCTTCCCGCAAAGTTTTAAACTCTTAAGTGAAACTCTTCTGGGAGTATAGAGCATAACCAACTGGTTATGCTCTATACCTCTAAAACCTTATTACTTAAGCCTTCTTGTCATAACTAACTTTCTGTCTTCCCTTAAACATTTATTTTATTTTAATTTTATTATTAAAGTAAAAATACAACTGAGTATTTTGTGAATATTTCAAGTGCTTACCTGTTGACATTATTGATATCGAGCAAAAATGTGCAAAAAAAATGCGTTTTTTGTATGGAAAAATAATAACCCTTAATTATTATTTTTTTAGTTTTTTTGTTATCTATCGCCTACAGAAATACATAATTTGTGAAAATTTCAACTGTCTAGCTATCGCGGTTCTTGAGATACGGCCTGGTGACAGACAGACGGACAGACCGACAGACAGCGAAGTCTTAGTAATAGGGTACCGTTTTTACCCTTTGGGGACGGAACTCTAAAATTTATCTGGTCACCATGACCCAAATTCGTGTCGAGAGGGTTATCTAAAATCATGGGATTTATTTTAGTAAGACCATCTGTTTGTAAAACATGGCGTGAAAATATTGCACTTTATTATAAATGAACGATTAACATACTCAATTGAAAAATAAACTTTTAAAAACAAATGTCAAGTGCATTTGCGTATCTATAAATTAGTCTTAAACAAGTAAAAAAATGACGTGTAAAAGTGTTTTTTAAAAACCTATTTGCAAAATAAATGTCATTTATTTATCATTTAAATATCTAAACAGCTGATCAAATACTTAGTCATCTAACAAGTTAGTTAAGTAAATCAATAGTATTCTAAGTGTAAAGACTCGGGTCACATTAGAACGGTCGCGGTGTTGTTAAGAGCACCCATCCCGTGATACATTTCTATACTACCTCTCTTAGGTGATTACGTTATTACACCTCTTTCTCCGGATATTTTGGGAACACAGAAATCTTGTGGGGATTACCTTTTTTTTTGTTTTTTTTTCGGTAGGTAAAATCATCCAATGACAAATCCCGCCCTTGGGTGGAGCGGGAAGTAGTGTCAGACTCTTACTGACTAAAAACCTACCCCGTTCCATTCTTCGCCTTGGTCCCAGGGCCCCGGGTGCCATTTTCACATACCCTTTGACCCCAGTAGGCTTCGGCCCTGTTGGGCCCCTACAGTTTGCTGACAACTCCTTGAGGCGCGCGGGAACAGTGCGCGCCGTAAACGACTTGAGCTCGGACCGGTCTGTTACCGGACGGACGGACAGCGAGCTACCCATTGCCCGCCGTCCGCGAGCCTGCGCCTACGGTGGCCGGAAATCGGGATCGGAATCCCGGCGGCGGCGGCGGCGTGTACGCCGTTGCCTGATGCGGTCGGCCTCCTCCTTTGCTAGCATTACTGCTTCGCAGAAGGAGGCGACCGCCTGCCACTCTTCCTCGCTCCGGAGCATGGCTTGAACCAAGCCCCGGCGCGAGAGATCGCTACCGCCGATCGCCCCCACAAGGACACGGCGATGCTCTTCCCAAGCGGGACACACCTCGACTGTGTGCTCCACCGTGTCCTCCGGACGCTCCGCACAGTGGCGACATCCGGGCGTCGTCTCCGCACGAATCTTGTACAGGTACGGACCGAACTTGCCGTGTTCGGTCAGCACCTGCGCCAAACGGAAGGTGACGACGCCGTGGGGCCTTTCCAGCCACTGTGGGTATTACCTAAGTTTCTATTGAAATCATAACATAAATGTGTGTAAAACTAATCCATTAAAGACCTCTGAAAATCTGCTGTTTTGCGTGAACTTTGGCCATTTATAACGTACTCATAAATTAAGAAAGAAAAAATATATACATCCACAGAAACCTCCCACATTAATCAAAATTCTGAATGACAATTTTTTTCAAAGGTCGAAGCCAACTCGCAAAGGCCCTTTAGACATTTTTCATGGAACAGGGTACTGTACTACCAACCGACGATTACTGTTCTACGTACCGCTTACCAGATAGCATAAGCTTAGTACTCGTATAATCAGCCCTATGATGTTCCCAATGCTGGGCCTTAGGTAGGTCTCTTCTCTAAGAATGCTAAATGGGCTGTAGTCGAACACGCAGGCCCAGTGCGGGTTGGTAGATGTCAGATGTGTATGTATTCTTGGTTTTAAGACATGACACAGGTTTCCTCACAACGTTTTTCTTTCCCGTCTTCAAAGCAGTTAGAATCATAGCGATGTGCTTGAGTTTGAACCCGGTACTTACAACTCGTAAGTTGGGGTAATCAGTACTGGGCCACTACTGCTCGTACGAAGAGCATTAGTGGCCCAGACTACTGCTCTTCTTGCAACTAATACAGAACAAAGATATAGGGTTAAGATTTTGGGAGTTAAGTGGACTAAGCATAAGTGGATGAAGAATCGCCAAACTTAAGTGACAGTGGGCAGGCACATTATTAGTAGATCGATGGGAACGAAAGGTTCTGGAGTAGCATCATGCAGCGTTTGAAGGCCTCCCACTTGTTGGACCGATGACCCGGTGAGGGTCGCGGGAATTTGATAGATATGAGATTTACTGGACCGGTCGCTATGGCGACCTTTCGGGAGGTCTATCTCCAACAGTGGACGTCTTTCGGCAGAAACCATGATGATAATGATAAAGTGGACTGATTACCACGAATATTATTGGCATAACTGCACGAAACACCCGTCTTTGTAATGTGTTCATGCCCATGCCCAAAAAGATGACTGGCTATTTAAACTGCATCCAAGTCAGAAGATCACTGACCTGTCCTTTCCTGTGAAACTGAACCTTTGAACTTTAGAGTTCAGTTGACTTTCACCTTTTTATATCAGATCATACTATTTTACTACACGAAAGTAAAAACTCAAGTTCCTTAGCGAAAAGTGTCTTGAGAGACGTTGTTATTAGATTACGATAAGTGGTTGGTTCCATCATATCTTTTAGAAGTCTGCCAGATAAATAAATCTGCTTTTTGTACAGTGTAATGTGCAAAAAGTTTAAATAAATAAATGTAACACTACTTTTCCCGTCATTTTACCAAAATTAATGTATTTTTGGTAAATTAATAACGGGAAAATATGGCTTTATGAGAGTAGATATACATAAAAAAATTGAGTGAGAGTCCCGCGTTAGACTTTTACTGACTAAAACCTACATTCAGCTGCCTTTTGGCTTTCAGAGGCATGGTGATTCTTTCAAATAATCCTACAGCCTCACACTGACAACCTTAAGAGCGCCCAACCCGAGGTATATTTTCATACAACCGCTGCAGCTGCTCTTACGTGATTATGGTGTTATTACACATCTAGGCTACCTCTGAAAATCTGTTATTTTACGTAGACTTTGGCAAGGTTTCTATATATTTTATTTCCCTTTTTTTTAATTAATGATTAAGTACATTATGAAGGGCCAAATTTCACACAAAATATCAGATTTTCAGAGGTCTTTTCCGGATTAGTTCACAAAGTAATGTCTTGATTTCAATAAAAATACAAACGTACAACGCTTTTTGGGAATACATTCATTGTGTGTACAGTTAGAGAGTGGAATTTCCTGCCGAAGTCTGTTTCCTGATAGCTCCAACTAGGGGTCTTTAAGTCTAGAGTGAAAAGGTTTTTTCTAGGCAAGGAATCATCGCTTACCATAAAGTAAGAAATATCTAGATTTTTTTACTATCAGTAATAATAAAAAAAATCTAGATAAACAGCCAGAAGACAAGGGCGTCGCCAAGGGGGGGGGGGGGGCAGAGGGGGCTATGGCTCCCCCCTAGAAGCTTGCTTTACAGCTTCAGAGTCTAGCTTAGGCACCAGTCTCCCACAATATAATGCTCATCCTACAAATCTATTTTCATAAAAATTTAGGTAACGTACCCTTGGGGTTGCGTAACAATTGTTCTGATTGTTGAGATGCCAAGACATTTTGGCCACAAATGAAAAGAACAAAATTTTCGACAAATACAGTTCATATCTTGACACCACGATCTCGCAGTACCGTAGTGACAAAGCTCTCGACCAAGAGAGATCAAGCTCTATACTTCCAATAGCCCCCCCCCCCCCCCCCCTTGATCGCTGGCGACGCTCTTGCCACAAGATATGATCTGTGTTTCCCAAATATCTGAAGACAGATGTTATTCTATTCTATTTTCAAGAACAAATGTCGTAAAACTGTTTCAAAGACAAGTGAACTGCGGAAAATCCTGACACAAACGGCAAAGCTTGTATAACCCTGCGCTGATAGCTGAATGTACGACTGTGTTGTGCAGTGACCTTTTACGGGGGTAACCTCAGTAACCGGGGTCAACTGTAACTGTTTGACTTATTTGCTGAAAGGACGCCTGTTACACCGCAGCGCCGATTTAAATGTCAATAATAATATCATTTATTTGCGTAAAATGTGGTAGGTATAAAGATGTTATCATGGAAGAGTAGGTAGAAAAACACATTCTGCCATTTAGTGAAGACATTTATTTATTTATTTAATCTTCATGTACAATAGTGGTACATAGGCGGACTTAATGCAACAAGGCATTCTCTACCCGTCAACCTTTGGGTTAAAAAGACAAAACTGTGGTAGGTGTGCACAATAAATAAATAACAGTAATTTCAAATATAATATAGTATCAATAAAATTAGTTACTTATAATAATAAAATACGTATATATGCTAATATTATAAACCAATAAATACTATGATATATATCAAATCAAAAAATGACAATTCTGACAAAGACCGAACTAAAGTTGAGAGCACTTTAAGTAGTAGTTCCGAATTTTACGCTTAAAGGAAAATTTACTTTCAGCTTTTTTGATGTCAAGGGGTATTTAGTCGATACTGTTTTAATGACATACAATAACTTGCCAATATCTAGAGTTTTATATATTAAACAGAATTATGTTCAGCTCTATATCTAAATTATTTAAATTAAATACTAAACACACATTGTTTTCAATTCATAAAATATAATAAAATTAAGTTTTTTTAGGTGTGAAATCATGCAATGACTTCTCGCGCTCTTGGGCGGAGTGAGAGGGTGTGTCAGACTTTTACCCACTCCTGTTTCTTCTTTGCGAACTACATAAATGCTTATGCTAAAATTCAGCTATATTTTAACTTTAGACATTGAAAATAACGAACTTAAGTAAAAATTGTTTGTCGAAGCAAAAGTGCCAAGAGAAATTACTTATCATAATTTAAAAATATTGATTTAATATCGAATTACATAAAGAAATAAGCTTGAGCGCAAACAATCAAATAATTTAAAATACAACACTATAGGTAGGTACACACATCATTTTTGTCAAGTTGGAAATGCAAACACCATAAATTCACGATGTTATTTCTCCATTACGCGACGGTGTGACAATAGACCTATGGCCTCGAATGTCATTTCGGTTTATCGAGTGCTTACATGACCTCTACTTAGGGGAGTGGGCACAAGGTGAACCCATCGTTATAGTGCCATAATGAGGATTGGGCGAAGTGAGTCTTAATAATAACTGAACCACTCGAAGGAAAATGGATGATAAAAAAAAATGTTTATTGGTAGCTAAATAATCATTTATAAAATTATAAATCAAGAAAAAATTGGTATAGTAATCGCAGAAGTTGGTATTGCTAGTAAGCTTGTATTACAAGCGTCTACTTGATTGCCGTTATTAATAACGAGTGTAAAATTATTTTTATTATTATTCATAGGCTCGCGTTTGACCACCATCTTACCTGATGGTAAGCGATGATGTGGCTGACGATGGAGCACGCTTGCCTAGAAGTAACCCATTCACTCTTGACTTAAAGACCCCTAAGTTGTAGTTATCAGGAAACACATACTCCGGCAGGGAATTCCACTCTTTAGCTATACGCACAATAAATGTGTTCCCAAAACGCTTTGTATTAAATATTTATTTTATTAAAATTTTAGCGGCAACAGAAACACATCGTGTGCTTAATAGAAAAGAGGCCTAACTCAAAAAAGAAGGTATTTGAAATTTAAAAACTATGTTTCAATAATGAGGTTCAATTTTGATATACCCTCTTTTATGAGTTAGTTCTGTTTTCTATTAAACTTGCAACATAAAATGAAAAAAAAAATTCTAGCGATCACGGTTCATGAGATACAGCCTGGGGACAGTTAGATGAACAGTAAAGTCTTAACAATAGGGTTTCGTTTATACCCTTTGGATACGGAACCCTAGCAAGACATTTCATTTAATTTACGGCTAGAATGGCCGTATATTTTATATAAAATAAAAGTTTCGACTAATATAAAAATTACTGATCCTATCTGCAGGACTTTCTCTAAAGCTATTCAGCACATCGAGGCTTGATTTTATCATTTTCTGTATGAATAACCATGAATTCACTTCATCAGACATCAATTTATTACACAAAATAACCCTGAAAATAATAAGCTATTGATCAATATTTCATCTCAATAAACTGCATGGGGCGTGTACAAGGCGAATGTCTCTTGTTTATGTTGCCTTAGTAACCTCACTGTAGATAATGTAGCGAACGATAATATAAAAAGCATGATTATCACTGCCATAAAGTCAAGAGTTTACTGAGTTCAGGCTAGAAAGGTTTTAGAAAACTTTACCTACAAGTTTTTTCTTGCGATTTTGCTCGCATTAATACTTTCGCATTAGTACTTACTATCAGCGATTACCTCTGATAATCCGACAAACAATGAATTTTATCTCAAACTGATCCTCTGAATCCTAAGCCATTTCACTGCGCCTAGTTTAGGGGTCAGTTAGTTTAAAAATTATCAAATTAGTTTAAGCCATTGTCTAAAGAAATAATCGTCATCTTGTTAGCACTAGGATACCGTGTTACACTACAGTCCAGTTCAATTAACAGATGTAATATAAACATATTTCATATAGTCCCTATAGTCTTTCTCAATAAATAGGCTATTTATAGGAAAACGTGAGGAAACCGGCATCTCTTAGAACCAAAAATCCAACCCACTGGGCCCATGATGGATTACGGCCCATTCCCTCTCGAGTCCTAGCAATGGGAACATTATAAGGCTGATGCTATGCTATAGCTAAAAAGTCAAGGTGGTGTGGTAGTCAAGGTGGACCCATAAACTGGTGAGGGCCGCGGAAATCCAATAGATGGCCTATGTTCAACGGTAGACCTCTTTGGGCTGAAATCAATTTTTCAATCAGCATAATGAAATCAATTCTTCAATAAAATCAATAGGTCATAATGCAATTGATAAAATGCACCTTTTATAAACACCCGTGTCTATAACATTGATATATTATAAGATACACTACGCGCTAATATCGCAATCAGAAAACCTGGACTCGAAACTCACACATCTATGATCAGTGTCATCACAGTCGCAAACGTAGTATTCACTGATATACAAGGACAGAAATAAAAGC
Source organism: Leucania comma (assembly GCA_958295575.1). Classification (NCBI taxonomy): domain Eukaryota; kingdom Metazoa; phylum Arthropoda; class Insecta; order Lepidoptera; family Noctuidae; genus Leucania; species Leucania comma. Next base: position 8,709,737 of record OY282482.1, on the reverse strand, counting down.
CGGCGCTATTGTGCGAGAGAAATCGTTTACGATTATGAATGACGTGAGCTCCATCTATCTCGCTTCGCAAAATGGCGACCAAAACAATTAGCGAAATTAGAAATATCATCAGAAATTTTAAGATTTCATGTATTTTAGGAGTGAAATGTGATTCCATGTGTTTTTTTTTATTATTTGAATAATTTATACAACGCTTAAAAGCACACGAAGGCATAACTTTTAACAAAAAAAATATATTTTTGCGTTACACCCTCGTTTATGTCACTCGCCGATTGCGACTGAGTGAATTTAGGATAAACTATCCTAATTTTAGCGGAGAGTCACCTATCTTCCGCTGTTTTGGTTGTATCTTTATCATTAAACTAAATAATTTTCATCTAATTTCATTGTTATATTGTTATTTCAAGGTAATATTTTGTGTTCAAAGCAATTTTAAAAACTTTGAAAGGTGAATTATTAGCCTAATAAAGTGTTTAGTTATAAGTATTCATGTATCTTAGGGTAAGCGGGAGATCTAGTTGCTTAGGTACGTTAAATAGGTTTTTATTTAGCAATGAAACTTTGAAAACAACATACAATGAGTTTCTTCACCCCTAGTAGCTTGCAAGATATTGGCTACAAGCGTCTGCTTTCTAACAGTTAACACCCACTCTAGGGACATTTGATTCTAACAATTTTTCACTACATGTGGTTTATGGACTCGTCTGATACCCTATGTGAGTACAATGGCCTTATCTAGAACATAACTTAAATCCTGGGATTTAAGTTATGTTAAATCCCGGGCCTTACACGTGTACTATAGAAGACCTGATGAACATCACTGACGCTGCAATTTATGTGATCAGCTTCTAGGCTATAAGTATTTAAAAATTTAGGTAACCATACAACACAGGTTGGTTTTAGTCAGTGAAAATCCGATAATTTCTCTCGTTTCATCTATAGCAAGAGGAGTTATTTTATGATTTCCCATCTCACAACAAAAATTAAAAGGTGGTATTGTATCAGCAAAAAATGTTTACTACTCACAAAATAAAGGAAGCCACATGGCAGTATCCTCGTGTGATCCTGGTACATTGTATCAAAACATGCATATTAATCACCTGAAAATTAAAAACAAATTGAAAGCCACATCTACAATCCCCCCTCATGTAATCCTGGTACACTGCTGCACCTCGCCAGACTGGAAATCAACTGGAACCAGGCCAGATAGATTATTTTACATTGAGCCTTTTATTTGGGAGTGTAACACACTCACTAACCCTGGGAAAGACTTAGTCATGGAACCAGGAATGTTCACGGGCCTAGAATGCAAATGGCAACTGAAAGCACTAGGGGAGGACTTGAGTCAGTAAAAGTTCAAAAATCTCGAGAAACTGGTTATCCCTGTAGGATGAGACAATAAACGCTGAAAGTTGTGTTATGGCGACGCGAAAAAGAGCGGCGGGCGGCACTGCCGATTTTAGCGGCGCGGCGCCGCAACGCGGTTATGTATTTCGGCCCTAAGATATTACTACCTTTATAAATGAATTTGTGTAGCTCAAAATAGCAAAAATAGGAAGAATATCATTTTTAAGTCAATAAATCCTCCTCCTCCCCCCACCCAAATTAAATGTTTATAAACAATTTTCAAAGCAAATTACGATCAAATAGAGCTTTGTTTTCATCTGTAACAGACCATTGTTGCTATTATGTCACACTAGATTTTACTGTCATTGTTCTATTTCACAATTATGTAGGAAGTTTTTATTTGTGCTTAGTATATTACAAAACAATGCCTAATATTATACAGTCAACTTTACGATGGGCGTTTAAATTGTGTAACTCAAATCATTGTCAAATAACAAAAGTTTCACAAAAACGAGCCCTCGTACATTTCCACGACTAACAGATGCCGAAATTATGGGAAAATTTCGAAGTTTTATCACTATGAGGCATGAATTTAAGAGTTGGCTAGCTATCTAGGGGAAATGGGCCATTAAAAACCGTCTATTTAAAGGTACTGGTGATTTTTATTGAACAAACAAATGTAAGAGGTAATTTTGAATGAAATCTTCTGTGAAGGAGCAATAAAAAGAGTTTTGTATCACCAACTTGGCTCACGACCGTCGTCTGAATCAGGGTCTGGTACGAGAGGTCGCCGCCGCCGATCGCTTCCATTAGTATCCTCCGTGCGGTCCGCACATTTTTGTCAGCCAGGTGTTTCTTTCGCACAAATCAGGAAATCAGGTGCAGGAACCTCCTGAACTTACCATGTCCGGTGAAGACATGCGTCATGAGAAAAATGAGGACGCCATGACAATATCGACTGGCCAGTTGGTCCAGTGGTTAGTGGCCCTGACTGTTCTGCTGGAGGACGTGGTTTCGATTCCCACCCAGGACAAATGTTTTTGTGATGAGCACGATCATTCGTTCTGTGTCTGGGTGTTATTTATCTATAATATGTATGTATTTAGAAATTATAAGAATATTTATCAGCTGTCTGGTACCCATAACACAAGCTCTGCTTAGCTGGGGACTAGACGGTGTTGTGTGATAGTTGTGGAATATATTATATTATTATATTATATTATTATGTCTCCAGCCACTCCTCAATGATGGGACTTACCGTCATCAAAACTATGGGGCTGACATATTCTACTGCAACGTCATGTGGTCATTCCTAAATAGGTATATGTTAAGTTTTCAAAAAAAAGATCGCTGATAGATTTTCTCTCAATCTAGAATCTAGACTAAGAGAAAATCTATCACTATCAGCTATAATTCTGATAATAGCGCCCAAGCTATATTCTAGAGTCCAGAATATAGTTCGAGCACTACTAACATCGTGAAGAAACTGGCATATCTTAAAACCAAAAATTTGAAAGCAGGTGACATCCACCAACCCGCACTGGGCCCGCGTGGTGGATTATGGCCCATTCCCTCTCTTAGAGAGGAGGCCTGAGTCCCAGCAGTGGGAACATTATAAGGCTGATGATGATGATGACTATTATTAGCAACTTGGAAGCACCCTAAGTCCAGCGGTGGATTACGATCAAACTACAAGAAAGCCGAGCCAATTCTGTTCTGACTTATTCGATTTCCGACATGGAAAAACACTACCACGTGGCCGCCGACGTAACCAGGTTAACAGAAACAATAGAAGCATTATTCAACCAAAACTATTTGATAAGTATTCCTATTATATTCCATTGTACTTACACCACTTTTCCACTATTATACAACTAAACAATCACATAACCGAACTATTGTTGACTTTTGAAGCCAAACAAACAAACATACTTGGTCAAGGTGTGCAAATACACTAAGTCAGGGGAAAAAAGCAGTATTGTACATCAAGTTTTATAACGCGGAAGTAGGCCTTGACCCAAAACAGGAATGACACAGACCATGTGAACAAAAGTATACGTCACTTGAGACAATCTTATGACACACCATTTCAGTAGATCCTTGAAGACGGATACGGTATTGCGAATCGACGAGATTTGGCGCACGTGTTGTCACAATTGGTGATGTTTGATATTTCCGTGATGATTGATATGTGATAATTTCTCGCCTTAATAGGCGACTAATTAATATATCAAAAACCTACGTTTTTATTTTGTTTTCGAAGGGAAACCTTTAGAAGGCGCCCGGACTTTGGGGATAAGTCCGGCGAGTGTGGGATTTTTACCGCACTAAAAAGTCCCCGGTGATCACCATCAGCACATAGAAGGCGCCAAAACCTACCTAGTGCGTGTTGGACTCACGCGCAAAGGGTTCCGTACCGTGCGTAGCAAAAAACGGCATAAAAATTTTTTTTTGATGTATGGGAGACCCCCTTAAATATTTTTTTTTCTACTTTTAGTATTTTTTTTATTATAGCAGTGACAATAAAAAAATCAACTGCCTAGCTATCACCCTTCTTGAGATCCCAGCCTGCCTGGTGACGTGTTAATAGAATTTAATTTTCAACTTCTACAGTAAGTGGATGAAATTTTTGATGCTATTGGGCATCAAAAAAAAGTTTTATTATTATTTTTATGAATTGATATATGTGAACACATATAATTATGAGCTTCTTAATCATTGCTTTTTTTTTCATAATACGTTATAATTCTACTTTCTTCAGACTAGAATAATATTTTTTGAAGACAATAGATAGAATCGACGCCTAACTATGTTTAATTGTTTGTTTCTCTACCATAATAGGAGAACATCGTTTGATACTTATAAGTCTGTTGCTGTGGTATTGGCAGAACTCCAGGCCTATCCAGGCTTATCAGGTATGACATATAGACCGTCAATGACACTTATAAATAGATAGTCAATAGTTACGGCGTTTCTAATAGGCGTCATGGCTTGTGGTTTTCCGGACTGTGACCAGGAGGACATAACTCATGTGAAGTTATCTATATGCGTTTTCTTAGGCCGTGTCCACGGATGCGAAGCTTCGCTTCATAGCGTATTTTTGTCATTATACGCATTATTACACACTGTTATATACAAAACTATGAAATTCAATCGACGAAATGGCAACGTCGTACTATCGTGTCGTTACTCTTATTTTGTATTGCTACCAGTCATTGATATATTATACATCGTTAAATTTTGGTCGTTTTAATCCCGCGGAGGGTCGAAAATTAAAAAATAAAATACGAAATTAATTTCTTTGAGTAAACGTCAGCTGAGCGAGGCCAATGAACTGGAGGTAGTTAGTTCGCAGCGACCGACGACTACCTACAAGGTCATTGACTCGTTTACTTAAAGAAATTAATTTCGTTTACGCGTACCTATATTAATTCAGTTTTTAAAAAAAGTACTTAGTTTTTTTATTTTTCTTTTCAAATCGATAATTAATATTTCATGTCGACTTCGACTGGCCTGTTGGTCTAGTGGTTAGTGGTCCTGACTGCTATGCCGGAGGTTGTGGGTTCGATTCCCACCCAGGATAAATGTTTGTGTGATGAGCACGATCATTTGTTCTGTGTCTGGGTGTTATTTATCTATAATATGTATGTATTTAGAAATATATAAGTATGTTTATCAGCTGTCTGGTACCCATAACACAAGCTCTGCTTAGCTTGGGACTAGACGGTGTTGTGTGATTGTTGTGGAAAATATTATTAAATATTATATTATTAAATATTATGTACCAAATCGACCCTCCGCGGGATTAAAACGACTAAAATTTAACGGTGTATATAAGGGAAGTTACGCGATAACAACGCAATCAGATAACCTGGACTTGGAACTCACACTTCTACACTACCTGTGGTCACTGGTAGACAAGGACAGAGGTAAGCGCCAACTGTCGTGCGAGCGAAGTATATCACAGATAAAAAAGCGATGAACAGGCAAAAACCATTGAAAAGTTGAAGGATTCCCCTTCAACTTTTCAATGGTTTCGTTTGTCTTTGTATGGTCATGTAAAGAGGAGGGATGTAACACATGTTACTAACAGGGTTGTAATAATAAACATTTTATTTTCAGGCAACGGACGCCAAAGAAAAGATGGATGGATTGTGTGAAGAGTGATATGAAAGAAAAGGAAGTTAGTGATAGTATGACGGGTGATAGGACAAAATGGAAGAAGAAAACGTGTTACGCCGACCCCAAATAACATGAGAAAAGGGCAGGAAGATAATGATGATCAGGCAAAAACTAAAAGTAAATTAAATTACCAATATTTTGGTATACGGCTTTTATTCATATTGTGTTTAATAAATGAAGGAAATATTATTATTTGAAAAATCTTGATGCGCGGGGAGCTCCAATTTTGTTCGCTCAAGGTCGTTGGCCTTTAGTATCGCCTTAATCTTTGTGCGTTTGATAGCTGTCGTGTTTGACTGTTCATAGCTAAACCAGGATAAAGTCTATCAGGTCAGTTAAATATGTTACACATATGGCATTGATTTGTTGACAACAAAACAAGGCACGCCATCTAGTGGCAACTAGAAGAACTAGAGGTGGCGCGCTTTGACGAAGTCAATGGCGTTTCCGCTTTCGCTATGAGCTTGAGGTAGGAGAAATCCGCCCAGACAGCGGACAATCTCAGACTGACCGTCATCGCAGAGTTAAGCGTCTATTACATCACTCGATATTCCGCACAAGTTACACAGACTGTCTAACAACCGTATTTAAAAAGAAGTATTTACTTGTTACTAAGTAAAATCTTATTAAGTCTTGACTTGACGTTTGAAATCTGCATTCAAAATTCAAATTTTTCTTAACTATAGAATACAAATAGTAGTTACTTTTACTCAAGTATTTAGTTTTACTTGTTTATAAATATGGGTGTTAAAGTTTACTTCCGAGTAAGACAGTCTGACCCTTATTACACTACGCGACGTCGACAAAACCGGTCTGAATATCGAATGGTGTAATAGACCCTTAAAGACGCTCTGAAACTGACCCACGTTTTGTTGTTTGTACCTATCTAATAACAGTACACTGTACCGAATTGTATTGAGAAGCCGTTTTTATTCATTGCACGAAGCCCACATTGGCCCACCTGGACCAGATGTGATCAGAGCTTGAACCATCCTGGACGAGCCGACACATACATAATATCAAAATGTTAATAATAACTTCACCAAAACTAATCATAGAATTCTGGGAATATTAGTCTTATTCCATACATCACACGACCTAATTTGCTGAAACAATTTTCTAGGAATGTGTTAGGATCAGAAATTAGTTCATGAAACTAATTGGACATTGACTAGATTAACTTTGTTTGTTATTTTAATCTGGATTAGCTGGTTTTATGTATTATGTTTTTATTATACAGAACTAATGTGTGCCTTCGCCCGGGGGAAAGTCATCATGATCATCATCAGCCTTTTAACGTTCCCACTGCTGGGACACAGGCCTCCTCTCTAAGAGAGGGAATGGGCCGTAATCCACCACACGGGCCCAGTGCGGGTTGGTTGATGTCACATGTCTTCGAATTTTTGGTTCTAGGACATGCCGGTTTCCTCACGATGTTTTTTTGTTTTTTGAGCAGTGGTGATAAATAAATTACACAAAGTAATGCGCTTGGCCGGGTTTGAACCCGCGACCTACAACTCGTAAGTCCCCATTACCATTCGGCCACCACTGCTCTCGGGGGCTCGGGGGAAAGTACTCGTAGATTTCTCTAAACTTTCTAATCCATAGAAGGTGAATTTTAGAAAATCCTTTTTAGGGTTCCGTATCTCACAGGATCACTTTGTTGTCCGTCTGTCTGTCTTGTTATCTGTCAAAACCCTTTATCTCGGGAACTCGTGGAGGTATTAGTATTGAGTTCAAATTAAACCCAAACTATAAAATCTGCGGGCCCTTGAAGCTGTGAAAAAAATTCATACTTCTAAGTTTACCGAAAAAAAACGATATGGCCGTTTATGTTGTAAAAAAATGTATATTTCGAAAATCTCAAGTGAATCAAAACTCATAGGGTATTTCCTATTGACCTAGAATCCTAAAATTTAAAACCGAACTACTCGCTGATTAATCACGAAATATCAGAAACCTTAACATCTACAAACTTAAAATTTGGCAGACAGGTTCCTTACAGGGTGTAGACATCGGCTAAGAACGGATTTTACGAAACTCCACCCCTAAGGGGGTATGCGAGAGTGTCACCACGGGCCCCGGGACAAAGGCGAGGAATGGAAAGGTAGGTTTTTAGTCAGTAAAAGTCTGACACTGTTTCCCGCCCCACCCAAGGGCGGGATTCGTCATTGGATGATTTTACCTACCACAAAAAAAAAAAAAAACCCCTAAGGGGGTAAAACGGGGGTTGGAAGTTTGTATGGAGAAACCGACTTGCAAATGGGCGAAGCCGTTGGCAGAAACAAGTAATAAGGTATGGATAAATGGTATTATGAGGGTAAAGAAATAGAGTACCCATTGTTAGCACTTTAAACTTGTGGTCTCCCATCGCAGAGCCCGGATAGCTCAGTCGGTAGAGCATTGGACTTTTAATCCAAGGGTCCAGGGTTCAAATCCCTGTTCGGGCGGTATTTTTATTTTGAAGTTTTATATAATTTTTACCAGTTTTATTATTTAACTTGCAATGTTTATATGTATGTTTATTTATGGCCAATATTGTAAATGAATTTAAAAATAATTACTTCTAAGTGATTGAGTTCAAAGAACGATGCCAGGTTTTTTTTTCGGTGGGTAAAAATCATCTTCCGCCCTTGGGTGGAGCAGGAGATAGTGTCTGAATTTTACTAACTAAAGAACCCACTCCATTCCTTCGTTGCCTTTCATACCAGGACCGAGCTTTCCTTTCAGAAAAAGACCCTTGGCCCCAGTAGGCTTCGACCCTGCTGGGCCCCTACGGTATGCTGACAACTACTTGAGGCGCGCGTGGAGTACGTTCCGTCGACGTCTTGGGCTTGGTCCGGTGCAGGTACAGTGGCCAGAAATCGGGATCGGAATCCCTGCGGCAGCTGGGGTGTGACTGTGTGAGGGCCGTTGCCTCACGCGTGCGGCCTCCTCCTTTACTGATAAATGATATTTATTTTGCAAATAGGTTTAAAAAAAAAACACTTTTACACGTCTTTTTTTCGTCAGTTTAAACTAGATGAGGCCGGTGTTTCCTAGCTGACTACCCTGAGAAGCGAAACAAACTCAGGGGTCAAAGTCTCTTTTAAAGTCCATACAGTAAACATGTAATGCTTAAATAATATGAGAATCATGCAGATTAGTGGCTGAGATGGTCTTTTGAAGAAAGAACCACACAGATTTGAGTGGACCTGTCCAGTCAGTGCAAGCATTTGTCAGTATTCGTGTAGCTCAAGACTACTAGCATTACTACTTCGCATACTTATACGAGTTTAGATGTGATAATTATTTTTTATTTTAACAATTGATTTGTATTTTAATTAAGCTCTTTAACTGAAATCCTTGTTTTATTTTATTTTTCAACTTTAATTTAATAATCATCTGACGTAACAGATTTATAATTATCTAGTTTTTCTTAAATCGTAAGATGATATTCATACTCTGTCCTTGTTGAGTTTTGGTAACAAAAAAGAATATTTTTCTGTCGGATTAATAACTACGATCGTTGATTTGTCGAATATAAGTTCAAATATACGTAATTAAGTGAGATAACCTTGCTTTATCTTGTTACTAAGCACCATTCAAAGGCACTAACAGAATAATCTTTGTGGCATAATGTTGTTAGTTTTTTTTGGTAAGTCAAATTATCTATACCTACTCATACCGTAATAAAATTGTAGTACCTGTTGCGACATCTATGTCGTCACAAAGGAACTATCCTGCTTTCCGCTATTGAAGTTCTCCGCGCGATTTGAATAGATACAACCGCCCGAAATCATCTATTGGGCAGGCAGTAACCTACAACACCTGTCTGGTCGGAAGATCCTAACGGAAACCGGGTACCAGTTCATCTATTCGTTCTAGTAAGTTAGGCTCTGCGAACTTTAGCGCTCAAAATAAGCGCGCCAAATGAAAGATTTATAAAAATAAATGCCAAATACAGTGTTTAACAGCAATAACAACTGCAATTGGCATTTATTTTTTCAAACCATTTATTTTTTTACGAGTGCACAAGCGCTAAAGTTCGCAGAGCCTAACTTCAGACGCGCCCGGCCGTACGGTACCATTTCGTATTGCAGATTCATAGCTTCATATTGAGCCACATACTCTTCGCCTTCCGAGTCTGTATCACACAAAGCCAAGTCATCAATATTTTCTAAAACATAATTATGATAATAAATTATCAACTGCAATTAGTTGTCGAGAGGTCATTATCTTGGAACATGACTTAAAAATAATGTTTATCGTTTACATAATATTTAGGGGAAAAAAAGAATGTTCAATCCCTTATATTAAAAAAATTGTAAAAGTTACATATGACATCACGATAACTCGAGAATGTACGTACTTACCAAAGCGAAGCTGCCTTATCGTGTTAGGTCTCGTCGGCTATTTAGTTGGTTTGATCAATCACAGATCGCAAATATCCGAATGCATATAGGTAAAACTGACCTAGATTGGGCTTCCAGAGTTAAAAAGATAAAAAAAGACCAATGTCTTTTTGAGCTTTTTGACCTCTGCAATAGCTAAAACGAAAATGTTTTTTTTTTTTTTTTAAATGTTTGTGGCGTGGCTATTTAGCGTTTGTGCCATTTCTTCATTTTTATTTTCATATCTTGATAACTTAGGAAAACGAAAAAGTAAACAACGCAGCGCTGGTATTCTAGTAGACCCTAATGATTTCACGGACACAGTCACGTAACACAGAGTAAAAATAAACGGTTAGATTATAATTTTCAGTTCAAAGATACAAATACATTTATGATTCCTACTAGCAGAACTAATAAGATTTATTTTGGATATTGATATGCCTCAAAGAAAATCACCATCAATGGAACTCCAATAGGGCTCCACATTTTCGGATTCTAAAGATTTCTTAGTGCTTTTTCAAAACAACTCATTGTTGAGTGTATACAAGAAACACCTGTGACTAATTTATTACAAAAGTTATTTTAATATGCGGAAAATAATACAGCAGAATTCCAACATTGACAGAAATAAAATAAATAATCAAAATAATGACGACTGGTGACGCAGGTTTTATTTACCTTCATTCATTAGTAGAAAAAGTAAGAAACAAAACGCGTTCATTGAAACTAAAACAAAAGGGTCCACAGGACCGTAACGACCACGGAACGAAAACATATGACCGAGGTACTAGGGAAACAGAATACAGCAAGCGATGTCGGATCCAATCATACAGTACCACCCAGCGGGAAAAGGAAGGCACGCCAACGTGATCCTTATGGCATACAAATAAAGTTTATTAATAAAGCACGGTGTCGCAGTTGTGAACCGCAGTTACAGTAACAATAAAATGACTCTTATTTTATAAAGGATAAGGATTCCTGCGTTTAAAATGCCATTCGCTGGTCTTGTCTGTGACACGTAGCACAATGTACGTAAGCTCCTAAGTATTTCTGACTGCCTGGTATCATACCGTGGGAAGAGGGTCGGGATACGGGATGGGCAGTCCGTGACACGCCCGTTTGTGGGATTAATCGCGGAACTCCCTATCAATTGGTTCAAAGAACAACTTTACACAGTCATAATTTTATATGTAGCATTTCATTCAGATGATTCATAAATAGAAGTGTATTGGTAACTTTAAAATGACATTGTTATTACCTCTTGAATTGTATTATTAGTTTATGAATATCGTTTATTCTTACATACATAACATAAACCAAATGAATATCATCACAATAATATTCTCTAATGGTTTTATTTTTATCGGACAACAGTAATTCATTCTTATTACCATTTTTTTATCGATATATAGAGTTTAGTCACTTGATATTATCACATGAAATATTATTACACATTACTTTAGATTTTTCCCATCTATTAATCTAAATAAATAAAAATGAACGGCTAAATGTATTGCTAAGCGCAAAACTCGAGTATCACTGAACCAATTTTTATGAACTTTTTTTAAACTCTTAAGTTATAGTCTTTAGGATCAGGAAAACCGTGTCCTCGTGGGGGCGATCGATTGCAACGAAATAGTCTCAGGATCAGGAACGCCGTGTCCTCGTATCGATCGATGGCAACGATCTCTCGCGCCGGGCCTTGGTACAGGCCATGGTCCGAAGCAAGGAGGAGTGGCAGGTGCTCGCCTCCTTCTACGAAGCAGTAATGCTAGCAAAGGAGAAGGACGCATCCTGCGAGAGGCAACGGCCTTCACGCCCCAGCCGCCGTAGGGATCCCGATCCCGATTTCCGGCCACCGTAGGCGCGGACGTGCGATGGATAGCTTGCCGTCCGACCGTCCGGTAACCATCCGGACCGGGCCCATGACGCCGGCGGCCCAATTCCCCATGGCCCCAGCAGGGTCGAAGCCTACTGGGGCCATGGGGAATGTGAAAATGAAACCCGGTGCCCTGGAACGAAGGCAAAGAAAGAACAGGAGTGGGTTTTTAGTCATGTAAATGTCATTGGATGATTTCCAGATCGAAAAAAAAAAATAGTTTCAGGAAGGTTCATAATTATGAAGAATTGTACAAAATGCACGGAGAATCATAAAAAAACACATTTTATATTTTATTACCTACAGTCAAACTATTAATGTTAGGGTTAGCAATAAACAATATACACTTTCAAAAAAATCGAAATACCTACCTTGCAAGTTTATGTTTTCTATGGATTATCAGAAAAATAAGTATATAATTTAGAAATACAAATTTAAAATTATGAGGTTTTCAAATTCGAATGTTCTAAATTCAAATTAAATTTTTAAATTAACAAGTAATTTTTATCCTTTATAGAGTATGAAGGACATTGAAAACAACACACGTAAATGAAAAAAAGCTTTTTTTTTATGAATTTGCAGCTGGCTGATGTTTCTGGGGCAGGATCTCTTGCACGAATTCGTCTCTTTAATTCATCCCATAGATGTTCAATCGGATTCATGTCCGGGCTTCTTGCTGGCCATTCAATAATGGACATACCGACTTCGGTAACAAATAATCTCGTACGTCGCTTGCGGTTTGAGCCCTAGCATTGTCGTGCATGAATATGAAACCGTTGCCAATAACATGTGCATAGGGCATCACATGAGGCTCAAGACACTGTTCGATATACCGATGCCTGTTCAGTGAAAGAAAGAAAGAAAGAAAACAAGTTTATTTGGCCTGCAATGAAGCACAATACAAGTTTTAAAACTTAAACATAAATAAAAAATAATAATAAAAAAAAAAAAAAATCAACAGCAACAAGAATATGCCTCACGGCTGCGCCAAATAGGTTCAGTTCAGCATGATGCCAGACAACTTCGTAGCAGTTGCCTGACGCTGGTTTTCAACTGAACCTTGGGTGCAATCACGGATGAGAATAAGAGTATAATGTGATTTAATAATATGATACATCAAATAAATACAAAAAACAAATAATTTTGAAGACGAATATGTGTGTTTTAGCTGTGTAGGTATGTAAATAAAGCAAATAACGCCATAGTCAATAAAAGTTTGAGTACGTTTAAATTTCCAATGATGATTAATAAAACCGGTCTCGAGCCACCGCCATCAATACAGTGCATAGTAGCATGTTACATAATTTACTATGCCATTAGCATCTGAGCGCGGCAGACGGACGGTTGCACACCAGCGAGAAATGTGATATTGGAGCAAAAGAAATTTTATTCGGGTATTTGAAGAAAACAAATAATATTAATAAATAAATAGATAAAAATGCAGATTACGCGTGTGTAATTCAACGTTAAGTTTGTAAAGTGAAACTTTGAAAGGTATTGACATAAGGTAAGTATTGCTTATCCATAGCATAAAACAAATAAGTGGATTCAATTACAAGTTTGTAATATTTTTCATATTTCCAGGTCAGTGCAGGCAGACGCGGCTCAGATACTTACAAAGACAGGCTCTGTCTTACATTCGGCGCTGATTCCTCCCCAAACCGTCCACGAACCGCCACCATAGCTGACCTTTTCTTCGATGCAGCATTGTGCAGTGTTCTTCATCTCTTCTGTAGACCTTGTTCCTTCCATCGATACCATACTGCACAATTTCAAACTTATCAGAAGAAAAGACTTTGTTCCACTGGATGTATGACCAATTTAGGTGCTCACGTACAAAATTAAGGCGCGCTCTTCGATGGTTTGCAGTTAATTTTGACTTTTTCAAACGTCCCAAAGTCACAGTAAACAAATAAAGAACACAAAGTTTTAAGATAACCGCTAGTTTTTAGTATTCAAACAACTCTAAACACACATTTGTCTCAAAACAGTGAATCATTTCATATATAGGATAAACAAATGAAATTCTAATTTTGAATTTTCGCTTCTCACTGTAATGGCCAAACTGCCAGCTATACAATTACGTTATTTTTTTCATGGAATGAAAACTCTTTTGTGTTAAATTAGGACAGAAACCATAAAAACGGAAGTGTTCCGATTTTTCTGATGAGAAATGTATTATTTTGACAGAACGACGTTGTATGGCCAGGGTCATCGTTCGAGCGAGAAAGAGGGATGTATAATATGTATATCCCTCTAACAGTTCAATTTAGGTCGTAAAATGGATCGCGTTAAGGGCTCGTGGGAACAGTACTGGCCAGTGGCGTAAATATACAATTTGTGGCCTGTGGCAAAATAATTGGATGGGGTCCCAGGAAAATCTTCAACTTTGTAATTTAATTTGGATCAGTCACTGAGGACATACCTAAAATATTCTTATATAAACATAAATCGGCAGGTTTTCTATATATGGTGTTTAAGGCTGACAAAATACCACGAGAAATGGATTATTTTCGCGTTTGATAGATTTTAATCATTTACTTGAATTTGTATATTTACTTCTGAGTTCAAGGACCGGGGGCCCCACCAGGCCAGGGGCCCATGGCATTTTGCCAGCCTTGCCACCCTATAGTTACGCCACTGAAACTGGTACTGCTAGTATATAATAATGTTATAAGTACATTAAATATTGACACTATTCCAATCTTTAAAACCATCTGTGATAACCTTATAAAATTAATATTTCCCTTTTTTTATAAAATTCGAAGAATACCGCCCACCTCTATTGCCAAACTAATAAAGAATAATTCAATTAAAATTATACCTAGCAACAGAATTTATCAATTAAATCAATGAAATCGTATGGTTATCTTCTTTGTTTTGTAAACATGCTAATAATGTGTTGACAAATACCGGAAAACTACGCGTTATCACTCCTTAGAGTTGAAAGGTCCAAGGACTGTATGACGACATATACTTACAACATTTATTACCTATAGTATTCACACATATTAAGTGCGTATTATAAAGAATTTGTGCACTAATGAGAGATCAGTTTATACTTGCAGTGGGACTTAATTCTCTGGTATTCATTCATCCAGGGCTAAACTAATACTGGTTTTTCAATACACTTGCTCAGAAAGTGGCTCTTATTGCACTATACTTAGGTATATAATGGCACCTGTTACCAAACTGTGACATTTTGATTACCATTAAGCACTAGTGCTGTAATGTAGCTATAACCTTTTTGTTTAACCTCTTTGTTTGCAATTCAAATTTTGAATACGAAAAAATAAAAAAAATTGTGGTCTATGGCCGTCATTTTAAAATGCGCGCGGTTTTTGGCGTGATTTTTTTCGAGTGAAGTTCATGGGCTGTATTATTTTAATAAAATTAAGAACTACAAAAACCATTATAAAATGATACATTCATAATCTATTTTCACTACGAATGATATTAACGTAAAAACTATTCACACAAGAAAACAAAGGACTAGGCCTATGAAAACAGACGTAATTTTTTACCGCCATGTTATGAAAAAATTTATTAGTTTTACCGTTGTAATATTAGTTAGCCAAATTATTTTTCTTCACAAGTGTATAGAAAAACGTCGTATGATATACGTCAGTAATGAGTGGTTACCGTCGAGGCGGTATTAAGACCCGAACATTGGCGAGGGTGTTAAGAGAGCCAAGAACGACTCCTACATTACACACTTATATCATAATGTACTATTAATACTGGTATTTGTCAAACCATTGACAGCCCAATGTTTTGTTCAGGCAATTACTGTTCATTCCAAGTTACCTGGAAGAGATCGCGGAATGCGATAAGGCCGCCCGTTGTATGTATGTATTTTAATTGTTAGTTTACTTTTGTATGTGTAATGGTGTACAATGAAGTATATAATAAAAAAATAAATAAAATCAGAACTGAGCCAGACTCGTCGACAGCGCGAAGTAATCCACGCGGGCCTCAAAAATACCAGGCTACCAGCAAGCTATAGGGAGCCTTAAAATATTGCCCATAGGATTTCCTATAGTGAGAATTTCCTTTTAAAGTTTTTACTTATTACAATTAAGAAGGATATTATTTGAGAACAGTGGTGGCCGAGTTGTAACGGCCCTGACTTACGAGCTTTAGGTCGCTGGTTCAAACCTAGCCAGGCGCATTACTTTGAGTAATCTATATCATCAACACTGCTCTCAAAACGGTGGAGGAAACCATCGTGAGGAAACCGGCATGTCTATCGCGTGACCAATCCACACTGGGCCCCCGTGGTGGATTACACATACACACCGTATTGAGAGTAGTTGTATTGAAATATATAAGAATAATGCGCCTGGCTGGGTTTGAACCCGCGATCTACAACTCGTAAGTCGGGGCCGTAACCTCTCAGTCATCACTGCTCACTGGTTTGTTATGTAAGTAACCATCGAATGTAACGTATTTCTATTTTCCACAAAAAATACATAATTAAATTACAGGGTAATTATCGCGTGAGCCTGCCAAGGCTGCAGGATGATTCGAAAGAGTTACCGAAGGAACACAGTCAGCAAAAGTCTGACACTCCCTCTATCCAGGGTGGAAGTGAAGAAAGAAAGAAAGATGAGCTTGCTGGAGTAAACCACTTTGAGTAATGGCAGCCATTACCCACGCATGGTCTGTCATGAACTAAAACTATGGCAAAAAAACGCAGACTTCCCGTCCGATTATAATTTAGGTGTTTTCAAGGGTACAGTGAATAGACTTTTAATAAACTAGTGCGCCTCACCATCAACGATTGCATCACTAGCTACCATCAGTGGTGCTAGTCTCTAAGAAAACGCAGCGCTGCTTCAACGACGAACACTCAAAAAGGATTTTCAACCTAATGCACCTATACATTGGATTGTTAATTCAATGTATCCTATTTGGATGTTCGTCATTGCGGCAGCGCTGCATTTTTTAGAAAATAGCATCACAGGTGTGATCGCAGTTATGCACTCAGTAGTTTATAAAATACCAATAGAAAGATACCGGAAGACGCAGTGTTCGACCCTACCTCAAAGTAGCTCGATGACCTATTGAAGGTCACGGGAATCTGCTAGATGCGGGTAAGGTCAAGATGTTCCCGACAGGTCGTTGTAGCGATGCTAAGGGTCAAACCCACAGCGTAAACAGCCTAATGGATGGCTATCGGCTGATTTGAGACTGATAAAAAAAATTGACCGTTACTACGAGTATCAAAATGTGCTGTGAGCGATCAAAATGGTTTATATAATATTACGGCTTATTTCGGTATCAATTTTTTTTCTAAGGACCAACGGTGCGTTAAGCAGGCGCACGCCCAGTCCCATACAAAAGCCTCGCCGCGCGGTTAATCGTCGTAGGCAACCGCACCCCGCGCCCCTTTTGCTACGCAATAACACATTAAACTTCTCTATCTACACGACTATATGCACACTGTTAAATTTGAACTAGTGAAATTGCGCAGGTATTATTCCGGTTTTCGTTACGGGGACTGCCGCACACGACACACGCGCATAGTCGTAGTAGCATTGGCCATAAGTCGGTCTCATCAAAGTTTAGTCCTTTATAAAAATCCTACAATTTTAATAAACAGTATCTTTTGCCAATAATATGACGAATTATGTAATTTATTAACAAATTGCCAGTAGCTCTAGAATGCAAAAAGCATATGAAAGAATACCGGAATAGAAAACCCAGTGGTTTTATTTATTGTCTGCAGCTCGCTATCGAGCCAACTAGAATAAATTGATAAATTCTTACGTCAAAAAAATTGTTCCTAGATAACATTAAATAGTGTCCGATATTAAATATTAAGTAGGATCTCTCAAGTCTCAACACAGATATTTATATGTTCGCTTTGGACTGGTTCAACCCAGTAGAAGGTTTTTTTTTATAGTAGGTAAAATAATCCAATGACAAATCCCACCCTTGGGCGGAGCGGGAAGTACCTAGTGTCTGACTCTTACTGACTAAAAACCTACCCCGTTCCTTTGTTGCCTATCGTGCCGGGGCCGGGTATTCCTTTCGGAAGCTGACCCATGACCCCAGCAGGCAAGCCAGTAGAAGGTGATGATATATGGTAGGCGATTATTTTTACAGGTGTAATATCATTAATTAACCGCTCTCACTCTAGGCAGAGGGAAAGGGCATTTTTTACTGCCTAAATTCCGTGTTCCATCACTGACCTTTGCGTACCAGGGCCTCGGTAATCTTACCAATTCTCTTTCATCTAACAAACAATCTCGAACTCCTAGCAGGATAGCTGGCGATGGAGAACGCTTGCCTAAAAGTTTTGAGTTATCTACCTATTGCAAAAAAAAAAACACTTTAAAATGGCGAGCATAAAAATTCAAAACCAATCACTAAAAACTTTAAAGATTGTGCGTCAATCTAATCGACATCTTATTTATGATAGAACCATTACTGTCTTATGAAAATTAAATGATTTTTCGCATAAAATCACGCCATATATTTGATAAGTTTATCGACCTTTCATCCCCATAGTCTATCCCATTTAAAAGTTTTATAGTTATTGCAATAACTACGAATATAAGGGCCTAAACTGCGTTAAGCGGTAGCCCGCGCGGTCCCATATAAAAGTGCTCCGTTGCGGGGAGCCGGTCCCACGCCCGTTTTGCTGCATAATACATAAAGTTCTCCATCGACACGACTACATGCACACCGTTAAATTTGAACTAGCAACATTGCGCAGATAATAATTCGGTTTCTGTGACGGGGACCGTCGCATTGTCCGCTGCCGACTTTGAGTATGCTCACTGTCTACCTAAGTGTCTGCCTAAGTGTGAACGTAAACATAGTCGGCAGTATGCGTTCTCACCAAACTGGCAGTGTGCTATAGCGTAATGCGTTACTTTTATGAACAAAAAAGTAGGCCTGTTACGCGTAGTACAATAAATCGGCCACCGAGAGTCAACAAAGACACACTACCTAATAGCGTATTGTCGGTTCGTTGTGAACGAGAAGTTAATATGTACAGGAAAAGCAATAAACTGCGTTACGCCCGCTCACAGTCAGCGGCCGATAATACGTTTGGTTTGAACAATGCCTTAGGTAGTTGAGTAAAAGATTAGTATTTTGACTTTCATAGATTTTGTTTGGGTATCTCTATAAAAATTGTTGTTTTGTCTTTTTAGAAAAGTTTTTCAGTGTGAATTTAAATGAATTTTCAAAATTCAGTTGCAATAACGCCCGTTAAGTTTTATTGCATTCAATAAGAGTTGTTATTATGGAAAGTTTTTAGTTTTGTAGGCAAGGAAAGTATTCCCAACAATTCTTCTGTTTGCTATTCTCATTTAAACTTCGCAATGGTGGCCGAGTGGTAACGGCCCCGACTTACGAGTTGTAGGTGGCGGGTCAAACCCAGCTAGACACATTACTTTTTGTAATTTATTACATCACCACTGCTCTCAAAACGGTAAAGGAAAACATCGAGAGGAAACCGGCATGTTCTAGAATCAAAAATTCGAAGACATGTGACATCCACCAACCTGCACCGGGCCCGCGTGGTGGATTACGTCCCGTTCCCTCTCCTAGAGAGGAGGCCTGAGTCCCAGCTGTGGGAACATTATAAGGCTGATGCTATGCTATGCTATTCAAACTTCACCCAGGCGTAAACCAAGCGCAGAATGACGAATAAGCGTCTATAAAACTCTGTGTCCGATAGTTGATCTTAACTTTACTACAAAGAGAAAACCCGCCAACTAACACATTCTTAATTAGTTAATTAAACAGATTTATTTGATAAAATAAATCATGCAAATAAATTTATTTTCCTTCGAGATAACCATGCTTTTGCTATTACTGTGGATTATTCAGATATGAATAAAATGTCTACACTAGGTTCAGCTCCTAACTTCACTTGTGTTTCTTTTTTGTGGGAAATCATCCAAAGACAATTCCCGCCCTTGGGCGGAGCGGGAGGGCGTCTCAGACTTTTACTGACTAAACCTTGCTCATATGTTCCTTCGTTGCCTGGCATTCCAGGGCCCTAGGTTTTCCTTTCAAAAGCAAACTCATGGCTCCAGAGGCTTCGACCCTGCTAGGCCTTTCCGGTTTTGCTTACATCTCCTTAAGGCGCGCGTAGAACACTACGCGCCATCGACAACTTGGACTTGTTCGGGACGGTTACCGGACGGCCGAAGGTACGGGTTTGCGGACGGCGAGCAATGGATAGCACGCCGTCCGCAAACCCGCACCTACGATTGCTGGAATTCGGTATCAGAATCCCGGCGGCTGGGTAATGAGGGCTGTTCCTTCGCGCATGCGGCCGCCTCCTTCGCTAGCATTACTGCTTCGCAGAAGGAAACGACCGCCTGTCACTCCTTCTCGCTCTGGACCATGGCATGTAGCAGGGACCGGCGCGAGAGTTTGTTGCAGCGTGGTTGCAGCTGATCGTCCCCACGAGGACATGGTGGTGCTTTGCCCAAGCGGGGCACACCTCCATCGTATGCTCCACCGTGTCCACGTAATGGTGACACCCGGGCATTTCTTCCGCACGAATCCGGTTCACTTGTATGTTTTGATAAAAACCTTTCAGCATTTGGCAATAGTGTCACTTTCTACCAAAAAGAAGAGAATTTGAAGAATTAATGTGAACACGGCCTTACGTGTCAAAATGTCAGGCGTGCGAGCAAAAAAGAGGAACAGAACTATACACACTGTATACAGTGTGTATAGTTCTGTTGTGTTGTAGTGTTGTTGTGTGTGTTTGTTGTGTAGCTATAGCTGCATCCCTTTAACAGTTCAGTTTAGGTCGTCAAATGGATCGCATCAAGAACTCGTGGTTAGCCTCAGGTTATGTTAACATTACCCTAATAATACACAAGTGATTTGTATGAATATGTGTATGAGTTTTTTTTTTGGTGGTGGGTAAAATCATCCAGTGACATCTCCCGCCCTTAGGCGGAGCGGGAGATAGTGTCAGACTCTTACTGACTAAAAACCCACCCCGTTCCTTCATGGATAGATACCAGGGCCGGGCTTTCCTTTCGGAAGCAAACCCTTGGCCTTAGTAGGCTTCGACCAATATGTATGTTAAACCCATAGTTTTGGCAAACGAGTAGACCATTCCCAGAATTAGCACTTGCGTACCTATTTCTTTTATCCCTTAAATTTATTATTCTCTAGAATAATTTTCTACTCGCACGCGGGTCAAGCTGCGGGCAAAGGCTAGTAAATTACAAAGATGATTAAAAAAAAAATCATGTTCAAAGAAATAAATATGTACTTAGTACAAGCATTAGTGTCATGTCAACACCATGTATAAACGGAAATAGTACATTTTGATACAAGTGCAGAAAGTTTGTCATTGCGACCGAGGTGGAATTGGCACGAGCCGTAGGCGAGTGTGTTATGGAGCCGAGGGATGCAGTGACAAATTTGCACGTGTGTCAAACAACGTTTTTCAATACACTTACTACTCGCGGGGGTTGACCTAAGCTGCACCTCGTGGGGGTCGCCCTGTCAAACCATTTTATTACAATAAAATTGTGGCTAGGCGAGCGTGCGAACTTTTCCGAACTAGTGTGGAGACAATCCGTTGCGTGCCTAAAAGCGGTGGGATAATAGCGGGTTTTTGAGTAAAAAAAAATATACAATGGCCTGTCCGATGTAATTTATACATGTTGTGCTCTAATGAATAAGTACCGTAATAAGTAGCACACATTTTGCAGCCTAGTTATTACTTAAATGACTGCTTTGTTAGTCTACAGTCCTAGTACTAGATCTTTTCGAAACTAGAACTGCCATAATGCCAAATCACAAAGTGGTGCTGCTATTTCATTATTTGCGTTCTTATCTGATCTCCTAGTCTGAGTTTCAATTGAATACAACAGACAGACACACAAACCGACACATTGATATGAGTGAGTTTGTACTCGTAATGTTTTACTACAAACTATGTTTTGCGTCATTTGATAACATGACACAACGTTATCTTTTGCTACTTAGAATATAATCTGAGAAACAGCTGTTTTTTATCAAGGGTATAAGCTATAGGTACAAAATACTGGCGACCAGGTATGTATGTATGTATGTATGTATGTATTTCGGGCTGGTGTCCGCAACTACACGGCTAAAGCGCGAACGAGCTACTAGCACCAATTTATTCTTTCTCCTGGGTCCTCTTATTCACCATTTTTAGTTGCAAGTCTGCAGAAATGCGGGATTTAATGATCCCAAGAGCTCTACGATCTATGCTCTCCGAGTACATTCTATTCCTAGAATCTTCACGAAATCCTCACTTTTACCAAGATTCTTCCTTCTTTTTCCTTTCCATCTTTTTCTTTGTCATGTTGATTCTTTCGTTCATTATTATAAATATTTTGATCTATCACTAAATTACGTTTCTACGCGGATTTTTTGCGCTATGTGACTCTTATCTACATATTATGTCATCAAGGTCATCTGTAACGGATAACCAGAAATTTTTGATTACATTCCATTGACATTATCATCAGCCTCTTCAAGTTATATTTAACTGAAACGAAACAAACAACAATAGGAATATTCCTTTGGCCGGGAAATCTTTGGGTTATCAGCGGTCCTTGGGTGGTAGCCTGACTAATTGAGGAATGCCAGATAACAAATAATGAATGCAATTATTATTGCACAATTATTGCATTAAAACACATGTTTTGTTCATGATCTGACGTTTTTGCATTGATTTGTTAATATCGGAGCCATCTTTACGCACTTTTTGCTTTTTGAATATGAATACCGGTTCCGAATTGTACTAGGGTATCAGAAATCGTAAGTAGCGCAACTGTGGTAGCATGAGTGAACAACTGAATATTTTGAGAAATCGAGTGTTTAAATTTTCGTTCATTAGACAAAACATTGTTATTTTGATCGGTACATAACATTATAAGTTAACTTAAATACATTAAAGAAGTTATTTTGACCATTCAAATCGCAACAACTTTTAAATTAAACTTGGAAACCCCCAGTATCATAACTTAGAATAAATAGCATTTTCTTCTGTTAATGGTTTCTTTAATTCTGAAGTCAGGTGGGAAAAACAACTTAAAATGTTCACTTCAGAAATAAATTAAAAGTGTGAGATCTCCAAAACTTTATTATAAGTTATAATGAGTAGTAAAACTTAGTCAAAATAACAGTTCACAGTTTACACTAAGTCAGCTCTGAAGGAAAAACCCAATTATGGGTTAAGCTCGCCTTTGTACATCCACTAACCTTTTATTGTTTTGTTGAAACTATGTATGTACAATAAAGAATAAAGAAAGAATAAAGAAAGAAATTGTGTACCCATTTAATATTTTATTGTTTCTATTTATTTTTTATGCTAAAATAATAATGGCCGCAATGGTCGATTGACAGCAGTGGTGGCCCAGTGGCAGCGGCCCTGACTTTCGAGTTTAAGGTTGCGGGTTCTTATCTACCTATATATAAAAGCGAAATACCACTGACTGATTAGTGATTAATCACGAAAAAAAAACCCCGGAACAGTTTTTTTTTTGGTGGGGATAATCATTCAATGACATCTCCCGTACTTGGGTGGAGCAGGAGATAGTGTCAAACTTTTACTGACTAAAAACTCCACCTTCGTTGCCTTCAATACCAGGGTCGAGCAGACCCTTGGCTCCAGTAGGCTTCAACCCTGCTGGACCCCTACAGTTTGCTGACAAATCCTTGAGGCGCGCGGGAACAGTACGCGCTGTCGACGACTTGGTCCGGACGGTTACCGGATGGTCGGAGCGAGCTAGCCATTGCTCGCCGTCCGCAAGCCCGTGCCTACGGTCGACCCCGACATCGTTGGGAAAAGGCTAGATAAAATAAATCAGTTATCTGCATCATTCTAAGAGAACCTTTACATTAGTTCACCTCTTCATTAAAACAGATTTCCGATAAAAACGTATTTTTATAATTTTTAAGTTTTATTACAAAAATCAATATAAGAAATGTACTTTTTCACAAAACCATCCTTCTGCTAAGTACATCTAAGTATATAAATATGAAAACTATTTTTATTCTCTCAAAAACTAGTGGTTTGATTTTTTTATAGTGTTGGATAAATAGATAGCCCATTTATTTAGGAAAGCCATAGGTATTAAGTCCACCTTTAGACCTTTGTGTTACATGAAGTTTTAATAAATAAATAGGCTTTATAACATCACGCTACGACCAATAGAAGCAGAGCCAAAGACGCGAATGAAACCGCGGGAGACAGCTAATAATTAAATACAACGAGTAACTTGAAGTCAATTTGATTTCGTTTATTTATTTTGTGTGATGTCTTTTTTATTTTTGTGCCACTGGCTCAACAGCGTTCTAAATTTAAACCTAAAATTTTGCCACTTTCATGGCGTCATCAGTAGAAGGTCGTTTTCTCCGGAATGAATTTAGTAAAGCACTCGAAACATTGCATACCTTAGTACTCAGTCTTAACTATTCAAAATTATGCACACCCAAACCACAATGGCAAAATACCCAAGTATTTTCAATGACTCAAAAAATCCATTCAAAAAAATTAGTTTTGCTTGAAAATCGTCAGTCACAAATTTTCTATGCTAAAATTTATTAGTTACATCTATTTGTCTGTACATCCGTCTTTTCCAGTACGATTTTACTGATTTATCATTATCTATATAGGTATATAAAAATGAATTACTACTCACTGATTAATCTCTAAATATCAGAAACTATAACACCTACAAACTTAAAATTTAGCAGGAAGGTTCCTTATAGGGTATAGACGTCTGCTAATAACGGTTTTTACGAAACTCCCTCGCTGAAGGGGAAAATCGACTTTTACGCGAGCGAAGCCACTAGCAGAAGCTAGTTTTATATATAAGCTATGACTTAATCAGTCTTCTAATTTTCCCTCTGCTGCGAATTAACAGACCTTCTCTTTAGGAAAGGGGTAATGTAAGGTCTGGTAAGGTAAAGGACTGGTAAGGGGCAATAATACACCACGCGACGCGTTACGGGTTGGTAGATGTTATAAGTCTTTGAATATTTTTGTTTTAGAATATGCTAGTTTCCTCACGTTTTTTTCTTAACCGTTTTGCTATAACGATAAAAAATTCTTTGCTGAAACACCTTGGATAAAACAATCCAACCAAGGGATTTTGAACAGTTTCCATACGTAAATATTGTAGCATTTGCTGACGTAGAATTTAAGTAGGTAATCAAATCAGTACTCTCAAGGATAATTTTTGAAAAATAGTCTAAAAATTTAGCGTTATAGTATTATTTTAGAAAGAAAGAAAGAAAGAAAGAAAGAGAAAGTATTTTATTTATGGGTTAATCTAAGTTAGAAACTATCTATGTGCTATATTTTATTTAAGTCTCTTCAGCAGTTTTTGCGTGGGGGCGGTAAAATGTTAGTAGGTTAACAGTCTATGTTATAATTTCTAATTATTATGAATTCATAAGTAAATAGGTATTCATGTAAGGGTGTACCTATTAAACGATAAAAATACATTCTATTTCAAATCCAATTTGAATTTACTAAAAGGTTTTGAATATAAAAAATATACGTATTTGTAAATATGTTTTGGTGATTTTACTGACATTTTTTAAAATGTTTTTTCAAAAGTGTCTGTTTAAATGAAATCATGTTTATTAGTCAACTGTGTTTGCGGAGTCCTGGAGATTTTGTATTATTTTACACACTATACACTTTCAATACATTTCATATAAAATCTGCAGAACTTATTATGATTATTTTTCGATAATTGGCATTTTTTTAAATCTGTTTGTTTAATTTACAAAAGTAACGTATTGGTACTTCATATTTGATACTTGGGTATACATATTGATCAGAGCTTTCGCTGGCACAAACAAGTCGAAACCGTCACAACTCGAACTCGTAGGCTTATATTTATTTTTTCAAGGCTTCGACAGTCAGCTGACATTAAAACGCTGAAGATGATATATTTAGCTCTATGCCAGTCTCTACTGTGTTACTGTTTGTCGGTTTGGGGTGGAGCCCCAAAGTCTACAATCTTCCAGCTTGAGGTTGCTCAGCGAGCTGTACTAAAGGTGATGACAAAGAAACCCTACAGGTTCCCTACAGTTCAGCTTTACTCTGATTGTGGAGTTCTCACTGTGAGGCAACTTTATATTTTGCAGACTGTAATCCGCAAGCATAGGTCGCGACCGCTGTTGGAGCCCCAGGGCAGAATTAAACATGTAATTTTCAAGCCGGATCGAACCAGGACATCATTCGCACGTAAATCTTATTTGAACCTCAGTGTGAGGCTTTACAATAGGGTTAATAAAGAAGTAAGCATATTTCACCTAACCAAAATAAAATGTAAAATGAAAGTTAAGGATTGGCTATCTTCCCTTACCTACCAGGAGACTGAAGATTTGCTAGTTGGCATATCTCAATAATGTTTAATACACTCAACTCTATAAACACACATATTCCATTTTCCCATTAGCCTCCCATTTGCCACATTCATACACACATGTGATATTGCAGATGATGGTACTTTAGCAGAAAACACAAACAGACTTTTACTGGCAATCTTTATGTTACTGTGGTTTGATTTTGTTAAAATTTTAATTATTATTTTATGTCTAATTTTTTATTATCAATCAATTTAATTTTTAATTTTAATTTCAATTGTAATTTTAGTATTGATCTCATAGAAACATTAATTGAAATAAATTTTAGCTGCATATTTTGTGATTAGCCGTGAAGGGACGCTGACACCTAAGATACAGGACGCATTTCCTAGTTTGGGTGTCAATAGCCTCAAGTTATATGCACTTATTTTCAATTAGCCTAATTACAATTAGGATTTAAGCTTACTTTGTTTTACTACTCCTCTAGAATGTTTATCTCCTTTTGTATTAGGCTTTTTAATGAATGAATAAATTATTATTATTATTATTATTTATATTGTTTTATAATACTCTTTATTAGCAAAATCTCTCTTTATAAACAATATATTAGCTTATTCACTGTTTAAATACTATCTTATGCATTTATTCCGAAATTTGACGTATCACTAACATAATAATATTGATGTTTTGTGCTGCATCAGATAATTACTTATAAAAAAAAAACCTGTGCAAACCCTTTGTAAAACTCTTAAAGACAACCTCGAAAATAAAGATCTTAATGTTGCTGTGTAAACTATCTAACAATTTGAAATACATAGAACAATTGTGGAAGTAAAAGAAATTTTACAAGAATATCTTTCTTAATCTTTACTTTTTAAATAATTTTGAAATATTTATATTCTTGTTTATAATAAAATTTTGTTTATATTGCACATAAAATTACTTATTTTCAAATTATAGCAGTTTCGGATACATTTACATTACACCAAAGTTACAAACAATTTTCCATAGATTGAACTAAAAGCAGGTATAATGAACCTATTCAAAATTTTAATAATATTCACGGTACATTTTTATACCTACACACAAAGCCGGTTCTTTCTATTTTCTGTATCTCTCTCTGCACCATACAATTACTTTAAAACTAAGTAAAAACATCTATTCAATCAAAATGTCACTAACATTAACTTAAGTGTGAGCAAACATAGCACATTAATCAACTGCACCCACGGTAAGTGTGCAAACTTCTTAATAATAATTGCAAATACTGATAGGAAATTTCCTCAGTTATAATTTTATAAATAACATAAGGTCATAAGTCATCTTATTCGTTGGTCAATAACCACTTTTAATATTCTATTTTTAGAACAGACAATAAAAAACTGATTGGGCCGTGACTTGCGACTGTATTATTCAATTGAGCGATTTATTTTTAGATTTGTGTTAAGTATTTTTTTTTTATCGATGTTTATATTTAGAATGAAGTGCAAGATTTATAGAATCTATGACAATTAGCTGTTGACTTCTTATATTATCGTTACGAACTGGTCGAATGCTATCATAATTGACTCGACGACTACATACTCGTATCTATGCGAGCCTAGTAGATAAAATATTAGGAACCGAGCATTATTCAGGGTATAAAATAAAATCGAGAGAAAAACGGATCTGAAGACAAAAATGTTTCACTCATTGAAAGAATCGAAAGAATCAATAGAATGCAGATCCGTTTTTCCTGAGATCTTTTACGTTTTTAAACAAATATTTTTACCACTTTATGTACAGTACGTTCGACGGTTCTTGGCGCGCCTGAAGTTAGGCTCTGAAAACTTTAGCGTTCAAAATAAGCGCGTCAAATAAATGATTTATAAAAATAAATGCCAATAACAGTTGTTAACAGCAATAACAACTGCTATTGGCATTTATTTTTCAATACACTTACTCGAAAACTGCCTTTTATCGCACTACGATAAGGTTCGATATAGCATGTTTATCACCCGCGTGCTTTTTTTCAATTTATCAAAACAAGGGTTTTTTCATTCCTATTTCATCATGGTCAAGAGTAATTATTATTTTTTTTTTAAAGCAAAGAGGCGGATATTTTTAAGGTTTTAATATTTAATGAAAATTGAAATTGTGTTTTCGAACAGAATAAAATAAATAGATATGATTACGTAAGCAATAATTTGTTAATACCAACAAATTAACAATTATCTGTGTTCTAAATTCAAAAATATTTGAATTTTTATATTTTTAATATTAGGATGTATACGGTTTGATACCTTTGCTTCTTCTTCAACCTGCAAAGGTTATGCGCGGGAAAAAAGTACACCTAATATTAACTAACTTATTCATTTGTGATAGTTGTGAAAAAGAAGATTTGAAGAGAATCCTTTAGATGCTACGCTACCTGATTATGTGATTGAGGTAAAAAAGCCTGCTGCCATCAAATCAAAACTAAATTATTAGGTAACTTTGGAAAATCTTCAGTAGGTACATAATGAACAAAAATGCGTCGTAATTTTCCGATAGAAGATAGATTATTGGTGGATTTTTCATAGTATTTCTTCGAAAGTGTATTGAAAAACGTCGTTTGATACTCGTGGGAATTTCGCCTCGGCTGCAATGACAAACTTTCCCCACTTGTATCAAAATGTACTATTTTCAAACCATTTACTTTTTTACGAGTGCGCAAGCGCTTAATTTCGCAGAGCCTAACTTCAGGCGCGCCAAGAACCGTCGAACGTACTTGTAACACAGTTTAATTAAGATATACTAGGAGATCAGCACCAGTAGAGGCCGATGACCGACAGGATGCACCAAGGAAACAGTAGATACGAGAAGCAAAACCAAATATTTTTTAATCTGTTTTTCTAATCTGGCATACAATAAAGGATATAGTATCTATCTAGTACTTGACTGCGATCCCACCTGATGGTAAGCAGTGTTGCAATCGTTGATGGTGAGCCACTCTAATTTATTAAGAGCCTATTCACTCTAGCCTTGAAGAAACCTAACTTACAATTGGACGGGAAGACCGCATCAGGCAAGCTGTTCCAGTCCTTCGATATACGCGGTATAAATGACGAGGCAAAGCGCTTAGTTCGGACCATAGAAGTTTCAATAACGTAAGGGATTTTTTATGGTAGGTAAAATCATCCAATGACATCCCCCGCCCTTCGGCGGAGCGGAAGATAGTGTCAGACTCTTACTGACTAAACGACGAGGCAAAACGACTTGGGATCGGTCCGGACGGTTACCAGACGATCGGGCAGCGAGCTACCCTTTACTCGCCGTCCGGAAGCCCGCGCCTACACTGGCCAGGAATCGCTCTGTCTTCTATAGCGGCGAGTGCGAGGCGCCTGAAATCTAAATCGTACTTAATTGATTGACTTGTTTTTTTCCTATAAACTGAACTTCTCCGAAGGGAAATAACTCCTTACCCTTTGAAATTGATTTGCATAAACATGCCACTCTTTCTAATCTAATCTGACAAATAAATTGACCTATTTCGCACTGGACACACTGCGTGGGACGCTAGCTGTTTTACTTTCATTCCGAGATCAATAAAAAAAAAACTAGTGACATATAGTACCTTCATTTGATACAAGTGGAGAAAGTTTGTCATTGCGACCGAGACGGAATTCGGCCGAGCTGCAGGTGAGGGTGTTATGGAGTTGACGTACAAAGAAATAACTAAACAGGCTTTGACCGGCCGGCTATTCAAGGGCCGTGGGGACTGCGCCGCTTGTTGTTGTTGAACCGTTTGTTGTAGCGACACTTAGGGGAGGCCTATGTTCAGCAGTGGAAATCTTTCGCCTGATGATGATGATGAAGTTTAAACCCGAAAAAAGGACTTAAACTACTTTTTATTTGGCTTCGACTGTTCGCATTAAACGAAAAAAAAAACTAGTAGGTAATATAATGGAGAACGCTGCTTCTGAGTACTTATAAAATAAACAAATCATACCATCAATATGTGCACTGAATCACAGGCAGACCAGACAGTTTTTTCAATATTAAAAACACGTCTGCATGACGTAACGTTGTAAAGCGTACAATATGTAGTAGTACGCTATGATACGACGATAAGTGATGACACATCCTTGGTAACAAGATTGCGCAATAATATTTGGGCATTGCGGCCATCGTCGTTTCAAAGTCACGTCGTGCGTTTTTGTTACATCGTAGAAGACTATCTTTTCCCGCGGGTTTGCCTAAGTCCATTTGTTATTATTAAGAATACCCACATATATTTTTTTGCGGCTGTGGTTTTGCTTATGTATGTCAAAGGCATGCCTTTTCTCAAACATAGCTTTTTTTAGGAACGGGTTTTAGTCAGACTTTTACTGATTAAAACTCATTCCTACTTCCTTATTTGCCTTCGTTCCTGGGCCCCAGGGTTCTGTTTGACAGGACCCATGGCCCCAGTAGGCTTCGAACCTGCTGGGCCCCTACGGTTTGCTATCTGTGGCGCGCTTGTAACACTGCACGCTGTCAACGGGGCCCCCGCGCAACAAGGGCCCCGACGCAGGCAAAAATTTGCAACATGTATATACCAAGCATATTTTGTAAAAAAAAAGCACCATTTTTTTCCTACACGGGGCCCCTGAGGCACCAGGTTGGTTTGTTCTATGCCACTGGAACGAACCAACAAGTATTTTTCTTTTTATCATTATTTAAGACTCCTTTTGAGTTATTTGTTTAGTTCAACTGGTTCGACATTGCGTGTCAAAAAGTATTTTAGTTTATAAATACATAAAAAATCAGGTTATTTTATCGTTATTGTCGTTAAATGATACCAGGAAGCGATCTAAATTAAACAATCTACGTCGCAAATATAAAATGTTGCTAGAACAATAGTTTTTTCCCATGGAAGACGGCAATTAGGGATAATGCTGGGCTTACCAAGTGGAGTGGCAATCTCAGTTTATTATGTACAGAAAATTACTACTCCTATTTTTAGATTACAATCTAAAATGACACGCTTTTTGGAGAATACTTGCTATTTAGTAGATATGATCTTAAAATTGAGCTATTGCCAAAAACATTTACGGTGAAGCCAAAACACGAAAAAAAATTACAAGCCATGATAATGGCCAGCTTTATAGTAAAAATCTTCATCATCATTCATAGTAACTTACTGTTGTATCTACAGTCACGAATTCAATCTTTTTACGAGTATATAAACGGCTAAATTTTGATCGTTTTAATCCCGTGGAGGGTCGATCTGGTACATGAAACACTATCGGTTTGTAAAGATAAAATTAAAAAATAAAGTTTTTTTTGTAACTCGATGAAATTAATTTCTCAGCATCAGCAATAAATCCGAATACAACGCCATCTCTAACTGAAATGTCATTTTAAAATGACATGCTAGTCCTGGGAATTCCCATAGATGGCGTTATCCTATTAGGCATACGGGTCAGCTAGTAAATACAATTGTAAAATAAAGAGTGAATAACTGAATAGGTTAAGATTACTTCTAGGCAGGCGTGCTCCATCGGCAACCACATCGTCGCTTTTATTCAGGTGAGATGTAGTCAAGGGTTTATTTCTTTTTTTGGCGGCGATCTCTCGCGCCGAGCCTTGGTAGGGAGTGGCAGGCGGTCGCCTCCTTCTGCGAAGCAGTAATGCTAGCAAATGAGGAGGCCGATCGTATCAAGCAACGGCACACACGTTGCCGCCGCCGCCGGGATTCCGATCCCGATTTTCGGCCAACGTAAGCGCGGGCTTGCGGACGGCGGGCAATGGGTGTCAGTCCGTCCGGTAACAGACCGGACCGAGCCCAAGTCGTCTATGGCGTGCACTGTTCCCGCGCGCCTCAAGGAGTTGTAAGCAAACTGTAGGGGCCCAGCAGGGCCGAAGCCTTCTGGGGCCAAGGGTTAGGTGAAAATGAACCCCGGGGCCCTGGATCGAAGGTAATGAATGGAACAAGGTAGGTTTTTAGTCAGTAAGAGTCTGACACTAACTCCCGCCCCACCCAAAGGCGGGATTTGTCATTCGTCCGATTATAATTTAGGTGTTTAAGGCTACATTGAATAGGCTCTTAATAAACTAGTGCGCCTCACCATCAACCATTGCAACACTGCTTACCATCAGGTGGGATTGCAGTCAAGCACTAGTTTATACATATAAAGAAAAAAATAGATGACGAAATCACAAGTCAGACTGTTGTTAGAACAATATAAATGAGCCATAAACGATACATACAAACTGATTACCATGAAACATTAAAGCTACTTGCAGAATCAGTATTAATGTCATGCTGAACAAACGTCTATGACCCATGTTGAATTAATATGCCAAGTGCCATTGTATTCATGTATCATTTTCACATAGGGAACAGGTAATGAACCTATGATGTCATTGATGTTTCGTCAGAAGTTCTAAATGTAGTGAAGCCTGGATAAATAGGACTTCAAGGAACCTGCAAATTGGTCTCACTTTAAGAAGTATTCCACTTATGCAGTTTCTCAGGTATCCAGGTATAATTTTTTTATACTTTCCTACTGCTGGGCAAAGGCCTCCCCCAATTCCTTCCAGGTATTTTTCTCCCGGGCCACCTCGAACCAGCCCTTGCGGTATAAATAAATATCTGTCTTATATATAGAGGCTTCCATTAATAAAGGTAAGAATAAAGGTTATTTCAGGCATAGAGGTGCTATATATACATGGATGAGTTGTAAACGAATAGTACAAGTTAGAGAGGTGACAAATTGATATTATCGCATCAGTTACTTTTGTCGATGATGCCTATACAATTCGATGAAAACAATCAAAAGTATTCTTTAAAATAAAGTCTCAGTAAAAGAGGTAAAATACACCCGCTTTCTCAGCTGTAGAGGCCACTATGACGATTAGATCTAAAGAAAAATCCATTATAGAGGTTTGCTTTGTCTCACTATTAGAGGTAATTCAGCGTTAAAGTGTCAGGACCTGAGCACGTCCAGCTAAGGAGGTCTTGGGATTCCGATCCCGATTTTCGGCCACCGTAGGCGCGGGCTCGCGAACGGCGGACAAAGGTAGCTCGCTGTCCGTCCGTCCGGTAACAGACCGGTCCGAGCTCAAGTCGTTTACGGCGCGCACTGTTCTCGCGCGCCTCAAGGAGTTGTCCGCAAACTGTAGGGGCCCAGCGGGGCCAAAGGTTATGTGAAAATGTCACCCGCGGCCCTGAGATGAAGGCAATGAATGGAACAGGGTAGGTTTGTAGCCAGTAAGAGTCTGACACTATTTCCCGCCCCACCCAAGAGCGAGATTTGTCATTGGATGATTATACCTACCATAAAAAAAAGCTAAGGAGGTCTTACTTATCCGGGTCCCACTCTCATTTAACCATATTTCACGGTAATATAATCCATACTATCCATACTTCCATATTAATATTATGAATGTGACAGTAACTTCGTCTGTCGGTCTGTCTGTTGGTCTGTTACTCTTGCATGGTAAAACTACTAACCAGATTTTGTTGATATATGGCACGCAAGAAGCTTGAACTCCGAGGATAGGTGTAGACAACTTTTTATCCGTCATTGATGAAGCCACTGACAAAATCTAGTGCTTCAATAAGTGAAATGAATAATTGTAATGGTTATTGGTAATGGGTAAGTACCCATTTGGCAATGAATCATTTTTATTAGATAGCTCTCTGTCAAAGATGTGGTTTTGTATCTGTTAAGAAACTTATTGTTTAGCCCTGCAGCAGTTTTAGGGTTCCGTAACGAAGAAAATTGAACCCTTATAGGACCACTTTGTTGTTCGTCTGTCTGTCTGTCTGTCAAGACCCTTTATCTCAGGGAACGCGTGAGAGTATCGAGTTGAAATTAAAATCATATACTCAAGTCTGCGGTCTCTTGAGGCTATTAAAAAATCAAATTTCTAAGTTAGCGACAAAAAAAAAAGATACAGCAGTTTATGTTGCAAAAATCGTACATTTCGACACTCTCAAGGGAATCCAAATTCATAGGGTACTTCCCGTTGACCTACAACGCACGACAAAAAAAAACTGTTTTCGATCCAGAAAAATCTTCGACCCTCAATTCGGGAATCGAACTATTTACATAAGTCAGTTTATACGGAACCCTGTGGGTGCGAGTCCGACTCGCACTTGTCCAGTTTTTTTTTAAGTTAAAAGAGTATTTTTAATTCATATTTATGTACTTTTGTAAGTTTATCTAGGACTTTACTGATTAGCTATACTTGTTATGTTGTCTAAGATTATTGACAGTCGACAGTCGTTTCAAGTAGTCAGTTGCCATAAAACCTGACCCTCAGTCTAGTTCTTCAACTGAAATGGAAAAGAAAGTTCAGTTAATCCAAAGTTTTTTTTTCTAAAGTAATGCCTCGAGAATTAATCATAGGGTGTATGTAGGTTAACTCATTGTAACCAACTCGATTGTTCATGTGTTCACAAACAATAGGATTTTTTATCGAAATAATCTAGATAAGCCTGAGCGCAGTCACGCGCGAAACGAGTCTTAATCTGAAGTCCTTCTTCAAAAACCTACCTACTATTTTTTACGATTTTGCTGATAACAACTTGAAATTATGTTCTCCTGGTACTTTTTTTCAATTACGTAGAAAAAACCGTTCAAGAGCGTACGTCTTTTGTATGGGAGCCCCATTAAAATATGTAACTATATTATTCTGTTTTTAGTATTTGTTGCCGTAGAGGCAACAGAACTACATAATCTGTGAAAATTTCAACTGTATCACTGTTCTTGAGATACTGCATAATGACAGATGGACGGACAGGCTGACGGACAGCGGAGTCACAATAGGGCCCTGTAACCTTTGAGTAAAGAACCCTAAAAACAGAGTGAATCTGAATGCCAGTGTGAAAATAAGTATTTATTTTTCATTGATATTTTATTTTGATTTTATCACTCAATGCTAGTGGTAGTGCGTTCTCTGCCGATGACATGGAGAGGATCATGGAAATCCAGTGCATGCGAGAAACACAGGAATGGTCGTTGTGGCGACGCTAGGGGAAGGTCTATGTCCAACAGTGGACGTCTTTCGGTTGAAATGACAATGAGTGCCTTCTCTGTTTAGAAAACTGCCTTTGCTCAGCCGTGGGACTGGAGATAACAAACAGACTATGTATATAATATTTTTTGTATATATTTCGAAAATGTTATTACAACTATGACGTTAACAACTCACCAACAGTTAATACCTAATAAATTGAACACATGCTTTATTACGCATGTCTGGCTATGCCTTTCTCAATGACTAGCGTAATGGTTGGGTACAATTTATTTATCGAGCACGTAGCGATTAAAATTAACCTAATCTCTTCGATTTTATGTATGCCTGGTATGTAGTAGCAAATTAGATACGGAAAAATCTATGTAGTTAATTATTATCTATTATTATAAGTACATATTCTGCATAACTACGCTTCATACGTTACAATTAGGCATGTAATGTATAAACCTCCTTGAGAAACAATGGCAACTGAAAATTCTTATCAGCTTAGTTAGTACTTTAAACCATTAATTTAATCAACCATAAAATCAATTAATTAAATTATTCATAACCAATTACAGTTTTAATGACAATACTCACATTGAACTCTTAATAGCTTTCCCCACAATTATCTCATTTTATTTATACAACAATATCTAACGATTACATTTAACCTTGTAGTTTAAATGCATGTTATATACTAAGTAAATAAAATGAAATGTTCGTGAAACGTGAATGAAAACGAAACTATCGGAAAACTCTCGGTATGGTACGAAGGCCAGGCGGGTGAACGACCTTGTGACGTCATCCATGACGTAACGCGCAGGAGGCTCGCGTAGCCGCACACTATGACCTATTTCGCAACATCGTTCAGCGACCGTGTGGCCTAATGGATAAGGCGTCGGACTTCGGATCCGAAGATTGCAGGTTCGAGTCCTGTCACGGTCGAAAAATTTCGTTTTGTTTTTTTTTGTGTTGTTAATTTTTTTTTGCTTATAATGTTGATTTTGTTTTTTTGATTGATTGTTCAATTATTACTAAATCTATTACTTAAAAAAATATAAATACTATTCCGTTTTTTTTTTTACGTCAATGTTCACTTTCAAAATATCCTACTAGATAGCCTTCTGGATTAACTTAATAAATATTAAACAGAAAATAAAATGTAATATATTTTTTTTTAATCCGTTAAATCTATCTTAGTTAAAAAAATATTTACTTAGAAAAATTATTTGTGCATGTTAGTCGACTTAGGCTTACAATCATTGAATTAATAATTAAAACCATTGATTTATATATTTAATAAAAATTGAAAATTATTACGTACTTAATAATGAAGAAATTACTTCTGAAGAACAAATTTTAAATATTTTTATTAAAGAATCATTTATTCAGCATTAATTTCAAATATGTATTATAAGACGAGTTTTCAATTGCGTAGAAATGACACCTGCGCCAACATCTACGGGTTGTTGACCTCTTAATTGTTCTGGAGATTGATTATAAAACCATTACAAATCTCAGAACTTTGTAGAAAAAACACGTTTATCAAAACATCTTGACAGATGAAAAAAAAAAATGAACATTTTAGCATTATACTTGTAGATACATATTTAAATAATAGTACATTATGATACAAGTGTGTAATGTTGGTGATTACCGCTGAGGTGATATTGAGATCCGAGCCGAAGGCGAGGATCTTAAGGGAGCCAAAGACGGTAATCACCAATACTCACGTGTATCATACGACTTTTTTCGACACACTTGTGAAGAAAGATAACTGAAGACATTTTTATAATGTAAAATAATTAAACCGTAAAACTGAACTTTTTGTATTATGGCGGCAAAAAAAAAATTGAGCACGTATTTTTTTTGTTAATATTTTTGACTTGGATACCAAATCCTTTAATCCATGTCTTTGTATGAATAGATAGTTCATTAGTACCATTAGAATGCGGATGCAACACATTCTAATTTTTTTTTTCTGCGCGCTCTTCTAAAATGGCGGCCATAGACTAGCAACTCTAGCTCTTGCTCTTGCTTTAAAAAGATAGTCCAATGAGGTTGCTTTCAAACAAAGAAAAACCAATAATAATTTATTGAATGAAAGATTTATTTTTAAAACTTAAAATAGTTTATTTAAACACGAAATTGCGTGAAATAAATAAGACTTATTTAGGCTATTAAACGCAACTACCTAATGTTATTTTTTTATATTAAAACTATTTTTGAGAACAAAGAGGTTTTAACTACATTACCGCACTAGTGCGTAATGGTAATCAAAATGTCACAGTTTGGTTATGAACCCCATTATATACCTAAGTGCAGTGCAATTACAGCCACTTTCTGAGCAAGTGTGTCGAAAATAAATGTTGTTCTATTGTTTTTAGCCAATAAGATTTTGTAAAAATATTATTTAAGAAGTCATGTCATGAACCCTTATATTATAGCAATTACAGTTATAGCAATAATAATTATACTTCTAGTATCGTTGACGGCGCGTACTATTCCCGCGCGCCTCAAGGAGTTGTCAGCATACCGTAGGGGCCTAACAGGGTCGAAGCCTACTGGGGCCAGGGTCTGCTTCTGAAAGGAAGGCTCAGCCCTTGTATGAAAGGCAACGAAGGAACGGGGTGGGTTTTTTATTTTTGTCCTATTCGAAAGCTGACGTTGCCTGCGCCACCTGCCAGCTCCAATTGTCTTTTCAAACTATACAGACACCAGACACTCACTTTAATATACACACAGAGTTTCATCAAAATTTGCCACGCCATTTAGGTGACAAATACACGTACAGAATATTTATAAATATAAAGATTTTCCATTATATTTACTACTTCTGTATTATAATAGTACATTATGATATAAGTGTGTAATGTAGGAGGTTACCGTCCAGGCGGTATTAAGACCCGAGCCGTGGCGAGGGTGTTAAGAGAGCCAAGAACGGTAGCCATACATTACTCACGTGTGTTGTGAAGAAAAATAAGTAAAATTTTTCATAATATGGCGGTAAAAAATTAAATCTGTTTTCATAGGCGCAAAACAATTTTTTTTTTTAATTTATCCATAGCTGAAGGCTATGGCTATATAGTATTTTTATCAAATTGTCTAATCGTTGTTTGTTTTCTTGAGTAAAAAGTTTTTACGATAGTGTCATTTTAAGTGACAATAGAATAGGGATGTAACATTTTCTAATATTTTTGTAGTATTTGATTTTATTTAATTAATAAAGCCCATTAATTTCACTCGAAAAAATCACGCCAAAAACCGCGCGCATCTTAAAATGACGGCCATAGACCACAAACAATTTTTATTTTTTCGTATTCAAAATTGGTTTTGCGAACAAAGAGGTTGAACAGAAAGGTTTTAGCTACATTACAGCACAAGTGCGTAATGGTAATCAAAATGTCACAGTTTGGTAACAGGTGGCTCTTATTGCACTATACTTAGGTATATAAGCCATAATATTTTACAATACTCTTATTCGAAAATCCACTCTTATCCCACCGCTTTTAGGCACGCAATGGACTGTTTTCCGCACTAGTGCGTTCTCGCCTCCGCCGACATTTTATTGTAACAAAATTGTTTACCGTATCAGGCTGGACGCGCGTCGACCCCCACAAGGTGCGAGGTCAACCCCCAGGAGTTGTAAGTGTATTGAAAAACGTCATTTGACATACGTGCAACTTTGTTACTGCAGCCCTCGGCTCTATAACACAAACGAATTCAACCTCGGTTGCAATGAAAAGCTTTCTGCACTTGTATCAAAATGTACAATTTGCCGCTGAAACATAAAAATAAAAAATACTAAAACCCTTTTATAGCTACATCCTACAATTTTTTTTTAGAAAAGGCTTTAGTTCGAAACACCTACTAATAGTACTAATCTTGTCATGACCTTTGCAATGTCAATTTGTATCTATTATTTTTATGACGCCTTGGTAGCGGCAGGTGTAAATAGCTTTAGCCTGATGGATATTTATAGCATAACTAGCTTTTACTCTCGACTTTTCCCGCATAAAATTAGAAAATAATAAAACTAGCAATATAATCCCGGGATAAATAGAACATACTTATTTTGATACAAGTGCAGTTTCAACGCGTATCAAATGACTTCTTAGGGTTCCGTACCTAAAGGGTAAAAACGGGACCCTACTCAGACTGCTGACTGTCCGTCTGTCTGTCACCAGTACCTCTACCATGAGTTTTAAGCAATAGTATTCGTCGCTACTCGATATCGACGCCGTAAATATTTTGTATGGCAAATTTTGGTTCTGCAAGTGACCGCTAGAGGCGCTGCAAAATTTGCCATACAAAATATTTACGGCGTCGAGATCGAGTAGCGACGAATACTATTGCTTAAAACTCATGGTAGAGGTACAGGCTGTATATCAACAACCGTGATAGCTAGACAGTTGAAATTTTCACAAATTATGTATTTCTGTTGACGCTATAACTACAAATACTAAAAACCAAATAAAATAAATATTTAAGGGGGGCTCCCATATAACAAACCCGATTTTTTTGGCATTTTTTGCTCGATATCAATCATTTATTTATTTATATATTTATTAGAACTTTATGCAACACAAGGGTACACAGGCGGACTTAATGCCTTAGGCATTCTCTACCAGTCAACCAAGGGCGGTGAAGAGAAATCATGGCAGGTGCATAAAAAAAAAACAAAAGATTATTAAGAAAACAAGGGTTCAAATATCTATCTGAATATATCTAGCACTTGAAATATTCACAA
The DNA here is from genome assembly GCA_958295575.1 of Leucania comma. Classification (NCBI taxonomy): domain Eukaryota; kingdom Metazoa; phylum Arthropoda; class Insecta; order Lepidoptera; family Noctuidae; genus Leucania; species Leucania comma. The sequence continues at coordinate 8,669,884 of OY282482.1, read as the reverse complement.
AATATATATCAGCCTTATAATATTCCCACTGCTGGGACTCAGACCTCTCTAGGAGAGGGAATGGGCGTAATCCACCACGCGGTCACGGTGCGGGTTGGTGGATGTCACCAATGTATTCGAATTTGTGGTTCTAGGACATGCCGGTTTCCCGATGATTTCCTGCAGCTGTGGTGGCGAAATAAATTAAGAATTAATTAAGACTTCTAGCTCATAAATAAAAACAGGGTAAAATTAAATAAACTGGAAAAATTCAGGTTATGACATTACAAATTAAAATTAATTAAGAAAATTTTAAGTTAGGGGCAACGTTCTATGGCTGATTATGCCATATTTCTGTTTAAAAACAATTGTCTAAAAAACTTATATTCATTCAAATCATAAACCTTTCCTGGACTAGGTTCTTTACCGTATATTTACATACCTACTACATTAAATACATGTAGATAATCGTACTTTACAAGGAAAACCTCATCTGTACATGCTTACAATAAGTAATGATGCATTAAATTTCGGCAAGCATACTTATATACTATTATTTTTAATAGCTGTTAGATAAATGAATAAAACAATGGATTAATATTTAAATAGATAAGATTAACTAGTAACTGAGCAGTAGTAGAGTAGAGCTGTACGTAAAATACTGGTACCGCAAAGTCTTTACTTTTTGACTTTAGCCCAAACTCGTTTACCAATAGAAAAACTGTAGACACAGTATTCAGCTTTGCTATTTTTTAATAAATTCATTTTGAAAAACCAGCCAAGTGCGAGCCGGAATCGCGCACGAAGGTTCCGTACCATTGACTAGGTAAACAACAGAACAACAACAAAATAGGCAAAAAAAAATCGTATTTTTTTATGGGATCCCCCCTTAAATATTTAATTTATTTTGTTTTTAGTATTTTTTGTTATAGCGACAATAAAAATACATAATTTGTGAAAATTTCAACTGTCTAGCTATCGCGGTTCTTGAGATACAGCCTGGTGACAGACAGACGGACAGACAGCGAAGTTTTAGTAATAGGGTTCCGTTTTGATGTGGAACCCTAAACATGACGTTAATTTACTGACATTGCCGCGTGAGATAATACAAAGGTGATATGGGTGCTTTTCCATCAAAGATGTACTAGTTAGTAAGGCGGTGATTTGAGACGTGGCAAAGGTTAGGGAAGTGGCGTCTTTATTGTGTGGTCAAAATAATGTGTTTTTCAAGTACGTTTTTACGATTTATTACTTACATTACGATCAAACAAGGAAAACGTCTCAACTAAAACGTGTGTAAAGTCTAACGTGCCAATGTCCTGAGATCGGGTAAGTGACACCTCCTGAGTAATCATGATATACTGGTACACAGGTGTTAGAAAATCACACCTTTGGGGGCAATAAATAAGTTTCTTTTCCGTAAAAGTTAAAGGGCCACTGACCGAGGAATTTAGAAGTTTATAAGTAACCTAAGTATCTTCTGAACTTTCGCCCAAACTCCCAGACCATGTTTTTTAACAATAAACTCAAACAACAAACATCCAAGGTGCTTTGTTTCTCTTGATTCAAAGTACTAAAAACTAATAAAAAAAATATGTATGCGATTATTATCACTTAAAGAACGAAGAAGAAACATAATTACGAGTATTTTTATCTTTTGAAGAAAATTGTTAGACATAATAGACATGCTCAACGATGTTCTCTTAGACGAAAGTCGTACTTTACTAAGCTAAGCACAAAAGACTTCATCATGACGAAATCCTTTACATTTTTTGTTTTATAATCGTTATGGAAAGTAGCGTCAGTTACTCTAATTTATAACCTAGTAAATACGTGTGGGTTTCCAATTGTTCATAAGTTTCTAACTTCGACATTCAAAGAGTTAAAGTATAGAAAGTTCTTTCCTAGTAAATCTCTTACAATAGCATTAAGTTGCTCATCTATTGTTTTTAAATACTTAATTCTTGTTGACTGAATGGACTTCCTTTGTGTTTATGAGTTCCTGGTAGTCTGATGTAATTCTACGGCGTTACGCCCTCTATATTTCCATTGCAAACTATTGATAAGTACTTCTAAACTAGTTTTATTATTGAACTACTCAAATAACGGCATCATTTAATATTTACGACAGTCCCATTGATTCAATTCACTTTTTCTATAAGGAAAAATCAAACACTGTCTAGAAAAACCAACTACCGAGTATCGTCTCATGAATATAACCTGTCGAACCGATGGCAACGTTACGTTATCTTAATCTTTGTTACAATGATAGTACCTCAACAATAGCATCATGGTAGATCCCAATCAGCAACCCTGTTATTATTTAAAATGTTAGGAGGTGAACCAACGATTTTAAAGCAGCAGAAAAAATGTTCAGGTCAACCTGTCAATAAGGAAGAAAATTAAGTGTTAAAGTTATGCTTAGGCACCGTATCTTTTCCTAGAAAATGATCTTAGATCTTAATCGAAATTTTCAGCAAAGATGTTTATTGCCTTTAAAAATGATTCACTAATGAAGTGTTTTCCAAAGAGCAGTTTTACTTCTAGGAAATCTGTTTGCTGTCTTACTTTGGGAAAATAACACCATAGTAAAAATAAGTGGGAAAACATCATTACAATTGGGGGCGGAATACACGCAAAACTGCAATGACAATCGCCCACGTGTATCAAACAATGTTTTCAACTCACTATCTCCAAAATAATACTTTATAATAAACATGATTTATAATTACAATTACAATTATTGTGAGAAATTGGTCACAATTTTTTTTTTCGGATATTTGGCAACCGTCTGTATGCGGTACGCAAATTCCCACTAGTGTAAAATACATGTTGCGAGTACCTTTTGAATACCGTAATTAGAAACACAATAGAAAGACAATAGGTGTGCGGATACCGGTGTCCTCTTGGGGCTTGAGAGTAAGCAGTAGGAGTAGGAGCGTTTCGAAAAGTATACGAAAACCTATTTAGTACGGTTAAGTATCTAGGTGCCTGCTTTTCCATTAAACCACCGACCACCGTCCTTGTCATACTTTTTATGTTTGCAAATATCTCAAATGTCATTGAGATCTTAATGCGTCTTTTGTTAGTTTTCCTTTGAAGTTACTAGCCATAAAATTTCACGACATCTATTCAAGGTGTTCAAAAGTGGAATAAAAATAAGTCGAGTGCATCTGACATCACTATTACCTATAGTTAGCTGATTAGTGGGCGAGACAACTGTCTGGCCTTCGTATTTTATGGAAGCCTGGTCCTCCCAGCATGATATACACGTGTCGTGCGTGGTCGGTAGGTAATACCCTCCCTGTCTGTCTGACTAAACCACTTTTTTATCTTTGATTTGGGATCTACAAGGCTGAATAAGTCTAGACTCAAAAAATAGTATCTCATTTATCTAGGTTTGTTCTTGTATCATCTAGGTATTTATTTCAATCACAATAATAGCACAGTGGGTCACAAATATGATCTGGAAAAATCTTCTGAGTGTGGGTTGGATTGAATTTAAATTAGTTACCAGAACATGAGGTACAAGACTTTCATTTTTTGTACGATCAAGCATGGCCCATGCTTCTGGGAATAAATACGTATCATCATAAATCAATCTTGGTTTGACGGAACAGTGACAGGACCGAAATTATGGAATGATTAGGCCCCATCCAAATATTTCTTAGTAAAAAGTTGGTTTTTGTGGCAAAAACTTGTGGATCAAGTGTTGGACAGAAATGTTATTTATTTTTTGGGTGTTTCTTTTTCACATAAATTAAACGGGTTACATTTTTCTATTAAAGTTAGGCCAACCCACGCAGTTTTCTTTTTTGTTTAAATAGTATTTTACTTCCTGCATGCGGCACTAGTGTTATCCTTTGTGTAACACGGCGTATTTCTGTGCGCCAAGCATTTTAATTTCAACTGTAGTTATTTACACCAGGGCTACGGGATTATTCCAACAAGAAACCGTAGCCCTCGCAAAGGGCAATTGAAGAAACATATGTGGATTTTAGTCAGCAAAAGTCACTCTCTCACTTGACAAGTCACTTCTTCACTGTGGAAGAAGTTACTTGATAATTTTCTACTCTCAAATTAAAAAGACATTTAGTGCCAACGTTATAAAGTCTGTATTAAGTATTTTATAAGGCGTGAGTATATTACTATCACTGCAGGCTTAGTCAAGTTAAAAATCTCCTTTACACTAACGCTATTATAAAACTAATCAAATGTATGGGAATGACATCTCAACGTTGAGCCACGTGTTCAACGAAAAGAAAATTCGTAGCCAAGTTCATATCGTTCAAAATGATACAATGAAATGTGCTCGTTTCTACAATGTCCATAATGAAAGAAAAAAAAATTATTTCGCACACACTGTAAGACCAAATTTATAAAACTTAAGACAAAAAATAAGAAGAAAAAAACACAGACACAATATGTGTCTCACGTCTGCGCCAAATAGGTCCAGTTCAGCAAAAATGCTAGACAACTACATCATCGGTACATCCTGTAGTTTTCTGATATAAAGTTACATTTTTTGTAGAACGAGCGATTGACTCAGGCGCGTCAACATAGGTACCAACTTATCGTTTTCTAAAATGGCTTTCACGCCGAGGCGTTACCGATTGTAGAAAGAGATTCGATACGAAAAGGTCGTAACTTGGCTACCCTGCTAGCACATGTCATCCGATCATAATTAAGACACCATTGAAATTATTTCAAAGATAAAATGTAAAACATTTAACAAACATACGTTTCTCCAACATCACGGGTATGGCCCGTAGTGATGACTAACATTGACACAACTCTACTTGCAGCTTACACATCACCTACTTACCAACTAACAACAGCACGATGACGAGATTCCAAACTTTATAGGTAATGTCCCTCATACATTTTAGACACTAAAATATTCATAGCAATTATTTACTGAACATAAAGTTTGCTAATTACATTTGCTTGTAACATTAGTACGTTGATGTCAGACTCAATTATATTTTGTCAAGCTTTTTTTTTAGATCACACCACGTGTAAGCGATGCAATTCCCATAACAGCAATTTTTAGAGAATCAAAAAGTCTTTTTAAATAATAAATAATTAATTAACCTGTACCAGTCAAACATCATTTGACAACAGAATTAAAAGTACTAGGCGGTCAGACCACGTAGGAAGTGGTGGAATGACCTGGATGTATTCCTTGGGAACAGGAAAGAAGTGCTGCAGAATTGGGACCAATAGAAGGAATAATAGGGTGGCCTTTGCCCTACTGTGGTACATATACTCGTAGCATATAAATAGCATAATCTGCTGGGACTCAAGCCTCGTCTCTAGGAGAGGGAAAAGGGAGAGTAGTGGGACAATACCAGCTTAATTATAGTAATCACAGTTCGGTAACTACGAGCCTCAACGAACTTAGAATGCTCTCAGGCAGCTCGATCACGATTAATCTGTCCTAGCTCAGAGGACACCGGTGTCCTCTCACATCCACGCCACTATAGGCCTTAATTCCGATGTTTAGAGTCTACTTTTGTATGAACAAGTTGGGTAGTTGTGGATCGAAGTGTTAATTCAAAAAGCGATTATCTCTGACAAGACTTATTTTGTTACAAGGTCTCTGACGGCCTGGTAGCTTGGACCCTGTTCCCGACATTTGTGGGCTATTTTCTTTTAAATTTATAGACATATAAAGTTTTTAGAAATATGTAAAAAAGTACAAAAATGTATATAGAATATGAATACTCAAATAAAATAAAAAAAAAAACCTGTTAATTCCTAAATCTATCTATAGCTCGTTGGCACACTTGTATTTTGTTTTATAACTCGTTGTTGTAGATTCATGCTTAGCAACCATAATATAATGTAAGGCACATGAGTAAATAAGTTTCATTTTAACTTTAATGTCAGTTTGCTTTTCACTACTACCTTGTGTCCGCTTTGCTCCATGTTATGACAACGCATCTATTTACTTCATCTAAATTCCTGAATAGTTTTAAGGAGATTTGCTTTTCCCAGGTAAATATATTTATCCACATACTCTAGCAGCGTGTTGCTATTTTGGTTTTGGAAACGTTTTAGTTCATTTCTATTGCTATGAATAAACGAGAACCAAAAAAAAAAACTTAACGTTTATTTATATGTGTCATGTGTCTTGTATCTCGCCAATTGTTCCTTTGATTAAGTGTCACTTGTAATTGTGTATTTTTTGTAAATAAAATATTATTATTATTATTATTATATATTTATATTAACCTAAAAGAGAAAAGAAAAGATACAGATAGAAGAGTACAAAGGTGCTGCTGTAACGATTTTTTTTCCAGCAGACCTGCGACAGGAGAGTTGGATGAGAAATGTAGACACAGTGTGTATAAATAATAATTCATAAAAGTTAAATTGGACTAAAATTAAAATCATTTAATACATATAAATCAATAACCGTAAATAAATGCACACATACAATATAGACACAATACATAAATTAAATTATAATAATACTATATCTATATTATATTAACTTTACGAGATAGTAGAGAGGTAAGTTTTTTGACCAGCTTTTTGAAGACCGATATGACATGATAACGTTCAACAATTACGTATAGTTACGCAACCTAACTAGTTTTTCTGGCAAATTAAACGGCTATCAGAAGTAATTCACTTAACGCCTCGTCTAATCTAAGTGCCCTTGACTCTTGATACCGATATCGATCGATGCTGACCACCGTTAATAATGGTTTATAGATTTGTAGGTATCCGTTGTTAGGGAAGATCCGGTAAAATAATTATTTACACCCACCTCGGCACCGATAAATTTATGGATCGTGCTCACGAAAAAAATGCCATCTCAGCGGAGATAGGGCTTAACTATTTTAATAATAATATTCCACAACTATCACACAACGCCGTCTAATCCCAAGATAAGCAGAGCTTGTATTATGAGTACTAGATAACTGATAAACATACTTATATTCTATTTTTTTTTCTTTTTTTTTTGGTTTTGTATCCAATTTATATTCTAAATACATACATAATAGATAAATTACACCCAGAAACATAACAAATTATCGTTTTCACCACCCAAACATTTGTCCTAGGTGGGAATCGAACCCAGTAGACAACTAAAAAAAATTATAATAGTAAAAGTATTATATTTGCTTAAATAATGGTAAATCATTACATAAACTTTGACTCGCAGTTGTAGGGTTCCTTAAGATTTTTAGACTTTTCTTCAACTGTCTAAATTGGTAAATGATTGAATTTTCACATCGTGTTCTGGAGATACAGCCCGCTGGCAGTCAGACGGACAAACACCGGAGGAAGAAAGAAAATACTTCTATAAACCCTTATTACTTACTGTCATGCGAGTACAAAAATACTGAAGCTATACTGCAATTTAATTTTGATATTGCTTATGTGCAATACTCGATTTATAAAAGCGCTTCGCTGCTCAGGACAGTGAGAGATAGTCGCAACAGCATCCTGAACTGTAGCGGAGAGCTTAAGCTCACCGATTGTAAAATTTCTTGTGCAAAGGGTAATGGATACTAACACTAGATAATAAGTTATTTATTAAGCTACTAACACTATATGGATCTTTGTGTGTCCGAAATAAAATAAATTCTTCTTCTAAAACGAGAAATCGTCGTATCTTCACAATGGAAACACGTTCTACACGAGGGTATTTCCTCGAAGTGCCCATTGATATATCATCGTATAAGCATTTTACTCAGAAACAATTAACTGTATGGTAAACAGTGGTAACTGTCAGTCGCGACCTTTTTATCTTATTACTTAACCTCACGCCGCTTTCTCGAAAGGGATGGGCAGAATGTAGGCTATCTCGGAAACTAGATCAATTAGCTAATCTACTTAACCTATTAGTTCTTTGGAACGTGTAGTATTGTTTGTGGATTGCAGTTCAGCGAATAGAATTGTGCCGAATTATCTGTTCTGATCTACGAATTGTTGTGACTCCCACATATTCTAAGATCCTAGTCACATGACTTGGTCACCAACCCTATTCGTTATTATGGCAATGATCTTATTTGCTTTTGAGCTCTATATTATGTGCACAAAGGAAATAAAAAGCCCCCAAATCGTATATTTACAAATTATTACCCACATTTGCCTAAGCGATTACTCTTCAAGTTTATCGAGGTCCTCAAAAGGCGTAACCCGTCGTCCTAAATCTTGGGTCTAACAATAAAAAGCACCCCTTTCTATCGTTGCTTTCCTGGTAATTTCCTCGGAAAGTAGGTCGATAGCCACTTTAAGGGTTTCCTCAGTTTAGGGTTCAGCTAAGATAGTCGTTTATGAAGAAGCCTGATAGTCCACATTAGGTTATTGCCGGAATTGTGTCCCACATTCTTGAATATGTTTGGGGTGACATTAATATATGTTGGTAGTTTTTTACGGAGTTTAGGCAATCAGGCGAAAGCAGAGCGTTTTTTACTGGGTCAATCTCAATTTTAGGACATTGTACAGAACTTTTTTAACGAGTAAATCCAATTAAGTAATTAAGTTCGAATAGAGTCTGGTCTGAATAACAATACATAACCCTCGGACGCACAATGTCCCAATAATCCAGCTTCCCATGGTTGGGCTGGCGTGCCTCACGAATCATATGACGTATGATATCGTGAGCTATATAGCAACAAGTGCCCACACACACACACAACAGTTAAACATTATGAGACATTAGTTATTATAATTAACATATTTTTTAACTAGTTATTGATTTATATTAATGAATTATATTATTTAATTTATACATTACACTATAAAACTGATTTGCGTCCATTACATGCGTGCGTTGATATGCATGCTTGGAAGAGATGTCAGCAAAACCATTGGGGCCCAGCAGAGCCGATGACTTCTGAAAGGAAAACCTGGAACGCAAAGGGCAGCTGAAGGCATATAAGTGTGGTTTTAGTCAGTATAAGTCTGACATATAGGTACTGATAGCTGATTTCCTTTTAAAAAAAACATAGACAAAACATTCTATAGGACAACCACAGCTTTTTGAAATATTTAAATTAAGAACTAGTCCATCCTTGGACGAACCTGCAGGCCGAGCCAAGTTACGACCGGTTCGTTTCTATTCAACAAAGGAATCTGGGGGGGCTGTAATGCCTCGGCACGTAAGCGATTTTAGAAAACGATAAGTTGGTAGCGATATTGATGGGCCTGCCCCCATATCCAAGTTGCGTTCTACAAAAATTTAACATAAAGCTACAAGATGTAAGTAGTGATGAGCAACGTAGAAACGATTACATTTCATTCTATCATTTTGAACGATGTGAACTTGGCTACAAATCTAGTAGTTTGTTCTGACGACGTGACTTAACGTTGAGACGATGTAATTCCCATACATTTGATTAATTTTCTGATAGCGTTAAATCTTATATTAATACTGTGCAAACCTTAATATAACGTACCTCAATATAACAACTTCCTCGATTTAACAAATTTTTCGTAATCCCCTTGAATTTTCCTTACGAGTTAGTATAAAATATATATTATATCTTTATATTGCGAACATTTTTTGCGAACAACCTCTTTATAACGAATTTTCAACTATCAAGAAAAAGTATAAATACCTCTAGTTTGGACACGCTTTTGTTCGTAAAATAATCATTGTTGTTTGATAGAAAGTAATGTAAACACTTCTGCTTGTCACGACGTAAAGATTTAAGTTAAAAATTAATGGTAATTAAAACTATTTTTTACCTCTTTATTACGAATTTTAGACCAACCTAACCTCGACATAACAAACCTCAGTTCAACGAATTACTTGATATAATGAATATTTTCTTGTTCCCCTCCGATTTGTTATATCGAGGTTACACTGTATCAACTTGGCTAACCTGTTATATCTAAGTAGGTATCACTGATATGTTCTACAAAACATGGAACGGACATGGAAAGTACTGTAATGTGATATGTTTGCCTAGTACTCAAAAAAGGGTTGCCCCACATTTGATAAGCACGTTTCATCTCAGGATTACCCTCGTAAGCAAAGGATTGATGGATAAAGTTGTTTGACAACGCTTCGAGATCAGGTTAAGCAAATGTTTCCTGAAATCGTATCCTAAGCAAATATTTTGAACAAAAAGGAGTGAATTTTCCCGTGATCTGTAGAGTTTCGAGAATGTGAAAGCTTTGGTTGGCTTTATTAAAGTCACATTAAACTTATGATCCCCTGCTACCAATAATTTTATTAACATACTAGCTTCTACCAGCGGCTCTGCCTGCGTGAAAGTCGGTTTCTCCAAACAAACTTCCAACTTCCGTTTTATCCCCTTAGGGGTGGAATCTGTAATTCTTATCTAATTCTACACCCTGTCTTCTTCTTCTTTTCGAATCGATGGTAAACTCGTTAAATTATTTGGGCCCAGTAAGTTGCCACGTTAACTGCAGCATCGGTGGCACCCATTAAGTCCTCCAAAGTGCAGGTGTAAGGGCACCTGGGACATTCCAACATGTGGGTCATGTTTTGAACAGCACCGCACTCGCATTGAGTATCCCTGTAAGAATCCTACCTGCCAAATTTTAAGTTTGTTGGTGTTATAGTTTCTGAGATTTCGTGATTAATCAGTGAGCGGTATTTCGCTTTTATATTTAGGTATTGATTTCTAAGTGACTATACTATGATTTTTATTAGATGAAGTAAAGTGACAGCAGTGGACAATGCCCAACTGTCAAACAACAATGCCCAACTGTCAAATAACCATTGTTATAGCTGTCACTTTACTTCATCTAATAAAAAATCATAGTATAGGTAATTATTTCAACAAATCAATTCAGTCAATCCCAGTTACTGTTCAACCTTATTCGAAAGCAAATTTAAAGCTCTTCTTTTTAAGTTTCTGTACACAAAGGTACTCGGTCCTTCCTCTCTCCTACGAATTAAAATGTTACTGTAACCAAGCAACATGGTCCTTAATAATACCTGATTGTTTCACTTTTTTTATAAATCTGTCACCTGGTATGTATACCTATACATTAGGGATTCCACTGAAGATTTGAGATTTAAATTACCCTATATTATTAAATTACCCTATATCAATATTAAATTAGATATTTTGAAACAAAGTATCTACCACGTCTGTCTATCTGTTCTCAATAAACTCAAATACTACTGAACGAATCACGAGGAAGGTGATTGCAATTTAATAGCATATGAAAAAGTTGAGAATTTCAAAGATTTATACTACTATCTACTTACTCGTGCGAAGCTGGGGCGAGTCGCATATATTGTAATAGCTAATGTTGTAACTAATATTTTAAACCTACTTAGGGCTGATTTCATCATTCAATATAAAAACTTAGTTGAACTAAACTGAGCTCAGCGTAATCTAGTTTAAAGACCCGTGTCGTAAACATGGGCGACAACAAAATAATTGAAACTGAGTTTAGCGTAAACTAGGTTCAATTCATCGCAGTGAAACGCAAAATGAAGCTATAATCTCGATTAGTCGCTCAAACTGCGTTTTGTTTAAACGAATCGCGATTAGTTTATTGGTGAATTTGGCTCTTAGGGCTGATTTCATCGTTCAATATAAAAACTTAGTTCAACTAAACTGAGCTCAGCGTAATCTAGTTTAAAGACCCGTGTCGTAAACATGGGCGACAACAAAAGAATTGAAACTGAGTTTAGCGTAAACTAGGTTCAATTCATCGCGGTGAAACGCAAAATGAAGCTATAATCTCGATTAGTCGCTCAAACTGCGTTTTGTTTGAACGAATCGCGATTTGTTTATTGGTGAATTTGGCTCTTAGTTCCTGAGATTACCACAAAGTACTGATAAGAATTGAAAATATTTTAGTAATTGGGTCTAATAATATATTATTATAGTCAATTTATCGAGGAAGGCTATAGGCTAAAAACATTGACCAATTAGAACGGAGCAGTAACCTAAGACGCGGGTAAAATCGCAGAAGGCGGCCAGGTGCAGTCGGGTGAAAATATATTTTATAAATATAACGGGATATCGGGATACCAGGCTGTTGCATTTGATTGCTGATTCGTGACTTCGTCAGCGCAGTAATCCATATTGGGCGTTGAACTTCAGGAAACTTTGAAATTAATGCACTGTAGCGATGACTGTTCACTACTTTAAGTATACAGACACCTAAATTACGTAAACAATAGACGATTACAACAATAATTAGCGATTTAGAGCCAATGGGTTTGCCAGTGCTCAAAACATGCAACGGTTGTCAACTACCCTACGTAAAATTGACATCACGTTCGCCCGTCATGACAGACGCAACTCCATTCGGTGTTACCCGCTCTTAGTTAAAATTACCAGTATCTCAAAATCAAATCGACTAATCGCTAAAAATAACAAAATAATGACCAATGATTAAAAAAAGCAATTACGATTCTCCAAATTAACCGATTTTCATTATTTAATAATGTCACGCGCCGTCAAATATATATTTTGAATTTGAATTCCGAGCCTCAACCTCCACGTGCGCAAGGAAAGGTGGACGAGACTAGGTCACGTGCTAGATCACCGATGCGATGGACAGACCAGGGGACTTACTCGAGTTTAATTCCGATCGGTCAATATTGGAATTGGTACTCTTGAATTTGATGCTAGGGCCAAATTGGTTTAAAATTGTGTGACCACACGCCAAGCCCAATCCCCATTTTACTTAGATTCCCTAAAAGGTCACGCAATTTGGCCCTAGCATCGAATTCAAGAGTACCTACTGTCACAATTCCAATGTCAACCGATCGGAATTAAACTCGAGAGTAAGCCCCCTGAGAGTGGCTATTGGCGGCCCATTGAACTGCACCCAGATGACTGCCAGCAAGCAAAAGAGGCGGGAAGTCGCACGGTGTACCCTGATAGCTTCCGGAGAGCTGCCTTTGTTATAACCACGGCCACTCTAGTAAGACTGAAATAAAACGTCCAAGAAGAAGAGGTACAGCTAATAGCATTTTTGGGCACGCCATAATTATGGCGGCAAGTACCTTTTTCAAGGAGTAGCTGGAAAGATGTCACGGCGTCCTCACCTTCTGGTGTCGCCGGTCCTCACCGGGCATGGTAAGTCCGGTAGGTTCCGGCACCGGATTCGTGCGGAAGAAACGGCCGGTTTGTGTGGACCATCAGAAGGGCTCGGTGGAGCATATGATGGAGGTGTGCCTCGCTTGGGCAGAGCACCGCCGTGTTCTTGTGGGAGCGGTTAGCGGCAACGATTTTTCGCGCCGGGCCCTGTTACAGTACAGGCCATGGTCTGGACCGAGGAGGAACCAATGCCAGCTAAGCAGGCTGCAGCACGTGTGTTCCCCACGCCTCAGCCACCATGATCCCGAACCCGGTTTCCAGCCACCGCAGGTGTGGGCTTGCGGACGGTGAGCAATGGGTAGCTCGCCGGTAACCATCTGGACTAAGCCGGAGTGGTCGACGACGCGTAGTGTTCTACGCGCATTACTATTATTAATTTCTTTTTAAATGGTTCCTCCTAAATAATTCAGATAATTTAATTTTCAACCAAGAGATGTGTAGAAATATAAAGGCGCCATAAAAATATCACTCACTCACACACACTCTTTGATCGTACAATATTGTTCGAAGATCACACTAATGTTTCTTATTCTTATTCTTTATTGTACATACAGTTTTAATAAACAATAAACGTAGGAAGGTTATTGGACAACACACTAAATTTAAATAGTTTACCACACAAAGCATTTAAAACAAAGTCTTCCCAACAAAAGCATCTTAAACTGTCTAAGCGAATAAAACTATACAATTTAAACTTGTATAACTTATTTTATAAACTTGCGGCAGATTGCCACAAGGATAAAAAGAAACTTAGAAATGCAAGGCGCTGGCTTTCTTTACATTCTGAATAACTAAATCAGCTACTTGAGATCTTTCGCCAAAATTGCACATTGAATACGGGAACACCCGAATTAAGAGGACGTTCGCCCTCTGCCTTCCCTGTCCGTCCAAGTAATCCGTCTCGCTCACTGCAGTTCCATACCCTACTTCCTATGCAAGCCTGGTAACCGAAGTCATGGCGCGGGGAGATTTTTCCGTGAAAGTGGAGATTATAAAAGGAAGTAGTTTAAAAAGAGATAGAAGATGACAGCTGATATTTTCCTCATGAGACCCGACTGATGGATCGGCTGTTATCGGGAAAATAGTGAAGAAAATGTAGCTCTGACTTTATCTTCGCCCCCTTTTTGTTACAAGGAGATCAGTAATCGAAAGTGCTTCCACACTAGTTATATATCTTTGTTTGATGCAACCAGGGACAGTAATGTGTGAAAGTGATAACAGATAGTTTATCAATGGGTGCTCGTAGGCTCCGCCCATTAATACGACTTCCGTAGAGTGTAACGCGTGTAGCACACAGAGACATTACGATGTCATTAATTCATTGATGGAATCAGCGTTTGATTCCGTTCAAGTAGGAAACTTGAACAAACATAATAAATGTTCGTTCAAGTTTCTTATTTTTAGATAGGTCTTTAATCATTAACAAAATTTATGAATACAAATATAAAATATACTTAAGATAATTATATCAACTTTGTCTAACCCTGAATCCTTGTTTTTATAACTTATGTCTTCTGTTTCCCTTGTACAGATAAAAATAAATTAGTAAAACCTACAGAACAGGACATTTGAAATGCATGAATTTACTTGTTAATTGTTTTCTTTTCCTTGAATTATACATAGGAGTAAAAACGAAGCAAAGAAATTTCTTCGCACTAAAAACATGACTTGTATTTTAAAAACTCTTGAAATAAGTCTGTAGGTACCTACAAGAAAGTTACTATTTTATTTTTTGAATTAAGAAATAAAATTTTAATGTAATTTTACTAGCTAATAAACCACAAACAAATGGGAATGACGTCATGCATATAAAAAGATGGCGTATTTTACATTAGCCTGCTAATTTTTATGTCGTCTATACTTTCCCAATGGTGAGCAAAGGCCTTTCTCAAATACTTCCTGATATTATTTTTTCAAGACGCCATGAACTAGCACCTATTTCGTCTCACCACCCTCGTCGTCGATCCTGAGGTATCCACTTTGTAGAGACACTGCCCATGGGTCAATGTGCACGCGGCTGACGTGACCCGTTGAATCCCATGTTCGCCTGGCAGCCTTTTTTCCTACGCCTATGATCTCCGTTTTTAAGCGCAGCGTGGTGTTTCTTATGTTTTGGCTCTTTGGTCACCCTGAATGCTGCGCTCCATTGGTCTTTGACAAACATCAAGATGGAACTAATGTTCATAATACTTAATAGCCTTTTTTACGCAAGCAGGCCTTCGTGTAGGGAGTCGAGAATTTTCAAAGGTCGTTGATCCCTGTGAAATTTACAAAAGTTGCATGTAAGAATCGCTAAAAGTTCACCTGAGTTCATGTTGAATTTAGTTACACTTAATTGGTCTGTAGGTAACTCGATTAGGTAAGTATCTGTAAGGAAATTAAGTGATTTATAGGGCCTCCGGAAGACTTTTGGTACTTTAGTAGACTGGTAAGTAATTAGGTATGTTACATTTATATCGTGCTCCATGTAGAAATGTGAGAACTCCTCCATTATTTGACTGGGTCTAATTTTTAATGCGGATTATTATCTCCATCCAAAATTGGAACTTTACGTTATGGGAATAGTACATTTTGATACAAGTGCAGAAAGTTTGTCATAGCGACCGTGGCGGAATTCGCACGAGCTGTAGCTGTAGGCGAGTGCTATGGAACCGAGGGTTGCAGTGACTTTGCACGATAAACGACGTTTTTCATTACACTTACGACTCGTGGGGGCTAAACCGCGCCTTGTGGGGGTCGAAGCCGAAGCGCGCCCAGCCTTATACGATAAACAATTTTATTACAATAAAATTGTGACGGGGGCGAGCACGCGCACTTCTCTGCACTAGTGCGGAAAACAGTCCATTGCATACCTAACAGCGGTGAGATAAGAGCGGGTTTTTGAGTAAGGGTACTGCAAATACATTAGTATCTCTAAGCCGTTTCATAACATGTAGTAACAGAACTTACATCAATATCCGTAACAATTATGGGTGACTAGGACAACATCGACGCCTCGATAATGTTATTCCGTCCATCGGGAATTTGGGATAATTCATTTTATTTGTTTTGCTACCGGCGGCCATATTGGACTCCTTTTGATTGTAGGTTAATAAAATTCATACGTTCAGGGTCAAGAATTGGAAAAATTAACCTTTCCCGCCGCCGCCGTGAATAACATCATTTTGTTGTTCTTATTTTCGTCCAACAATGGATATTAATAGTACCCCATGTTAGGAAACTAGAGTTTGGTTGATAACTATGTCACTAGGACAACAGTGACATGTGAAGGTTTATGGGTAAACAGAAATGGTAAATAATTATGACTAGCAATAATTCAAGGATTCGGGTGGGTTACTAATAACATGAAGAATAGTTTGCATCTCTTGGTTGGTACGATGATGATGGTGGTTTGGTACGATGCTAAGCGATTTATAAGTACTCACGAAAAGTTGTATTTTTCTAGAATAAGTACAAGACTGCAGTAGTAAGCGACATATGCGCTACAGCTGTCACAGAGCATGGAGTCACTACACGATTAACTAATGGAGACGTCATTACTAATCATCTTTATGCATTGATACATTATAGGGGAAGATAGGTTACGCGTTAACATCGCAATCAGAAAACCTGGATTACTCAAATATCTATATCCACAGTGACATCACAGTGGTAGACAAGGACTGAGACCGAGTAAAATAATGTTAGCCGGCAAATGCGTGTGATCGTCGCGACCGGTGTGAAATCGTGCCATATAGGCACAATTTCAGCGGTCCACGCGCTAGAGGCGAGTCACCTGTTCCGCTGTTTTGATTATGTTCGCAAATTGCACTGAAAATAAGTTGAACTGAAGAAATAAGATTATTTATTCGACCACAGACATCAGGAATACAAGAGTGGGAAGCAGTGTCAAACTTTTACTGACTAAAATCAACCCGTGTACTGTGTGCCACGGTAATTCTTCAGACTCTTCTAATAGGTACTCTGAGAGCGACATAATATCCTACAAATTATGAAGCTCTAGTCTCTAGTAATGCCCACTGATTTGCCTCAGTGCTCTGTGTCGGCCATAATGTCGCCGCAATCAGCCATCAGTCACATTTCGCCACAGCCACGTCTTCCCACGTTCTATGGTTATTGACATGACCATGTTTATGGCAACTGGCAATGCTTGTGCGGGCAATAGAACGTTGTTAGCGGTTTTTATGACCTTTTTTTTGCTGTGAGCTTATAGTGAGTTACGTTAAACATGTTTTTTTTTATTTCTTTATGTTTATTTAGTTGGTAGGTGCTTGCTTTAGTCAGCAAATTTAATCTTACAGGAACATATTTATGGCACGAAGAATCGCCAAACTATTAAGTGGCAATGGGCAGGGCACATTGCTCGCAGAACAGATGGCCTTTGGAGCCGAAAGGTGGCGACCGCGTACCGGAACATGCAGTGTTGAAAGGCCTCCTACAAGGTAGACCGATGACTTAGCAAGGGTAGCGGGATGCCAGATCCACAGGACCGTTCATTGTGGCGACACTTCGGGGAGGCCTATGTCCAACAGTAGACGTCTTTCGGCTGAAATGATGATGATGACACTTTATGCTATGTTACAGAGACAAAATTTTCATGTTCACGCATTAAAAATTTTGCTCCACACTGCTAATTACTTTCATGCTGTATGTACAAAGATGTAAACCCATAGACACAAAATACCCAGACAAGAAAACACTATCTGTGGACCTTAAAATATTTGATCCTTATAGAAATCGAATCCGAGATACCTATCAGACGATCGTGGGTTCAAAATAATAACCAACTGTTACACGAATAAACAATATTCTACTAAATTATACTAGCGACCTGAAATCTGCAGCTCTTTTATACTTGTGTTTTTACACACATATTGTGTCTATTGATGAAACCCGCATAAAAATTCATCTTTACCAAATTTTTTTATTCATCGCGTCAAGGAGTAGCGTGGACTAGTTCAGATGTGGGTGAAGGCGCATCAGCGAGGCCTTTTTTTATATCAGAAATTTGAAAATAAGACAGCCATTGTCGCAACCTAGCGTTCGAACATATCGTCACTTACCATTAGGTGAAAAAATGATTAAAAGAGAGCCTTTAATAAAAAACCCAAATTTTTAAAGAAACAAGGGCTCGTGCTATGCCCTTTTGTGTACGAGGTCGTGGGGCTTCATCGCACATTGCATCCATTCAGCCAAATAGACGCGGGGACTTTGTCTTATAATATACACCGTTAAATTTTGGTCGTTTTCATCCCGCGGAGGGTCAATTCGGTACATAAAACCCTATCAATTTGTAAAGATAATAAATTACAAATAAAAAAACCTTTTTAAATACAAGCTTTCAATTAAATGGGCCAAAAAGAAGAAAATAAACTTTTCCTTCAAAACTTTTACTATCAATTTATATGATACAAAAGCTTGTCGCGAGATTTTGAAAATATTAAAAATGTGTATTTACACAGTTTAAAAGTACTTAATTTTTTTAATTTTATCTTTATAAATCGATAGTGTTTCATGTCCCGAATCGACCCTCCACGGGATTAAAACGACCAAAATTTAACGGTGTCTAAGGATTCTAAAATTACAATTTCGTAAAGCTGTGACGTGTTTGATTTAATAAACATTTACATACATTCTTAAGATAAAATTAATGAGAAGAAAAGTTTAGGCAGACTCGTAATTTTATTATCAGAATTTTGACGCTTCGGGAACTCGCAAATTTGACAACAACTGATTTTAAAATCAAAATAAAAAGTGATTTAAATAAATTACAAAACAGCAGACAGCTGCTGAAAAGTCCTAAAATCTTCGATCAAAAAAGTTTTTGATGGAAGACTAAAATCGAAATTTTATCGGACTTACCAGCTTATCTATACACCGTAAAATTTTAGTCGTTTTAATCCCGCGGAGGGTCGATTCGGTACATTAAACCCTATCGACTTGTAAAGATAAAAACGAAAAATAAAGTTTTTTTTTTTAACTCGAATTAATTTACGCATGTACGAAATTGATTAAGTAAACGTCAGCTGATCGAGGCCAATGAACTGGAGGTAGTTATGTTTGCAGCGACTGACGACTACCTACAAGGTCATTGACTTGTTTACTTGAAGAAATTAATTTCGTAAGTTTTAGAAAAAAAGTACTTTATTTTTTAATTTTATTTTTATAAATCGATAGCGTTTCATGTCCCGAATCGACCCTCCACGGGATAAAAACGATCAAAATTTAACAGTGTATTGTTCATGTTTTCCTAGTATGTTCCAAAAGATTATGACTTACCGAATATTAGTTTTGGTAGACATTTCAATATTTTACGGGACATAAAACCGTTTTATTATATAGGCTGTCCCTGACATTCTTAAGAGGAACCGTCATAAAACAGAGAATAGATCTACCACACTATTATAGCACTAGGTTTAGTTCTATGATAAAAATATGCTTTTTTAAAAGTGGCTACATCTCATGGCTTCGTCATCACAGTCTCACCTCACTCAGTCTACCCTTTTACCAACTTTTTTGGGGTCAGTCTGACCTCTAGTACCCAGTTACAGGATAACTCGAAACTCAGTAGGACCATGACGAACGGGAATTACATGACATATTTCCGCCATCTCAATTCCGCCATCGAACAATCCAGCGTACGGCGAATATCCACCCTTATGTTGTTGAAACTTCTACGGTACGGACTAAGCGTTTTGCCTCGTCGTTTATACCGCGTACATCGAGGGACTGGAACAGTTTGCCTGCTGCAGTCTTCCCGTCCGATTATAATTTAGGTGTCTTCAAGGCTAGAGTGAATAGGCTCTTAATAAACTAGTGCGCCTCACCATCAACGATTGCATTACTGCTTAACATCAGGTGGGATTGCAGTCAAGCACTAGTTTATATCAATCAAAAAAAAAACCTATTATTTTCAATACCCTTACTCGGAAAACCGCTCTTATGCCACCGCATTTAAGCACGCAATTTGCTGTTTTATGCATTAGTGCGGAAAAATGTGCAAGCTCATTCGCACCAAAATTTCCATTAGACTAAGCGCTTGAGTTGCTAGGCAGTCACCGTTTATTTATCGGTCGTTATGACAAGCTTTCTGCTTACCACTTGTACCAAAATGTCAGTAAATTTTGATGCAAGTGAAGAAAGTTCGTGTGGCTTATGGCACCTGCCATATTGTCTCTCCCACCCTAGGTTGACTGGTAGAAAATAATAAATTCACCTTTGTACCTTTGGTTGTATGAAGATTATTGACACCTAATTTAATGTGCGAACTTTATGGATACCTTGCTTTAGAATTTCAAACTAAATTCTAACACCCGTGTTTATAAAGAAGTAATTACATGTTGCTAAGTAATTTTTTACCAAGTCATTACTTGAGTTAAGAAATATACATAAAAAAAAAATTTTTTAATTATAGAATACAAACTTTTACTCAAGTAATTGGTCCTGTTTATACTTGTAAATACGAGCGTAAATAGTGTGAAGCGTTATATAGTAAAATTCGGTATTCAGAACAATGGTTACGAAACGTTAATTTCCTTTGGACTTCGTATAATGTGTAGACATTTAAATAGCTGAAAATAAAGAAAACTCCGATCGTACAGGAACGTCGCCTTAGAAATAATTGAACTGAAAGGCGAAATTTTCAATCACTTTTAAATAAGACAATTTGTTAACTGATTAAGTTATTAAATACTAAAAGTAGAATATTATGAAAGCATAAATACGTAGGCTATTTTATTCCAGTGTGTATCTGCTTTGTAACACAACAAAACCAACATCTATCCATTTTCTGGCCATTTTTATTATTATTTACATTATTATTTACTTTTGTTTATGAATATGCCTCTACAGCAACATTGGACCAAGGATGGGCAATGATTGACACGTGATTGGCTTGTCTGTCTTGGGTGTACTAGGCGCACATGAATTTGGAATAAGTTAACAAATTCCCACTATCGGCCAACGCAACTTGGCGAGTCTGAAGCTCTGCGAACTTTAGGTTGTGGACTCGTAAAAAAAATGGTATAACAATAACAGTTGTTATTCCTGTTAACAACTGTTATAGGCATTTATTTTTTTGACTCGCCAAGTAACGTTGGCTAGATAATTAGCCGTCATAATTGTCACGGAAGATAAAACCTGGGATTACCTGAAGCAGGCTTACAAGAATGTGCGTATTAGTACAAGCAAAATAAATCTAACAGTAAGCGTAGTCAGGTTGTGCATGGTGATGGAGAATAAAGATGTATTCAAACAAATACTTACAAAAAGATTAAAAATTCGTTCTTGTCGAAGGTTCAAAGCCTAAATAACTTATTAAGGTCACAAAATTGCAATTGCAAATCAAAATGCGAATCCATTTCATACTGATTAGTTTAAATTAAATTTTATTGAACCATTGTTACAAAAGTTGCCTTATATCAAATTATCGTAACTTAATGTAAGTCTGTAACTGTTGACAAGCTTCATTGTGTAGTCTATACGGTGGTCCCCAAACTCGGCCGAGCCTGTATCTTGGGGACCAGGGTTGAGGTATGAGTAAATTTTCTTTTGCCACTGCAGTTAATGTTATAAAATGTAAGTTACTATAAAAATAAAGGTATAAAAGTAAAATCTATTAAATTATAATAACTGGAGATCAAGTTTCCAACACTAGCAAAGTATATTACAATACTAAAATATCAAGGTGTAAAATACTAGAACAAAAAATAAAATATTATGCCAAAAATAATCCAGAAAGAGGCGTATTTGGTTTTCCTATACGCAAGACCCAAGAATTCATAAACAATTACCAAAGTAAACAACAAATAACCTTGGACTCGTTTCTAAAAAAGAACACCAAAAGATGGTTTCCAAGAAGCCCACAAACAATCTATGAAACTAGGACTTCAAAAGTTACCAGAGCCACTTGTCACTAACTGAGAATGGCAGCTACTTACAATATCAAATAATAAATAATGGCATACGTAAGTAGTTCCCGTGTTAAATGTGTCACTTAACCTAACTATAACTTATGGACATTCGTAACTGGGTCAGAATGTGGCCTTGCGTTTCGGATTTCGTGGAATGTTCCGATGGCAAATGTCGCACAAATTGTCCTTGTCCTAGGGGCTCGTGTGTCACAATTTAGGAGAAATCCTACCACTCCATCTGTGGATAAATGATGAGTCTTGGATTTTGTATCAGACACATCTTTCACAATCATGATGCCTTGGTACAACTAAAATTGGGCCAATCTTCTACAATCGCGGAAGTAAGTTCTTTGGAAAGTGGCTGGAGAGGCACCACGGCTCACCTTCACCCTGAGTTTACGCATAGGTGGAGTTAGTAAAAAATCGATCCTAACCATTGACTCTTGCTCTAGCCCGAGCGGGAGGAGTTATTTTCCTTTTTGATTTCTTAAAAAAAATAGACCTTTAAAACCTTCATTTACGTAGGTATCTAGTGAAAATCAGAATGGAAACGCATTATGAACTTTATAAAATCTTTTAATATTTCTTTAAAAAAATAAAAATACAAAAATAAGTTTTCCTTCTATCTTAATCCCTTGTTGTTTAATAATAATAATAATAATAATCCTTTGTCCTTGATTGAACATCAAAATATAACAAGATCTGACTTGTTCAAAGGAGATATCATAGCCCTCGCAAAAAAGGGCAACACACACTTAGAACATTGAACACTGAACTTTAGTCAGCACAAGTCTGAGATTCCCTGTAATTTGCCGACATACAGCGTAAAAACTATATAAAAAGATGTTAATATCTATTAACATCTTATGTCCTAGTACTCCCAGCATCAATTGTTACACCAGCTATCGTAACCATTCGATAGGTAAATAAATATTGCTTGTTCTATTTACCCCAATGTCCAGCAAAAGAAAATGTGAAACTTTTAAAACAACATAGGTACAATATATTAGTTTTCTTGAGAAACGAGGTCAAGAATTGTTTACGTCCTTCTTACATTTCAAAACTGTAAGGCGGGATTTCCTCTAAATATATTATAATCAAAACCTTTCGACCTCATTAAACATCTGTTCTATGATCAATGTGCCTTGCCCACTGCCACGCTTCTTCGGGCTATGTCGTTAACCATGGTTCCCCTGGAGATTTTTTCAAGGCCTCCTCAAGGTGGCCCGATGACCTGGTAAGGGTCACCGGATGTCGATGGATGCGAGATGCACAGGACCGGCACTTGGGGGATGCCTAAGTCTAACAGTGGACATCTTTTGGCTGTAATGATGATGATGATATTATTATTATTTATTAAATCGACTGTTGGTTTAGTGGTGGTTGTGTATGGGTATAATTTATCTATAATATGTACATATGTATTTAGAAATATATAAAGTATGTTTATCAGGTGTCTAGTACTCACAGCATAAGCTCTGCTTAGTTTGGATTCGATAGCGTTGTGTGAAAATTACATTACAGAATTGTGTTGCAGATAATAAAAAATTCAAGGTCTTAAAATCTGGGCACGCCATGATTATGGTGGTACGTCCCTCTTTAGGGAGTAGCTGCAAAAACCTCACTCGGGAAGTTCCGGATTCGTGATCCTAGTTGTTTTTTCTGCCTTAAGACTGATTTATGTTAATGCTGTGCACACTTGTAAGTGACCAATTCACTGTAGATTTTAAGTTTGATAGTTTTAAATAAAAAAATGTACTAGTGAATTATTTATTACACTTCATGCACATAAAGGTACAGAGGCGGACTTAATGCAAATGAAAAAAAAAATGAATGGGAAAAAAAATGAAAAAATGAATGATGATGATGTGAATTAGTCATTAATGTGCCATAAGTAAATAAATAAAATAAAAACAATCTAAAACATAGTGTCGAAAAACTCCTACACATCGCTCTGCAGACTGATAATGTGCCGAAATGACTGGCAGCGTGGCATCACTGCCACGCTGTATGGCAATGCTTATATTCTGTTCAAGGTAAGAGGCAGGTGACAGCCCTTGGGTCGCGCAAAGATAATATGAGGTTATCATGGAAATATACACTTTTTGGTACCACACCAGAGGGACTAAATTCCAGACGAATCAATGACCTTGAGCAACCTTAATCGCGTTTGGTTTCCAGAACTTAATTAATGAAAACCTATCATTATTTTACTTTCAACGGTTAAATAACTTAGAAGCCTACTTCTGTAGAACGAATATTATATTATGTATGTATAATATATACAACAGACGTTGTCCTATCTGAAAACTGGTTTTCTTAAAAAAAAAACATCCTCCACGAGTCGTAAGTCTATTGAAAAACATCGTTTGATACGCGTGCAAACTTGTGCAGCCCTCGGCTCCATAACACACTCGCCCACGGCTCGTGCGAATTCCGTTTCGGTCGTAATGACAAACTATGAGCACTTGTATCAAAATGTACTATTTCAAAACATCCAGGAACCCACTGAAATATGCCATAAGATACGACGATACGTAAGAATTATACTGTTCATTCCTGGGAGTAGGTATTTTTGAATTTCACGCGGACGAACCTATTGTCAAAAACTAGTTTAAAATTATTAAAAAAACCACTTACATTTTTATAACAGAAATTTAAAAAATGCTCATTCCCAAAAGAAAATAATATCTGTCTTTAATTTATTTTTGAGCACTCCTGTACCTTAACACGCTTTTAATAAAAGTTCAAGTGCTTTCTTGAACTTGGATAAAACGAATTACTTGTATAAAAATCCTTTACGACTATACAGTCGCACGCCTACACCCTAGGGAGGTCAGCAGAAACGTTTCTTGTAGTTCTAACCAAGAAATACAAAGGCTAAGGAACTTTACCCATGGCCGTTCAGTAACAGGTGACTGGGCACCGGCTAGGCGGTTGTGCATGAGCTGCGATCTCCTACCTGCCTGCTCCCCTAGTGATTATAGAACGATTTCCCATAAGCCTCCATGGGGAATTCAATCTTTTATGTTACACGTAAACAAACACCCGGGAAAATTCCTACAAAATTCTAAATTAAGTATTCCCAGGTTACTTTTATCGGTCAATTTTAGAACCAACAAGGCCGTTGCCATAGAAACCCCATGATTTCTATGGGTACAACCTTGATAGAAAGCCTTCAAAGATTGGCGCGGACTCGTGCGACGTTTTGTTTACTTTATGGAAGCCCTTTTAATTGTTCGTTACCTAACTGAGGACAATATTTTACTTTAACGATTTCTTTGTACTTGAAATCGGAAGCGATTTCAATACATAGCTATTGAAAGCGAATCTCATGAAACAATTGCATCCGAACTTCACTGTTCGGGTTTCGCCCGAACCGAACTTCACTATCCATTCCCGATCTCACTCACACAAATGCAAAGTCAATTGTATCGGTATGCACCCGGCCACCTGTCGAATTTTGTATGTGTGAACAGGATGGGGGAGAGCACGGGATATTGGTAATATTGATCGGTTCGGAAGAGCTCCTCGCACTTCGTGTGAGCCTAGTACTTTCCGATCAGTTGTCCATTATCGGAAATCGCCGATACGCTACCAATACGATTCAGTTGAATCGTTTTCATTCGATTACTGATCGATGGGATCGCTCGCTACGCTACATTGCTACGTTGCAGTTAAGTTTTCATAAAATGTTACTTATTAAACAGATATTAAGTACTTAATTAGTCAATAGTAGGTACTGTCTATCAAATCATAATAATGTGTAGTAATTAGCAACAAAAAAAAAATTATGTCATTGGAACGTTTTCATTCGATTACTAATCGATGGGATCGCTACTCTAAGTTGCTTTCTGTTATGTTTTCATAAATTGTTATTTTATAAACAGAACATTAATTAATTAGTTAATAGTACCCAATTTATGTAATTAGTTAGGTTATCTATCAAAACATAATATTTGCAGTATTAGCAACAAAAAAAAAATCAAATTTCTCATTTCAATTGTTTTTAGTGCTGTTTTTATTTTTATTGTTTTAATACCTACTTTATTTATTTATGAAAAAATCGCTATTATTGCGAACGAATGAATGATCAATCTGAATCGTTCGTCTAAATTGTCGCTGAAAATTGGAACTTATCTATTCATTGATTGTTAGCATTGATGTGTAGCAGTGTGTTGTGGTCCACTTTCAGGCACGTATGTTGTGTAGGACACTTTCATTACACAAGTAGTCCGGAAATTAACCTCCGTACTATTTCTAATGTCGCAACTCACACCAGAAACGAAAATTATAGGTAATTCTCTTTTTTGTAGTGCTGAAAAATTCTGAATGGAGTGTGTCAGGAACGGGATCATGTAAATAAATTTTGAATGGATAAAATTAAAACAGAAATTGTTGCACCAAGTCGCCAACCTCCAGTTTCACGGGACTGGCAGGATGACCGAACTAATTTTTCTGTTTAATTAAATTTATTTCTTTAGTTCTAAATCGAGAAAAGATTTATGAGACGAAAAAGTATTAGGATATCATGTTACGTAAAGGGTTCTAACTATATCAACGGTTTCAGAGAGCAAATAGGTTAACGTGATTATAAAGTTTAAGACTTTAGTTTTGCACTGTTAAACTTTAGACTTTATAAAGCACTAGCTTCTGCTAGTGGCTTCGCTCGCGTCTAAGTATGTTTCTTCACACAAACTTTGGACCGTTAGGGAGAGAATTTTGGAAAATCGTTACTGGTTATTGATACAACTTAGTGCAAAATTTCAACTTATAGATCAAAGGGTTTGGGTTTGATGAGTCAGTGAGTTAGGACTTTGCTTTTTATTAGATGTATGTATAAATATTTTAGTTAATAAATTAGAAATTTAAAACAAATATTAGTGGGCTGTAATTATTTATGTCATACTACTACTAGTATAGGTTACCTTTTATTTTCGAAACAAACTTAACACATTTTCAGCGTGCTGCTGTATAATTTAAAATATAAAATGTGATCTAAAATAGTAAGTATATTTTGTAGGAAAATAAGGATGTTATGAATTGAATTTGTTGATATAGGTAATATGCATTACATCTGTCGAATAAGTCGAATTAAACAACGGTCTTTGTAATTTTGTACACTTTTTTTATCCATGAATTAAAAATATTAAGTGTTCACTACTGACATCGCCTCCTCCCCAGAGAGCGTTAATCCCGAGCTAATGTGACTACAACTGATATTACCAATGTTTGTTTACGCTACTACTACATTCCTATTACCAAAACATTGACTCATAGGGTTGTCCCATGCGTGTTGGTAAACAAAACGCAAGAAAACACAGGGTGTGCACTTGAGCACAACAGTTTTATGTAAAGTAACCAATCGATTACGGCCACTTATGGTATGAAAGCTACAGGTACAGGCAGCTACAGGTTTATTCAAGACGTAGGACGTTAAGGGAATGAGTTTATATTACTTATACGAGGGAGTGGGAGGGACTGAGGCAACGGGTATTTTTGTTTTGATCCCCCCTGTGACATGTTTTTGTTTGGAACTGAATCCAATTACGAGTCTACGACGAAGATATAGTAAATAATTTTAATGGAAATAAAGTGTTTCAGCTATTTGGAAGCAGTGGATTATTTTCTTTCAAGTTGTGAAACACCCAACTACATAGTACCTCTGGGGAGGTATGAAAGTGCATACCAGGGCTCTGGTACCAAGGCAATCAAGGAAGGGAGTAGGTTTTTAGTCAGTTAGAGTCTGACACTATCTCCCGTTCCGACCAAGGGCGGGGGATGTCACTGGATGATTTTACCTACAATAAAAGAATTAAAAAAATCTAAATAAGTCCATTATGTAGTAATAAATCTAATAGTACTACATATGTATTTCTAAAAAAAAAATTACTTCATTACAAAACCATTGCAATCACCACTTCAACCTGCAAAGGCGCGGGAAAAAAAGTACACCTAATAAATATTAACATTTGTGATAGTTGTGAAAAAGAAGATTTGAAGAAAATCCTTTAGTTGCTATGCCGCCAGATTATATGGTTGAGGTAAAAAATTCTTGCGATAGCTTGCTGGCATCAAATCAAAACTAAATTGTAAGGTAAGTTTGGAAAATTTTCTTCAGTACAAATTGAACAAAAATGCGTCGTAATTTTCCGATAGAAGATAGATTATTGGTGGATTTTTCATCGTATTTCTTCGTAAGTGTATTGAAAAACGTCGTTTGATACACGGGGAGATTTGTCACTGCAGCACTCGGCTCCGTAACACCCTCGCCTGTACGGCTCGGTTGAATTTCGCCTCGACTGTAATGACAAACTTTCTCCACTTGTATCAAAATGTACTATATCCATCTTGTATTTTTGATTATACGATCACGATCGTGATGTATGCATCACGATCTAAATTCTAATTTTTGATTCTAAGCATAATAATAATAATTATTGTACACTATATTATTATAATTATTATATCGTCGACCGTAGGTTCAATTGAGGTAAGGGACAAAATACGATTTTTCAGGAGAGGCCGACAAAGTTTTTTTTTGGACTAAATCGCCCATAACTTTTTTGTTTATTAACCTTTTTCGGGTCTGATTTCACACATAATCTTATATTTTAGTGCTCTATCTACACGTGTAACATTTATTTAAATAAGTTAGCTATTTAAGAAAATAGATGTCCCTTACAACAACGTATTTTGTTAGTAATGTCCCTTACTGACCAAGTATCTTGTAGTCCCGTCCCTTACATTAAATTGACCTCTACGTTGGATCCAATCTATTAATGAAAAAATAGTGTAAAGGACTAGAAGAAAAAATTTATGAAAAAAATACAGTGTAAAGAGATTTTTGACAGAACATGAAGTACACACTTTTGAGGTAAGGATATCTTAAATTTGGAAATCGTTACAAGAAATCATTTAAGGGTCGTGAAAATGTATTAGAACCGTGTGTGTGTTTTCTTGTATGTTGCTTACATGCAATGTTTGTACACTGTAATAGTCAATTTGTATTAGTTTGAATAAAAAAATTTTTATTTCATTTAATAATTATGTTTATTATAATCAAATTATTAAAAGAAATGGCAACAATTTTACCAATACTTACTTTGAATTCTTATTCAAATAAAAGAGTAGCTGCAAATAATCATAATAGAGCCTCTAAGGCATTGTTCATCAAATTAAAATAAACAATTTTACTTCTACAGCTTAATCAGCCTTCAACATGAGATCAATGTCATTATAATTATTAAAAAATATATTAATAAAATTGAGATCAATAAATGTTTCAGAATTATACGTATTTTTCATTAACATTATCTTTTTTGTCCGTTTGATTCAAATTGTCAATCACTTAAGCGCAATATGGTAGCTTCAAACAATCTTGATGAAATCTACTGGGCATAGCATTCACGCACAATTTTTTTAAATCTTTGTATTATGCGAACGATGTTGGCAGCCTGGTGTTATACAAAAGTCTTAGTTCTATGCAATTATTATCCATTGTTATATCAGGCGAGTCTGCTAGTTGTGACGGGACACTAACAAATGTTTTACTCTTAACCTTACCCTTTCCCGTTCCTTTTCCTTTTCCCTTCCCACTTTTTGTTTTGCGTTCTGGATCTCTCCCTATCTTTTTGGCTGCTAATTCTCCATTTATTTTGATGACATCAAGTATCATATTTTAGGTCCCAGTCAATGAAGTCGTTGTGTTCCTTAACGGTTACGACGTAGGGACGAGGATTCTTTCTAGCACATTCCATGTAACTAGGCCTTTGCATTCAACTCCAAACAGTCAATTTTCAGATTTCTCGTTCAATAACAAAGTTCATGCTGTCAACTGGCATGTAACTATGACCGGTCAATAAGACGTTAATCTGAATCGTTTCGATATTCATGGATATTGCCAAAAAATAATGCAATATTGCCAGAAAAATCGTAATAGGACAATCCTATTACGATTTTGTCCAGTGCAAAATATAGTGATATTCATAATATTAATACTACGAACAAACACAAATTTGTGATTCCTGCAACTAGGCTTAAAAATATAGGGGGCTCATTTAGATGCCACTGCATACACTTCTATAATAAACTTCCTAGTCATATTCAACAACTAAACCGTAATAAATACAAATCCTTTGTAAAACGAAAACTTTGCCAAAAGACTTTTTACACTGTAAAGGACTATATTGAGGACGAAAAGGCTTGGGATTGACCTGCTCCAGTATGTACTACAACTGTTGTTATTTTTCTTCCTTTGTTTTTATTTTCGATTGTGTTTTTTTATTATTTTTTATTTTTGTCAATTTGACATAGTTGTTTATTTTTTTTTTACCATTTGACGTTGTAAATTAATTTTTATTTTACAATTGGACATTGTAAATTATTTTTATTTTACAATTGGACATATTTTTTTCTATTTCTTTTTCTTTTAATTAATGTTTGACATTTTCTATTGATCCTTGAGGACTGAAAAGAAAAGAAAAAAAGCAATCAACATATTGCTTTTTTTTTCTTTTTTTTTCAGTAATTTTAATGTATGTATGTCTGGCAATTTGAGTATTTTCTGCGACCTATCCAAATAACCTGTCTTTGGTATTGTTCGTCAAGTTGTTGAGCTCCTTAGTAGTCCTGAGTTGAGCTTCACGAATACTGACAAATGCTTGCACTGACTGGACAGGTCCACTCAAATCTGTATGGTTCTCATGTGATTTGACCATTACAAATTTACTGTATGGTCTTAAAAAGAGACTGTGACCCCTAAGTTTGATTCGGTGTTTTTTCTTAGGGTAGTCAGCTACGAAACACCGGCCTCATCTTGTTTAAACTGACGAAAAAAATGTGACCTTTAAAAGTGTTTTTTAAAACCAATTTGAAAAATAAACATAATTTATCATTTAATACAGGATAACTTTTCTTATTCCTCTATCATCAACATCTTTCAGATACATGAAAAGGCAAGACTCTATCTCTTTTGACCCTCGTTTCCCGTCGCATTTACCCCAAACATAGCAAAACCCGTTTTGAGTAGTAATTTCTGTCTGCTTCGAAGAATGTCTAGTTTAAATAGTTTTGTATTCCATTTTTACTAAATTGTTTTTGTCAAAAACCGAGCACAATCAACTCGCACTGATAGCGACTTTTTTGATGCCCGTGCGCTGCTTTCGCATTGGTATCATCCTCTCTTTCGCACACAGAAAGACGTTGTGAGATAGAAAAGGATGGTAATAGTGCAAGTACGTGCTATCTTGTGTTATGAAGTTAGAAGTGTGTTTACACATAAAGGTAACGGATAAATATTCATTACTTCTCATGAGCAAATTGGAGTAACGGACATCGAACCTAAATATAATTCGCTTCAAATAGGTGTAACGTTGACACTGCTTAAAGTATGACAATGAAAATTGAAGTAAGGGACAACTATGTCAAAACTCGTGCAATCAATTTAAAGTATGGATGATATTATTTTTTTCAGATAACAAAGACATTAGTGTAAGGCCAGTTTTATTATTTTTTCTTCAAAAATAAACCATGTAATGGTTATTCGTTGACTGGGAAGACCCTTACCTTATTTGAAGTGGATTGGCAGCGATCATTACACCATTTCACGTTCCTATATAGCATAGTTTTTCAGATACATTGTTATTATGGGGCTGATTCGAAATTTGTATCCAAAAATCATTAGGGTAAGGGACATTTTTCTCAAGCTAGAATTTTTTCATATACACCATTCGATAGAGCGAAAAATTCTGAACAAAACTGTATACTCAACTCATTTTGGGTATTTTGTCCCTTACCTCAATTGAACCTACGGTCGACGATATACTTCTTCTTCTTCTTAGTCGGTATCACTCTTGACAGTGTGGTGGTGTCATCACTTCAGGTGTTGGTGGCAAGCTTCAGAACACGTCGCCATTCTTCTCTGATGGCCGCCTTCCTCGTGCATTCATGCAGTGATGATGAGCCAATTATTATATACATACTTACTATATATATCTATTTTTTATATATTTTTTCATTCACGCTGATCCGAGAGTACTAGGCTAACATAAGATGACAGCCGTTGATAATTTCGCTGCATGCCGACTGTGTGAATTGGTTGTTTGTGTACTAGAGCATAAGTAATGAGCTGGGAGTGTTTTTACACGGGAGACTGACTCGCCAATTGTCTAGTCGCCAAATTGATAACAAAACATTTTTCAATTTTATTATTTTCTTTTCATTTTCTAAATGAATCTAACTAGCCTTTTCCCAACTATATTGGAGTCCGGTTCCATTATGACCAGATTCAGCTGAGAGTCAGTATTTTAAATGCAGGAGACTGTCTATCTGCCTTCCAAAACCCAGTAACTGAGTAACACGATAGCCATACCGTTAAAAACTGTCAAAAATCTTCAAAATAACAACCAGTAGCCCATAGCTTTACATGCAGTCTTTCATTCATGCACAGAAGAATCTTGGTAAGTAAAAATGATCACCCCCGATAATATTTAAACAAGAGCTTGAAAACTAATTAAATCTTCTAAAGCCTGAAACATACAAAATAAATTGCCCTGTTCTTCCAAGAATTTTTTTTGCGTCTTTAAACTAAAGCTAATATTTTCTTTTAATAACTTTTGCCCTATAAAGGGCCCTAGAGTTTATATTAGCAAAGTTACATAACTTGCAATTAATTTTATACAATATTACGTGAATTGTAGTGGCAACAACAATCTGCGGTAAGGCGGGGTTAATACTGTAAGCGAGAGCAGTTGGAAACTTTGCCGTTTATCTTTTGCAACTAAACCATAAAAAAAAATCAAATCAAATAAATTGCTCAATTCGTTCGATTTATGCAATCAAATCAAAAAATCCTGTAAATGCCCTAGTTGATGTCCGGTTTTTTTCAACGGACAACGCCAAAAAACAGTTATCCTTGTTATACGTATAATTTTTTCGCCGGTTGAATGTCAGCTTGAAGTGCGGTCTATAAGTACTAGTTTTAAACTGATTATTTATTTATTTATTATACGCTTTATTGTTGGGACTTATAAGAAAAACAACTTAGAAAAACTTATGTCTAAAATATAAATAATAGGCGGCTTCATCGCATTCCGCGATATCTTCCAGGCAACCTTGAATGGACTTTTTTTTTTTTTTTTTTTTTTTATGGTAGGTAAAATCATCCAATGACAAATCCCGCCCTTGGGCGGAGCGGGAAGTAGTGTCAGACTCTTACTGACTAAAAACCTACCCCGTTCCTTCGTAGCCTATCGTGCCGGGGTCGAGCACTCCTTTCGGAACTAACCCATGACCCCAGTAGGCTTCGACCCTGCCTGCCTGCAGTTAGCAGGCTGGGCCTTGGGCTCGGTCCGGTCGGTTACCGGACGATCGGACAGCGTGCTACCCATTGCACGCCGTCCGCAAGCCCGCGCCTACGGTGGCCGGAAATCGGGATCGGAATCCCGGCGGCGGCTGGGGCGAGCGCCCCGTTGCCTCTGCCTGATGCGGTCGGCCTCCTCCTTTGCTAGCATTACTGCTTCGCAGAAGGAGGCGACCGCCTGCCATCCCTCCTCACTACGGACCATGGCCTGAACCAAGGCCCGGCGAGAGAGATCGCTGCCGCCGATCACCCCCACGAGGACACGGCGATGCTCCGCCCAGGCGGGGCACACCTCTACAGTGTGCTCCACCGTGTCCTCCGGATGTTCCGCACAGTGGCGACACCCGGGCGAATCCTCCGCACGAATCCGGAACAGGTACTTAGCGAACTTTCCGTGTTCGGTAAGCACCTGCGTCGTGCGGAAGTTGAGAACGCCGTGAGGTCTTTCCAGCCACGCCCCAAGGATGGGCCTTATCGCCCCAATTGTGGCGCGCCCCGAACGAGGTTGCGATAGTCGTTGACGCCATTTCGCCATGAGATCCCGCCGGAGCTCTGTCCGCCATGCCTCGACTTGTCGTGGCAGCGGAATTTCGCCCCGGCGTTGCATCTCCATGCGCTTGTCGTGCATGTGTGCAAGGACTGTTGCCTCCAGATCCCACGGCGGTTGGCCAGCAAGGAGGGTCGCCGCCTCGCGGGCGATCGTTCGGTACCCTCGCACCATGCGTATTGCCATGACCCTCTGGCACGCATTCAGCTGGGTCCTCGGTTGCTGTTGCAACGTCGGTGCCCACACCGGAGCCCCGTAGAGAGCCATGGACCGAACACCTTGAATGGACTGGATTCTCAGAACATGTTTTGCAAGAAAAATTTATTACAATATACTATAATAGTAAATAGAGACATACATATGCTATATAATAGATGCATAAATACATACATACCAAAACTATAGGCAATAAAAAGAAATGGGGCGGAATACTTTTGTACCTAAAGTTATTTAGCTGTGATGTGGGTATACAAATACATACAGTCGAACATAGAACCTCATCCTTTTCGAAGTCGGATAAAAATAACCAATTTCACAAAAAAAAAAACACTAAAAGGATCAAAACAATTAATTTTTCTTTAATTTATCATCCATTTTTAAAAACGCAGGTAGACGGCACTCAATTTGCAGAAAACCGGAAGATTCCGTACGAATGAAATAAATGAAGGAGACGTAAGATTTTAAATAAATCTAACGAGAGTGTAAACCCTCGATATGTTATGAATAGACGATAATTTCAAATTCAAAGACGATACTTTAAAATGTTTTGAAATTGTTTAGAAATTACAAGATTACAATTTTACGTAAATATTAAAACTTAACAGAGAAAAAAAGAACTCATAGGGCCATCAAAAAATTCATCCACATCGATGTCAAAGGGAAAAGTGCCCAGAACGAATGATTAGTTTAGATGAAAGATATTTGTATTGAAATTAGCTTCAATGTAGGTATTATATGTCCATTTTCATAGAATATCAGTTTTTTCAATTTTTATGCGATTTGACTCCTCAGTATTTTCCTAAGCCATTTTTTGCTAAATTCATATACCTATTTGGCCTCTTCTTCTCATTCTTAAAATATTTCTTTATACATACTTTCTTCATCTTAATTAAATCTCCTAAGCGCTTTTTTTATATTTAGTTTTCTTACCAGAAATACGTTGGTTAATGCAATAATCAAAGTAAATAAGCTACATTTATTTATTTATTTATTTAATCTTCATGTACAATAGTGGTACATAGGCGGACTTAATGCAACAAGGCATTCTCTACCAGTCAACCTTTGGGTTAAAAAGACAAAACTACATCTTCTTTGCCAATTGTTCACTTTTAGATTCAGTTTTCTTTCTTTATTTTTCTTTTGTCCTCGCTTGCAGTCTTACCCCAGCCTCACAAGTCAGTAACGGGATACCGTACTAGTTAAAAGTTACCTATTAATTTGTCATATTGATATTCTTGTTTACTAGTTGAGAATTATCGAGAAATATTCGAACGTCCTCAATTCATTGAAGCATTCTCATTACCTTTTATTTTGTTGGGGATACTAGGATAGTAGGTTTCCATAGGTGTTGGTACCTATTGTAATAGAAACTGAATTTAACATACTCTCCCAGCCCAATAAAAACTTTCAATGACGCAATTACGTCACGCGAGGACGCCGGCGTCCGCTTAGGTTTCAACAGGTTTCGTTTCAGAAATTCAATAAATTGATTTACTCTTTGTAGTACGTTAGATAATAATAAAAGCTCTCAAAGGAGGTAAGGTGCAAAGTTCCCATGAGAGTGCACAGAGAAATGGAACAGACGGTTTAAGTTCGCACGATAGCTCTTGCTGAATATGTGAGCCTGGTATGTTCCACAGGTATGCTGTGATTTCTCCACCTGTGTTTTATTTTTTGTCCTAAGTTTTCTGGCCTTTTGCCAAACTTTTCATAATAGTTTTAAATAGGTTTTAACCGAAACAAAATGATCTCTGTTTTAGAGCTCACGCACGTCTAAGAAAAACCTCTCATCTATGTAATATAGAATCTTATTCTGTGTTATTAGATAACACATCCATAGAGGAAGGCGCTTCGAACGGCAAGACACGGGGGCGGAACAGTAACTAATAACGCGGGGGACAGTCAGTATATTATAAACAGAAACAAATTCTTGTACATTTGCGTAATAGAACAATATTACACTCCACCTGCTTGCCAATATTTTACACCTTATCTTGCTAGCCAGCTATCAAGACGTCTCTCGCTCCGTGTCAAAGTTCTCATTACGACATGACATGATTACCCTGCCGCATTGCTTTAGGTAAAGCGGTTAGTGACCTTCTATATTTAGGGAGAAGGTAGTATTACGCCCAAATACGTCTGGCTAAAGTAGCGAGACGTATTACACCGACTGTGAAGACCGAGCACTTTTTTTTACGTGCAATAAAGAATATGAAAGAACACAGAGGATTTTGAGAATAATTAATAATATTAATTGTCGTTGTGTGGACTTATAGTTTTCTTGTCATACCACCTGAGAATTAGAAAAAAAGATTCTGAAAAAGAAAATGCAAATAGACAAGTAGTAATCACAGCTAATTAATGTACCCACAAATTATTTGTTTATCTACTGCAGAAAATATATGGACAGTTGGACACACACTCTGGGCAAAAGCAATAGTTTAAAATGTGATGGCATTAAATTACAAGAAAAACATAAAAACATTTTTCGGTAAACCGTAGGACTGTAACAATCAAAGTAGTGTATATTACAGCTTAAAATAACATGTTAGATATTTACCTAAATACCAAATCATAACCAAAAAAAATCCTTTAAACATTTATACTAGTAAAAATTAAAAAGCCTATAAAATTGTGAAGCAGGTAAAATTATTGTAGAATACAGGTATTTTATTATCTCGGCCATTCTCCGATAAGCAAGTTTTACGTGTCCGGGCTTGCATAATCCGTAATATTATCATATTCAATCATGGATTTTTTTTATATGTTAGGTAGCATCCGTATCTAGCTGTAAACAAAAACATTGGCTTCTGTTTTAAGTAGTTAAGACTAAATTAATTGAACCTATGTTCAAAGAACCTCTGTTCTCTAATTACCGTGGTGTGTCCGCACACCAACTTAATGTTAAAAATTGCTTGTAATTTTTGTAACGTACATCATTTACTTTGATCCATTCAACGTTTGAAAGGGTATTAAGCAACGTGTGTCGTTTATCAAAATGTGGACTCAATAGAACCAGTCTATAATTAACTATCACTAAGTAACCGCATGTCCAGTCGAAAGTTATAATTGCCGTGACATTTTCTGTTCTCGGGTGCACACCCCTAAATAACAATATTTTGCACATCACTACCGTACGTGTCGCGTCTGCTCAGCATGTGCCGCAGCCCATCAGCAGTTGCACGTCTCTAACGTTAGTGTACCGCCAATGAAGCACGTGAGTGTATAATTACCGTGGCCTTGGTTAAAAACTTTTCTAATTACCGTTGCACTTATTTTAACACTTGATTTTTTAAGTTAGACCCAAGTTAATCATGTAAATGAAGACAGTACTTTGGCCTCCTTACGTTGTAATAAGCTAGTATTTACATACTGTGTCGGTTTTTGAAATTTTTAAGAAAATCTGTCGTTTTCTAATTTCCGTATACTAATTACCATATGCTTATAATTACCGTTGTATGTAAAATTAATACTTTTTACGCCCTTGGGTAGAGCGGGAAGAAGTGTTAGACTCTTACTGACTAAAAACCTACCCCGTTCCTTCGTTGCCTATCGTGCCGGGGCCGGGTATTCCTTTCGGAAGCTGACCCATGACCCAGACAGGCCTCTACGGTTTGCTGACAGCTCCTTGAGGCGCGCGGGAACAGTACGCGCCGTCGACGACTTGGGCTCGGTCCGGTCGGTTATCGGACAATCGGACAGCGTGCTACCCATTGCACGCCGTTCGCAAGCCCGCGCCTACGGTGGCCGGAAATCGGGATCGGAATCCCGGCGTCAGCTGGGGCGAGCGCCCCATTGCCTCTGCCTGATGCGGTCGGCCTCCTCCTTTGCCAGCATTACTGCTTCGCAGAAGGAGGCGACCGCCTGCCATCCCTGCTCACACCGGACCATGGCCTAAACCAAGGCCCGGCGAGAGAGATCGCTGCCGCCGATCGCCCTCACGAGGACACGGCGATGCTCCGCCCAGGAGAGGTTTGAGAGGTTCGAAAAGGCGGGAAATAGCGTAAAGTTATCTAACATAGTGCGATTTATATAACCAGTGCATATTGCCAGTGATGACATATGGCTCTGAAACGTGGTCGCTTACAATGGGCCTCATAAGAAGACTAAAAGTCACCCAAAGGGCAATGGAAAGGGCTATGCTTGGAGTTTCCTTGCGTGATCGAATCAGGAATGAAGATATCCGCAAGAGAACCAGGGTTGCCGACATAGCACGTAGAATTGTCAAACTTAAGTGGCAATGGGCTGGGCACATTGCACGCAGAAAAGATGGCCGTTGGGGCTGAAAGGTTCTGAAGTGGCGGCCGCGTACCGAAAGACGCAGCATTGGAAGGCCTCCGACAAGGTGGACCGATGACCTGGTCAGGGTCGCTGGAGTCCGATGGATGCGAGACGCACAGGACTGGCTATTGTGGCGACGCTTGGGGGAGGCCTATGTCCAACGGACATCTTTTGGCTGAAATGATAATGATGATGATCTAACACAGACAGTTTTTGGGCTCCGTGTCTCTTGATTCCAACGTTTTCCTTTAAAACAATGACAAACGTTCCAAATAATAGTATTAAAGATAAGAAGAATCTATTTTTAAAACATTAATATTTATTATCTGTTTTTATATTGTTTTTTGTTTGCTTGTTATTTTTAAATAGAAAATTACTATAAAACAAGACTGATTGAAATTTATGACATACTAGTCGAGTGTATAATTATGATGATTCTATAACGTGTATATATGTACTTAGTAATATTAATATAAGCAAATCTTAAAAGAGCTGTGAGTAGCTTTAAGCGAAAGATAGATCTATCTTTATTATCTAAGAAGATTTAGAATATTATTTTTTGAAGTTCCATCCTACTCAACTTTTTTATATAATAAAAATACCAACTAAAACAATGTTTGTTTTATTTAGTTTGTTTTTACCTGATTTTCATTGAAAGTGTCTAATTTTTCATAAATATAGTAATGATAAAGTGTCTTTTTTGTACTATTTATTATGGTTATGAGGGACATCTTTAATTCTATTGCTTTAATTATAATTATATGTGTACAAATCATTAGAGTGTTTTATTATCATTTTATTATATCATATTTTACATAGACTTGATGATATTTTCTAATTACCGTTACATTAATTTTTTTCTTTTTCTAATTACCGTACTCATAAATTTTTTTAGTCTCAATAACTAGAAAACCACTATTAATTGTTACATGCCACATTGATTATTGAATTCGTATCTTTGATTTCTTTCATATTTTAATGTGTTTAAGTCAAATCAGTGAAAAATAAAAAAGGTTACGGTAATTAGGCAAAGAACGCCGAATTGGAGAATGGCCGATCTACGTTTGGACCTACGATTTCGTAGGTGACTGAGATGCTTAAATATGTGGAAGATTGCATGGCGTTGGTACTACAGAATCACTTATAATAGGAGAGCAGAATTAATAAATGGTCATAAATAAAACTTAAACATGAAATTGATGATTTTTCACTTGTTTTTCTTTCACAAAATTGTTGTCTAGAAATTAATGCAGTCAAGTGTAACATTACTTGAACTTTGACAATGTTAGATTTGTTTATTTCGTCTATACATTTACTTTTGCCAAAATAATCAGGTCGTTGAACTGCTTGAATGCCTACTACCGCTCCAAACTATAAGTCTTCCTTCTAATTTATTTTGTGAGAAGTGCCTTCATCATGTTCTTTGTTCTCCCTTTTTAAGGTAAAATTGCCAAAATTATATACAAACAATAGGTTCTTAAGTGAAATGACCTCTCTTTTGACTAAACCGCATAAAAGGATCGTTGGAACTTTTCAAGCAACAAATTCCTTTCATAAGTGGATGCACAAAAGTTTAGACTTGTATGTTCATTCACTGATCCACACCATATTACTTACTACGGGCACTTTATAATACTTTAGGAAGAAGGATCATAGGAAAGAAATACAATAGATATTATATTTATATATATATATAGGGTGACTGGTATTTAGTGAACAATACTTAAACACGTGATTGTAATCATGATAAGAAACAACTTTTACTATGGAACCAAACCTAAAATCGCGAAAAAAAATCTGCAAAGTACATTTTGACAAGTTAAGCGAACACAAATGTACTGAACTTGACAGATTTTTTTCGCGATCACGACCTATATAATAACAATACATACACTTACTTACAACGGAAAAAGATGAGAGAACCACATTTTTCTCTCCATGTGCTCTG
The DNA here is from genome assembly GCA_958295575.1 of Leucania comma. Classification (NCBI taxonomy): domain Eukaryota; kingdom Metazoa; phylum Arthropoda; class Insecta; order Lepidoptera; family Noctuidae; genus Leucania; species Leucania comma. The sequence goes on along the minus strand of OY282482.1, from coordinate 8,629,575 downwards.
ACGCATCAGAGCTCGAAAACTCCAAAAGTACCAGGCAACCAGACCTAACAAGCAGGTAGCCGCATTCCATTGCTACGACCTATCCTTCCCGACTACGGATGCGCTAGTCGCGCCGGTCAATGAACCAATTTATAGACAAGGACAGAAACGGGACGTCTATTTCTATCTCCCTTTACAGATATTTTACGATTATTCAAAATTAAGTTTTATTTTCACAGCAGTAACGGTGAAAATCTGGTTTGCAAGGGGCAGGATGCAGGTAAACTTTATAAGAAAAGATCGGATGATTTCCTGTTGCAGACAATAAAGACCGAAGTCTCTTGTATTAGGATGAAATTAGAGCTTTATTTTTAAAGCAGTAAAGTTTACATTGTTCATGTTTACTTATTTTGGTTTTGTTAAAAATGGGGGATAGAGCGTGAGAAATTCGGGAAGAAACTTCTTCGGAGCTACTAGGCAAACATGATATGGAAGGATATGTTTTTCCCACGTCGATCCTGTGATCGTTCTCACGTAGGTTCGTAGACAATGCACATGTGTGTTGGTAACCGATGCGAACCGTTGAACAATTTTGAACTTCGTTTAAGGCGATTAGGTGCTCAATACTTTACACATTGACTTTTATTTATCGATTTTATTATAGCAAAATAATAAAAAAGCACTTATATAAAATAAGATCATTTATATTTCTTTTGTTAAGCGACTAGAAAATAATAAGTAATAATATCACACATATTTGATCAATTAATTAATATTATTAATTAGTCTTATTTTTTGTAATTTCACCAAACAAAGTATAATTCACTTTGAAGTAAATACCCTCGAAATATTGTTTAATAGATAACCATTAATTTATCGAACGAAAATTGCATTCAAACTACATTTGAGGACGCGGGAAGCGTCGAGATCGAATTGTATTTATTGGAAGTATTGGCAATCGCCAATAATGGAGGACCGTTCGGAAATGTACTAGGGCGACATAAAAGAGGAGAGGTGTATCGAACCGATCAATATGTACCGATATCATATGGCTACGCTTCGTACACACATGGGGTGCTGTAACGGCAGCGTGTGTAACCGTGTAATACAAATGGTTCTACCTTCCCTTTATGAATGCTTCGTACACTGTATTCGAGAAGTAGGCAAAATAAAAAAAAGAACGCAAAGCAAGACAAGTTGCTAGGTCATGGAAAAATATGTTTTTAAAATTATAAAGACGTAAAAAGTGAAAATAGGGAAACATTTAAGTTTCCCTATTTTCACTTTTTATAAAAACTCATTTCGAAGATTCAATCGCAATCAGTCATCGACTTTTACGGAAGGCGCAAACATTAAATAAATAAATAAATTATTTGAATGGGAAATAATGTGGTAAGTTTCGTACTTAACTCTTTTCAAGTTTTTGCTTGATGAAAATAGTTATTAAAAACAATTGATTGTACTTAATATCAAAATAGTACAGTGTGATACAAGTTACCGTCGAGGTGGTATTAATACCCGAGCCTTGGCGGTCTTAAGAAAGCCAAGAACGGTAACCATACATTATTCACTTGTATCATACGACGTTTTTCAATACACTTGTGAAGAAAAATAATTTAGCTAAGCATTATCACAACAACAAAACTAGTAACATTTTTCATAATATGGCGGTAATAGTACATTATGATACAAGTGTGTAATGTAGGCGGTTACCGTCGAGGCGGTATTAGACAGAGTTAAGTACGGTAACCATTCATTACTCATGTGTATCATAAGACGTTTTTCAAATACACTACCCAAGCAGCACGCAAGCGTATCAAACATCAATAAAGCAGCCGATATACAGCTTAGAGCTGTATAAGGGCTGTACAAGGGTGTAAAACACAGCTTTAGGCTGCATAAAGGTATCCGCGTACGCTTATGGTTCTATATCAGAGTATTTTTACTCAATTAAACAGCTTTAAGAGTTTTTTGACACTTAAGGCTGCGTTTTACACTTAAAGCTGTATATAGGCTGTATATTGCACGTCACCACTTCCTTTATACAGGTCTAAGTGTTATATTAGTGTACAATGATACTTATTGCTGTATATTGGTGTAAACGAACTCCATTATACCTCTTATTCGTTTGGAGTAATTGTACACTCTTATAACTATTGTGGTGTTATAACTACTGCCTACAAGGGTGATATACAGCTATAAGAGTAAATGAACGCTATAGTACAGCGTTAGGCTGTATTACTAATGGAATCACTCGGATTGTGTTTTTGTGAACATCAATATGGAGGAAAAGACCGGTCAAGTGCGAGTTGGACTCGCGCACCAAGGATTCCGTAAAAACTTACTCGCACCGTGTCCGTTCTATGGGCCCTATGATTAAAAAAAAAGAAATTCAATTATCTCGAAAACGGTGCGTCCTAGGTCAAAAATAACCAAAATTTTAACCCCCCTGTGACACCACCGTGCAAGTACCAATAGAATTCAAAAACGTAAAAAAAATTTTTTTTCGTGATCGAATCGGAGCAAGAATTCATTCCAGAAAAAAAAAAATATCCGAGCAATTGGTGAATATTTTAATATAAAATAAAACTAAAGGCACATAACTCATAAGGCCATGAAACTTGGAACCTAAATAGTTTCTATGGTTGAGGTTAACCCAAAACTACAAAAAACAAAATGCTGTAGGTATTCTGTACCAATCAACTAAGGGTGGTGAAGAGAAAACATTGAATTAAGAGGAAGGTCAAAAGGAAATATTTAAATATTACAAATACAGATAATTTATTTAAATACAACAGACAGTAGAGATAGTAAAGTATAATTTATTGGAGAAGATAAAGTAATAGATCACAATCTGCTTCTTCAATGATGATAATAATAGACTTTATACGCAGCATTTTGATGTAATCCCACGATTATCTGGAGGGTTAGAACTGTCATCCTTCACCAATGCGTCCGACGTCTAATCACTCGCTTAGTCATTTTAGATCGCCTTCTGATTCTCGTGACCTTGATATTAGACCAAGTCAAAGGCCTTCTTGTACCTTTTCTGAAAAATAGATGAAAGATCGGTTACAAATCTTACTCACTACTTCACAATAAGTATATAAATTGACATATGAGATTTAGTCGTAGGTAGCTGAGGATTTTTTATTCCTTATACGTATCTCTAAAGATGGTTAGAAATGTACGTACTTGTTATGAACAATTACACAAATTATGGAGTAAAAATACTCTATTATACAGCCTAAGTCGTAAAAATACTCAATTATACAGCCTAAGTCGTAAAAATACTCTATTATACAGCCTAAGTCGTAAAAATACTCTATTATGCAAGCTGTCGCCATTTTGCAATGTACATAATGATTTTATAAACATAATAAAAGGCTTATTTGGCAAAAGCCTAAAGTCATATCATGATTATCAGCTTGAATTACGGTTGATTTGCATTTATACCTATTATTTCAACATATTTTTTTAATATAACCTAAAAAAATAATAACATTACTTACGTATTTACTATTTTCCTTGATGTTAAAATTGATTATTTCGCTGGCGCGTTAATATTTTCACCGAAAATATACACACTTTTACAATGAAATTAAATCGGCACTATAAATTCACCATATTACTAAGGTCAACAAGTCCAATTTAACATATTATATTTAAAACTAAATGTATATGGCGTAGTCGCCATTATAATAGTAAAATATTATAAAAATAATCTTTAAGTTTGGATTCTTTCGTATTCTTACACCAATTAACAGCTTTTTGCTGTATATGATAGTTATAATTGAGTATCTGTAGAGTTAAAGTGTAATTGTACACCGATATACAGCTTAGGGTGTACAAAAACGCCTTTATACAGCCGATATACAGCCAACACGCAGCCAATATACAGCTTTTATTCTCCACTTACACTTAACGCTGTATATAGGCTGTATATGTGGGCCCTTTTTGGAGTTACAAGGGCTGTATATAGGCTTATACAGCCTATATACAGCTTACTATACAGCTTAGAGTGTAAACCTGAACCTATATACAGCCCTTGTACAGCCTTTTGTGCTGCTTGGGTATTGTGAAGAAATCTAATTTAGTTAACTAATATTACAACGGTGTACCACTCGAAGGATTTTAATCTCCAGTCACAAGTCCTTTTATTACTATTATAATTTTTTTTTCTTTTTTTAAACAATTTTTTTTTATACATTACTTGCTTCTCCAATTTACTCCCGACATTGGCAGAATAGTCGACATCGGCTCATTTGCCATTAACAAAAAAATAGAATAGAATAGAATATTACAACGGTAAAACTAGTAAATTTTTTCATAAAATGGTGGTAAAAAATTAAATCTGTTGCCTATAAGCACGCGCTAGGCTAGGCTATATGGTCTTTTGATCATATTGCCTAATCGTCGTTTGTTTTCTTGTGTGAAAAGATTTTACGTTAATGTCATTCGTAGTGACAATAGAATAGAGATGTAACATTTTATAATGTAGTATTTGATTTTATTTAATTAACAGAGACCATGAATTTCATTCGAAAACCTTACTCTAAAAACCGCGCGCATTTTAAAATGACGACCATAGACCACAAGCAATTTTTATTTTTTCGTATTCAAAATTTGTTTTGCGAACAAAGAGGTTGAACAAAAAGGTTATAGCTACATTACAGCACAAGTGCGTAATGGTAATCAAAATGTCACAGTCTGGTAACAGGTGCGAGAACGTAAGTAAGTGTAGTGCAATAAGCTAAGCCACTTTCTGAGCAAGTGTATTGAAAATTTTTCAATACACTTGCTCAGAAAGTGACTTAGCTTAGCACGTGCCTATGAAAACCGATTTAAATTTTTACCGCCATGTTATGAAAAAAATTACTAGTTTTACCGTTGTAATATCAGTTAGCTGAATTATTTTTCTTCACAAGTGTATTGAAAAACGTCGTATGATACACGTGAGTAATGAATGGTTACCGTTCTTGGCTCTCTTAAGACCCTCGCCAAGGCTCGGGTCTTAATACAACCTCAACGGTAACCCATTACACACTTATATCATAATGTACTATTATGTTCTTTGCATCAAGATGGGTTTTAGGCAGTGGTTTGTTTGTAATTAGTCATTGTAAAAATACGCGTGTATTTATTACTTTATTTTTATAAATTCGTCATTCCATCACGATCCCATCGTCATTTTGCTAAACATTCTTAATCTGCTAAATCATAATGGTCGATCATTGGTCAGTCAGTGGTCTCGTAAACGAATGGTAATAGAATGACATTGTCGTATTCAGGTAAGTCACTAACCAAAGGAACTGTCAAAATTTTAGCAGATTACCCCAGATATTCATTTGTCATTATGTCCGAGATTACCATTTAGTTCAATTGAGTCTCAGTGGTTGATCATTGGGAGGCCATAATGACGCCATTATATTAGTAGATCACCAAACTTGTCAAAATCAACAATTATGAAATCAATGATAGACCATTCTGACACTATTGCAGACTTGAGGCCCAGGACTAGCTTCTGCCAGCGGATTCACCCACGTGAAAGTAAAAAGATAGAAAAAGAATTTATACTTAATTATTGCATGTGCTGTAACATGCAATAATTAAGTAACACGAAACATCATCATTTTCCTGTCCTTTTCCCATGTTACTTGGGGTCCGCGCAACACGTTTTCTTCTACACCAAAAAAGGTCCATTTCAGCATGAATGCAAGACACCTAGTGCCTGACGCTGGTTTAAGTAGATACTTAAGACTTAAAAATAAAAATGATTGTAAATTCTAACATTACTTCTCTAACTTTATTTATCAATTTGTTACACTTAAATTATATTATATAACTTGGTTGCGCGAATAAGCTTAATGTTTTAATGGACTGTATGTTTGAAAAAGCGATCTAAGGTTTGTTAACAATATGCAGGTACTGTGCCTGGCATTTATTGATGGGGATGGATGTATTAGGGAGGAACACTGACCTTTTGACCTCGAAGGTTCCACGTGGCGCCGGCCGGCGAACCCCGACTTCGCACATTCATTCACTGCCAGGTCCTGTATTGCACTACACTGCACTATTGTTGAGCCTTTGAATGGTTGGATCACGAAATAGTCAATTTTCTTGTAATTTCGAGCGGGCGGTGTTAGCGGAGCGGACACATTCACAATCGACGCACAAAACACGTCATGTCATTTCTTGAGGTCGTGCGGGGAAAGGGAAACGGAAGGGATAGGATTGCTAGGCCAAAAAATAAATTACAAAAAACAAAATCGCGGATCATAGCAAATTGGCGCAACCATTCCCCCCGGGTTTGAAGGGTTACCTTCAAAGAAAAGGAAAAAACAAAAGCGAAACTAAACCCTATTACTATATCTAAACTATCAATACTAGGTAGCGAAACAACTTATAACTAACTATGCCACTACTACTGATTAGGCAGAGGGCAGAGGCGAATAACCGGACGCAGATACGATCCAGTTGCGGTTTTAACCTTTACGACTCGCGTTATTCCGTTCGAACCCGGAAAAACTTCTTCCACTACACCAAGAGGCCAGTGCAGAGGAGGCGCACTCTCAGTCTTCAGTATCACCACAGTACCGACTGTGACTGGATCTGAAGGAGTGTTCCACTTTTGACGCGACTGCAGCGTATGCAGATAATCTGTCCTCCATCGCTTCCAAAAGGACTGAACTAAGCTATCTAGCAGAGCGTGACGCGGGTGAAGCTGCAGTTTGTCAGTCTCGACATCTAAAGCGGGCAAATATTTAAGAGGAGTCGTCGTCAAGAAGTGAGCCGGCGTCAACGCTAGTGGCTCCGATGGATCACTAGACAAAGTCCGACACAACGGACGCGTATTCATCAACGCCTCTACCTGAGCGAGTACGGTGCTCAACTCCTCGTACGAGAGAATCTGTTCGCCTATGACCCGAAACAGGTGCGACTTAAGGCTTTTAATATTCGCCTCCCAATTGCCACCAAAATGACTAGCCGCTGGCGTATTAAAACACCAATCAATGCGATTCTCAGCTAAGACATGGGCGAATTCACTTTGGTAGTACTTGGAGCGTAAGAATGTATGTAATTCCGAAATATTGCGTCGCGCTCCAACATAATTTGTGCCGTTGTCAGAGTATAAGCGCTTAACGGGACCACGGCGAGATAAAAATCGTTTAAATGCAGACATAAAACTTTGCGTACTCAAATCACTGGTTAACTCTATGTGAACTGCACGAGTTGTCATACAAACGAATAGGCAAATGTATGCCTTTGTGGAACGTATACCACGACCACGGGCAATAGTGACTTTAAACGGTCCAGCATAGTCCGTCCCAGTATGTATGAAAGGTTTCACCGTCTGTACAACACGACAAGAACGATGGTCGGCCATTTCCGGCGCGTTGAAACGCGGGCGGAGCTTAAAGCAGGGCACACATCTGTGCACTCTAGCGCGTATCAAATTGCGAGCGGAAAGTATCCAGTACTTCTGTCGAAGAATGGACATTAATAAATCGGGACCAGCGTGACAAATCACCTTATGGTGATAATCCACCAACAAATCCAAAACGTGATCCTTGCGTGGTAGAACTACTGGATGCATTTGTTCAAACTCTAACTTAGCATTTCGCAGACGGCCACCGACACGAATGAGTCCGTCTTGCAAAAATGGTTTCAAATGTTGAAGTGCGTGACTACAAGGTTTATGTGATTCTAAACTACGAAATTCTATTGAAAAATAAAATTTCTGCAACTCTCGAAGTACAACTGATTCAGCTCTATCCAAATCAGCTGCGATTATAGAACCACGCGATGGTAATAATCTCAAAAATCTTAGGACGTAAACTACACAGCGTAATAGTCTCGACCAAGACGAGACTCGATTAGACAACAACAAAACAACTGACTCTTCACGCGGAACTGATACTACAAGCGTATGTTTCTTCTCCTCGGGTGGCTCTGAAACAGTAGCGGGGTTAAACGGAGCACTTGGCCACTCGTTAGGAGTGGTATGAAGCCAGGGAGGGCCACAAAACCAAATCGGATGATTTAAAATTTGCGCAGGAAGCAAACCACGTGAGAGACAATCAGCTGGGTTTTCTGTTCCAGCGACATGGAATATATTTTCCGGTGACAATTCAGCTTGAATCTTAGCCACCCTATTTGCGACAAACGTGCCCCATCGATGGGGTGAAGAGTGGGCCCAACATAGAGCAACGGTTGAGTCTGAAAACGCTACAATTCTCTCTATATTAATGCGAGGACGACAAGTTTTGACTATAGATGTAATCAATTGAACCAACATAAGAATAGCGCAGAGTTCGAGACGAGCAAGAGAGACAACCTTACGAGGAGATACCTTTGATTTTGCGCTAATGAGGAAAACTGAAATGTTATCGCCATTTTGGACCTGAAAGTAAACCACTCCCCCGTAAGCCCTCTCACTGGCGTCTGCGAAACCTACCACATTAACAACAGTGTCTGGTACTATACCAACATGGCGAGGAATCTGTATCTGATCGAGCATTGGAAGCTCTTTCCTATAGCGAGCCCACAACTTAGCAACACTGTCAGGAGCGGTGTCGTCCCAATCACAGTTGGAAAGCCAAAGCTCTTTTATAAGCAGCTTTGCATACAAAACGACAGGAGCTACAAAACCCATTATATCCCATATCCGAGCTACACATGCTAGGATAACGCGTTTGGTACAAGTTGGCGGAGTCGAGCTAATTTTAAGACTGAACATATCAGTTGCGGGTGACCAACTTAAACCAAGGATCTTATGCGAATCACTATCATCGAATTCCTTTACCGAAGTCAACCGGTGTGACGGTGGAATCGACTCCAATGTAGCTTGCGAGTTGCTTGTCCATTTCACCAGATCAAATTGACCGGACTTCATGAGGCTGATTACTTGAGCAGCGGTCTCTATAGCCTCTGCTTCACTAGGTACACTGTACACAAAATCGTCCATGTACAATCCGGTTTCAATAGTGGCCCTTGCTTTCGGGTATGTATCACCCTCGTCAGCGGCCAACTGCTTGATAGTGCGAAGAGCGTGAAAGGGACTAGACTTAAGCCCAAAACAAACACGATTGAATTCGTAAACCTTCAAAGGTTCCTGCGGAGAAAATCTATACAAGAAGCGTTGGAATCTACGGTCACATTCTCTGATTCCAATACTAAGAAACATTTGCCGAATATCAGCAGAGAGCGCAATAGCAAACAAGCGAAAATTTACTATTATTTCAAATAAGTTACCCTGGAGGTTCTGACCACAACACAAGATATCGTTAAGCGATATGCCAGTACTAGTTTTAGCGCTACCATCCATAACCACACGCAGTTTAGTTGTAAGTTTGTCTTCTCTAACAACTCCATGGTGCGGGATGATATAAAACGGGTAATCACGTGTCTCCTCAGTCTCGGCAGGCGCTGATGAGATATAACCTTTATCTAAATATTCGATCAGCACATCATCATAGGCTTGCTTCAACTTAGGAGACGCCTGCATCTTACGTTCCAAGCATAGAAAGCGTTTTTCTGCGGAGGCACGGGAGCCACCGAGCGAAAAAATATCACCCTTGAAAGGGAGCGCGACAACATAACGACCATCTTTATCACGAGTAGTCGTGCGGGTATAAATCTCCTCAGTGACCTGATCCTCAGGGCTGAGAATAGGCGGGACATTGACCTCTTCAATCTCCCAGAACTTGCGGATGGTAGACTCAAGCGGCGGCTCGACGGTGCAACAGTGCGACACAGTCGAGTAACTATCTAAACAAGCGGGTGCGGAACCAACTATAACAAACCCGAGAACTGTTTCCAGTGCGTGCGGAGCGGGGTACATCGGAAGACCTTGAATTTTACGTGATAACTGGAGATGCGGGAGAATCGAAGCACCGATCAATAGATCGATATCTCCAGGGAAAGCGTAATTTCCGTCGGCTAACTGCAAGTTCTTAAACTCCGTCAGCATGGACGTGTCAACCGGTACCGTGGGCAACCGTTCCGTAATCTTATCTGCGACTAGCGAATCCATTTCAAACGAAATATTACGATTAAAACGTGAACTAAATATTATTTTAATGGAACCGTGAATGGTTGCCTTTAAACCTCCAAAACCTTTCACTTCTGAGCGGGATGACCAATTATTAAAACTAAAACCAAGGCGTTGACAACAATCCCGAGTAATAAAATTACTCTGGGAAGCGCCATCTAGTAGCGCTCGAACGGTGTGCGGTTTGCCAAAGGCATCTACAATGACAACTTGCGCGGTCGCAAGTAAAACGGTAGTGATTTGAGTACCAGCGGCGGAAAGCGAACACAATGTTACGTCGTTTGCACTTGCAGCAGGCCGCGCGTCACAAGCGTCGCGCGTCTGCGCAGGCTGCGGCTGCGATGGTAGCTTACTACTCTCAAAATGTAAGAAGGTATGATGTCTAGCTAGACATTTACGACAGCTAACACCACTGTTACATGACGTAACCAGATGTTTGTCACTTAGACAATTAAAACACAAATTATTAGTGCGGACAAACTTGTAACGATCACTAGGCGATAATCTCTGAAATTCCGAACACTTGTACAGCTGTGTATGGCTACCCTTACACAGAGAACAGTCAGGTGTTGAGGCGGTATTAACTAGCGTATGTGCAGTCTTGACTGACTTCGATGACGCGTCTATACGGCGATCGGAACCTGTCCTATTCGTGACTTCATGACGTGCCGACGTGCGCTGCAATACCTTAATATGGTCGCGAATAAAAGATTCTAAATCTTCGAACTTAGGTATTTCGTTACCGCGCTGAGTCGTTTCAAACAGACGAACAGTTTCAGGATCTAATTTCTGTAAACCGATATACAAAAACAAAAAGTCACAGAGGTCATTGACCTTTAGGTTCTTTACTGCACGAACAGATGATGCGAAAATATTTAAAAACTTCTCTAAATTATGATCGTTACAAACGGAAAAACTTTTCAAATCGAATAATTGATCTAAATATGCGGTGGCTACTAATCGCTTATCTTCGTATTTTGTTTTTAAAGTGTTCAAAACTAAAGTGTAATTTTCAGCGCTAAACGTAATTCCAGCACAGACAGCCTTTGCCTTACCGGTCAATTTTTCTACGAGATAATGCAATCTCTCGTGATCTGTCAGCGATGTGTTCCTATGTATTATATTTTCGAAACTATCTATAAATAAATTCCAATTTCGAATGTCACCATTAAATTCAGGTATTTGAATTGGCGGCAATCGTGGGCGTTCGCGAGGAGGGTTGGATAAACCACTCGCGGGGGGGGGAGTCTCTAAACTCCTAGCAATACGTTTGATACGACAATACAAGTCATCAAAGGACGACAATGCCTGATAACTCACACAGTAATCAGGATTTAACTCCAACTCTAAAATGTTTATATTCTTAATTGTAGATTTAAAATCCGCGCGCAAACTATCTAAAGTTTCCAACGAACACAAGAAAGCATCTCTAATCGTCAGATCCGAGATTTGCAAAGATTTATCACAAATTGATTGAACACGTGAAAACTGTGAGTCCCTTTCAGCGTATAAAAGCTTTAACTGAACCTTTAAATCAGTACTAACCTTGGTTCCCTTAAGAGACATCTTGTTTTGATATATTCACACTATACACTCAAACAAACACTTAACGAATTATTAAGTAAGCGATAATTATCAGATAACAATATGGTAATATTGTAAACAACAAAGTGAACGGCGAACGAACGGAATAACCTGAATCAATGAGTGAATATTACCCAATTTCTCGATTAAATCATTCACGTCGTTCATATGCGTATATAATCTATGGTTTATCCGTTTCCTACAAATATTCACTCAACAATGAACGGGTATTTTTGAAATGCGTCTACCTACATGCAATTTGTAGGACTTCCGAATGAATTTTGTCAAGAAAAAGAATGCGATCGATTTATATCTACGCTGATATTTACGTAGCTAACTATAATTATGCGGTGCGGTTGACGGCGTAGGTACCGTAATTATCAATGGCTCTTTAACTATACGAGCGAAATAACATTTAGTTGCCTAAATGCCTAGATGCGGGTTTTCTACTATTATATCTAGGTAAACAGGCGCGTTGCGTTTATTCCCTATGGAACAAATACTATATTGCGAAATTACAAGAAAATGATTCACGATCCTGCTCGTAGGACCAAAAAGTAATGGTTGCGCGAATAAGCTTAATGTTTTAATGGACTGTATGTTTGAAAAAGCGATGTAAGGTTTGTTAACAATATGCAGGTACTGTGCCTGGCATTTATTGATGGGGATGGATGTATTAGGGAGGAACACTGACCTTTTGACCTCGAAGGTTCCACGTGGCGCCGGCCGGCGAACCCCGACTTCGCACATTCAATCACTGCCAGGTCCTGTATTGCACTACACTGCACTATTGTTGAGTCTTTGAATGGTTGGATCACGAAATAGTCAATTTTCTTGTAATTTCGAGCGGGCGGTGTTAGCGGAGCGGACACATTCACAATCGACGCACAAAACACGTCATGTCATTTCTTGAGGTCGTGCGGGGAAAGGGAAACGGAAGGGATAGGATTGCTAGGCCAAAAAATAAATTACAAAAAACAAAATCGCGGATCATAGCAAATTGGCGCAACCATAACTAATAAATTGCTGTCCCGCATTGCAAACAAAGTCAAACGTTCCATTTTTAAACTTTTTCATGAAGACAGCAAGCATACCAACGATTACATCGACTCCGCATGCCAGAACCAGACCCAATCTTTTGTCTACATTTGTTGATGATATTTGTAATTTAAATAGACAAAGGATCATTTTAGAGAGACTAAAAACAAACACCAGAAACTTCTGAAGTGCTAGTAGAAATGATAAAACATTGCCATTGGAACTATAAATTGGAAATAGAAAGATCGCACGCTGGCGCTGTAGTAAACATGTAAAAAATTGAACCATTTAGAAATAGAATTGTCACCGTTTATTATTGTAATTTATTTATTTGAAGATTACAAAACTGACCCTTAGCTGAATTTTAATTTAGCACATTACAAAGCCAAATACGTAACAGATGGTAATTCTTTGCAAAATTATAAAGCTTTGTAAAAACTGTAAACAGCGACAGTATTTGTAAAATTATAATTTTAAAGTCTTACTTAAACGTACCGTTCGCTCGTAATACGAAATGGACATGTAAACATTAAAAAAAATATTATGTAGGCACTCGCAGGCTACGCAATCACAGAATGTCAACCGACAAAACAAATTACACTAATTTGGGCCATCGTAACAGGGCAACAGCAAATTAGGAGGATGGACCCAAATAGTGTTAATGGATGTCACACTTCCGAAACATTTATGAGGTCACAGTGACTTAATCAAGATGTAATAATAATATAATCTTTTGAGTGCCCGCAATATTAATTGATTGTCATCGCACGTTTGTAGAATTGCTACATTAAAACTTGCAGGCGCCTAGATGTATCACAAATGATACGGGGATTTTTCAGCATAAAATGACTTATTCGGTAGTTCTGTTATTGGTTTATTAAATATAAATATCTGTAAGAAAGCTGCCGTTTGAACAACAGTTGGTGGATATTACTTACATATAGGCTTCCCGCTCCGCCCAAAGGCGGGATTTGTCATTGGATGATTTTACCTACCATTAAAAAAAATCTGTCTGATGAATTAAAATTGTTTTTAGTTTGCGTTAAAATATAGATGGTTGAAGTTACCCAAACTTTCAGAGCTTGTGGTTCATGTTCATATAATAGTGTGGTCTGAACGATTATTTCAACTTGAATTCTTACAAGCTAGATTTTAAATTTTGTATGTGCTAGCGTATCGTTTTTCAAATCTCCAATATACAAAACTACCTACACATCGATTTATCAAGTGCAAAGTTTAAAGTGCTCCGGGGCACCTCAGTAATAAAATAAATAGGTAAGTCACGGTTTACTGCTGCACGATTTTCTTTGTTTTTCTCAAGTTTATTACCCCTGTTTTATATTCTCCTAGTATGTGCTTCGATCAAATGAGTTGTGAAGTATCGTTTAGTTCTAAATAAACTGCAAATTGGTTCTTCTTTTCGATGTTTAAAATACTATAGTATTCGGAAAATAAGTTGAACTAAACTGGCTGTCGTTGCTATGTTTACGCGCAGTCCCCCGTTGTGCCGCACCTTGATCGAGACCTGGAAATTTGTTACTGCGCATTGATCGAGTTTCTCCGCAGCTGCAGCGGCAGCACCAGCTCAGCACGACGAGCTAGGACTTGAGATGCCGCCAGAGTATCGATTTAACTTTCGGATCGTGGCTCCGAGTGCCCACAAATTGTTTGAAGACCTTTCCAAAAGCCTTGTTGATACTTCGCGTGACCAAAGGGCTGGCTTTACTTTGAGAAGAGGGTAATTGCCATACAGCGTGGCATTGCCGCCAGCCGTTTGGGTACATTTTCTACACCATACTTTAGAGATTAGTTTTAGTTATGCTATATTATATGACAATATTCATGAATACTATAGGGATTGTATAGAGTACCTAACTACTGAGTGCTGGTCCACCGGCAATGTGTAAAATAAATAGATTTTGTACTATACCAATGTTAACCGACCTACCTATAAAATTACGGGCAAATGAAACATGTTCTAGTACTAGGAAATCAATTTGTGTAAAATAGAAGAGCAGAGAAGGAATTGACGTAATTTTAGGTCACACCGACACGGACAGAATAGGTTATTTTTTATAACCACCACCGGAAATAGGAGCCTTACTTTCAATACCGCGGACGGAAATAGGGCCTGAGCACTTATACATAATAAAATGAACGTGAAATTAAAATCTTCAGGCTATAATAGTTAGAATAGTACGAGTAGTAATTTATTTTGCTTACAAGAACTCGGCTCCCATGTCTGTCTGCGGGATTATAAGTAAGGCTATTTCCGGGTAGATTTAAAATATAACCATGGAGGCTAAGGTGAGATCTCCAGTCCGCTCTGATGCCGCCTTAGCCTTCTTACCTAACCTGCCCGTGCTGGGGTGCCCTAAAATTTCATCTTTTCTTTCCCTCATTACCGACTGCGCATTCGGTATTGTATAGAATACCTAGGCAAAGTATAAAACAAATAATATTTCATATATTACCTATACGTTTTAAGTATTCTATACATTGCCTAGGTATTGTATAGAATACTGATTTATACAGATTGCTGGTAACATATATATTTACAATGTTAACACGTTCAGATCGGCGTGTACCACCGGTGGAGCACGGAGTATTTGTTGATACGGCGGGGTGTACCACCGGTGGCCACGTCACACTATACTTTCAATTTCAAATACCTTATATTACGATTACTTGCTTATTAGAAAGAGAGAAAACATAATTTCTGTCTAATCCTGTCCGTGCCCACCGGTGGCGCACCCCGCTCGCCAAGACGTTTGGTTCATGGGGCGGTGATGTGGCCATATGAAGAATTGCGTGTCGGATATCCAGTACCTACTCCTGAGGTGCCGGTCTGAACGTGTTAAAAGAGATAAATAACTTGTCAAACTAACCCGCCCCTGTACCTCTACCATGAATTTTAAGCAATAGTATTCGTCGCTACTCGATATCGACGCCGTAAATATTTTGTATGGCAAATTTTGGTTCTGCAAGTGACCGCTAGAGGCGCTGCAAAATTTGCCATACAAAATATTTACGGCGTCGATATCGAGTAGCGACGAATACTATTGCTTAAAACTCATGGTAGAGGTACTGATCGTTCCCAGTGCAAAGGTATCCAGTAAACTCGCGGAATTGCCTGGGTGGATAGCGATGGCCAACTTTTGCACCAAGAACGACCTAAACCGGAAGTTTTCCGTTGCCTCCCCAAGCCTGTTTTCTACTGGGGCCATGGGTAATGTGAAAGTGTACCCCGGGGTCCTAGAGCGAAAGCAAAGAAGGAATAAGAGTGACTGTTTAGTCAGTAAAAGTCTGACACTATCCTCCGCTCCGCCCAAAGATGTCACTGGATGATTTTCCCACCAAAAAAAAACCTATTTTAATCCATTGAAGATAATTTTTAAGCTTAGTTTATATCTGAAAAAAGAAATCAGTTCAAATATGAAAATAAATATAATAATTTATAATACGTACTTACTTACCAAGCAATATAGTCCTTTGTTGGCTATCAAACCATTCAAACTGATTTGAGTGCTATTTTTTCCCGAACATATTTATATAATAAATAATATACAAGATTAGTTTTAGTATATGCGAAATCCGAAACACGTGTCTAGTATTTATATGTAAAGAATATATTACAAAATTTCAAAACTGTATCAAGAAAAATTACCTGGTATTAATAAGATAACTTTTACCTGGTTTTTCGTATAAATACATGGTCATCAGGTCACCCGCGCGACTGAGGGGTTGTTTTGGCCCCGCTCTGTGCTGATGCCTAATGCCCGCTATGACTTGCCGTGATTTGCGTTGTGGTGTCCAACTTGTAACCTTTTTTATATATTTTTGGAAAAAATATAACATGGTGTAAAAGTTATTGAATCGATTCAGTTACTGATTCTGAACAAACTATATTGAGGTTTCGCATTTACAAAAAAAAGTCTTGTATAGTCTTTTTTGGCTTAAAAATCAAACGCTTAGTTAGTCATAATGTCGAGTATATATTTTCCTTACAGACGATAGTAAAATAAAAATAAAGAATTGATATTGTACCAAAAAAACATATAAAATAAAATCGTCAGAACTATTCTATAATTAAATTCGATAAATCTTGCGTTACTATCAAAGTACATTTCAACCTGAAACAAGAAAACATATGGTAAGTAGGCAACTCTATTACTTTATGTATACATTGAGATAAACTAAATGTGTACTGAGAGTTGTAATTTTGTGTGAATTCCTACTTAAACATCTGTAATGTAATGTATCATGAACAACTTATAAAACTGAAAAGAGCCCATCACAAAATTTCATTTTTCTGTACCTAAATTCGAAGTTCGAACAAACGATGCATCGCATAACGTTGCATTTTTAACTGACTTCGAAAAAGAGGAGGTTCTATGTTCGGCTGTATGTATTTTTTTATGTATATTCGCCGATATCTCGGTCAATTATGGACCGATTTTGAAAATTTTTTGAAAGTTTTTATTAAAAGATTACACTTCCGAATTGGTCCCATAAAAATATCGTTTTAATCTGATGATGAACTTCGAAGATATAGAACGAAACTCTTCAAAAATCATAGTAGAACAACTGCCGTGTTTATATGTATGTTCACCGATATATCGGTCAATTGTGGA
Source organism: Leucania comma (assembly GCA_958295575.1). NCBI lineage: Eukaryota > Metazoa > Arthropoda > Insecta > Lepidoptera > Noctuidae > Leucania > Leucania comma. The sequence goes on along the minus strand of OY282482.1, from coordinate 8,612,286 downwards.
CCGATTTTGAACCATAGGATCATAAGTTTGTTGTGCAGGTATATTACCTACTTTGTTTGGTTCATACAGTAATTCAGTTTACGGGCTCGACAAAATGCCGTCGCATTTTATGAAAAACATGCTTTAGAATTTCGTCATAATACCTATAGTTAGATAAGAAAACCAGTGAAAAGCGAAACCGCTGTAGCTACTAACTGTTCACCATCATTCAATAAGAAAAAATTGTCCGAAGTATTTCAAGTTCTCCAAACAAGAACGCCAAAGTTGGCGATTTAGGTAATATCATTCTAATAATTTCCCTTAAATGTGACTTACTTACCAAATTCCTGGTATTCCGTCTACAATATATATTTCTTACCTAACAAATTATTTTATTGAGTGAGATACGCAACAACATAATAATCTCAGAATTTCTGCTAACTTGGGTCTGCGTTAGACATGACCAAACAAGTTATATATATAGTTATCGAGGCGTATTCTACGAAGTTAGACAAAGGGTAAATACTTACGTAACTAGGATTAGGTATTTACTTTACTGGCGCTATTATGCTAAGTAACACTGTCTAGATCTTCAATTGTTACCTCTAAAGAATGATGTCAACCTAGTACTTAGTCAACATTATTATTCTCTTTATTTTTTTTAATTAAGTACATTTTTTTTTAAATATTTCTTAATACAGGTATATATATAAAAAAAAAAAATAACAAGTAGTAGTTATTAGTCAAAATTTATTTATAATTATAATTTATAAACTTCTAAATGAGGAGGTTACAAAAAAGATGATATTGGACTGATTCAGGAGTGGTTTGAAAGAATAGAGAGACCTAGTGATAGCGTGACAGCTGATTGAAAAGACAGAATGGTAGAAAAAGCCTATTCCGCCTACCGAATCTTCCTGTCTTCAATATCAGGAAGATTATCATGATTGAGGGCTGATTTCATCTTTCACTATAAAAACTTAGTTCAACTAAACTGAGCTCAGTTTAGTTGAACTAAGTTCGTAATCTAGTTTAAAAATCCGTGTCGAACATAGGCGAAAATAAAAGAATTGAAACTGAGTTTAGCGTAAACTCTAGCGAAAATTCAATCAGAATCAGAAATATTCAAAGATTCAAATCATAGCGGTGAAACGCAAAATTAAGCTATAATATCAATTCGACGCTCAAACGGTGCTTTGGTTTTAAATAATCGCGATTAGTTTTATTGGTGAATTTGGCCCGAGTCTCACATTTTTTCAGGAATTTCGCACATAAGGTACTAACAGGGAATAAGTGAGAAAGAAATACTATGTCACAGATAAATTAAAACTAACTTTATCTTAACCTAAGCTTTCAGGCAAAAACAGTCAAAACCATGACAAAAATCAGACCAAATCCTCGTTAGACAAAGCCCTCGAAGAGTAGGCAAAACATGCCCAAATTAATCTAAGTTTACCGTTACGTGTTAAGAGAAAACAATATCAGTATTCATAAAGCCCTAGTACTACCGTTCGACAAATCCACATAATTGAGGACGGGGTAAAAGTGGCAAATTAAGGGCACGGGAACACGCATTAGCACAATATTGTTTTGAACATGTGCGTCGTAAGCTACGTCGCATAATATTGTAGATGGATGGAAATTAACGAGAACAACTACGTTATAATTTAAACTCCCTGTGTTTAATTAAGCAAGGGTACTTATGTCAGGGTAATTTAAGTGCAGTGAAGGTGATCATTCATGGTATCTGCTCACTACACCGTATGATACCATTACCGTGGTAGAAACGTACCAAGCATGGAAAGAAACATGATTATTATCATCATCGTCGCGTGCCATGCGCATTGAAATTGCATAGCGAATGACAGATTCGTTCGACATTACACAGGTGACATGACGCCTACCTACGTTGCTATGGATGCGTTTGGTATGCACAAATCATATTCTTTGGTTCATATGGTTTTTCACTTTGATTATATAGTTTTTCATTAATGGAAACGATTTCAACTAAGCTATGTTCTTATATCTCCTTATTTTATTTTATTTGTTTAAAACTAATCTATTTTTTTTTATCTCTTTTCACACTGCACTGCTCAGCGTCTTTATGTCAACACCGGCCAACGCCGGTGACGCACATCTTTCCGGTATAATGATTATGTTTATTGTCTAGTTTTTAGTTGCGTTATTCCGTGTAAATAAACGGTTTTTTTTTACTTTTTATTTCTATATGGATAGATGCGTGCTATGGATGCCTTTCCTACTGTCGATACATCGCATAGCTCGGGCTGCGCATCTTATTCGCACAGCTGCCTTGTAGCGGCGCATCTTGATAGTACATCTTACTCGCCCCGCTGCATAGCTTAGCATCAGTGGAAACGGTTACTGGGTTTTTTAACTAAGCTTACCCATCCTCGTAGCTTAGCTGCATAGTATATTTCCAGTGAAAAACGCACCCTTAGATTCTGGGCGCCAAGCAAATCAGTCTGCGTATTTTTTTCCTAATTTTGACCACAGTGAAGGGTGATAAATTCATGGTATCCTGCAAATTATTGTGGTAAACTCCTGCAGTGCTATTATGTATACACATTATTACACAGGATAAGAAAAACGATACATACAAACTCATCTGACAAGTCCTGAAATCTCCAACGCGAAAAAGGCACTTTCCATTGACATGCCTTCCATACATTCAGACCATTTACCAACATCTTGCTCGGTCAACCACATTTTTTACCCAAAATGTAGTCCACGTGAACAATATATCACGTCTTTTTCACAGCCAACAACAGGTATATGGTACCCTGCTATAAATCTACCGGCTAATCCCATTGTACGGACAAATCCGGACGGAGCGGTCGTAACGGTCAGTCGCCTACATACCAAGACTACATGACGGATAAGAGGTGGAGCGAAAAAGTGATTGAAGACTTTATAGGGGATGAGAATTATAAAGGCGATTGACGAAGAGATGAAGATAAGTATAAATAGGTATGAGAAAAGCTTGTTTATGTGTTTTTGTTGTATATAAAAATCGAACCTAATCCATACAAGCTATTTAAAAAAAATGTTTAATACAGAAGTGGATGTAAGTACCTAGAATGTACCCACTGCTGGGACACATGCCATCTTTCTGTAAGAGCCAAAAGGTCCTAATCCGCAGCATGGGTTAGTAAGGGCGCCTTCAAATTAGCCGCAAAGTGCCGCTAATTTAAAGGCGCCCTAAATCTCAACTCCTTGGAATTTTTCTATCGATATCGGTCGATAGACGAGCAAAGGGTCACTCGCCGTCCGGCGACATACAGACAGACAACAAAGTGATCCTATAAGGTTTTTTTTTTTCGGTGGGTAAAAATAAACCAATGGCATCTCCCGCCCTTGGGCGGAGCGGGAGATAGTGTCACACTTTTTACAAATTAAAAAGCCCACCCCGTTCCTTCTTTGCCTTTATACCAGGGCCGTGCCTTCCTTTCAGAAGTAGTCCTTTGGCCCTGGTAGGCTACGACCCTGCTGGGCTCCTACAGTTTGCTCACATCTCCTTTAGGCGCGCGTGGAACGGTACGCGCCAACGACGACTTGGGCCCGGTCCGGACGGTCGGACGGCAAGCTACTTATTGCTCGCCGTCCGCAAGCCTGCGACTACGGTGGCCGGAAATCGGGAATGGAATGAGTGAACGACGTAGCCTAATGCGGTCAGCCTACTCCTTTGCTAGCATTATTGCTTCGCAGAAGGAGACAACCGCTTGCCACTCCTCCTCGCTCCGGACCATGGCCTGTACCAAAGCCCGGCACGAGAGATCGACGCCGCTGATCACCCCCGCAAGGACACGGCGATGCTTTGTCCAAGCGGGGCACACCTCTACCGTGTGCTTCACCATGTCCTCCGGGCGGTCCACACAGTGGTGACAACCGAATCCGGTGCAGGTACTTCCCGAACTTGCCATGTTCGGTGAGAACTGAGAACCTGCGTCATGCGGAAGATCGCCGATAGATCTTCTCAGCCACGCCACAAAGAGGGGACTTATCGTCATATTGTAGCGTGCCCATCCTTAAGGGTTCCGTCTTTGCAGACTTATAAACGGAATAATAAAAACTAAATAATTTACAATAACAAATAGATATAATGGCACACTGTAACAAATATTTAAATTCTAGCCTGTGTTAGAAGATTGCCTAAAGTGTACCTAATACCTATTTTAATCCATGACCAAAAGTTCTATTTCGACACCATCCAAAACTAAAAACCGCAATATTTTTACTTAAGCGATGTTGTTCGATAAGCGATGATATGTCATCTGTAAATATACATGGTAGAGTAAAGTACATACACTCTCCCGCAGACAATACCCACATCACAAAAATCTAGAAAAAATTACGCAAAAACGTCATCAGTTCCTTAACCTCACATTTCAAACCGCCCCTCGAACCTTTTCCAGCAATGTTTTCTCGATTTTTCTAAAATCGCGCGAATCCAGAGCGTATGCAAATGCTGGGGCATTGACACGATCGCTTTCAACATCGAAGGTGAGTGAAATAGGCACAACCATATATGTTCAGATCGGCGTGTACCACCGGTGGAGCACGGAGTATTTGCTGATACGACGGGGTGTACCACCAGTGGCCACGTCACACTATACATGCACTATACTTTTAATTTCAAATAACTTATATTACGATTACTTGCTTATTAGAAAGAGAGAGAAAACATAATTCCTGTCTAATCTTGTCCGTGCCCACCGGTGGCTCACCCCGCTCGGCAAGACTTTTGGTTCATGGGGCGGTGATGTGGCCATATGAAGAATTGCGTGTCGGATATCCAGTACCTACTCTTGAGGTGCCGGTCTGAACGTGTTAAAAGTGATAAATAACATGTAAAACTAACCCGCCCCTGTACCTCTACCATGAGTTTTAAGCAATAGTATTCGTCGCTACTCGATATCGACGCCGTAAATATTTTGTATGGCAAATTTTGGTTCTGCAAGTGACCGCTAGAGGCGCTGCAAAATTTGCCATACAAAATATTTACGGCGTGGATATCGAGTAGCGACGAATACTATTGCTTAAAACTCATGGTAGAGGTACTGATCGTTCCCGGTGCAAAGGTATCCAGTAAACTCCCGGAATTGCCTGGGTGGATAGCAATGGCCAACTTTTGCACCAAGAACGACCTAAACCGGAAGTTGTCCGTTGCCCCCAAGCCTGTTTTCTACTGGTGCCATGGGTAATGTGAAAGTGTACCCCGGGGTCCTAGAGCGAAAGCAAAGAAGGAATAAGAGTGACTGTTTAGTCAGTAAAAGTCTGACACCATCCTCCGCTCCGCCCAAAGATGTCACTGGATGATTTTCCCACCAAAAAAAAAACCTATTTTAATCCATTGAAGATAATTTTTAAGCTTAGTTTATATCTGAAAAAAGAAATCAGTTCAAATATGAAAATAAATATAATAATTTATAATACGTACTTACTTACCAAGCAATATAGTCCTTTGTTGGCTATCAAACCATTCAAACTGATTTGAGTGCTATTTTTTCCCGAACATATTTATATAATAAATAATATACAAGATTAGTTTTAGTATATGCGAAATCCGAAACACGTGTCTAGTATTTATATGTAAAGAATATATTACAAATTTTCAAAACTGTATCATGAAAAATTACCTGGTATTAATAACATAACTTTTACCTGGTTTTTCGTATAAATACATGGTCATCAGGTCACCCGTGCGACTGAGGGGTTGTTTTGGCCCCGTTCTGTGCTGATGCCTAATGCCCGCTATGACTTGCCGTGATTTGCGTTGTAGTGTCCAACTTGTAACCTTTTTTAAATATTTTTGGAAAAAATATAACATGGTGTAAAAGTTATTGGAATCGATTCAGTTACTGATTCTGAACCAACTATATTGAGGTTTCGCATAAACTAAAAAAAGTCTTGTATAGTCTTATTTTCTTAAAAATCAAACGCTTAGTTAGTCATAATGTCGAGTATATATTTTCCTTACAGACGATAGTAAAATAAATATAAAGAATTGATATTGTACCAAAAAAACATAGAAAATAAAATCGTCAGAACTGTTCTATAATTAAATTCGATAAATCTTGCGTTATTATCAAAGTACATTTCAACCTGAAACAAGAAAAAATATGGTAAATAGGCAACAACTCTATTACTTTATATACATTGAGATAAACTAAATGTGTACTGAGAGTTGTAATTTTGTGTGAATTCCTATTTTAAACATCTGTAATGTAATGTATCATGAACAACTTATAAAAATGAAAAGAGCCTATAACAAAATTTCATTTTTGCGTACCTAAATTCGAAGTTCGAACAAACGATGCATCGCATAACGTTGCATTTTTAACTGACTTCGAAAAAGAGGAGGTTCTATGTTCGGCTGTATGTATGTTCGCCGATATCTCGGTCAATTATGGACCGATTTTGAAATTTTTTTGAAAGTTTTCATTGAAAGATTACACTTCCGAATTGGTCCCATAAAAATATCGTTTTGATCTGATGATGAAATTCGAAGATATACTTAGAACGAAAATCTTCAAAAAATCATAGCAGAACTGCCGTGTTTATATGTATGTTCACCGATGTATCGGTCAATTGTTGACCGATTTTGAACCATAGGATCATAAGTTTGTTGTGCAGGTATATTACCTACTTTGTTTGGTTCATACAGTAATTCCGTTCACGGGCTCGACAAAATGCCGTCGCATTTTCTGAAAAACATGCTTTAGAATTTCGTCATAATACCTATAGTTAGATAAGAAAACCAGTGAAAAGCGAAACCGCTGCAGCTACTAACTGTTCACCATCATTCAATAAGAAAAAATTGTCTAAGAATTTCAAGTTCTACAAACAAGAACGCCAAAGTTGGCTATTTAAGTAATATCATTCTAATAATTTCCCTTAAATGTGACTTACTTACCAAATTCCTGGTATTCCGTCTACAATATATATTTCTTACCTAACAAATTATTCTATTGAGTGAGATACGCAACAACATAATAATCTCAGAATGTCTGCTAACTTGGGTCTGCGTTAGACATGACCAAACAAAGTTATATGTATTAGTTATCGAGGCGTATTCTACGAAGTTAGACAAAGGGTAAATACTTACGTAACTAGGATTAGGTATTTACTTTACTGGCGCTATTATACCAAGTAACACTGTCTAGATCTTCAATTGTTACCTCTAAAGAATGATGTCAACCTAGTACTTAGTCAACATTATTATTCTCTTTATTTTTTGTTAATTACAATTTCTTTTTATTTTTAAATATTTCTTAATACAGGTATAAAAAAAAAACATTAAAAAAAAATAACAATACTACTTGTTATTTTTTTTTTATTTTTAAGTGTTAGTAGTCAACATTTATAATTATAATTTATAAACTTCTAAATGAGGAGGCTACAAAAAAGATGATTGGACTGATTCAGGAGTGGTATGAAAGAATAGAGAGACCTAGTGATAGCGTGACAGCTGATTGAAAAGATAGAATGGAAGAAAAAGCCTATTCCGCCTACCGAACCTTCCTATGTCTTCAATATCAGGAAGATTATCACAATTAAGGGCTGATTTTATAATTCACTACAAAAACTTAGTTCAACTAAACTGAGCTCAGCGTAATCTATAATAGTTTAAAGATCCGTGTCGAACATAGGCGAAAATAAAAGAATTATTATTGAAACTGAGTTTAGCGTAAACTCAAGCGAAAATTCAATCAGAATCAGAAAATATTCAAAGATTCAAATCATAGCAGTGAAACGCAAAATTAAGCTATAATATCGATTTGACGCTCAAACGGTGTTTTGTTTTAAATAATCGCGATTAGTTTTATTTGTGAATTTGGCCCTTAAGTCTCAGTTTTTTTTCAGGACATTTCGCACACAAGGTACTAACAGGGAATAAGTGAGAAAGAAATACTTTAGCACAGAAAAATTAAAACTAACTTTATCTTAACCTAAGCTTTCAGGCAAAACCAGTCAAAACCATGACAAAAATCAGACCAAATCCTCATTAGACAAAGCCCTCAAAGAGTAGGCAAAACATGCCCAAATTAATCTAAGTTTACCGTTACGTGTTAAGAGAAAACAATATCAGGATTCATAAAGCCCTAGTACCGTTCGACAAATCCACATAATTGAGGACGGGGTAAAAGTGGCAAATTAAGGGCACGGGAACACGCATTAGCACAATATTGTTTTGAACATGTGCGTCGTAAGCTACGTCGCATAATATTGTAGATGGATGGAAATTAACGAGAACAACTACGTTATAATTTAAACTCCCTGTGTTTAATTAAGCAAGTGTACTTATGTCAGGGTAATTTAAGTGCAGTCAAGGTGATCATTCATGGTATCTGCTCACTACACCGTATGATACCATTACCGTGGTAGAAACGTACCAAGCATGGAAAAAATCATGATTATTATCATCACCGTCGCGTGCCATGCGCATTGAAATTGCATAGCGAATGACAGATTCGTGCGACATTAGACAGGTGACATGACTCCTACCTACGTTGCTATGGATGCGTTTGGTATGCACCAATCATATTCTTTGGTTCATATGGTTTTTCATTGATGGAAACAAGTTCAACTAAGCTATGTTCTTATATCTCCTTATTTTTCTTTTATTTTTTTTATCTCTTTGCACACTGCACTGCTCACCGTATTTATGTCAACACCGGCCAACGCCGAAAACCAGCTCTGTGTGCTCATCGCATTGTGTATGAGGGCACAGCTTTATGCTGAGCGTTCGGCCGTTTGGCACGGATGTGACGCATATCTTTCCTGTATAATGATTATGTTTATTGTCTAGTTTTTAGTTGCGTTATTCCGTGTAAATAAATGGGTTTACTTTTTATTTCTATATGGATAGATGCGTGCTATGGATGCCTTTCCTACTGTCGATACATCGCATAGCTAGAGCTGCGCATCTTATTCGCACAGCTACCATGCAGCGGCGCATCTTCATAGCACATCTTACTCGCCCCGCTACATAGCTTAGCATCAGTGGAAACGGTTACTGGGTTTTTTAACTAAGCTTACACATCCTCGTAGCTTAGCTGCATAGTATATTTCCAGTGAAAAACGCACCCTTAGATTCTGGGCCCCAAGCAAAACAGACTGCGTATTTTCGTCCTAATTTTGACCACAAACAAAGTCCGTGTTTAATTAACCAAGGGTGCCTATATCAGGGTAATCTAAGAGCAGTCAAGGTTATAAGTTCATGGTCTTCTGCAAATAATTATTGTAAAGTCCTGCAGTGCTGATATATACGAACTCATCTGACAAGTCCTGAAATCTCCAACGCGAAAAAGGCACTTTCTATTGACATGCCATCCATACATTCAGACCATTTACTAACATCTTGCTCGGTCAACCACATTTTTTACCCAAAATGTAGTCCACGTGAACAATATATCACGTCTTTTTCACAGCTAACAACAGGTATATGGTACCCTGCTATAAATCTACCGGCTTAATCCCATTGTACGGACAAATCCGGACGGAGCGGTCGTAACGGTCAGTCGCCTACATACCAAGACTACATGTCGGATAGGAGGTGGAGTGAAAAAGTGATTGAAGACTTTATAGGGGATGAGAATTATAAAGGCGATTGACGAAGAGATGAAGATAAGTTTAAATAGGTATGAGAAAAGCTTGTTTATGTGTTTTTGTTGTATATAAAAATCGTACCTAATTCACACAAGCTTTTATAGAAAATTTTGTTTGATACAGAAGTGGATTAAGTACCTAGAATGTACCCATAGCTGGGCCACATGCCATCTTTCTGTAAGAGCCAAAAGGTCCTAATCCGCAGCATGGGTTAGTAACCCTGCTGGGCCCCTACGGTTTGCTCACATCTCCTTTAGGCGCGCGTGGAACGGTACGCGCCAACGACGACTTGGGCCCGGTCCGGACGGTCGGACGGCGAGCTACTTATTGCTCGCCGTCCGCAAGCCTGCGACTACGGTGGCCGGAAATCGGGAATGGAATGAGTGAACGACGTAGCCTAATGCGGTCAGCCTACTCCTTTGCTAGCATTACTGCTTCGCAGAAGGAGACAACCGCTTGCCACTCCTCCTCGCTCCGGACCATGGCCTGTACCAAAGACCGGCACGAGAGATCGACGCCGCTGATTACCCCCGCAAGGACACGGCGATGCTTTGCCCAAGCGGGGCACACCTCTACCGTGTGCTTCACCATGTCCTCCGGGCGGTCCACACAGTGGTGACAACCGAATCCGGTGCAGGTACTTCCTGAACTTGCCATGTTCGGTGAGAACTGAGAACCTGCGTCATGCGGAAGGTCGCCGATAGATCTTCTCAGCCACGCCACAAAGAGGGGACTTATCGTCATATTGTGGCGTGCCCATCCTTAAGGGTTCCGTCTTTGCAGACTTATAAACGGAATAATAAAAACTAAATAATTTACTATAACAAATAGATATAATCATATCTAGTAGATGGATGGAGAGGAAGAGGGAGGCCGAAGAAGAGATGGATGGATTGTGTGAGGAGTGATATGAAAGAAAAGGAAGTTAGTGACAGTGTGACGGCTGACAGGATAGAGTGGAAGAAAAAAACGTGTTGCGCCGACCCCAAGTAATATGGGACAAGGGCAGGAAGAAGAAGAAGAAGAAATAGATATAATGGTACAATGTAACAAATATTTAAATTCTAGTCTGTGTTAGAACATTGCCTAAAGTGTACCTAATACGTATTTTAATCCATGACCAAAAGTTCTATTTCGATACCATCCAAAACTAAAAACCGTAATATTTTTACTTGAGCGATGTTGTTCGATAAGCAATGATATGTCATCTGTAAATATACATGGTAGAGTAAAGAACGTACACTCTCCCGCAGACAATACCCACATCACAAAACCTAGAAAAAATTACGAAAAGAGCAAAAACGTCATCCAGTTCCTTAACCTCACATTTCAAACCGCCCCTCGAACCTTTTCCAGCAATGTTTTCTCGATTTTTCTAAAATCGCGCGAATCCAGAGCGTATGCAAATGCTGGGGCATTGACACGATCGCTTTCAACATCGAAGGTGAGTGAAATAGGCACAACCAACTCAAGTCAACGCCTTTAATTTTTGTGTCACGAATGATTTGAGGGGTAATTGGCCGAAACGCACTCGTATAAATTTATTTCGTATTTCAAAATCGTCGGCTTCGGCTGTCTGAAAGTAGAACGTATATTTTGATACAAGTGCAGAAAGTTTATCATTGCGACCGAGGCGGAATTCGCACGAGTCGTAGTCGAGTGTGTTATGGAGCCAAGGGCTGCAGTGACTTGGATCCTACGCTCTCTGATCTCAAGGGTTTGCTAGAAGATAACTCACTTTTGAGTTAAATTCGCTTAAGTAGGCCAACTTTAATATCCACTTATTTTATAGGTTGTTATGGTGTACAATAAAGAATTTTGATACCAAATCTTTCCTTTTTCCTTATATTATGGATGAATACGTTTTCATATTTCTCTACCGAATCCAATGGTAACTGTCACTATGAATAGCGTCCAGCATTGTATTATTTGGTTCAGCCTATCAATATACCCAAAAGTAATTAAATTGTTATCAGTTGAAGGTGTTACTTAAATGAAATGAGTTGGCAACATCTGAATATTTTCTACGGGTATTGAATTTAGTAGTCCAGTCAAATTAGACCAAGATTAGGGATAAGGTTACAGTAATTCGCACACAGCTGAAAATTGGTAGGATTGTTCAAAACACCATCATAAGTGAAACCTAAAATGTCCTCATCGATGCAACACCTGAAAAAAAATAATATTCGGGTTTCAAAGGTCAAGAAAATGAGTTTTCCGCGATTTTCAGCAAAACTAAGTTTTATCATAAAATTAGCCTACACAGAAATTGTAGATTAGATCGACGGATATCGATCAGATAATTATCTACAAAAAATGTCTAAATACTTTTCTCCATAGAGCCACCGTTTAGCTGTCGAGTAACTGCTGATCGTTGACTTAAATAATAGATATTGAATTAAATCGGTTTTTTAGTTAGGTATATCAATGTGTCAATTGCGGTTTTTCTGCGAAAATTTGGTAAAAATTACATCGTGCGACTTTATCTATAGCCCTTTAATTTTTGGAAGTTCATTGAATTTTATGAAGTTCTTTAGGCAAGGCAAGTTCTTCAAGAAGTTCCATCCACCATACATAGTTCTGTGTGGGTTGTGGTCAGAATTTGGTACCTACTTGGTTGGTATATTGGGATCATCACTTAAATTAGTGGCAATACAATCTACACAATATGGTTCCTTATGGCACCTTTTGTTCCGCTTGGTAAATAAGCATTTATGAGATGTAAGTAATCTATCTTAAGTGCCTATCTACGTCCGATGCATGATATGACGAAGGTCAACTTTCTTATAGTTCTTCTTTTAGTATGGATTCGGGTTTCAATAAAAAATGTTCTTTAACAATTCTTTTTTGTTAAGGCAGAAAATCATCCATCTAATGGAAAACTTCGTTTATTGGTTCAGGACAGACATAGGTATTTGACTTTAGAAAATATTTGATTCAGTGAGGATAGTTCCTTCTCTTAGAGAGGAGATCTGTGTCCTAGCAGTAGGAACATTAAAAGGCTGATGATGAGGATAGTAGATAATTGAATTTTTTATTTATATTATGAGTTGAGGGAAAGAGATTTGTAGCTAATAAAAAATATTCTCAAATACTATGATATCCTAGTAGCAAATAGCAGTGCTCGAGACATTCTGAGTTCAACATTTATTTTTTCTTTACAAGCGATCAATTAAAAACCAAAAAATGCCGTGTTCTATATGGGAAATTTTATTAAATCCCGTAGAAGTAAACGATTTTTATGTACAAGGTGTGAACGACATGAGAATAAAATAGGTAATAGGCTAGAGTCTAGACACTTCATCGTCTAAGGAATGGTTTACACTGGACAAGACGCTAAGAAACTAGGAGGCGCTATGAAGATAAATAAATTAGGCGAAAAACAAAGGAAAATAGCATTTATTACTTAATTAATAACAAATATTTCTGAAAAGCTTAGAAACATTGAAGTTTGGGACTTGTGACAGCATGTTTACCGCATACGAATGGTTCAAATTATTCCTTCTGGAAACAAGAAAAAAACAAATTATTGCCAGAAAGCGGATTTTTTTGGCACATCTTGACGCTCCCAGGCAATAAGTCGGTAAACGCAAATATTAGTTTTTCTATTACCGACTTTATTGCCCGGACAAAGTCGGTAATCGAAAAACAATTTTTTGCTATTATCGACTTATTGCCCGGGGGCGTCGATGTATAAAAAGAGAAACTGACTGACATATCAACGCAGAGTGTGATTTTGTACAAGGTTTCCTTTTATGACGTAGGCGAGAACTAAGAGAAGATTATCCAAAGTTCGTCCCCTATAGGGATCAAAGTTTGTATGGAGAACCCTACTTTCACGAGGCAGAAGCTAGTAGATATACAAACCTATTTAGGGACAAACTGACCGCTATAACATCAACGCACAGCCGAAACTACTGGGACTAGGAGCATGAAATTTTGCACAAAGTTTCATTTTATTTTCCAAATTTTCCAAAGTTCACCCCGTAAGGTGATGAAACAGGAGTTTGTATGGAGAAACCTGCTTACACGCAGGCGAAGCCATTGGCAGATGGCAGAAGAAAGAAGTATCTTAGTCTTTGGTCTTTGCCGGCCATTTTAGATTCTCATGAGAAAGAAAAAACCTTAAAAGAGTTTCTAAAGCAGAATCAAAAGTATATCAGCCCCCCCTAGCCAAGTTAAAATCGTTTCGTTTTGCGTGAACGCTTGTAGTTGGCCATGCCCCCAACTTTTTTGTTTGAACAAACGATTTGGAGCGTGGCAAGCGTTCACGCAAAACGAAACGATTGTAACTTTAGGGGCCAAGTAATAATTATGTAGATACCAAGATCCAATCCCGATCGGGGGACATGGAGAGTCAAAAAGTAGGTGACTTGATAAAATAATATCTTTATTCGTCAGGACCAAATCCATCAAACGACAACCAACTCGGAACAAGTGAAGGTAAGACCTACGAGTAGGCGATAGTACCTACCTAATAAATTTTTTTCAAAACAAAACCCAGACTGGAGATGGGATTAGAGAATAGTAGGCAGCGGAATTGTTCAAAAGGATTTAGGTATACAGGCCATACACCTGAAGTGAAAATGCTGTTGTCGAGCAACTATGAAACTAAATCACGCCTACCACTTCAAATGCAAGAAAAGAGCCTAGCGATACCGCCAATGAGTCCCCACCCTTACATGTCTAGCTAGTGACTGTGGTGACTGACTCGACTCTCGAGCGTAGTTCAACTAAACGGTTCATCAAGCAATAGGTATAGTTTGTCTGCATACTAATCATGTTCAGTCGTTGTAAAAACTTTCCACCTTAGTGTCGAGACGTTTTAGTCACAAACTTAGTGTTTAGAATTCGCTACAGACGTTCGGGACATTTGTGTCAGGGTTGAATAAACTTTTTGAACAAATTGAGATCACAGGACAAATTTTTTTAGGTATGTAGCGACATCTATGGCGCCAAATAGGAACTAAAATTTGTAATTCAGAAATCATCTTTCGAGCAGTTGCCGGGATAAGATATTGCCAGTCTGGTCGGAGGATTCTCCTTTTTCAACGGGGATAATTAGGTATATGGAACTTTCTTCTGCATTTAGAGAAGGTACTCGTGATGAACTGTAGGACAGTTCTTGTCTACTGGTCTACAAGAAATGTTAGGAATGAGAGATCCAGTGCTGCAGGAGTTTTCAAAATCACTGCAGCCCTAGAACGCAAAGGTTGAAGCTGAGGAACATGGGTGCATTGGGTGCGTAATTAATCAGCAAAATTCAGATTCTTTCCATTGATATATCATCGCAATCAAAAATCCTGGACTTTAAATTCGCACATTTATCATCACTGTCATCACAGTCGCAATCCTACAGTCACTGATAGACAAGGACGGAGATAAGAGCCGGCAATGTCGTGCGAGCAAAATCGTGTTGCTCAAATTCTCCCTCTTGCACCATCCAGTGCGGGATAGTTATTTGGTGATTTCGAACCCAATCAGCAATTTAGGGACATCCTATTTGGAAAGGATATCCCTATATTGCAGATTGTTTTTATTTTGTTTGTTCAAAAAACAAAATCTAATGATGAAGGCCGGGTTTGGTTTATGATAATAGATTGACCGCTGTGTTAGTAGAAATGTTTGGAAATTAAAAAAAAGATTTTTACTCTTAAGAGTTTCGCTCTCGGCAAGGATTAAAAAAAATGCTAGGTAGTTGTATAGATATGATTTTAATAATAAGTAGATACCTAGATATACCAACTTATTAAAGGTTAATTATAATTAAGCTTTTTTTGTTATAACTTGATAAGTTCAGGTTGAATTAGAACATTTGGTTAATCAGGAAACTTGGTCATTTCGACCGATAAGATAAGCAAGGGTAACGACTCCTGGTAGGTACTTATTTGATATTTAACTTCATTTGTTCTATCCATATAAAAAAAACCGTACCGACAACTGAATTCGCTCAATTTATCAATCAGCAGCATGTACCTATCTATAAGAATCGTGCGGCATCAGCATTTCCCTTACGGCTGAGAACGCAAGATTGCATTATGTGGGCCCAGCTTCGGCCAATCGTTATTGTGTAGCCATTGTCTAAAAGGGGAAACCCCAATGGGGGAAAATAAATGGCGATTGGCCGAGGCTGGGCCCACATGTAAACGTAGCATTAGGATTTGCAAAATTTGTTGTTTTGTAGAACTTCCTTCGCCTTCATTTAGGTATACTGTCGTTACCTTGATCACATTTACCAACTAAGTCTACTTAGGTACGTCTAATGAAATGAAACAAAACTACCTGATCGAAGATTAATATAATTTTTACTCTTAAAAATATCAAAATAGTATACAAACTAAAAATGATATTTAAAAAAATAATAATATAAAAAATTAACTTACTTACATGATGATGTCCGATTTTAAAAATAACAATTTATATACCATGTTTCTTTTTTGTAAATAAATTAATATCAAAAATCTAATTATTCCTTTCTTTTAATAGCACAATAACAACATTTATTTGTCAACCACTACAGTTTAATGCGACTATCAAATACAATTTTCTAAATATTTTTAATAAATAACTTTAAATCTAGGTCTATGATTTTCATTACAAATACGAATGCCTGATCATACAAGAAGCAATTTGAGAATATTATAATGTTGTGTCTTACAGCTAACATTTTGCTTATAACCTCTAAAACCTTTCGCGCCACTTCATCTATGGAAATTCATTTTCGGCGCGAAGACCGTCGTTAAATTGTAACTAATTGCGACATTCTCGATGGAATAACGAACGTGATATTAATCGTCTGTTATTCTCGTCGCGATAACTGATCCAAAATAATACTAGCGTGTTTTATAATTTTGACTACTCTGTGGCGCTTGGCGGATATTCTCGTAGCGACTATCGATGTGTACTGTTTATAGCGACTGTGTAGAATGTGGTGTTGTGTGTCTAGTACGCGTGGTTGGCTACAAAGAGACCGGCTTCGGCGCCCACACCTGTTACTGATCCCGCCACGTATTTGCCTTGTGACGCCTGGCCGTTACCCTGGAAAGAATAGATAAAATATTTGAGCAATATTGAATTATTATTTATGGCAACTAAATAGAAAAAGTGGTAATTTTATTTATTTTTAAATGAAAAATCCCACGTTGCAGAATTACAGCCCATTCACGACCTTACCGCTGTGACCGGCAGCTAAGCGCAGCAGCAGCGAGCGGTAAGAAAAAAAGTATGAAAATGTTTGAAGCACGTCACTCATAGCGGTGCGCGCTCGCCTACCGGTACTGGCCCGCTCGTCGCTAAGACTGTACTCGTAAACGGGCTGTTAGTTAAATAACATTATCTTTGTCCCCTTCAAGCAGCAGTTCTTCCTTTTTATTTTTACAACCATTCATACTTTCTCTTGCAAACCTTTAATAATAATTTCACTATAAGTGAACCACAAGCAAAATACTTACAACTGCAACTTTATTTCGAAAACTATTGTTAGAAATAGTTAACTAGTTGTCCAGTTATGATAAAATGTCTAAGTGCATTTATTTTTACTAAAAGCCATTTGTCATTCATATACATAATTGAACAACTAATTTTGCTGAACTGATGATTGAAATAATTACAGATCAAAAACGACTTTAGTATCATGACTAGCCTAGCTATTCTCTATTCAAGACAAGCTCTTGAATACATTCAAGGCAAACGGCTACAGCCAATATTTCGGATATTCTTTTTTATGACTAGCAATATAACCATTTGAAGTAGACTGATTATTTTTAAGGTCAACATATTTATGGAATTATTCAAGGAAACAATTACTCCTAAGACAAAACGTATTGTTAATTCCCTACCCTAGGACATGATCTACCCCTGTACTAACTTTTATCTGAAACCACTCAGCCGTTAAGACATGAAGAGGTATAAACACGGAATGACTTTCGCTTTTTGTGATGCCTAAGTCTTGGCTTTAATTTATTATGGCCGCTAAAGGCAAGTCTGATTATGTAGACGTCTTTCATCTGAAACCACTCAGCCGTCGACATGAAGAGGTATAAACCCAGAATTACTTTCGCTTTTTGTAATAAGTCTTGGCTTTAATTTATTATGGCCGCTAAAGGCAAGACGTAGACGACAACCTCATAGATTGATTGGCCTGTTGGTCTAGTGTTCGATTCCCACCCAAAACAAATGTTTGTGTGATGAGCACGATCATTTATTTTGTGCCTGGGTTATCTATAATAAGTATGTTTACCAGTTTTCTAGTACTTATAACACAAGCTCTGCTTATCTTGGGACTAGACGGCGTTGTGCGATAGTTGGGAAATGCAAAAAAAATAGATTGATTTTGGTGCTTGAAAACTAACTTGGACCTTGTTTTGTTTAAATATAATAGCAGTGTTAATTTGAATCCGACTTGCACCAACGCGGGATAATCGTTCTTATAGCACTCCAAAATTGTGAATTGCGGTGTCCTAAAGCTTGTTCTTAATTTCAATTTGTCAAAATATATGCCAGCTTACTTGATTGCTTATTTTAGTTGTTTTTTTGTACAATCAGTCAATAGGATAACAGAGGATTGTACAGAAGAGCCAAAAATTGCTTCATGTTAATAATGCCATCTCATGAATTAATTGCGAAAAAAGTGCTATTCGTCTTTTACAGTTCTCTCGCACAGCATTTGATATTTAAATATCACATCATACACCCTCTGATCCAGCTAGGTTCTCGCAGTGACGATGAATGGAGTCGAGTTTAGCATCTACGGTGCCAGGCTTACAGAAACTGGGGAAGGTATTTCTATTTCAGCAACAATTACTATGACACTCATTACTTTTACAACTGCACAACTACAACTAAGAGGTGAAATAAACACAAACACAAACGATATTATTATTTATTTAACAACGTCAAGCACACAAAAGCGATTAGTGTCGGTACTACACACTATTCAGGCATTCTAAAAATTAGACACATTTACATGCAAACTACAATAACGCGTTTGAAAATAGAATTACAAAATGGCGGTTAACTATGCTCTCTCGCTTGCTCTCGTTCGTAAGAGCGAGACGTCATAGTTTGGCGGCCATTTTCTTATTCTATTTTTTTACGTTTTAAGGATGTTGTTAAACTTGAGTTGTATTATTTGTATAGTATTTACCACAATTTTAATGTTTATTTATTTATAAGTTGCTATTTTTAGATGATTGAAATATTTTTTACAAATAATACAACTAAGAATGTTCATTAGATTGAAAGTTTTAGTAATATGTGTTTTTATTTCATAATTTCTCTTGATAAAACAACTTAGCTTATGAGTAGAATAAAAATTAGTGTAAAATACTTAAAAGAATAAAAAATAAATGCTATTTTATGATCTCAATTCGAGATATTGTTTGTGATACTTTTAAATCTTTAGCGATTTTATTTAAATTCTCAAAAATTAAAACTTTCGTGGAATGTAAAAAGTTCAAATAATAAAATATAAAAATAATAACAATAGCAAATAATAATAATAACGATATTCAAGCTAGTTCATTTTGTCTTATAGATGTTTATTTAGTATAAATAATTGTTCAAACATAGATTTTGAAATAGGCATTTGAAACGCACACCCAAGACAACAACGTAACAAAGAATAGTTATTTATAACCTTAAAAAAAATCTTAATGTCAGGTTTAAGTTCCGCCAATTTCAAAACCTAATCAGATTATAAAGCTGACCATACACAAGACTTACCCGCAGATTTTTTTTTCTAAGCGTAAAATTACTTTTTTTAAAAGGATAGGATATTCTGACGTAAGGTTGGTGTATGGTAACTTATGTTGCTCTAGTACGCATGCGACTTGACGAAGTTAGACTTAGACGCGGCAAGAGATGGGATGGAACCCGCTTCGTACTTGCCAACGCACGCGAGACCATTAGCCTATGACGTCACGATTGGCAACAGAACACAATTGTCCAGATTTAGATGTTTGAATTTAGAAACGTCGTCACGTGATTGGTGGTTAGAGATGCGCAGGAGTGCAGCGTCGTTGGTGTTGATGCAATGTCGAATGTGAGGATTGGAGAAAAAAATAGTTTTGATTAGTACTACTTCTATGTAATAAAATGGCTTCATTTGCGGCGGGCGTAAAATAATGCATTAACCATAGAACTATATAAGAATAATTCTTTTAACTTTTTAACCGCTTGTGTCGGATTTATCCGACAAACACTCTCGCGTTTATTCCGCCAGGGTCGCACAACTAAGTATCCATCTCGTCAGCTCGTCTGTCACCAATGGGGATTGAACAGCTAAACGAGATGGAGTATTCAGTCACAAACACACGACCTTGGCGAATAGAACACGAAAATACTCGTCGAACTAGGCCGACGCAAGCGAATTGCCAAAGGAGTATAGAGTTTCCTAGTTTACGAGTTGTGGAGTTTTGTATAGTTTCCTAGTTTATTGAGTTGGCAAGACTACTCGGGAAAATGTATAGGTAGTTTCTACGAATATTTTAGGTAGCAATTTTTTGACACAAGCCGCTAATGAAACACAAGAACATAAGTAAGAACAACATTCTAAGCAAATTAGTCACATAAAAGACAGATACAGGACATCACAAATGTACAAGTACATGCATATAAATGTATAATGAAATAATAATTATATTACTGTTTAGTACAAACGGCAGTTTACGTGCATCGTTATTGTGAAGTATTTTGTTAAAACTTTAATATTAGTACGAGTACCTACGACATGGCTTCCTTTTGAATACTTACCTTTCCTCCTAGCACTAAGAAACAATCTAGGGTTTTGTATTTAAATTAGGTTAAGCAAACTACTTCAGCAATAACTACTGATCGTCAACATTTTTTATTGATATCCCACAGAGCCCAGCCCACAACACTAGACACTCTTATTTGTAGTCCTTTACAAGCATCTGTCATTTCATACAGTCCTGGTACATTCTAGTCATCTCACACTTTAGTTTGACACGCCAGCTTTAATAGGTTTTGTAAGAACGTTGAAGGATAGATACCTAGATAGATCAGATCCAGTAGATAGATACATAGATCTAATACATTGATTAATTTATAGATTTTTAATAGGTTTGGTTCCATTTATTATCGTTCACCTCATACTAAATTTTTGTTCTATTCTCTTATTAGTATAATCAAGTTATCTTAGCTGCCAGAACTCGTATATTCGATATCTCCCATTCAATATCAGACGTCATCACTCGTAATCACACACTACATCCCATAAATTCCTAGTACATTCAAGTCACTGTAGCACGCTTGATGAGCACTTACTGTCCAGCCAGCACACTCAAGCTTATTATCTCCAAACTAACTCGTGTAAAAAACATATCTTTCACCTCATTTACTCCTAGTACAATCAAGTCACCTTAGCACGCTTGATGAGCTCCTGCTGTCCAGCCAGCACGTTCTCGGGCTTGCCGGCCCAGGCGCGGAGTACGGAGGCCTGGAGGGCGCGTCCGTAGCTGAAGGTGAGGGCCCACGGCCTCTTCAGGTCGACGGTGTTGATGGCGTTCAGGTTCACTGACGCCTCTTCTTCGGACTGGCCTCCAGACAGGAATGTGATTCCTGGGAAAGGTTATTTAAGGAGCTGTTAAAGATTGGGAAAAATAGTAAAAGTAAAAGATCCTGTAGGATTATTATCTGTGGCTGACGGCTGGTTGTGATGTAACTGATCCATGTGATCTATATCCTACGACTAAACTGTCATATATTTTATATTTTCAGATGGAGTCGTGATTTGCTGCTGTTGAAATGTATATGAGAATGTTTAAATGGAGTAGTGACATACCGGGAACGGCAGCGGGTACAGTTCTGAGCAGAGCGGTGACTGTGGCGCGGCCAATGTCCATGGGAGTGTAGGTCTTCTTGCAGCTCTGGCCAGCAGTCACCTGAGGAACAATGGGTAGCAATAAATTAGTAAAATATTAATAAGTTAACCGAGAGCTTTGTAATTAAATTTTTGATACCAGGACCTCAGAAGATAAAAGGAGTCATAACCATCTAGTACTAACCATGTTGGGTTTGAGGAGGGTTCCCTCAAGGTAGACGTGATGGTCACTGAGCGCTTTGTAGACGGCGGCCAAGACAACCTCGGTCACCTTCTGGGCGCGGTCAAGGTCGTGCTCACCTAGAAAAGAAAATTCAAACCTTTATTTAGGAAGCATAAAGGAAAATTCACGATCTTACTAATCAAGAAATCACTAAATTCTAAAAAAACCATTCATACACCAAAATTGTTGAAAAAAGTAAGTACCAGGGGTACAGAGTCTATTAGAGTTCACTCACCATCAGGAAGGACCTCGGGCTCAACGATGGGCACGATGCGCTGGCTCTGGCAGATGGAGGCATAGCGAGCCAAGACGTTCGCGTTCTCCATGATCGCCTGGTAGGAAGGAGTGAAGCGGCCAATCTTGAGCACGCAACGCCACTTGGCGAAGTGGCAGCCGTCCTTCTTGTACTGGGCGCAACGCTGGGCCAAGTCATCGAGACCTGGGGAAGGACATCAAATTTTAAAATACGAGGTAGCAAATGGAGTTTCAAAGTTAATTTATTGATACAGGAATTGGATTTCAGGCGACAGTTGCAAATCAGGCATAGGTATAAACTGGAAGGATAGACTGGAGTAAATTAACTGCTCCGGTCTTCCCGTCCGATTATAATTTAGGTGTCTTCAAGGCCAGAGTGAATAATAGGCTTTTAATAAAATAGTGCGCTTCACCATCAGCGATTGCGTCACTGCTTACCATCAAGTGGTACGGAGTCAAAAACTTGTTTCAATATCAATAAAAAAAATGTACCTATGTTATTTTTATGTTAAAAGAATTATAGCTTTGGATAATATTTGATTCAAACCACATTGTTAATGTTAATCATAGTTTCTTTTTTCTATGTGTTGCATGTTTATTGGATGCAAAGATCCACAGATTGTTTTTCCAATGAATAGGTACATCTAATCTCAATAGATTCACTATGTCATCAAAAATGAATAGTGTCGTCACACCTCCAACGTGTTTTTTATCATCTACTTTGGAGGTGTGTCGGTTTAATATCAGTAAAAAACTACGTAGCTCTCAATTGAAAAAATATGAACAACTGATGACGATGTGGCTAAAAAACATGATTACTATGCGGATTACAATGAAATGCATTTCAAAAACGGCTTTTAAATCTTATGACACAGAATAAGTAATAGTACAAAGTCTTATGATGATTATCTTAAAAACACTATCAAAAAATAATATTATTATCTTTTTTGTTACTAAAAACATAAGCGCTTTTATTTGTCGGCGATATAGATATAAGAACGTTCTTATATATCTATGGTCGGCGATCAAACCGTACTCCATTAAATATTAAATGAGTTTAATAAACTCAATCAGCTGAGTGAGGAGCGGTTATTATTTCAATTGACAACAAAATCATATTTTAATAGGGCGACGTCGACGGTTGCGGTCTGACCATTTCGATAAATTCTTAATAGATACTAGGTACTAGGCAGGCAAATAGTAAATAGAAGAGGTATTCTCTGCTTTAACAATTAGAAGCATTATACAACATTATTTTTACCCGAGTGCGCCAGAAGGAGGGTTATGTTTTTCGAGAGTATGTATGTATGTATAATTGTTTGGCACGCTCTGCATCCTGAACGGCTCGATGGGTTTTTAAGTTTGTATGTATGCGAAACCTGAATATAGTTTCTTCAAAATAAGTAACTGAATCGATTCCAATAATTTTTACGCCATATTTTTTCCCAAAAATATTTAAATTTAATTTTCGGGTCTCATTCGAAGTGGGGTGCTGCGCGTAACCATAGCAAATGGTTCAAATTATTTGCCGCGTACTATAGTGTATCATGAATATATTCCTGTTAGGCAGAAGTTTGCCTATGGAACACTATATATTAGCACTTAAGTGTTTAAATCCAATGTACCAGGGGGAGAGAACTGGCAGGAGCAACTTACATTTAAAGATTTACGCAAGCAAATACCAAGACAACATAACGACCATTGTAATTTATTTTAATATCAATCCCGTATGATACCTACTTACTCAAATGACGCAATCACTTGTTTATGAACTTTTTTGTCGAGATAAGAGTATCAGTTAGCCGAGCCCCCTCGGCCTTATTGCGTAGCTCGATCGCAACCAGTGTTTTTGGCCAAAATACTCGTTTTTTGAACCAATAATTATATTCTGACTTCTTTTATCAAATGGTTAGGTATTTATTTGAGTTCTGGGCCGTCAAAAGAAGACTAAAGACGGTCGTGATAAGAAACAGAAAACTTATTATGCTTTACCTATCTACTGTCAAAACTTAGGTGAAGTGACCCTAACATGGGACAGAGGGTTCTATGGAAAGACCATGTTGATTTTACTTGAAGAAAAACTACGCCAACAAGGATAGTGAAGGCAATCAGAGAGTTGCTCGATATTGCTTTATTAAAAGATCGGGGACAGTCCAAAAGGTCAGCTTTGTCGATAAAAATGTTTATTCACGATTAAAGTGAGACAGGGTCATTTTGTATCGAATACCTATTATGTTTTATTTTAAGACAGATATTTTTTTTAACTGTTGCCAATCTATTTGGTGCTAAATTCCATCTCAAACCGAAGGATCAGTGACTAGTCGGTACCAGGACGGCATAAGATAGGAAGAAGCACTTTAAGCACTTGTATGTATGAACATTGCAATCTGCTTGCTATATTTATTTGTCCTACAACGCATAGATACAACGGACAATCATCAAAGAGTTGTATAAGTGCCTTTATCCGCTCAAATCCACATTCTGAAGATAATAATGTCATAACAATCATAGTTGGTGCTTACGTTGATAAATAATTATCTTACCGACATTCTGAGCGAACCAACAATTCTATAGAGAAGGAAAATTATTATGTGCATTTAAAATGTCGTAGTTTAAGGACTGAATTCTCATATCAATTAGGCAAATTGATTAAAAAACCGGTCAATGGTTACGAAAGAGGCTTACGCTGTTTAAAACATTTTGTGAATCTCGTAAGACTGGTTATAACATCTATACTAATGGCCAGCTTCTGATTTCCTGGTAACACATGGAGCAACTGTTTTCTGAATTTTGTAATCCTATAGAAAACAAAATGTTCTCGAATATTTACTGACTCGCAATCCTGTTATACATGCTTATAAAAATGAAGCAGCATGTAGAAACGACTATTTTTATCCGTATTATTTTTATCATAATCTAAGCTCCATTGATATTGACTAAAGGTCAAATGTACCACAATGCCGCAAAGACATGAATTCTCATTAAGATTTCATTCATAAATGCATGGTAATATCGATTGAAGACTGGTAAAGTTCACAAACGTCTGTCGATGCTAGGGCTTAACGATTTGCTGCAAATGCTGCGGTGGTCACCCTTTCGGTGCGGGCACGCTCAGCCTATTCTGTATATTGTTCTGTATTGTTATTTGTGTTTTGTAACCGTTGTGCTGTGTCTGTCTCTAATAAAAGTCTTTCTATGCTATTCATTTTCAAGAGAGAATCAGAAATAGGTAATGAATGACGTTCGTTCCACTACGACACCGTAAACCGGGACTGGTTTCAGAGCCTGTGACCTACCACGCAGGCCGGTACAAAGAAGCTTTTAACTTCTAATTTTGAGTAACCAAAGATACTACGCAAGTCTTGTTAAGTCCAAAATAATCAGATGATGCTGTAGGATAATAAAATCCTTGACTTGAATCTGAATTTAAGACCTAAAGTCTATCCGAATTAGAAATGCGTCTTATAAAGTTTAAAGTGCGTAACCCGAAGACATGTATGTTCTCGGGCTCGGATTGAATGCACAACAGAAACGCTATAAAAATGAATAAGTAGCTGTTCGTTAGTCTCGCTGAAACTCGAGAACGGCTACACAGATTTGGTCAATTTATTTGTGATACTCCAGGGTTTACAACGGTGACAAAATATGGAAAAATTCACGAAAAAATATCCGTTATCAAAATATTCATAGAGAGTTATTAGTCGGTACAAAGTTTGCTGGGTCAGCTAGTAACAATATAAAATGTCACTCACCCTGAGTAGTGCACTCGTCTTCAGATCCGAACAGGGGCACGACACCCTTGTCGACCTTGATGCCGGGGATGATGCCACGCTTCTCCAGCAGACCGACCAGGGGTGTGCCATCGTCGGCCTTCTGGTACAAGGTCTCGTGGAACAGGATCACTCCGGAGATGTTCTCGGAGAGGCACTGAAATAGATAACTGGTTACAGCACTTGGGGAATAGTTTTTTGGCGATAAGGAATACTGCTGAAGCTTCAGCATTTAGCTGAGCGTTATAAAGACTACGAAGAAGATACCTTTGGGGCTTCCATAGTCTCGTTTTTAAGATTTTTAAGAACTTTTAAGACCTTTATAGGCTATAAACAATAGCCATTAAAGGTCTTACTGAACATGTTGGGCCGAAAATCTCCTAAGCTAAAGATTTGCCTTCTTGGGCGAAAATCCTTCTCCAAACATAATTATCAGTTATATATACTTACATAATATAATTAGTAATTACGTAACATCTAAAGCCTTCTTCTCAAGGAGGTCAGTAGTAAATATAGGTCGTCATTTGCTGGAGTCCTAACATTTTCTTTTTGAGCTATTTATTGGTTCTACAGTTTCTTATATGATGGCGTTGATTGTCTAAGTGCTCGATTAAGGAGACGCGGCGCGTCGGGCGGTCCGTCGTACATTGCCATATGTTTGTATTTACGCGAGCGATGTCGCGTCCCGCTGCTGCTATGTACGACGAAACGACCAACGCGCCGCGCAACGCGCCGCGTCTCCGTAAACACGACCTAAGGTAGTACAACAGATAGTATATTTTCTATCACTTTTATTTAATATTTTTAATGATTATGGCATGAAACGTGAGTGTATGCCAATCAGTGTGTCCTAGCCCACCTGTTTACTATTTCATGTAGTTATCAACCTAATTCCTGTCTAGTGCTTGATATCTAGGTATTAATAAATAATACTGCGTGAATACTGAGCTTACCTACGCGTTATAATCAGTCAACAGTTTAGTTATCGCCGATTTTGCACTCCTTCGAGTACTCTGAGTAACAATAAGCATGTCGTTTCAACGTTAGTGTACATTTCGTGTGAAAAATCGGAGGTATCTCACTAGTTTTTGGTAGAATGGCTACCACAACTTTGAGCATTTTTCACCCACTCAAAAACGATTTTGGAAATACATTCATTGTGCGTACAGCTAAGGAGTGGAATTCCCTATGGTAGTTCGTGTTTTCTGATAGCTCCAGTCCTAGTCAAAGTCAAGAGTGAGTAGGTTACTTCTATAGCCAATCGTGTTCTCTACCGTTGGCCACATCATCGCTTACCATCAGGTGAGATAGTGGTCAAACAAGAGCCTATCCATAATTAACCCCTCGCCCACGGGGTGGTATTACTATTACATAATAGCGAGCTTTTTGGAAAACAATATTAAAAAAAAAAAAAAATGCTTTGTCTGATTTTTTCTAGGAAAAACGAAGATATATAAACTAAAATTTTCGGCCGAATGAATAGTACGACAATTACTGTTTTTTTTTAAGGTCATTCAAGCAAGTTGTACAAACATATGACTTTTGAATCATACCATATTTGGCGCGACAACTCTTCAGGCAGAGAAAACAAGCGTCATTACAATGATGCTTAGTGCTTGTTTACAGAGACGCGGCGCGTTGGGTTACGTCGTACATTGGCAATGTACGAAGACTTGTCTCCGTAAACAAGCCCTTAGGCGCCATGACTCTAAAATTTTGTGTCCAAAGCATGTGCTGTTATATTTCACGTGCATAATATTTGTGAATGGACATTGAATACCATGATAAATTGCCAAGGAAAACTATTTTGGCGCACTTTTTCCATAAGATAGCCAGGTATTTTAGTAGCAATTAAAAAGGGGTTTGAAGCAAAATTACTTATTACAAAGCGTAAAGGGAGTGCCAAGCCACGGGAAGAATCATGTCACTTAAATATACCAGGCATTTAGTTTAAATTCACGTGTTTATTTTTACTTTCAATATGCACGTGATGTATTTTAAACAAGACATTGTATGATATAAAAAAAATAAGTTTATTCCTGTTTCAAGGTCATATTATGCTATAATAACATCAATTTTCTTTACCGGGAGTCAGTAAAATGCAGTGTACAGTATGACATGAGAGAAGTCAGGTGATAACTGTGTCATTGTAGCTGCAAAGCGTAATTTGTGAATGTCATACTATCATGTTGGAATTTACCATTGTTGTTGATGGGTGCATTGTTGGTGATTTTATCGTTTCCTTATTTTAGTTAGCCAATATCTCTAGTGACCAATTGAGAGGAGCTATAGAAGTGGGTATTTTAGTTTACTGAATATCATGGTGTCCTTAGTGTGTAATCTGCTGATAAGTTAGAGCGTGGACTCACGTCTACGACACGCCGTGAGACAGACAGCACGGCGTCATGCCGTGGCACGGCAACAAGCATAGTTCTTTTTTTTTTTTTGTGCCGCGGCACGAAGTCATCCCTGTCTCACGGCACCGTGCCGCAGACGCGCGCCGTGCCACGGTGGCGTCGTCGCGCCGTAGCACGGTGGCGGAGCCGTGCCGTAGACATGGGTCCACGCCTTTATTTCAAACTTGATGTTATGTAGACCTAAAGCTGCGCGATGGCCGCGTGAATCTTGGTTAAAATATTAACCATAAGCTAATAAACAGATTGGTTACAATGGTAATGGGGTTGGCTTACACAGGGAGG
Organism: Leucania comma; assembly: GCA_958295575.1. Taxonomy (NCBI): domain Eukaryota; kingdom Metazoa; phylum Arthropoda; class Insecta; order Lepidoptera; family Noctuidae; genus Leucania; species Leucania comma. The sequence goes on along the minus strand of OY282482.1, from coordinate 8,583,888 downwards.
TCGAATGGACGTCAGGGTGTAGTGGTACCTACTCACTATATAACAGTATGGGTATTGTACACTTGGCTACTCATCTGAAATATGTGTTAATGCCAGTTTCTTAGGGTTCCGTACCTCAAAAGTAAAAAAAGGAACCCTTATGGGATCACTTTGTTGTCCGTCTGTCTGTCAAGACCCTTTATCTCAAGAACACGTGGAGGTTAACGAGTTGAGATTAAAACCAATGGATTGAAGCGCAGCTTCAATGGATTGAGGCTATAAAAAAAATTAAACTTTCAAGTGAAAAAAGATACGAACGTTTATTTCGCAAGATAACATATATTTCGACGCCTCATTCCCTCAAGGACTCAAAATTCATAGGGTACTTCCCGATGACCTAGAATCCTGAAACTTAGCATGAAGCAAAGTCTCATAGTAAAAATATAGGCAAAAATCTGAAAACTGTGAAATTGTAGTTCCGTCCGCGTCACCAAAAAGAAAAAAAAAAATTTGGCAATTCGAAAAATTCTCCGAGACTCGATTCAGGTGTTGAAATTATTTTCATAGGTAAGTTTTTACGGAACCTTTTGTGCGTGAGTACGAGTTGCACTTGCCCGGTTTTTTTTATTTAAGTTGACCTTTGACTGGTTCAGGAAATATTTAAATATAAAAAAAAGCAATTTGTCGTCAAGGAAATCGAGTGTTGAAATGTTAATCAAATTCTACTACGATATATTTACGTATATTTCGAGGTGTGGCAGTCGTGCCCCCAGAATAACCGGTTGCTATTTAACAGACTCATTTAAATATTAACTTTGGTATACAGAATGGGCTGTTACTTATGTATGACGTGACCTTGTCTGGTTATAGTCACGTAATCACGTGAAATGTTATTTTCCTCTTGCAATAGATGAATAGACAGTGCTAGTAATGCGTAGATACCTAGGTATAGACATAATTAATTCATCTCGGCTTGAAGATCATTTTTCTACAATCCATCCTTTAAAATAATTTCTAAATTAATCATAGCTTAAATTGGGGTATGCTCTTGTGTAACTGATATCTGACATATTGTAGAACCTCCTTCATCGGTACCTCTTTTAGAGGGTTTGCAACTCACACGTTATAATAAATAAAGGAGATAAACACTAATTTTTAAAAACCTTTTTTTATGTAATGTACCTAACGAAAGTACGAATCATGCCTGTAACCCCTATAACTTTTAAACATGATATTTATATCCTTTCATTTGATACCCCAATTAGCCATATTTACAAATTCTTGATTGTTCATACCCACTTTTACCCCCACTCCCTCTGTAAATGGCAGACGTCAAAGAACTAAGGAAACCTGATTTCAAATAAAATAAAAACTGCATTCAAATTTCTTCTCCCGTTTAAGAGCTCCGGTGCCACAGAAAGACGCACACACAACGATCAAAGTTAGCAGGGAATTAGTTTTTTTTTTAAATGTACGAGTAGGTACAGTACGCGGCATATAAGATGAACCAAAGTAGTAACAGATTTAGACAGTGCGTAACCATAGCAAATGGTTCACTTTATTTGCCGCGTTTTATAATAAAGCTGTTCTTACCGCGTCAGAGCTGAAGAGCAGCTGGCGGTACTTGCGACGGTTCTCCTCTGTGTTCTCCACTCCGATGTCCTGGAGACGCTTGCCCATGGTACCTGTGAGAAACACCCCACTTTAAAATCTCCCGTTTTGTTTGTTTTGTCTTCTTTAAGCTTGGCTGCAATCGTTGATGTTAAAACCGACGATTGCATTCAAGCACTACTTTATAACTTAAAAAAAAAATTTCATTGCGTTTGCGACGCAATTGTGAAGTCTTTAAAAAAATGGTCTTACAACACGAGCTTAGATAAACTGACAAAAAATCGAGTTTTTTTTCTTAATATGTATGATTCCAAGAAATTTTCTTTTTTTATTACAAGCCTGTATTTTTACTGCAGGCTAAAGCCATTCCTATTTTCCATCCATTTCTATCAAAAGACTAAACTATTAGGGAGAAGTCTAACAAATGAGTCGAGTTTATCCTACCTTGATGAAATGTGATAGCTACAACTTAAGGATCTTCAAGTCAATAGTGACTAGCTTACTTCGAGGCGAGCGTGCTCCATCTTCGACCACATCGTCTATTTGCATCAGGGGAGCTAGTGGTCAAGCGCTAGCCTATCACTAATTAAAAAAATGGGGTAAATTACCTGTGGACTCATCAGCGGCAAGGATACCCTTGCCCGGAGCTACGATCGCTTGAGCGATCTTCCTCAGCTCCTCTTGCAACTCGGGAGTTGGGTACTGGAAGTAGGTACTCATAGTGGCTGCAACAATAGAATAAAGTTAGTGTCAATGTTTCTGGTGACTAAGGGCGCTTACAATTTATGCGTTTTTTAACGGCCCGCTGCGGTGCCGATGCGGTGCGTTAGGCGTGTCGCGTACGGAACTAGGGCGATCGTATTTTTCATACAAAGCGCGCGATGTGGCTACCATCCCGCGAACTGTCGACGGCAGGATGGCAATGTCTCAAGCACCACGTGTTCAATTCTGTGTAGAATAGTACATCACTGGCATACAAGCGCACGGCAGTCAGATACGTTTTCAATTTAAGCGCTTGTTGTCGGACTACTAACGTACTGCAACCGGCCTACTACGGCAAGGTAAACGTGCGGCAGCGGTCCGATATGAAACGTCTAAATTGAAAGCGCCCTTATGGTATCCTAGTACATTGCAAATCAAATGTCTCTTTTCCCTCTCCCTGTTTTATATGGACAACTTTAAACCAGAGAATTGTTTTTTCCTAAAATATTTCAATAAATTAGGGAAAACCTGAAGACTCATGATACCTACAAGTCTGCATACCTAGTTTAGGAGCTCGGGAATTTTATACTATTTTTTATTAGATAATACATCGACGCCCCCGGGCGATAAGTCGGTAATCGCCAAAATTTGTTTTTAGATTACCGACTCTATTGCGCTGACAAAAAATCCGTAATCGAATGACAAATTTTTGCGATTACCGACTTATTGCTCGAGGGCGACGACATGTACAAATAACTCGTTTTCTATGCTATGTACTGTGTTATTAAAGTTAGGACTTTCATAACTTTTTGAAATATGATTATCATTCCAAACAATTATTTTGTATACCACAAAAAAATACAAATTTGATCAAAAAGCTGACACATTCTTATAATAACATTCAATTTATTTTATAATAGCCAAATAAATCCATAATAAAAAAAGATAAAGGCATAGTTACCGTCTTACCTACTTATTGATAAATTTATATTTCCTTAAATCTAATGATAAGATTAAAATTCAAACTCCAATTTTACACTAAATGTGACAAGGAAGTAAACATTGACAGCCCTGCAGTAAGAAATATTTCAGAGATGTCCAAATATCTAATTAATATCCTATAAAGTTGCTGACATCTTGTCAGAGCCATACTCTGTAGCGGATGGCAAACCATCCAGAATTCTACTCACAATGTACTTACTTTATAATATGAATATTATAATATATTCCACAACTATCACAACGCCATCTAGTCTCAAGCTAAGCAGAGCTTGTGTTATGAGTAATAGACAACTGATAAATATACATACATAATAAATTACACCCAGTCACAGAACAAATGATCATGCTCATCACACAAACATTTGTTCTAGATGGGAATTGAACCCAGAACCTCCAGCATAGCAATCATGGTCAATAACTACTAGACCAACAGGCCAGGCAAAACTTTCTGTCTAACATACATTTCCATATGTGAATAGAAACTTCCAGCACAAGTGTAGACATACTGTTCTGTGAGAAGACAGAGTGAAAGGATTAATGGCTATTTTGCTGTACTAAATAATAATAATAAATAAATAAATACTGCTGCCAGTGGCTTTGTCCACATCATAGTAGAAAATTATCCCAAGGAAAAATACTCCTGGGGAAAATATCTTATGTGCAATTCCAGGATATGGTCTTTTCTTTCAGTTTCATAATGTTAGCAATGTTTTTAGTTGATGGAGATTGGAAAAGTCAGTTGTAATAGAAAAATAACTCGTGAAAAATATGACATTCCTCAGCTACTATTTAATAGCATAGGTACTGACTTCATTTGACTTCCTTTGACTTTGAGGGAAACGGAAACCATTGATTCGAGAAGAAGATTTGTTTGAATGCAGCTGCTAATCTTGTCACAGTTACTAGGGCTACACTGCTACAGGATTTGAAAGGGTTACTGTGGCCTGGCATGGTTTTAGTCAGTTAAAACTCTGACACATATTGGTCTGTTGGTATAGTGGTTAGTAGCCCTGACTGCTAAGCCGGATGTTGTGGGTTTGATTTCCACCCAAGACAAATGTTTGTGTGATGAGCATGATCATTTGTTCTGTGTCTGGGTGTAATTTATATATAATATGTATGCATTTATAAATATATAAGTATTTTTATCAGTTGTCTGGTACTCATAGCACAAGCTTTGCTTGGTCAGAGACTAGATGCCGTTGTGTAATAGTTGTGGAATAAAAATACTTTCACTCTACCCAGTGTGGGAGAAATTCCTTCATTTTGACGATGTGCCACCTCAAAAAAAGTTAACCAACCAGTTTTGAATAAATCTATGATCAAACCCATTAGTCCGATGATGTTTTAATTCTTATTGGAAAACTTTTAAATAATCTAGAAAAATGTTTTTCTTTTAATCATTAATGGCAAAGTACATAAAATTAATGTTTATTTTCTCTGCTAATGAACTTTGATAAGTAGCTCCTATTGTTACTCTGTTAAGAAATTACAATAATAAGATTATTTTCATTCATTCTCATTAGAAACTTCTTGGAGAAATTTGACCTTGCAGTGAACATGCTATATTAAAATGTTTAATCTAATGTCCACTAATAATCAACATACTTGGCAACTACATTGGTTGTTAACAATATAAATGCATTTTCATACAAGAAACTAGAACTGTATTCAAATAGAAAAAGTATTTAATTATATAAACTGTAATATAAATTCACTGGTTTATTTGTAGGTTTCAGAAATTATTTCTCATGTTTATTTTTGAATGAATTATTACTTTTTAGTTGAAAGGAGGAATTAACAACACAGCCTGCAAAATCTCGAGTTAAAAGAATCAAAATAGTAAAGGATAGAATTGAAGTTGATAACATGGAGCAATTTCTTAGAATACCAGCCACTTGTAGGGGAATTTTTACATGTTTGGCAAAGGAAACTAACTCTCTTATTCATCACATAGATAAAAATGTTGTCCTGGTCTTGAATGCACTAGATTTGCTAAGGTTTGGTATGCTATATAACGTAACCTACCCTTCGTCCCGAATCCTGGCCACCATCCTGATTCCGGAGGTCCCTTTTTTCCCTTCTTTTTTTTGCCTTTGGCACCCATTGTGTTATATTTATAAAATTTTGGTTATAAAAAAAATACTTATAAATTAAATTAAACTTAAAAATATTATACTCGACATTATAAAATGATGTTCTATCAAAAACTCACCATGACTGAACAATCCACGATATTCAATTGTTTTTAAATTAAATTACGAAGCTCGCTGTCTACTAATACCACAAACGTCAATAAATTTGACATTTTGATTTTTTTTTGCGAAATCAAAACAGATCCGGTAGTGATGTCTATTTATCGATTAAATTATCAAAACTAAAATATTTTTTTAAATACCATTGATGATGATGATGACGGAACCAGTTCATCATTTTGTGTACCTAAATATTTAAAATATAGATAACTTGCTAAATAAGCTTGTATGATTCTTAACACAATAAAAGTTATCTTATTTATTTACAATACATTTGACTTTTTACACTATTAGCTTTTCTCAAAGGTGACCTTGAAAGGTCATTGAAAACAATGTTAAACTTTGGAGCATAATACATATTGCAGTTGTACAGACAGTGGATATTTATTAATGCTATGTTATGTTCAGATGATTTAAAATCCAGTAAAACCAAAAAATCGATAACGTTCTAGATCGTCTATAACTAAATATTGATTAAATGAACTTATTCTACCATTTTCATGTTATGTAAATACTGGGAGGTTTACGTGCTCCGGATGCGATATTTATTTTTAAATTTTCCTTAGTTTTCTGGTAACACATGAAAAAAATGAGCAATAGCGCAAAAATATGACGCCACAAAGTGGTCAAGACTAAGTAGGTATGTATTTAAAGAAAAATAACTTCCTTTTTAAAACTGACAATGAGCTTTCTAAACATAGTAAGTAACTGAATGAAATATTTAACTTATAATTCCAATAAGTAATTGCACAGATTTTACATTATAACCTTATACAAAATACTAACCAAGCCGCAAATTATATAACTTTTTAAACATTCTTGAGCATTTTTGCTGAATTGATAAATCTTACAAATAATTCATGAATAAATTAATAAACTTACTTTTTTATTAATTTTTTATCCGGTGAAACACAGACACTCCCGAACTGCTACGTTGGTAGTACTGTCAAATAGTAAGTCGTCGAGAGGACACACACGAAAGGTCATTTGAAGGTCTTGATAGCACGGTGCGTGAAACAGTTTTACCTATAGAAGCGCTATCTCGCGTTAAATGTAAGAACTTCAAAGCAAACGTCCCACTTATTTTACGTTGTATGCGTTGGTGCCCCATGAGGCGTGGACCGTTTGCTTGACACAATGGCTGGTAAATAGTTACTCATTATTTCGCTAGATGGCACTTTTTTCAGACAGTAGGAATAAAATCAAAAGATTGTGTTTTTTTTTTGGTAACAATTAAATAATATTTACGATAGTAAACCGACTGTGTCCATCACTATTGACGAATCTATAATTTTATCAACTTTTTTTGTTAGGCTATGGACTCATTACCTGCACTGCATTGACCTGTATACATATAGTCGTCGCATAATATATTTTTTTGTCTATGAATTCAAATCAAGAAATAACCTTTTTTAAAAAATTGGGGGTACCACTACATGACCACTACTTACATCATTATATATTTTACCTAGGTGTTTAGAATAATTTTCGGAATATTCTCTTCTTAGGTACATCGCAGGCGCGATTCTATTAGGGAACTACTAGGTATGTACATATACCTACTTAATCATCATAACGAAGCGGTGGGTATAGTACCCAGCAAATAAGTTGAACTAAAATGGCCGTCGTTGCTATGGTTACGCGCAGCACCCCGTTGTGCCGCATGTCATTTGAAACCCGAAAATCTGTTACTGCACATTGAAGGTGATAGCCATTTTGGTTCAACTTATATGCCGCGTATTGTAAGTAGGTAGGTACAGGTCAATACATTTGTATTACCTAATTAGCGCCATTCGTGTGTGTGTGCAAGGACTGTTGCTTCCAGATTCAACGTTGGCAGGCCATGCAGGGTCGCCATAATACAGGAGACCCTGTGACATGCCCGTACCACCCGGATGACCGTAACCCTTTGAGCAGGCAAGAGTCACTTTAGGTCCGGTCCAGTCTGGGAACTAGACGTCGGAAATGTTCCATGTGGACTCGACAACGATGTGAAATCTACCGTTACCGTTATACGAGCCCAAGTCGTCGACGGCGCGCACTGTTCCCGCGCGCCTCAAGGAGTTATCAGCAAACTGTAAGGACCCAGCAGCGTCGAAGCCTACTCTGGGGCTCTGGGGAGGTATGAAAGTTCATACCAGGGCCCTGGTACCAATTCAAAGAAGGAACAGGGTAGGTTTTTAGTCAGTAAGAGTCTGACACTATATCCCGCTCCACCCAAGCGCGGGATTTGTCATTGGATGATTTGATCTGCCATAATAAAAACCTACTGTTATATGACAGCACGGTTGGCGCAGTGCTTGGGCGATTGACTGATGTATTAATGGTCGCGAATTTAATTCCCGCACGGAACAGATATTTGTATGGCCTACAGATAAGTGTCGCAATTTTTTTTTTTTTTTTTTATCCTGAATTCCTGACGTTAGCGTTTTCCATGGGCCATTAGAAAACACAAGTCCTTGAAATTGTGCTACGCCATCTCGAGTCCCAACTACCGGATCCTCATACGGCCGACGTAACTTGGCGAGTCTGAACTTAGGCTCTGCGAACTTTAGCGCTTGTGCACTCGTAAAAAAAATAAATGGATAAAAAAATAAATGCCAATTTTAAGCGGCGTAAAAAAATAAATGGTTTAAAAGTGGTTTCCACCTTCAGCTAAACATCATTTTACAGATTTGGTGGAAACTGTCAATGAAACAAGTTATTGAATTTCACAGCGCTACTACGCATGATATTTTCGTACTGTCAACCAACCTCGCACAGTTCTAAGGACTGGTTTAGAGCAATTACCTAGCTACCTTACATGGCTCTTCGTCGACTATCTCTTGACTGACATCCTGGCGCCCTTTCTTTTATGTGGGATAATCATCTAATGACATCTGGAGCCTTTGGGCGATGCGGGAGATAGTGTCAGACTATTCCTGAATAAAAACTCACTCCAGTTTCTCCTTTGCCTTTCATCGCAAACCCGCGCTTACGGTGGCCGAAAATAGGGATCGGAATCCCAGCGATGGCACGGCGGTGGCTTGAGCGTGTAGTATGAAGGCCGTCGCCTCACACGTGCGACCTCTTCCTTTCCTAGTATAACTACTTCGCAGAAGAAGGCGACCGCTTGCCACTCCTCCTCGCTTTGGACCATGGCCTGTACCAAGGCCCAGAGCGAGAGATCGCTGCCGCCGATCGGCTCCACGTGGACACGGTGGTAGTCACGTCCTGGCGCCCTAGATCCTTCCCTAGGTCTCTCATTTACCCCATACGTAAGCTTTCACTGCCTCTTACTGATATCATCTACCTTGATGGTAATGTTAAACGTACTACAATCCATCCGTTCCATTATCGGACTACCAGACGTACGGCGTTGCGCCATCGGTACATGGTGGACATCCCACCTATACGCGCAAAACGTTTTGGGAACACATTAATTTGTGCGTACAGCTAAGGAGTGGAATTCCCTGTCGGAATCTGTGTTTTCAGATGGCTAAACCCCGGGAATATTTAAGTCAAGAGTGAATAGGTTACTTCCAGGTAAGCGCGCTCCATCGTCAACCGCATCGTCGCTTTCCATCAGGTGACTAAGGCCGTGTTTACGGTTGCGCGGCGCGTCGTACATTGCAGCAGCGGGCCGCATCATCGCTCGCGCAAACACAAACTCTGCAATGTACGACGGACCGCCCGACGCGCCGCGCAACGCGCCACGTCGCCGTAATCGAGCACATAGCGGTTAAAAAAAAAAAAACAAAACGGAAATCGACCTTCAATGCGCAGTTACAGATTTTAGGGTCTCAGTCGAAGCGGGGCTTTATGTAACTATAAGAAACGACAGCCATTTTGGTTTAACTTATTTGCCGCGTTAACGACGATTTGACGCAAAACATTATGGACATTTTTAATTAGATATCATGTACATAACAATTACATAAGTTATGGATAGGGTCGAAAGTTTATCGATTTACTTATTTACATTATGATGTTTGTATAGTTGACAATGAGATGATAATATACAGCATGATACTATATTACAAGTTAATATAAAAATTTGAGTTATTTAACATTCCCACCCAGGACAAATGTTTGTGTGATGAGCACGATCTTTTGTTCTGGGTGTAATTTATCTATAATATGTATGTATTTAGAAATATATAAGTATGTTTATCAGTTGTCTAGTACCCATAACAAGCTCTGCTTAGCTTGAGACTAGACGACTTTGTGTGTTGTTATTCCGGTACAACAACACCGTTGGCGAAGTGGTTGAGCGATTTAGTGCTGATAAACGTGTCGCGGGTTTGATTCCCGTACGAAACAAATCGATGTCTTCTACGCATATAGTCTGCTGAATTTCTGAAAAGGAAACCCGTAGTCCTTGCACACAAAGGGCAACTAAAGCACACACGTGTGGTTTTAAACAGTAAAAGTCTTACACGACCTCCCGCTTCACTCAGAGCGGGAGAAGTCATTGGATGATATCCACACTTAAAAAGACGCTTAAAGTCATATAACACATGTAACATATTTTAAAAAAAATTAAATAGGAATATAAAATAAATTAAATGTATATTATTATTTCTTATCACATCCAGCGCCTTAAATGTATATTATTATTTCATATCACATCCCCCCAAGTCCTTCCAAACCACAGAAATAATAAAAACCCTTTTCTTTTATCTGTGTTCCAAACCTTCTTCTCCCGCGCCGTCTCAAACCAGTCCTCGCGGTACGCGCCAAATCATCCCGCCACCTCTTTCTAGGCCGGCCTCGACGACGCCGGACTAGGGAGGCCTTTGCCCAGTAGTGGAACAGTAAGGGCTAAAAAAAAAATTACATCCAGCGCCTAGTACTGCAAAAATATCGGTTAAAGGCATGTTAAAGGTGTTTCATTAATTACACTGCGTTACAAATTAAAAAAAATTTTGAGTACCCGCTTTGAAATGTCATGTTTTCTTATTTATACCTATCGCTTATTAAACATACATACAAATTTTCTTTTCATCACGTCTCATTTTTCTTCTGTAAGAATGTGCCAATTTATATTAAAAATTAAAAGGCAAAAACATATTTTAAAGAAATCTAATAAAATCAACCAGAATTTTTTACATTCATCAAGTTTAATTTTATCATTTAGGTAAAAAAAACTCAAAAAAAGCCATTTTATAAAATTTTAATACAAAATATCATGAAAATTTAACTTTTTCTTTTGTGCTCTGAATGATCTTCTCGTTTTAAATGCCAACAGTAATCACCTAGCATGGTTGTGTCCCAACGACCTTGAAATCGTTCCTCAAGCTTCTTTACATCCTGGTGGAACCTCTCACCCTGCTCATCACTGACCGCACCAAGATTAGATGGAAAGAAAGAAAAATGAGAATGAAGAAAGTGAATTTTTAATGACATTCTGCAACCCAACTTTTCGTATGCCTTTAACATGTCGTTAACCAGCTGTTCCGCATTTTCGGCTCTGTGGTTCCCTAAAAACCCTTTTATAACTGCTTTAAGTGATAACCAGGCGTCAAGTTCCTTATTAGTAAGCTTTTTGTCGAAATTTGGGTCTTTCATCAATGTGCGTATTTGCGGTCCCACAAATATCCCTTCCTTGAGTTTTGCATCACTTAATTTTGAAAATACTGTCTTTAAATATAAAAATCCATCTCCCTCTTTATTCATAGCCTTCACAAAATTTTTCAGCAAACCAAGTTTTATGTGGAGGGGAGGTAAAATGACATTTTTAGGATCTATCAATGGTATATGTTTCACATTAGATTTTCCGCAAACAAACTCTGACCTTTCTGGCCATACTTTTGTAGTATAGTGCTTTTCTGTGGCTCTGCTGTCCCACACACAAAGAAAACAACAGTATTTAGTAAATCCACCCTGTAATCCGAGCAAAATAGCTATAACTTTGAGATCAGCGCATATTTTCCAGCCGTAATCTTTGTATTTTATTAAATTTAATATTGATTTCATATTTTCATATGTTTCTTTTAAAACAGTTGAATATGCTATTGGTACTGATGCATACTTGTTGCCATTGTGAAGCAATACCGCTTTCAGACTTGTTTTTGAACCATCAATAAATAAACGCCAGTCTTGTGTTTGGTAAGGAATGTTCAACTCACTCATCAAAGTTTCGATATCGTTACAGTAACATATGTTTTCAAAATTTGAATAAAATGAAGCCAGTTCCTTATTACGTTTTCGTTGCACAGATACATTTGTGTTAGGAGCCAACAAATTCCACTCTTTTAATCTAGATCCTAGTAATTCAGCTTGCCTAATTGATAAATCTAAGTCTCGTATCAAATCATTCAATTCATTTTGATTTATCAGATGTGGACGGCCAAGAGAACTTGTTGAAGGTAAAAACTCGGGGTCTTCGCTGCTTTCTTCACTGTATTCTACAACATTTGGCAAATCTGGTTCTTCTGGAACCTCAATTTCATTTTTGGAGGGAGGTAAAGGAGGAGGCATTTCTTCACTGTGAGGTACTGGTTTCGACATTGAAGGAACGTCAGGATACTTGATGTTGTGCTTGATTTTCTTTGTAAAACCACGTATGTCAGTCATGCAAAAGTAGCAATCATTAAAATGATTACTAGGTTCCCGCCATAAAGCTGGTATGGCAAATGGCATTGATGTCTTGTTCCCATTGAACCAAGATATGAGAGTAGCATAGCACGAAACACAAAAAAACTTTGGTATCCATGGTTTATCTTGATTAATAGCACGTCCAAAATATAGTAAATATGCACTTCTCACTTTTTCGGAAACATTTTTCGTTTGTGATTTCACAATATACTGTCCGCAAACGTAACAAAACTTATTTGGTGCATTTGAGCAGTTGCGACGACCACTTAGTCCAGTATTCATTTTGTATTTTCAAGTAAAATATGCACAAAGATGTCGACGTTATCGAATGGAAACGATTACTAAACAAAACAAAATATTTAAAAAGTACAATACATCGAAAGCGGTTTCAAACATTTCTTTTACGCCTAAAGCGAGGGTAGTAGAAAAAATAATTGACTGTACCTCGAAAACTAGACGTGATGGATACCACATATGTTTGGAACATTTCATCTGTGACTCATTACCTATTCATTCCAGCTATCAGTTAAGAGGGTACCAAAATCGTGTAACGCAGTGTTATTTATGTCATTAACAGTTACTGAAATGGCTCTCTTGAAAAAAATGCACTTTTTCCTTACGACCTTAAGCATATCGTTACCTTAAGAGATCGTTTTCTGAAAGGAAGGTTCAGCCTCAGTATGAAAGGCAAAGAAGGAACAGGAGTGTGTCTTTAGTCAGTAAAGTCTGACACTGCAAATATGCTTATGAGGCATCGAAATATTGTGGGTGTTTCCTGTAGGTATGTGCATGTTTGCATTGTGCGTCGGTTACACGTTTGTGAAGGAACCCATATGATATATTATAGTCATTTCTAGTGTGGGGCAACTAGGGAATGCAATCCCGACTCGAGATCGTAAATTCGAGAACCCGCGGGATTAGAAATATCAATCCCGCGGGATCCCGATATTTCCGGGATCTCGTCTAGTTTAAAAAAAAATCACGACTGAATACGATGAAAACTGCTTGTTTGTGATGGTGAGGGTAATTAAAACAAAATATTATTTGAAAGAATTTAAGCTTTTATCCTTTAATATTACTTTAACTAAATAATTAACAGTTTTACTAACATGAAAATAATATAAACAAAAGTAGGTATAGCTCAAGTAGATTAAAAAGTAGTTACGAGAGATTTTGAAAGTAACTTTTGAAAAAAAACAAAGTGTATCAAGGACATCTAATGTACGTTGCAATGTACCCAGCTGCTGAGAAAACCCTCTCCGACACTCTGGTTGTCAACAGCGTAACTAAGTAATTATATGCAAACTGCAAAAACCTCCCCCTTGTTCCTGCACGCTCAAATAAATCCATTTCTTTTTAGGGTTCCGTAGTCAACTATGAACCCTTATAATTTCACCATATCTGTCTGTCCATTCGTTCGTCCGCGGATAATCTCAGTGACTGTTAGCACTAGACAGCTGAAATTTGGTATCAATATGTATATCAATCACGCTGACAAAGTGGTAAAATAAAAAGTGTAAAAAAATGTTTTATTAGGGTACCGTAAAATGGGGAGTTTGATATATTATTGGATAGGCATTTAAAAATGAATAGGGGTTTACGAGTACTAATAATGTTAATATTTTCGTAAATAATCGCTCGTAAAGTAAAAAAAAATGTTAGAGCTCTCTATTCGCTCGCTCTAACTATTGAACCGTTATGAAAGTTTAGAAAATATGAAAAAATCTCAAAAGTAGAACTTTATAAAACTTTCTAGGAAAATTATTATGAACTCGACAGCATGTTCTTTACCATTGCCGCCCAATCCCGTCAATCTCGAACGGGATCTCGTCATATTATGCTTCGGGATTGATCCCGAAAAATTACACGGGATCTCGCGATATCGGGATCCCGCGAGATCGAGATTGCATTCCCTAGGGCCAACGTTTTATACATTAGTTTTAGTATATTATCATGTGAAACTCGAAACACGGAAGAATCTATGTACAAAATTTCGTAACTGTACCATGAAAAATCACAAAGTTATGTTACCTGTTGTCCGCACAATTACATGGTCACCGGGCCATCCGGGTGACTGAGGGTTTGTTTAGCTCCCGTACCCAGCTGTGCGCTGGCTCCTAATACCCGCTAACCTACCATGACCTGTGTTGTACTTAATATCGGTGGAGTTCAACTTGTAAACTTTTTTTCTAAATATTTTTAGGAATGTATAACATGGTGTAAAAATCCAATCACTTTTACACAAATGTTATACATTCCCAAAAAAATTATGTATATTGATATCGTATGTACTAAAAATAATGTTGTATAAAAAAAATATAACAAACAACAATAAGTTTCACTCCAGTAAAAGCGGTTTCGCACTTCGTCAGATCCGAATCTGATCCAAACCCATGACAGTATGGTCCACAGATATAGATAGACATAGATAACGCAAGCATATCGATCTGTATGAAAACCAAGCGTGCCATTTTTTGACTACCTATTATGACGTCACAAGCACTATTTAGTGAAGACGCCGCCGCGTACGGCGTCCCCCTCGCTCCACCCCCACACCAACAGCACAATTAACCATTTTTATATTTTTAACTGCACCCGACTAGCGCTGTACTCCGATGCAGACTGAGCGCGAAAGTGACCACTTACGATTTTTGTACGTAAGCTAGGCACGCGAAGTAGTTGCTCTTGCGTTATCTAGGTATATCTATATCTATGGTATGGTCCTTAGTAGCCGTAGAACTATTTAATTACAAAGAAATTGTGGTGGGGTTCGAGCACGCGCACTTTCCTGCACTAGCGCGGAAAACTGTAAATTGCGTGCCTAAAAGCGTTGCGATAAGAGCGGGTTTTTGTCGGATCGGACGTAGTGCAAAACCGCTCTAACTGGGTCTCAAACTTTCATTGATATTAATTTGTTTCATTCCGATTGATTATTAGGGCTAGAACACAGTAACAAGGAACAAGCAACTAGCAAAGGTGATCTATGAAGACGAGTTGCGGAATTTTTCTAAAGAGTTATAATGATCCTGGAACGCAAAGGGTAACTGAAGGAACTCAGGTGGGTTTTGACTGGCCTGTTGGTCTAGT
Source organism: Leucania comma (assembly GCA_958295575.1). Lineage (NCBI taxonomy): Eukaryota > Metazoa > Arthropoda > Insecta > Lepidoptera > Noctuidae > Leucania > Leucania comma. The sequence continues at coordinate 8,568,673 of OY282482.1, read as the reverse complement.
CGTTAGCGTCTCTAACTACAAAGCCAGAGGTGTGGGTTCGATCCCAATCAAGGACAAATGTTTGTGTGATGAGTATTTAGAAATATATAAGTGTGTTTGTCAGTTGTCTGGTTCTCATAAAAAAAGCTCTAATTAGCTTGGGACTAGACGGCGTTGTGTGATATTTGTGTGGAATATTATTATTATTCGTATTATTATTTTTAGTCAGTAGTTAAGGTATAGGAGGCGCTATTAGGACGATAGGAGGCGATGATATGCTATCTCATAAAAATAAACATACAAGAACACCAATCAAGTAATATCTAACAATGTAGAGGTAATATATACACTGGGCACACGTAGGCCGCGTACGCAGATCTGGGCGCATCGGTCTCCATACATTTTATATGGCAACCAGACTTGTGGACGTACATTAGATCGCACGACTCTACGTACTATCGCATATTTCATATTTCGAACAATCCCACAGATTCTGATTCTACTGGTCAATTTATTGCTCCACTTCTTTTTGTCAGCTAAAACGGTAAGAAGTGGTGACGGGCGTGCGTTTTGTGACCAGTCTTTTGTGACTGACGCCCAAAAGTGGTGATTTTCGCCTGATTCAAATGTGGCTCAAAACAAGTCCTACCTAATAGATAATTCTAGAGTCTATTCAGCTTATACATATATTATATCGTTTAGCGATAAGACCACCCATTGTGACACCCTATTAATTTTAAGTTCCTACTGTAATTTTATTAATGGTGTACATTAAAAATTATATCTAAACAAACAAAAAACAAAGCAAAACAAAACAACAAAACAAAAAACACACAACAACAAACAAAACACAAAACAAAACAACAACAAACAAACTGCAAAACAAAACAACAACAAAAACACACACAAAACAATAAACGTTTTTCTTTCTTTCATTTTCTTTCCATGGGTTGGGTGAATGAATATGGGTTCTTATGATCGCTACACGCCACCGCGTTACAATAAAGACATAGCTTTATAATTTGTAGCAATCGTAAACGGCTGCAAATACGATTCAATGTTTCTATTTGTTTAATTTCATATTTTTGTAAGTGTTCCAGTATATTGTCGGGTGTCGTGTTGTGTGATTATACTCTAAATATGCACTTTAGGTAAGAATAATTATTGTTCCGTACGTAATTAATTAGCATAGCATTATAATTTTCCCACTGCTGGGCCATTCCCTGGCCCATTCCTTCCTCGAGAGGAGGCCACTCAGGCCTCCTCTCGAGGAGAGGGAATGGGCCGTGAGAGCGGATTGGTGGATATACAATGTCTTCGAATTTTTGGTTCTAGGACATGCCGGTTTCCTCACGATGTTTTCCTTCACCGTTTTGAGAGTCGTAATTTATTAGCTAAAAGTATTTTTTTATTTGGTGCGGGAAATCATTAAATAATCTTCTCCAGCTCTGGGTGTAGCAAGAGGAAGAATTAGACTTTTACTGACCAAAACCCGCTTGTATTACCTACTTTAGCTGGTCTATGCGTTCCAGGACCAGAGTCTCGGTGGTCAACTGGTCACGCGATTTAGAGACAGCAACTGTCGTGACCTAGTGCTTGGGTTCCCCCAATCGTGGCGGTAAGAGGAGACCTATTTGAGGAATGCAAGAGTTACTTTCCGCCTGACGCAGGTCCTCACCGGACATGGCCAGTACTAGAAGTTTCCGTTTCTTATTCATGCGAAATAAACACCCAAGTGTCACTCTTGTGCAGATCGCCTGGAGGACACGGTAGAACGTACGGTGGAAGTCTGCTCCCCTAGGGAAGAATACCACCGTATCCTTGTGCAGGTCATCAGCGGTGGCCTCCCCTCGCGCCCGGCTTTGGTTCAGGCCATGTTATGGACCGAGAGGGACTGTGAAGCGGTCACCTCCTTTTATAAAGCAGTAATCGTAGTAAAGGAGCCGCAACTATGAGGAAGTGAAGATCATAACACATTATTATAAGGATCAAAAATCAGTAAACGGCGCCTCAAAGAGATGTCAAACTGAAGGGGCTCTGCAGGGCCGATGTCTGCTAGAGATGGAGGAACATTTCCCTAAAACGCAAAGGGCAGGTTGTCAGTGAAAGTTTGACACGCCCACTTGCTCCATTGTAGAACGGAAGACTTCTTTTGACGATTAACCACCTCCAAAAACAAAAAAAAAGTATGTGGTCATGATCCTTATCAGTTAGGGCTGAAACACAATAACCACGTTGCGGCGCCGCGCCGCTGATATTGGCAGTGCCGTCCGCTACTACGTAGACTTTTGCGTCGGCGCACATTTCAGCTTTATGACGTCATACTTGTTGACAATGATGTAGTTTGTTTCTAACTTGTCACTAGAGTGCTTTCAAACTTGGGTGCTCCTAGTGGAGCTCCACATCGATGTCAACGCGGTGAAGCAGTCAACCGCCTCGGACACCATGGCCTGTTCTGCAGTAGAAGCGCTGGTCGGATAGCACGGCATGCCAGCATTAATGACATCATCCGCCAAGCTCTCGTCATCGCCGGGGTGCCAGCTGTTTTAGAACCTATCGGCTTGGCACGTGACGATGGAAAGAGGCCAGACGGGATGACCATAATGCCCTGGAAGTTGGGTAGGCCTTTGGTGTGGGATGCAACTTGTGTCGACACTCTTGCGCCATTCCATCTTCTGAGTACGGCAGGCTGTGCTGGGGCGGCTGCTGCAGGTCAGAAAACCTCAAACGGCGTAAATACAATAACCTTATCGGTAGTTACATGTTTGAGCCGACCAACCCCAAAGGGTTGAAACACTCGGGCCATGGGGTCCGAGCGCTCATCGAGTTGTTCGTGACATCAGCAAACAGCTGGTCGACTCTTCGCGTGACCAGAGGGCTGGGCTTTTCTTCGATCAACGAATCAGCATTGCCATCCAACGAGGCAATGCTGCCAGCGTTCTGGGCACTTTTCCCATTGATATCGATGTGGATGAATTTTTTGATGCCCAATAAGTTCTTTTTCTACCCGTTTGTACATATTATTATTTTTAATTTGGAAATTACTTAAATACAGAATTACTTGTCACTTAATAACGAACAAGCAATAAGTTTATTACGCTAAAAAATCAAGAGGAACTATAGTTATCCTACAGTACGACAGTAAAACGCTCAGACCCGGATCACTTGATGCGTTGCGGCGCCGCACCGCAATTGGCGGGCCGTACAAACGGCGTAGCGTCACTCGTGAGCCTGCCATTTCGTCGAAATATTTGCGGTACGGTGCCGCAACGCATCGTGTGGTCCGGCCCTGACGATTTTAGCGACACGGGCGCCGCAACACGGGTGTACGAAATAGCAGTCAGTTTAGGTAATTTATAAATCATCATAACATAATATTCCACTAACAAATGGTCTTACTTTAATCCGTACAATAAAACAACTGCCCGTATCGTGTGATAACAGTGGTTTATCTAAATCATCACAGAAACAAATAAAGTATTTTGTGTTCAGTCTCAGTGAAGTGCTTACAAGACAAGGTGAGTTTTCTTGATTACTTCACATTTTGACTGTTTCCACGTTGAGGGAGAGGAATCCAGAGGAATTCCATAAAAAAACCTATAGCTCTCATAATTTTAATGTTCATACAGTAGGCGGCATTTAGCTTGAACAGGGATTTTCGTGGTAGGAGTAGCTCGAGCATGTCAAAGTGTAAGGAATTGTGAGTCACCACTCACAATTCCTTACACTTTGGAGCTTCCCTCACTACAAAGTCTTGAGTCAAGTTATTTTCCGCCTTCTGTACATAATCTACCGCGCTCCAAGAAATTTATAGCAGAATAAGCAAATACATAAATTGAACATGATACATTTAAAAATATTAAAAATGAAAGAAAAAATGCATTATCAAATAAATATGTTCATTCAGTTATATGTAGGTACATTATTTTAACGATACATCTAATAACAAACTAATAAATTTTAGGTTTCCGTACCTCAAAACGAATATTTCTAAATACATACATATATAGGGAGACTGGTAATTAATGACAGATACTTACTCGTAGACACGTGATTGTAGTCATGACTTCGATCAAACATGTACATGTTTCATCGAAGCGTCCTGATAACAAACAACTTTTACTATGAGGCCTTAAATCGCGAAAAAATCAGCAAGTTCAGTAGGTACAATTTCGAACAGTTAGGCGAACATAAATGTACTGGCCAGTAGATTTTTTTTCGATTTTAGGTTTGGTCCCATAGTAACAGTTGTTTGTTATAATGACTACAATCACGTATTTAACCATCGGTCACTAATTACCAGTCACCCTATATAGATAAATTATGCCAATGTACCAGGGTTACACGAGGGGACTACCATGTGGCTTCCATTTTTAGGGTTTCGTACCTCAAAAGGAAAAAACGGAACCCTGATATGATCACTTTGTTGTCCATCTGTTTGTCAAGACACTTTATCTCGGGAATGCGTGGAGGTATCAAGTTGAAATTTAAACCATATACTCAGGTTCAGGCTCAGTTCTTTGAAGCTGTGAAAAAATTTTTAAGTTACGGCCGTTTATGTCGCAAAAACGTATGTTTCGACACTCTCAAGGGAATAAAAATTTATAGGTTACTTCTCGTTGCCCTAGAATCCTGAAATTTGGCATAAAGAAAGGTCTCATAGCACAAGTAGGTTTACGGCGCGCACTGTTCCTGTGCGCCTCAAGGAGTTGTCAGCAAACTGTAGTGGCCCAGTAGAGTCGAGGCCTATTTCCCGCTCCGCCCAAGGCGGGATTTGTCATTGGATGACTTTTCCTACCATAAAAAAAAAAAAAAAACAAGGAGAGAAGAAAAAATCCGAAGACTAGTACATCACAAAAACTCTTCGTAACTAAATTCGTTAATTAAACTATTTTCATAGGTAAGTTTGTACGGAACCCTCACTGCGCGAGTCTGACTCACACTGGCTCGTTTTTTTTCCCAAGAGGACACTGGTGTCCGCACACCTATTGTCTTTCTATTGTGTCTCTAATTGCGGTATTTAAAAGGTTAATAGATAGTGAATAACTATAATAACAAATGAGGCGCACGAAAAAAAAGCTCGTACGCCATAAAGCCATATTACTTAAATATTACGAGAAAATTCTGATACAAAATATTATTTTAATTTTTAGAGTAATTGTGTTGATAAACGTCGTTTGATACACGTGTTTATTTTGTTATTCAACCTCTCTGTTCCATCGCCTCGTCTACTCAGGCTATTGATAATAAGGGAAGATACGTTACGCGCTAACATCGCAATCAGTAAACCTGGACTCAAAACTCACGCATCTACACTGCCCTCACTGATAGACAAGGACAGAGATAAGAGCCGGCGCTATCTCGTCAAATCTCGTCAGCAACATCCACTTTTCGAAAATTTCAAACTTTATAAAAGTGATTATTAACCCGGACAAGAACCGTAATTCTATTGAGAGCTGTTTCTGAGAGTATAACAAATATAACAAACAATTAAAATTTATAATACAACGATAACTTCTGTAATAACTATGGACAGTGCAAACAGAAATATCACACTCCGAAGGCACAAGTCAATGAACATGCTAAACGATAACTCTATTGATTCTACACTGTCAGATGACATTTTGGGCAAAAGTTTGGATCTGTCATCCAATGTACAAAACCATTGCACAGAAGAAATGAGAAAAGTGTTAAAACAGCTGAAATCAAGCTTAGAAAGCACACAAAACGAGCTAGATAATATAATTCTGGAAAATATTGACCTAAAAAAGCAAATAATTAATCTGACTCAAGAAATGGCCGTACTAAAACATTTATGTTCTAGTCCACTTTCATCACTAAGAAAAAACATGTCTACCAGTTCTACAAAAAGTGCAAGACGACGACTCGCTGATAGCTTTTCGAATAGTTCTAACAGTCCTGCAACGTTTACACTAATAAAAAACGACAACTCCTTAACAAAGACTCATGATAGGGAAAAAACACACCCTAAACCAGGGTCGAAGGAGGAAACAGGACAAACCATTCAACCGGAAACAGAAACAATTCTCGAGCCTGCATCAAACCCATCACCTGAACTCAAAAATCAAGTTTCACCACAAACCAAAGTTAAAACGCCTCATGAACGACAACCTAATCCGATGCCTATTACAACAAAACAAAAGCCTAACAAAAGAGCATTTATCTTTGGTAGTAGGCAGTGCACGGGACTGGCACAAAATCTTATGGACTCAAGAATATACAACCGTTACAATAGATACCAATTTATATCGATAATTAAGCCCAATGCTAAGACAGAAGAAATATTAAACAGCGCAAAAATGTTCGAGATATCTTCTGAAGACCGTATTATAATATGTGTTGGCGAACATGACACTAACCCGTTTAAAATTATAACTGAATTATGTATATTTTTGAAAAGTATAAAGTGTCCTAGTTTAGTGTTAAAGGTCTCTAAAACTGATCACCTCAATGAAAATAAAGTAAATAATATTTTAAGATTGATTAGCAAACAATCAAATGACTGCACATTTGTAGATTACTCTGTCAAACTTAACGTTCTCAATGCTTATGGGATATGTGGCAAGATTAATTCAATATTAGATCAGGTTGACTATGATTCGAAATTTTTACATTTCTACAAAAACTCTGAACATACAAAACGGTTATTATATCTTAAAAAATACCCCCCGACTCCAATTCATGATCTGCCTTCGCAAAGATTGGTGACAGTGTCAAAACCTACTCTAAAAGACTCTAGTACTCAAACACACGATGTGTTAGCCATCGAGGAAGTCGTACCTGGTACCTCTACCGATAAGCACATAAGCGGCTCCCAAACACATAACCCTTGTGTCACTAGTACACAGACTTTTTTTCGCAACTGACTTTCTAAGAGTAGTTCACCAAAACATCGCCGGTTTTCTAAGCAAAATTCATTTGATAGAGGTTCATTTATCAGAGCTTTCAGATCTTAAAATGAGTCCCAACATTATTTGTCTGTCGGAAACGTTCATAGAACGAGGTAATGAAAATCTCATAAAAATTCCTGGTTATAATTTGGCATCTTCCTACTGCAGGACCAAGAAACAAAAGCGTGGTGGAGTCTCTATCCTCGTAAAAAAGGGTATGAGAGTCAAAGAAATATCATTTTTGAATCACCACTGTATTGACAACATCTTTGAGTGTTGTGGCATTGAGATCATAAACCAAAATATATTTATCTTATGTATATATAGAACTCCAACTTCAAATATTACCAAGTTTTTCGAAATACTCGAAACAGTGCTTCAATTTATTTCACGTAAATTTAAAAAGAAAATTGTCATAGCAGGTGATTTAAATATCAACACGTTACAATTGAATAATAAATCTAAAACGTTAAACGAAATTGTAAAAAATTATGATCTAGTGCTACATATTCAAGAACCAACACGGCAAAATTCTTGTATAGATCACCTAATCAGCAACATTAAATCAGCTAAGGGTGAACTCCTACACCTGGGTCTTTCTGATCATAATACTGCACAGCTATTAAGTATACCTGTGAAAACCAAAGAGACACCTTTGACAAAATATTCAACGTTCAAAAGAGACTATAGTAAACACAACATTATTAAATTTAAAGAATGCATGTCCAAACTATCGTTTTCCGAGGTATTTAAAGAATCCAATCTTGACATAGCTTATGAAAAGTTCTTCAAACTGATATACCTATTTTATAAATTATGTTTCCCTATCAAGACAATAAAGATTACAAACAAGGATCGATCTCTTAAATGGATAACTAAAGGTATCAGAGCAAGTTGTAAAACCAAAAGATTATTGCGAAACAAATACTATGCTAACAAATCTGCTGAAAACAAAATTAATTTCAAAAACTACTCTAAACTACTACGCCGTTGTATACATAGGTCTATTAAAACAAGTAATCATCAATTTATCTCTAACTCTAAAAATAAATGTAAGGCAGCATGGCAATTGATAAGGAATCAGTCCGTCGGTACTAAGAGCAAGCATTTCATAGAAAACGTGAGAAACAAAAGTACCATAATTAACAGCCCGGACGAAATTGCTGAAACATTCAACGACTATTGGATTAATTTGACAAGCGAAACGCATAAATATACTCGTGTTAGATTTCAACAAACTGTTAGTGATAGTATTTTCTTAAAACCTTATGGACATGAAGCGATACACAAAATTATATTATCACTGAACAACACAAACTCAGTAGGATACGACGAATTAGCCACAGATATTCTGAAATGTTGTTCTGGTGAATTAACACCAGTCTTAACATGTTTAGTAAATCTGTCTTTTGAATCTGGATTTTTTCCTAGCCTGCTGAAACAATCGTTGGTAAAACCTCTCCACAAAAAAGGTAACAAAGAGGATCTAGATAATTACAGACCAATTACTCTCATACCAATAATATCAAAAATTTTTGAAACTGCCATGCATAAGCGTCTGACCCAATTTATCGATAAGCATAAGATCATAAGGGAGGAACAATACGGTTTTCAAAAAGGTAAGTCCACTACACTAGCATGTTTCAACCTAATTCACACAATTATTACTAATTTAAATAAACGACATAAGACAACAGGCATATTTTTTGACATGTCTAAGGCTTTCGACTTTGTATCTCACAAATTGCTATTAGACAAAATTGAGAAGTATGGGATACGGGGCCCAGCACTTCAATGGATAGAAAGTTATTTAAGTAACAGAATGCAATGTGTAAAAAAAGTGAACAGTAAACTAGAGCTCAAATCACACAGATCACTTTATTTACATAACGGATCTGGTGTGCCCCAAGGAGGTGTACTGAGCTCTTTACTGTTCTTACTTTATATAAATGATCTTCCTGAAGCTACTAATCACCCCTGTTTTCTGTTTGCGGACGACATTTCGTTAATAATGACATCGAATAATACTGACATTAATAAATATACAACTGACATAAATAATACAATTGAATCAATAGTAACATGGCTTGACGAAAATAATCTACGTGTGAACCTGACAAAAACAAATTTTATTCAATTCAGTACATACGGACGAGAAAATAAGTCTCTGGACATAAATTATAGAGGACTTAAATTAAAAGAAGTAAACGAAACGACCTTTCTCGGCATCACGATCGACAAACATTGCAACTGGAAGGCCCACGTCTATAAAGTATGCAACAAAATAAATAAATTTGTGTACGTTTTATATGAACTCTCAAAAACATCTGCTTTAAAAACTGTACTGTCTGCATACTATGGATACGTTGATTCTGTGTTGAGATATGGTCTTATTGTCTGGGGTCACTCCACAGAAAGTCAGCGAGTTTTCATCACACAAAAGAAATGCATCCGGGCCATAGCGGGAATACGTCCATGGGAATCTTGCAAACCCTTTTTCAAAAAGTTTAAGATACTAACCCTTCCAAGTCTGTACATTTTTGAATGCGCTAAATTTGTTAAAATTCATCCAGAGTTGTTTAAGGTAGCTCATGAATTATACCCAAAAAGTAATAGGCACCGGAATAGAATAGTTTTGCCCATAATTCCAAAAACAGCACTATATAATAAAAATAGCTATGCAATGTGTGGTCGCATATTTAATGCTATACCTGACAATATTAAAATCTTTCCTGTTAATAAATTCTCAAAATATCTTAAATTATGGCTACTAGAAAAGAATTTCTACTCAGTGAGCGACATATTTGATAAAAGGTTAAACAAATGATAAATTATAATATTAAAAAATAATAATAATAATGTATATGATAATGTTATGCAATAATAATGTGTATAATAATGTAATGTAATAATAATGTGTATAATAATGTAATAAATTTCTCATTTGCTATGTATAGGTACTAATTCTAACTCAAATGAGATTATATAATTAATTAATCAATTAACTATTATCCTAAATGTTTGCATGTCACTTTTGTTATGACTAAGTGTTATGGATCTGTAATCATATATTATGTTAAGACCGAAATTGTACCAACACTTACTGCGAATAAATTGAATTGAATCGTGTAAGCGAAATAGCGTTAGCTACCGAATGTGTGTGATCATCGCGATGTGAATTCGTGACAATTGACACAATTTCAGCGGTCCACGCACTAGAGGCGAGTCACCAATCTTTCGCTAATTTGATTTAATCTAAAACTCAGCCATACATTTAGCCTCGACTGCAATAAAAAGTTTGCATCAAAACGTACTATTTTTCCATAGACATTTTGCAATTTAATTGCACAAAAAGCTACAGTAAGGATTAGCACGCACTGCGATTAAACGCCCGCGTTTTCCCGCAGGTCTGAAACCGCAAAAAAATTTAACACATGGCTTTCTATACAAGATAGATAGATAGATGTATTCTTTATTGTACACCAAAAAAATAAAATTACATAAAGAATTTAAAAATAATAGGGTGTCACAATGGGCGGTCTTATCGCTAAAAGCGATCTTTTTCAGACAACCTTTGGATGGATTACACAGAGAAGGAGAAAAAGATACTCAGGTAGTTTATGGTGTACTATTTATATACGAGTACAATACATAACTAATAAAATACATATAATACAAGCAATATCAGTTAGTGACTGATTTTACGAAGTGATACACGATTTTGGGTTTTCAGCTATTCTTAAACCGCATGCGTTTAATCGCAGTGCGTGCTAAACATAATAGACTATGGTTCGATAACTTTTATTCATCCAACTTTTTACCCGGCCTCAAAATTTAAAAGGTTTTTGATATTCCCTAAATTTTTTAGTTTATTTTACTTTTGCGTCAGCTTGCTGAGAATGCCGTGTTTTTAATTTCTTTGTTCAGTGAACATTTTGTTTCGAACGGTTGATTTTTGCATAAACAAATTGATGAATTGAAAATTTTGTAGCCGTGTTCAGGAATTAACTACTAATGGTTTGATGAAAATAAAAACCATGGAAACAAGATCCTTCATGTTTATTTTATTTATTTAAATCACAACTTCATTATTCATAACGAATCTATTACACAAATTAAGCCTACGGCAAAATATCTATGAATAATATAATTACATAGTGCCGTAACTAACCACTACATACGCCCGGTGCGAGCTGGGCCCCTTAAAAAAGTTTTAATCTTACCCAGATCGTAAAGAAATAGTAATTGATTGTTTTGACTTTGAATATTAATTTGGACTTAATATATTGTTACTTTTCTTATGATTAATTTTAATTTGTGATTTTACTTTTATTTATTTGTTTTCTTGTATTACCTTTTATTTGTTTGATATTGTTATTTTTTATTAATTGTCATCTCAATTTAACTTATTTGTAATCATTATTTTATTTTTTAAATTTATGTACAATTCTGTTTATGACTTTTAAGAAACTACTATGACTATTATGACTATGACTATTATGGTTATGACTAATTACACTACAATTGCTATAGGATGTTGCAGGTGACAGCTGTTAAAAAAGGAACAGGAGTAGGTTTTTAGTCAGTAAAAGTCTAACATTATCTCCCGCCCCGCGCAAGGACGCGGAGACGTCATTGAATGATTTTCCCATCGAAAAAAAAGCTGTCGAATTCATTAATTGTCTATCCTTTTCTTTCATCGTAGGATGCATATTTCCGTCCTGCTGTATACCTACCTCTACTATCATCCACTGTTACCAACTACCACCCACTTGTTGCTAAAACCCGAAGCATCCAAAGAATTGGCAATCTTAGTAGGGTACGTCTACAACCGTATTAGGTAACCTACATAGGTGCTTACACAATAAATATAAAGATACAGCCACAGATCAGAGAAACAGCATATAGTCGATATTACACAGAATTTGAACAGGCAATACACAAAACACAATGAAATTGCAAATCTAAGCACCTAAATAGAAAAATAAATTCAATTTAAAAAAAAATTAAAAAATCACATACATTAATAATTTTCGTTATTATTTTGGTGTACAACAAAGTTTATTCTATTTTATCAATATTACGAGTAGGTAATATTACGTGTAGGTAATGTTTGTATGTTACTAAATTTGGCCCTGTTTTAATCATTTCTGCGCCCCTTCACGCATTACCTGGGCACCGCCCGCCGCCACTGCCTTAGTTACGGCACTGTATAATCATCATTATGGTAATAGCTACCCGCTACATTAGGCATTATTGTTAAATTAAACATTCAGCATCTCTCACGGTGACTGATTTGAGTAAGGGTAGATCTTCCAAGGGTTCTAGTAGTGGTCGACATAGTTACCGTACAGCCTTCGCCCTAGCAGGTTCACAGCTGCTTGGGCCAAGGGTTTGCTTCTGAAAGGAAGATTTGGCCCTGGTATAAAAGGCAACGAAGTAACGGGAGCCAGTTTTTAGAGGTTTTCTTGGAGCGCAAAAAGTTACCAATGTCCTTGAACGCAAAGGGCATCTGAAGGATCAGGGGTAGGTAGGTTTTATAAAAGTCTGACACTCCCTCTCGCCCCTTGCAGAGTGGGAGAAGTTAAAGTGTCGGTAGTCGAACATTTTTTCTGCTTTGCTCTGCGCACACGAGTGCCACACACGCCGATCTTAGCGCGTCCGTCGGTCTCCATACATTTTATATGGAAACTAGACTTGTGGAGCTACACATGATCCACGTCACGCGACGTCGTACTACGTACGACAAATAAGGCGTGTGCGTTGGTCTAATGCAGCTTAAACGTGATGGATACCATTAATGTTTGGAAGTTTAGTTCCATGACCCATCTAGCTATTAATTTCACCCACCATTTTTTTTTATTGACATAAACTAATGCTTGACTGCGATCCCATTTAATGGTAAACAGTGATGCAATCGTTAATGGCGTGCTAGCTGTCTTGAAGAAACCTAAATTATAACTGGACGGGAAGACCGCAGCAGGCAAACTGTTCCAGTCCTTCGATCACGGTATAAAAAACAAAACGAAACGCTTAGTCTGGATTATAGAACTTTCAACAACGTAAGGGTTGATACTCGCAGTACGTTGAGTAAACATTTAAGACCAGCTTCTACTCATTTTGAACTTTTTAAAACCTCTGGAAATTCACAAATATAATACACTATGAAAATTTATTGTGTTAAAATTAAGCGCTTTAGCGCTTGACTAAAACTTAGTTAGCTCGATAAAAAAAATCGCGAATCTGACCCTAATTTACGATTTCAAACGTGTTTTTCTACGAGATTACGTTACAGAAATATTTGAAAGTTACACAAAAAATTAAGGTTGATATTTAAAAGCGCTTCGCAAAAACAAAAATCTTGAATAGTTATTGTCTTTTTTTCTATAGGTACATAAAACCGCTCTTGTGAGGCCGCGAAGTTGACATAAATCTGAGCGGAGTTCATAAAAAATACTCAGTAACTACAATCGGCCCTTAAACGTGTCACAAAATCATATCACACCATTGTCACGCAGTGCAATAATAGACATCATGTTTAGATTTCTTTATGGAATAGTTTTAAGAAGATTGATAAGTATAGTGATCTATGCCCAAAGGTCGTTTATGTGCTGTTTTTTTATGCCATAAGTTTATCAGCTGGGTCACTGTTTTAGTTTCTGCTATGTTATTATGATTAGGTACCTACCTAAAATAAGCAAGAATATGAAACCAATAAGATTCATGTAATTTAGTAAAGAAAACTGTAATGTATGCTTATTGGCAACTAAGCAATCCATCTGCTTAACTTTTATTGAAATATTTTGGGGTCAGATTGCAGACTTACTGGACGTAGCTCATCATCATCATCATCATAATTTTTGCCGTTATACGTCCACTGCTGGACACAAACCTTCCCCGTGTGTCACCACAACGACCGATCCTATGCGTCTCGCATCTATCGGATTCCCTGGCGACCCTCACTAAAGTCATAATATAAATATAAACTATTAATTATGTATTATGGTATCTGAAAACAACATTGGTTTCAATGAACACAGGTTACGGCAAGAAGTGCTGTCTATCAACAGAGTTCACTGCTTACAGTGCTTCCTATGCATCAAGATATCTACATACAATATTTTCAATCAACAAAGTTTTCGGCGAAACGTGCTGTCTTGGAATAAAGATTTCTAGATTTCTATTAACTTTGCTTTCTGTATGTAGTCGTATCGTACAAGCGTATTTCTATATTAGGTTCCACGCTTTAACTCAACAGCCTCGATGGTCATGGTGTACACACGTAGCAGCTTAATAGTTTATATGGAGCTACCAGCTATTTAAACCGGCTATCAAAAATTTATAAATGACAGCCGAGAGTTATCGCCATTATTTGTTGGATTGTTTCATGAAACGTCTTCGCCTCGTTGCTTAATCTTAAAAGTCGACCTGTACTCGGCTGCCACGACAAATCATTGCACCGTGGACAGTGTTCCAGTGGGATCTTATGGCGATCTGTCTTCAGGCCTTCCCACCGGAGCTCGAGCTGGAGCTTGAGCGACTGTTTCAACTGATAAGTCCTCTCTTTGAGAAGTAGTTAAAGAAGCGCCACGGCTTCCTGGCTTTTTGTCGGACGCAGGTCTTTACCAGACACTGTTGTTTCGAGAAGTTCCTGTTTGGGATTCCGCTCCCAGAAATGCTGTATGTTGTGCGGATTGCCTGGAGGACATGCCTCGTGGAGTCTGTCGTGGGCGGCAGCTTCTAGCATACGACCCAGGCCTACAGCCTCGATACGGAGTAAGTGGACTTGAGAAGCAGTCAAATTCTGTGACGCAGTGGAAAGAGTGAAGGATAGGCAATTCTTACACCCTAGTTTCTCGCTTATCCGGAGTGTGAGAACTTTTTTAATGAACTCAAAAATAAGCCTAGGACACCTAGTTTTAGTTACATTTATTAAAGACCTACGTTAATGATCTCATTTCTATGATACCACAGGATGACCACATATTTCTCATACCCCGAGCCTGCTCTGCAGAAGGAGTTGAAGGCTGTAGCTGAAGCCATAGTGGTTCCGGGGAAGGGCATCCTTGCTGTTGATGAGACTAATGGTAAGATAATTATAATCACAATTAAGGAATATGTTTAAAAAATCTGAACAAATAAAATTGATTTTAAAGCGGGTTTACGAGCCAAAGTGTGCCCATTTTGACGCTAGATGGCGCTGAAAACAACATTTTTAGTTTATTTTCTTTTTGATTTTAATGTAATTGGAACACTGTTAAGTAAAGGATGTGTTATCAGACTTGGTTCCACTTCATTGAACTTCTTACTTACTGTAAAGACATCTTAATGTTTTACAGAGGGCATCGGTAAACTCCTGGCTGCTATTGGGCAGCAGAACACAGAGAATAACAGGAGGAGATACCGCCAGTTGCTTTTTACTACTGAGGTGAGTTGAGAATTGTATTTATGATGATTTCTAAGAGCTATTTCCCAGCAGGGCCGAAGCGTACTGGGACCTTGGGTTGGCTCCCGATATGGAAACTTGGATTCCAAAACAGAAAACAGAAATCTTCTCTGTGAATGTTTGAGCTGAGTGGTGCTGATGTCCGTGAACGGGCGCTGTCAGTTGAGACTGGTCATCTCTTAGCTGCCAGTGGTTTATTTTAATATCTATATTTAGAATGTCTTTTTTTTTTCGTCTTTATTTTATTGACATTGTTCTCACATAATAGCAGCGACAAGAAACATGTAACAGAGATATTTGTTATACATAAAATGATTGAAAAGAGTGTCCATGGAGTTTCTTGCACATTCTTCTCCATAGAGAACTACGCTTTGGAATGTGCATTTAGCATCATTTTTTTTCTGACAGACTGACACCTTGACCTTTCAAAAGTGCCTGTAAATGGTTTATTTGAAATAAATGCTTTTGAATCTTTGAATATTTTTGAAAATTTCAACTGTTTAGCTAAAAAAAAAAACAAGTAACCTACCAATTGTAATTTAGATAAGATATTATGAAAGAGCGGAATCTCCTTTATTTTGCTTTAAAAGAGGCTCCAATCACTAGGTGTTAAGAAATACTTAGATACAGCCTGATGGACAGCGGAGTGATAATGTAGGCCATTGGTTCTCGTTTTCACCCTTTGGGTACTTTCTTAAAACCGTAGGTACAAGTTGTAATCTTCAAACCATTAAAAATTCTTAACGGTCTGTTGCAACTTTATTCACGAAAAGCCACAAAATATGAAGAACAAAAACGTCTGTCTTGAAGGAAAAAATGCCATTTGGGCTATCCTATTAGAAATCCCCTCACGTGCCTTTGGGAAAAGGACAAAACAGCGTTACTTTTGTTTTTGTCACACAAAATGTCTCACTAGGGACTCTTGTGTTTTTGCTGATGAATGTTTCACGTCCCAGGTTGACATGAAAACGATTGTATGATTCATTATCTTTTAATTCCTTTTTTAAGCAGATATTATTTATTCCTTTTTATAATCCGAACCCAAATCCGTTGGGAGATTATGCCGCACTAATTAAAAACACAGTAAAGATCGATTTCTGTGTTTCCTGATGGCTACAACCCGGGAATCTTTAAGTCAAGAGTGAATAGGTTTCTTCTAGGTCAGCGCGATCCATCGTCGACCGAATCGTCGCTTTCCATCAGGTGAGATAGCGGTCAAGCGCGAACCTACCACTAATAAAAAAAAAAAAAAGATTTGTGGAAAATTGAGTTACTCTAAATTTTTTTCGCTGGGTAAAAATCATCCAATGACTTTTACCGACTAAAAAACTCACTCCGTTCTTTCTTTGCCTTTCATACCAGGGCCGAGCCTTCCTTTCAGAAGCACACCCTTGGACTCAGTAGGCTTCGATCCTGCCTACTGGCAGGCTGGGCCCCTACGGTTACTCAAAGATTCGGATTCCTCGTGATGAGCTCTGTATGGTTATTTAATCCTAAAAAAACTACTAATAACCTCTTTCTGCACTGCACTTTTAATAAGAGCCTCTAGCTATAATGTCATTACCCAATAGCTGATGGCGTCGTAGGATTTCCTTTCCACCTTTTTTCGCTAGTTCATTTCCATCTTTTTACTTCTGCTGTCCATCGTTTATGATTGTAAAGTGTTATATGGCCAGCCCATCGCCATTTCAAACTTAGGTTATATTTTTACTTTACTGCTTTTTAATTATAGGGCAGTCAATATCGACATCAGACATCGCAAACTCGCAGGTATCTACGATTTTTTTATATGTTGTTAGGTCCCTTGAGAGTAGTTACCTACTACCAAGTTTGCAACCCTGAAAATCCTGTGCGGCCTCCATGGTGCCCAAAAAATTGCGAAATTTTGGCATTCAGCTCAGTTTTATTCAAAAATAGCGCGTGCGAAGCGTTTTTCAAGGATATTTTTATAATTAATAAAGCTAAATAAATTCACTACAATTTGAGCATGGCCTCAGCACTCTAGGTCCATTGGTTGCGAAAATACAGCTATTCAAACATGGGCAATTCTCCCGTAGTACTCGACGAAAAATCTGGAATTTGTGCCAAAATTTTGCAGTTTTTCGAGCTCTCCTATGGAGCTCGAAAAACTACAAAATTACCAAGGGTTTCCAGGGTTGCAAAGGATATAAAAACATATAAAAAAATCGTTTGTCGCATATGACTGACGTGGGATTCTTATATTCTTGTACATATTATACCATCTAAAACAAAACACATATCTTCAGAATCTCTCTGAGCACGTATCAGCAACAATCCTCTTTGACGAGACGGTTTACCAGAAGACTGATGATGGAACGCCATTCATTGAGCTGTTGAATAAGCAGAACATCATCCCTGGCATCAAACTGGACATGGATGCTGTTCCTCTGTTCCTATCGCAAGATGAGGTTACTACACAAGGTATGTTCCTACTCTTCTTATTAATCCAACTGTTCTTAATTCTATGTTTTTAATAAACTTGAATTTAGGATCTATTTTTTCTATTTTCCATACGTACAAAGCGTTTTGGGAACACATTTATTGTGCGTACAGCTAAAGAGTGGAGAGGATCTGTGGTTCGTGATAGCTTCAACTTAGAGGGCTCTTTAAGTCAAGTGTGAATAGTTGTTTATTTAAGTTTTACAACTACTTAAAAACAAGTAAATATTAAAACTTAATAGGTATATATACAAATTAAAAATAATGAAGGTGTAATAGTTTACTTGTAAACAAGCGTGCTCCATCGTCGGCCACATCATCGCTACCATCAGGTGAGATAGTGGTCAAACGTGAGCCTATGTATAATTGTAAAAAAATTGCCCTAACTTTTTATTACAAAGGTTAGGTGGTTGTTTTTTCTTATTGATATAGACTAGCACTTGACTGTAATCCCTGATGGTAAGCAGTGATGCAATCGTTGACGGTGAGACTCAGTAGTTTATCAGTTTTCAAATTGATAGTACTGGTTTTGGTATTTTTATTCTCAATCATTTTAATTCTTATCAGAGTTATTTTCAGTTGTATTTGCAATAGTAATAAGTCAGGGGCTCGTCCAACTAGCTTACCCAAAACCCCATCAAATCAACCAATTAATTTTTTAAGCAGTTCAGAAATTACAAAGAATTTTGTTATGCCATTCCTGATGTCTCATTCTTAACCTCGTTTTTGCTTGATGTTGAGCCAATAATATAAGGTTTGCAATGAAACAAGTTAGCCCAAAAGATGTCAGTTCATTCAAAGCATAGCATAGGCATCAGCTTTTAAAATGTTCCCACTGTTGGGACTCAGGCCTCCACTCTAAGAGAAGGAATGGGCCTTAAATCCATAATTCACCACGCGAGCCCAGTGCAGGTTGGTGGATGTCACATGTCCTTGAATGTTTTGGTTCTAAGACGTTTCCTCACGATGATTTCCTACACCGTTTTGAAAGCAGTGGTGAGGAAATAAATTACACAAAGTAATGTGCCTGGCTGGATTTGAATCTGGGACCTACAACTCGTCCTCTCTAGTTCATTCAATTTTCTGAAAACTTTTTCAACTTATTCTATTTTTTTTTCAGGTCTCGATAACCTAGCAACTCGTTGCGCTGAATACAAGAAGCAAGGCTGCAAATTCGCAAAGTGGCGGTGTCCTCTCAAGATTGGGGAGAACACCCCGTCAGTCCAGGCTATCAATGACACAGCTCAGGTCCTGGCGAGGTATGCTTCAATCTGTCAGAGCCAGGGTCTGGTGCCTATTGTGGAACCTGACGTGCTTTTGGATGGTGAGTAACTATAATACATACAATCAGGATATAATTCTCAATGTTTCCCGTCATTATTGAACGCCTTGTTTTAATCAAATATGTATAAGATACCTCTCTCTTGTGCTATGCTTTCCTGGTAAGCGTGATCTAGAATTGCTTTTGATTATAAAAGAATTTTCTGAACAAGAATAGTAGGTACATTTTGATACAAGTGGAAAACGTTGGTCATAACAACCGAGGTAGGATCCAGCCGAGTTAAAGGCGAAGGTGTTATAGACCCGAGTGCTGCAGTGACTGCTAAATAAACGGAGGTTGACCGACCACTCGTGGGGGTAGCTTAGCACCCAGTCTGATACGGTGATTATAATATATATATATATATATATAAGTGACCGATATTTAACACGTGACTGTAGTCAAACCTGAAATGGCGAAAAAAATCAGCAAGTTCAGTTGCTGATTTTTTGCGCCATTTCAGGTTTGTTTCCATAGCAAAAGTTGTTTGTTATCATGACTACAATCACGTGGTTAAGTATCGGTCACTAGTAATTAGTGTAGTAATTAATGTGTGTGTGTGTGTGTGTGTGTGTGTGTGTGTGTGTGTGAGTGATTAGTGTTTGTGTAGTTAGAGTTAGTGTTAGTCGGTCACTATATACAATCTTCTATTGTATGATCATCGTCGTGTCGTATAGTCTTCTTCGTGTGTTTCGAGTTAACCTTTTATTATTAGTTTATTATTTTGTAAGATTATTAGTATATTTTATTTATGGGCCTTAGTTGCGTGATAATACAGGATTATTATTATTATAATTAATTGTGATGGAGGCGAGGGTCAGCCATTTTTCGTACTAGTGCGGAAAACAGTAAATTGCGGGATAAGAGTGGGTTTTCGAGAAAATGTATTAAAAAAGTTTTTATTTATTTATTTATTTATTCTTTATGCACACAAACAGTACATAAGCGGACTTAATGCCTTAAGGCATTAAGTCCGCCTTTGTACTGAGACTGACTTTTATATAGAGCAGGAGGAGTTATTTGATGATTTCCTGGCTCATCTGGTAAGGAAGACATATTATTTTGTTCACGTATACATATATTTACCGAATGTACAGGCTGTTCACACGTCACCGCATCATCGTGAGCTGAACGTTATGTCGCACCCCTAAATAAATGGTTATGGGTCGGTTTTTGGATTGAAAATTTTGGGGGGTAAGAACGTGTCAAAAGTCAGTTATGATAGAATTGTAGAAGTGCTGATCATTTCACAAATCCTCAATCAAAAATCGGTAGTAGGTACGTTTGTTCTTCGGCAGTTTTGTCTGTGTGCAATTTCAAACTACCACGATCTAAACTCATCCATGGAGATCATCATTTCAGTCAAAACCGTCTACTGTTGGATGTAAGCCTCCCCCAAGGTTCGCCACAGTGAACTCTTGTCCTGTGCTGTGCTGTCCTATGCGTCTCGCATCCATCGGATTCCCGTAACCCTCATCAGGTTATAGGTCCACTTTGTAGGTGGCCTTCTAACGCTCCGTCTTCCGGTACTCCAAAACCTTTCGGTTCCAATGGCCATCTGATCTGCAAACAAGGTGCCCTGCACACTGCCATAACTTAAGTTTAGCGATTTTTCAGGCTATGTCGGTAACATTGATTGTTCTGTGGATGTCTTCATTCTTGATGCAATCACGCAAGGAAACTTTAAGCATAGTCCTTTTCAATACCTTTTGGGTGACTTTAACCCTTCTGATGAGGCCCAAAGTCAAAGTCAAAGTAATTTATTTGCCAGAAAAATGGTAATGAGGATATTGAAAACAGTAATAAGTTTCACATGATTCACTAGTGATTGGTATACAAATATTAGATAGTATAATGTCAATTAAAATTATTACACCCTACTTAAAATACCTACAGCATTCATAAAAAAACCATAATTGAATAACATATTGAATAATATTATTTTACATTTTTAACATGTCACAATCAGATATATTACAGTACATACATAGTCACTTATATTTTCTTTCTAGGTCATTCTTGTCATTAAAAAAATCGTTTAAGTTATAATAACTCTTGTCCAACAGCCATTCACGTAATCTCATCTTAAATAATCGTGTTAATTGTATTTCCCTGATTTTAGGTATTTTATTAAAAACGCGTATTGCCATCATGCTACAGTTTTTCTGATATAAAGAACTTTTACAGCAAGTGCTTCTAAGCATCGTCGGATCTGTGCTAGGGTACAATTTTCTTTTTCTAAAAGTATCGAACAATTCTGGATGTTCTTTAACAAATACACCAATTTGCATTATATAAAGACTAGTAACGGTTAGTAAACCAAGCCTTTTAAAAAGTGGACGACACGATTCTAAAGGGCCCACACCACATAATGCCCTCACATACTTTTTCTGAACAAGAAACACTGTGAACGACTACGTTTCGAAGTTATCTACCACATTAATTTTCGTGTATGCGAAACCCGAAATACTCGTACGTGTCTAGTATTTTTATGTAAAGATTCTATGTACAAAATTTCATAATTATATCATGCAAAATCACAAAGTTATAAGCTTGTTACGTTACCTGGTTGATCGCACAAATACATGGCTACCGGGCCCTCTGGGGAACTGAGGGTTTTTTTTTTTTATGGTAGGTAAAATCATCCAATGACAAATCCCGCCCTTGGGCGGAGCGGGAAGTAGTGTCAGACTCTTACTGACTAAAAACCTACCCCGTTCCTTCGTAGCCTATCGTGCCGGGGCCGAGCATTCCTTTCGGAACTAACCCATGACCCCAGTAGGCTTCGACCCTGCCTGCCTGCAGTTAGCAGGCTGGGCCTCTTCGGTGTGCTGACAGCTCCTTGAGGCGCGCGGGAACAGAACGCGCCGTCGACGACTTGGGCTCGGTCCGGTCGGTTACCGGACGATCGGACAGCGTGCTACCCATTGCACGCCGTCCGCAAGCCCGCGCCTACGGTGGGGGAACTGAGGGGTTGTTTTCCTCCTACACCCAGCTGTGCGCTGGCGCCTAGGGCACGCTTTGCCTACCGTGACCTATGTTGTACTCGTATTTAGTGACGACAGAGTTCACCTTGCGACGATTAAAAAAAAATTGGGAAAAAATATAACACAGTGTATATTGGAATCGATTCAGTTACTGTGATCTGAGCAAACTATATTCAAGTTTTGCATTTATACTAAAAATAATGTTGTAGGTATATCCATGGAGATATAATATGAAAGAGATATCGAATGGCATCTAATATACGTACCTTACTTTGACCAAGTTTCAAAAATTAACATAATTCAATGTTCAGCAGATTCAGGCCTATTATTATGATCATTAATTAATTCAGTTAATTATATAAACAGCGGGCCAAACAATTACGGTAATTATTTGATTGAATACAACGCAACAATTAATTTGAGTTCGAATTAGTCGCTTTTACGTAATTGTTGAGTTCGTACAAATATTCTATTTACGTATTAATTAATTTTAGTTAATAATGCGCTTATTATGTGCTTGATAGATTGAGGTTAATTTAAAATTGAAGGGCGGTCCTAGTGTGGAAAATCAAACCGCAACGCGACACTTTTTAGTACCGTCGAACCTCAAATTTTCGAACAATCCTGCTGAGCTCTTAGGGCTAATTTGATCATTCAATATAAAAACATCATCATCATCATCATCATCATAAAAACCTTAGTTCAAGTAAACTGAGCTCAGCGTAATCTAGTTTAAAGTCCCGTGTCATAAACATGAGCGACAACAAAATCATTGAAACTGAGTTTAGCGTAAACTAGGTTCAATTCATCGCGGTGAAACGCAAAATGAAGCTATAATCTCGATTAGGCGCTCAAACTGCGTTTTGTTTTTTATAATCGCGATTAGTTTATTGGTGAATTTGGCTCTTACTCTCAAGTTTTAAACTGTGAAGAACCAAGAGGACACCGGTGTCCGCACACCTATTGTCTTTCTATTGTATCTGTAATTACAGTATTCAAAATCGTCTTAACTTCTGCCATTGTTCGACTAAAAGAAAACAAAAAAGCCTATCAATGTGGGTTATTAGGAAAATTCACAACACCTGTTGTCACCACGTAAGGTAAATTTTGTCCGAGAGGTTTTCTAGGTACTTACTTTTGAAAACGTACGTAAAATTACGTTGACGTCTAAGGGCTGATTTCATCGTTCAATATAAAAACTTAGTTCAACTAAACTGAGCTCAGCGTAATCTAGTTTAAAGACCCGTGTCGTAAACATGGGCGACAACAAAAGAATTGAAACTGAGTTTAGCGTAAACTAGGTTCATTTCATCGCGGTGAAACGCAAAATGAAGCTATAATCTCGATTAGGTGCTCAAACTGAGTTTTGTTTTATATAATCACGATTAGTTTATTAGTGAATTTGGCTCTTAAGGTCTATCTCTACACATCCGTGTCGGGCACAGTGACGGAGCAGCAACGTGTGTCGACAGGCGTCTAAAAAAATATCGTTACATACATTTTCTATGAACTCGATTACACTCAGCCGACGCCGAGGTGTCAACGAGGCGTTAGGCCGTGTTTACGTAGACGCGGCGCGTCGCGCGTCATACATTGCAGCAGCGGGCCGCGACATCGCTCGCGCAAACACACACCTATTTCAATGTACGACGGACCGCCCGACGCGCCGCGCAACGCGACGCGTGTTCGTGAACGGGCACTTAGGCCCGTATTACAGAACTAAAATCAAGACTCAAGCATTACTTAAAACTAGTCTCAGTTGGAGTTTTAATTTTAGAACTTAACTTGACCAGAGAAACTGCAATCAATAATCACCTGAGCACTTTAAAATGTCATTTTTTACGTATTATAGAACAGTGCTTGAGGCAGTGTTCTTATTTTAAAATCACAATCAGCTCAGAATCGCTGCTTGAGGCGAGATTTGATCTTTGTTTTCGCAAGTGTAGTCGAGACCACGCTTGAGCAAAGATTCTCATGAAATTTTTTGTGGATTTGGAGTGAATCGAGTACCTACCTAATCAAAATGGATATAATAATATATTTGCAGAAGTAGATAATACAAATCAAACGTTTAACTTAAGTGTTCCTTTGAGATATTTACGAGATACGCAGGACCCTTATAATTTTGAAAATTTTAAGGAGAAGTACCTACAGGTTTTCAAAAGATGTTGTGAAATATTAAATTTTACTGATGATTGACAACGATTTAAGAAAACCACATAACCGTGGGCATCCGATAGCCCCAGAATCGCAAATTCTTGTCTATTTACGATTTTTTGACTTGGTAACTGAGACCTTATTTTTGTTTCTATGTTATGTGCGAAAAAAAAAAGATTTGCAATAGAAAACAAACTATTATTCAGGGTTACCACAATGATAGCTTACTCGCGTAATCAGAGATCAAAATCTCTACTCAAGCGTAGTTTAGTTTGATTTGAGTTTGAGGATAGTTCTAAAATAAACTGAACGCTTAAGTCGAGATTCTTCGCTCAAGTAGTAATCAGTTGAACGCAGTTTAAGTAGTACTTGAGTAAGGTTCTGTAATACGGGCCTTAGTGTCACAGCCGATGCCGCAACGTACCCGAGCCTTCCGATTCCACGCCGGGCCGTGACCGTGTTAATATTTTTTCCATGCAGCATGCTTTATTGATGGTAAAAATGAATGATGAGTTATTAATAGAGACTGTACGCTTATATAGCGTATTGTACCACTTGTCTAACCCGAAATTATATGGGTTGCAAGTATAAAAAAAAAATATAGATTGAGATCGGACGAAGATTAAATTAAGAAGGTGTATCAAAATTTTTATTTAAGCTTCTTAAATTCGTAATCTATTTCACCACACAGCACTTAGGTTACTTAGACTCAGACAAGCAAAAATAATGAAGTAAGGGAAGGCGGCGGCGCGTCCACGCCACTGACGTGTGTGAACAGAAAATCACAGGTAGGGCACGGAAGCTCGTTGTCAACGCGGCCACTGTGTTGCCCCGTCACCCGGCACAGATGTATGGGGATAGACCTTAATATAACGTTTGACGTTGATGTTGTTGTTAACTAATGTCATTGCTAATACTCAGTGCTGCCACGTGGTAAACTTCATTTTAGAAAACCTTCATTAAGTCGTAGGACGATGTGCTCGTAAAATTGGTGTAGTTTTAGGTAGATAGGTAGGAAAGTAAGTAGGTAGGCATGTAGGTAGGCAGCTAGGTAGGTAGGGGGTAGTGTAGGGTAGGGTAGGTAGGATACGGTTGGGTAGGGTATGGTAGACTCAGGTTGGTAGGGTAGGGTCAGTCGACGGGAGTAAAGCCGCAGGCAAAAGCAAATATATTATAAATCGAAGAGTTTGTTTGGTATCTACCAAACCGCGTTAATATGACGAAGTACTGGGTCGAATACAATAGCTAGTATTAAATAAACTAAAAGCAAAATATTAAGTGACTTTGACACTATTTATTTCAAGGGTAAAAAAATGCGTGGCATCTTGAACAAATCGATTTGCACAATTCTCTTTTCTTGTTTCTATCTTATGTTTTATTTGCTTACGGACCTGGTTTTAGCCAAAGCCACGTGTGAGGGCTTAAAAGCGAAGTGGGAGGAGGGAGTGAGGGCCTATTGGGGTAATTGCCCCAATCATCTCAAAAGGCCTTCCTAGAAACACGTTTGGTTTATTTGTGTTGATAGGCTCAATATCGACAGTGGAAAGATAAATTCGCTTAACCGCCACTTTAGTTGAAAATAAGTTATTAGTTATCACGAGAATCAGCATATTTTTCTACATCGATCAGTTTGGGTATCGTGTAACTCATAGAAATTTTTTGTGTTTCGAACCAATACTAGTTTCCCGATTTTTTTTTAACCAACGTTGCTAATATGTCTCTTTTGAAGTCAAATAATTCACTACCAGCTAGATATCTAGCTGGTGATTTTCGCTTAACCGACACTTAATTTGGAAAATAAAGGTTCTACATAACTTTTGAATTAAAGGATTATTAGATCATTTACTTTCACGAATAAATTTTATTTTTCATCTTTAGGAAACGAGATATGAATTTTACTGCCAAAAATATATTAATCACCTTTTTTTGTAAAGTATTCAAAATGGTGGTTCAGCGATTTTACCTTTCCACTATCGATGTAGACTTATGATTAATTGAATAGGGTTCAATTTCTTGTCTCGTTGTTTGATTCCCTTTGTATGTTTAAGGGAGCAGGTGTCTGTGATTGAGGTGTGAAGGTTTATTTATTAATTGACTGATATATCAGAGATCGCAATAGACTAGGATCCCATGTGAAAATAAGTTACGTTTGACATAACTTATTTTCACATGGATGAAACCTTAGATTCTCAGTAGCGTCTCATGTGCTTTGAATACCCTTGGGGGCCCTGGGCAGTACTAAGTGAGAAGGGACTTTGTGATAGTTACTTGAATTATATATTAAAATATCAGACATCCCGTTGACCTAGAACCCTGACATTTGCCATGAAGTAAGGGAAAAAATTTGAAAACTGAAAATTAGCAGACACGTCACAAAAAAAAAACTTTCTATTCGTAAAAATCTTCGAGACTCGATTTGGGAACTATTTATATAAGTTACTTTGGTGTTTCCTACTTCCGATCCGGATCCGATCCGACAAAAACCCGCTCTTGTTCCACTACTTTTCGGTACGCAATTGACAATTTCCGCACTAGTTCCGTACTAGTGCAGAAAAGAGCGCGTGCTCGACCCGCCACAATTTTATTGTAATGTACTTAATAGTTTTAAGGCTACTACGGACCATACTGTCACGGGTTCGGATCGGATTCGGATCGGCCGTAGAGCGAAACCGCTCTAAGAGCCAAATTCACCAATAAACTAATCGCAATTCATTCAAACTAAACGCAGTTTGAGCGACTAATCGATATTATAGCTTCATTTTGCGTTTCACTGCGATTTATTGAACCTATTTTATGCTAAACTCAGTTTCAATTCTTTTGTTGTCGCCCATGTTTACGACACGGGTCTTTAAACTAGATCACGCTGAGCTCAGTTTAGTTGAACTATGGTTTTATATTGAATGATGAAATCAGCCCTAAGTGTCCGAGTCCGACTCAGACTTTCCCAGTTTTTTATTCTTCTTAATCTTTATATGCTACCAGGCGATCATGACATAGAAAGAAATCAGAAGGTGACGGAGACTGCACTGGCTTGGGTGTATAAGGCGTTGAACGATCACCACGTCTTCCTAGAGGGAACGCTGTTGAAACCTAACATGGTAAGCTTTGACTTATTCAATGTAACTAGTAAACCTCCCACCCTTTTACACTGCAATTGGAAAATTTTGTTACAATTATATTTTAAACACTAAAAAATTGAAATTTGACATAGAAACATTGAGGATTTTTTTTTAAAGTAGGTAAAATCATCCGATGACATCCTCCACCCTTGGGCAAAGTGGGAGATAGTGGAGCATTGAAATTGTGTTTATTTTTTTAAGAAATAAGCAAAATTTCTGCAATTTATTATCAAAGAGAAAATGGAAAGTGGAGGGAGGGGATTAAAAAATATTCTCAGACCTATCAACGATATACAAAAAAATCGGTTAAGTAATTTCGGACGAGTTCGACAACAAAGTAGTCACTGATAGACATTTTTCACCATTGTCACCTTTATTGAATTGAACCGTGACTTGTCCTAGTGGTACAAATAAGGTACAAATAAAAAGTATTTTTTTTCATTTATATACACTAGTGCTTGACTGCGAGCCCACCTAATGGTAAGCGCGTGCGAGTCCTCACGACGGGGGATGCAGTGTCCCAGGGCAGGTGTGTCTTGGCGGTGTCGCTGGACATCGCCAACGCCTTCAACTCCCTGCCCTGGAGTTGCATTGGTAGGGCACTCCGGTACCACCGGGTGCCCGACTACCTCTGTCGGGTGATCGAGGCCTACCTGTCGGACAGGTTCATCATCTACCCCGGTCATCAGGGGGAGTTGAAACGGCGAGAGAGGTCGTGCGGTGTTCCGCAGGGATCGGTACTAGGGCCGCCCTTGTGGAACATCGGGTACGACTACGTGCTGCGCGCCGACCTCAACGACAGGGTCAGCGTGGTCTGTTACGCAGACGACACGCTGGTCCTGGCGCGGGGACGGTCGTACCAGGCGGCGGTCGAACTAACGACGCGCGGGGTTGCGACAGTCGTGGAGAGGATAGAGCAGTTGGGACTCGAGGTGGCATTGCACAAGTCCGAGGCCATGTGTTTTCACGGCCCTCGGAGCGCGCCACCTCCGGGCTCCCAATTAACGGCCTCCTATCCCTCGGTCTCCTATTCCTATTGTAATTTTATCTTTGGTGTACAATAAAGAATATATCTATCTATCTATCTAACGGTAGGAGGAGTTCACATCGGCGTCGGGTCGACGATGAAGTACCTGGGACTCGTCCTCGACAGCCGGTGGAACTTCAAGGAGCATTTCCGACGTCTGGCTCCCAGATTGAATGGGACTGGGGCTGCTCTCAAGCGGCTCCTGCCGAACCTAGGGGGTCCAGACGCCTCCTGCCGGAGGCTCTACGCAGGCATCGTTCGGTCCATGGCCCTTTACAGTGCGCCGGTGTGGGCGCCATCGCTACGAAAGCGAGTGGCGGCCCGGCTAACCGCCTGCCAGAGGGTCATGGCCATCCGGATGATCCGCGGATACACCGTACGGTGTCCTGCGAAGCGGCGAGCCTCGCGGGCGGGGCTTGGTTTAAGCCATGCTCTGGAGCGAGGAGGAGTGGCAGGCGGTCGCCTCCTTTTGCGAAGCAGTAATGCTAGCAAGGGAGGAGGCCGACCGCATTAGGCAAAGGAGCACACGCCGCCGCCGCCGCCGGGTTTCCGATCCCGATTTCCGGCTACCGTAGGCGCGGGCTCGCGGACGGTGGGCAATGGGTAGCTCGCTGTCCGTCCGTCCGGTAACAGACCGGTCCGAGCTCAGGTCGTCTACGGCGCGCACTGTTCCCGCGCGCCTCAAGGAGTTGCTACTGGGGCCAAAGGTTAT
The DNA here is from genome assembly GCA_958295575.1 of Leucania comma. Classification (NCBI taxonomy): domain Eukaryota; kingdom Metazoa; phylum Arthropoda; class Insecta; order Lepidoptera; family Noctuidae; genus Leucania; species Leucania comma. Next base: position 8,539,554 of record OY282482.1, on the reverse strand, counting down.
GTGAGAATGTCACCACAGGCCCCGGGACAAAGGCAAGGAACGGAAAGGTAGGTTTTTAGTCAGTGATTTGTCATTGGATGATTTTACCTACGTTAAAAAAAAAAAAACCTAATGACAACGCCGTCTAGTCCCAAACTAAACAGAGCTTATGCTATGAGAACTAGACAATTGATAAACATACTTAATATATTTCCAAATATTATAGATAAATTATACCCAGACTCATAACGAATGCTCATCACACAAACATTTGTCCTGGGTGGTAAACGAACCCACGACTTCCAGAATAGCAGTCAGGGCCACTAACCACTAGAACAACAAGCCAGTCAATAATCGGACGGGAAAACCGCAGTGGGAAAATTTCTCAAACACTGCTGTGACAGTATTTTTATATAAGTATCAGATTTTTATCATAATTTGTCCTAGTGATACAAATAGTATGGTACACGGCAAATAAGTTGAACTACATGGTTACGCACTGCCCCCTAACATCGACTGAGACTCGAAAATTAGATATAATCCTCGTCATACAAGTTCAACCATCATGACGATCGACCGTAACCTTAAAAATATTAAATTTTTTAGCCACGTACTATACATTACTTTCAATAATCTCTGCATTAGAGTTGCCCTAATTCATCGAGATTACGCGATCAGAGCTTGCACGAACATCGAGCACGACTCAAAGTAAAACTAGGTCGGACTCAACGCTCGGATTAAAACCTATATTGAAGGCGCAGAGACTTTGCATCCCTTTGTCCTATTTACACCCCTTTCAGGGGAACTCTTTATTCTCGAACGTGATCTTGCTTAATTAGTGAGCTATAAAGTAGAGGTTCTTTATTTTCTTAGTAGGGTTCCGTATCTCAAAAGGAAAAAACAAAACCCTTATAGGATCACTTTGTTGTCCGTCTGTCTGTCTGTCAAGACCCTTTATTTCGAGATCGCGTGGAGGTATCGAGTTGAAATAAAAACCATAGACCCAGGTCTGCGGTTCCTTGATGCAACAACAAGGCGAATTCGTAGTTCCTATACCTCCTTTTCAATTCAAATCATTGAATATCTACCTCCTCATTTAACCGGTAACCGACCGGACCGAGCCCAAGTCGTCGACAGCGCGTACTGTTCCTGCGCGCCTCAAGGATCTGTCAGCAAACCGTAGAGGCCCAGCCTGCTAGCTGCAGGCAGGCAGGGTCGAAGCCTACTGGGGCCAAGAGTCGACTTCTGAAAGGAAGAAGGAACGGGGTAGGTTTTTAGTCATTAAGAATCTGACACTATTTCCCGCTCCGCCTAAGGGCGGGATTTGTCATTGGATGATTTTACCTACCATAAAAAAACCTCCTCATTTAATATATTTGGTCATCAAGACATTGCTTTGTTTTCCAGGTGACTCCAGGTCATGGATGTTTAAAAAAGAACACTCCACAAGAGATTGCAACTGCCACTGTCACTGCGTTACTTAGAACTGTACCAGCTGCTGTTCCTGGTAAGAAACTTTACCTCCTCAATTGTATGAGATCCTAGTACTATCAAGGGCTGCTGAGGTTCCGTTTCCCTCGCATAATTGAATAATAACAATAATAGGCAAACAGTCCAGGCTGTATGGCAGTACAGGCAAGTAATGCGCCTGGCTGGGTTTGAAACCGCAACCTACGACTCGTAAGTCGGGGCCGTTACTACTCGGCCACTGCTCTGCTCCATTTCTAGTAGTTTATCATAATTACGTATTGCCTTGAAAAAGTAGCCTTAAGTCTTCTTTGAAATTCCAGGTATCACCTTCCTCTCCGGTGGGCTAACCGAAGAAGAAGCCACGGTTTACCTGAACGCTATCAACCAGGTAGCCCTGAAGAAACCCTGGGCTTTAACCTTCAGTTACGGCAGGGCCTTGCAGGCTTCAGTGTGGAAGACCTGGGCTGGCAACGATGCCAACACTAAAGATGCGCAACTTGAACTGTTGAAACGGACAAAGGTACCTGTAATCTGGTCTGCGCAGGTGAAACTGACAGGTCTTTTAGAGTCAGACAAAGTGAAATTGTATCAAAGATACAGGCCACTGGGTATTCAACATTAATTTTAGTATATGTGAAACCAGAAACACGTCTCTAGTATTTTTAACCGACTTCGAAAAGGAGGAGGTGGCTATGTTCGGCTGTATGTATTTTTTTTTTTATATATGTTCACTGATATCTCGGTCAATTGTGGACGGATTTCGAAAATTTTTGTTTTGATTGAAAGATTATGCTTCCGAATTGGTCCAATAAAAATTTCTTTTCGATCTGATGATGAACTTCGAAGATATAGGACGAAACTCTTCAAAAAAACATAGCAGAAAAGTCGTTTTTATATGTATGTTCACCGATATCTCGGTCAATTGTAAACCGATTTATAAAAAAATGTTTTTATTGAAAGATCATACTCCAGAGTTGGTTCCATAGAAATATTGGTTTGATCTGATGATGATCTACGAAGATATAGAATAGAACTCTTCAAAAAACCATAGCAGAATTGTCGTAACAAGTAAAATTGCTTTGTTTATGCATGTAGTTGGTGGCTGACTAAAGGAAGAAGGGGAAGAGATACATAGAACTGATCTGATGATGAAGACGGAAGGTAGGTAAGAGCCGGAACTTTGTAATCAATCAGTGTATCCTAGCCGTGTTTGGTATTATTACAATTATCATGATGATTTGATGATGGAACCGAATGGCGAAAGGTACCTATCTATTTAAGTTTGGCTGAGGGGTACTACAACTAAAGTGTGAAATAAAAAACTTTTTACAAAAAAAATACAACCGACTTCAAAAACACCAAAAAGTGCAAAATAACTTTAATTTCGAAAGTCGGTGTTAAGTAACGAAGAGACCAAACTATTATAGAAACACCGACTTCTGAAATGAAAGTTATTTAGGTATTTTTTTTGTAAAAAGTTTTTATGTAAATAATCTATGTACAAATATCATAAAAAATGACAAAGTTTTCAGATACCGCGTTGTCTGCACAAATACATGGTCACCGGTACATCCGGGTGACTGAGGGTTTGTTTGCTGTCGCACCCAGTTGTGCGCTGCCGCCTCATACCCGCTATGACCTGTGTTGTACTTAGTGTCTTTAAATATTTTTGGCACGGTGTAAAAATGATTACAATCGATTCAGTTACTGATTCTGAACATACTATATTCAGGTTTCGCATATCCTAAAAATAATGTTGTGTCTTCATCTTTCCTCAGTCATACTTTCTGGTTTTGTACGTCCCTTATTTAAGTATCCTTGTGAATTTGATGATTTATTAATTTATGTACACACAAACGCTTGATTACGGAGACGCGAAGCACTGCGCGGCGCGTCGGGCGGTCCGTCGTACATTGCCATATGTTTGTGTTTGCGCGAGCGATGACGCGGCCCGCTGCTGCAATGTACGACGAAACGCCCAACGCGCCGCGTCTCCGTAAACACGGCCTTAGGACTGGTCCGACGAGTGTTTTCGTGTCCTATTCGCCAGGATCGCGTGTTCGTGACTGGGTAATCCATCTCGTTTAACACGGTGGCAGAAGAGCTGACGAGGTTGAGTGTTTGATCGTGGATGTGCGACCCTGGCGAATAAAGACGAGAGTGTCGAATAAATCCGACGTAGATGGTTAAAACTGTTTAAAACGAAAAGAACATAAAGATAGAAAAGCACAGAAGGCGTTGCTTATTGCAAAAGAAATTTCTTCCAGTAGACCTGCATCAGGAGAGTAAAGGTCACAGCTCATTAGAGCCACCCGGAACCACTTCGTACCGCCTCTCCTTCGGCTAGTATTCTTTACATTTATTTATTTTATTATTTATGTACACACAAACACAGCAGAAGATACATTAAACAATAAAAATTGTACAAAGATACTGCTTATTTCTGAAAGAAATTTCTTCCAGCAGACCTGCGAAAGGAGGAAGAAATGGAAGAAATGTAGACAATAGTGTGTTGAAATAAGAGAAGAAGAGATTGTGAAAACTTAAGTCAAATTAATAAATACATATATAACTACATTAATAAATACATAAAATAATATAAATATAATGTGTGTATATATATATAAATATAAAATATATATTTATCAGACTAGAGAGGAAAGATAGTGCTCTTTGACTTTAGCCTTAAAAAGTGAAACAGTTTTCAGATCTCTAATGCTAAGTGGAAGAGAGTTCCACAATCTTACTGCGTGGACCCTAATCACAACATACACAATCTTACATGGACTTATATAGGCATGCGCTCACTACATTCACTCCGTAGCGTCACCGGATCGCCTCGGTCGTAAGTTGGTGTAGTAAACGCATACCCATACAAGTCCATATAAAGAATACTAGCCGAAGGAGGCGAGGCGGTGCGGAGTGGGTGCCGGGTGGCTCTAATGAGATGTGACCTTTAATCGATTCAATGCGCATTTGGTGTGCTCTGGTTTCTTAAATCCTATTTTGCCCACTATTTGGTTAAACTATCACTCCATTGGCCATGTCCAAGTCATGTCTGGGGGCTTACTCTCGAATTTAATTCCAATCGATCGCATTGGAATTGTGACTTTAGGTATTCTTGAATTCGATTTTAGGGCCAAATTGCGTGACCTTTTTGGGAAACTAAGTAAAATAGGGGATAGGTCTTGGCCTGTGGTCACGGAATTTTAAACCAATTTGGCGCTACCATCAAATTCAAGAGTACCTAAAGTCACAATTTCAATGCGACCGATTGGAATTAAACTCGAGAGTAAGCCCCCTGATGTCTTGTTCATCACTTGAGGAACATCAATCGTCATTATTATTTCAACCAAAAGTCGTTCACTGTTGGACATACGCCCCCCCAAGCGTCGACATAATGACTAATCTTGTGTGTTTCGTATCCATCACATTTCCGCCTTCTCCACCAGGTCATCGATCTAGCTTGTGGAAGGCCATCCAACGCTTCGTTATTTCGAACGTCTTCCAGTGCGCGGTTATCACTGTAGCACCTTTTGTTTCCGTCTATCCTATTCCGTCTATATCTTTCACTTGAGGATAAGACTTTTTATAAATATTTATTATTTTTGTTCCAGGCTAATGGATTGGCTTCCCAAGGCAAGTATGGTGGAGGCATCGCTTCTTCAGCCGGTTCAAAGTCAAACTATGCAGCAAATCATAGATATTGATCTGTGAATACTGTAGCAAGCTCCATGATTCTTGCTTTATAATATTTTGTACGAATAAATAACAGTGAAAAACGTGAATGTTTTTAAATCTACGAGTATTATCTATTTATATAAAAGTGAAATAATCAAATATTTTGTACGAATAAATAGCACTGATTAATCAAGAAATCTCAGAAACTACACCCCTATTTTTTAATTAGTGCACAAAAAAATGGGGTTCAATCAGTACCCGTTACTGATACTATTTGTGTAGTCAAAAGTATAAAAAACGAAATCCCAAAATTGTACACGAAAATTTGTCATTATTAGTAAATTCATAATTGAATCATCATTCATAACAACTACTAATAGAAAATACTAAGAGCAGTGTTTTTCCATTTTAATTGACATTTTTTCATTCATAAACAATAACCTGTACAATGTTTCCATAAATTGAGTGAGATTTTGGGATATAAACAAACGCTTATAACTTTGCTGTTTATGAATATTATGCAATGAGACTTTACTTAAATAATAACAAGACCTTTTCTAATAAGCCCTTTAAGTATTTGCCATAATTAAAAAATAGTGGTGTATAGCAAATAGAAATTTAAAATTTGGCAGGCAGTTCCTTATAGACATCCGCTAAGAATGGATTTCATGAAACTCCACGCCTAAGGGAGTAAAACGGGAGTTTGAAGTTTGTATGGAAAAATCGACTATCACGCGGGCGAAGCCGGTGATAGAAGCCAGTTGTTTATAAGTAACACACGTTTTGTATAACGATCTCATACAGTCTAAATTAAAAAAAAAAGAAACAGTTTTTTTAATATTAGCAAAATGTGGACGACCAATTCCACCACTGGGGGTCCAGAATAAAATACTAGATCCATGGTATTCATTTGTGCATTGATGTCTGACATACCCTGTATGGAAGCAGTGGTGGCCGAGTGGTAATGGCCCCGACTTACGAGTTGTATGTCGCGGGTTCAATAATCGCGGCGGCTTTTTGTAATTTATTTCATCACCATTGCTCTCAAAACGGTGAAGGAAAACATCGTGAGGAAACCGGCATGTCCTAGAACCAAAAATTCGAAGACATGTGACATTCACCAAGCCGCACTGGGCCCGCGTGGGGAATTACGGCCCATTCCCTCTCTTAGAGAGGAGGCCTGTATCCCAGCAGTGGGAACATCAAAAGGCTGATGATGATGATGATACCCTGTATATCCAATCTTTTCATAAGCGAATCAGCTGGGAAAAGTTAGTGCCCTACAAATAACACCCCCCTCTAAAAAATACCCCTCCCCTAAAAAAACCCCTTCCCTAAAAATTACCCTCTTCTTTTTTATTAAAAAATACAGTGGTTAGATAAAATCTTGATGATTTCATGCAACTGTTACTAATCTGATCGGTTCAGGCCTTGGTCCGGAGCGAGAGGGAACGAGTCGATGCCTGTTAGGCCATGGGAAAAAGTATGGAAGGTTCACTCGTGTTCCTAGAATGTAAAAAGCAACTGAAGGACACTTGAGTGGTTTTAGTCATTAAAAGTTTGACACGCCCTCTCGCTCCACCGTAAAGCGAGGGAAGTCATTAGATGATTTCTCACTTTAATATATGTTTTATTATTTATTTCGCCAATCTTTTTTATTGACTTAATTGTTTACTGACGCGGTCCAGTGGTGAGGAGTATATCAATTAAATCACATCAATGCCTATATATATAAATGTATATATACGTATATATATACAATATATCAATTAAAATGTAGGAAAAATAAAGTGTAATAAAAACACCCTAAACTCTTTATTGTCCTTCCGTACATCTTATTTTTTTCTAACCTCAACATTTCTCCTATTCAACTCTATAGGAAATAATAGAACGGTGAATATTATTTTTTTCAATTTCGGTGGCAAAACCGTTTCTTCAGTAACTGAAACTGAGGTAAAAGATTGTTCTCCTCGGATTTCGCGAGAATTATCTGTTTACTTAATTTTGACGAAAACTGAAAAAGTTTCGCTACGAAAATTGACAAATTTGCAAAATGCGTACATTCACGCAAAAAGGAAAAAACGTCCTGACTTGCCTTCTTCTTCTTCTTTAATTCTTTATTGAACACCATAACAACTTATACAATAAATGGATAACAAATGTCACGTACAAAGGCGAGCTTAACTCAAAGTTGAGTTTTCTTCCAGCAAACCATTGAGTAATAGAGAGAGAGAGACCCCCCGAGAGGCCTTGCAAAGTTTACAGAAAAAGGATTTATAGGAAAGGAAAAGGAAGAATAAAACTATTCACTTTATACTAATTAGATTTTACTATACTTTCCCACCTCCCCCAACATTTTCCAGGTAAACTTTTCTCGAAAATTATTCATAAATGATTACTTTAAGTCTTGGTAAATATATAAAAACAAGTCAATTTTTTAAATATTTATTCTTATAGGTAAATTTTTCAGCAAAAAAATTCAATTTAGGGTCAGAAGAGCTAGTTTTCTGGGTACATAGGTGTGACAGAATTATATTTTAAACAAAAAAAGCTCACTGTCAATCACAATATCATCGGCACGATAGGCTACGAAGGAACGGGGTAGGTTTTTAGTCAGTAAGAGTCTGACACTACTTCCCGCTCCGCCCAAGGGCGGGATTTGTCATTGGATGATTTTACCTACCATAAAAAAAAACCATATACTTAAAATTATATAAATTCGAGATAATTTCAAGTATCGATCGACTTTTGTACTCGTATTTTAATTGACTATTTACATTAAAAAGGATAAAAATAATATGGATTGCATTGTAATGGAATTTGAACTTTAGGGCCAAAGTCATCAATAAAACTAATCGTGATTATTTTAAACAAAATACAGCATTGCATTTCGCCGCTATGAATTGAATCTAGTAAAAGCTAAACTCAGTTTCAATTCTTTTGTTTACACCACGGATCTTTAAACTAGATTACCCTGAGCTCAGTTAAGTAAACTAAGTTTTATAGTGAATGAAGGAATCAGCTCTTAGAGTTTGTTATTCGAATAATAATCTCGAGTTCTGAATTCAAATATATATTAATTAATCTACCGAAAAAGTGTACAGGGACACCTCATACTCCAACATCCATCTCACAAATAAAAGGAAGATTTTCGTTACAATCTTGTTTTTCAGTGTATAGCTGGCCAGTATTATGATTGCTAACAGTTCCACATTCAAAAGGTATGCTGAAGATTGTGGGGGGTCTGGATTCTGGATAGACACCGTTTTCATCCGGGTACTGGCCGTTTTCGTTCGGTAAATAACCGTATTCGTTCGGAATTTGGCTATTATAGTACGGTTCTGGATCGTTACTGGATAGTACTACTCGAGCGTTATTGTATGGACTTTGGTACATGTCGCTGAATTTTTTACCTGTAAATGTAAAAAAAAATGTAAATGTAAGCCTGTATGCATTTTAAAAGTGAAAGTTGTGGGATTATTTTCTCCACTAATAGCAGAATCGTTTCTAACTTCTTTCTTTACTTTGTATTGATATATTTATTTGTATATACAATATACACCCGTATTTTTTTAATTAGTTCACAAAAAAAAATGGGGCTCAATCAGTACCCGTTACTGATCATATTTGTGTAGTCAGAAGTACAAAAAACTAAATCCCAAAATTATCTACGAAAATTTGTCATTATTGGTAAATTCATAATTGAATCATCATTCATAACAACTACTACTAGAAACTACTACGCGCAGTGTTTTTCAATTTTAGTGACATTCCTTCATTCATAAACAATAACCTTTACAATGTTTCCATAAATTGAGTGAGATTTTGGGATATAAACAAACGCTTATAACTTTGCTGTTTATGAATATTATGCAATGAGACTTTACTTAAATAATAACAAGACCTTTTCTAATAAGCCCTTTAAGTATTTGCACTAATTAAAAAATAGTGGTGTATATATAAATAAACGTTTAAGTCTGAATAGTGTGTTGATGATGAACTTAAAGCAGTAATAGCCATAAGAATTGTTGGAAAAAAAAAACAATGTTATATTTGAATTTGGAATCTTTCTTTGGAAGCTTTCTTATATGAGGGAGCTTAAAGTAGCTGCTGTAATTACAGAAGTGTCAAACTTATCTCTCATACTCTCAAAATCTAGGAGCGTATACTTAATAAACGGCTAGCGAGACATACAACAATTTCTAGCAGTCAGTGTGGATTCACACCGGGAAAGTCCACAACTGACGCAATCCAAACCTTGACGATATTACTGGAAAAACACCGAACCAATAAAGAACCTTGTGTTCATAGACTTAGAAAAAGCCTTTGATAGAGTATCGCGGGAGCTAGTCTGGCAGGCAATGAGAGCGCACGGGGTCCCAGAACACTATATCGGTTTAGTACAGGACATGTATGAGGATATTAGCACTCTCACAGATGAGAAGATCAGCGGGGCCTAAGCAAACCAAATTAGATTGGGAATGCATCAAGGATCGGTACTTAGTCCATTTCTGTTCAGCTAAGTAATGGAATATTTAACAAAAGACATCCAATCCCTACTCCATGGTGCTTGCTATACGCGGACGATGTTGTTCTGGTAAATAAGTCTGATTCAGCCAGATGCTGATCAATCTCCAAAAAGGCAAAAAGTTCTAAAAAACCATGGTCTTCTTATTAGTCGCAGTAATACCGAATACATGAAGTGCAGTTTTGACGATAAGACCGCGCCCGACATTGATATCTCCATGTATGGTTTAGCATTACCCAAAGTGACCCATTTCAAATATCTTGGATCGATACTGTCTGAAAACGCTAAAATAGACTTAGGTGTAGCTCATAGAGTCAGTGCCGCATGGATAAGATGGAATACCCTTAACAGGAGTAATCCGTGACACCAGCAGCCCAATAACATTGAAGAGCAAAGTTTACAAAACGGCTGTCAGACCCGCCATGTTATATGGCACTGAAAGCTGGGCAATAAAAAAGAGTCACGAAAACAAACACGTCAGGAAAATTAAAACGTTGCGATGGTCGGCTGGAGTAACGAGGCTTGATAAGGTACGCAAAAATACATCAGAAGCCCTTTTAAAGTTGCTCCCATAGAAGATAAGTTATCAGAGAGACGTATACGCTGGTTCGGACGAGGAGTACCCAGTAAAGAAGGCCCTAGCAATCTCAGAGAGGAGAAAAGGTAGAGGGCGCCCCTAGCTACGGGGTGGACATTCGTGCCCAAAGACCTGGAACGAGCTCAGCTTGACACAAAGACAGCCCAGGATAGACTATTCTGGCGCCTGAAGTCGAGGAGAGCCGACCCCAAATGATAATATAAGGCAAGGAAGACGAAAAAGACACAAAAAAGGTATCAAAGCAGTGAAGGCAAGAATTCAAATTAATCTGTCCGAAAGGATAAGATTTTATATCGGGAAGTGAATTTAGCACCCAAAATCAAGTCGCGTATTTTAAATGTTTACTTATGATTTGCATAAGATGTGATATGCAGTGATAGGAATAGGTAGTGCCTATTAGCCTAAACTTCGAAGAACAGAGACAAAAAACGGAGACTTCCTTAGGACTAAATTATTTCCGGGACATCTGTCTCGAAATTTCGAGACAACACATAAATACATTTAAAAAAATGTGTTATTTGGAATAAGTAATTCGTCTATATTTATCTAAAGTTTGCGATTAGACATAACATTTATAATTTATAACTCCATAATAACAACTTATCCTATCCATTATTAGTATACTCGTATATATCTCTCTCCTAGAGAAGAGGCCTGAGTCCTAGCAGTGGGAACATTATAAGGCTGATGCAATGCAATGCAAGGCTATATCAGCCTAGTGACACACACTGCGTGTGTTGGTATTGTTGTGATCAGAGAGGTCTTCTTAAAATGTGCATGATATAGATGACTTCCGTATTTTTTGACGCCTTTTTCATGGAGGAGTAGGCAGAGACCACAGACTATGTTATATCTAATACCTATGCAATTACTAATATTATAAATGTGATAGTTTATATGGATGTCCATTACTTAATTCCACTGAAAATGCTGAATTTGGTAGTGATATAGATTAAGGTGTGGATTAGCACATAGGCTACTTCTTATTAAAAAAAAAGTATAGTTCCCATAGGATACAAAAACAGTAGTACACGCGGGAAAAGCCGCGGGCATTAAATTGTTAAAAAAAAAACGTAAGGGTCCTTTCACACCACCGATATTGTCTGGCGATTCTTAGGAGATTTCCATTCAAAAAAAAACCTCATTAATATTAAGATCATAGCACTTTGTATACCTACATTCTGGCAAATAAATGAATTATTTATTTATTTTAAGTACCTTCTTTTTAAAGATAAATTCTTTCTACTATAGAGAATGCTAAAATGATAAAAAATTACCGTTTTATTATTTGAAAGCCTTTTTTTACACTTGAACTTTAGAAATCTCACTAAACGTAGCCGAGAGTGAGCTAGAAAGAAGATATTTACTTCGAAACGTGTACGGCTTTTTATAAAAACATTGTGATTCATTGTGTATTACGATCAACGAGTCATTTACAAAATGTTCTCCAAAAAAAAATTCAGAAAATTTTATGGTTGTAACGACTGTGTATGTTATTTAATAAGATATATCTAGTCGCAAACTTTAGGTAAATAACAATTTTTTTAAATGTATTTAAGTGTTGTCTCGAAATTTCGGGATAGATGTCTTGGAAAAAATTTAGTCCTAAGGAAGTCTCCGTTTCTTGTCTCTGTTCTTCGAAGTTTAGGCAAATAGGCACTACCTATTCCTATCACTGGTGATATGGCAACAGCGACCATAATCATGGCAAAAGTCCCCTCTTTGATTGTCTACAGAAGCATGGCGGCGTCCTTACATTCCGTACGATGTAGGTTCTCACTGAACACAGTTCGGGAGGTTCCTGCGCCGTATTCAGTTGGAAGAAATACCTGAGTTTCGACATTATGCGGAACGCCTAGAGATAACAGAGAAGCATACGGTGGAGGTGTACTTCACTTGGGTGGAGTACCACCGTGTCCTCTTAGGGGCAATCGGTGGCAGCGACCTATCACACCGGGCCCTGGTTCAAGCTATGGTCCGGAGCGAGGAGGTGGTCACCTCCTGCGAAGCAGTAAAGCTAGTAAAGGAGAACGACGCTTGCGTGAGGTAACGAAGACCCTTTCGCCCCAACCGTCGAGACCTCGACCCCGACTGCCAACCACGGTGACGCGGGTGTAGACATGGTACTCGTAGCTCACCGTCCGGCTGTCCAATAATCGACCGGACTGTGCCCCGTGTCGGCAGCATGTAGTGAGATGTTATGCTTGCCTAAAACTTCATCTACTCACTCTTGATTAAAATAATGAGGATGTAGTATTAGTGATGTAGTATTAGTAAGAATTAACCTTTTGAATACCGTAATTAGAGACGCAATAGAAAGACAATAGGTTTGCGGACGCCGGTGTCCTCTCGTTTCTTAACAGTTAAAGACAAAAATACATTACCTCGTACGCTGTAAAAGTCTCCTTGTGGCAAGAGTTTTCTTACACCTACGAAATATGTTTCGCTATCGTCGATCATACGTCTGATTTCAACAGCCTGTGCAGTGTCGTCTATGGCTGCCAGAGTTCCTCCTTCCATAAAGCAGGTTCTCATAGCTTCCTGCCACGTTTCACGCTTTTCACTTATCTTGTAGCATTTTTTTAACGTCTCCATTAATTTGTATCCTGTAATAAATCGTCATTTGAATTGCATTTAATTTAATATTAAATCCAGTAAATATCTGAAACTCTCGCTCCACGTGAAGTGGGATAGTTTGTTTGATGATTTTACACCCTAAAAATATAAGGCCTGAATTAAGATTCGTTACAATTGCAGCTAAAATCCAATCTCATGCGATAGCGACTCTTACGTAAAAGACATAAATATTTAAACTTGTCTGCAAAAATTAAAGATCGATTCGTAATGATTTCTGGTGTCTTTATGCTAAGAAAAAGAAACCAAATAACCTTGGTCAACAGTAGGGCATGCTTCTTCCACTCGTGCATCAACGTACTTGCAGACAAATGGTAATGGACTGTTGTTGAATAAACAATTCTCCACACTGAATTTCCCTGTGTCGATGTTCATAGTTATACAATTATCACCATTTGCCCGTATTACTCCATCAGCAGGCAGAGGATATGGTGTTGAATGTCCTGAAAAAAATTGTTTTTAGTTAATCACTATAGCGTCCTTTGCTTTTCACGTTAGTAATTTACTGATGTAGCGCTGCGTGATAAGTTTTAGTTAAAAATCAAAATAAAAAATGTTCCCGAATCTATTGTCTTTTTTATTATACAACATTACGAGTATTTTTAGTATATGTGAAACCCGAAACACGTGATTAGTATTTTTATGTAACCAATCTATGTACAAAATCATAACTGTATTATGAAGAATCAGAAAGTTATAAGCTTCATGTGCTGAGAACTTTCTGATTGGTCCGCACAAATACATAGTCACTGACCAACCGAGTGGTTGTTTTACTCCCGCATCAAGCGTTGTGTGCTGGCACCTAAGGTCCACTATGACTTGCCGTGATCTGTGTTGTACTTAGTATCAGTGGTGTCAATCTTGAAACTTTTTTTGAATATTTTAGGGAAATATATCAAAATGATTGGAATCGATTCAGTTACTGATTCTGAACAAATTATATTCAAGTTTCGCATATACTAAAAATAATGTTTCATATGTAAGAACTCACATCAAAAACCGGGTCTAGCTCTAGAATAACTAAGAAGGAACCTACTTAATGAGATATGAAAAACGACCATCATCACTTTCACTAAGGGGAGGCTGGACTGCTTGTGTAGATACCACAAAAAAAATATTGAAAAGATGAGTTGTTGAGTAATATCTAGTATTCAATTCTGAGTACATACCATCAACAGTAATAAATTCTTCTAAATTAAATTCATCGTGCAGTCCAACTAAAATTTCCGTGACATTTGGAGCTTCTTTCATTTTATCTGTTAAGGTTTTTACCAAAACCCATTCATGTTGAACTTGCGGGTAAAATAATGTTGCTCCTTCATCATCACAAGCCAAAAAAGCAGTTTTCCATGATGATACATTTGCGTCCCAGTGAACTTTGTAGAACGCGTTGAACTCCTCAATGTAAGTATAATCTTTTCTAAAAAATTGTATATTGCGAGAGACGGCGAAGGGCAGACATATACCTGCGGTGGTAAAATTTTATTTAATATCGATGCCGGAACGGAATTAAGTAAATACAGAAGAAAATATACTAAATGCAATAAAATTCATAAGGATGCGGAAATATTCGAAAGAGTTAGCACGATCAAAGAGCAAACTGAGGGACCACAGATGAGTTTTAGTCAGTAAACTGACACTATTTCGCTCGATTCAGAGCAGGGGAAAATATTTAAAGACTTTCCACTGGAAATAAAGTGGGCTGTAAAACATGAAGCTTTCGAAAAAAACAAAAATCAGAATAGATGAAAGTAAACGAAATGAGCCCAGACGCGTCAGATTTTACCGACGAATATTGTCGCGCCAGGATCGTGTTTGCGACTAGACACTAAATCTCTTGTGACAGATGAGCTGAAGAGGTGGAGTAATACATTGATGTGCGACCCTGGCGGAATAAACACGAGAGTTTTTGTCGGATCTATTGGGCGTTTGAGCCACGCACCTCCTCCTTGCGTCGTATTCCTCAATGCTAAGGGTCGTGACCTGCTTTATCACTTTCATTCACACGACGTTTCTCCGTCTGTTTCTTTCTCTGGCGGTATGAAGGGCATTATATACCATAGAGTTAAGAGCGGTGCGGATCTGGTCGGACCAACGTATTGGGCTGCGTCCACGAGGCCTTTTCCCGTCCAGTTTACCGGTCACGATAAGCCTTTCGAGGTTGCCACCGTCCTTCCTTGCAATATGACCGAAGTATTGCAGAATCTTGCTGAGACACTCGGATGACAACCGCGAGGAGATTTTGAGTTCTCGCACGAACCCCCTTAAAATGTTGCTTAGATAATGTGCTGATTATGTAAGTAAAATGGAGGAAAAAATACTCACAAAAGAGAATCACAGATTCTGCAAGCCTCTTCATTTTTAACCAACTTCAAAAAGGAGGAGGTTATTGCAAACGATGTCACACCCCACTAAATGAACACGATCGGTGAACATGACATTTTATACCCCGTATGTAAAAAAATGGTTCTTATTTTATGGTCGGGTAAAAACTGGGCATAGAGCTGATGTAGAAGTTTTTGTTATACAGGTTGATCATAAAATAGGAAATTACAAAATAACTTCACTTCTGGTAGGTAGGTTTACTTTTAGTTACTTTTCGGAATCCTCGCACGCGTGAGGGTACGGCCTTCAAGCCTCAGCCTCGCGACCCAGTTTTCCAGCCACAGTAGATGCCTTGCGGATGGCGAGCATTGAGAAGCTCACCGTCCCGACCCAGCTCGAGTCGTTTACAGCGCGTAGTGTTCCACGCACGTCAAAGAGATGTCAGTAAACCGTAGGGGGCCAGGAGAGTCAAAGTCTATTGGGGCCATGGGTTGTGTGAAAGAGCACCTCGGGACCCTGGAACGAAGGCAAAGAAGGAAGAGGAGTGTGTTTTAGTCAGTAACAGTCTGGTACGCCTCCCACTCCGCTTACGAGCGGGAAAAATCATTGAAGTTATTGGTTAATTTCTCAGTTAAAAAATCTTATACTAAATGTAAATAACATAACCCAATCAATGTTAAGTAGGTTAAGGGTGAGACACACTTGAGACAAGACAGTCTTGAGACAGACTATTGTTTTACAAAACGATTATGAAGATGCGCACTTTTGAGCCAAAACGTCCTGTAGACAACATTGTCTAATACCAACAAAAACTGTACATTGACAAGTCTGTCCAATGACTGTCCGATTCCCTTTTTTCACACTCACACACACGCTTCCATCAAAAACAAAAGATTTTTTTTAGGTGGGAAAATCATTTAATGACGTCTCCCGCCCTTGGGCGGAGCGCGAGGTTATGCCAGACTGAAAACCCACTCCTATTGCTTTATACCAGGACCGAATCTTCCTTTCAGAAGCAGACCCTTGGCCCCAGTAGGCTTGTAGCAGACCCTGCTGGGTCCATACGGTTAGCTGATAACTTGAGACGCGCGCCCGGACGGTTGCAGCTATTCAATCGTGGCGCTACGGGTCTCGTAGTGCAGGTCGCTCAGGGCCTCAAGTCTGCATTTACAATAGTGTAAGAAAGGTCTATCATTGAATTTATAATTGTTGATTTTGACAAGTTTGGTAATCTATACTTATAATAAATCTGTAGAAGTAAAAATTCTGTACATTGAAAATATCAAAAAAATAAATGCCAGGGGGTGTTACTAGACCGACACCGAACCCAAAAATGTGATTAAAAAAATTTTTGTCTGTCTGTTTGTTCAGGCATCACGCAAAAACTACCGTTTCGATTACGATGAAACTTGGTATAATTATTCTTTAATATCCTGGGCACCACACTAGTACTTTTTATCCCGGAAAAGTATATACAATAAAAAACAAACTTAATTTTGCGGTTCGATCCCTAGACCCGATTACTGTACCAACCGCAAATAATAAGTTTGTCGTAGGTTACATCACCCGCAGTGGAGTTTACTAAGGGGCGCTGCACACGGCTAAGATACTATAATATAATGAGACACAATTGGTTTTCTATTGTTATTAGCCACAAAGGGCCAGCGCCGGGACAGAAATATTAATACCGGTATAATGCTCGATAGATAACGTTCTACACAAATAGCACTTTACTTACACAGCGCCGGTATGGGCGCCATCGCTACGAAAGCGAGTGGCGGCCCGGCTAACCGCCTGCCAGAGGGTCATGGCCATCCGGATGATCCGCGGATACCGTACGGTGTCCTGTGAAGCGGCGAGCCTCCTTGCTGGCCTACCACCGTGGGATTTGGAGGCAACAGTTCTTGCACACATGCATGACTTACGCGTGGAGATGCAACGTCGGGGCGAAACTCCGCTGCCGCGACAAGTCGCGGCATGGCGGACAGAGCTCCGGCGGGATCTCATGGTGAAATGGCGAGAGCGATTGTCGCAACCTCGTGCTGGGCACACCACGATCGAGGCGGTAAGGCCCCTCTTTGAGGCGTGGCTGGAAAGGCCCCACGGCGTCGTCACCTTCCGATTGGCGCAGGTGCTGACCGAACACGGCAAGTTCGGTCCGTACCTGTACAAGATTCGTGCGGAGACGACGCTCGGGTGTCGCCACTGTGCGGACCGCCCGGTGGACACGGTAGAGCACACAGTCGAGGTGTGCCCCGCTTGGGAAGAGCATCGCCGTGTCCTCGTGGGGGCGATCGGCGGCGATCTCTCGCGCCGGGGCTTGGTTCAAGCAATGCTCCGGAGCGAGGAGGAGTGGCAGGCGGTCGCCTCCTTTTGCGAAGCAGTAATGCTAGCAAAGGAGGAGGCCAACCGCATTAGGCAAAGGCGCACACGCCGCCGCCGCCGCCGGGTTTCCGATCCCGATTTCCGGCCTCCGTAGGCGCGGGCCCGCGGACGGTGGGCAATGGGTAGCTCGCTGTCCGTCCGTCCGGTAACAGACCGGTCCGAGCTTAGGTCGTCTACGGCGCGCACTGTTCCCGCGCGCCTCAAGGAGTTGTCAGCAAACTGTAGGGGTCCAGCAGGGCTGAAGCCTACTGGGGCCAAAGGTTATGTGAGAATGTCACCACAGGCCCCGGGACAAAGGCAAGGAACGGAAAGGTAGGTTTTTAGTCAGTAAAAGTCTGACACTATTTCCCGCCCCACCCAAGGGCGAGATTTGTCATTGGATGATTTTACCTACGTTAAAAAAAAAAAAACTTTACTTACACAAAAAACTCATTGATTAGTTTCGTCGTCCACGCGAACGAAGTCGCGGGCACAGCTAGTCTACTAATATAATGGTGACTCCAATGATCAACCACCGACACTCCATTGAGAGAAATGGCGTAGAATGGTAATCTCGTACTTACCTACATAACGACAAATGAATGTCTGCCTTATATCATAACAAAAACCAAACACAGATACAATAACAACAACAAAACACTGAAAACGCCGGCCGGCGGCCGCTCTAAATAAACAGTAAGCAGTAATGTCACTTTGCCTTTGACAGCTAAAAGACCACAGACCGACCAACGATCGGATTTGCAGATTACGAACTTTTAGCAATATGACAATTGAATCATGTTGGAATGACGAATTTATAAAAATAGGAGACTTGGGGCTCAGACACTTTGTAGACAGTTTGTATTTGATACAAAATAAACCTATTGCAGCTATTCAATTAACCTATTTCTATTCGCCCAGGCCGTGCGGCATGGGCAGGTGCGGCGGCGTGCGCGCCGTCTCCATCATTTCTGAGAGTCCCGTCGCTGCTGCTTCTGTACACCCACCGCAAACACTGTATTATCATCCAAACAAGTATAAAGAGGAAAGGCAAGGTAGCGTCTTTCTATTGAGCAGTTTAGCAATGGATTGGAAAAACTGTTCATATGGAAACCATTGCTCAGCCATGGGAGGATGTAAATTCATTTAAAAAAACCGACCAAGCGCGAGTCGGACTCGCGCACGAAGGGTTCCGTACCATTCACTAGGTAAACAACAAAACAACAACGAAATTGGCAGAAAATGTAGTTTTTTGTATGGGAGCCCCCATTTAGTATTTATTTTAATTTTATTATTAAAGTAAAAATAACACTGAGTATTTTGTGAATATTTCAAGTGCCTACTGTTGCCATTATTGATATCGAGCAAAAAAGGGTACAAAAATCGCTTTTGTTGAATGGGATTGTGTATAATAAATATTTAAGGGGGGCTCCCTTAAATATGTATTTTATTTTGTTATTAGGTAGTATTTGTTGTTATAGCGGCAACAGAAATATATAATTTGTGAAAATTTCAACTGTCTAGCTATCGCGGTCTTGAGATTCAGCCTGGTGACAGACAGACAGCGAAATCTTAGTAATAGGGTCCCGTTTTTACCCTTTGGTTACGGAACCCTAAAAACTAAACCTCCGCTTGTCCTTTTATAGCAATAAAAGGACAAGCGGAGGGTTAGTTTTTGACCTTTCTTAACTTCCAAAAACAAAAATCAAACATGCTGTATAATCCATATCTAACTGTTGGATGTCAAAGGTACATTTGAAAAGATAACAGACATATTAAAGTGCTTGTTTGGCTCTGACAATTCACTATTGTACCATTTATTATAATGTTGGTTTGTTATATTTATGTTCTTATCAACCAGCAAAGTCTGCAGACATCCTGTCATTTTAACTTTTCGTAGAAACATGGTATCAGCAGCTTGTTCAGATGTGAATACGATGTGGATTGACGATACCACAATAATTGTTGTAAGATATATATAAAAACATTTGTATTCGTATAGTTTTCAACGTTAAAAAGTATGATCATGTCCTTTTTATGGTTGGTAGAATCATCCAATGACCTCTCCCACCCTTGATTGAAGCGGGAGATAGTGTCAGACTCTTACTGACTAAAAACCTACCCCGTTCCTTCTTTGCCTATCATATCGGGGTCGAGCTTTCTTTTCAGAAACCGACCCTTGGCCCCAGTAGACTTCGACTCTGCCTGCCTGCAGCTAGCAGGCTGCACCTCTACAATGATCACGTATCAGGCTTTCACAAGGTTCTCAAGTAGCTCCGCCGGACCACTCGGATATTATGTCTGCTATTTAGTATCCTTCACAACCCTAAAACTCCCTCTTCCTTGTGGGAACACTTTTCCTACTCTCTTCTTTCTAATGCACGTTGCAGGCCGCATTTTAAATATCTCCTTAAATCTTCTCCCCACTCCTCAAAAAACTATTACTACTCCTGCACTGCGCACGCAGTACGGTTGTGGAACTCACTACCGCCTGACTTTTGGCGCTTCCTAACTCTTGCAGTTTTAAAAAAAAACAAGTGAAAGAACATTGTGAAGGAATTGTATCTTTTTACGCAAAGCGAGGGGAGGCAGAGGTAAGCGTTGAATACCACGTTGCCCGGGTTTACCTCGCCTTAAACAATTTTCAAAAACAATAAACAATTTTTTACGCTATAGCGATCGAAACGTTTACCATCTTTGGCTAGAGAGCTAAAGTTGGTCGTTCCGATCGCGATCAGAGGATTGGTTGAAATCTTGGAGCGGGCCAATCGAATCGTCGAACGTAAGAATGTAAAACCAACTTGCACTAGGCACTGATGCCTTAGCAGGAGCATTCATACGGAGTGTGATACGGAGCTAGCTTGGACTCCAAAAATGGACATAGACTACTTTTTATCTGTCTTCGACTTCAGATCCACAATAACCAACATACACGCGAATGAAACCGCTGGCGGAAGCTAGTAGATATTATTAATTATTGTTAAAGTAATTAATTTAGAACTATAATAAGTGATACAATGTTGCATTCGGACATGAGGCAAACCACTTCGTTACGTAAGTTGTACACGATGTAGGTCAGTCTGAAGATCAAAGCGGTCATAGGCTAGGATATAATTTATCAATACTGGAACGCATTGTAAACGTATCCGGTTGTTCCTAAAGGTCCATGATTCTATTGCCCTTCATTTCCCACCGCGTCCATGAAAAAAAAACCGTGTTTTGAAATGTTCCTACATTAATTCCCAACGGATCCACGAGATTCGTATGGTACAGTCATTAAAAATATTTTCTTAATAGCCTACTGTTTGGAACGAGTAATCCCAAAGATTCGAATATACATATGTGGATTATTTATTAAAATAACGAAATATGCTTAAAGATATATTACAGAAGAGCGAGACTACGCTCCGCTTTCAAATTATAGACCTAACCATCATCATCATCAGCCTTTTAATGTTCCCACTGCTGGGACTCAGGCCTCTTCTCTAAGAGAGGGAATGGGCCGTAATCCACCACGCAGGCCCAAAGCGGGTTGGTGAATGTCACATGTCTTCGAATTTTTGGTTTTAGGATATGCCGGTTTCCTTACGATGTTTTCCTTCACCGTTTTGAGAGTAGTGGTGATGAAATAAATTACATAAACTAATGCGCCTGGCTGGGTTTGAACCCTACAACTCGTAAGTCTGGGTCGTTACCACTCGGCCACCACAGCTCTACCTAATCAAATATACCTATTCCAAAGCGGTTAGATGCCTATCGGTTATAAAATCGGGACCATAGTCTGTAGAGCTCTTGGAATTTTTAAAACTAAGGAAAGAATCGTGACTAAATATGATGGAGCTATACACTTAATATAGGCTTACTCCCTTTTTTTTTCGGTATGTTAAAATCATTCAATGATATCTCCCACCGTTGGGTGGAGTGGGAGATAGTATCAGACTTTTACTGACAAAAAACCCACCCCGTTCCTTCGTAGCCTTCGTACCAGAGCCCTGGTGTACACTTTCACATTTACCCATGGCCCCAGAGTAGGCTTCAACCCTGCTGGGCCCCTACAGTTTGCTGACAACTCCTTGAGGCGCGCGTACAGTACGCGCCGTCGTCGACTTGGGCTCGGTCCGAACAGTTACCGGACGGTTGCACAGCAAGCTACCCATTTCTCGCCGTCCGCAAGCCCGCGCCTACGGTGGCCAGAAATCGGGATCGGAATCCCGGCAGCAGCTGCGGAGTGAGCGGCGTTGCCTCATGTGGTCGGCCTCCTCCTTTGCTAGCATTACTGCTTCGCAGAAGGAGGCGACCGCCTGCCACGGTTCCTCGCTCCGGACCATGGCCTGTACCACCCACAAGGACACGGCGATGCAGCTCTTCTTCTTTAACAGTTCCAGTTTATTCTCGAAGTCCCTTGCTTAGACACGGTGATATTATAGAATACGTAGAATAAGCAAAGAGCAATGGACATCGACATGGGACATTAAGAGACGGTTACAACATTGTGTCTTTATAATGTCGAGTTTTGTTATTTGCGGTTATTGCAATACAGAGCTCAACGTGGTTTGCGCTCCTAAAGACCGTTTGATGTCTCTCATTCCTTGTAACCTTACGGCTACATCTGACGTTACCTACCTAACTATGAATGGTGACTACCACTGGGACAACACTATGACGAAAGTCAGAGAGACAGCCCCAATCGACTGCTATACACCGTTATATTATGGTCCTTTTAAACCCGTGGAGAGTCGATTCGGTACATGAAACACTATCTATTTGTAAAAAATAAAAAAATAAAGAACTTATTTTATATACGCATGTACGAAATTAATTTTTTCAGGTGAACATCAGCTGAGCGAGTCCAATGACCTGTAGGTAGTTGTCGATCATTGCGTACTTACTACCTACAGGTCATTGGACTCGCTCAACACATTTTTTTGTTATTTTTGATTTTACTATTTGTTGTTATAGCGGCAGCAGAAACATATTTGTGAAATTTCGACTGTCTGTCATGGGTCATGAGATATAGCATGGTGCTGTTACTAGGCTGTATCTCATGAACCGACAAACGGACAGTGGAGTCTACTAAAACTCTACTGTCCATCTGTTTGTCTCAATAAGGTCCCGTTCTTATCCTTTGGGTATGGAACCCTAAAAATGAATAATAGACTACACTAAACACACTACACTAAAAACTGGCGAAATAAAAGAGAATGTCAAGCCAAGCCAAAAGTCATAAAAAAAATTAAGGAAAAAGTAGTTGAGGCATGTATTTACGGAAGACGTCGACTTTCTGAATCACATCACATCACATCGACGCGGCCCTCAAGGAGATTCCAGCAAACCGTAGGGGCCCAGCAGGGTCGAAACCTACTGGGGCCAAGGGTCTGCTTCTGAAACGAAGACTCGGCCCTGGTATGAAAGGCAACAAAGGAAAAGGAGTGAGTTTTTAGTCAGTAAAAGTGTGAGACACCCACTCGTTCCGCCCGAGAACAGATGTTACTAGATGATATTCCCACACAAAAAAAATAATATTTACTTAACTAGGTTCATTATAAGGATAATTAATTACAATATCACATTATTAACAGATTTATAAAAATCCCAAGAAGGACCCGAGGCATAAACCGAGCACGAATCTAAGGCTACAAACTACTTTTTCTAACCCACGTAAACCCCTCAAATCTTCCTGGTCTCCTAGTACTTTGAACTTTTGTTCTAGTCCGATCCATTCACGTCTTGTTAAACTTCTGCATTAAAACTGTGAACAAGTTGGCCTGTGATCAACATTTCGTGCAAGTTTCTATAATAAAATGCTCCGCGTTTTGTGAATACAAAACACTCTGTCGAAGTTCCTAAGTTTGAGAGGCCATGAGAACTGCGAGAAGTTTTTTTTTTCAGTTAAGTAATATTCTACAACTATCACATAACGCCATCTAGTCCCAAACTAAGCAGACCTTGTGCTGTGAGTGAAGAGCCAAATTCACCAATAAACTAGTCGCGATTCGTTAAAACAAAACGCAATTAGAGCGACTAATCGAGATTATAGCTGATATTGCGTTTCACCGCAATGAATTGAACCTAGTTTACGCTAAACTCAGTTTCAATTCTTTTGTTGTCGCCCATGTTTACGACACGTATCTTTAAACTAGATTACGCTGAGCTCAGTTTAGTTAAACTAAGTTTTTATATTGAATTATGAAATCAGCCCTAATAAATATACTAGCTTCCGCCAGCGGCTTCACTCGCGTGAAAGTCGGTTCTCCATACAAAATATTAACTCCCTTTTACCCCCTTAAGGGTGGTCAAAACAGTTCTTTGCGGATGTCTATAATAAAGAACCTACCTGCCAAATTTTAAGTTTATAGGTGTTATAGATCCTGAGATTTCGTGATTAACCAGTAAATGGTATTACGAAAAATCTTTTGAACTATTCCGCTGCTTTAGCAGGCATCGGTTTCGGCATTCTCCTTCAATTCTGTTGACAGCTCTTTGAGGCGCGCATGAAACATAACGTGCCGTTGATCCAGGCTCGGCTTTTAGCCTTAATTTCGGAGAACAATCTTTTTTTTTTGTGGGATTACCATCAGGTGAGATTGCAATCAAGCACTAGTTTAAATCAATTAAAACAAAATAAAAAAAAGTGGATGATTGGATCCATACTATGTGGCTCATCTTCTTGATACAATATTTTACTTAATTCAATCGCGATTCAAACAGAACTTCAAGAATCCAAACAGTTTCAAATAATTTTATCTTCAAAAAGATGTATTTAATCTTGTACTGTCACTCCAAATGTACGACTGATAACTTTTGTTTTACAATTGTGCATCAAAAATGAAAACTAAATTTGTCAGCTGCGGTCTTCCCATCCGATTAAGATTTGGGTGTCTTCAAGGCTGAATAGACTCTTAATAAACTATTGCGCCTCACCATCAACAATTGATCAGGTGGGATCGCAGTCAGGCACTAGTTTATCTAGAATAAAAAAAAATCTCTGAAAATGACACATTTTAATTTTGATATAAATGGCAAAAGGTTATTGTATGGATTTTCTACCTCAATCACAAAATCTGGGTGATTCTCTTTAAAACTTAGATTCGTCATTTTTTTCCGATATAATACAAATGAATAAGTTAATAAGAATTAATTAAATTTGCTTTTTTCCCTACGGTTATTTATTGTAGATGGAATAAGAAGCAAAGGTATGAAACCGTTAATATCCTAATATTAAAAATATGAAATTTAAATATTTTTTTAATTTAGAACACAGATATCTACGCGTTAATTTGTTGGTAAAAGCAAATTATTGTATAAATACTCGTAGACATGATTATTTATGATTCAATATTATGTACTATATTATAGAAATCGTCTAAAATACGAATAGCTGGTTTGCAAATCTCAGCTGCTATGTGTGTTATTGACATTTTGCGGCAGTGGCAGCTTGCAAAATTTAAACTAGCTATCGATTAATTGGATTTAAATTGTAACATGGATATAGAGAGGATTGATGTGGAGGCAATGCAGCCATAAATACACTTGCTTATTATGGAAACCAAAGACATTAAATTATATAGGGTGACTGGTAATTAGTGAACGATACTTAAACACGTGATTGTAGTCATGATAACAAACAACTTTTACTGTGGGACCAAACCTGAAATCATGCGGAGGATACGCCAGGGTGTCGTCACTGTGCGATACAGCCGGAGGACACGGTGGAGCATACTATAGAGATGTGCCCCGCCTGGGTGGAGCTTCGCCGTGTCCTCGTGGCGATCGGCGGCAGCGATCTCTCTCGCAAGGCCTTGGTTCAGGCCATGATCCGGAGTGAGGAGGAATGGCAGGCGGTCGCCTCTTTCTGCGAAACAGTATTGCTAGCAAAAGAGGAGGCCGACCGCATCAGGTAAAGGCAACGGGGCGCTCGCCACAGCCGCCGCCGGGATTTTGATCCCGATTTCCGGCCAACGTAGACACGGGCTTGCGAACAGCATGCAATGGGTAGCTGTCCGATCGTCTGATAACCGAGTGGACCGAGCCCAAGTCGTCGACGGCGCCTACTGTTCCCGCGCTTCAAGGAGCGGTCAGCGAACCGTAGAGGCCCAGCCTGCTAGCTGCAGGCCGGCAGGGTCGAAGCCTGCTTGGGTCAAGGGCCGTTTTCTGAGAGGAAGGCTCAGCCCCGGTATGATAGGCAACGAAGGAACGGGGTAGGATTTTAGTCAGTAAGAGTCTGACTCTATTTCCCGCTTCGCCCAAGGGCAGGATTTGTCATTGGATGATTTTACCTACCATAAAAAAAGGTCTTATATCACAAATACCTAAAGGAATAAATCTGAAAACTGTATATTTGCAGTTAAGTCTCAAAAATGACCTACACTTTTCGATTAGAAAAAATCTTCAAGACTCAAGTCAAATTTTCAAGATTCGGAAATTGAACTATATTTTACATAAGTTAATTTGTACGGAACCCTTGGTATACGAGTCCAACTCGGACTTGCCCAGTTTTTTCTTTATTCCTTCTAGTTAAACTGAATCTGTGTTGCAATGAGATTGAAGCCAACGTAAACAGCTGTCACCAATTCAGATGCCTGTTAAACGCAACACATATCACAAAGCTACGTTTAAACAATGGGATTTTGATGGAAAACGAAAATCTATAAACGTTATAGTACACTCCGTTAAATTTTGGTAGTTTTAATCCCGCGAAGGGTCGATTCGGTACATGAAATACTATTGATTGTAAGGATAAAAATGAAAAATAAAGTACTTTTTTTTCAAACTCGAATTAATTCACGAATTTAAAAAAATATTTTCTTTAAGTAAAAGTCAGCTGAGCAAGGCTAATGAACTGTAGATAGCATGAACAACCGACAACTACCTACAAGGTCATTGAATCGTTTACTGAAAGAAATTAATTACGTACATGAGTATATTGATTCGAGTTTTTGCAAAAAAATTACCTTATTTTTTAAATTTTTCTTTACAAATCGATAGACTTTCATGTACCGGATCGACCCTCCGCGGGATTAAAGCGACTAAAATTTTATGGTGTATATATTTAGTAGAAGTAGGTATTCAAATACCCCGACTGAAAAGAGGGGTGTTATAAGTTTTTCGTGTCAGTCTGTCTGTGTGTCTGTCCGTGGCATCATAGCACCTAAAAAAAAAAAAAAAAAACCTACACGAATGGACCGATTTTTATGCAGTTTTTTTTTTGTTTGAAAGCTGACGTAATCGAGATAGTTCTTAGCTACAATTTATGAAGATCTGTGCAGGTATTCAAGATCATCAGCTTGTTTGTTAACTGCGGTAGGGTTTTTAAACACTTAAAGCGTATTTACTTTATTTAAAAAAAAATGTGTGACCTAATATTTGAAATACTCGTGGATAATCACGTGCCATTGAACTGGTCTGATGATGGAGCTCGAAGGTAAGAACCTTGATTGCTTATTAACATATTAAACCTATCGAATTTGAGCTCATTAGATTTACCTTAACCAGTGCTATACATTTCTTATGATGACAAGGACCTGATGCTAGAACTGGGAGATGGCTGATGGAACTTTGGAATGCCTACTAAGTAAATCCATCGAGTCTGGGCTCATTAGATTTGTCTTGACCAGTTCTATACATTTTATATTAAAGACAAGGGCTGCCGAGGGTTTCTTGAATTTTTAATTTTATAGTTATGTAGCGACATCTATGTCGTCACAAATGAACTAATCCTGCATCGCGCAAGTAAGATTCGCGGCGCGATTGGAACATATAGAACAAACCCGAAATCATCTATCGGGCAGTAGCCCTACCAGATATAACACCTGTCTGGTCGGAGGATCCTCCCTTTTCAACGGAGGTATGTGTGACTTTACTCTCTGTCCCAAATACCTGGTGACCCTCGACAAAGAACGTCAGCGCAGCCTTCGTGCAGCAACTACTTCGTGACGTCATCATCACTTCCTCAAGCTTTCGAGCAGCGAGCCAAACAGCCAGCACCCACGGCTATAAGGGTATCCTGACCACCAGCATGCCTACTTGGTCATACCTGGTCATCACCCTCAGCCTCATCAGCGACCTTGGCTAAACACTTGCACCTTCGGCCAGTCACATGAAGAGCCTTGAAGAACCTCTCCTGGTCGACGACAGCAGTCAAGCCCTACGTCGCACAGTACCGCTCCGACTCACTGGAGCCAGCCGCACTACTCCGACTCACTGGAGCCTGCAGCATCGTATCCCGACTCACTGGGATAGCACCACCCCGACTCACTGGGGCATCACCGCAGACAGTTCCGACTCACCGAGAACTATGCGGAATCCGGTTCCGACTCACTGGAACCAACCTTCATTGGCCTGGCGCGCATCACGACGCCTCAAGAAGCATCAAGAACCATCGATCTCCGATCTCCGGAGGGGAGTGATGTAGCGACATCTAGGTCGTCACAAATGAACTAATCCTGCATCGCGCAAGTAAGATTCGCGGCGCGATTGGAACATATAGAACAAACCCGAATTCATCTATCGGGCAATAGCCCACCAGACATAACACCTGTCTGGTCGGAGGATCCTCCCTTTTCAATGGAGGTATGTGGGACTTTACCCTCTGTTCCATTACCCCCAAAGTTATATATTTCTAGCTAACCCGGCGAACCTTGTTCTGATATATAAGTTATCAAAGAGAAAATACGAGGGGCGGGGGTAGGAGGGTAAACATTAGGCTACGACCTATTCTCAGACCTACCAAAAAAAAAAAAAAAAATCGGTCAAACCGTTTTGGAGTAATTTGAAAACAAACACTGTGATACAAGATTTTTATACTTTAGATTTATGTATTTCTAGAGAACCAAACTTATGTGGCAATGGGCAGGGAATATTGCTTGCAGAACATATGGCCGTTGGAGCCCGAAAGGTTCTGGACTGACAATCGCGAACCGGATGACGCAGTGTTGGAAGGCCTCCTACAAGGTGGACCGTTGACCTGGCAAGGGTTGCGGGAATCCGATGGATGCCAGACAGGTCGGTTCATTGTGGCGACACTTGGGTCACTGACTCGTTTACTTAAAGAAAATAATTTCGTACATTAATTCGCGTATATTACGAGTAATTCGAGTTTTAGGAATTACTTTAATTTTTTAATGTTATCTTTATAAATCGATAGTGTTTCATGTACCGAATCGACTCTCCGCACGATTAAAACGACCAAAATTTTACGGTGTATGGATACGAGTACTCTAATGACCAGTTTGAAATTATAAAAAAATATTAGAGAACAGCGATACAGTGTTTATTTTTCAAAAACTTCGTATTACTTAATTTTAGAACAAACAATTTTACAATATATTTACTCCTTTCTTCCTTCCGTCCTTTATTTAGAATATAAAGGTAAATAATGTTTATGGTATATTGTAAAGCAGTCTCTACTAGGGCATGCAATATCGGAGGGTTATCAGTTCTGGAACTGGATCCGATACTGGAGAGCTAATTCCGGAATTCCGGAACTGGTTCCGGAATTGGTAATTTTTTTATTTTTTATTTATAATTGTCTCATTGTGTCTGTTTGATCCAGCGAAATACAAAAAAAAATGTTTTATATGAAACAAAGCTTATAAAAAACAAAATAAAGTAATTAAACAGTAAAAAAACATAAAAATAAGTCTCGAGATATTATCCTACCTAATTAAAATTAATATAAATCAGTCAAAATAAAAAATTAATAAAATTTGGTTACCATTTACCTTAATTACTCTAAAATATAATAACAATAATAAAATCAATAAAATGTAATCACACAAACAGTAACAAAAATTAATAATATTCTCGTCTCTTATCAGCTTAAAATTATTGTAAATCAGTCTTTTAATAATTTTGAGTGTAATATGTAATTATACATATTTGTTTTTATAAAATCAAATAGAATAGATTTAAAAATATACTGACATGAGAATTATTGATAGTGATTAATTGAGATTAATGAAATTATTTGAAAGAAATATTATTTTTTTGACCAGAGCCGTTGTTCTTGGTAATGAGTTTTTAAGAATAATAACACGTCTAACATTTTATCTGATAAAGAGCTTCGTATTCGGTTACAAAAGTATCCAGCACACGAAAAAACTCTCTCACTTTCTACACTCGTGGGTAAAACCGATGAAATATACGTATATGCTTCAGTCAAATATACACCTCGGTCTCCTCCGTTATCGTTGTGGAATATTCCACAGACGTTACATTGCGTGCGTTCAGAAAAATATAATAAAATCAAAATATTAAAAAAGAAGACATGAATATCGGAATTCCGGAATTATTCCAGTCAACTCCGGAACTGAAAAATTAGTCAAATTGATCCGGAATTCCGGAATTCCGGCATTGCATGCCCTAGTCTCTACATTAGTCTAATATTCTGAGTTCATATAAAATTACCTGTAAAATTCTCATTTACGTACAAAATAAGCTTCGTAACCTCACCCAGCGAAGCTTACGTTACAAAAGGGAATTAAATATACTGAGCACAATATACATTGGAATGAACGCTTGTAACAGGCTTGCTCTGTATTCAAATATCCTTCGTATTCTCTAATATCGGACCCCGAGGGTGTTACAGTTAGGTGGGGTTCCAGTGAGAGCGACGTTTTTTTCTCTCGTCACATTGCGTTTCTATCGAGATATATAATATGTTTCTATTCATTTCCAGGGCTTGCATAGTACAATTCTAATATAAATTTTTCATACTAATAGGAATTGGGTAAATCCAAAGATATAACACTACAAAGAAACCCGTTTTAAAAACCGGCAATTTCATAGACCTATTATTTTGTTAATTTATTCTACATATATCTGTATGAAAATAAAAATAATAAAAAAAATTGTTTTCTACCGGTGTCGGGAGCAGAAGCGTATCGAGGAGTACCTATCTGCTGCTTTAGGTCCTTAATCCAACCGCATAATGACAGTTTTGTCTAGTGATTGTTAAGGTTTTTAGTTATAGGCCGTTGGTGGTTACAATACTCAGCACAATGACTACCAAATCGATATTGACCACTTTGTGTGCAAAGTCGAGGCATTTCATTAGCTTCTCTTTCTCAGCTGTGACAAGATTCTCGGTGTGTGTGTCAACTCTCACTCAAAATGCACTACGCTAATTGGTAATTTCTCCGGAGTTTCTCTATATAACTTATGTTCGAGCATATACTCGCAAATTTTTAACTTTATAATATTATAGTGTGATACTCTACCTAATCCAATCTCTAGTGATGATAAACTTACGCAAATACAAACCAATAATTTATACACCGTTAAATTTTGACCATTTTAATCCCGTGAAGGGTCGATTCGGTAGATGAAACACTATCGATATGTTAAGATCAAATTAAAAAATTAAGAACTTTTTTTTAAAACTAGAATAAATTTTTCGCATGTACGAAGTTAATTTCTTTAAGTAAACGAGTCAATTACCTTGTTGTTGCGTACCAACTACCTAAATGTCATTAAACTCGCCCAGCTGACGTTTACTTAAAGAAATTAATGTCGTACATGCGAAAAATTAATTCGATTAAAAAAAAAACGGTTTTTACAAATCGATAGTGTTTCATGTACTGGATCGACCCTCCACGGGATTAAAACGATTAAAATTTAACGGTGTATAAGAATATATCTTATGACGCTGTAATTGAGACCCCACCTTTACTCTCAAAAGGAAACATTCATTCATAGTCTGACAAACATTTTTGTGTCGAAAAAATCGAATTCAATTTCTTTTACGAACTTATTTTGCGGCAGTGTTTGTCCGCGTCCGATATTCTATCGAAAAGTAGTGCTGCGACAGTTCAAATCGAAAAGAATAATTTATTGGATTATGCACTATCTTCTGATGTTTCATAAGTGAAACATATAAGCCTTAATCTATATGTGAAATAATTTGACTTGAATTGAGTTGAATTTAAGAGCTTTGCAGTTTGAGAAGTAGGTCATTTATTGAGGTAGAGATGATTAAATCAGATGAAAAAAAATTCCATGTAGCAAAGATGCGAATGTTGAGATAGAGGTGTGGAATGGCGAGAACGACTAAACTGAGAAATAAGCACAATAGAGGAAGTTTGAAAATGGTACTAGTGACTGAAAAGTTGAAAGGGAATCGTTTATCTTGGTATGGTTACGCGAAGAGGAGGGATAAAACACATGTTATGAGGCAAAAGAAAATCTCCGTAGGTAATTGACGTTCTTAGAATTGTAGGTACTACTTAATGTAATTTAATTTCTATTGAAGACCAAAATAATAAGAATTTCCTTAGTAATACTGATAGCATCTTTGATGATTCCTTCTACTTATTATCTAATGTAATTTTCCCTAGCAAGGAGGATTAACTGCCTATAAACCGGTTTCGTTATATTTACATGGAATTATGTTATTACATGAGCCTATTCACGTTTATGTTTGCCTAGTACCTAACTTTTTTCATACTCTCGAATATGTATGTGTGATATATAAATATTTCATTTTGGCGAAAAGCGGCTTATTCCACGTGAACCAATTTGTATGGATTACTAAGAAAATGTGTTTGGCTTTTTCCGTGAAAGTAGTTTATTTTCGTGAATGTTGGTAGAAGCCTGAGAGATTATCAGGTCATGGGCGATAGGATTTATGATTGCCTGGTAATTTCTGTTGGATTTTATTCAGGTTTCTTAACCCACACTCGGGATCGTGGTTATATTATACCATTAATTTTCACGATTTCAGTCAAATGACGTTTTCTCTGTAGTTCATCAGCATATCCTAAGTGTCACCATGTCAACTAGTCCTGAACCTATGTCTAGCATCGAACAGATTTGGTTTTCCGTATAGTGACGTAGACGCAAACAATAGCACCATCCCAAAGCTCCCTTAGGAGTGATAAACCTGCCAGGGCTACGAGATTGCTCAAAAGATTTACCGTGGCCCTGAAACGCAAAGGGTCACTGAAGGCACATAGGCTTTGCTCACAGCCGCTTCATTTTGCTAATTATTAACCTTGGTTTTCCTATGAAAATCTTCATTTCTGATACGATCGAGTAAGGAAATTCCGAGCAAAGCCCTTTCCAATCCCCTTTGTGCGCCTTTGAGCCTGGCAACACGCACTGTTCATAGATTTAAAATACTGCATATACGCATCATGATATGCATCTTCCCGAACGCTGCCCAGCCGAGTCGGACTCGACATAACATTAAACATAACAAAAAATCAGCTTGCTAAATTCCCACTGCTGGGACTCAGACCCCTTCTCTAGGTGTTAGATTTGACCAAAATCCGTCACGTAGGCTTAATGTGGGTTGAGGAATATCAAATGTCTTCGATTGTTTTATTGTTCTAGGACATACCGGTTTACTTACTATGTTTTGAGAGCAAATATCTAGTAATACTCATGTTTGAACCCTTGACCTGCAACTCGTATTCTGAAACTTGTGTAAAACAAACAAAAATCTAAGTAATACTGGCTGGTTGCCCGAAATAAATATAGTCTCTATTTTTACGTGATCAATTTCTTAACTTTTTGCTTTTTTTTTATTCAGTAAATTCCCAATTCCGGACGATGTCAAACCACCTCAACATCAATTGGGGTGCCATGACAGAAAACCTCCACGAGTGCCCGCAGGCTATAGTTCCCTCGCGGATACGTCCGGAGCGAAGGCTAGTCTGCGGGACGGTGCACCCTGGGAGGCGGCCAACAACCCCCCTTGGGCACTCCTGCCTAAGGGGCCTCGATGGCCGTCTGCGAATGTTCTGTTGGGAGTACGCTTCAACGCGTGTCCCTCTGCTTTAGCAGAGGGCACAGTGGCGAAGCAAGAGCGGGCCCGGCGTGCACTCACCCTGCCACCGGGCAGGCAGGAGGAAGACTTGTTCCTCCTTCTGTCACCGTTGTTCTCGTAGCCCCAAAGATTGTCCAAGGTCATGTTTCTGACTTTCGATGGGGGTCGAGGGTCTTGGCTTAACCGCCCGGGCCGCGAGGAAGAACACCTCTATAAAAAATTACCCCAAACCTCCAAGCGGCGGCGCACCGTGAGGGAGGTTGTTAGCTTGACTAATGGGTAGCTAAATTAGTCACTAGTGCGGACCACTATCTTGAGCCAGTAAAATATGATTATTACTCGTGGGAACAACATGGAAAAACGATTATCAAAATTTTTTAACATCCCTACAGAGAGTGATGCGCGGTCGGAGTCGGACGCGGCATCCGGAAGGAGCTCAGGCTCGGAGTTGGAGGAGGCGGCGGGCGTCTCCGGAGGGAACGCGAGTTCCTTCCGTAAGCGCTCCAAATCGGGGGACAGATCGTCCTCCGATGAAGAGAAGGGACCAGCCCGGAAAATCCCCACCAGTGGACGGGGTGCGGGCCGTGCGGGAGGAAGAGGGAGGGGCCTTACCTCCCAAGAAGCTGCTCAGCGAGCGGAGAAGCTCGCCGCAGAGGGGCGCCACCCCGGAGCGACTGGTGCTGAGGACCCCTCACGGCCGTCTGGCAGCGAGCCGGACACCGAGGTAGACTCCGCCGAGGATTCGCGGAAGAAACTGGGGGAGCTGGTCGTCGAAGCCCTGACGACCATGTCCCGAAAAAAGAAGTGGGAGAAAGGCACGAAGAAGAGGGGTATCGCCGATTTCGCGACCTCTATCTTGGGGGCGGTAGACACTGTCCTCGAGAAGGGGTTCGCGAAGCTCCGTAAGGAGCTGATGGGTGCCCATAAACGTGCCCCCCTCCAGGAGGAGGCACCAAAAGGTGGGCGCAACCAAGGGCAAGGGCAGGGCCAAAGTCCACCCCAGCCCCAGCCCGAGAACGAGAGCCAGCTGCTGACGCTGGTGCAGCGGGAGCTGGCTGCCTTCCAGCAGCAGCTGCAAGAGCAGCAGCAACAGTTCCAGCTGCGATTCCAGCAGCAGCTGTCTCTCTTAAAAGGCATCGTGCTGCGCCCGCCGCTAGCGGCGTCGGGCCAGCGAGGAGCGGCGTCTTATGCTGCCGCCGCGGCTGTTGCTGCTGCGCCAAAGCCGGGCCCGTCGGGGCAGGCCGGGCGCAGAGCCGTGGCGCCAGAGCCTGCGGGGCCAGCCCCGGCATCCGGGCAACGGCGGCGGCAGGGGAGGACTGCTCCTCCTCCCCCGAAAGGTAAAGCGGCGCCTGCCGCTAAACCGGCAGGCCCTCCGGCTGCGGTGGCGACTAGGTTGCGCATGCCGCCTCCACTACTCGAAGATCCCTTGGCTGGCGCCGACTGGACGGTTGTCGGCGCCAAGAAGAGGGCGGGCAAGGCGGCTAGGGCGGCCAAAAAGCGAGCGAGGCGGCAAGAGCGCAAAAAGCGCGCCATGGCGGCCAGACTTCGCGCCCCGAATTCCGAGGCTGTAGTGATCACACTGCAGCCTGAAGCGGAAAAGAGGGGCGTGAACTATGACTCCGTCATGGAGAAGGCAAGGCGGGCAATCCTACCCCACCTTGAGGAGTTCGGAGCCTCCGAGGGCTTCCGCATAAGGCGTACGGTCACTGGGGCCCGAATCCTCGAGGTCCCCGGTGCGGCCAGTGGCCCTGTCGCGGATGCCCTGGCTGCACGGATCAGGGCGTCTCTCGATGCGGAAGAGGCCCGAGTGTCCAGGCCCACAAAGTGCATTGACATGCGCATCATGGGCCTGGACGATTCCGTCAAGATGGAAGAGGTGGTGGCCGCCGTCGTCAGGGCGGGCGGTTGCGCGACCGATCAAGTTCGGGCGGGCACCATCCGCGCTGACAGCACGGGCATGCGAGCCGTAACGGTTAGCTGTCCCGTGTCGGCGGCCAAGGCCATCACTGGAGAAGGCCGACGGCTTTTGGTGGGCTGGGTCTCCGCGCAGGTGAAACTGCTGGAGCCCAGACCTCTGCGGTGCTACCGCTGCCACGTGGGACACCACGTGGGGGCCTGTTGCGCTGCAGAGGTAGATCGCAGTGACCACTGCTACCAGTGTGGTAAGCCCGGTCACAAGGCTGCAGAATGTCAAGCGTCGCCGCACTGCTACGCATGTGCGGCGGCAGGCAAGCAGGCCGACCACCGGGCTGGGAGCAGGTCCTGCGACCCCCCCGCCAAGGACATAGGCAAGGTCCGTAGGATCCCCGCCAACGCCCTCGCCGCCGCGGCCGCGTCCTTAGCCGCCGCCGCTGTCGCCGCCGCAAACACCGCGGCAGTGCCCCCGCAAAGGGCTCCGGAGGAGACGATGGAATGCCAATAACGGCCCCATTACGTCTCCTCCAGGCGAACATCAACCACTGCGCCGCCGCCCAGGATCTGTTGCTCCAGAGCATGGCGCAGTGGTCGATCAACATCGCCGTGGTCTCCGAGCCGTACTTTGTCCGGCCCAGACGAGACTGGGTTCAGGACCTGAGCGGCTCGGTGACCATAATTTCGTCGACCGCCGCCGGTACCCCGCCCCTCGAGGCCGTCACGAGGGGGCGGGGTTGCGTGGCAGCACGAGTCGGGGACATTGCAGTGGTAGGCGTCTACCTGTCCCCGAACAGAACTCTCGCCGATCTCCATATCTCCCTTATGGAGCTAAAAGACGTTGTCACTGGGTTTGGACCCTCCCTCCCTGTGGTCGTTTGCGGGGACTTCAATGCCAAGAACTTGGCATGGGGTTCCCGTTACACGGACCAGCGGGGAGTGATGGTGGAGGACTGGGCTCTGGAGTCTGGCCTGGTCATCCTAAACCGGGGTTCTGTCCCCACGTGTGTGCGGATGCGGGGTGACTCAGTGGTGGACATTTCGTTCGCCAGCCCCGCTCTGTCGCCGTGTGTCAATGACTGGCGCGTGATGGAGGGGGTGGAGACGTACTCAGACCACCGTTACATCCGGTTTGACGTCTCCGCCCAAACCTCGGCCGCGCCGGTTCGACAGAGCCCCTGTGGTCCGCGGTGGGCGCTGAAGCAAATGGACCGGGAGCTCCTCCTGGAAGCCGCGACGGTACAGGCCTGGGTGCTAGCACCGGACAGGCCTGTCGACATCGACGTCGAGGCGGAGTGGTTCCAGGACGCCATGTCGCAAATATGCGACGCGGCAATGCCCCGAGTCCGTCCAGGACGTGCTCGGCGCCAGGTGTACTGGTGGTCGCCGGAGATTGCAGCACTGCGCAACGCGTGCAATCACGCGCGACGCCGGTACGCCAGATACTGCAGGCGCCGCATCCGCCCGCCGGATGCGGAGGCCAGAGAGGCGGAGCTGTACGAGGGTTACAGAGTGGCGAAGCGCACCCTCCGAGCAGAGATTAAGCGGGCCAAGTTGGAGGCCCGCAACGTGTG
This sequence comes from Leucania comma, assembly GCA_958295575.1. Classification (NCBI taxonomy): domain Eukaryota; kingdom Metazoa; phylum Arthropoda; class Insecta; order Lepidoptera; family Noctuidae; genus Leucania; species Leucania comma. The sequence goes on along the minus strand of OY282482.1, from coordinate 8,502,724 downwards.
GCTGGGGACTCTGAACAGGGACCCATGGGGACGCCCCTACAAGGTGGTTCGGGAGAAATTGCGTCCCTGGGCTCCCCCGCTTACCCAGAGTCTCCGGCCCCAGGTTGTAGAGGGTGTGGTGAGCACTCTGTTCCCTGCGCGAGGGGAACACTCCCCCCCGCTCATGGCTCCGCCACCAGCAGTGTCTGACGCGGACCACGACGGTGACGACGACAACTATACTCCAGAGGTGACCGAGGTAGAGTTGAGGGTGGCGGTACGACGGCTGAGTGCCAAAAATACCGCCCCAGGACCCGACGGCCTGCCTGGGAAGGCTTGGGTCTTGGCCATGGAGGCTCTCGGGCCTCGACTAAGGGGGCTCTTTAGCGCATGTATGGAGAGGGGCCAGTTCCCACTTCGCTGGAAGACGGGAAAACTGGTCCTCATTGCGAAGCCGGGGCGCCCTGCGGACTCTCCGTCCGCGTATCGGCCCATTGTGCTGCTCGACGAGGTGGGCAAGCTCTTTGAAAGAGTAGTTGCAAACCGCCTCGTCGCGCGCCTTGCACGGGTGGGGCCGGACCTTTCGGACGGACAGTTCGGTTTTCGCAGGATGCGCTCCACGGTGGACGCCATCATGCGCGTGCGAGCCCTCACGACGGGGGATGCGGTTTCCCGGGGCAGGTGTGTCGTGGCGGTGTCCTTGGACATTGCCAACGCTTTCAACTCCCTGCCCTGGAGTAGCATTAGAACGGCACTCCGGTACCACCGGGTGCCCGACTATCTCTGTCGTGTGATCGAGGCCTACCTGTCAGACAGGTACATAATCTACCCTGGTCACCAGGGAGATTGGAGACGGCGAGAGATGTCGTGCGGTGTTCCGCAGGGATCGGTACTGGGGCCGCCCTTGTGGAACGTCGGCTACGACTACGTGCTGCGCGGCGACCTCCCTGGCGGGGTCAGCGTGGTCTGCTACGCAGACGACACGCTGGTCCTGGCACAGGGAGAGTCGTACCAGGCGGCGGTCGAACTAGCGACACACGGGGTTGCGACAGTCGTGGAGAGGATCGAGCAGTTGGGACTAGAGGTGGCGCTGCACAAATCCGAGGCCATGTGCTTTCACGGCCCTCGGAACGCACCACCACCAGGTTCCCAGCTAACGGTAGGAGGAATTCACATCGGCGTCGGGTCGACGATGAAGTATCTGGGACTCGTCCTCGACAGCCGGTGGAATTTCGAGGAACATTTCCGACGTCTGGCCCCCAAACTGAATCGGACCGGGGCTGCCCTCAAGCGGCTCCTGCCGAATCTGGGGGGTCCAGACGCCTCCTGCCGGAGGCTCTACGCAGGCATCGTTCGGTCCATGGCCCTTTATGGAGCACCGGTATGGGCGCCCACGCTGAAGAAAAGGCCAAAGAACCAGCTGAACGCGTGCCAGAGGGTCATGGCCATACGCATGGTGCGGGGATACCGCACGGTGTCCTGCGAAGCGGCAAGCCTCCTTGCTGGCCTGCCACCATGGGATCTGGAGGCAACAGTCCTTGCACACATGCACGATAAGCGCGTGGAGATGCAACGCCGGGGCGAAAGTCCCCTGCCACGACAAGTCGAGGTATGGCGGAAAGAGTTCCGGCGGGATCTCATGGTGAAATGGCGACTGCGACTGTCGCAACCCAGTGCTGGGCACGCCTTAATTATGGCGGTAAGGCCCCTCTTTGAGGCGTGGCTGGAAAGACCTCACGGCGTCCTAACCTTCCGCATGACCCAGGTTCTCACCGGACACGGTAAGTTCGGGAGGTTCCTGTTCCGGATTCGTGCGGAACCGACGCCCGGGTGCCACCACTGCGTGGACTGCCCGGAGGACACGGTGGAGCACACGGTCGAAGTGTGCCCCGCTTGGGCAGAGCATCGCCGTGTTCTCGTGAGTGCGATCGGCAGCGGCGATCTCTCGCGCCAGGCCCTGGTACGGGCCATGGTCCGAAGCGAGGAGGGATGGCAGGCGGTCGCCTCCTTCTGCGAAGCAGTAATGCTAGCAAAGGAGGAGGCCGCACGCGAGAGGCAACGGCCCACAAGGCCCAGCCGCCGCGGGGATTCCGATTCCGATCCTGATTTCCAGCCAACGTAGACGCGGGCTTGCGGACGGCGAGCTATGGGTAGCTCGCTGTCCGACCGTCCGGTAAACATCCGGACCAAGCCCAGGTCGTCAACGGCGCGCACTGTTCCCGCGCGCCTCAAGGAGTTGTCAGCAAACCGTAGAGACCCAGCCTGCTAGCTGCAGGCAGGCAGGGTCGAAGCCTACTGGGGCCAAGGGTTTGCTTCCGAAAGGAAAGCCCGGCCCTGGTATCTAAGGCCACGAAGGAACGGGGTGGGTTTTTAGTCAGTAAGAGTCTGACACTATCTCCCGCTCCGCCCAAGGGTGGGAGATGTCATTGGATGATTTTACCCACCACCAAAAAAAAAAAAAAAAAAAAACCTCAACATCAATTGTTCTCCTGAAACTTTCATAATTTCAGCTGCTATTTCGGGTTTATGGTTAAAGTTTCCGAAATAAAAACAAAGAGATTAAAGTGAGCATAGGACCTAAGTCGTAAATCCCAGCGTTGAACGATAAAACCTAGGGTGAAAATAAATCTGGCCTGGCTAGGGTTCATCGTAAAATTGTTATTGCGGAGTGGGTAATGTTTATATAGTAGCTTTATGAGAGGTATATAAATGTGGATCTAGTTAGGAGGTTACGTGTGCGAATAATTAGAGAGATCCTCTTAAATTTTTAAAACATTGCTATTTTATATTATCACTGAGGTTGTAAGTAATGATTTTGTTTTTCACGGTTATTGTTGAGTGCTCATAGGCCTAATTTCCATTTCGGTAAAGTTTTATTGTATGTGAACTATTTTTATTATTTATTTTACAATTTATGTACACGCAATAAAACAGAAAAAGACAACACATAATAGATAATAGTACAAAGGTACTGCTTATTTCCAAAGAAATTTCTTCCAACAGATATGAGGTTATATTGTTGAGGATGTGTTTTTGACATGGGGATATGTTTTTTTTATCTTGAAATTGTTACTAGGAGTCCAGAGTCTGGATCCTCAGCCAGTTGGTCATAACACTAACATAACATTAACTCCGCTAAGACAACATCCCCCTCCTTGCGTCGTATTCCTCAATGCTGAGGGTCGTGACCTCCCTGCTTCATCACTTTCACTCGCACATACTACGAAGATAAAAAATATTCCAGAACATAGTTTCATTTATGTCACAACTGTATATAATGTAGTGTAGTAATTGGTATATTATATTCGCGTGGTACCAATTGATCCATACCTTACACACCAGACGTTACGCAGGAGAACCAAAGTTACAGATATATCCCGAAGAATTGTAAGAGACAATGGGCAGGGCACAAGGCTTTAGGGGTAGTTGGACAGAGGGTAAAGTCCCACATACCTCCGTTGAAAAGGGAGGATCCTCCGACCAGACAGGTGTTATGTCTGGTGGGCTATTGCCCGATAGATGATTTCGGGTTTGTTCTATATGTTCCAATCGCGCCGCGAATCTTACTTGCGCGATGCAGGATTAGTTCTTTTTGTGATGACATGGATGTCGCTACATCACTCCCCTCCGGAGATCGGAGATCGATGGTTCTTGATGCTTCTTGAGGCGTCGTGATGCTTGCCAGGCCAATGGAGGTTGGTTCCAGTGAGTCGGAACCGGATTCCGCATAGTTCTCGGTGAGTCGGAACTGTCTGCGGTGATGCCTCAGTGAGTCGGGGTGGTGCTATCCCAGTGAGTCGGGATACGATGCTGCAGGCTCCAGTGAGTCGGAGTATTGCGGCTGGCTCCAGTGAGTCGGAACCGGATTCCGCATAGTTCTCGGTGAGTCGGAACTGTCTGCGGTGATGCCCCAGTGAGTCGGGGTGGTGCTATCCCAGTGAGTCGGGATACGATGCTGCAGGCTCCAGTGAGTCGGAGTAGTGCGGCTGGCTCCAGTGAGTCGGAGCGGTGCTGTGCGACTTAGGGCTTGACTGCTGTCGTCGACCAGGAGAGGTTCTTCAATACTCTTCATGTGACTGGCCGAAGGTGCAAGTGCTTAGCCAAGGTCGCTGATGAGGCTGAGGGTGATGACCAGGTATGACCAAGTAGGCATGCTGGTGGTCAGGATACCCATATAGCCGTGGGTGCTGGCTGTACGGCTCGCTGCTCGAAAGCTTGAGGAAGTGATGATGACGTCACGAAGTAGTAGCTGCACGAAGGCTGCGCTGACGTTCTTTTGTCAAGGGTCACCAGTTTAGGGTAGTGGGACAGAGAGTAAAGTCCCACATACCTCCGTTGAAAAGGGAGGATCCTCCGACCAGACAGGTGTTATGTCTGGTGGGCTATTGCCCGATAGATGATTTCGGGTTTGTTCTATATGTTCCAATCGCGCCGCGAATCTTACTTGCGCGATGCAGGATTAGTTCTTTTTGTGACGACATGGATGTCGCTACAAGGCTGTCAGGCTGGACGATCGATGGAGCCGAGTGGCGACCGCGTACCAGAAGACGCAGCGTTGGAAGGTCTCCCCCGTGGTGGACTAATGACCTGGGGCCCTAGTCTGCTATATTCATAATATTATTAACATCATTCCAACACGATCCCATTGTCATTTTGCTAAAAACTCGTAATCTGTTAATTCATAATGGCCGATCATTGTTCGGTCAGTGGTCTTATATGTAAAAAAATTATGGTACAAGCTGTCTTATCACGAATTAAAAGCAATGACTGCACAATGGCGTTCTAATAGTAGGACACTGATCAAAGAAACTGTTTCGAACAAAATTTTAGCAGCTTACCACACAAGTCAGACATTAATTTGTCATTATGTACGAGAATACCATTCTATGCCATTTCTTTCAATAAAGTTTCAGTGGTTGATCATTGGAAAGTCATAATGACGCTATTATATAAGCAAACTTTTCAAAATCAACCATGATGAAATCAATGATAGACGATTCTGACACTATTGTAATAGCAGACATGAGGGCCTGGTGAGGGTCACGGGATCCGATGGATGCGAAACGCACAGGACTGGTCATTGTGCTGATATATGGAGTAGGCCTACGTCTACCATTGAACGTCTTTCGGCTAAAATGATGACGATGATTGGCGAAGTTTGGGTTTACAACAAATACACCTCTGCCCTTACAGATAATAAAGATTATGGTGTTATGTCACGTTTACAGTATTTTCAGTAATTAATGCGGTTTGGAACCGCTTTTTTAAGCTGAAAATGGAGACACTCTCACGAATTTGTTCGCACGTCAGTTTTCATCAATTCATCTCACAGACTGTCGGTAATTGTTTAAAACAAAAGTTATTTGTCGACTAAATTCATGTTTCAAATTACACAAACATTAATAAAATAGGGAACATTCTACTTTTTGTAAAGGTTAAATGAAAATGCGACGTGAGTGGTGGGCTATCAGTACGTATACACCGTTAAATTTTGCTCGTTTTAATTCCGTGGAGGGTCGATTCGGTACATGAAACACTATCGATTTATAAAGATAAAATTAAAAAATAGCTGTCGGTCGTTGCGTACTAACTACCTACAGGTCATTGATCTCGCCCAGCTGACATTAAATTTTAACTGCCTAGTGGTCACGGTTTATGAAATACAGCCTGGTGACAGACGGACAGTAGAGTATGAGCAATAGGGTTCAGTTTTTACCAGTTGGGTACGGTACGGAAACCTAAAAAGCGTTTTTTTAACTCCACACTTTGTGTAAATTTATTAGATTCTCAAATATTTAATAATTTAGCTTTTTAAGTAATTATTAACCCTCAAAGAGCGTAGGAAATAACTTTTAGAAAATTCCACAAAGAAAAAGATTGAATTCTTTCCTTTTGAACTAGGTTTCATTATAATTTACTGTTACGCTGAAATTAAACTCATTATTTTTTACAAAGGAACTTGTAATATGAACAATGATTCTGTTTGAAAACACATGGGAGAAAACTTTTACATGTAGATCCTCTACTACCAAACTTGTTCATACAAAAGTAGACTCTAAACATCGGAATTATGGCCTATAGTGGAGTGGATGTGAGAGGACACCGGTGTGCTCTCGAACTAGGACAGGGCTTTCAAAAATTTTAAGTGAAATAAATGAGTACTGAAGACGCAGCGTTGGAAGGTAATATGGTAAACTGATGGGTTCCCTATTTGTCTGCGAAACTATATGTTTCGATTTTTATTATATCGAATATAGTGTGTCGATAGTTCAGTTGTACTTGTACTATGTTTTATTCCATCGATGCTTTATTGGTGCGATGTGCCTTAATAACTTTATTAATATTAAATGTCACGGAACAGTAGGCGTTTTAAACCGACTTACTATCAAACTAATGAGCAATCGCTGTAGGGTTTTTTGCAAAAGGATTTTTCGCAAAAACGTTACATTGCACCACTAAAACATCGATGGAATAGAACATCGTACAACAGCTGAATCGACCCACCGTGTTCGATATAATGAAAATCGAATCATCAAGTTTCGCAGACAAATAGGGAACAGGGAACCCAAATCGATGACCTGGGCCTCAAGTCTGCTATTACAATAGTGTCAGAATTGTCTATAATTGATTTCATAATCGTTGATTTTTACAAGTTTGGTTTTCTACTAATATAATGGCATCATTATGATTTTGCAATGATCAACCACTAAGACTCCATTGAGAGAAATGGCATGACATTGACATGACAATGGCATGACAATGGCATGAATGGTATGACAAATGAATGTCTGCCTTATAACATAACAAAAACCAAACACTGATACAATAACAAGAACAAAACACTTAAAAAGCCGGCCGGCGGCCGCTCTTAGTAAAAATAATAAGCAGTAATATCAGTTTGACTTTGACAGCTAAAAGACCACTACCGACCAATGATCAGTCATTATGAATTTTGCAGATTACGAATTTTTAGCAAAATGACAATGGAATCGTGTTGGAATGATGAATTTATAAATATAGCAGACTTGGGTGTGGGTCCCAGGTGAGGGTCGCGGAAATCCGATGGATGCGAGACGCACAGGACCGGTCATTGTGATGACGACGCTTGGAGGAGGCTTACATCCTATTCCTTATAACTGAGGCTCACCGCAACTGGCATGGTTGATGGCAAACGACTAAGAGGCTGTAGCCCAAAAGTAGTTTCGTACCTTAAAGGTAAAAACAGAATCCTATTACAAAAACTTGGCTGTCTGTCCGTTTGTCCATCTGTCTGTCACCAGGCTGTATCTCAAGAACCGCGATAGCTAGACAGTTGAATTTTCAAAAATTATGTATTTCTGTTGCCGCTATAACAACAAATACTAAAATAAAATGAAATAAATATTTATGGGGAGGGGCTCACATACAACAAAACGCATTTTTTTTCCTTTTTTTGCACGATATCAATAATGGCAACAGGTAACAATAGGTACTTAAAATATTCCCAAAATACTCAGTTGTATTTTTACTTTAATAATAAATAATATAATTACACATATACATGTTAATAAAAGGGTTTTGATTATGCATGTGGTCCATCCACATGAAGAGGGATAGGGAGGCCAAAGAAAAGATGGATTGATTGTGTGAAGAGTAATATGAAAGAGATGGAAGTTAGTGATAGCATGACAGGTGACAGGGCAGAATGGAAGAAGAAAACGTATTGCGCCGACCCCAAATAACATGGGAAAAGGGCAGGAAGATGATGATGCATAAAATTAAAATTAAATAAATATTTAAAGAGGCTCCCATACCAAAAACGCCATTTTTGCCTATTTTGTTGTTGTTCTGATGTTTACCTAGTCAATAGTACGGAACCCATCGTGCGCGAGTCCAACTCGCACTTGGCCGGTTTTTCCCCATTAAATTTACTAGGACCCATTCCATACTTCACACATTTTTCTTCTTCCATACAAAGTCACATTTCCTGTTGAGATTGGACGAGAGTTCCAATTCGATTACTTTAATTCCTTCCTGCGGAGTTAAGGGTGAAAGAAATGTGATTACGTTTTTGCTCATCCTGAGCAGTGTCCGTCCCTGACTTCTACGCATGTGTCTGATGTTTGAAATATAAGCGATAAGCGAACTTGTAAAAACGCTTACACATTAAAACTCCTTGGTTTTAGACAAGTCTGTTATTTTTAAACATTAAATTTTTGTCTGAGACCACATTCAATAAAACACTTTTGAAATGAAGATATCCGCAGGAGAACCAAGGTTGTCGACGAAAGAATCGCCAAACTTAAGTGGCGATGCGCGGGGCACATTGCACATAGAACAGATGGGGCCGAAAGGTTCCAGAGTTGCGACTAAGTACCGGAAGACGCAGCGTTGGGAGGCCTCCCATAAGGTGGACTGATGACCTGGTCAGGGTCGCTGGAGTCCGATGGATGGCCTATGTCCAACAGTGGACGTCTTTCAGCTGAAATGATGATGATGAAAACATTTTAAGACATTATTACAGTGCTGTTTTTCTTAATGATAAAAAAAAAAACTTTTATAATGATTATACGCTTATGTTTTTTTTAAAAGCAAAGTTTTTGCCGTGATTCATCTTAGTTATGGATATTATTAGTTTGTAGTCTAGGTTTAAATTAGAAGGATCTCTTGTTACTGTTCTGAAAATTACATGCAAAGAAATACAGACCTTTCTTTCTTACTATTTACTCACTAGCCTGAACAATCTTGCCAAGATCTTGAGCCTGATCAAGGCCCTGACAATCCTAGTCACACCACACGCTTGCGTCTGATTGTCCGGACTTAACCCGGGGCCCTGGAACGAAAGCAAACAGTAAAAACGCTTTCGGCTATTTCTATTTATTTTGGATAAAAGCTACTTAGTTCGTTTCGCCATTTTTGGCCTTTTCGGCCGTGAAGGCACCACTCCAGCGCTACTTAGATTTAGAATATTAAACAAAATCAAAACGCTCCTCTCTTTCTGCTTGTTCCGCACGTCATCCCTACGAAGTTACCGATGCTTCACACGTGCACACGAGTTTCGTAAGAATGTATAGTAAGGCATACGTGACTCCCCTGCATAACTGCTTCCCTGGTAACCGGTCTCTGTTCTCTCCTGTTTACGACAAGCAATTTATTTCAAATGTTGCAATTGATAAAGAACGAATGTGACGCTGTGGTGTTTTACACTGCTACGAATTTATGCGCGCCTAGTATTTCATTGTTTTTGTATTACAGTATCTAATCTAATAATAAGTATTGTTTTTTATCTAAAAACGCAATAAAGTACACTAAAAATAGTTTACTCTTTGAATAAATGGAATGAAATTTTAATATTTCGCTAAATTAATTTCTTGTCTTCTCGGCATCTTTATCTATTAAATTGTAAAGTTCTGGTGAAAGAAAACCATGGCTTCATTAAAACCTACGAAATGATCATTTCGCAAAAAGCAATACATTAATTATGGGGTTTAGGGACTCTTTTAACAAATCCTTCTAAGATCACTATACTTCTGCTCAAAAAAGTTGGCAACTGCGAATACCGATGAGTGACCAGGTGTTTGGTTAAACTGTCATTGGTAGAGGGCTTTGATACTGGTTGATGATAATTAATCAGACGCCTGAAAATCTGACATCAGTCTTTTTAGGGGATATTGTGTAACCCAGCTACTGGGTTGAGAAGTTTAGATAGGCAATTGCATCAAAGACTGGCAGCCAACCCCACCGTAGGAGGTCTAGGCAGATTTTTTTATTTCAAAGTTCTTGATAGAGGTTGGTTTCGATAGTTAGTATAAAATATTCAAAAAAAGAGTACCAAGTACGGCGAGTATCCACCCTTACATTGTTGACACCTCTACCGTCCGGACTACGCATTTCGTCTAGTCCTTTGTATCGCAAAAGACTGGAACTGCCTGGGAAATGGTTTACTGCTGTCTTCTCCTCCGATTGTAATATAGGTCTTCAAGGCTAGAGTGAATAGGCTGTTAATAACCTACTGCGCTTCACCATTCAATCAATGATTGCATTTATTCTTGCCGCCATGTGGGATCGCACTCAAACATTAGTTTATGATATTAAAAAATAAAAGGATTGTTACTGGACTTTTTCATAAGTTTTGTTTTGCGTGACCAGAAGGCTGGCTCGTTATTGCCCAAAAAATTAGCGTGACAAACCCTCCAGTCCTTAAGACACGATAACATAGTACCCGGATGACAGCGATGTGGAGAAGTACCTCTGTACCTCAGTACCAGAATGAGTGTATTTGTTTTTACATATACTCGTATGTATGTAAATAGGTAATAAATATTCGCCGTGAATTAATCTTTAAGGCTTTTGAGTACATATTTGTTATTTATTAAAAAATTAAGATGAATTAATCTCCTTGTATTTTATGACTAACTGGTAACGAAGGGGTATAATCTATAATATATCCTTGGTACACACAGAAAGTTTTGAGAAACTAAAAAAACTAACTACTAGGTATAAAATATTTTAATTAAATCTTTTCAAAGAACTCTCCACCAACCTCTATACAAAGTTTCATGCTGCAGACAACTCTTCCACAGCCTTCTCGAATACGGAACTCTAAAAACAACTATCGGGCAGTTGCCAGGACCAGACACAACAATCTGGTCGGAAGCTCCCCCTCTTCATCGGAGGTATGAGAGGCTTCAATAACATAAGAAATAAGTAACGGAAAATTCCTTTAACAGTTTTCATTAAGTTCAAGGTCAAATTGTTAATTTATCAAGATATACGATAGCTAATCTAGGCCTAAACAACACACTAATTAATGAAAATAAATCACTTTGTTCACTTACACTAAAAGGTGTTTAGATAGTCGTCAATTAAAATAAGTAGGTATAAACTTTGTACAGTTAAGTCGAAAATCTTTGTACTACAATCATATATCAATGTAAAGGTAAATAAATCGTTGAAATATGAGTACAAAATTACTTGTTCAAATATTTTCCTTATTTATATATTAATTTATAATTATAATTTATTAGCCTTTCTAGATATCGTATATCTATGTATCCGTATGTAAATAACATTTATGTATCTAGTTTATGCTATCGGCTTCGCCTGCGTGAATGTGAGTTTCTCAATACAAACTTTGAACCCCCATATATCGGTAAGGCCCCTCGATGAGACGTGGCTGGAAAGATCTCACGGCGTCCTAACCTTCCGCATGACCCAGGTTCTCACCGGACACGGCAAGTTTGGGAGGTTCCTGTTCCGGATTCGTGCGGAACCGACGCCCGGGCGCCACCACCGTGTGGACTGCCCGGAGGACACGGTGGAGCACACGGTCGAAGTGTGCCCCGCTTTGGCAGAGCATCGCCTTGTTCTCGTGAAGGCGATCGGCAGTGGCGATCTCTCGCGCCAGGCTCTGGTTCGAGCCATGGTCCGAAGCGAGGAGCGATGGCAGGAGGCCGACCGCATCAGGCAGAGGCAACGGGGCGCTCGCCCCAGCCAACCGTACTAACCGGCTAACCGGACACCGTAGGCGCGGTATTGCGGACGGCAATGGGTAGCACGCTGTTCGATCGTCCGGTAACCGACCGGACCGAGCCCAAGTCGTCGACGACGCGTACTGTTCCCGCGCGCCTCAAAGAGTTGTCAGCAAACCGTAGAGGCCCAGCCTGCTAGCTGCAGGCCGGCAGGGTCGAAGCCTGCTTGGGTCATGGGTCAGCTTCTGAAAGGAAGGTCCGGTCCCGGCACGAAAGGCAACTAAGGAACGGGGTAGGTTATTAGTCAGTAAGAGTCTTACACTATTTACCGCTCAGGTAAATAGTGTAAGGGTTCAGGTTTGGTCCCATAGTAAAAGTTGTTTGTTATCATGACTACAATCACGTGTTTAAGTATCATTCACTAATTACCAGTCACCCTATATACCCCACAGAGTTTTGGAAAACCCTTTCTTAACCTTGGGAGCACCGAGCACACATACTCGGACCCCCTGAGCAAACTGAAGAGCTTCTGATCTGCTTCTGGAGTGAGGTGGGCTGGTTGGAGTTATGTTGGCCGCCATGGCCCACGCACAATAGCCCGTTAAGGATTAAGTGCGGAAAACAGACCACGAAGAAGAAAAAGAAGAAGAATCCTTTCTTAGTGCTTGACTATGGCGTCGTAAAAGAAAACATTGAGCAATATTGTTTTACACCACCTGCTTGATAATACCTTAATATTTGTGCTTTGAATTGTTTTGATTTTTTATGGTTTATAGACCAAGGTGAGTTTAAGTCAGTTAAACTCTGGTAGGTACTCTCTCTTCCTACACTCAGAAGTTATTTCCTAACCCTTCAAACAAAAATAAGTATTTGTTCAAAAAATTGGGTGTTTTATTCGTATTTATGTTGTAGAAAAGCCACATCTTCCGTTAAATTTATAGAAGTTATTGTAACAAAAATATTACTGTGCTCCACAGCTCCGGCAAAGCGTTGCTAACACTAGGAAAACAAAAGAGTATGGAGCGACTCGGCCAAGCCGCTAAGTTAACAGTTTATGTGTTAAGTGTTCTCTCGACATTTGGGGGAGGATATAGTCATGAGCGGAACGATTTCAGAAATAAAGCCACAAGGAAAAAGTATACCGAATTTAATCGGCAGGGTAAATCGCAGAACGTGCGGTCGATGATGGCATTGCTGAAGGGGTCTGGAGTGGCGAACGTGTGCTGGAAGACGCATTGAAAAGTCTTCTATACGGTAGAGTATCAGCCCACGCAACGTCAAGGTCAACGTCTTACTGGACGGTGAGCTACCGATTGTTTGCTGTCTCGAACGCCCGAAGCGTCTCCTGCTATGGTCCCGGGCCTTGTTACGTTTCTTCTTCAGAAGAAATGTTTGTCTGTGATTTATTAGTTAGAAGATATGACTTAAGAGTATATTTCCCTTTGGGGTTTCACAACACGACTCTCTACACCTTAAGTTAAGAGATAAAAATGATTTTCCGTTTATTCAATTAATTGCAGCTCACACCTAAACGTCGTTCGGAAACCAAGAACCAAAACGTTAAAGTCCATTAAGGTCACAGTTCATTAGAGCCACCCGGAACCCACACCGCACCGCCTCGCCTCCTGCGGCTAGTATTCTTTATGGACTTGTATAGGTATGCGCTCACTACATCCACTCCATCGGATCTTCTCGGTCGTAAGCTCTCCACGCGCGGACTGCGAGTGGATCACTCTGTGACAACTCGCTGCTTACTTGCTTGCCTTGTGTTGACTGCGCATTGCCAACGGGCGGGTCCCAAGTGGACCACGCGCTGCTCACGAATAATTCACGCGAGAACGATAATTGACGATATTGTAAAATTTGACATTACGAAACACACGTGTAGACCTAGTGCCAATTCTTAACAGACTACTCGAAAATTGGTAGACCAAGCGACGTCACTCATTCACCACGCGGGGTTCACTGGTTGACGACGCGAGGTCCACTGATTGACCGCGCGAAATTTATTGGTAGTAACGCGGCGTCCACCCGGGGACCACCTGGCGACAAAAAGTCGACGCCGTGCGACGAGGAGGAGCGAGGTGTATGCCGGGTGGATTTAATGAGCTGTGACCATTACCAACCAACCAGACATTCACAGACAGAAACGATCGGGGACTTTGTTTTATAATATATATGGAATGAAAATCAAATAAGTAATGCCTTTGGTTGGCTTAAGAAAGATTATAATGGCAGAAATATATTATAAGTTAACCTAATTCAATTTCCTTCCCACTAAGCTCCGACCCTAACTCTTAACCCCGCTAAGTGCTGACTCCAATAAGTGGATACCGAGTAAACTGTAAAGTTTAACTATTAAATGCTTTATGTTTTAGAATAAACAAGATTATTGTGCTGTTAGAAACTTGTTAACTGAATACTTTATCGTTTTTGTTATCATGACAAAACTTCGTTTTTTCGAAGTAGGTAAAACAAAATTTGCATTATCGTTTTTATTACTGTTTTCTTTTCAAGGATATGGTATCAGTTGTAGAAATTCTTTCGGAAAGATATTAAACAATTCCGAGATAAGAAGAGAAATACTAAGATCATACTTGACAGAGTCCAAAGAAAAATTTCTTTTTTAGATTAAATTCTTCATTATTCTACAGAGAGTTGGGGATCTTGTGTTTACGTGTCTGTGAGTGCACCCATAATACAAGAATAATTCTTCTTCTTCTCGAATCAAGGGTTTCCATTTCGCTCAGAGTTTTTTGGCCCAGTAGGTTGCCACGTTTATAGCAGCGTCAGTGGTGGTTTTTAGGTCCTCCAGGGTGCATTTGTAGGAACATTTTGGACACTCCAATAAGTGGGCCATTGTTTGGTCACAAGAATAATTTCTTGTATGAATTAAAAAATCTCTTATTAAATACCTAATGTAGGTATTTCGCAACTGAGCTACATGCCTTAGGGCCAACGATGCGTTAAGCGGGCGCACGCGCGGATGTCCGTGCGGCACCCGTCGCATGACTATGCGTGTGTGTCGTGTGCGACACTGTAGCAGAAATCAGGGTGCTTCTTCCCATCTCCTCTGGAACAGGTACCTTCCGAAACCACGGTATACATCGAAGATCTGCGTCAGGCAGGAACTATTAGAAACTGGCATCTCTCTAATCCTTCCTCATAGATACTTAGCACCGCTTGTTGCGCACCCAGGTAACTAGGTACTTGAAAACGCAATAAATTCTTATTACGCCGCAGGGGAGCAATAACACAGCAAACTCCTAGTCAACGTTAATAGAATAATAAAATATAATGAAACTCTAACTGGAAAAACAAACTTATTATTAGACTTAAGGCCCGCTTGGGAAATAACATTACATTACTGAACTACGTAGTACTAAATATTACTAAGTCGGTAATCAGAAAAGAAGATGTCTGCAGGAGAGTCAAAGTTACCGCTAATAACCCGGATAACCGCCAGACTTGAGTGGAAGTGAGTAGGATGCATCTCGTAGAACAATCGTATGCTTAATACAAAAGAGTCCTAACTCAAAAAAGAAGGTATTTGAATCTTAAAAAATATGTTTCAATAATAAGGTTCAATTTTGAAATACCCTCATTTTTGTGTTAGGTCTGTTTTCTATTAAACATGCGAATTATAATCGATGAGGGCAAAAGGTTTTGGAGTGGCGATAGTTTACCCAGAAGAAACAGAGTTAGAAGACCTCTCCCATAAGATGGACCGTTAACTTTGTAGTAGGGTGCATTGCGTAGAACAAATGGTCGAAAAGTTCTTGGTGGCAAATACTTTCCAGAATACATCAGAAAGCCTCTCTCAAGATAGACCGTTAACTTGGTGAGGGTCCCGGGAATTTGATGGGTGAGAGACGCATCGTTGTGACGACACTAGGGGGCGGCCTATTTCCAGCAGTGGACGTCTATACGTTGAAATGATGATGATATCGAAAGAGATCGCATGAAAAATAGCTTATTAACTTGCCTGGCCGGCTTTTAAAGGATTATGAAAATTTTGAATAGGTTTTGAATTCGATAGAGAAAAATATTGGATTACTCTTGAACTCTTAAGTTTTTTCCACCAATCCGCACTGGGCCCGCGTGGTGCATTGCGGCCCATTCCCTCTCCTAGAGAGGAGGCCTGAGTCCCAGCAATGGGAACATTATAAGGCTGATGCTGCTGATGCTGCGGTTGCTTAATTTTTTAGCACATTCAATATTGCAAAAACATGTGTCAGAAATCATCCGGAGAACTCAGTGGAGTATACGATGGAGGTTTGCCCCGTTTAGGCGGTGTCCTTGTGGAAGTGTTCGGCGGCGATGAGTACTAACTTCTGACCCACGTTCAGGCCATGGTATGGAGCGAAGGGGAGTGAGAAATAGCTACCTTCTACTGCGAAGCAGCAATGTGAGTATAAGAGGGGGTAGACATCGCGAGATGGAGATAAGCCAAACGCCTCGGCCTCCGCTGGAGACATCTCATCTCTGGGCATCAGGAGTTACGGAGTTCCCAGTCATCGTTTCTGAAGTTGTATTTTTTGTATAAAACATTTTTCTTACGATTGTGTTCTCCCCGTGATATACTTATACTTAAATCGTGTTAAAAAGTTCCTACCAGGCGATGTATTATGTTCACAGCAGGAAATGTACGTCAATTTGGTTAACAATTATTTTGCACCATGGAATCTATACAGAAGCTTCGAGAGCTTCAAATTTCAATGAGTTGATCCTACTTGAAACCTTACGCGCGATTAGATAAGGTTTCTATATAATAGCATGTCTTATAACTTCATGGTGCCCTGGTAACCGTATGTTTTGATAAGTAGTCTGTTTAATATATAATATTATGTAATCCATTACATAGACATGTGCGTATTATTTATTTAAACTTCGTTTACAGTAGTGGTACATAGGTGGACTTAATGCAACATGGCATTCATATAAAAATAAATACTAGAGATTTGAAAATAGAATGAAATATCATTGAAATTAGGTATAATAATAAAATACACACACATATGTATATATACATATGCTAAAATAATATAAAATAAATACTATGATAAATATCAAACCTGGTTGCGCCAATTTGCTATGATCCGCGACTTTGTTTTTTGTAATTTATTTTTTTGGCCTAGCAATCCTATACCATCCGTTTCCCTTCCCCGCACGACCTCAAGAAATGAATTGACATTGACGTTTTGTGCATCGATTGTGAATGTGTCCGCACCGCTAACAAAGCCCGCTCGAAATTACAAGAAAATTGACTATTTCGTGATCCAACCATTCAAAAACTCAACAATAGTGCAGTGTAGTGCAAAACAGGACCTGGCAGTGATTTGAAAGTACGAAGTCGGGGTTCGCCGGCCGGCGCCACGTGGAACCTTCGAAGTCAAAGGGTCAGTGTTCCTCCTAATACGTCCGTCCCATCCAGGCACAGTATCTGCATATTGTTAACAAACCTTAGATCGCTTTTTAAACCTACAGTCCACAGCAAATTCGCGAAACCATTACTTTTTGGTCCTACGAGCAGGATCGTGAATCATTTTCTTGTAATTTCGCAATATAGTATTTGTTCCATAGGGAATAAACGCAACGCGCCTGTTTACCTAGATATAATAGTAGAAAACCCGCATCTAGGCATTTAGGCAACTAAACGTTATTTCGCTCGTTTAGTTAAAGAGCCATTGATAATTACGGTACCTACGCCGTCAACCGCACCGCATAATTATAGTTAGCTACGTAAATATCAGCGTAGATATAAATCGATCGCATTCTTTTTCTTGACAAAATTCATTCGGAGGTCCTACAAATTGCATGTAGGTAGACGCATTTCAAAAATACCCGTTCATTGTTGAGTGAATATTTGTAGGAAACGGATAAACCATAGATTATATACGCATATGAACGACGCCGTTCACTTTGTTGTATACAATATTACCATATTGTTATCTGATAATTATCGCTTACTTAATAATTCGTTAAGTGTTTGTTTGAGTGTATAGTGTGAATATATCAAAACAAGATGTCTCTTAAGGGAACCAAGGTTAGTACTGATTTAAAGGTTCAGTTAAAGCTTTTATACGCCGAAAGGGACTCACAGTTTTCACGTGTTCAATCAATTTGTGATAAATCTTTGCAAATCTCGGATCTGATGATTAGAGATGCTTTCTTGTGTTCGTTGGAAACTTTAGATAGTTTGCGCGCGGATTTTAAATCTACAATTAAGGATATAAACATTTTAGAGTTGGAGTTAAATCCTGATTACTGTGTGAGTTATCAGGCATTGTCGTCCTTTGATGACTTGTATTGTCGTATCAAACGTATTGCTAGGAGTTTAGAGACCCCCCCCCCCCCGCGAGTGGTTTATCCAACCCTCCTCGCGAACGCCCACGATTGCCGCCAATTCAAATACCTGAATTTAATGGTGACATTCGAAATTGGAATTTATTTATAGATAGTTTCGAAAATATAATACATAGGAACACATCGCTGACAGATCACGAGAGATTGCATTATCTCGTAGAAAAATTGACCGGTAAGGCAAAGGCTGTCTGTGCTGGAATTACGTTTAGCGCTGAAAATTACACGTTAGTTTTGGACACTTTAAAAACAAAATACGAAGATAAGCGATTAGTAGCCACCGCATATTTAGATCAATTATTCGATTTGAAAAGTTTTTCCGTTTGTAACGATCATAATTTAGAGAAGTTTTTAAATATTTTCGCATCATCTGTTCGTGCAGTAAAGAACCTAAAGGTCAATGACCTCTGTGACTTTTTGTTTTTGTATATCGGTTTAAAGAAATTAGATCCTGAAACTGTTCGTCTGTTTGAAACGACTCGGCGCGGTAACGAAATACCTAAGTTCGAAGATTTAGAATCTTTTATTCGCGATCATATTAAGGTATTGCAGCGCACGTCGGCACGTCATGAAGCCACGAATAGGACAGGTTCCGATCGCCGTATAGACGCGTCATCGAAGTCAGTCAAGACTGCACATACGCTAGTTAATACCGCCTCAACACCTGACTGTTCTCTGTGTAAGGGTAGCCATACACAGCTGTACAAGTGTTCGGGATTTCAGAGATTATCGCCTAGTGATCGTTACAAGTTTGTCCGCACTAATAATTTGTGTTTTAATTGTCTAAGTGACAAACATCTGGTTACGTCATGTAACAGTGGTGTTAGCTGTCGTAAATGTCTAGCTAGACATCATACCTTCTTACATTTTGAGAGTAGTAAGCTGCCATCGCAGCAGCAGCCTGCGCAGACGCGCGACGCTTGTGACGCGCGGCCTGCTGCAAGTGCAAGCGACGTGGCATTGTGTTCGCTTTCCGCCGCTGGTACTCAAATCACTACCGTTTTACTTGCGACCGCGCAAGTTGTCATTGTAGATGCCTTTGGCAAACCGCACACCGTTCGAGCGCTACTAGATGGCGCTTCCCAGAGTAATTTTATTACTCGGGATTGTTGTCAACGCCTTGGTTTTAGTTTTAATAATTGGTCATCCCGCTCAGAAGTGAAAGGTTTTGGAGGTTTAAAGGCAACCATTCACGGTTCCATTAAAATAATATTTAGTTCACGTTTTAATCGTAATATTTCGTTTGAAATGGATTCGCTAGTCGCAGATAAGATTACGGAACGGTTGCCCACGGTACCGGTTGACACGTCCATGCTGACGGAGTTTAAGAACTTGCAGTTAGCCGACGGAAATTACGCTTTCCCTGGAGATATCGATCTATTGATCGGTGCTTCGATTCTCTCGCATCTCCAGTTATCACGTAAAATTCAAGGTCTTCCGATGTACCCCGCTCCGCACGCACTGGAAACAGTTCTCGGGTTTGTTATAGTTGGTTCCGCACCCGCTTGTTTAGATAGTTACTCGACTGTGTCGCACTGTTGCACCGTCGAGCCGCCGCTTGAGTCTACCATCCGCAAGTTCTGGGAGATTGAAGAGGTCAATGTCCCGCCTATTCTCAGCCCTGAGGATCAGGTCACTGAGGAGATTTATACCCGCACGACTACTCGTGATAAAGATGGTCGTTATGTTGTCGCGCTCCCTTTCAAGGGTGATATTTTTTCGCTCGGTGGCTCCCGTGCCTCCGCAGAAAAACGCTTTCTATGCTTGGAACGTAAGATGCAGGCGTCTCCTAAGTTGAAGCAAGCCTATGATGATGTGCTGATCGAATATTTAGATAAAGGTTATATCTCATCAGCGCCTGCCGAGACTGAGGAGACACGTGATTACCCGTTTTATATCATCCCGCACCATGGAGTTGTTAGAGAAGACAAACTTACAACTAAACTGCGTGTGGTTATGGATGGTAGCGCTAAAACTAGTACTGGCATATCGCTTAACGATATCTTGTATTGTGGTCAGAACCTCCAGGGTAACTTATTTGAAATAATAGTAAATTTTCGCTTGTTTGCTATTGCGCTCTCTGCCGATATTCGGCAAATGTTTCTTAGTATTGGAATCAGAGAATGTGACCGTAGATTCCAACGCTTCTTGTATAGATTTTCTCCGCAGGAACCTTTGAAGGTTTACGAATTCAATCGTGTTTGTTTTGGGCTTAAGTCTAGTCCCTTTCACGCTCTTCGCACTATCAAGCAGTTGGCCGCTGACGAGGGTGATACATACCCGAAAGCAAGGGCCACTATTGAAACCGGATTGTACATGGACGATTTTGTGTACAGTGTACCTAGTGAAGCAGAGGCTATAGAGACCGCTGCTCAAGTAATCAGCCTCATGAAGTCCGGTCAATTTGATCTGGTGAAATGGACAAGCAACTCGCAAGCTACATTAGAGTCGATTCCACCGTCACACCGGTTGACTTCGGTAAAGGAATTCGATGATAGTGATTCGCATAAGATCCTTGGTTTAAGTTGGTCACCCGCAACTGATATGTTCAGTCTTAAAATTAGCTCGACTCCGCCAACTTGTACCAAACGCGTTATCCTAGCATGTGTAGCTCGGATATGGGATATAATGGGTTTTGTAGCTCCTGTCGTTTTGTATGCAAAGCTGCTTATAAAAGAGCTTTGGCTTTCCAACTGTGATTGGGACGACACCGCTCCTGACAGTGTTGCCAAGTTGTGGGCTCGCTATAGGAAAGAGCTTCCAATGCTCGATCAGATACAGATTCCTCGCCATGTTGGTATAGTACCAGACACTGTTGTTAATGTGGTAGGTTTCGCAGACGCCAGTGAGAGGGCTTACGGGGGAGTGGTTTACTTTCAGGTCCAAAATGGCGATAACATTTCAGTTTTCCTCATTAGCGCAAAATCAAAGGTATCTCCTCGTAAGGTTGTCTCTCTTGCTCGTCTCGAACTCTGCGCTATTCTTATGTTGGTTCAATTGATTACATCTATAGTCAAAACTTGTCGTCCTCGCATTAATATAGAGAGAATTGTAGCGTTTTCAGACTCAACCGTTGCTCTATGTTGGGCCCACTCTTCACCCCATCGATGGGGCACGTTTGTCGCAAATAGGGTGGCTAAGATTCAAGCTGAATTGTCACCGGAAAATATATTCCATGTCGCTGGAACAGAAAACCCAGCTGATTGTCTCTCACGTGGTTTGCTTCCTGCGCAAATTTTAAATCATCCGCTTTGGTTTTGTGGCCCTCCCTGGCTTCATACCACTCCTAATGAGTGGCCAAATGCTCCGTTTAACCCCGCTACTGTTTCAGAGCCACCCGAGGAGAAGAAACATACGCTTGTAGTATCAGTTCCGCGTGAAGAGTCAGTTGTTTTGTTGTTGTCTAATCGAGTCTCGTCTTGGTCGAGACTATTACGCTGTGTAGTTTATGTCCTAAGATTTTTGAGATTATTACCATCGCGTGGTGCTATAATCGCAGCTGATTTGGATAGAGCTGAATCAGTTGTACTTCGAGAGTTGCAGAAATTTTATTTTTCAATAGAATTTCGTAGTTTAGAATCACAAAAACCTTGTAGTCGCGCACTTCAACATTTGAAACCATTTTTGCAAGACGGACTCATTCGTGTCGGTGGCCGTCTGCGAAATGCTAAGTTAGAGTTTGAACAAATGCATCCAATAGTTCTACCACGCAAGGATCACGTTTTGGATTTGTTGGTGGATTATCACCATAAGGTGAATTGTCACGCTGGTCCCGATTTATTAATGTCCATTCTTCGACAGAAGTACTGGATACTTTCCGCTCGCAATTTGATACGCGCTAGAGTGCACAGATGTGTGCCCTGCTTTAAGCTCCGCCCGCGTTTCAACGCGCCGGAAATGGCCGACCATCGTTCTTGTCGTGTCGTACAGACGGTGAAACCTTTCATACATACTGGGACGGACTATGCTGGACCGTTTAAAGTCACTATTGCCCGTGGTCGTGGTATACGTTCCACAAAGGCATACATTTGCCTATTCGTTTGTATGACAACTCGTGCAGTTCACATAGAGTTAACCAGTGATTTGAGTACGCAGGGTTTTATGTCTGCATTTAAACGATTTTTATCTCGCCGTGGTCCCGTTAAGCGCTTATACTCTGACAACGGCACAAATTATGTTGGAGCGCGACGCAATATTTCGGAATTACATACATTCTTACGCTCCAAGTACTACCAAAGTGAATTCGCCCATGTCTTAGCTGAGAATCGCATTGATTGGTGTTTTAATACGCCAGCGGCTAGTCATTTTGGTGGCAATTGGGAGGCGAATATTAAAAGCCTTAAGTCGCACCTGTTTCGGGTCATAGGCGAACAGATTCTCTCGTACGAGGAGTTGAGCACCGTACTCGCTCAGGTAGAGGCGTTGATGAATACGCGTCCGTTGTGTCGGACTTTGTCTAGTGATCCATCGGAGCCACTAGCGTTGACGCCGGCTCACTTCTTGACGACGACTCCTCTTAAATATTTGCCCGCTTTAGATGTCGAGACTGACAAACTGCAGCTTCACCCGCGTCACGCTCTGCTAGATAGCTTAGTTCAGTCCTTTTGGAAGCGATGGAGGACAGATTATCTGCATACGCTGCAGTCGCGTCAAAAGTGGAACACTCCTTCAGATCCAGTCACAGTCGGTACTGTGGTGATACTGAAGACTGAGAGTGCGCCTCCTCTGCACTGGCCTCTTGGTGTAGTGGAAGAAGTTTTTCCGGGTTCGAACGGAATAACGCGAGTCGTAAAGGTTAAAACCGCAACTGGATCGTACCTGCGTCCGGTTATTCGCCTCTGCCCTCTGCCTAATCAGTAGTAGTGGCATAGTTAGTTATAAGTTGTTTCGCTACCTAGTATTGATAGTTTAGATTAGTAATAGGGTTTAGTTTCGCTTTTGTTTTTTTTCTTTTCTTTGAAGGTAACCCTTCAAACCCGGGGGGAATGGTTGCGCCAATTTGCTATGATCCGCGACTTTGTTTTTTGTAATTTATTTTTTTGGCCTAGCAATCCTATACCATCCGTTTCCCTTCCCCGCACGACCTCAAGAAATGAATTGACATTGACGTTTTGTGCATCGATTGTGAATGTGTCCGCACCGCTAACAAAGCCCGCTCGAAATTACAAGAAAATTGACTATTTCGTGATCCAACCATTCAAAAACTCAACAATAGTGCAGTGTAGTGCAAAACAGGACCTGGCAGTGATTTGAAAGTACGAAGTCGGGGTTCGCCGGCCGGCGCCACGTGGAACCTTCGAAGTCAAAGGGTCAGTGTTCCTCCTAATACGTCCGTCCCATCCAGGCACAGTATCTGCATATTGTTAACAAACCTTAGATCGCTTTTTAAACCTACAGTCCACAGCAAATTCGCGAAACCAAAACCTTTATAATGAACTCAAAATATAATAATTGTAACAAAGACAAAAATAAGTTTGATTATAAGTTAATTTTTAAGTGACCACAAATATAAAAGGACAAGCCGACCAAGCGCGGATTGGACTCTCACACAAAGAGTTTCGTATCATATACCGAAAAAATCATGTTCGATAATTATTTTATAATTCGATTTGTTTTTTTATTAATAGAAAGACATATATTTGATTTTTTACGGAGTCTGAGTGCTGTCATGTATGTATTTAGTAATTAAGGCTCATGAGATACAGTCCGCTGAAAGACAGACTAATAGATGGCAAATGGTCTAGTAATAGGGTTCTGTTGGTTACTTTTAGAGTACATAATCCTAAAAAGGACCTAAGTATGAGATACAATGTAATTTGAATTTAGTCTAGTTTGTTATTATAAAATTTGATAATTCTAAATACAAATATTAAAAAAAAATATTAAAACGTGTTTTTTAAAAAAAAAAAAGCTCTCAGCGTAACTAATCTATACTAATATTATAAAGAGGTAAAATTTGTAAGTTTGTATGTAGGGGGTAATCTCTGGAACTCATGATCCAATTCTAAAAATTTTTACACCGGTAGAAAGCTACATTATTCCTAAGTGCTATAGGCTATAAATTATTTTTATAACATGTACATTAACCGGGCTATCACAATTTTTGTCTTGCAAGTCGGAAAAAAAAACCTCATAAAACAGAATTATTTGCGTGCGCTGCCTAGAGAGTTGCTTAAAATTAAAAACAATGTATGGCAACCTGATTCGTCTCAATTATATCTACAAAAAAGTCCGCGATACCATATTTCTATCTTTTATATGTTATCTTTTATACTTCTTTATTTGAATTAAAAAAGTATTTTTTCGGCATACTTACGTTTGGTTGATTATTTGAGCAACGAAATATTAATTCTTGTCACAATAAATTATTTCAGTATCACAAGGACATCATACACATAAGATTTGCCATTTACAGTATGTCAATTGGTCATATAGTTTCGGAGATAATATAAAATTACTAAAACGTAAAATGCCACTAGCACAACTTTCATTCGTAGAGCTCTAGATCTATCATGCTTTGTGCGGACGTTTTATCCATTTGCCCATAGATGGCGTTCTGCAAATACGTCATTTTTCTGAATCCCGGTTTTTTTTTTTCGGTATCGCGCTGTTAAGATTTTCTGTGAATTGATGACCCTGTCGAATTATTGTGCCCACGTTGTCGTTAGTTGGTGTTCAAATTGTTGCATGTCAGTCTGTTGCTTATTGGTTTCGGTTGTTTCGTTCGTTTCGTAAAAGTTCGTGCCGTAAAAGGCGACTAAGGGATAATTTACCTTTAGCAGACAAGAGAACTTCGGTAATCTTCGAACTTACTGATCCGATTCCAAAATTTATTTTACTAATGGGAAGGTACAGTAAAGTCGAGTGTAAACTTATGTTAAAACAAGAAATTTTCCGCGGACGAAATCGCGGGCAGAAGCTAGTATTATTTTATATTTTTATAGGGAGCTCTGGAAGTACCTACTATTCCAACTCTGAAAAATTCCTTTAAAAATAGTTAATATGTAACATATAAGAAAAAAAGTTATATATCTCCACAAATTACTCTATTATGTGAATATCGTTTCGTAAAGTTTCCTTTTCTAATTTATTTATTGGCAAGCCGGGCTTTTCATTGAAAAATCTGGACTAAATAACAACATTAAATTATTTACAAAATCTCCTTAAACTTCCCCTAGAAACAACATGGGCAGGGATAAGGAAAATATCTCTCATATTAAAACAAAAATATTTAATTTGACGTGAAAATATGATAGTCGGATTACTGAACTGAGAAGTAATTACGTTAGTGTCGAGGCGCCTCGTCAACTGATATTAATATCAGCGTCAGTCACCTAAAAATTGTGATGGCGCAGCACTAATCTGAGGGTGACGAAATCATAAGACATAATCCTCCACATCACGCCTTTTTTTCTCGTCAGAAATCATCAAATGACTTCTTTCTCTTCAGGATGGAGCGTAAGGCATGTCAGACTTTTTGACAAAGGGAGGAGGTCATCGAGGAGGTTCTCAATTCGTTTGAATGTTGTTTTTGTACCTTGTTCAGCAATATCTTCGCAAAACGGGATCGATTTTGACGATTCATTTATTGTTTCAAAGAATTTGTCTGCCAGATGCTCCCATTTTTGGTGAAGAATTTTGGAGATAGACGAATGATAAATGATATTTATTTAAGTACCTTGGCATATTTCAATAAATGATGCCAAATCTTGTGGAATTAACATTTTTTAGTTTGTTTTCGAAGTCGGTTGTATTTTTATGCCTAGGGAAAACACATTCCAGAGTTTTATAGTATGAGTACAAACAGCGTTTTTCGCTATAAGTGAAATTCAAATTCAATGTCAAATGAAGTCTATCAAGTCTATGCCTGATATAGCTCTCGGGCTGAAAAAACGGTACTTTCGAATTTCCACGGGAATTCAACACCATATTTTGGTAGGTTTGCTATGATGCTTAGATTTTATGGCATGCCAGCATGCAACGTTCTTATAGCAGCTTTTTAACATGATCAGCTTTTTAATATTTCTACTTCTGGGACTCAGGCCTCTTCTCTAGGAAAGGGAATAGGTCGTAATCAACCACGCGGGCCCAGTGCGGGATGGTGAAAGTCACATGTCTTCGAATTTTTGATTCTAGGACATGCTGGTTTCCTCACGATGTTTTTCTTAACCGATTTGAGAGCAATGGTGACGAAATAAATTACACAAAGTAAAACTTCTGCCTTTGTTTGAACCTGCGACCTACATCTCGTAAGTTGGCCACCATTGCTCAAATTCAACATTCTCAGAGCATTTAAATGCAGTCACACTCTGTCACACAATCATCTAAGACTTCAAACTTCCCCAAAGTATTCGCGTAATCGTTTTTTACTTTTACAGCTGGCTCTTACCGTATTTCCCACCATTTCGCGCACACGCGGTCGCTATTTTCCCATTATCATCTCTTTTATTATTTCCCTCCTTATTCTCAAAGATTATAATAAAATAAAAACCCTTGGGAGAATAATAAAAGAAAATTCTTCATTGTTTGAAAAAAGAAGCTGGCGCGTAAGTCGTAAACGGTATAGTTTCATCAAGAAAACGTTTTTTTTTTTTTATCGGGATGCAGATAAAATTGGGATGTGAGTATGATAAAGTTTATTGAGGGAGGTTTGATGTATCTTTCCATAAATATTGGTTCTCGCAAAGATGACTGGGAGCCTGTGTCTATTATGTGAAATTCGTTTTGGGCGAGAACAATTTTCTTTATTGTTCAAAGAATGATTGATTATAGATTCGTATCCTTTGAACCATGGTTTAGGGCGTCATTTTAGTCTCTGATCAACTGATTTTTTTTCATGTTTAGACTTGAACAAAAACCAAGTGCGTATCATCACTAGTTGAGCGATGAACTCCGCGGCCGCAGCGCCGCTTTTGCGCCGCAGTCGCGCGTTTTTAATTTGTATGGATTAACAAAGCAGCGGCTAAATTGAAGGCGTCCTTACATGCTTCACTGTCACCATAATACGTGAAGCATAGACATCAAAATTAGCCTAATGTTTTCACAGGTGGCGGCTACAGGCCGTTATTGATAGATGCCACGAATTTTCAAATTTGATTCTGGAACGAGCTGGTTTCGTTATTATCATTCAAATTCATTTATAATACACAATCAATATCATAATCCGCTATGATCCGCTATATAATCCGCTCTTATATCTATCGCTTTTAGGCACGTAATTTACTGTGACAACTACGCAAGCTCGATCCCGCAAAAATTGATTGTATTTATCGTATAAGCAGGCTGGGCGTTAAGGGGCTACACTAGTGGCGTGTCTGCTCCCGTTGAATTATTTTTAAAGGACTTCAAAAAGGAGGAGGTTCTATGTTCGGCTGTATGTATTTTTTTTTTATGTATTTTCACCGATATCTCGGTCAATTGTGGACCGATTTTGAATTTTTTTTATTTTGATTGAAAGATTTTACTCCCGAATTGGTTCCATAAAAATATCTTTTTGATCTGATGATGAACTTCGAAGATATACAATGAAACTCTTCGAAAAATCATAGCAGAACTGTCGTTTTAATACGTTTGTTCACCGATATCTCGGTCAATTGTGGACCGATTTTGAAAATGTTTGTTTTGTTTGAAAGATTATACTCCCGAGTTGGTCCCATAGAAATATTGATTTGATCTGATGATGAACTACGAAGATATAGAACGGAATTCTTCAAAAAACCATAGCAGAATTGTCGTAACAAGTAAAATTGCTTTGTTTATACATAGTGGCTGACTAAAGTAAGAAGGGGAGGGGATACATAGAACTGATCTGATGATGAAGACGGAAGGTAGGTAAGAGCCGGAACTTTGTAATAAAGCAGTGTATCCTAGCCGTGTTTAGTAATATTAGAATTGATTGTCATCATGATTTGATGATGGAACCGAATGGCGGAAGATACCTGTCTATTTAAGTTTCGCTGAGAGGTACTACAACTAATAACGAAGAGTTAAATAACGAAGAGACCAAACTATTATAGAAACACCGACTTCCGAAATTAAAATTATTTTGCACTTTTTGGTGTTTTTTTGAAGTCGGTTGTATTTTTTGTGTAAAAAGTTTCTTCGTAAGTGTATTGCACTTGGAAATTTTTAACTGCAGCACTCGACTCCATAAGACTCTTGCCTGCGACTCGGATGAATTCCACCTCGGTCGCAATTAGAAATTTTCTCCAGTCAGGTATCAAAATGAACTATTATTCAATAACTACTTCAGCGATGATCCAGATACCTTAAGAGTGACCTGCCGAAAATAAGTCTCTTCATTTTCCATTGTAAAACGTGTTCACGTTATCTTGAAGGTACAAACAGGGAAGCGTGACTTTACGACAGTCATTACTCTGTCGTAAAAATATTACGACCTTTACTTTTCTTACGAAGGCTCGCATGTTGTAAATAATGGAGTACTTGACCACTTCGCTTCAGACAACGCAGAATTTTTAACAATAATTCGTTGTATGAACACAGATCCTTACAAGGGACAATGGCGCTTTAATTGTGTCTCTAATTACGGCATCATCATCAGGCTTTTTTAATGTTCCCATTGCTGAGACACAAGCCTCCTTTCTAGGAGAGAAAATGGGCCGTAATCCACCACGCGGGCCTAGCGCGGGTTGGTAGATGTCACATGTCTTCGAATTTTTGGTTCTAGGACATGCCGGTTTCCTCACGATGTTTTCCTTCACCGTTTTGAGAGCAGTGCTGATGAAATAAATTACACAAAGTATAATGCGCTTGGCTAGGTTTGAAACCGCGACTTACAACTCGTAAGTCTGGGCCGTTACCACTCGGCCACCACTGCTCAGTCGGGCCGTTTCCACTCGGCCAAATAAGAATTACGGCATATACACACACGACTGTAATATCGCGCCCCAATGGAGGTGACCATCCTTGTTGTAATCCGAGTGTAGATAGCAGTTGTAAACCAAATTTTGATATGACCTTCAACGTCCTTGGATGGTGCATGGTGGGCGCGTTTTCCCAACCACAGCTTCGACCATAGTGATGGTTAGCAATGGGTAGCTCGCTGTCCGACCGTCCAGTAACTGTCTCGACCGAGCCCAAGTCGTCGAGCGTACTGTTCCCGCACGCCTCAAGGAGTTGTCAGTGAACTGTCGGGGCTCAGCAGGGTTGAAGCCTGGGGCCTTAGGTACCTTGGGGCCCTGGCACGAAGGAAATGAAAGAACGGAATGGGTTTTTTTAAGCGACTACGGCGAAGCCAAAGGAGGTTATGATTTTGACCGGCTATGTATGTATGTATGGGAGTATGTTCATCTGTTCCCTCATAGCTCCTAATCTACTTATCAGAACTCGACATATGAGGTATCGTTAGAATCGTCTTAATTGACCGCTGAACAAAGGCTACGTAATATGCCACAAAACTCTATGTGGCGCCCTCTAGCGGACAATAAGTGATGTGTTAAAAAATAAAAATTAAGGTAAATACACCATGTTTGATACCATTTGAAAGAGCTTCACTTTTACTTACCAAAAAATATCATCAAAATTCAATGTGGCGCCCTCTAGTGGACAAAAAGTATTGTGTTAAAAAAAAATAAGACAAATACGTCGTGTTTAGTATCATTTGAAAGGGCTTCTCTTGTACATTTCCAAAATATTGTTAAAATTTAAAATGACGCCCTCTAGCGGACAAAAAGTAATGTGTTAAATAGTTTAAATAAAAAAACTAAAATCCGACTACGGCAACAAAAGGACACTTTTTTTAGTTTTTTTACTTTTTTGGACAGTAAAAGACAACCATAGTTACTGATTTATGAACGTGTTGGCACGTGGATTAGATCCGTGTAGCCAAGTGTAGCCGATGTAGAGACAACAAACACAATCCGTGGAGGCAAACTAAGCTCTCACCAAAGTGAACTCTGTTGTGACGCTGGATTAAGCATAGACTATACGGATGTAATCTAGCGTTCTTATCGAATCTTAGCGAACTTGCTTGTTGCAATTTATGTAGACAGTTTTGACTGATGCACTGTGTTGCATAATAAATGAAAGATTCATTTGTAATTCGTCGTGAATTACAAATGAAACAGTTAAAAATGAAGTAGTAGACTCTCTCAAAATTTACAAAAAGCGTATGTTATTGCATCCGAAATGCCTGGCAAATTATTTGATGGACAAACACAACATTCCAAAGATTAGAGAGAAGAGTACCACATGATCTTATATCCGCATAAGGCACTTGATAGATATAAAAAATTGTATAGACATTGGGCATTTCAATATTGCTCCATGCATGACCAAATGAACTACTTAATTTCCCATTTAATGTCGAATCGACAGATTGCAGGATCGAAATAAGATAAAAAAAAATGATTAGCAACCGTAACAGACACGGCTTTTACGTAAATGAATACTTATGTGTTATGGTCCGGACTAACAATTCACCTCATCGTTTATACCACATACATGGAGACTGAAACGATTTGCCTGCTGCGGTCTTTCCGTCCGATTGTAATTAGGTGTCTTCAAGGTTAGAGTGAATTGGTTCTTAATGTGCGCTATACCATCAACGACTGCATTACTACATGAAGAAATGCGTATCTATAAAAGTTTTAAAAAGATCAATTAGTTTTTTTGGGTGGAATTGAAATATCATCAATAACTTGTGTCAGCTTATTATTGCAGCAACTGTCAACGTAACGACTGCCAAATACCTCTTTATAATTTCGTGGCCAGATCATAGAAATTGATCACTTCATTATATGGCCAACTAAAATGGCCACATCATTGATGTAGGATTTCTATGGTAAGTATAATAAAAGGTAAAGAAAGTAGGCCAAACGGGGATTGAAATATCATCAAAATTTAACGTTTAAAACGATCTGGCCAGTTTTAGTCGGCCATGTATCATGATTTGGCCGCGACTTATACATAATTAAGTTTTTTGGTAGGATTTTTCGAGCGGACCTTGAACATTAAATAGTGGTAGATATTGTGAAGAAAAATTGGTATAATTTTAAAAACCTCAATTGTCTCAAATAAGTGGATGATACATGAAATTATTGAAACAGGCGCGTTCTCAATAAAATGGAACTAAGAATTTTATTGTTATGTTGACTCTCTCTATTTATATTCTAATGGAATACAAAGTTACTGTATTCTTATAACCAAAAACTAAATATTTGTACTTTTTAAAGACACTAGTTACATGCATACAAACCATATGAAGCTTAAAAGCCAAAAGTACAAACAACCAAGCAAGCAATAACTGACATACATCTTTGGCTTGGCGCGTAGATAACAATTTCTTAGCAGATCGGCACTCCATTTGTTATTACTCCATGTTCATGCGTCACGGAAGGTATCACAAATGTTTGTGACATTTTATAAAATATTTTTCTAAGAAAAAAGTTATGTTTTTTTGTTTTACGACTTTTATTATTTGGTGTTTAGCCCAGATTCAATCTTTTGCTGACTCGGCAGTTATCTAAAGACATTTCTTGATTATGTTTGTAAAAGATAATGTTTGGTCAAATACCTATTCAGACAATGCGAAATACCTACTTGACAAATGAATTTTCATGTTATGTGAAAGAGATTATAAGTTGTTAAACTGACTTTTGACAATGTTACTTAATATCTTAGCCTAAGGCCGTGTTTACGGAGACGCGGTGAGTTGGGCGTGTCGTCGTACATTGCAGCAGCGGGCCGCGTCATCGCTTGCGCAAACACAAACCTAAGGCAATGTACTACGGACCGCCCGACGCGCCGCGTAACGCGCCGCGTCTCCGTAATCGAGCACTAAGTTATCGTAAAAATAAAAATAACCAAAGAATTAATGTGTTGGACGTATGATAGCACAGAACTTTTTTTTAAACTGTTGTTTTTTTAAATAGATAGTAGGCATCTAATGCACTTAGTTCTAAGTTTTCGACATCTGTATTCTATAATAATAGTAATTTATAATGTTTAAAGTCCTCAAAAGCTTATATTTTAACAATTTAACTAGACCTTAAATAGTTTATTTGCAATGTTAGATATAATAGACATATTAGATTATTATTTCCTATTATTATTATGCGCATACTTATAATTTGTAACTCCAAAGAATACTTGTAAGCTTCCTGCGGGACAGGCCTCGCCTAGTGCAGGAAGTCTTCGGTCACGTTTTATGTTAAAAATAATAAAAAACAAAATGTTTTAGCAATACTCACACCCCTTTAACCCTATTTTCTTTAATAAAATTATTATTATTATTATTTATTATCTTGAAGTATTGGGAGGACCATTCTTGTATACGTCCTAGTTGCAAACTGTAAAAACTCCTATGATTTTTTTCAAAGTAAAGTATTATTATTAAAGTGTCTCAAATATATATATAAAAAAAACAAGAAATTTTTATTCAATTGATAAAAAAATAATTTAACATTTTATATATTTGCAAGTATTGTGACGAAAATGCTGGATGATAATTATGTTGCTCTGTATTTATGACGTCAACTGGTCATGCACAAAAATTAAAATAACGTCAAGAGACGTCAGTTCCTCAGTTGACAGTTAGCACCCTATAACGTAATATTATGGTGGCTACCAAGAAATTTTTAATACTTAGGTAAACAAGATCTTTGGCGATTACTGTTTCATTTATTAAACCAACTAAAAAGTGAAGATTTTGAAATGAATTTTAAAATGAATCTTGTTATTTATGAAAATTCACAGACAGCTTATTGTCTAAGTTAACTTAATTGTATATTTTTAGATATTATTCTCTTAACTTTGCCTAATTGAGTATTTTATTGTTTAGAAATAACAGGGGCGAAGCCGCAGGATGTGCTAGCTGATCATATTCTCTTACATTGTCTTACTTCTTATTTCTCTAAAACTTGCACATGTCATATAGATTCTACCAAAAACTCGAAAATGAGTACCAGGATTGCATGAAATCTAAAAGTCCTGTGTTGAAAAGTAACTGTGAGGAGACTGATATTTGTAACATTATTCCGTGTTTACTTACCCGTAGAGCAGCGAACAATTTCATAGAGCCAAATATGCGAAAAACTTCGTTTGATAAATATTATCCTGCGAATAGGAAGTGAATAAAATTACGGGGGAAAATATTCCGTGTTATTGAATGTGAGTACATAGGCACATATTTGTGCATAAGTTAGGAAAGTTGATTTGAGACGTTTTTTTTTGTAATGGTGGGTTAAAATCATCCAATGATATCCCCCGCCCTTGGGCGAAGCAGGAGACAGTGTCAGACTCTTACTGACTAAAAAATACACCCGTTCCTACTTTTTTTTTTTTACGGTATGTAAAATCATCCAATGACAAATCCCGCCCTTGGGCGGAGCGGGAAATAGTGTCAGACTCTTACTGACTAAAAACCTACCCTGTTCCTTCCCTCCCTTGGTTCCAGGGCCCCAGGTATGCATTTTAATACCTTCCCAGAGCCCCAGACTAGGCCTCGACCCTACTGGGCCCCTACGGTTTGCTGACAACTCCTTGAGGCGCACGGGAACAGTGCGCGCCGTAAACGACTTGGGCTCGGTCCGGTCTATTACCGGACAAACGGACAGCGAGCTACCCATTGCCCGCCGTCCGCAAGCCCGCGCCTACGGTGGCACTCGTTCCTAGGTTGCCTTTCATACCAGGGCTTTTATAGAAATCGAAACATGAACTTGTGTAAAACTAATCCAGTATAAACCTCAGAAAACCTGCTATTTTACGTGAATTTTGGCCCTTCATCATATATTAAAAATATAAAAAAGTAAATTTATAAAAGCTTTGGATATTTAATCGAGGGTTTAAAATAAAACACGTATTTCCTCAAACAAGTTCTGTGAAATATTCGAGTAAAGCACGGAATTACCGAATGCCAACGGACTTTTCAGGCGTTATCTCTCTTTTTTCGCGTTGCCTTTTCATCGAACATCGCGTTGGATTACATTAGATGAAGCAACAAGCTATTAAACCATGCTCGACGATGATAATAGGCGAGTGGGTGAAAGCCGGAAAAATTCAAACTTTTTAATTTTTTTGCATTTTGCGTGTCAGAATCAAATTGTATGTTGATCGAAATATAATTTGTGAGCGTAATACGTATTTATTTACAGAATTATAATCATTAAAATCATAAATGTAACATTTTCTGTTCATATTATCCTATTGAGTGACTATTTTGTGAAATAACAAAAATCATATAAATTACTTACATGAAAAACCTCCCCTTAACTTTGTATTTGCATTTACTCCCTCACTTTAGTGTATCCTGACATCCAGTTCCTATTGAAAAAAAAGCTTTCTAAAATTCCTTTTGAATTGTGGCAGTGAAAAAAGTGAAGTGCATCTGCTTTGAAACCTAGGTTTGCTATTAAAAAAACTGGGACATTTGGGAACTAACTTTTAGTTTTGAAGTAGATGTTCTTATTTACCTATCGCACATTTATGAAGAAATGTTGTTTATTTTATGGCTATTTTGAGTCCACTGATCTACATAGGTAGATACGTAATCAGACTATAGTTAGGGTGTTTCTTATATCATGCAACCCGCACTGGGACCGCGTGGTGGATTACGGTCCATTCCTTCTCCTAGAGCAAAGCCCGAATCCCAGCAGTGGGACAATTACGAAGTTGATTATGCTATGTTATTAGTGGGATTTGGAATGTCTGAACTTGTGGTGGCCGAAGATCTTCTTGCGGATCCCGACGCCAGGGGTGTTTATTTTTTTTTCTAAGTTAGGTAAAATCATTCAATGCAAATCCCGCCCATCGGCGGAGCGGGAAATAGTGTCAGATTCTTACTGACTTAAAACCTACCCCGTTCCTTCGTTGCCTATCATACCGGAGCTGAGCTTTTTTTACCCTGCCTGCCTGCAGCTAGCAGGTTGGGCCTCTACGGTTGTTAACAGCTCCTTGAGGCGCGCGGGAACAGTACGCAGCGTCGACAAATTGGGTTTGGTCCGGTCAGTTATCGGACGATAGGACATCGAGCTACCCATGGCTCACCGTCCGCAAGCCCTCACGCCTGTGGTGTGAGGATACTAAGGATGTTTTTAATATCGTGCGGATTTCGTCACGCACGCAGATTTGCTCCGCATGCAGAAAATTTCCAAACTTCCTGAGCGTTAACGAGAGAATCAAAAGAGCACGAGGTGAAAAATCTTTGCACTCGAGAGCAACACTTAACTTTTCATCCCACCTCAGCGAGGCAATCACTAAAAGCAAAAAAAAAAAACATTTACAGTCACAAGATACTTTTATTTCAGTTTGGGTATTAACCACTACATTATGAATTTATAATAGGTAAGTATTACAGAATAATATTTCACAATGTGACATGAAAAAAAAATGGCGTGCGCAAAGGAATATTTAAAAAAAAAAGTACACCAAGGAGGTTCCGAATCTGAGTTTTTAATAAAGTAAAAGTTGTATGATAAATTTGGCACCATGGAGCTAGAAGTAAATAGGTTTTATGATGTTTTCAATTAAAAAACTGTCAAAAACTTAGTGCACACGATGTTCTAAATTCAATTTACTTTATCCTCTAGCGGATAAAAATGGTTTTTGCACTCAGATATCAAATAGCAAAAATATTGTTTCCGAGATGGAGGAGATGAAAAAGTTATTGTGAAGACCATTGATACATTATAAGGCAATATACATTACGCGTTAACATCGCAATCAGAAAACCTGGACTCGAAACTCACATCTATGATCAGTGTCATCACAGTCGCAAACCTACAGTCACTGATAGAGAAGGACAGAGACAAGAACCGG
This sequence comes from Leucania comma, assembly GCA_958295575.1. NCBI lineage: Eukaryota > Metazoa > Arthropoda > Insecta > Lepidoptera > Noctuidae > Leucania > Leucania comma. Next base: position 8,467,157 of record OY282482.1, on the reverse strand, counting down.
CGCTGTTGTGCGAGCGAAATCGCGTTAGCCGCAATTAGGCGACGGACCTGATTCCAGCAGTCCTCGAGCTAGAGGCAAGTCATCTTCCGCTGTTTTGATTTAATCTAAGATGAAAATCATATGTACATGGTTAGTAATTGTGGTATTCAAGCCAAATATAATATATAATTGACAAGGTGCTTTAGACCGATAATACGTATTACATATCATCATCATCATCATCAGCCTTTTAATGTTCCCACTGCTGGGACACAGGCCTCCTCTCTAATGGGCCGTAATCCACCACGCGGGCCCAGTGTGGGTTGGTGGATGTCACATGTCTTCGAATTTTTGGTTCTAGGACATGCCGGTTTTCTCACAATGTTTTCCTTCACCGTTTTGAGAGCAGTGGTGATGAAATAAATTATACAAAGTAATGCGCCTGGCCGGGCTTGAACCCGCGACCTACTAATCGTAAGTCGGGGCCGTTACCACTCGGCCACCACTGCTCTCGTATTACATATACCTACTGTATATTGTCTGCCTGCTATAACTTGGGGAGTTTTTTTTTTCAGCTATGGTAAGTTGCTTTTGAGGCTTCTTTCTCGCTGGTCTTCTTTTATTTAAAATAATAATGAAATATTATTTATGACATAACCTTTATGGCTGTAAGAATAAAGCGACTTTAATTATTTATTAAGTCGGAAGTAATAAACTCGTGACCCGGTTCAAACATTGAATATTTTATATAAGACTAGAACTTTTACCTAATGACATCTGTTAAGGGCCGGTTCTAGTCACTGTTTTTTTTTGTATGAACTTCGCTCGGGATTATGTCGACTTCGCGGTCCCAAAACAGCGGTTTAATCTTTAACCGACTTCGAAAAAAGGAGGAGGTTCTATGTTCGGCTGTATGTATTTTTTTTTTTTTTTTTTTTTTTATGTATGTTCACCGATATCTCAGTCAATTGTGGACCGATTTCGAAAATTTTTGTTTTAATTGAAAGATTATACTTCCGAATTGGTCCCATAAAAATATCTTTTTGATCTGATGATAAACTTCGAAGATATAGGACGAAACTCTTCAAAAAATCATAGCAGAATTGTCGTTTGTATAATATGTTTGTTCGCCGATATCTCGGTCAATTGTGGACTGATTTTGAAATTTTTTGTTTTGATTGAAAGATTATACTCTCGAGTTGGTCTTATAAAAATATTGTTTTGATCTGATGATGAACTACGAAAACATAGAACGGAATTCTTCAAAAAACCTTAGCAGAACTGTCGTAACAAGTAAAATTGCTTTGTTTATACATGTAGTTGGTGGCTGACTAAAAGAAAAAGGGGAGGGGTACATAGAACTGACCTGATGATGAAGACGGAAGGTAGGTAAGAGCCGGAACTTTGCAATAAATCAGTGTATCTTAGCCGTGTTTGGTATTATTAGAATTGTCATGATGATTTGATGATGGAACCGAATGGCGGAAGGTATCTATCTATTTAAGTTTCGCTGAGGGGTACTACTACTAAAAAGTGTGAAATAAAAAACTTTTTACAAAAAAAATACAACCGACTTCAAAAATCACCAAAAAATGCAAAATAACTTTCAATTTCGGAAGTCGGTGTTAAATAGCGAAGAGACCAAACTATTATAGAAACACCGACTTCCGAAATTGAAAGTTATTTTGCATTTTTTGGTGATTTTTGAAGTCGGTTGTATTTTTTTTGTAAAAAGTTTTTTATATATAAAAAGAAAACAATAACTATTCAAGATTTTTGTTTTTGCGAAGCGCTTTAATAATAAAAAGCTTTATTTTTTTTATAACTTTCAAATATTTCCGTAACCTCGTAGATAAATGTTTGAAATCGTAAATTAGGGTCAGATTCGCGATTTTTTTTTATCAAGCCAAATAATTTATATCATGTGTGATCTTACCCGGAGCGCATTGTACACGCTTTGTGTCCTTGCGTCCATAGAGTTTCAAACTTAAACATAATCGCGATCTTTTGGCACAGACGCGTCGTAATGTTGCCACTGTATTTTTATATTTATTTTTTTATCTATTTTTTAAATCGTATATTTGTACTTGCCATAGATTTATTTAATTTTTTTTTTTTTTGATTTGCATACAAGACCGTGCCGACGTCTATATTTCTACATTGTCACCGGCCCGCACTGAAAACCAGCGTCGTAGACTCGTCGCATTCTGCGTGGGGTCACGACATTAAGCTGAGTGCTCGGCCGTTTTGCGCGGACGTGACGCATACTTCTCACAATATTAATTTATCCTTGTAAACCTGTTACTTGCGCCTTTATCCGGCAAATAAAAAGTTTTTCTTTTTTTCTTTCTATGTTTTCATTTTTGCCAAACGCTTGGTCATAAATAGTCAATTTTAATAAAAATAAATTTTCATGATGTTCTCTTCTATATTTGTGGATTTCAAGAGGTTAAAAAAAGTTCAAAATGAGTAGAACCTGGCCTTAAATATTTACTAACAAATATAATAGTATCGTATAGGAGCAGCCACCAACTTCGATTGAGGCCCAAAAATCGGCTACTGCGCATTCAAGGTCAATCGTCATGATGGTTCAACTTATAGGACGAAGATTATGACGCATTATAATATAACGTATTATAGATTTCTTTGGCAGGGCCGAAGCCTACTAGGGCCATGGGTTAACTTCTAGAAGGGAAACCTGTGGTCCTGGAACGCAAAGGCCGTAGAAGGAATGAGTATATGATCTTAGGCGTCCCACTCCATCTTAGAGCAGGAGAAGTCATTAGGTGATTTCCCACACTAAAAAAACTGAGCAAGAAAAAATTCTAGTTATTTTATTTTCCTTCCTTACCTTCCAATTCCAGACTATTGTAAAACAAAGTTACTTATACTTCGCGAACTCAGCTCGTTGAGTTCAGTTGAGAGGCTCTTAAGAGCCGACACCCTCATTACCGCTACCCTCTGACAGGTCGCGCTCAAATGAGTGGCAGATGACGGTGAAAGGGCAAATTTGAGATATTTTTGGTTTTTGATGAGGGGTTATTTAGAAAAACAAGCGTTATTTTTTATCTTATTTTGATTCGGAATTACCATTTTAGTGGTAATTTCAATGTTTTTTTTTTTTAATTAAAAAGACTTTACTGCTGTCCCACACATATATAGATGGTAAGCAGTGATGCAATCGTTGATGATGAAGCGCACCAGTCTAGAGCCTATTCACTCTAGACTTGAAGACACCTAAGGCCCCTTATCCGCGGCGACATTTTGTAGCGATGCAGTAGCGTGTTCGTATTGATACAGTCGCGATGCTGTAGCGCGTTGGCATCTCTTCTATAGTGCGTTGCAAATACGACTAACTTAAGAAACGTGCGACAGCTTCGTTACAAAAAATCGCCGTGGGCGATGAGCGTAAATTACAATCGGACGGACAGATCGCAACAGGAAAATAGTTCCAGTTCTTGTATTCTCCTCTTCTTCTGCTCTAGCTTTTTGGTTCTCGCATATTTATGATAAGTGATATTTATATTGCAAATGAACAATTTAAAAAACACACTTTTACAAGTCATTTTTTTATCAGATTAATCTAAATGAAGCCGGTATTTCTTAGCTGACTAACCTGAGAAAGAAACACCGAAACAAACTCAGGGATCAGTCTCTTTTTAAGTCCAAACATGAGCAAACATGTAATGGTCAAGTAAATTAGAATCTGAGATGGTCTTTTGATGAAAGAACCACTCAAATTTGAGTGGACGTATTAGTCAGTTTTAGCATAACTCAACTGAAAACCACTAAGTAGCCAAGAAGTGGACATTTGCCAGACGTCCATATTTAATAATATTAACATTAAATAATATATTTCATTATAAAATTATACACCGTTAAATTTTAGTCGTTTTAATCCTGTGGAGGGTCGATTCGGTACATGAAACACTATAGATTTGTAAAGAGAATATTAAAAAATGAAGTACTTTTTTTTTTAAACTCGAATTAATTTACATATGTACGAAATTAATTTCTTTAAGTAAACGTCAGTTGAGCGAGGTCAATGAACTTTAGGTAGTTACTATGCAACAACTGACAACTACCTACAAGGTCATTGACCCGGTTACTTAAAGAAATTAATTTCGTACGTACGTATATTAATTCGCATTTTAGCAAAAAAGTACTTTTTTATATTTTATCTATACAAATCGATAGTGTTTCATGTACCTGATCGACCCTCCACGGAATTACGATCAAAATTCAATGGTGTATACATAATTATTTAACAAAGTAAATATTTATGTCAAATATTAATGTAAAAAAAAAGATACTTTGGGTTCAGTGATGATGGTAAAACGGACTGGTTTCAATTTAATTTCACCATAATATACCGGTATATATTATGGTGGAAATTCCACCCATACGCACAAAACGTTTTGGAAACACATTCATTTTGCATCCAGCTAAGGACTGAAATTCCCTACCGGAGCTTCTGTTTCTAGATAGCTACAACTTTGGCGTCTTTATGTCAAGAGTATAGCTTCTTTTTAGGAAAACGAGCTCCATCATCGTTTATCATCAGGTAAGATAGTGCTTAAATACGAGTTTATCCATAATAATAAAATAGGTAATTTTCTGACAATCATTATGGTTATGGTAATCAGAAAATAACTGCAACAAATACCAATCTATCTGTCAGTAGACAAACACACAACAGGTGGACATAGAAAGGTGGGCATAGAAAGGTGGACATAGAAAGGTGGACATAGAAAGGTGGACATAGAAAGATGGACATAGAAAGGTGGACATAGAAAGGTGGACATAGAAAGGTGGACATAGAAAGATGGACATAGAAAGGTGGACATAGAAAGGTGGACATAGAAAGGTGGACATAGAAATGTGGACATAGAAAGGTGGACATAGAAAGGTGGATATAGAAAGGTGGACATAGAAAGGTGGACATAGAAAGGTGGACATAGAAAGATGGACATAGAAAGGTGGACATAGAAAGGTGGACATAGAAAGGTGGACATAGAAATGTGGACATAGAAAGGTGGACATAGAAAGGTGGACATAGAAAGGTGAACATAGAAAGGTGGACATAGAAAGGTGGACATAGAAAGGTGGACATAGAAAGGTGGACATAGAAAGGTGGACATAGAAAGGTGGACATAGAAAGGTGAACATAGAAAGGTGGACATAGAAAGGTGGACATAGAAAGGTGGACATAGAATGGTGAACATAGAAATGTGGACATAGAAAGGTGGACATAGAAAGGTGGACATAGAAAGGTGGACATAGAAAGGTGGACATAGAAAGGTGGACATAGAAAGGTGGACATAGAAAGGTGGACATAGAAAGGTGGACATAGAAAGGTGGACATAGAAAGGTGGTCATAGAAAGGTGGACATAGAAAGGTGGACATAGAAAGGTGGACATAGAAAGGTGGACATAGAAAGGTGGACATAGAAAGGTGGACATAGAAAGGTGGACATAGAAAGGTGGACATAGAAAGGTGGACATAGAAAGGTGGACATAGAAAGGTGGACATAGAAAGGTGGACATAGAAAGGCGGACATAGAAAGGTGGACATTTGTTACTAATAAAGACACCATGGTCTGAAGCAAAGTATTTATTATTATTATTATTATAGGCCTCCTCTAGAAGTAATTACATCAGCAGTGTACTTACTTCTTCCCGCTTCTTTTTCTAAACAACAAAAAAACCGGGCCGAACCGTTCCGTACAAATTTGGTGAATTGCGGTTTACGATTTCTGACGTAATAAAAAAAAGTTTCAGTTCTAAGTATGGGGAATATAGACGAACGGACAGACATGACGAATCCATAAGGGCTCCGTTTTTTGCGATTTGGCTACGGAACCCTAAAAAAGGGTAATAGGTATTCGCATTCCTAGTTTCAGTTTTAATTAACTCCCAAACGTTTTTATATTAAACAGATGAGAATTGTAGATACAGTTCTATAGGTTTAATATAAAAACTTTTTATCCCGATGGGTTCACTGACTTATTAGAGTCTACGGCAGGACCTTTTATATTAAATAAAATACAGGAATATGTTAACAAATACTCCCAAGCTGTTCCTAAATTAATTACGTTTTATATTGAATAAAAAAAAGCCTATTTAAATATAAATGTGTAGATTCCTCCCAGCAAAAGTAATCTGAGAAGCGATAATTTATTTTATACACAAAGTGGTGGTATTTGAAATCCTGTTTTTTTTTTTTTATCTTGAATTTATCAAATGACTTCTAAATCTGACACTCCCTATCAGTTGCACCCACTCCGGTCCCTTGAAGCTGTGAAAAATTTAACATCCAAGTAGTTAACGAAAAAACAAGATATGGCCGTTATGTTGCAATTCTCAAAAAACGCATATTTCGACACTCGAAAGAAAAGAATCTTATATTGGTATTTCCTATTGACCTAGAATCTTAAAATTCGGCATGAAGCCAAGATCTTATAGCACAAATATAGGAAAAAATCTGAGAACTGTACGTCACAATTTTTTTTTTATGGTTGGTAAACTCATCCAATGACAAATCCCCCTTGGGCGGAGCGGGAAGTAGTGTCAGACTCTTACTGACTAAAAACCTACCCTGTTCCTTCGTAGCCTATCATGCCGGGGCCGGGTATTCCTTTCGGAAGCTGACCCATGACCCCAGTAGGCTTTGACCCTGCCTGCCTGCAGCTAGCAGGCTGGGCCTCTTCGGTGTGCTGACAGCTCCTTGAGGCGCGCGGGAACAGTACGCGCCGTCGATGACTTGAAACCTTTTTGCGATTCGGAAAGTTCTTTTACGAACTATTTTCATGTATGTCGGATCTGGCGTCGATTTGTTGACAACAAAACAAGGCACGCCATCTATTAGCAACTAGAAGAAATAGAGGTGGCGCGCCTAGACAGAGTCAGCCGTTTCAGCTTTGGCTACGAGCTTGGGGAGGGAGAATCTGCCGAGTACAGCGGACACTCTCAGCCAGGCCGTCGCAGAATCAAGACGTTCTGAAACTACGTTTTGTTGTTTGTACCTATCTAATAACAGTGCACTGTACCGAAATGTATTGAGAAGTAAACTGATTCAGTTCCTAGCCGTTTTCATTCATTGCACGATACCCACGTAGGCCCACCTGGTAGATGATCAGAGCTCGAACCATCCTGAACGAGCCGACATGACATGTATATGTCTGTACGAAACCCTCAGTGCGCGAGTCCGACTCGCAATTGCCCGGGAATTATCAAATGATTTTTGCCACACAAGGTGGAGCGAGAGGGGATGTCAGACTTCCACAAGCCCATCTGTATCCTTCAGTTGCCTTTTCCGTTCCAGATCTTTAATGTCGAAGTATTTTTCTCTGTCGTTGAGAGATCGCTAATAAGCAAACACAACTTAACATTGATCATACAGAAATTCTGATCATTGATCGATCCGTCAATCAAACGGTTCAAGGAAAGTGAAGGATTCGTTTAGAACAAGCAATGCCTCCAGGCTATTAATGCTATAACAGTATAATGCTTGTTTAGTTCGGTAACTGGATTACGTAATCAAAGTGTTATGAGCTCCTTGGATAAGGTTGTTAGTCTAGTTAAGTCTATATTTGTACGTGAGGTCACACTATGTAATTAAACACGGCTTAATTTTGATTGTTTTAATCCCGTGGAGGGTCGATCTGGCAAATGAATCATTATCGATTTGTAAAAAGAAATTTAAAAAATATAATCCTTTTTTCTCTAACTCGAATTAATATAAGCATGTACAAAATTAATTTCTTTAAGTAAATAACAGCTGAACGAGTCCAATGACCTCTATTTGTCGGTCGTTGCGTACTAATTACATATAGGTCATTTCACTCGATACGTACAAGATGATATAGCAAATTCCCTGTTAATAAGTTATCGATTCTAGTATGTCTAAAATGATACCGTTAATAATTTAAATGCAAAAAAAATTTGAAATCAATGTTTTTTACAAAAATTTGGGACTCAGATCGGATCACAATATCCCAAACAATTTTTCTTCAACTTTTATCTCAAAGAAATTTCATAACTTTGTTGTTCCAGGCTGGATGAGGTCAATAAGAGGTGAGAGGCTCTCAGCAAACCTTTATAACGAGCACTCCAGAGAGGGCGAGCACCCTCCAAGATTCAAAATACAAAATAATGAATGCTTAAAAGTGGATATAAATAAATAGAAGTAAAATGTTGAAAATTATGGTGATACTTTTTCTATATGCTCATCAAAACCATAGATTGTCAGCAAGGGAACCGTATTGTAATATGCGAACTTTTTGTGTTACCGTTTTATTCTAATCTCAATTCAAACGCTGACATAGTGCATTTTCCTTTGTGTTAGCAGTTAGCAAAGTCGCTTCCCGCTGTCTGTCCATATGTATGCCTAGATCTCTATAACTACGCAACGGATTTTGATGCGATTTTTTTAAATGTATTGAATGATTCAAGAGAAAGGTTTATATATGCAATAATGTACCCGTACGAAGCTGGGGCGGGTCGCTAGTCACCAATAAAATAACAAACGGAAAACACATATTTTAATTAATATACTTCAATAATTAATTTACATTTCGTTCTATAACAAGTATAAAATTAAAAAATTAAAAAAAACCCGACAGTCCTTAACATCAATATGAAATGTTCGTAAGTGGTCAAGCCGAATCTAATGAGCCCAAACTGGATGGGTTTACTATGTTAATAAGCAATCCAGGGTTCTTACCTTCGAGTTCCATCATCAGACCAGCTCAATGGCACCAGATTATACACGAGTATTTCAAATATTAGGTCACACGTATGTTTAAAAATAAATTAAATACCTAAATGTTTGAAAACCCTACTGCAGTTAATAAACGAGCTGATGACCTTGAAAACCTGCACTGATCTTCACAAATCGTAGCCAACAACCATCTTGATTAAGCCAGCTTTCAAACAAAAAAAAACGTATCAAAATCGGTCCATTCGTTTAGGCGCTACGATGCCACGGACAGACACACAGACAGACAGGTTAAACTTATAACACCCCTCTTTTCCGTCAGGGGTTAAAAACCAAATATAATACGTTATCAGCACGAAAGCTCTAATAGGAAATCTAAAAATAATTTCAAAAAAAGATAGCTGCTGTATGTTAGCAATCAGTTCATGTATGGACATCAAGCTGAAAACCATCAAAGAGGAAATCGAGCCATATAGCAAAAATTACCAAATCAGGCTGTGTAAACACAGGAATGGACTAGCTTCGCAACAGTACCTCTACCATGAGTTTTAAGCAATAGTATTCGTCGCTACTCGATATCGACACCGTAAATATTTTGTATGGCAAATTTTGCAGCGCCTCTAGCGGTCACTTGCAGAACCAAAATTTGCCACCGCTACTCGATATCGACGCCGTAAATATTTTGTATGGCAAATTTTGCAGCGCCTCTAGCGGTCACTTGCAGAACCAAAATTTGCCACCGCTACTCGATATCGACGCCGTAAATATTTTGTATGGCAAATTTTGCAGCGCCTCTAGCGGTCACTTGCAGAACCAAAATTTGCCATACAAAATATTTACGGCGTCGATATCGAGTAGCGACGAATACTATTGCTTAAAACTCATGGTAGAGGTACTGGTAGGGCCTGGGAGTTTCATTTTCTTGAAAAGGCCTGTCCAAGAGCTAGAGGAAAGATTTTCTTGATAAAGAGAGATGCGTCGCTGGATAAATCTACTCACCACTCTAAAAACAGATTTCAGCCAGCACATTGGGTTATTACTCCCGAAGCAGATTGCCAATTAGCAGTAGATAAAAGGAAGAAAAATAAAATATGTCCTGTTTATTACAATCAATTGTAACCCACGTCAGCATCTATGGTCGTTGCGGTTTATTTCCATTTAAGGGAATCTAAAGTATTACATTACATCAATTAATAATTATAATGACACATCAAAAGGTTTTTCAGTGTCACGATCATGACACACAGGGATACCTTCAAATAAATGCATAATTTAAATTATGTACCTACTATATTAAACTATTTCCTTGTGTTATTTAAAAAAGTTGACCATTCGTTAAAAGTGATTATTGTTGCAGTGACGTCCTATAAGGACATACGTTTACCATTTAAATTAGACCGCCATATTTTAATGCATAAGTAAATCAATCAATCAAAGGTGTGCAATATTTATCATGTTCGGAAACAATACTGACATCTCTTCTATACTGAGTGATAGTGTTGAAAATTTTCTTTTAAGTCTCGATAAAGAGAACCGTTCAATGGAAATATATCTCGCCATCAAGATATCTATAACCTCTATTATGGCTGTGCTTTCAACTGCTACGTTTATATATGGAGTGACGTCATGGTGTATCATTCAGAAGTTTCGTAATTACAAGAACTTTATAGTTTTTAACGCTGTCTTAGCTAACTTCTTAGGTTGTTTAGCAGCTTTTCACTCATATTATTTACCGTCCGAGTTAACACAAATCAGATCTAATGTACTATATGCTATTAGCATATTGTTCACAAAAATATACTCAATAACTGTGAGGAATCACTGTGTGATTATTATAAGTTATATGTTTTACGTAGATATTGTAAAGGTTTTCAATGGGCATGTCCGAAAGAGGTATTTGAAAAGTAGCTTCTTCATTTGGGGAGTGCCTTTCATAATAACATCAATAATTATCATTGGTACTTATGTTAGTTTAGTCATTTTAGAATCAGTTAAGTATTTCATTAACATGATATTATTTTTTGTAACTTCACCCGTGATATTAAATTGTGTACTTTTCATTATAATTGTATGTTCACTTTGGCGAAGTTCAACTTCTAGTGTATCTACCAGCAAATGGCTTCGTTTGTACATCGCCACTTTGATATTTCTACTAAGCGATCTCATATTGCTGTCGGTATATGTCGTATCGTATATACATTATATAGATGTAACAGATAAGAGATTATTGTTTTATATGCAACTATTCATACATCATTTTAACCCAGTGGTACTGAACGTTTATATAGTTTCTGTTAAAGATAATCGAGAAGTATGGTACATATTTTGTGTGAAAAAATTAAATGAAAGGCGCATAAATCGCGATATTATAATGCATCAAAAAACTGTTAATGAAGCTAATGAGAGCCGACCAGTAGTTTTAAATGTATAAGGTTAATCACTAAGTTAGAAATTTCCAATTTTAATATGTATGTTCCTGTAAGTATTGTAAATATATCTAAGCTACTACTATTTTTTTTTTATGTTTAGATATTATATTTCCTTATGAAAATACAAAACCATTTTTCTTCTTCTCGAATCGATGTTTTCCATTTCCCTCAAAGTTTTTGGGTCCAGTAAACCTACTGGACGTTCATAGCAGCGGCAGTGGCGTTTTTTTGGTCCTCCAGGGTCCATGTAAATACAGAACCATTGAAAAATATATAAATAATAATAGCCTTCCTATATTTATTATATTATAAACTGGCTTCCAATAACTATATAGGGTGACTGGTAATTAGTGAACGATACTTAAACACATGATTGTAGTCATGATAACAAACATCTTTTACTATGGGACCAAACCTGAAATCACAAAAAAAATCAGCCAAGTTCAGTATTTTTTGACAAGTTTATTTTGCACGATTTCAGGTTTGGTCCCATAGTAAAAGTGGTTTGTTATCATGACTACAATTACGAGTTTAATTATCGTTCACTAATTACCAGTCACCTTATACACCGTTAAATTTTGGTCGTTTTAACTTTTTTTCTAAAACTCGAATTAATATACGCATGTACGAAATTAATTTCTTTAAGTACTTTATTTTTTAATTTTCTCTTTATAAATCGATAGTGTTTCAAATACTGAATCGATCCTCCATGGAATTAAAACGACCAAAATTTACCGGTGTTTTTAGTCAGTAGGTACAAGTCTGACACGACCTGCCGTTTCACCATAGAGCGTGAAAAATCATTAGATGATTTCCCACCTTAAAATAAAGCGGAATGATAAGACAAAATGGGTTCTGAGTTTTCATTCGGACCTTCAAAATTCTAAAAACGCTATCGTATCGTAAAGAAGACCGTCCTAAAATAACTTGAACAAATGACAAAAAACAACAAAACCATTAAATACAACATTTTATTAGGACCTAAAAACACGTTGACCTCAAGAAAGGGAAGAAATTAAAATACAGCCACTTCCTCCGCACCCTCAACGACCCTAAAATTGGGGTCCCTAATGTGTTTCGTAGAAAATTGTACAAATAACATAAAACATTATTAGGGAACTCCAGTATTTTTTCAGTAAATACCCTCGAGGGACGGAACTCTTGGCCTGCTGCTGCCCTCTCGGTAAGAAGGCATAATTACTCAACCTACTTCATCTTGAAAGTATCATTACGTTTTTGGCTTAAAAGGTTTTCCTTTTGTAGGAGTATGATGGTAATTTTTTGTTTTATTTACCTTATTTTTTGTGTTTGACCTTTATCTCACTTACCTGATGGTCAATCATCATCATTTCATCCGAAAGACGTCCTTTGGACATAGGCCTCCTTCAAGCGTCACCACAACGTCCGTTGTAATTTATTTTGTTATGTTGCAGGTAGACTTGGCAAGGCTTGTTGTAAAACGAATAATCGTGGGGACCTCTCAATTTCTCGATATGCAAATGTGTTCCTAAAGATGCAGCTTTGGAAGGCCCAGAGGTGACTTGATCAGTCCGTTAGAAGCAAGAAGCGCAGAACAATTTGTGGTTTGATGCCTAAGAGAGGCTTGACCAGCAGTGAATGTCTTTCGACTGTAATTATGAAAAATTGATATTAATAATAATAATAATGGCCCTGACCACCGGTAGCTTGGACCCTGTTCCCGATGCCGGTGGGCTACTATTTTTTAAATTTTTAAATATTTTTTTTTGTATTACCTTCTATAAAAAAATATTTAAAAATGTAATTTATATGTATATACAAAGAATAAAAGGAAATAATAATAATAATGTATTTATTTGCCAGAATGTAGGTATACAAATCAGTATGATCTTAATGTTAATGAGGTCCCTTTACATTCTACCATTGCAAATGGTGTGCAAATATTTAATATCAGTGAACATAAAATTTATAAAAGTTATTAGAATATTCTAATAAACTCTTAATATACCTTTTAACCTAATAAAGACTTTTACTGAGTAAATCCCACTCGTGTGCCTTCAGTTTCACGGTAAAGGGTTGCAAACCGACGTTCCAACAGAGGTGATTTTGCACGTTTCAATCCCTGTAGACAGCAGTTGTAAACCATGACCTTCAACGCCCTTGGTTGGGAGGCGCGTTTTTCCAACCGCAGTGATTGATTTGTGAACGTTTTGGCGTGTGGTTTACATCTGTAGCGACATCCATGTCGTCACAAAAAGGAACTAATCCTGCATCGCGCAAGTAAGATTCGCGGCGCGATTAGAACATATAGAACAAACCCGAAATCATCTATAGGGCAGTAGCCCATCAGATATAACACCTGTCTGGTCGGAGGATCCTCCCTCTTCAACGGGGGTATGTGGGACTTTACTCCCTGTTCCATTACCCCCAAACATCTATGTAGCCGCAACGCAAATCAAACACCTTGATTGGGATGCTGGATTACAACCGCCTGATCCACTCTTAACTCTTTCAATCCCGTAACATGTTAGTGCCCTCTTTCACTTCATTGTAAACAAAATACTTATTAAAAACAAAAGCTGTCTTGCCTTCAAGAGTCAAGGATAAACCAGTACATCTTTATCGACCGTTTCAAAGTTAATAATTAATTCGAACTACCACTATGATCTATAGTATACCACGTGTAGACTTCCCACATTTGCTTGATATTATTTAATTGGTTGAACTAATTGATTATTTAAGAAGGCAATAAGTGACTGTTATGATTTCCGTAAGGTACAATTAAGGTCGTAATAATTTTGATTTATTGATGAGCTTTAAAATTAACCTTATATTAAACTGTTAGGTTTGAGCATTTTGATAAATTATAACTAATCAGAAAATAACTCTATTTTTGGTCACCAAACTATTCTACTCTATTTTTGTTTTTATTTTTTAGGTGGGAAATCATCCAATCTCTCGCTCTAGAGAGGAGCGAGAGGGCGTGAGGGGACTTATCATCTTACTTATCGTTCGAACGACTGACATTTTAACACGTAATAGTTTTTTTAGGTGAGAAAATCATCTAATGACATCTCCTAACCTTGGGTAGAGTGGGAGTGTATGTCAGGCTTTTACTGACTAAAAAACCACTCCTGTTCTTTCGTTGCCTTTCGTACCAGGATCGAATCATCATTTCAGAAGCAGATCATTAGCCCCAGTAGACTTTGACCCTGATGAATGGGTCCCTACGGTTTGCTGACAACCCATTGAGGCGCGCGTGAAACAGTACGCGCCGTGGATGACTAAGTATCCTTATGGTACACTAGCAAGGCTACTACACTTGCATACTTTTGTACCAGTTACAGGCAAGTGTGCATAATGGTGGGCAACTTCTCCTCATCATTTGATTAATTTTTTTCTTAAATTCTTATTGGTTATCAGTTCGTATCGCTTTAGCAACTAATCAAACTCAAACTCAAAATCGTTTATTTTACATAGGCCTACATGGGCACTTATAAAAAGTAAGAAGCTAGCGCACGGTTCCAATTGGTCGTTTCCTATGGAGAAGAACCGGCAAGAAACTCCATGGTTACTCTTTTAAAAAAGTGATACAATATTAATAGATATGAGAGGACAATGTAGACCGGTCAGCTTAGTACCCAAAAGCACAATAAAAATTGTAATCCTTGAATCTGCGGAGTCTACGGTGTTCTCAAATTCACATTATAAAAAGTAGCTATACAAAAATAAAAATAAACCTGTCAATAAATTAAAGATGTATACAATAATAAATTACTAGTAAAAAACATTGCAAAAACGATGTCACAGGCATGTCACAGGAGAGTAAGAGGGGAAAAAAGTATCAATATACAATATGCAATTAAAACAATGACAACTAATGTACAATATTTGGTAGTATTGCAACATTTTATGGCAATTAAACGGTATATTAGGTGATATGTGATATGATGATCATTTAGGTCAATATAATTATTTTCTATTTTGAGGCAAGGCCATTACTTCAGCTTTTAAATTAGGGACCTAGATGCCTAATTTCCAAGAACACTGAGGAAATAGTTTCTTTTTTTTCTGTTTCTTCTCCTCGGTTTTCGCGAGAATTGGGAACCTGGGTCCCTTATTTTTTCGAAAACTGAAGAAAATATGAAAAATTAAAAAAAAAAATGTGTTCTTATAAGTATTCACCCATTTACTAATTTTGGGTTCACAGTACTCGTACTATTTAAAGTGTAGTTATTACTAAAATAAGGTTTTGTAGCTAGATGAGTGTGAAGAGTGAGTTGGTTAGTATTCAAGTTACCTTTACCTAGTTATATGTTTATAAACACTTCTATCTCCAGAGACATTCCCAAAACTGCACCTGGCTTGCTTTTGCGAAAATCCTTTGTGTAATAACAATGTCGGAGATCCGAGGTATCCTCATACATAATTGTATAAAGGACGGACACCGTGTGGCTTTGGTAGGAAGGAATGGTATATGCAGGTCGGATGGTTTTAAATAAAATAAAAAAAAAATGTTTATTTCATCCACTTAAGTTAGTACAATAACTAATATTAGGAACTACCTTTTAAGCAATAAAAATATGCTTGTGGTAGATAATTCCGCGTTTCGATGGGCACAATGATGGTAGGTACTTGGTTTTTGTAATACATATTTTAGTGACAATTTTAAATATAATTAAGGTTATTATCAAAAATAAAAAAAAATGAAGTTAATTTCGCGCATTGGATGTGTGTGAGTGAGAGAAATATGGTGTGTTAGTGTGTGAAATATGATGTTTGTGTGTGTGGTTGTGTGTTCCTGAATTTATGAACGTATAATAGCTTCGATTTCGTCGTAACTTTTATTTGTGAGCCATTGAGTGAGTGTTTTTTTACAGTCATGGTATTTCATAGAAAATACTCGGTTGGTGATTTTTAATCTGTCTATCATATTTAAATATTTCTTCTGTACGTGTGTTTGTCACCTCCTTGACTTCACTGCCTTGACTGCCTTCACGGCCGTGGGTCGCTGGATGGCTCGAAAATATAATTGGACATGGTAGATGGCGTCGTGATCGTGTTATTACCTGGCGCCTCCTAAACGACTGGACTGATTTGGAAGAAATTTTGCGTGTATATTTGAGTAGATCCCTGAATGGATTGAAAATAAAATTGTACCCAGTAGATGGCGTCGTGATCGCGTTATTACCTGGCGCCTCCATGGGTCCCTGAATGGTTTGAAAATACAATTGACTCCGTTAAGTGGCGCTGTAATCGGGCTCTCATTTTTATTTCTCACAAAAAGTATCTTTTAGGCAAGATAAAGTCCGTTGAGACCGACAGTGTACTTGTATATTCATAAAAGAATTTGGAGGGTATGCGGAATAGAGAGTAAAGTCCCGCAAGCCTCCGTTGAAAAGGGAAGATTCTCCGACCGGACGGGTGTTATATCTGGTGGGCTACTGCCCGATACATGATTGCGGGCTGTTCTAGATGTTCAAATCGCGCGGAGAATTTTACTTGCGCGATGCAGGAGTAGTTCATTTATGACGACATAGATGTCGCTACATTACTCCCCTCCGGAGATCGGAGATCGATGGTTTTTGGTGCTTCTTGATGAGTTATGATGCGTGCCAGGTCAGTGGTGGTTGGTTCCAGTGAGCCGGAACCGGATTCCGCATAGTTCTCGGTGAGTCGGAACTGTCTGCGGTGATGCCCCAGTGAGTTGGGGTGGTGTTATCCCAGTGAGTCGGGATATGATGCTGCAGGCTCCAGTAAGTCGGAGTAGTGCTGCTGGCTCCAGTGAGTCGGAGCGGTGTTGTGCGACGTAGGGCTTGACTGCTGTCGTCGACCAGGAGAGGTTCTTCAAGGCTCTGCATGTGACTGGCCGAAGGTGCAGGTGCTTAGCCAAGGTCGCTGATGAGGCTGAGGGTGATGACCAGGTATGACCAAGTAGGCATGCTGGTGGTCAGGTTACCCATGTAGCCGTGGGTGTTGGCTGTATGGCTCGCAGTTCGAAAGCTTGAGGAAGTGAAGATGACGTCACGAAGTAGTAGCTGCACGAAGGCTGGGCTGATGTTCTTTTGTCAAGGGTCACCAGTTTGGAGGTATGCGGAACAGAGAGTAAAGTCCCACATACCTCCATTTGTTTTAAAAAACATATTCACCGTGACGAAATAATAATGAAAAAACCCTAGTTGTGACAAATAAAAAAAAAAAACGATGGTGATATACATGCCATATTGAACTTAATCATAGTGCGATAAGATTCAGTTTTCGAGTAAGTGTATTGAAAAATCTTTAGGAGAATCCCACGGCCCAACAGCTAGTCTAGTTTACAGCTGATCTTTTATCATTTTACTGTTTAATATAGTCATCGTAGAATAGCCTAGTTTGTTAAGTTTATCGATATTATCTGCCGTAAGTGTTCGCCGTGCTCCGTCGTATATAAGTCGATTATTTTCTATCATAAAATGTAGGCTCGGTATTAGAAAATCGTGTCGGTGAGTGTGCTTTCATTGATGATAAATCATTCGACGCTTTTGACTTTCAAAATTAATATTATCCGTTAAACACACATTAAACTTTAATAGTGGCATTTGCAGATCGATTCCCGGGCACCGTAAACGCGGGCTTGCGGACTATATGCAATAGGTAGCCCGCCGTTCGGCGTTCTGTAATGGCTGAAAGTGCGTTAAGTCCTCCATCGACTCGACTACATGCACACTGTTAAAGTTGAATTAGTGACAATGCTCAGGTATTATTCCGGTTTCCGTGACGGGGACCCGAGCAACGTCACGTGACGGGTGCCCATCGTGGGCGACCGCTTAACATAGCTTCGGTTCTTAGGGCCAAGCTCGAGTCAACGGCGCGTAACGTTCCACGGGTGCGGTAAGAGAAGTCAGCAAAACTGAATGGCCTTGTACGCCTGATGTCTGCTGGGGCGGCGGAAACATTTGAAAGAATAATTGTGGTCCTAGAACTTTTAAGATTTTTTTTGGGTTAGGATTTCTTTTCTCGGCAGGCGTCTAACCCAAACTCAATTTAAAAAAAAAAAAAAATGTCCACTATACGGGATTGATGCCCTAAAATACTTCGGAAGTATTAAAGATAACGTTTTTAACATTTCATAAATTTATAAATAAAAGCCAAAGTTGCCTGTTTAACAAATAAAATATTTTTCTTTTTGTTCTAAGAGCTATTAAATGAATTCAAAAACATAGACAACCATCCGGCTTTTACCCTATATTCTTTTCAGATTCAGCATATAACATAATCAGCCTTTTAATATTCTCATTGCGGGGAGTCAGGCCTCCTCTCTAGAAGAGAGAATGGGCCTTAATTCACCACGCGAGCCCTGTGCGGGTTGCGGGTTTCAGATTTAGTCGAGTTTTTTAGAATTACTTTTTGATTCTTCTTCGAATTAAATAACAGACCAGACTTAGATGAGGAAACCCGGAGACTGGGTAATATGGCAGAGACCTACCTTCAACATAGGGTGAATACGCGAAGGTATTTCACCTTTGTGTAAAAGGGTAAACACAGTTATTTCAAGCATCTACATCCCATACCATAACAGAAGTGCCACAAACGCTTAAGAAATATTGAAATGCCCATATCGTTTCTAGAGACAGGTATTAAATTCCATGTTCGTGTCGACTTACTAACATACGTGACATACGTGGATTCAAGCCAATTTGTTCGATATATCGAGTTTGAATGAAAAACTCGGTATAACATGAAGTATAATTATTGCCTTGATACATTAGAGGACAAGATTTTACCAAAATAACGCGCTTTTTACAATTAAGTGACGTTGCAACGTTGCCTATCATCACATCTAAACGAAATTTTTTAAACCCACCATGAAAACCTGGATTCAATGACTTTTGGGAGAGATGTAAGCATATCCGACAAGGCCCACTAGGGCCTGCCAGGGCTGGGTTATTGTTGGAAAAAAGGGGCTGTGGCCTAGAAACTCAAAATACATATAGCTGAAGGAACTCTGGTGGATTTTCGTAGACACTCACTCTCGCTTGCTCTAAAACTGAAAAGGCTATTTGATGGTTTCGTATTAAAAAAATATCAATGATCTTGAAGTTTAAGTGCGATGTCATTCCTTGCCACCTGAAGACAATTCGCATTCGTAGTTTTTTTTTTATCTGAAATAGGCACTAATATTAGACAGACGAGTCGCAATAGGCCTCGACAGATATGACTAGACTAATTAGTCTGTCCAATTGAACAGTTTTATAATGCTGATTCATTTGGATATCAGCCCTATCAATGATATGGGGCCCTCAAACTACAGGGCCTCCCAAAGTACAGGGGCCCCAAAACTATGGCCCTTCAAACCACAGGAGCTCCCAAACTACAGGGGCGTATCATTGGTACGGCTGATACGCTAGCTTCGCTCCAGTTCCAAATGAATCAACCAATATAAAGCCTTCAAGAGGAATGACAGGTGATTCGCTAAAGTTTTATGGTATCATTTGCAGCTATGTAGTCCTAATGCAATAACAGTAATGGAAGTCCGGTTGGGTAAATTGCTTTGCAATGTCGTTAATAATGTTATGATAGAAATAATCTTATGATTAGAAAATATTGACGTTCTTGAATTTAATAAACAAGGAGTATATTGACATATTCGTAGTTACTTAATTAAATTCCTCGATGTCCATTTTATTGTATGGTATTGGAGAGGGAGAGGGAGTCAAAAGAAGAGATGGATGGATTGTGTGAGGAGTGATATGAAAGAAAAGGGAGTTAGTGATAGTGTGACGAGTGACAGGAGAGAATGGAAGAAAAAAACGTGTTGCGCCGACCCCAAATAAAACGGTATAAGGGCAGGAAGATGATGATGATGTCCATTTTATTGTCCCTTAGTGGACAAGTAGTCTCCCCCAAGTATCACCACAATGGACGGTCTTGTGCGTCTCGCATCCATAAAATTCTCACGACTCTCACCAGGTCGTCGGTCCAGCACTTTCAACACTACTTCTTTCGGCCCCATGAACCAACTGTTTTACGCGCACTGTGCCCTGCCCACTGCCACTTAATTTTGATGATTCTTCGGGCTATGTCGACCACCTTGGTTCTCCATTAATCTATATACATAAAAGCAGAAATTGACTAACTGACATATACGCACAACCAAGACCAGGCGTTGTGCAAAAGAGCAGGCGTTGTGCAAATTTTCATATTCCTTGTTTCCTTGTTCCTACTGGAATAAGGAAAATGAAAATTTGCACAACGCCTAGGCGAGCTCTAAGAAGGGGTTTTTGGAAAGGGAGGTGAAAAGGAAAAAATAAATTGATATCTAAAAACTCATTCCACGTACCAATATATAGGGTGACTGGTATAATTAATAACTGATACCTACTTAAACACGTAATTGTAGTCATGATAACAAACAACTTTTACTATGGGACCAAACCTGAAATCGCGAAAAAAATCAGTTAAGTTCAGTAAATATACTGAATGACCATAAATGTACTGACCAGCAAATTTTTTTTCGCGATTTCAGGTTTGGTCCCATAGTAAAAGTTGTTTGTTATCATGACAACAATCACATGTTTAAGTATCGTTCACTTATTACCAGTCACCCTATACCATATATACTTGAAAGTTAGCACAAATAGTAACTCAAGTAAATAATAAAAGTTGTCTTTAGCTGTTTCCAGAACTACCCCGAATATAACAATTTAGATGGTTTTAAATATTGTATGACGGATTTGTGTTTTTTGAGTTAGTAAAAACTAATCATAATGAATAATAATAAATACTGTCAGTATTAGTTTTTGAAACTAACATCAAAACAAAGTTTAAGTTATGAAAACTTCCTCGCGATCGGAGTCGCGGACAAAAAGCTAGTCTATTAAACAACATTATTTTTATATTATGCGAAACCTGAATATAGTTTGTTCAGTTTCAGTTACTGAATCGATTTCAATATTTTTTATACGAGTATCATGTTATATTTTTTCCCAAAAATATTTAAAAAATGGCACAAGTTGGACACCACCGAAACTAAGTACAACACAGGACACTGCAGGTTATAGCGGTCATTAGGCGCCAGCATACAGCTGTGTACGTGAGCAAAACTACCCCTCAGTCGCCCGGATGACTTGGTGATCATGTATTTGTAGGGACAATTAGGTCACATAAGAAGCTTATAACTTTGTGATTTTTCATGATATTTTATTTATTATGAAATTTTATAGTTTTTTTACATTAAACGCTAGATCCGTGTTTCGGGTTTCTTATACACCGTTAAATTTTGGTCATTTTAATCCCGTGAAGGGTCGATTCGGTACATGAAACACTATCGATTTGGAAAGAGGAACATTAAAAAATAAAGTTTTTTTTTAACTCGAATTATTTTACGCATGTTACAAATTAATTTCTTTAAGTAAACGTCAGCTGAGCGAGGCGAGAACTGTAGGTAGTTAGGACGCAACGATCGACAACTACCTACAAGGCCATTGACTCGTTTACTTAAAGAAATTAATTTCGTACATGCGTACATTAATTCGAGTTTTTGAAAAAAATACTTTATTTTTTAATTTTCTCGTTTCAAGTCATATTGTACCGAATCGACCCTCCGCGGGATTTAAACGACCAAAATTTGACGGTGTATATTAAAATTAAAGTTGTATAATTATGTAAATATAAGCAAAGTGACATAGCGACTACGCTGTGGTTATTACGGCATACTATGATGCCAACAACACGCTACGCTGACTGCTATCCAATGACAATTTAGCTTGTAATTGGCCACAGATGCACGAAACACTGTCAACAACTGATGTGTAAATATGTACTGTAATGTTAGTCAGTAAACAATCTAGCGCCCGGAGGACACGGTAGAGCACACAGTAGAGGTGTATTCTGTTTGAGCGGGGCGATGGCGGTAACGATCTCTCGCGCCGCGCTCTGGTACAGGCCGTGGTCCGGGGCGAGGAGGAATGGCAGGCGGTCGCCTCCGTCTGCGAAGCAGTAATGCTAGCGAAGGCGGTGGCAGCATGCGTGACGGGATCCCGATCTTAATTTCCAGCCATCGTAGGAGTAGGCTTGCAGACGGCGGGCTATCGGTACTCTGCGTGTGTTCGTCCGGCAACCGTCTGGACCAACAACCTTACAGCCACGTCTGGACCAACCTCAAGTCATCGACGAAGCGAAGTGTGAGCGCGCAGGTCCTTAACAAAAAAAATGTTTACGATGAGAAAAATGCCTTAACAAAAGAAATGTCTTCTTTCGCTTAGCTACAGAAAACGTTGGGATTCATCAACATTATTGGGCTTAGAAAATTTTAAGTGTTCTTGTAATAGACCACGGGAGTCGGAAATTACAGTATTGTATGTTGCAACTACCTTCTACCATGCTTTTACCACTGGCTTTGATGTCGTCTACCCGCGTGCCAATTTTGAAGGATTAAAATACATACATACATATGATCAAACTTTGTTGTGATGTGATTTATTTTTATCCTTATAACTTTACTAGCTTCTGCCCGCGACTTCGTTCGCGGAAAATTTCTTGTTTTTACACGACTGACCCAAAAAAGGAGGGTAATGTTTTTAACATAAGTTTACACTCGACATGATCTATTTCCTTGAGCTAAATTCCGATTACGTGCTCTGACTCTAGCTGCTACCTGTCTTTCTGTTGCTAGGCGCTGCGAGCGCTCAGTGCCAGTCTCCCTATCCCTTGTTTTAGAGACATGCTGCCTTAAGTCAGATAGACGCTGCGCACGTTCAGCGCTAGATTCCTGAGCACGGGCCTGCAATGTTATGTCATTTTGGTTAGCGAGCCGCTGCGAGCGCTCAGCGCTAGTCTCCCTATCCCTTGTTTCAGAAACATGCTGCCTTAAGTCAGATAGACGCTGCGCACGTTCAGCGCTAGATTCCTGAGCACGGGCCTGCAATGTTATGTCATTTTGGTTAGCGAGCCGCTGCGAGCGCTTTAGCGCTAGTCTCCCTATCCCTTGTTTCAGAAACATGCTGCCTTAAGTCAGATAGACGCTGCGCACGTTCAGCGCTAGTTTCTCGAGCACGGGCCCGCGACGTTCTCACATTTTGGCTAGCGAGCCGCTGTGAGCGCTCGGAGCTAGATTCTCTAGCGCGTGCTGGCGAAATATATTTTCTATTTCTCGAGAGGGACTGCTCATTTTCAAGAGCAGATTCTTCCGTACGGCGTACTCGAGCTGCTCTTGTCTGTGATGTCTGCCGGGACAGTTGCGATTTCCTTTTAGGCATGCTCTTAGTCAACAAATGAACAAACTACAGACTTAAAAACAATTATGAACAAAGGGAGAGGGATCAGAGACTCGACACCCGTCCACCTTTATAACAAAACAATCGTAATATCGTATTATCGTTATAATTCGTACAACGAAATTACGAATATTACGATAGAACGAAGTACGAACATACAACGAAATAAATCGAAATTACGATAAATCCGATTATTACGATTAGGAGTACGAATCAACGAACAAACGAACGAAACAACCGAAACCAATAAGCAACAGACTGACATGCAACAATTTGAACACCAACTATCGACAACGTGGGCATAATAATTCGAGAGCGTCATCAATCCACGGAAAATCTTAACGCCGCGATCCAGAAAAATGACGTATTTGCAGACCGCCATCTATGGGCAAATGGATAAAACGTCTGCACAAAGCAAGATAGATCTAGAGCTCTACGAATGAAAGTTGTGCTAGTGGCATTTTGCGTTTTAGTAATTTTATATTATGTCCGAAACTATATGACCAATTGACATACTGTAAATGGCAAATCTTATCTGTATGATGTCCTTGTGATTCTGAAATAATTTATTGTGACAAGAATTAATATTTCGTTGCTCAAACAATTAACCAAACGTAAGTATGCCGAAAAAATACTTTTTTAATGCAAATAAAGGAGTATAAAAGATAACATATAAAAGATAGAAATATGGTATCGCGGACTTTTTTGTAGATATAATTAAGACGAATCAGGTTGCCATACATTATTTTTAATTTTAAGTAACTCTCTAGGCAGCGCGCGCAAATAATTCTGTTTTATGAGGTATTTTTTTCCGACTTGCAAGACAAAAATTGTGATAGCTCGGTTAATGTACATGTTATAAAAATAATTTATAGCCTTTAGCACTCAGGAATAATGTAGCTTTCTACCAGTGTAATTTTTTTTAGAATTGGATAATGTGTTCCAGAGATTACCCCCTACATACAAACTTACAAATTTTACCTCTTTATAATATTAGTATAGATTTATAATCCTTTTACAAGACAAATACATCATCATCATCACAATCAGCCTTTTAATGTTCCCACTGCTGGGACTCAGGCCTCCTCTCTAGGAGAGGGAATGGGCTGTAATCCACTACGCGGGCCCAGTACGGGTTGGTGGATGTCACATGTCTTCGAATTTGGTTCTAGGACATGCCGGTTTCCTCACGATGTTTTCCTTCACCGTTTTGAGAGCAGTGGCGATGAACTAAATTACACAAAGTAATGCGCCTGGCTGGGTTTGAACTCGCGTCCTACAACTCGTAAGTCGGGGCTGTTACCACTCAGCCACCACTGTTCTGCAAGACAAATACACAATTATATAATTATATACATTATATTAATCACTTAACTAATTAAAACTATATATACATTGAAGGCTACTTCTAAATAAAATATGGCGTCATAAAACTCCTCCGCATCGCTGTCGACTGGAAGTGTGCCCAAAAGGCTGGCGGCATTGCCACGTTGTATGGCAAAGCTTAATCTCTTACCGAGGTAAAAGCCAGCACTTGGGTCACGCGAAGTGTCAACTAAGCATTTGGATAGTTCTTTAAAGAGCGTATGAGCACTCGGACCACCTTGGTGTGATTAGTGTATAATTTGGTTGTTGAAAAAGGTGAAAATATAACGTTTTCTTCTATTTTTAAAAAATATATTTTTATTTGCTTAGACATGATTTATTCGAACCAATCTCCACAACCTGTAATTCAGCTTACATTTCATGAAATAAACCACCTTATATATACACTACGCACATAATATGAAGGTACCTATATAATACAGGTTACTGTAAAAGCCTGGCCTATGGTAAATCCTAAGATATACCAAGGTTTGTTGACAGAAGCTTTACCTGACTCGTGTATCAGGTAC
Source organism: Leucania comma (assembly GCA_958295575.1). NCBI lineage: Eukaryota > Metazoa > Arthropoda > Insecta > Lepidoptera > Noctuidae > Leucania > Leucania comma. Next base: position 8,441,899 of record OY282482.1, on the reverse strand, counting down.
CCAGTAGGGTCGAAGCCTAATCTGGGGCTCTGGGGAGGTATGAAAATGCATACCAGGGCCCTGGAACCAAGGCAAGGAAGGAACAGGGTAGGTTTTTAGTCAGTAAGATTCTGACACTATCTCCCGCTCCACCCAAGGGCGGGAGATGTCATTGGATGATTTTACCATAAAAAAAACCACACAAATAAGTTTTTCTTTGTTGTGTTTTTTTTATAAGTGCCAACCATAAAAAAATATATTTTTATTGGACGTTATAAGACGTTGTGTTAACAAAAAAAAAATTACAAATTGAACGTCATATAACGTTGCTGTTCCGAACTTGTTCGATAGCTATGCCAACGCCCAGAAAGAAATTGGTTTTGTCTTCATAATTTCAACTAGAAAACCCTAGGATTTACCTTACTTTAGATTTTTACTGCAACATAATATAAGCTAAAATATTCGTGACATGGGTTCGACACTTACGTCTCGGCGAATCTTGTTTTTGTTATAGAAATAACAAAAGAAATCTTATTCATGCCTTGGATTTTATCAAACAAGCTTGTATGTTGTATGCGTCGGGAAAACGAGGGTTATTATAGTGCATATTTCATGTTATATGGGGGTGAATATGCATAGCTTAGAATATATGAATTGGGGAGGAAATAGGGGTACGTGTGTCTTATATTATGTTGTTTTTTTTTGGGTTGTTTATGTTAAACTGGAGTTCGTCGAGAAAAAGATTTGTATTTTTTTTTTTTAATAAATGAACTCACATAAATATAATGGGTAAATAGAATGCCTATTTTATCACTGAGTCACAAGCATATAGTTTCTATTTTCAAGCAGGTGAAAGCCGCTAAAAAAAGTTAGTTTATAACATAGAAATGATATATTTTTTTAAATAATTTATGACTCCAGATGGATAAACTATATTCATCCAATGATCCCGCTCTTCCGCTCGAGTGTCAAACTTTTACTGATTAAAACCACAACCTGTGCCCTTCAATATCCCCCTATTTCTTACACGTAACCTCTTAACCACGTAAACAAACTGAAATTTGACGTCATCACCATTATGTGACGACGTCACTACATTTAAAAAAAAAAAAAAAAAAAATATTTTTAAGACTAATAAATTAATGTTATGTATAATGTTTGATCATAAAGGGTAAAGCCGACGAAAAAGTACTCTTTAGTACAGCATACAAAAAAAAACTTAGCAGAGCTGCTGGGTATCTAAATAAAGTAAACGCTTCACCGAAGAAAATTTATTTTTGTTCATTACTATGTGGTCTTAAAATATTTTCTACCGAACAGCGAAATAGACACAAAAATAAACTACTTTCCACCTTTCCACAATCTGTTTTTGAGTACAAACATTAAAATTTATTGATATCTTTAGTAAAATAATAAATCTAGACTGACCAGTATAAAGAGACCTTTTAATTTTCTCTGTCAAAACACGAAGTTACGTTGTCAGAAATATGTGACGGATCAAGAAATGCTGGTGGTGTTTGTTTTACGTATAATTACTACGAGTAAGATGCTGCTAGATAGCAGACGGATTCTGAGGTACAAGCGTATATGGAGTTAATAAAATAATGGTCTAAGTTATAGGAGAAGCGCAATGTGACTCCCGGCCACCATACGTGCGGGCCCGCAGGCGGTGAGTAATCGGTAGCTCGCCGTCTGATGCGACATGCTAAAGTCGACAGCACGTCGTGTACTATAAGTGCTCCGAAGCAAACGGACTGGGGCCTGGTAGGGCCCACGCTTGCCAGGGTTGATAGGATAGTTCAAAAAATTTATATGAGTTAGAAGTTTACGATGTATATGTTAATGGCAAAATGTTTAATTCAAGAATTCTATACAATACCTAAGGATTGTATAGAATACCGGGAGCGTCTAGGCAATGTATAGAATACCGGGAGCGTCTGGGCAATGTATAGAAAACCTGGTGCGTCTAGGTCAATGTATGAAATATTAAGGAACAGGGTAGGTTTTTAGTCAGTAAGAGTCTGACACTATCTCCCGCCTCGCCCAAGGGTGGGATTTGTCATTGGATGATTTTACCTACCATAAAAAAACCTAGGTAATGTATAGAATTCCTAGGGATTGTATAGAGTACCTTCTTATCCACCGGCAATGTGTAAAATAAATGTATTTTGGTCTATCAATATCAATGTTGACCGGCCTTCCTATAAAACGAGGGACAAATATAAAATGTTCTATTACTAAAAATCAATGTGAGTAAAAGGGAAAGAGTTGACGTAATTTTAGGGCACCCCGACACGGATAGGTTAGGTTAGAAGGCTAAGGCGGGAGCAGGGCGAATCGGAGCTACTGCCTTAGCCTTCGTGATAGTTGTTTTATTTTAAACCGTGCAGACAGATATATGACCTAAGTATTTGTAAGCAAATTAAATTATGTTACACATAGTAAGAAGAATTTTTAGTTTCGAATTAATTGCATGCAAGTACTTAGGTCCTATTTCTGATCAAGGTGCCCTAAAATTACGTCACCTCCTTCCCTGCTTTCGTCTTTTACAAAAATTACCGGCCGCGCATTCCGTATTGTATAGAACACCTAGGCAAAGTATAAAATAATTAATATTTCATGCAATAACTACACGTTTTAGGTATTCTATACATTGCCTAGGTTTTGTATAGAATACCGGATTATACAGATTGCCGGTAACATATGCAAAGAATAAGTTATTAAAATGTATTAAAACAAAAATAAGATAAAATGACTTCTATATTTTGAAATTCAACCCCTACGAGGATGAAACAGGATGTTTGGATTGTTTTATTTATTTATTTAAACTTCATGTACAGTAGTGGTAAATAGGCGGACTTAATGCAACAAGGCATTCTCTACCAGTCAACCTTTGGGTTAAGCAAAACAACACTGTGGTAGGTGTGCACAGTTAATAAATAATACAAAATTTTAAATAGAATGTATATCACTAAGTTACTTATACGGTCCAGGCAAAGACTGCCAACTATAGCTGTTGCAGGGTGCGATGGACCAGTCATGAGGTCAAAACGACTAGTAATTCAAAAGGAAGGCTTGCACGATACCTGGTTAATCCTCGGCACAGCACGCACGATGTCACAGTTTTTCGAGGCATAAACACTAAATTTTACAGTCTCGATTTTGGTGAGCGGATGGAACACGCACAGTTAAATTATTTTGACGTCATTGAATTTGCGGGGTGTCATCGAAACTTTATTCGTTCGAGTGTTTACGTGGACACGACAAATAGTACCCGAATAAATCAGTCTCTCTCGGCAAGTGCAGGAAGGAGATAGTTTTCGGAATGCAACAAACAGTCGAAATTATTAATCTGTTGCTATAGAAATAGAATTACCACTGAGTGCAAAGTTTCACGTTGAGTAATGAGCAGCTCGCCATCCGGCACTCCGTAGTTACCTGGACCGAGCCTAGTCGTTAGAGCGTAGAGATCCACGCGCTCCAAAGAAATGTCAGCAAACGTAAGGACCCAGCAGGGCCGATGCCCGCTAGCTAGGACCGTAGGGAATTTCTGAAAAGGAAATCGTAGTCTTATAATGCAACTGAAAAACACAGGTGTGATTATAGTCACTAAAAGTCTGATACCGGTCTCCCGCTCCATCCAGAGCGGGAGAAGTCATTAGATGATCTACTCGTAAAAAAAAACGGAGTGCAAAGTTTGTATAGATAACCCTACTTTCATGCGAGCAAAACTGTTGGCAGTAACTATTAGTCAATAAATAGTATTTACAGATGTGGTTGTTTTCTTTAATCCACTCCAACAACACTGCTGGGCCTTGGTACAGGTCTTGGTCCAGGAGATGTGGTAGGCGGTCGCCTCCTTCTGCAAAGCAATAATGCTAGCAAAGGAGGAGGCCATCCGCATCAGGCAATGGCGCTCACGCCGCAGCCGCCGCCGAAACTCCGATCTCGATTTCCAGCCACCGTAGGCGCGGGCTTGCGGACGGCGAGCAAGCGAGTAGCTCGCTGCTCCGTCCGTCCGGTAACAGTCCGGACCGAGCCCAAGTTGTCGACGGCGCGCACTGTTCCCGCGCGCCTCAAGGACTTCTCAGCAAACTGTAGGGGCCCAGCAGGATCGAAGCCTACTAGGATCATCAATAATGTGAAAGTGCACACCAGGGCCCTGGAACCAAGGCAATGGAGGTTTTTAGTCAGTAAGTGTCTGACACTATCTCCTGCTCCGCCCAAGGGCGGGAGATGTCATTGGATGATTTTACCCATCATAAAAAACCTCTAGGAACCCCAAAAACACCACTAACGAACGATTTGTCATGATTGTCACAAATTGCAGTCACATTTCTTTATTCTTGCACCACCGAACTAAGAATATCTTCATTAAACCCAAGAGTGGTACTATAACCCGCGTTATCACGGTTAATTTCAAGCTCTAATGAAAAGTTTCATGACTCCCCAAGTTTTGATGAAGTTGCCCTCGTTGCTATAACTTTATCGTAATCTTAATTAACCATTTGCTGTCATATCTTTGTGTATTATCGTTTAATATTGGGTTAATCGAGGTGATTAGGTTTTATTTATTATTTTTGTGATGTTCTTCGAAATTGCAAAATGCCCATTTATTTAGTACTAGCAGTTGCCAGCGACTTCGCCTGCATTATAGTAGGAAATTATCCCAAGGGAACATACTCCGCAAAATAAAAAAGTTTCATAAGTGCTATTTCGTGGTCTCTCTCTCTCTCGATATACCTACGAGGTATATACAATGAGGCGAAACTCTTAGTCCGGACCGTAGAAGTGTTAACAAAGTCATTAAATATGTAGGGTGACTGGTATTTAGTGAACGATACTTAAACACGTGATTGTAGTCATGATAACAAGCAACTTTTACTATGGGACCAAACTTGAAGAAGCGAAAAAAATCTGCTGGTCAGTACATTTGTGTTCGCCTAACTGGTCAAAATGTACTGAACTTGGCAGATATTTTTCGCAATTTCAGATTTTGTCCCATAGTAAAAATTGTTTGGTATCATGACTACAATCACGTGTTTATCATGTATCGTTCACTAATTACCAGTCGCCTTATATACTACCAATAGACAGGACATAGCGAACAAAATCGTAATCCTAGGTAGTAAGTCGCTCAGTCTAGTATGGACGACTGGACCAAACTTCAGTTTATTTTGGTAAATATTTTTCGTATTTACTCTGTAATTAATTATAATTCAATGATTTTCGCAAAAAGTTCTAGAAAATAGCGTAAAAACATATAAATTACAAAATACTCGCATTGTTATTTACTATTGAAAGCTGATGACATAGGATGACAGTTTTTCTAAGACATTTCTTCTGATGTCCGCTCTATAGTACCTCTTTAAATCTCTTTGGGTGTTAATAATGTAAGAATAGATACTCACTGTACGTCGGATTGTCTGATGGCAGAAAGATTAAGGATTAAACTAACGGATATTCGAAATAAATAAAATCTGTTATCGTAAAAGTTTCGCATAATTTCTAAATTTTACGATAGGTTTTTGTTTGTTTTGCCCGGCATAGAGTAGAAACCAAAGTCAAATCATATTGCTACTTGTATTTTACTTTTACAATTTTAAAATACTTATATCCGGATCGCACGCGCAAACACAATCATTTGGCAATGTACAACAAACGTCCAAGGCGCTTGCCAACGTGCCGCGTCTCCGTAAACAAGCCCTAAGGGTCATAGATTACAGTCAGACTACGAAGTGGTTTTGCAAGATCAGACTTAGGGTTTGATAATATTTTCTGAATTAACCAATATTTAACCTGTTTGAACCATACTCTTTTTCCAATTTTTCTCACTCAGTCTAATTTTAACACACTCCATCAATAAAATGTTGTACGTCCTCTACAAATACTTGTGTGTTTTATTTTTCTAAAACCGTCACTCTAACGTCGAGATTACGCATTGAAGTGCGGTCGGGGCACTTCAGATAATTCACTTTAACTTGGTTACTTAATAGTAAGTAGGGTTTTCCTTCGTAGCTTTTTATCCTCTTCAGTGAAATGGCTTTTACGTTGAATAAATACTTTTAGATTTTTTTAGTTATCTTTTAGTAAGCTACAGATAAACATGACGCGATTTCTGTTTCTTTTGAAAATAAATAATTAAGTCTAGATACACTTTGGAGTTCGATTCTTTTGAGAAGATGTAAGTTTCTTTGGTAATTAAATATTAAGAATTACTTGCTTTCATCACCACTGCTCTCATAACGGTGCAGGAAAACATAATGAGGAAACCGGCATGTCCTAGAACCAAAAATTCGAAGACATGTGACACCCATCAACCCGCACTGGGCCCTCGTGGTGGATTACGGCCCATTTCCTCTCCTAGAGAGGAGACCTGAACCCCAGCGGTGGGAACATTATAAGGCTGACGCTATGCTTGCTTCTGATCAAAACTTCTGATCTGCTCGTGGAAAGTAACCGAATATGGAATATGTTTTTATTTTTTATTTTAAGTTATTTCAATGAAATCATTTAGTTACTTGTACTTACAATCTGGCATACATAATTACATATTTATGCGTTTAAATTAGGGACAGTCTTGTAATATTTATTTTTAATTAAGGTATAATGTTTTCTTAAAAACAAAATAAACCTAATGGTATCTAATTACAGAAAAGGTGCCCAAACATAGAACACTACAAATTTATAGAATTTTGGTCAAATCTAATTGAAAAATTTTAAGTTTTATATTTATTCTTGCAAAAATCACAATATTAACTTTTACGATTATACTACTACGTTTTTTTCGAGCTTCTTAAAAACTATCTCTATTCTTTCTTTCTAAAAAACTACCCTCTATCAACATTAAATCAAAAATCAGAAACCTTTATTTCAAATAGACCAATTACTTTATAACTATCAAACTGTCGGTCAGTACAAAAAAAAAATGAAAATTGAAGCTAGATTTGCACGTTCCAAAGCGTAGATCTCTATCATAAGGACAAGAACGTGCAAGAAGCTCCTTGGACACTCTTTTAAATCATTACTTACGTAAATCTTGGTTACTAGCCGTAGAAGAAATCAGTCTGTTTTATTCTGTATTAACAAATATTGCCCCGGAAAAAATTGTGTCTAACAGAAATACATTAGTAGATAAATTACTCGTAGCAACGTAAGATCTTGCTAAATATGATATCTAAATAGCGAATGGTTAATTATATGTAGCTTCATGTAATTAAAAAAAAAAACAAATTTTTAACAAAGAATATTTGATTTTCTGTATAAAAACAGCTTCCTAAAAATGTTATAATATTTTTTTGTGTTCAGAGAAAAAGAAACGCTTAATTATTATTTGAATTTCCTCCACAATTTCGTAGGTACATGAAAGTATGTGAGGACTATCGATTTTTTTTACAGTAAAATTTAATTAAGTCCTTATTATGGAAGTTTTTTCGTCTTCAATATTATTATATCAACCTTAATTGGGTAAATTCAGACTAATTTTTCTATACAATAATATTTTATATGGCAAGAGGCAGCGTTGTAAGGCCTCCTACGACATGGAACGGTGAGGGTCAAGAGAATTTGTTGTATGCGAAACGAACAGTGGTGCTATTCTCTAAGGCCATGTTTACAGAGACGACGGCGTGTTGCGCGGCGCATTGGGCGTTTCTTCGTACATTGCAGCAGCGGGCCGCGTTATCACCCGCGCAAACACAAACCTAGGGCAATGTACGACAGACCGCACGACGCGTCGCGCATCGTGCCGCGTCTCTGTAATCGAGCACTAAGAAAACGCAGCGCTGCCGCAACGACGATCATCGAAATAGGATACATTGAATTAATAATCCAATGCGTGGGTACATTAGGTTGACAATAAGAATAAGAATAAGAAATTTTATTCGCTCAAACATGTGTATGCATACAGAATTAAAACAATACATGCATGCAAGATCTTAAATAAGAATGCCATTTTTCATGACGTGCAAATATGTTAGGTTCAATAAATTATATAGTATCCATGAATTAATTCTTTTCAAAATGTCACACGTATATAAAACATTGGTTAATTAAACAAATTTCTGATATTCAATTATTTACATTATCAAATTATATTATTTTCCTTGTCAAGCATTAAAGATTATAATTTTCACTATTAAGATCTGCATCATTTTAATAAATATACAATTGTAGTAAAAATTATTAATATAGGCATCTTTAAATCCTCCACTGGTATCTATTTATTTACAATATTCACAGAGTCGTTTATCAATCAATCCAGTGTATCCTATTTGGGTGTTCGTCGTTGAGGCAGCGTTGCGTTCTCTTAGAGCAGGACCGGTCACTGTGACCACACTTATGGACGTGATGATGATGATGATTATTTTATATATTTTAACCTAAATTTAGTCACCCGGCAAAAACGTGACGAAAAAGAAAAGCTAGACGGAAGACGTTGTCGAATCATCATCAAAGTGAAAATCACACTCAAAGAACACACAATAATATAAAACATGGCAGCTGAGAGATGACAAGTCCTAACCGACGCGTGGTACCCGTTCTCGAATAACCTATATAACTAAAATGGACTTCATACGATGTTACCCACAATGTACGATATCCTTTCTAAAACAATAGAGTTTCCATCCCTTATCTGCGTCCCTTTATCACTGAGAGATAAGACCAGGGTCATAGAGGTATACCAAAATTACTGGATAGTGAGATTAAACTAGCTTGGTGTCCTTACTCCGCAGATTTGAAGGGTTTAGTTGTTTAAATTAATTCAATTTAATTATCATTAAGATAAAACTAAGTCCAACGGGACGGTTTGGTCTATGTCTGGCTAAAATAGGCTATAAGATCAGATACTTGCTATAAAAAGGAGGATATTGTAGTTAATAGTTAGACATCACACGATTTGATAGCTCATGACTTAACAGAAAAAGATTTGATAACACATTATATCACGGCAAATGATTTGGTAGCAAGTGATTTAACTGCAAATGATTTGACAGCAAGTGATTTAACAGCACACGATTTACCTCTTCATGATTTTTAGAATACTTTTAATACCTAAGGTAACGTCATGTCTTTTAACTCCAGCTTAATTATATCATCAAATTAATATTTTTGTCCTGTTCGTTAGTTTTTAACAATAAACAAAGGCTTTTTGTATCTACGGCTGAGTTAACTGAAAGTCTTTCAAACTGATTTGGTATAAGGGATTTACTCCCGATGTTTGAATTAAGCATTCAAGTTGAGTAGGTATTTATCAAACCCTACTTTCGCCTAAAAACTTTGGTATTGAAGTACGGTTTGACATATTGTTAAGGTCAATTACTTAATTCAGCATCCCGCGCATAGGCTTTAGACGAGCAGTATTTTATCAGAAATAACAGTATTCGAAGAGTCTGTTGGTGTTGTAATGTTGGTACCTATTTACTACTGTGACGGTATTTAGACTTGATTTTTTGGCAAGAGTCGTAGTTACTCAAACCCCAAGCGAACGCCAGCGTTCGCACACCTATTGTCTTTCTATCGTATCGCTAATTACGGTATTCAAAAGATTAAGAGAGCCGAGAATGGTAAACGTCAATACTAATAATACGACGTTTTTCAATACACTTCTAAAAATAATAATATTACAGTACAACTGCATATCAATTGCATTTTTTTCGGATTTTTTCACCATAATTTATCATCAATAGCATGTCACTTTATTTTGAATCCCTTGTGATACAATTTTACAATCAACATATTCACTGGTGCAATTAGCAGCCCACTAATGGCAATATATTACTTACCAATAAAGAATTTGGGTGAGGAAATTGTTAACGAAATGATTAAACTTGTCATTGCAATAGATTACTGACGAAATAATTTCCTAAGTTTTATCAAATCATGCTAATTGCTAATCAAATTGTAGCCAAATAATCGTCACAATTGGAAATTGATTTGATTAAATTATTTATGCCGAGTCATATGAAAAAATAAACTTACCTTTTTACTTTTATTTAGAGACATCGACGTCAGATTTTTACAGACTAAAACCCATGTGTACTGCTTCGTTTGCTTTGCGTTCAGGGTCCTTTTTCATACATTCCTGCAGCACACATCCTTATCAACACTCTAACCATTAAGCACAGATCACCACGCCTCTCATAAGTCAGGATTACGCACTTCCATCATGTTATTCATCCCAGAAGGCCGAACTTACGTAGGGACCGTTTCAAACTTAATCAGTACCTCTACCATGAGTTTTAAGCAATAGTATTCGTCGCTACTCGATATCGACGCCGTAAATATTATGTATGGCAAATTTTGCGGCGCCTCTAGCGGTCACTTAAAGAACCAAAATTTGCCATACAAAATATTTACGGCGTCGATATCGAGTAGCGACGAATACTATTGCTTAAAACTCATGGTAGAGGTACAGGAGCTGTTTCCTAAGAACCTTCGTAAGAATAGTTCTCCAGAGACTGGTTTGAGTGGCTCCAAATTGTGTTCCGGTGTTCCAAACTTCAAAAGGCTTTTGAGGCCACTTGTAATAAATATTACTTTTTGAAAGTACTTTTTTATTTTCTGTGTATTATTAAGGTTTGGGTCCAGGGTTTTATTTTGTCGGTTTGGTACGATTTACATATTTTATTTTGCGGCTTACGGCTCCGCTCGTGTGTGAGGTATTATAATTTTCCGAGAATAAAGGTGTAGCTTTTTATCCTTGTTTATGTTCCTAATCGAATTCGGTTGTTTAGTCTTGAAAGCGTAGTATATAAACGGTCGATTAATATTCTTTCTTAGGGTTCCGTATCTCAAAAGGAAAAACGGAATACTTATAGGATCACTTTGTTTTCTGTCTGTCTGTCAAGATCCTTTATCACGGGGACGCGTGAAGATATCGAGTTGAAATATACTTAAATCTGCGGTCCCTTGAAACTGTGCAAATTTCAAACTTCTAAGTTAACTAAAAAATAAAAGTTACGCTCGTTTATGTCCCAAAAAACGTATGTTCCTTTGATAAGGAATCAAAATTCATATGGTACTTCCCTTTGATCTAGAATCCTGAAATTTGGCATGAAGCAAGGTCGTATAGTACAAATTTAGGAATAAATCTGAAAACTATTTTATAGTGACGTCACATAACTCTTCCCACAGCCCTAAAAGATCAGCTCTACTGGGATCTTCTAGTTTGCTGTCATATCTTTGAGGCACGCATGGAACGTTAAGCGTCGTCGACTCGAGCTTGGCTCTTAATGGACGACTGGCTGACAAGCTACCAATTGCCTGTCGTCCGCAAGCCGACCGGGTTTAGGGAACATACTTGCATAAAAACTATCAAAACAGTCCAGTCGTGTGCTAAATTTCATCTGAATCTGTTCAGCCGTTCGTTAGTGAAGAAGTGACAAGCATAAACACTTTCACGCATTCTTTTGCTTTTATAATATCAATGTGATTCCAAGCAAGCAAATCCGGTAAAAAATAAATAATCAAAAACTAACGAACGATAATTTAAATTAAGTCTGTTGCGCTTTAAATAAATGATTTAACTACAATTCATCATCATCATCACCAGCCTATTAATGTTCCCACTGCTAGGACACAAGCCTCTCTAGGAGAGGGAATAAGCCGTAATCCACCACGCGGGCCCAATACGGGTTGGTGGATGTCACATATCTATAATTACTTTTCAATAATTAATTATTTTGGTGCAAATACAATATATATGTTTTATTCAAATTGATAGACATTTTGTTTACCGCTTGGATACACAGAAAACTCAATTACGCAATCCTAATTAAAATTGTTAATTTGAATTCACTGATCAGCGTACTGAAACTGAGCGTGAAATATCAGAAAGTAATAAAAGGTGAGAAACGTTAACAAAATTAATTATTTTTACACCTTTTTTAGGTTCATTTAAAATGATCAAGTTTCACGAAGTAACTTTGAAATAAACTAACTTCCCGGGTCTTCTTTTCGAAAAGAGATACTTTTTTTCCACCATCATCTAAGTTTGTAATAAGTCGAGAATCGTAAAGATTTTTATAATACACATACTCGAAAACCCGCTCTTCCACTGCGTTTAGGCACTCAGTGGACTTTTTTCCGCACTAGTGCAGAAAAGAGAGCGTGCTGCCCCCGCCACTATTTTATTGTAATAAAATTGTTTATCGTATCAGGCTGAGCGCGCGTCAACCTCTACGAGTCGTAAGTGTATTGATAAACGTCGTTTGACACACATGTGCTTTGTCACTGCAGCCCTCGGTTCCATAACACACTCGCTTACGACTTGTACGAATTCCGCCTCGGTCGCAATGACAAACTTTCTGCACTTGTATCAAAATGTACTTTTCTGAATCGCAAAATAGTAATTTTTTTGTGACGCAGCTAGAAACATGTAGTTTTCCGAATTTTCTCTTATTTATATCGAGACTTTGCTTCTTGCCTTCAGGATTTTTCTAGATGAAAGTATCTTTCCATGGACCATAAGTACAAAATTAGACCAAATTGTAGGTTTTGATTTTCTTGCGAATGTTAAAATATGCGCCATGAACGGAGCGAGTGGCCAACCCGACATACAACCGCTCTTACGTGATTATGATGTTATTACACATCTTTCTCCAGATATTTTGGATACACAGATATATTGTCGATATTATATAAGCTTTTATAGAAATTAAAATATAACATTGTGTAAAACTAATCCAATAAATATCTCTGAAAATCTGCTATTTCACGTGAACTTTGGCCCTCTATAATATACTCATGGTTATATTAAAAATACACAACAATTACTTATATAAAAGCCTTGCACATGTAATCGATTTTAATCGAGATTCTGAATAAGACAATTTTTCTAGAAAACTTTCAAGATTATAAAAACACACGTATTTCCTGGAACAAGTTATGTGAAATATTCGATTAAATCACCGAATGCCAACAGCGTTTTCAGGCGTTATATTTCTTCTTTCGCGTTGCCTCTCCATCAAACATCGCGTTGGATTGCAACAAGCTTTTAAACCAGGCTCAATGTTGACGATAAGTGAGTAAGGAAGGATTACCTAAAGTGGCTTTATATTTCAAATCTTTCCACCTTAACATATTAGTAGGTATACTAGTATCCATACATTCGCAGTCTTTACCTGGACAAAATCTTCCCCTATGAAGCTCATATTATCTTAAATCTCCTAATGAAACCTTATCTACTTCAAAGTTCTCGTAACACGGTTCCAACATTAATCATTGAATGGAGTAACAAACTTTTTATCAGATCCTAAGTTTAAATGGAACGTTTTAGTCGTTATCAAACTAAATTAAATTAGAGGATGTTCCAGTTGTCGATTACGCGTATTGTGTTTACAGTTACGACAACTTTTGGTATGGGTTCAGCTGAATTTTTAATATGTCTACAATAAACTCATTTTTTTTTTATCGCATGGTATAAGTACTTATCCATTACAGCTCACTAGTGCCCACTTGACTCCGCACCGCCTCGCCTCCTGCGTGACTAGTATTCTTTATATGGACTTGTATGGGTTTGCGCTCATTACATCAACTCCGTAGCGTCACCGGATCGCCTCGTTCATAAGCCCTCCACGCGCGGACAGCGGGTGGACCACTCGGTGACGACTCGCTGATCGCATGCTTGCTTTGTGTTGACTCCGCATTGACAACGAGCGGGTCCCGAGTGGACCACGCGCTGCCCGCGATTGATTTACGCGAGAACGATATTGTACAATTTGACATTCGAAACACACGTGTAGACCTAGTGCCAATTGTTAACAGACTACTCGAAAATTTGTGTATCAAGCGACGTCACTCGTCGCGGGGTCCACTGGTTGACAACGCGTGGTCCACCGAAGGCGCGGGTTTGCGGGCGACAAGAAATGGTCAGCTTACCGTCCTGACCGAGCACGAGTCGTCGACGGCGTGTAGTATTCGGCAAACAGTAGTCAACAAAACCGTAGGGCTCCAGCAGGGCCGAAGCCTACTTGGGCCATGGGTAGTCCGAAAAGGAGTCCTGGGGTCCTGGAACGCAAAGCATAGAAGAATTATCGGTTTTAGTCACTAAAAGTCTTACAGGTTCTAGCGCTCCGGCCTAGAGTGGGAGAAATCATTAGATAATTTCCCAACTTAAAAAAAAAAACAGCAAAAGATGTGCTGATTTATTTCCCATTCAATCTCGTTTAGTTAATATTTAAGGTTTTGTACATGTGTAGATATAATTTAATTAGTTATTTATGTATTTTTAAACTTATTAATAAATATTACAGTTTAAAAAAAAAAAAAAAAAATTCAATCTTCGATGAAACATTCAATGGTGAAATTCGTCTTACGTCACGATCTACTGCTTAAAACTTCTCAATGGATTAATAATAACACTTCCAGGATTATAGGTAATTCAAACCCTGGCTCACTGTCCGAAACCGTCCGGTAACCATCTGGACCGAACCTAAGTCGTCAACGGCGCGCACTGTACCCGCGCGTCTCAATGATCAGCAAACTGTAGGGACTGTAAATGTGAAAGTGCACACCAGGGCCGTGGTACAAAGGCAACGAAGTATCGGGGTGGGTTTTTTAGTCAGTACAGTCTGACACTATGTCCCGCTCTGCTCAAGTGCGGGAAATGTCACTGAATGATTTTTACCCAACGAAAAAAAAACCCAGCATGTTACGCCCACCCATTGATCTTTTTGACACAATTCCACCACAATCAAATTACTGTAACTGTTGAAAACCAACCAAACTTTAGTTAAACTAGTTGACACAATTTCAGACAGCTTGGTACCTATTTGATTGCAAATGAGTTTTAATTAACTGTGAAATTTACATTTCAATATATCGGTCCATTTTGTGGAAGGTCTATGTTGAATACTGGACGTTTATCAGCTAAATAATAATGATCTAAGCACAATAGTCAATGCATTAATCATGGTTGAAGAAGAATGGATAAACCGAGAAATGACTTTATTTGAAGAAGCTTGAAAGTGGCACCAGTAAAGAAAAATGTTGAAAGGAAATTGTTTGTCTTATTGGTCATGTGAAGAAGAGGAATTAAACGCATGCTACTAAAAAAGAAAAGAGTATACCTATATGTAGATATATGGGCACTGGACAGAGAGAAAAGGAAATCAAAGAAAAGATAGATGGATTGTGTAAAGGGTGATATGAAAGTAAAAAAGAGTCAGTGATGGTGTGACAGTAGACAGGATGTAATGAAAGAAGAAAAAAAAACTGGGCAAGTGCAAGTTAGAGTCGTACACTGAGGGTTCTGTACAAACTTACTATGAAAACAGTTCAATTCACAGAATGAGTCTCGAAGATTTTTCTGAATCGCAAAAAAATTTTTACTGTGACATAACTACAAATTTACAGTTTTCACATTTTTTCCTTAACTTTTTTATGATATCTTGCTTCATATAAATTTCAGAATTCTAGGTAAACGGGAAGTACGAGCCTATGAATTTTGATTCTCTTGAGAGTGTCGAAATATACGTTTTTTGCGACATATACGGCCATAATATTTTTTTTCGTCGTAAAAACGTCGTATTAATATGTGAGTATTGACGATTACCAATCTCGGCTCTCTTAATCTTTTGAATACCGTAATTAGAGATACAATAGAAAGAAAGACAATAGGTGTGTGGACACCGGTGTCCTCTTGGGGCTTGAGAGTCTTCCAAGTTTGATGTTTTTTTCAGCTTCAAGGGACCGCAGACCTGAATATATGGTTTTCATTTTAACTCGATACTTCCACGCGTTTCTGAGATAAAGCGTCTTGACAAATAGACCGACAGATGGATAACAAAGTGATCCTATATGGGTTCTGTGTTTTTCCTTTTGAGGTACAGAACCTTAAAAACGTGTTACAATGACCAAAAGCAACATAGGACAAGGGTAAGTAGACGATGCGATCCAATTTCAGGTACTAGGAGTACATAGCTATTGAAAAATCTTAAAGGTTTAACTTGGTTATTCGAAACAACACCAAAACAGAGATATTATTCGTACAGTACGGCCGACGGATCTTGGCGCGTTTGAAGTTAGGCTCTGCGAATTTTAGCGCTTGTGCAATCGTAAAAAAATAAATGGTTTGAAAAAAATAAATGCCAATAGCAGTTGTTATTGCTGTTAACAACTGTTATAGGCATTTATTTTAATAAATCAACTATTTGGCGCGCTTATTTTGAGCGCTACAGTTCGCAGAGCCTAACTTCAGACGCGCCAAGATCCGTCGGCCGTACTGTACGATTCCAGATTAGAACTCTAACAAGTCCCAAGCAACCAGTGCAATCCGATACATAATTGCAAATGTTTATTTAACTAATATTACATCAAATAATATATATTCGCCAGTTCGACACCACAAAGCGGCGTGGCGCCTGTTTGCAATAAAGGCTGGTCCTCACGTAACGACCATAGAGAAATGAGTGGATTTATGAAGTAATATCCTGTAAGCGGCGCTCGATATAGTGAGCTATAACCTTAATGTTTATGGTGTTCAGTTTTTATTTATGGGAGAGTGTTACGTGGGGGATAATAGCTTTCAGATAAATATCGATTTTGTTGGGAAAGATAAAACTTAAGAGCGTATTTGTCAGAAACGCTTCGAATTTTTGGTGTTACGGGGTTTGGTACGGTTAAAACTTTAGAGAAATAGAGCCCACATAATGCCATGTATCTTTGCATTAGGCCATCTAGACCCTTGTCTGGTGTTAAAAACATCTAAATGACTATTTTCGAAATCATCCAATGACATCGGCTTTGGGTGGAGCGGAAGATAGTGTCAGACTTTTACCGGCTAAAAAACCCACACCGTTACTTAGTTGCCTTTCACCGCCGAGCCTTCCTTTCAGAAGCAGATCCTTGGCCCCAGTAGGCCTAGACCCTGCTGGCCCCCTACGGCTTGCTGACAACTCATTGAGACGCGCATGAAACAGTACGCACCGTCGACGACTTGGTTTCGTTCGGACAGCGAGCTACGGGTTGCTCGCCGTCCGCAAGCCCGTGCCTACGGTGGCCGGAAATCGAGATAGAATTCCCGGTGGCGGCTGAGGCGTGAGCGCTGTTGCCTCACGCGTGTGGCCTTCTCCTTTACTACCATTACTGCTTCGCAGAATGAGGCGAAACAATGACTACTTAAAATTAGGTTGTCTTTTTAATGTTTTTTTTTTATTATTATTGTTGATAGGCTCACACTTGACCACTATTTCACCTGATGGAAAGTGATCGCTATCAAGAAAGGAAAGCTATCAGGAAACACATACTCTGGCAGGGAATTCCACTTTTTACGCACAATAAATGTGTTACCAATTTTTTTGTGCGTTTAGGTGGGATCTCCACCATGTACCATCACAGTCATTTCTGCCTGATCACTTACAAATATTTTTACTGGAATCCTGCAGCGTGGCGCTAAAGCAAACCCTTTTTGAAGCCCAAACCCAAGCAAAGTTTTCATTTCGAGTGCAAGCCAAAATTAACTTAGCGATGGTCAGGCTGAAGTGTCTTTGATAGTAACTAAATAAAAAATAATAGCTCTAGTTCTAAACTACTTTAGAAGTAAACTCAACCAAACTGATACTAAAGTAGCTCAATCCGTAAGTAAAATAAAACAACTACCCAATAACTAAGTTTTCTACGCTTAGACACAAAACTAGATATAGAAGTTGCCTATGCCCCGTAGTTGCTGACTTTAACTTTGGTTCTGAAGTAAATTAATAAACTTCAAACTGCTGTTAGGCACACAAGTTGAAACCGCGATGTCACTTTAGCACCATCAGCGTTTTATTGAAAATAGACTTTATACACCGTTAAATTTTGATATCGTTTTAATTTATTAATTCCCAAGAGGACACCGGTGTCCGCACACCTATTGTCTTTCTATTGTGTCTCTAATTACGGTATTCATCCCGTGGAGGATCGATTCGGTACATGAATCGCCATCGATTTGTAAAGATAAAATTAAAAAATAAAGTACTTTTTTTTCTAAAATTCCAATTAATACACGCATGTACGAAATTAATTTCGTTAAGTAAACATCGGCTGAGCGAGTTCAATGACCAAGGTAGTTGTCAGTCGTTTCGTACTAACTACCTACGGGTCATTGAACTCGCTTAGCCGACATTTAGTTAAAAATGTAAGTTATTTTGAAAAGTTCATATTGAAAACTTCAATATGAACTTTTGAAGGTTTCATACCCAAAACTTAAACCATCCTAACATAAAACCGATAATTTTTCTTTTAATTTCTTCCCTCCAATAGTCGCCAATTCTCTCCAGTAGTATCTACAAGCCTATCTTTTACTGTCAAGTGCTTGAGATTGATCATGAGAAATGTAAACAATCTGAGTCAATATTCCAGTTGCGAAGGAAACGGCTATATCAATGATTTTATTTAACTTACTCTCCGTATTTTCAATCTTAGGAAGCTGTCGTCAGGAACCTCCAATAAGACGACAAAACAAAACAGACAACTATGGAAATATTCTGACTTAATTAAGTCTAATAATAGTCTTTATTTTTATCTCAAAATCTAACCCAAACACACATATTGAAATACCCGCAAACATACAACATAAATCGAATACTGATTCAATAGAAGCAGCAAACACAAACAGAAAATATACACATTTCGAAGAACAAACAACAAAATAAAACGTTAAAAAACAATAAAACTTCAAACAAACAACATAAGAACTAACATTGAACGATTTGAAATTATCGATCGACCCATCGATGGACAAGGGGATAATTATAATGAAACTAACAGAAACGTACCAATCATTCATTATTAAGAAGAAGAAAACGCCGGGTGTTATACCACGTGCCAGTTCTCATAGGCCACGCATTGCCATTGGTGGGAAGAAAATACACGTCACCGCAGAAAATTCTGATGACACTGAATTTCTGAAATCAATCATTTGCTTCACTGAACTTGTGAAAGTAACACGCGCTCCCGTAAATTTTCCAAAAAATGGGATCAATATATTCGCAATTTTAATTAAAGAATAATTTTATTTTTGGGAAGGATATATTTTGAAATAATTCAAGGTAAAGTTGCATCTGCGTTTTTTTGTTAGTGAATTTGGAGTAACCAGTGTTTTTAGACCGATTTTAAAACTAGTTCATATTGATTTTATTAAACAATGATGATAGTAAAAAGCAAGGAGAAAGCAATGGAATAAGTTAATAATCTGTAATGAGTCAATCAATTGATTTATTGCAAGGTTGCGACATTGCGTTGCTTTCAATGAAAATATGCAATTACAGTTTTAGAGGACTTCATAGTAAGTTTCTAACTAAGCAAATGTGTTATTACAATATTATTTTCCATATATTCTTTGAGCAGTAATTAAAAGTACCATTCCAATGGATTCAGGACAGTTTAAGTTGTATAATTATTATTTATTTTAAATAGTGAAGGACCAGATAGACAAAATTACATATTACCAGTGCTGATGATTGCCAAAATATACGCAAATGACAATGCGATATTGTGATATCTTGTGGATAATTGCATACACACTACTTCATGATAATTTTCATGGCTGTTAGAAATTTCCTTAATCTAGACCCCACGTAAATAGATTTAGCGTTTCTTCTATATAAATTATTATATCATTTCATCCACCAAATTACTGCGACATCATACCCACCCTGATCAAGTTTCTGTAGCAGCAAAATAGCCGCCTCTGTAGACACAAATACATTTATATGAAACCGATATTAAATCTGTCATCAATAATAACGACAAGGAAGGAGTTTTTAATACAAAATTAATTTCAGATGATGACCAAAGTGAAAGCCCAGGGTCTGGTGTCAGACTTGATGCCCAACATCAAGCTGATGCAAGCAGCCGGGCACTTCCTCTTCAACTATTATTCAGGTAAGCTATTAATGTTCCTTACAAGCTTTTGACGGTAGCGTCACTCAATTGTCACACGTGAAATTTGAAAAGTTGCATGGGATCGTACTATTTATTTGGATAAAAAGTATTTTATGGTGCAAGCCATGTATCTATGTTCGAAAAGACCACGGATATCGAGGGATATGCCTTGGGGGCATGGCACGTGGCGCCTCGATTTGGGCAAACGACCCTTATAATCGAACAACGGCTGTACGCTTCATTCATTGCTTTGCAATTGCGTACAGGGTACTACTGATGCGTAAAAAACCATAATGCCGAGTTGTGCAGTAATTATATGCAAAAATAGGTCACATATCATCAACCTGAAGACAAATGGCGTATCCTGCCACCGGTAATTAAACAATTAAGTCACTGTTTTATATTTTAAAGCAATTTTTAAATATTTCACGAACTCAAGTTCGGAACGACACGAACTAGACCGAACTAGCCCGAATCTTCCCGAATGCAATGACCGCAATGACCGTTCAAGATTTAGAGAGGTGCAATCGAGTGCGTGAGGCTGATTTTATCGATATGCGTATTATTCGCAACTCAATATATTTTTTTACATTTCTATGAATATTGTCGTATTACATGTATAGTAAGAGTTAAATTAGTTATTTAATGAATGTTGTTTGAACGAAATTAAGGTATTGTTATTTCAATACTCGTGAACTTAAATTGACATTATATCTAAAGATTGAGATGATCAAAAATTATAGTACAATATGATAAGTAGCACGATAAACAAGTATAATTTTATACAGTTATTTATTTTTGGTCAAAAGTAACAATATTTTATGTTCGTAATGCAAAACTATTAAATCATTATTTTTTTAAATCTGGGTATTTGGTGTTTTCGTACGCCCTAGTTGTAGTGGAGCTGGACCAGCATTGATCCAAGCATTTTTATCTTGAATATAATTCTCCAACTTATAATAATATAATTTATATTCCAACTCCTTCTGTTTTCATGCAGTACGACTGTGTAACTCACTTCCAGCAAAGATTTGTGATGACAAAAATATCTTTTTTTGCGATTCGGAAAAGTCTTTGAGAAATTTTGGAATTGAACCATTTACATCGGTAAATTTATACGGAATCCTTGGTGCGCGAGTCGGATTCACACTTGACCAGTATTTTTTTGTTAGATGTATTTATTTTGAGTAGTTAGTGTGAGTTATTTCATCATAACGAATTCGATCCTGTCAGCATCAACTACCTACAATTTGTTTAAAATGAAAACGAGTTTGCTAGATGACGCTATTTTGATTCCATAGAAATTTATGTTAACGCTAGCGAGTTTGAATACGTGTATAAAATTTACCTAAATGTTTAAACCAACTCTGAATGTAGGTAGTCACATAAGATTAAAATCATATAGTTAAGATTAAGTAATATATTGTTTAATAATAACAGCATGATATTTAACAGAGAACGTTCCCTTGAACCGGTAATACGATATAAAAAAAACTAATTCCTATTTTATTTTATAATCATTACTCACTTTTCGGATAAGTATATAAAAAAGAAATTATTTAAAGAAAATTAGACGAAGTAATTATATTACAAGAATATGCTGAAATTAAATATCGATAACAATTATCGACAATCGGTTCGATGCTCTAATTGAATCTTTCCTCTTAATGAACATTGAATGTTTCCGTGCTTACAAGCGAATGCCCCGCCCATTCTATTTATGTGTGCTGTTAGAAATTGATTTAGTGTAGCTGCTTTCTTCTTAGTGTGCGTGTACAAATTTTGAGTGTGTGTCGTAAATACAGTATTTGTGAATGTTGTAATTATTTTGGTGGGAGATAAGCGGTTGCGCAAGGATTTCTTATTACTTTGCAATGAAGGCATATCTCCGGATATCTATGGAAAAGACTGTGTATCTTTTTTGTGTGTAATGATAGAGAGTAACAAACTTATATTGATTAAAGCCCTTATTGACTAAGGCAGCGGTGACTCTATCAAACAACCCCGCAGCAAGACAAGTACCGTGCCGTCAACTTGAACTTGATCTTATAGTAGAGGTGCCCCAAGGCTCAAATTTAGGTCCTTTCTTATTTTGAGTTGCCTATGATGTCAATGAGTAACCCTATTCATTACAATAGTGGTATTAACCTACCTGTGATTTAAATTTTACCTGACTCCGAATCACTCGTTACGGCATTTATTGACAAACATCAAAAAATTCAAAATATCACTGTCAAATGAATTGAGGCTTCCAGACTGAACTTCTGTCACGACAGCTAATCTCACCAAAGACCAGTCACCGAGAGATATTACCTACAAGTTTTTCGCCATGGTTTTACCCGCGTACGTAAAACTAAAACCTATGTCATACTACGAAATCCGATAGAGAAAGTATCCTCCCTCATCTGTTATTTGATTATGAAAAATATCATATGCTAAATAATGCATGTATTAATAGATTGCGAATAGGTTGCCTAGCTAAATCTGGTGCCAATGGTATTAAACAATAAAACTTGTTTCATTAACTAACATTTTTTTCATCAACTACTCTGATATGTTATTTATGAAAGTCGAGCATCAGCTGAAAGAATCTGCTCCGAGGAACTAAAAAAATATAGGTTGCCTACATTTCCTCGTTGCAACTAATATACTTTTATCTGTTTTTTAATCGAATTATATATCTAATGAAAGTTTTTTTATTGCTAATCCAGCCGGCAACCTAAAAAGGTTGCCTTACCAAAAATGGTGCGAATTCTAGTTGCCTACATATAAGATTAAAAAAATTCTGGGCTAGTTATTAACTTTGACGTGAATATTACTTTGGACTGACTTTGACGTGAATATTATTATAACTTTCCTTATGATTTATTTTAAGTTTAATTTGTGAAATGACTTCTATTTATTTGTTTTCTTGCGTTTTATATTATTTCTTTGAAATTTTAATGTAACAAATTTTGTAATCATTTATCAACACATCAATCAATCACACCAAAATAAAAGATTTTATTGTCCTTGAAGCAGTTCACATAGAAATAATAAATACGAATATAAGAGTACAGGTACCCATAGAAAATAAAATACAAGTATTTTGGCAGAATCGTTTCACGTCTATCTGTGTCATAACAAGATCATAAAAACTTATTATCGAATGGCAACATTTGAAAATAATGCTCACGGTACCTCGGGGAGTTTCGCTGTTAAGACTGATGGCTTCAGAAGCACTTATATTTTTAGACTGAATTTCGTTTATTGGATTTATTTTTGTAAGTTCCAGTAGGATTTCTTTTTTGTCAACCACGCTTTCTGAAATAAGTCCAATGTATTTTTTTTTTTATTTGTAGATTGATTTTATTTTTACTTGTTATTTCTCTGTTGTAATGAAGCTATACTACACACACCGGCACAATTAGGGGAACACAAAAAAAAGGTTTATTTTTTTTTGTAACTCGTGGGTTATTCGTCATGTGGTTTATTTATTTAAGGTATTACTCTTATATAACATAACATTTTGACACATTTTCACACCATTCAATAGTCTAACAGAAATTATACCCTCTTAAGTGGTTTTTTAACAGTCAGCGCTTTTAAGTGTTTTTGATAAGAATTTTGTTTGTACAGTCAATAGTGGCCCTAGGTTATTTTGTTGTTGTTCTTTGAAGATTTAACATCGTATTGCATACAAAATGAGTGATTTGCCAGCAACTGAAGTCGCCAGAGTTGTGACAATGATCGAAGAAGGTCACACATACCGTTCAGTGAGTCGAACGTTTGGTGTATCAGTATCTGTGATCCACCGAAATGTGAAACGATACAGACAGACAGGATCTTACGTGCGGAGGCGAGGACAAGGCAGAAATCGTGCAACCAGTGCCGTAGATGATCGTTTTATAAGGGTGCAAACGTTGAGAAACCATCGTCAAACAGCTGTCCAGACCCGAAATGTCTTGGAAGAAGTGCGTAACGTGCGTGTAAGTGAACGAACAGTAAGAAGAAGGTTAAACGAAGTTGGTTTAAAGTCATACGTACCAGCTAAAGCGCCTAAACTTGAGGTAAGTCATCGAGTTTTAAGATTAGCGTTCGCTCGTCAGCACCAAAATTGGTCCGATGAATGGGGTCGTGTTTTATTCTCTGATGAAAGCCGATTTTGTGTAAATTTCATCGACGGGAGGGAAAGGATGTGGAGGTATCGAGGAGAAACGTACCATCAAGCCAATTTTACCGAAACGGTGTCATATTGTGGAGGGTCCGTTATGGTGTGGAGTGGCATAACTTTAACAGCCCGCACCGCTTTGGTCATCATTGTTGGCGGTTCTCTGACTGCACACAGGTACATAACCGAAATCTTGGAACCCCATGTAATGCCTTTTGCCCCTTTTATAGGCCCAGATTTTGTGTTTATGCACGATAACGCTCGGCCTCACACTGCTCGTGTGGTTCGCGATTACCTAAATGAAATCGGAATTACTCAAATGGACTGGCCAGCACGATCCTCAGACATGAACCCGATAGAGCATGTCTGGGACATGATTGGACGGAAAGTACGGGACAGAATTCCACCTCCTAGGAATGTTGAGGAGTTAAAATTTGCGCTGATTGAAGAGTGGGTCAATGTGCCCCAGGAAATGATTGAAAGTGTCATTAGAAGCATGGGTAGACGTACTCAAGCCCTAATTAGAGCCCGCGGAGCCAATACAAGATATAAATTATGTGATTTAATAACCTTTTTAAAGATAAATTAATTTTAAAAATGGTTAAAAAAATGCAAAATGTCTCAAATTTCTTATTTTTTAGTAATTGTCTATAAATAAACAATGTTTAACCCTGATTTATGTTGTGTCATATTTATATTGAATAACTACGCCCAAATTAAGCTGAAAACATAAATATATAGCAAATAATAAAAAAAAACAGTCTTTTTTTTGTGTTCCCCTAATTGTGCCGGTGTTAGCTGTAAATTATGATTTATAGGCAGTAAAGAGCAAGGCGCTTTACTTTGTATAAATTATTCATTGCTAATTCTTGCTATATGGTGAACGATATATGGAAACTGGTATGTGAATAACTATGAAGACATGCGACATGACACCAACCCAGGGGCCTAAGTCTGCAATTTTAATAAATTCGTCATTCCAACACGATACCATTGTCATTTTGCTAAAAGCAGCTAAAAGTTCGTAATCTGCAAAATTCATAAAGACCGATCATTGGTCGGTCAGTGGTCTTTTAACTGTCAAAGTCAAATGTGCCATTAAAGCTTGCTGTTTTTATTTAGAGCGCCCGTCGGTCGGCCGGTGTTTTCAGTGTTTTGTTTTTGTTATGATATAAGTCAGAGATTAATTTGTAATTATGTAGATAAGTACGAGATTACCATTCTGTACCAATTCTTTCAATAGAGTGTCAGTGGTTGATCATTGGTAACTCATAATGAGGAAATTGGTGATTGAAATCTACAATTATGAAATCAATAATAGACCATTCTGACACTATAGCTATATCAGCTTCTCTTAGAATTGAAATAAACATACATGACGCCCGGCAGTGATAACATGTCGATTATACAACTAAAATTTAAATAATAACTGACGACCTGCTCTAGCTTTGCGTGGTTGTTAAAAATCTTTGAAATACATGTGTTATACGCTCTAATCTTATAAATAGTTCTGTCTGTAAAACCGTTTTTTTTTTTGAGTTTATCGCAAACAGACAGATACAGTAGTTGATTTTGTATTATAATATATATAAATGTAAATACAACGTCTTGTTATACAAGATGTGTGTATGTAAGATAAAATGTGTTTCTGATTTCCTTTGATGAGAAAAATCCTATCTATATCTTATCCTAACAACATTTATACAGAAAATGCTGGCATGTCGAACCTCCTCCGCAAGATCTACGCGAGTACTCATGCCATCCTCATCATCGTCCACTTCGCTTGCATGGGCATCAACATGGCCCAGTACTCTGATGAGGTCAACGAGCTGACAGCTAACACCATCACCGTCCTGTTCTTCACCCATACGATCATCAAGCTGGCATTCTTTGCGCTGAACTCGAAGAGCTTTTATAGGTAAGTTCTTGTTTGTTTTACAATCTTTTCCCTCGGCTTCGCTTCTGTTAACTAGTAAAGGTTCCATTGGAACCGTATTTTTCTCCTAAGATTTTAGCCTATGGTAATAACAAACAAGTCAGTACTTTCAGAAATAGTTGACCAATTAACATTTGAATAAAATCAGTTTTTGCTTTTGATAGAAACATTACATTTTTCTTGTTTACAATGAAATTCACCCATATTATTATGTTATACTCATGAGATCTACCAGTGTCTGTAAGAATCTCTTATTGAGAACAGATATTTTATCAATTGTCGCTCAAAAAATTTAGATTGGAGTCTGTTTTATAATTTTATTTAAAATTATCCTAACAACAGTAAAATCACTAACTAAAATTTAAACTTGTTGAAAAAGCTGTTGAAAGATAAAAACTAATAACGTATTTTTTAAACTTCATACCGGAATATAAGGCAAAACAGTAATAAGTTTAATTTAAGTTAACTTTGGCCTTCAATTAGCACAGGAATATCATTTAAGGCCTTTGATAAAGATACGGCCCACAGTAAACTTTTTCATTATTTTTGCTAGTATCGTTTCAAGTTATAAATTGTGTTTAATTTTTTTTATGAGAAATTAATTGTTATTTATTGTTTAGAAATCTTAGTGGCAGAACTTAATTGTTATTGTTTAGAATGAATAAAGTCAGTATCATAACCTTTCTTTTCCACAATTTAACTGTATCAAACATTCATAACCGCGAACAGTACAATAGAGTTTAAACCTTATGAATACCGTAATTAGAGACACAATAGAAAGACAATAGGTGGCGGACATCGGTGTCCTCTTGGAGCTTCACAGTTTAAATCAATAATAAGAAAGAAAGAAAAATATTTTATTAGGCACGCGTGGATACACACGCTGTAAAACGACATTGATAAAACTTAAGATAAAACAAGAAGAAAAAAGACAGACAATATGTGCCTCTCAACTGCGCCAAATAGGTCCAGTTCAACAAAAATGCCAGACAACTACATGGTAGTCAGTGGTAGTTGCCTGACGCTGGTTTTCAACTGAACCTTACTGATATTCAACGGTAGTTATTTACTTATTACGTGCAAGGTAAATAAATAAATATAAATACGTTATAATAATACACGTATGTATAAATTGGCAATCAACATATCGCTTTTATGATAAGTTTTCTAATTACTGGTTTTTTTACACCAAAACAACATAAAATATAGAATTAAGACAAAAACCTCACTGGCGCATCTTCCGCAAGTCTGCTGGAAGAAATTTCTATAAAATAAGCAGTTTCTTGATTTCTCTTCGCTCCTATTCATTATAACATAACGTTTTATAGTATTTTTATTTCGATAAATATCATTGAAAGTTGTTGCCGCTATTCAGCAGTTTGATTTTGAAAGAGTAAAAAATATGCACATACACAAATACAAACTTTCAACTGCGTGTGTAACATTAATGTGATTTTGTTTTACTCTTCATAAAAACACAGGACAAACATTTATGAAAATAAGTGTACAATGGGCCTATCTGACATCTCCAAAAATTTATTGGATAAAACTTTCTGTTTTAAATTTTTAATCAAAGATTTTATTCACTAAAAACGTGTCGACGAATGCCGAATATTTAAAAAAAGAATTTCATTGTGATTCAAGTTGACATTTAATTAAAAATTCTGCTACTCTTACTAACGTTTCGAAGTAACTGAAATATCATTTTATTCACTTTTCTTTTTTTACCTTTTTGCTTTCTAGTGTATTCAAGTGTTTATTAGCGAACTGAACTGTAATAAAACAACTTAGACTGAATTTGTAAATGGATTTTGTATTCAAAAATTCAGTCTCAGTTGTCATGTTCATTCTGCTCTGAACAGCAAAAATTTAATTGAGTTATTTAATTTTGTAAGAGAAATTTTTTATATGCGGACTGCTAGTAATTTGAAACATGTTTTTATCTTTATCGACGAAAATGAAGAGGAAAATTTTGAAAACACCTTGAATCATTATTATCTTTGAAATATTTTGATTTGAATTTTTAAATAAAACTTACAAAGATAAATAACGATGACAATTTTATTGAATACAACAGTAACACTATAGAAAATTTGACACGACGAAAGAATGACCATGAATATGCAAAACGAAATGAAAGATAAATTATACGATAAATAATATGATTGGAAATGAGACTAGTCTATTGAGATGACAGCTAAAGCTGCTCCGCGACAAGTCGCGGCATGGCGGACAGAGCTCCGGCGGGATCTCATGGTGAAATGGCGAGAGCGACTGTCGCAACCTCGTGCTGGGCACGCCACGATCGAGGCGGTAAGGCCCCTCTTTGAGGCGTGGCTGGAAAGGCCCCACGGCGTCGTCACCTTCCGGTTGGCGCAGGTGCTGACCGAACACGGCAAGTTCGGTCCGTACCTGTACAAGATTCGTGCGGAGACGACGCCCGGGTGTCGCCACTGTGCGGACCGCCCGGTGGACACGGTGGAGCACACAGTCGAGGTGTGCCCCGCTTGGGAAGAGCACCGCCGTGTCCTCGTGGGGGCGATCGGCGGCGATCTCTCGCGCCGGGGCCTGGTTCAAGCCATGCTCCGGAGCGAGGAGGAGTGGCAGGCGGTCGCCTCCTTCTGCGAAGCAGTAATGCTAGTAAAGGAGGAGGCCGACCGCATTAGGCAAAGGCGCACACGCCGCCGTCGCCGCCGGGTTTCCGATCCCAATTTCCGGCCACCGTAGGCGCGGGCTCGCGGACGGTGGGCAGTGGGTAGCTCGCTGTCCGTCCGTCCGGTAACAGACCGGTCCGAGCTCAGGTCGTCTACGGCGCGCACCGTTCCCGCGCGCCTCAAGGAGTTGTCAGCAAACTGTAGGGGTCCAGCAGGGCCGAAGCCTACTGGGGCCAAAGGTTATGCGAGAGTGTCACCACGGGCCCCGGGACAAAGGCGAGGAATGGAAAGGTAGGTTTTTAGTCAGTAAAAGTCTGACACTGTTTGCCGCCCCACCCAAGGGCGGGATTCGTCATTGGATGATTTTACCTACCACAAAAAAAAAAAAGCTAAAGCTGCTGAATAGAATAGAATAAATTTATTATACACCAAAATATTTGTAATTTCAAAGAAACTTAAATCTATGTGTACAATGGTGATACTATCGCTGACAGCGATATCTACCAGACAACCTTAGAATAGACTAAAACAAAACAAACTAAAAAGAAAGAAGGCAAAGCGGAAGGAAGTAGTGCTAGATAGAAAACAAGATAGTCATACTGTGACTACCCATCGAGTTTGGGCTAAAGACAGGAGTATTATGAATTCACTTCACCTCGAACGAAAAATAAGCCTTCAAAAACATTTGTAAACTCAATGAGCAGTGTTTGCACCAATTTTAATTTAACAAACAAAACAAAGGATTTCTGAAATGGAATGATTTTAATTCCGAGTTTCATTCTGTTTTATTCTCGGTACCTACAATGTTAATAAAAATTGTTCGCAATAGGCATTTTTGTACGTTTTATTTTTCAATTTCAATTGGTTTTGTCGCTTCTTCGTATTGTTCCTTGTATTAAGTAGAATGGATGATGCCAGAGTTTCTATGTAGTCTGGGCCCAATTTCCAATAGCTACGAGTATGTGCATTGAAGTTGAACCAAAATTGCGGTCAACCTTCAATGCTTAGTAACAGATTTCTGAAGTGGAACTAAACCAACGACGGCCATTTTGGTTCAACTTATTTGCCGCGTACTATGAATTACTTGGTTATTGGCAAAATTAACATGTTAAACCAAGAATAACTCTGAACGGACTAAAATTAGGATCTTGGTGCCAGAGTAACTTTTATTCAGCTCAAAAATACCTGACCAACAATATAACCTACTAGCTATTGGAAGGTGGGCCCAAACTTAATACTAGCACAAAGTGAATAGCGCTAAGTGATTTGGTGCAGTGTTAGTAACACTGCACTAAATCATAGTCATTAGTCTTATCTACTAACAGTAAACTGTATTTACTTTATATAAGTCTATAAGGTATATATCTATTTGCCAAGATGCCTAAAAATAAACTATTTATATTATTATCTCTTTATTTTTCTTGATCACATGTTTTAATTACATTTTTATAGGTATAGTAAAAAAATAAAAAAAAAACTTTTAAAAATATATAAAAAACAGTAGTTCGCCGGTGTCAGGAGCAGGATCCAAGCTACCGGTGGTTAGGGCTCCAGAGACAGGAACCTTCTCACAATGCGAGCCTTATCGAGGAAAACTGCCTTATTATTATTATTAATACTCGTCCTTGACATAAGGGCGCCTTCAATTAGTCGCAAAGTGCCGCGTGACGGCAGCTTTGCAAACGCACTGTTGTCGCTTTGCACTGTTCGGCTAATTTGAAGGCGTCCTAATACTTGGTTATTGGCAAAACTATCATTTTAAACCAAAAATAACTCTGAACAGACTAAAATTTGGAATATGGTGCCATAGTAACATTTATTTAACTTGAAAATACCTATCCAACGATATAGGTATTTGTTTTTTTATAGGATATAGCTATTGGAAGGTGGACCCAAAAATGGCATCCTCCTTTTGTAATGAACGTTCTAATGACTAATAAATTACGCAGTTGATCGACCGTGCTGTTCATATGTTTGCTATATTTTCATTTGTTTGAATAAATGTGTTATGTTTATAGAAGCTTGATAATAATGCTTTGTTTGTTCTTGTACAAATTTTATTTGTGCTAAAAAAATGTACGTATGACTTTTCTTTAGACAGTTTAATATTTAATTGATATAAACTGAAATAAAAATATAAATCTTAATAGGCCTTGAAAACTATAGAAATATAAGTACGAACATAATTATGTCTACCCAATT
Organism: Leucania comma; assembly: GCA_958295575.1. Lineage (NCBI taxonomy): Eukaryota > Metazoa > Arthropoda > Insecta > Lepidoptera > Noctuidae > Leucania > Leucania comma. The sequence continues at coordinate 8,411,112 of OY282482.1, read as the reverse complement.
GATAAACTGGAATGTATCTCCTGCAAAATCTTATTAAGTTTTGAAAAGTATACAAAATACTATATAGAATACTCAATCTACTAGTGGAATTATAATAGACAAAAAAAAACTATCTACTTTTTTGTTAATACAGTTAAATTTCGATTACTTATTTATTCATTTGATATTATTAGAATAGATAATAAATTATTACTGAGATAGCATTGATTTAGATATAGATTATTATTATCACTCCTTCTAGTAATTTTATATTACCACTGTTTTGTGCGTTAACAAAAATTTTGTAAAAGGAATCATATTAATTTATTGAAAGAAAATCCAATTTATATTGCGACCTTTTTTTACTAAATAGTGAATACTTAAAATAGAAAATTCGAAAAGTGGAACGAATAGCTCGAAGATTGGAAAAGGGAATTTCTTAAGATTAATTTTGTATTGAAACGGAAAATTTTAAACAGAAATCTTCCTGAACGTTTGAATTTTATTTTAAGGAATTGAAATGTTCGCTATTCAAAGGTTTTTATTTAAAAATCGTGAGTCAGATTCTTGGGAAATGTGAAGTATTCTACATAAGTTATTTCGATAAACGGTCATTAAGAACTACATGTATTTACTTGGGTCCTGGTATTGAAGAACTTTGTCGATTCAAATAGTTTTTTAAATGAATAGTTATGGGTAAACATAAAAAATACTTATCTAACTAGTGTATTAGCATAATAATATTAATTGTATTAGCATAGTTTTAACATAGTTCCTAGTAACCAGCCCACTTAAGACTCCAAAAACCATAGCCCTATTGTCTTTGATTTCCATATGTCAAAATAGTATACACCAACCGGGGGTGATACTTGGATGCACTAGCATTGCGCATACAAGGATAATCAATGCTTGGCATCACGTTCCATTAAAAATATCTAAAGGGCCTCTGCGAGTTGGTTTCGGCTCCTCGTACGCCTTCCAAAGGTCCAGGACCTCAGGGTTCTGAGATATACAGGCACAAAAATATGCAAAATAGTATACCCTGTGATAATGAACTGTAAAAATTAAATCAATATTGATTGAAAAGCAAACGAAATATAACATAATACTTTTAAAGAAACTATATTTGTTTCTCTCTCAAAAATGCGCATTTATTGGCTTTTGTATAGGTATCGGGGACTTTGATGTTACAGTCCATGTGGGACTTCTCTTTCTAATTATAGATCAGCTTTAAAGCCTTATAACTTTATCAATAATGAAGATATTTTGAAAATTCTCTCAAACCTACATATTAATTATCCAGAGATTTGGGATGGGGGGGGGGAGTTGATTCCAACTGTTTTTGCTCCCTCTTTCACCTACAGAAGAATCGTCCAACATAATTGACAGTGGGTAGGCGATCACGTACTGGAAGATACAGCGTTAGAAGGTCAAAAACGAGCTGAACCGATAAACTTGTGAACTGGTGAGAGTCGCGGCAATCCGATGGATTCAAGATGCACAGGACCGCTCGTTGTGGTGACTCTTGGAGCATACAACCACAGATACAGCTTTCGATTAAACAATAAAGACAAAGATTAAGCATTGCCATACAACGTGGCAATGCCGCCAGCCTTTTGGGCACACTTCCAGTCGACAGCGATGCGGAGGAGTTTTTTTTGACGCCATTTTTTAGTTAGGCGTAGGTTTTACTGTATATAGAGTTTTAATTGGTAAGTATTTTATATAATGTATATAATTGTGTATTTGTGATATAAAAACCATTTACAAATAAAGATAAATGATAATAATTATTTTGCAAATAGTTTTTTTTAAAACACTTTAAACACGTCAATTTTTTTTTTGTCAGTTTAAACTAGATGAGGCCGGTGTTTCCTAGCGAGAAGAAACACCGAAATCAACTCAGGGATCAAAGTCTCTTAAAAGTCCATACAGCAAAAATGTAATGGTCAAATCATATGAGAACCATGCAGATTAGCGACTGAAATGGTCTTTTGAGGAAAGAACTACACAGATTTGAGTGGACCTGTCCGGTCAGTGCAAGCATTTGTCAGTATTCGTATAGCTCAACTTAGGACTACTAATGAGTTCAACGATGTTGATAATAATCTCTACCTAACCCAATAAACAGTGTAGGCGTGATGTTATGTCATAATAATGCTCAAACAAAACATTTTAATACTATCATTACGTTAGTAGAACAGTTATCGTTATTAATAAGTTAATTTCAAGTATAGCGTGTACAACTTACATAATCACAAGTTATAGGACCTATCAACTGTTAGTTCCCACAAAAACTGTAGAATTAAGACCTATTATAGGTTCCTAGAACTCATCAGTTATTTACAGTATTAATGCTGAATTGATCAGAATATTGTAGTAGAAGGTTCAGGTAAACACTAAGGTCCAACACTGTATTAAGCAACGCATCGCGTAATTATGCGCGTGTGTCGTGTGCAGCGGACCCCGTAGCGAAAACCAGATTATTACCTGCACTATGTCGCTGTCAACTTTGACAGTGTGCGTGTAGTCGTGTCGATGGAAAACTTTTATGTATTATTACGTAGCAAAAGGGGCGCGTGGCACGGATGCCCGTGGCGAGCCGCGACGGTGCGTTTTTGTATGGGAGCGCGCGGGCGCCCGTTTAACGCAGTTTTGACCCTAAGGCCTACTGTACATGGACGAGTAGCTTCATAGACGTGTATTCGTCATTATAAGCTTGGTGTATACCGTGTTGTGCAAGTATACAGGGACGTATGTGGCTACCATAAGAGATCGCGGAATGCGATAAGGCCGCCCATTGTATGTAGTAGTATTAGCCTTATAATGTTCCCACTGCTGTGGCACAGGCCTCTTCTCTAAGAGAGGAATGGGCCGTGGTAATTTTAATTTCCCATTGTATGTGCATTAGACATAAGTTTTCCATTGTTTGTTAATATGTTTCTGAAAAGTATAGTAAAGTAATAAATAAATAATATTCCTGTCTTCTTTCTCCCAGGACTCTAGCAGTATGGAACCAGTCAAACAGCCACCCTCTGTTCACGGAGTCCGATGCCCGCTACCACCAGATCGCGCTTACCAAGATGAGGAGACTCCTATACTTTATCTGTGGAATGACTTGCCTGTCTGTTGTCAGTAAGTTGACATTTACTACCTACCCTATTCTACCTTACTTAACCTACCTACCTACTTACATACCTACCCACTTTTCTTGGCTTCAAGTTTATGCCCAATTTTCTTGTTTTTTAATGTAACAACCTTCTACGAAATATTAGAACACATTAAAAAAAAAGATGAATGAAATAAATTGTTAATGCCGTTCTTAAGATATAGCGTGATCTATTATAGATTTCAGTAACACCTTAGCAGCTTCCGCCAATGCTATTATACTACGAGTAATACTTACTACCATTATCATTATAAATTAATTATACTATCTAATACAAATTAACAACAAATGACACACACACACACACAATTAACTATTGTAGATAAGTCTAAAGGTAATTTGTGGCACCACAGTAAATGCATTGGTTGAGCGATGGGCTACTACTACGCACAGAACCAAATATATTTGTATGGCCTACAGATCTGTATGGATATTTTCTGTATTCGAGTTCAAAAGTATAACGTTGAACGTTGTCAAGTTTCTATCTATTTGAAAAAATAAATAAATAAAACCTGGGGATAAAAAAATATGTGTCAAATTAGTCTGTAATGTCCATGTTTTAGTTCATATGTAAATAAATAAATGTAATCTTATTTGAACCAAATTCTATAGATTGTATGCATTCATGTTTAGGTTAAATAATAAAGTAACCTCAAACTTTAACAGTAGACATTACTGGGGTGAAGCATATAAAGTTATCAGAATTATAAGTACTTCTAGCAAGTTTCCAAGCAAACAATACAAACAATAATACTAGGGCAGCATACACGCAAACGACATTACTGCAACAAAGCAAGCAATGGCAAGCTCTAATGTACCCATTATATCGCCTGACCGTCGACTTTGTCACGTTACCTAGACTTAGGCTGTAATGTACTAGGAAACCATACTGTGGTCAGAGCTTGCTCACGTGCATAACACGCTTAGTCTAATTTAGTGGTCCATTCAAGCCTTTAGACCATAAATGTAAACCACACTACGGGAGGTAATATAGTGTACGAGTTATAGCGTGGTTAGGTTAAATGGCATTTATATTTGAATGCTGTGGCAATCCAATTTTCGACTCTAAAACTTAAAGCTTGAATGGAATCAATGAAAAGAAAATGGCCACTAATCGGAAACCGGAGGGTTTACTTCCGGCAGAAACGCAAAATTCAATTTTGTTTTTCATTCAAGGGTCCCACCCTAAGACCCCCTAGGAAGGAATAAAAATGGTATCGTTTATGTCCCGCGCTGGGCGCCAATGTCTCTAGGTTTTATATTTTCACACTTTATATACAAATGCTTTTGAAAAGTTCCGTAATTATAATTTAATTAACAAAGCATTAATTTTGTCCGACATTGGGTGCCAGAATAACTTTCGCATAAATGAAAACCACCACCAACCGTGTAAATGAAAACCATTTTACTATTAGTCTTTAAAGAGGTAATATATCACGCTATTATTACATCCAAAATGTATGATACCTCTTCATCCTGCCTCAACATTTAACGTATGGTCCCAACGAGAATAGTAGGTATCCGTGTTACGTTGTGAAAAGTAAATGTATTCCGCTTTTAAACATTTAGTAAGACCTCTTGTTGCTCCTGGTATCCTAGTGCCCGACGACCGCTGTATACATAAACGTCATAATGGCGGGACCAAGTCTTGTATTGGAATGATTCTACCACGTACATTTAGTACGATTTTGTACTTTTTTGTACCCGTCTTTAAACTTTTGTACCTCACACGGTTTAAACGGAATTTCATGATAACCATGGCCCCGCCATTATAACGCGTTATAATGGCGGGACCATGCTTGTACTCCAAAACTATAACGAATTTCATCATTCTGATCAAACTAGTATTATGTACCTGATTTAGTACCTCCAAAAATCAACAGTAAGTGACTGAGATGTTAGTATTTTTTTTTACAAAATTAATTTTTAATTTTTGACATTTTCAACGTCTGAATCCTTAGGCGAGCAATAATGCTTTATGCAAAATTCTATAAGCAACTACTTTTCGTGCAGGCGCTTTATAATTAATTATGTTTTATATAAGGGTCAACGCTGCGGTAAACGGGCGCACGCGCGAGCGCCTGTCGCGTGACTATGCGCGTGTGTCGTGTGGAATCCGGTTTACACACTACACACGCCTTAGTACCTGCGCGGTGTCGCTAGTTCTACTTTAACACTGTGGATGTAGTAGTGTCGATGGAGAACTTTAATGTATTATTACACAGCAAAAGGGGCGTGGGACGCGGCTACCCGCGACCGGTATCCGGTGAGCTCGAACGGAGCACTTTTGTATGGGACCGCGCGTGCGCCCGCTAAGGGCTTGTGTACACGATGCCGCCGCCGCGCCGTCACCGCGCCACTATGCTGTTATAAACAGCATAGTGGCGCGGCGGCGGCATCGTGTACACGGGCCCTAACACACTATGTTATTTAAATCATATTACATAGGCCAGATAGGATAATTATTATTATCCGTTTTAATATATTTCATAAAATTATTACATGCTATTTAGATAATCTGTACATCCGATTTTTAAACTGTTTAAACTATAATATGTATCAAGGATCTTATATGTCCTAGGGATAAACTGGATTGCTTACGGAGCAATATCACATACTCATTGTACAACATATGTTTCATTGACAAGCAAATGGGGAAAACGTTCCGATGCAAGACAACGAGAAAGAGGTGGTGTGTCCCTTTCTTACCCCTATTTTACTAGGGTAACCATAAATTTACTATTTAAGTAAATTATTGACATTTTTGTCATTGAAGCATTTTAATATTAATTGATGCTGTAGAATTCTACTTATGGATGGCAAAGTACCATTCCTAACTGTCTGTGAACCCTGAAAAAATAGTTTAATTTACTAAGAAGTCAAAAGTAATTAAATTTCATTTTTTTTAAATATTTTTAGTGGATAACATTTTATTTTAGTGATAAAGAGGAAGCTTTACTTTTAGTAATCTTACTTGAGACTCCCCAGTACAAGAACAGATTTTGGGACCCATGACATAAAAAAGATCACGAAAAACATGCTACACATAGTAGTTTATACCGTAAACGTTTCAAGGATCAGTTTTTTAGTAAAATTAGTTCAAATTGACGAATTTTTTTAATGAAATAGCTCGACCTGTGTGCGTACAGCTACGACAAGCGCGTATTTAATTCGGTTAGAGTGCCAGACGAAGCATTTGATACTAAATCCCTGTGCGTGCGCTTATGATATTCGTATTCTTTAACCTTTCATCCAATCATCATAATCATTTCAGCCCAAAGACGTCCACTGTTGGACATAAGGCTCCCCAAATGTCGCCACAATGAACGGTTCTGTGCGTGTCGCATCCATCGGATTTCCGCAACCTTTACCAGGTCATCGGTCTACCTTGTAGGAGGCCTTCCAACGCTGCGTCTTTCGTTACGCGGCAGTCACTCCCAAATCTTTCGGCCCTAACGGCCATATGTTCTGCGAGTAATGTGCCCTGCCCATTGCCATTTTAGTTTGGCGATTCTTTGTGCTATGTCGGCAGCCTTGGTTCTCCTACGGATATCTTCGTTCAATTAATATGCAGTTAAAAACAAAACACACATTTAGGTTTTTTGTCATTGTGTTGATTTGATTAATTCAACTTATATACAATAATTACAACTTGAACTTCTATAGAATAGAATTGTCCTGTAATACGAACAAGTCTGTGGACACACTAGTAGAAAGAGATAACATAGCCTTTTGTATCGTACTCTTCGGAACGTTTGTGAGGTTGTCGTGAGCAATCTAGATAGTTTATAAAATCTTTGCAATGTATACCGTCAGTGACAGTATCAAGGGTCAGTCTGAAACATAAACACAATAATTTTTACTTATAATTGTAATATTGTATTATAAGTCAATTAAAAAAACAATTATAAATTAATCGAACAGAGATATTTTGAGCTTCTCATTAATTTGGATGAGCAAGATGAAAAGCCATCTATAAAAATATTCGAATTTCTTTATTGGCGCGAATTATACTATCTTATGAAATAACAATTATGAGTTTTTAGCGAAATATTTTCTAGTGAAGTTCAGTGGCCGAGCCTAGTGATGTCATATAAAAATGAAGCACTTTTATATCACAAGTGTCTACACAACTTTTGACAATATAGTCCTCTTTCAATCATTTCAATTATTGTAGTATGAAAATAGTGTAGAAACAATCACTTTTTTTAAAAGAGTAAACATGTAGTTTCTTGCCAGTAAGTAGGTACTTGGATTCTTGATCCGAATAATTTATGGTTAATGAATATTAAAAAAAATTATAAGTTGTTTTATTGTAAGTAATACTGAAAGCTTACTGAAAGAATATAGACAGACTCTCAAGGAAAAGGAAGATTGTCAAAAAAAACCAGCTTCAGTTTAAACTGGATGTATCTCAAATTTTATCAATTATAATAATACAATTTATAGAGCGGAGCGAGCGAGCAGTGGTGGCCGAGTGGTAACGGCCGCGACTTGCGAGTCAGGAACTTTAATTTGTGTAATTTATTTCATCACCACTGCTCTTAAAACGGTGAAGGAAAACATCGTGAGGAAACCGGCATGTCCTAGAACCAAAAATTCGAAGACATGTGACATTCACCAACCCGCACTGGACCCGCGTGGTAGATTAAGGCCCATTCCCTCTCTTAGAGAGGAGGTCTGTGTCCTGAACAACTATCGGATCACGATTGTGTTCGCTATGTCCTGTCTATTGGCAGTCTATATTCAATGTCTTTGCACATTAGCTTATTGCCAAAGTACAGCTCTTGAAAATTTTAGTATACCAAACACTAGTCTAAACACGGCTCTAGAATATTTTTAATAGGAGCCGTGTTTGGCTCTTAATAAAGATATTCCAGTTTAAAGTTGGTGGGATTACGTATATTATGTAAACAGTACCTATGTATCTTGTTTTAAAGTTTAAAAATCAATAAACGCATCAATAGGCGAATGACCACGGATCTTATATATCCTAAGATATCACGTATTGTCAATGTCAATAGATACTAATGTCTATCCAAAGATTTTATAAACTATAAGATCCTTGTGTCTATCTATCTGCAATCAGAATATGCAAGATCCTTTAGCGCAATAGACTAAAGAAGATTTCTCGGATTGTTAAGTTAGTAGTATGACATTATAATTTTGACCATTGTTGACGACGACTATTTATTATGTTTATAGATAATCTTGTGTGTGTTTTTACTACTAGTGCATAAAGATTTAATAAATAAATTTCTGAAAGAGCATACTTGAAGGTAGCGACAACTGTGACGCCACATAAAAACTATGAAGAAATACAAAATCCTTTACCACGCAATCAAAGTTCTCCGCGCGATTTGAATATATACAACAGCCCGAAATCAACTATCAAGCAGTTGCACACCAGACATTATTCCGTCTGGTCGGAGGAGGGGACTTTACTCTCTGTTCCGCATACCTCCAAAGCGCTAAAATAAATTTGGAAGTATAACTAACATTTTGTGTATTATTGACTTTTTCTCGGTCCTTTCCTGACAGAGTAGTACCGTATAATGTAATATACCAATAAATAAACCTTTATTCGTTCTTGTATTGTATTGGTTATTAAATCTAATTAGCCTTTATTTTCCCACTGCTGGACAAAGGTCTCCCTCCACTCTTTGCGACGATCACAATTCCTTGCTTCTCATTCCAATTGCCACAATTCCTTGTTTCTCATTTCACTGTCTCTTAAGATACAGGTCTCCTAGTTTAAGAGACAGGGTTCATAATTTTATTGTATGCATAGACAAAAATGCTCTGTTCACAAACTTTGCGTATTGTATCTTTCTACCTTGTTTTGAATTGTGTCTGTGTGTAATGCTTGGATTTATAAAAACTATTATTATTTTATTATTATTATTAATTCTTAAGGAAGACATCCACGTCATCCCGCCATATCCATCGTGATCTGCCGCAGCGCCGCGTTGGTGTATCTGGAAACCGATCCTGTGTTTTACGTGCCCACAGCTTGTTAGGCATGCGGCAGATATATCCTGCCCAGTCCCATGTACGTTGGGCAGCCTTTTGAAGTACATCAACGATTTGCGTATTGGAGCGCAGTGTAGTGTTCGTCTTCACAATGGACGCAAATTAAAAAAACAGTCAAGTATCAAAACTTTTATCTCCTACTATGTCAGTAATACCACAATCAATGTGTTTTTATTGGACCTCATTTTTTCAGATCGCACTTTCATTAGACAGACTATAACATGTATTAACTTTATGAAATATATTAAAACGGATAATAATAATTATCCTATCTGGCCTATGTAATATGATTTAAATAACATAGTGTTTTAGGGCCCGTGTACACGATGCCGCCGCCGCGCCACTATGCTGTTTATAACAGCATAGTGGCGCGGTGACGGCGCGGCGGCGGCATCGTGTACACAAGCCCTTAGCGGGCGCACGCGCGGTCCCATACAAAAGTGCTCCGTTCGAGCTCACCGGATACCGGTCGCGGGTAGCCGCGTCCCACGCCCCTTTTGCTGTGTAATAATACATTAAAGTTCTCCATCGACACTACTACATCCACAGTGTTAAAGTAGAACTAGCGACACTGCGCAGGTACTAAGGCGTGTGTCGTGTGTAAACCGGATTCCACACGACACACGCGCATAGTCACGCGACAGGCGCTCGCGCATGCGCCCGTTTACCGCAGCGTTGACCCTTATATAAAACATAATTAATTATAAAGCGCCTGCACGAAAAGTAGTTGCTTATAGAATTTTGCATAAAGCATTATTGCTCGCCTAAGGATTCAGGCGTTGAAAATGTCAAAAATTAAAAATTAATTTTGTAAAAAAAATACTAACATCTCAGTCACTTACTGTTGATTTTTGGAGGTACTAAATCAGGTACATAATACTAGTTTGATCAGAATGATGAAATTCGTTATAGTTTTGGAGTACAAGCATGGTCCCGCCATTATAACGCGTTATAATGGCGGGGCCATGGTTATCATGAAATTCCGTTTAAACCGTGTGAGGTACAAAAGTTTAAAGACGGGTACAAAAAAGTACAAAATCGTACTAAATGTACGTGGTAGAATCATTCCAATACAAGACTTGGTCCCGCCATTATGACGTTTATCTGTATACGTGCTATTTTTGGATTATGCTAACTTATCCAAATTTAAATATTGTCAATCAGAAGTTTCTTTATAAAAAGTATGCTAGGTTACGTTGTTTAGGATTTAAATCTAACATATTTTTCTTTTTTTTAGCTTGGATAACGCTAACATTCTTTGGTGAGTCAGTCCGCATGGTTACTAGCAAGGACACCAACGAGACCTTGACGGAGGTAGTCCCTCGTCTGCCTCTGAAAGCCTGGTACCCGTTCAACGCTATGAGTGGCACCATGTATATTGTCGCCTTCGCTTTCCAGGTATTTATTTACAATTATTTAACTTATGTATCTGATTTAGTGGATTCTGCATTATGTCCACCCATTGCCAAAATTTCTTGGTATTAAAGCAACTTTGTGTAATTGTACTTTAGCATAAAGTTTCACAAATTCTTTCTCAAGCAGTTCTAAAAAATACTAATCATAGAATTACATTCTACAGAACCATCATATACCTCTCTCTGCACTAGGTGGAGCTAGAGGGATTTTAAATTAACTTTTACTGACTAAAACCCTTCCGGATGCCTTTTATGTTCTAACGTCGCCGTGACCCTTAGGACCAATTTCTTAACCGTGGCAGACCTTGACCTGCTATGATCTTCACACACCCCTTCTGCATTGTTTAGTTCATTATCGTGTTAGGTAGTTTTCTTTTAGATGTGATATCATCTGATGACTTTTCTTGCTCAAGGCTGGAGCAGGAGGGCGTGTCAGACTTTTGAATAACTAAAATCATACTTATGCTCCTTCAGTGGACCATTGCGTTCTAGGACTCTAATATTAAGTTCTAGGTAATACCTACTATTAAATATTCTCTAATTCAAAAAGTAACTGATGTTTATACTGCCTTATTCCATTAGGTTTATTGGCTCCTCTTCTCAATGGCCATAGCGAACCTTATGGACGTAATGTTCTGCTCCTGGCTGATCTTCGCGTGTGAACAGCTGCAGCATTTGAAGGCTATTATGAAGCCTCTCATGGAGCTCAGTGCCTCTCTGGATACTTACAGGCCAAATACTGCTGAGCTGTTTAGAGCTTCTTCCACTGGTAAGGCTACTTGATATTTTGATAAGTTATAAGCTTTCTAGGAGTATGTTGTTGGTCGGAAAGTGGAAACTAGTTGCTCTTAAGATCGTGTATTCGATTTAGCGCAGGTACAAAATTGCAAGAACGTCGCAGTATTGACGCACACTACTACGGTAAGTTAGTGTACGTGAGCTCATAATAATAGGAACGAAACATTTTGATACTTTTATTTTATAATGTATGATTTTTAGTTTTATGATGTAAATTGTATAAAATGCAATTTTATTTTAGTTTTTTTAATGTACGAAACGCGCGTCCCTGATTTAGAAAGGGCAAAAAATGCTTTTTATTTTTATTGATGATTATTTTTCTCTACTGGTTGCATTCCTTAATTGATTCTCGTAAAGTTTTCTATGCAAGTTCAATAATTGAATATATTTTCCAACAAACTTGCTCAGTAAGTGACTCTTATTGCACTGCACTTAGGTATATAACGGCACTTGTTGCCAAATTATGACGTTTTGATTACCATCACGCCATACCAAGGTTCTTTTAAGCAGATTTCTACCATTCCATCGATTTACGTATATACGTAAGTGTACGTAAGTAGCCTTATAATTTTGGTATTCAGGCCTCTCTAGGAGAAGGAATAGGCCGATGGATGTCCAAACTTCAAATGCGTGTGAACCAAACATTTGAAGACAAGGTCATTTGGTTCTAGGAATTTTCGGTTTCTTCGCGATGATTTCTTTGCACGTGTGAGCGTTTTGTGATCTGTGGTGATGAAGAATTACATACAAATTAAAATGCCTGCCTGAGTTTCGAACGACTTTTCAGTTTTCATTAATCGAGAGAAACAAAAAGCGTTTGATAATGAACGAAATTTGTGTGTATAATTTGCAAACTGGCAACCGCTGCTAGTTTTGGTTAAATACTCTAGTTAAAGCAGCAGCAGCTAGCAAGAATAATCGACTAACTACTGTAGTTCAGTGTAGATTGAGCAGTGGTGGCCAAGTGGTAAAGGCCCCGACTCAAGAGTTGTAGGTCGCGGGTTCAAGCCCAGCCTGGCTTTCATCACCACTGCTCTCAACACGGTGAAGGAAACTGGCATGTCTTAGAACCAAAACCACTGAGCCCGCGTGGTGGATTATGGGCCATTGCCTCTCCTTTAGAGGAGGCCTGAGTTCCAGCAGTGGGAACATGACAAGACTGATGCTATGCTATTCTATGCTACCGTAGATCTATATACATGAAACATAATTGACTCATATCTTACTGCTTCTTCAATAGAGAAATCAGAAAAGATCCCAGATGCAGTAGACATGGACATCCGCGGCATATACTCCACGCAGCAGGACTTCGGGATGACCCTGAGGGGAGCTGGAGGTAGACTGCAGAACTTTGGACAGCAGAACGCAAATCCTAACGGGTTGACTCCAAAACAAGAAATGCTGGCTAGGTCTGCAATCAAGTACTGGGTTGAGAGGCACAAACACGTTGTGAGGTAAGATTTGAGTTATTTGTTTGTTGGGGAAAATAATCCAATGGCATTTTCCAGCCTTGGCCAGAGCGGGAGATAGTGTCCGACTTTTACCGACTAAAAAACAAGGGACGGGGTAGCCCATTCAAATAGGTAGGCGAAGCGGAAGCAAGTATACACCGTTAAATTTTCCCTCCACAGGATTAAAACGACCAAAATTTATATGGTAGTAATACGTCTTTTTTTGTGCTGTTCAATAATTTATCGACGGATTTATGTTTACATTTTTTTTTATTTGACCTTTTTACCTTTGGCACACTACTTTCTATTCCTTCGTTCACAATAATACCTATTCATATTAGTTCCCAGACGCAGAAACGACTATCTGTAGAACTTATAAATATTAGTTCCGTGAAGGAATCGATCCGTGACATACAGTGTAGAAGCATTTAATTAAAAGTTTATTTCCTTTATCTATTCTGAAGTTGGCAATATTGAATGTGTGTGAGCAAGAAAGAAAGATAGAGCATTCTACATAGCTCCAACCCTCTAACAGTTCTGTTTAGCAAATGCAAATGGATCGTTAAGAAGTCGTAGTAGGGCCTTTGGTGTATTTTGAAGGTTAATTATATCTTCTACTTGGAAATGGCTGTATCAACTTTATAGAAATCGATAATGACGTTGACAAGTACAAGGTCGAATTGCAGTATTATAGTATGTGGGAAAACACAATCTGTTTTCACAACGCGTTGTTTCCTTTGAGTGTCATCTTCAAGAAAGGGCGTGTCAGATTTTTATTGAGTCTACTTGGGTCCCTTGAGACGCTTTTTGAGTTCAAACCACTTTAGGCCCTCCACTATCGCGGCGTTAAGCCCCTTTGAAGATTGGCTAGAAAGGCGTCAGCGTCTTCACTTTCTGCCTGATGCAGGTTCTCACAGGACACGGCCAGTTCTGGAAGTTCCTGATTTGTGTTAAAGTAGAAGAAACGCCAGGGTGTTTCAATTGTGTGGTTGGCCTGGAGAACACGGTGGAAGCTTGTCCCGCTTGGACGGTGTACTGCCCTGTCTTGTGGAGTCAATAGGTAGCAGCGACCGATTCCGTTCTGCTCTAGTTCAGGGCATGGCCCGGAGTGAAGAGGAAATGGGAAGCGGTTGCCTCTTTTTGCGTAGCAATAATGCAAGCTAAAGATGTCTGCAATCGTAAGGGAACGAACTTCCTTACGCCCCAGCCACCGCCGAGGAGTCTGAAGGTGATTTCCAAGTGTGGACTTGCAGAAAACGAGCCGTGGGTAGCTCACCGTCTAACCATTTGTTAAGGGCTAGCCCCGAGTCGACGGCGCGTAGTGTTCCACGCAAGCCTTCTATTCATACATGTACAAATGTTCACGCAATCTATCCATTGTCTTTAATCTTCATTTATCCCTGTAACCATCCACATTTCATTGTAATTCTTTCGGTAGTTTTCTACACATAGTTGCTGTTTCAAGAATGAAATGAAAAAATCAATAACAAGGTTAACTGTTTTATTAACAATACAATACCATTGATATATTATAGGGAAGATATGTTACGCGCTAACATCGCAATCAGAAAACCTGGACTCGAAGCCCACACATCTATGATCAGTATCATTACAGTCGCAAACCTACAGTCGCAGATAGACAAGGACAGAGATAAGAGCCGGCGCTGTCGTGCGAACAAAATTGCGTTAGCCGCAATTACGCGACGCGACGGGCCTGATTTCAGAGGTCCACGCGCTAGAGGCGAGTCAAATATTTCCGCTGTTTTGATTTAATCTAAGTACATAATGTTTTCTTATACATAATGGACATTGATAAACGTTGTGCTCTACTAGTAACCCTAGATATTTGATATTGCAAGTGTTGCGGCACAAAACTTTAAATAATAAAAATTATTATGACGTCAGCAATTCATTATTTGCAGAGAGTTTGAGTGTAGTGCAAATAATGACATAAATATTTTTATTGGGCGTGATTAGACATTGTGTTAACAACAAACACGTTACAGGACGTTGCTGATTCAAACGTTTTAAATAGCTGCTAAAACTGCGAAGAAAGTTACAGATTAATTTTTGTATAACATCTACTTATAGGAAAGAACTAAGAACCCAATTATCAGAATCAGATCATTACAAAACTTTTGACATGGCAAACACAGCACAGTTTATTAGCTATATCGACTATTCGAGTACTATCGTACTCAACTTAATTGATCTCCAGTGACCGCAGACGCGCAAACTACCCTCCACAGACCTATAATAATCTGTGGTCAGAAGTCATTCCTACTTCGGCAAACTTCGACTAACATCGTGTTTGAAGCAACGAACTTTGTATTTGCGTTTTGACTGTGAAGTTTGGAATATGGAATTATGTTTTGAAAATGCTTGTGGTTTTAATTGAATGTTTAGTTTTGAAACTATGTTCTATGTTTGAGTTACTTTGAATATTTACTTTAATGGGTTATATTTTCTGTGTTCCATAACCGGTTTATGTGTATACGATTCGTAGGTAAAAGTGGTCACGAAGCGTGACTGTGGGACGTGAGAGTCCCTAGGTTCTATTCCTTGGGTCGTGCAATTTTCTTTTTTGGGTTTTCACTTTAAAAAATGTAAGTAGTAGCTTGGAGTTTGGAAGTCAATAGTGTGGTGTCCTCGTAGTAATAATAGATATTTCTTTTTCTTTTAATTTTAAATATTACACAATTTTTCAACAGTTTAAATTAGATGAGGTCGGTATTTCCTAGCTGACTACCTTAAGAAAAAATATCTAAATAAACGCAGAGGTAAAAGTTATTTTTTAAAAGTCCATACAACAAACATATTATGGTCGAAATCATACTGTACTTTGGAAAGAATGTACAATATAGTTGAACCAAAATAATAACAGTTTTCCGGGTCTACATCAAAGTAATAATAATATAATATCACGCACACTATCACACAACGTCGTCTAGTCCCAAGCTAAGCAGAGCTTGTGTTATGGGTACTAGACAACTGATAAACATACATAAATATTTCTAAATACATACATATTATAGATAAATTACAGCCAGACACAGAACAAATGATCTTGCTCATCACACAAATATTTGTCCTGGGTGGGAATCGAACCCACCCAGCAGAATCGAACCTCCGGCATAGCAGTCAGGGCCACTAACCACTAGATCAACAGGCCAGTCAAAAGTGCGGCACAGCGGGGGGCTTCGCGTAACTATCGCAACGACAGCCATTTTAGTTAAACTTATTTGTCGCGTACTAGAATACCGTTGATCTTTCGCCTTATTTCAGTCGTGTTGAGTATAGGAACATCGAGTGCACCTGTGTTTGCGCACACATTTGTGCACGATATCTCTTGCTTACTTGACTGATCCCTGTAGAGGTCGACTACCGTTGCCGAAATTTCGGACGGGAGGATTATTATAATTGCTTTTTATGGGCCGTAACACATAAACGCGTTGCAGGGCCGCGCCGCTAAAATCGTCAGTACCGCCCGCCACTCTTTTTCGCGTTGCCGCAACGCAACTTTCAGCGTTTATTGTCATATCCTACAGGGATATCCAGTTTCTCGAGATTTTTGTGTGGGGGTAGACGTTTCTATGCTATGGATCGTAATAAACTATAACTATACCTCTATTTTAAATAAACGACAAAGAAGATACTGGTTATATCCATTCAATAAAGCTATGGTTTTCGCGCCGCGGTGCACACCGAAATCAAAACAAAATTCTGCGTTGCGGCGGGTGGCACTGCCGATTTTAGTGGCACGGCGCCGCAACGCAGTTATCTGTTTCGGCCCTATGTTTTGGAACCATGATTGTTATTGAAAAGATCTAATAAATTCTGTTTTTCAGGTTGGTAGCCTCTATCGGTGACACTTACGGTACTGCTCTGCTGTTCCACATGTTGGTGTCGACCATCACTCTCACGCTGCTGGCCTACCAAGCTACAAAGGTAATCTTGAACATGGACATCGACTTCCTAGCAATTGGTTTGGCGAGCATGTGTCGAAGTCGCATAATTTGATTCCGCCAAACCTGTTCCACTATCTGAACAAGAGAATTACGGTTGCGAACGGTGTTATGCCACCGGTATATAGGATAACTGGTAATTAGTGAACGATACTTCAACACGTGATTGTAGTCATAATAACAATCAACTTTAACTATGGGACCAAACCTGAAATCGCGAAAAATATCAGCCAAGTTCAGTACATTTTGACCAGTTAAGCGAACACAAATGTACTGACTAGCAGATCTTTTTTTGCAATTTTAGGTTTGGTCCCATAGCAAAAGTTGTTTGTTATCATGACTACAATCACGTGTTTAAGTATCGTTCACTAATTACCAGTCTCCCTATATAGTGGGCATACTACTCACACTGAACAAAACCATTTTGGGAACATACTCATGCGTACAGTTAAGGAGTGGAATCCTCTGCCTGAGTCTGTGTTTCCTGATAACTACAACCTGAGGTATTTTTACAAGTTACAACTCTTTAATGGTACGGTATATTATCTAAAAGTTTCAAATCTCGTCGCCTCCGGCGTGGTCTCGTCATTGTGTGAAGCGATTTTATTTTTCCGTTATTTGGACTTATATTTATTTTTTCTGCGGTTTCGTGGACCTCCAGTAGTTAGTGATCTCAAGGCTGTGATACATTGAATTAAATCATTAGTGTATCATCTTTATTTAAAATGTTATTTAAAACATATCAGTAATTCTAGACCTTTCACAAAAAAACAATTTTGCATCGTTTAGTTCAGATGAATAGTATTCATATTAAGACATGGCGTTTAATGTTTTAAATTCAATATTTTTTGGCTCTATAAACAAAAAAAAAAAAAAAAAATTAAATACCCTCATAAACAAATAATTTATAAAGTTTCAAAGCTCTTGCTACTTTCTTTTCTAATAAAAAAGGGAAGCCCAACGTGGATTTTGACGTCAAAGTTTATTATACGAATACAGCTGGCATAGAAAACGGTATCTTGGCGAGAGACAGATATATTAATTTTTTTTTTTAATTATTTTAATATCTTGTTCGCTTTTCTACCAATTTTGTTACGGTTTCTGTAAATTTTTTGGCTTGGCTTCATAACACCCTTTCCTGCAGCTCGGAAGAATTCAATCTCAGTTCCAATGACAAACTTTCTCCACTTGTATCAACATATACTATTTTCCTGCATATTCTCTGTTATAACGGAATCGTTAAAGCTAGCGATTTTAAGGTCCTTAACCTTGTCTCCTACAATATCGCAGGAATAAGAACGGCTAGACAAATGTAAAAACATTTTGTGTAATGGTTCATCATTGGTTCGACCCCCGGTTTTTCGTCGCTTGATCGATTTCAGACCAACTTCAAATGGTCGTTACTCGATCATTTTACGAACAAATGGCGGTGACCTTTCTTCAATTCATTGTTTTGTAGAATTACGGGTAGGTAATTTATTTATGTATTATTGTTTATGCTTTTCACACACGTATGAACCTACAATAATGAATGAGATTTTGATATTGAAGTCCAATGACCAATTTAGATTTTGAGATTGCTATTATGCAAAATTTTGAAGCAGCAAAGAAATAGACATTTACAATTACATCAGTGGATCAGTACAACCCAATATTGTTCAATTATCATACATAAAATATAACTTTATTTTAGACCATTTTTTTCTCTTGCTCTGGATGGAGAGAGAGTTCAACAACCTCGTAGCCCAGTTTTATCAAGACCCTGTAGTATTATTCTGAAACGATTACGTCAAACTTCACTCAAGTAACTGCAAACATTCGAAAGCGCCTTCATTTGTTTTTTATAGAAAACATTTCGAATCCCCGCCGCGCCGTTCGAATTTTGAAATAGTTTTTGGAACAGTCTAGAATGCCAGGATTATTTTTCGGCTTTATTATTAAAAAGAAGACGTCTGGCTGAAAATAAAATCATTAGTAATGTTTTTTTTTATTCCTTGTTTCAGATTAATGGAATTAACGTGTACGCATTCAGTACGATTGGCTATCTTAGCTACACCCTTGGACAAGTTTTCCATTTCTGCATTTTTGGTAATCGACTTATTGAAGAGGTGAGATTTTCCATTTTCCTTTCAAGATTTATAACAGAGCTTTCGAGTTTAACGTATAAAGTAACAGTACAGAAATATAGGTTCTGGCCGAAATGTGCTAATGAGTAAACTAGTTTCGCCTTGGTACACCTACTTCATGTGGCTCCGGACGGCATCGAAGTCATCGCATCGGCATCGGCATCGGGTCACATGAAGGGGTAATGGGTTTTGCGTCGTGGGCTTATTCAAACCCAGCCAGGAGAATTACTTTGTGCGATTTATTTCATCACCAGTGCTCTCAAAACGGTGAAGAAAACATTGTGAGGAAACCGGCATGTCCTAGAACCAAAAATTCGAAGACATGTGACATCTACCAACCCGCACTTGGCCCGCTTGGCAGATTACGGCTCATTCCCTCCTCTAGAGATGAGACCTGAGTCTCAGCAGTGGGAACGTTAAAAGGCTGACTATGCTTTATGCTCAATGGATTTTAACCCCTAACCTACAACTTGTAAGTCGGGGCGGTTATCACTAGATAACCATTGCTCAAGGTTCCATCATCATGGTTTTAACAAGATTTTCTCCTCATAATCCAGAGCTCATCAGTAATGGAAGCAGCCTACTCATGCCAGTGGTACGATGGATCTGAGGAGGCCAAGACTTTCGTGCAGATTGTTTGCCAGCAGTGCCAGAAAGCTATGAGCATCTCTGGAGCCAAGTTCTTCACTGTTTCACTTGATTTGTTTGCTTCGGTACGTATAAGTAAAGTTTTCTGTTTTTGTAATAGGCTGTTTTTGTTTTGGTCTCCTTATCGCATGCTTACCAACCACGCTAGGTCTGATCGTGGGGTTCTAGGTTTCTCTTTGGGTGGAATATCATCCAATGACTTTTCCCGTTTAAAGGTGGAGCGGGAGGTTTGACTTTTATCCATTGGCTCAAACCACACCTCTTTCCTTCCTTCTTCTGAAACTGAAGGACATTTAGGTCGTTTTTGTTTTTGGAGTGTGAATTTTGCAATTTCTCTTTAGAAAGAGTGTCAGACTTCTACTGACTAAAAGTCACCCGTACTTCTTTAGTTGCTTTTAGGTTCCAGTGCCATGATAACGCTTTCAAACAATCCTTTAAATTACTTTTATTTAGACCCAATCCGCCTTATTCAAAAACGCGATCTAACATAGTTCCGGGACTTAATTGGCATTAAACCCAGTAACAGTCCCTGAAATAAATTTTGATTGCGTTTAATTGGTATTAAACCTTGTAATAGTCCCAAAAACTACTTTCAGACCGTGTTTAATGGGTATTAAACCTAAAAATAATTCCGGAATTCTTTTAAGTGAGTGATTGACGTACGAGCCAAATCCGCGGTTTTATAGAACGTCGGTTTTACTCGCGGTTCGTTGGTGCTGATCGACTAGCGAGTAAAACAGTATTGAAGAAAGTCGACTCGAGTCGAGTAGAAAATGAAGCAAATACGACGAGCCGCGAGCCAGGCTCGTCGTTCGTATTGCAATGATACACCGACGAGCCATAAATAAGACTGCGGTTTTACTCGCCCGTCGATCAGGGCCTTCAGATCACATTAAGGAGATCTTGTAAATGGAAGTTTATTTAAAAAATGAATATGAATTCATATTCGTGCTTTTGTATAATTCCAGGTGCTTGGTGCCGTAGTAACGTACTTCATGGTGTTGGTGCAACTCAAGTAAAACAGATACAACAAGCATCGCTACAGTATTATTTACAAAATTATATAAATTATAAAAAAAAATATACTAGAATTTCGCAATATACTAAGTTACGGCGTATAATAGATAATTCATTTTAGGGTCTCTTTGAAAAAGATAAAGGTAATGCACAAGTTGAAAGTAAGTTCACAATGTGATCAAAGTTAGATGCATAGGCAAATACATATTTATTATGTGATTGTAGATTTAAGGCAGGTTTAGGTATATTCGAAATGTTTTTACTTATAATTAAAAAATAAATACATATTATTTATATTTAAAATCTCAATGAATGCTAAACGAAAAACCAACTTAAAAATCAACTTATTATATTTATTTTAAAAACTGACAGCTAATGTCAAAGTCTTTTTAGGGTTCCGTACTTCAAAAGGATAAAACGGATCTCTTATAGAATCACTTTGTTGTCTGTCTGTCTGTCTGTCAAGATCTTTTATCTCGGGAACGCGTAGAGGTATCGAGTTGAAATTAAAACCATACGTGCAAGTCTGTGGTCCTTTGAAGCTCTGAAAAAATTAAACTTCTGAGGGCTGATTTCATCATTCAATATAAAAACTTAGTTCAACTAAACTGAGCTCAGCGTAGGTAATCTAGTTTAAAGAACCGTGTCGTAAACATGGGCGACAACAAAAGAATTGAAACTGAGTTTAGCGTAAACTAGGTTCAATTCATCGCGGTGAAACGCAAAATGAAGCTATAAACTCGATTAGGCGCTCAAACTGCGTTTTCTTTTATATAATCGCGATTAGTTTATTGGTGAATTTGGCCCTAAGTTAACGAAAATAAAGATACGGCCGCAAAAACGAAACAAAGTATATTTATAAAAAAAACGTATGTTTCGACACTCTCAAAGGAATCAACATTTATAGAGCAATTCTCGTTGATCTAAAACTCTGAAATTTGGCATGAAGCAAGATCTTATAGCACAAGTGTAGGAATAAATCTGAAAACTGAAAATGTAAACTGGAAACGAGAGGGTGTGTCTGACATTTACTGACTAAAAGCCACCTGTATCCTTCAGTTGCCTTACAAAAATACCAGCGGCAGGTTTTTTTTTTATGGTAGGTAAAATCATCCAATGACAAATCCTGCCCTTGGGCGGAGCGGGAGGTAGTGTCAGACTCTTACTGACTAAAAACCTACCCCGTTCGTGCCGGGGCCGGGTATTCCTTTCGGAAGTTAACCCATGACCCCAGTAGGCTTCGACCCTGTCTGCCTGCAGTTAGCAGGCTGGGCCTTTTCGGATACCAGCGGCAGGTTGAATGACACCCACATGATATAATAATAAGAATAATAATAATAATGCATTGGATGCACTAGCATTGCGCGTACAGGGACAATCGTCGGTTGGTATCACGTTCCATTAAAAGTACCTAAAGGGCCTCTGCGAGTTGGTTTCGGCTCCTCGTTCGCCTCCCAAAGGTCCAGGACCTCAGGGCCCTGAGATAAAAAAAAATCATAAATAATAATAATAAATTTATTTATTTCAGGCTTAGAATACCCATAGTTACAATTTTGGAATTTAAAAATAAAGTATTAAATAGATTATATGTCATATTCAGTTCAATGATTCAAGACTTACAATGTCAGATTTCGATCAATAAATAATAACATGTTAGAGTCAGCTTGATAGATAATATGATGAAGTCAGAAGACGAAAAATCTCTTTATTTTTTTAACAGTTGGATAGTTGTAACTTTGATCCTTAATGAAGTGAATAAATTGTTGTCAAAAGAGCTTTAGTTCCAATATTATAAATTTTACATAGTCAACAGATTAGCCGTAAATAGTCGGAATCCCTGATACCTGTCAGCAGTCTTGCCAAATGGTGTCCTGCCCCCCCAGCCAAGTTACAATCGTTCCGTTAACGTCGAACGCTTTGAGTTGGCCACGCCTCCAATTATTTTGTTCTGACGACATCTCAACGCTCAGTCGCGTTGTCAGAACAAAGGGATTGGAGGCGTTGCCAACTTAAAGCGTTCGACGTTAACGAAACGATGGTGAATTGGCTAGGGGGCTGTTCTTCGAGTACCAAAGTTATGGAGGCCAAATAGTCGAACCATGTATAAAATACTGTTATTCAGCTGCTTCGGGTTGGACTGGAAGTCGGTACCAACATAGTTGGGAAACGGCCAGGTTGATTGTTATCGAAAGAGGTTAATAATAATAACTAATAAATAAATTATTTATTTATTTTATTGACTTACATGTAATTGATATTTTACAGCCATAAATAATATACTTATAATAATATACGATTTCTTCAGATTTATTAATTAAAAATATACTTATTTATAAATATATCCTCATTAAAATAAAAGTGTAGCAAACTTTTAAAAATCAGAAGTGGAAAAATTATAGATGCAAAATATGAAAAAAACTTTTTTTTGTAATAGTTAAATTAGATAATATTTAATATTTTATAAAAATAATCGTAGTGTTTAATATTTTATAAGCACTTATTATTAAAATTATAAAATATCTGGTTATTTTTACACAATGTGTTAATACCTAAATAATAAGTGTAAGTTTTATTTAATTTAATTTATTAGTAAATATTGTAAATCTTTTAAATTTAGATTAAACAAAATGTTTGAATTACATATTTTATCTATAATGTTGTTGATTTGTAAAACTAGAATTCACCCTGGTTGGTGAAAAACTATGTTTATTTTATTCTAATAAACTATTTTGAAATAATAATAACCATTTGCGTTTTAGTATTTACTTAAAAACTTTTTAAAATTAAAGATTAAAGGTCAAAATAAAAAGGTTGGGACACTCTTTCATCTAATTTTATCCATGACTATTTCGTAGAAACGAATTTTCGAAGGTCGTTTTCAGTAAGGCAATCATTCAGCCTTTGATTGAAATGAAATAAAACTATTTATTCAGTAAATGAGTTTAGTGATTCAATTTGTAAGAAGAATTGATCGAAAAAAAGAACTGGACTGAAATATTTTTTCTAGTTGGCACTTTATCAATTTTCTTTTTTTCATTTTCTTTGAAGCGTTACCCTTTCAACCCCTAGACGCCGCATGCTTGCTCTAACGCACCAAAATTCTGTCAACTAGCTGAGGTGCGGGAAGCGAGGTACTGCGTTCTGATTGCTCCGACCAAGGACATTAAGACACTCTAGGGATGGGATAGATTTAACGAAAACACTCCAGTATCGTGGGTGTGTTCACAAACATTGAAACTCAAGATACTAGACCCGAAACAACTATCTATTGCAGATATTTATATTTACTTAGAGAACAAATATTTCTATAGTCGAACTCGCTACACGCAGCTCAACAGCCAATAATCTATTGTAACTTCAGCGTAAGAGTCTTGACGAAGAATAAAATAATTAATTTTAATAATGCTTAAATAAACTAGTACTAAAGCGTGGATTTAGCACAAACTTTCACTGTTCGAAATTCAAAAAATGTTCTTCTTTCTTTTGATTGTGCCAATCTTTTATTTTTTTTCTCCTCTATACTCTGATAATATATACAATACATGTATCTAAGAGTATTTACTGGTCCGTAGCATAAGTCTTTTTAATCTGTCCTAGCTCAGAGGACACCGGTGTCCTCTCACATCCACGCCACTATAGGCCTTAATTCCGATGTTTAGAGTCTACTTTTGTATGAACAAGTTGGGTAGTTGTGGATCGAAGTGTTAATATTAAATCGTTATGTGTTATTTGTTCTACACACTACTCAGTCCACATTCCTTTTTCAATCTCTCCTTTCGCAGGGCTGCTCGAAAAAAAGACCTATTGGAATAAACAGTACCTTTGTAGTAATATTTATAAGTCCTTATATATTTTTCCGATATATGTGTGTACATAAATAAAGTAAACAAATGAAGAAAGTCTCTTCCGAGCAGTGGTTAAAGTTGGACTATAGTTGAAGAGGAAAAAAATGCAAACTGCCTCTACTGACGGAATCCTTACATACTAAAAACTCCACTAGGTACACATTCCCACACATTGTAGTCACTACAAATGCACTATTCAATATGTCTAGTCTAACGGTGTAAGCCGAGAACCGGCGCTCGCAACGTGAAGTCATTCCTAAGGGAATAACTCTCATTTCGTTCCGCCATCGCTCTGAAAAGGCAGGGAAACAAGAAAAAGCGATCAAACAAAAACTGTTCTTAGGTCATGTGCTCCTAGTACCTGGTTGCGTGAGCTTGTCATCATAACCCTTCTTATTTAGTTATTTTTTGTACATTAAAACAAGTTATAAATGCACAATGATAATAAAATTGAAGTATAAAACAAAGGCGAGCTTAACTTAAAGTTGAGTTTTTTTTCCAGAAAATATGAGTGATAGAGAAAGATCACAATTAAATTTAGGTTATGATCTACTCGTAATTGAAATTACATAGGTTTAATAGATATAAAATAACACATAAATATGTACCAACATAAATTACTAGCTGACTAAGCAAACGTTGTTATGACATTGAAATTATTCAAAGAAGTGAGTAGGAGGGTCCAAAATAGCTTACCACTTATTCCCTAACTTAAGAAATATACTCAAAATATTTCATAAAAATCGGTAAAGCCGATTCGGAGGAGTTCGATAATAAAGAACACGAGATTTTTATAATTATTATTAGTCACGCACGTCTTTGTGGAAAGAAATGCTTTTTAATTTTTCTTGAAGTCATCCAGAGAAAGGCGGTCGAGTAGAAGAGAGTTCCAGAGACACAGAGTTGCAGTAACAGAGAAGACGTCATCATAACAGCTGGAAGTGTCACGCAGAGTACTGAGAAAAAAGAAGTTGTAGTATGACAAGTCCTACTTTTTGTAACGAAGCATTCAAAGCGTACCAGCCGTTCTTAAGTCATGACTTAAGACCTCACTTATAACTTAGGACCTCATGTAGTCCTGGTAGTTTTTTTTTTGTTAGGTTATATGGTTCGTTCAGATCGTCATCATGACTGGCACTACAACCTATGGGCATGCTTTATGCCATATCCATCTAGAATATTTTTTGCGATCCTTGTAGAAAGCGCAGTCAGTAACGAGCTTTTAAATCTTTTATATTTCCGTTTAGAACTGGAGACCCGAGAACTTTATTCGACTCAAAACTGATGTGGAACTTTATTATTTACAAAGACACAAGGTTTGTGTTCCGTTACGTCACAGCTGCTTTGATGTTGAATTTTATTGTAACTTCTGATCACAGTTTCACCTATTTGAAAGTACACAATTACCAGGCAGCAATCCTGACAAGCCTGACTGACACGCGTAGAACACAACATGCCGTCGATCCATGGTTATCTAGTTGGACAGCGAGCTACTTATTATTTGCCTCCCACAAGCTCGCGCCTATAGGCGACTTTGATGGAGGAATTTGGATTTAAATTTACACCTTTAGGGCGCTTTCAATTTATGCGTCTTTTGACGGCCTGCTGCGGTGCGGATGCAGTGTGTTAATCATACTGCGTACGGACGATTGTATTTTTCATACAATGCGTGCGGTGCGGCAAACGTGCGACAAACGGTCGACAACAGTGGTGCTATTCTCTAAGAAAACGCAGCGCTGCTGCAACACGAACATCCAAATAAGATACATTGAATTAAAAATCCAATGTATAGGTATATTAGGTTGACAATCCAATGTATCCTATTTGGGTGGTCGTCGTTGAGGCAGCGCTGCGTTTTCTTAGAGAATAGCATCACAGGACGTCAACGCAACGTCACAAGCACCACGTGTTCAATTCGGTGTTGAATAGCGCATCACTGGCATACAAAAGCACTAGGGTTAGGCGAAAGTGAACCCCGGGGCCCTGGAACGATGGCAATTAAGCCGTTCCAACCAAGGGTGGGATTTGTTGTTTGATAATATTACCCAACAAAAAAAAAATACAGAAGTACGGCAGCCAGATACGTTTTCAATTCAGGCGCTTGCTTTTTTACTCACGTAGTGCAACCGGCCGACTGCCGCACGGTAAACGTGCGGCAGCAGTCCGACATGAAACGTCTAAATTGAAAGCACTCTTATACATAATAAAATTCTAGATCGTCAAATCTGACGAGCCAGCTTGATTTACTCGAAATCCCTAAAGCGTTATAGTTTCAAGCTGAGGTTCTAACTTGGTTACAATATTCTACCTACGGCCATTGCGTTCAGTCCGGCCTGTACAGTGCAGATTCTAATGCTGTTATCGGATCCGGCTCGAACACGGATCGAAACTAATTTCGGTTGGCTAGTTACCTTTGACGTTTTTGAAATGGACCCGTATTTACCTCGCTGGCTTTTACCTTGATCAGAGAATGTAAGCATTGCCATTCAACGTGGCAATGTCGTCAATCTTTTTGATACATTTTCAGTCCATAGCGATGCAGAGGAATTTTTGGCGCCATAAAAATTGGATTTATTTTAGTTAATTTTAATTAATGATGAGGGTTCTTATTTATTTTTTGTTTTTAGTGTACACATGCTAGCTTTTGCCTGTGGTTTCAACCGCGTATGTAAAGGGTTTCTGGGCAGTTAAGAAATAAAATTGGACCGACAGATGGCGCCGTTAATCGTTTTCTCATGTTTTTTTTCTGACGTGTAGCTTTCGGACAAGACAACGTCTGTGTAGTGTAGGGAAAGTTCGCAATCTAAATACATTCTAGAGAATGTAGTAAGAAGGCGCATTCTGAAGAATATGGCAACAGAAACTTAAGAAGATGCGCTTCGGAAGAAAGCATCTATTTATGTATGTATAGAGCGGCGTCTTCAAATTTTAAGAATGCACCCACAATCTCTTTCTTATTCTATTTTCGTCTTCCTCTAGAGCTTCGCAAAGGAAATTTATCCGAATAAGTATTCATCGTCATCATTTCAGCCGAAAGATATCCACTGCTGGAGATAGGCCTTCCCGAAGTATCGCCACAATAAACGGTCCTGTAGGTACGTCTTGCATCCACCGGATTCCCGCAACCTTTACCAGGTCATTGGTCCACCTTATAGGAGGCCTACCGACGCTACGTTTTCCGGTACGTGTCGCCATTCCAGAACCTTTAGGCCCCAACGGCAATCCGTTCTGCGAGTAATGTGCCCTGCCCATTGCCACTTAAGTTTGGCATTTCTTCGTGCCATGTCGGTAAACTTGACACACACATTGTACAAAAAATCAATAATAAAAACGTGTTCCGAACAAACCACCTTTTTATTCATATACAAATAAGTTTCTATATCCAACATGAGGTTCAGTTAGCGAATTTAGATATGGAAAGCTTTTAGTGTGATGTGACCCACGATAACACAAGCCAGTGTTGCTAGCGGTGTTCGATAAGGAGGTTTCTTTGTCAGCATTCTGTTTTGACTTAGAAACATGTACCATCAAAGACACTTCTCCCTGACCACCGCTACGTTCATTTTTGCTTGCACTTGAAACGAAAACTTCCAAGGGTTTGGTTTGGCGCTGCGTCGCAGGATTCTAGCGAATTTTTTTTTTTAAGTGATCAGGCAGAAATGTTCACGGCGCGCCCGTGCCTTAGGATGACCATCCGCAACAACCATCTCAATGAGTTTACTAGTAAGCTTTCCAGGGTTCCATCAGCCACCTCCCAGTTCTAGCATCAGGTTCTTGACATCATGAGAAATGTATAGCACTGGTTAAGACGAATTTATCTATAATGAGCCCAAACCCGATGGGCTTACTAAAAAAAAATCCAGGGTACGTATTCTACCTGAGCTTCATCATCAAGCACCAACATGTACGGTCAGGGGTCAAAAGTGCAGTTGCACTCTAACAATGCTAAACTGTCTAAAATTTATTTGTAGTAGAAGTCCAGTGTTCTGCAACTATTTTATTCAATATTTTAGATTCTATGCTACAAACTAAATGGGTAATGATTCATTGACCCTCTTTTACAAAGAAATTTTACATACTTTAATGTCGGTAGAGTGCAACAGCACTTTTGAGCCCTGACTGTACATGAGTATTTCAAATATTAGGACAAAAAAATATTTGAAATTAAAGTAAACAGGCATTATCGATACCTACCGCAGCTAACAAACGAGCTGGTGAACTTGAACACCTGTACAGATATTCATAAATTTTAGCTAAGAACCATCTCGATTAAATTAGCTTTCATACAAAAAAAATTGCATCAAAATCGGTCCATTCGTTTGGGCGCTACGTTGCTACAGACAGACACACAGACAAACAGACAGACACGTCAAACTTATTACACCCCTCTTTTCCGTCGGGGTTTAAAAACCCGTAAAATTGTTATAACGTAGAATTCAAATGAACACTTCAACTTCAAACGAATATTTTAACTATATTTCCTGTTACGTTATTTGAAAGTCGGGGTAGCCAATTCAATATTCCGAGTCCTAAGGGTGACTGCACACGATCGACAAACCTTTCAGCGACTTAAAGACTGATCGAGCAGTTCCGACAAGCGTGGGTAGGCGCAGGAACGGTTGGGTTAATACGGGTACCAACCAAACGGGTTGGATTAATACAGGTTTTCCTTGTTTTTAAACCCCGACAGAAAAGAGAGGTGTTATAAGTTTGACCTGTCTGTATGTCTGTGTGTCTGTCCATGGCATCGTAGCGCCCAAACAAATGGACCGATTTAGATGTGTTTTTTTTGTTTGAAAGCTAGCTTAATCGAGATGATTCTTAGCTACAATTTATGAAATTCTGTCTAGGTGTTTAAGGTCACCAGCTCGTTTGTTAACTGCGTTAGGGTTTTTAAACACTTATTCGGTATTTACTTTATTTCAAACATATGGGTCACCTAATATTTGAATTACTCTTATACAATCTGGTGCCATTGAGCTGGTCTGTTGATGGAGCTCGAAGGTAAGAACCATGGATTGCTTATTAAAATAGTAAACCCATCAAGTTTGGGCTAATTCGTCTTGACCAGTTCTATATATTTTTCATGATGACAAGGACCTGATGCTAGAACTGGGAGCTGTCTGATGGAACTTTGGAATGCCTACTAGTAAACCCATGTAGTTTGGACTCATTAGATTCGTCTTGACCAGTTCTATACATTTCATATTGATGAAATAGACTGTCGGGGTTTTTTAAAATGTTTTTAATTTTATATTTATGTAGTTTAAAGAGAGAAATTAGTTAGGTAGGTGCAAAAGGACAAAACAGAATCCTTATTAGATCACTTTATTGTCTGTCTGCCTGCCTGTCTGTCAAGACCCTTTATCTCGGGAATGCGGGGAGGTATCGAGTCAACATTAAAACCGTATACTCAGGTCTGGGGTCCCTTAACGCTGTGAAAAAAGCAAATTTATAAATTAACGAAAAAAAAAGATACAGTTATTTATGTCGAGTATTTTACGACACTCTCAAGGGAATCAAAATTTATAGGGCACTTCCCGTTGACCAAGAGCCCTAAAATTTGGTATGGAGCAAGGTCTTATAGCACAAGTATAGTAATAATTATCTGAAAATTTTAATTTTGTAGTTACGTCACGAAAAATCTTCGAGACTCGATTTGGCAATTGAACTTTTTACATAAGTTACTTTGCACGGAACTGAGAGTTCCGTACTGTAAAAAGTTGTTAAAGTCCGACTCGCACTTGCCCAGTTTCTTAAATTATAGAAACAAGCGCTTGACTGCGATCCCACCTGATGGTAAGCAGTGATGCAAACGTTGATAGTGAAGCTGGGGGATTATTGCTGGTAACATTACTTTTGACGTATCACGTATCATTTTTGTATGAATCAGGATGTTAGGTTGTGAAAAAGACGGTTGAAAAGAGACAGCATGTACTGCATGAGTATTGCACTGAGATGGATATGTGGTGTGACGAGAAAGAGAATGAAGTTTAAAAGTAGTGTCAGTGACTGAAAAGTTGATAAGGAATCGTTTATCTTGGTATGGTCATGTGACGAAAAGGGATGAAACGCATTTAACTAAAACAGTTATAAGTACGCATGTTGAAAAAAAATATGGATGGATTGTGTGAGGAGTGAAATGAAAGAAAGGGGGCGACAGGAAAAAATGGAACAAAAAACGTGTTGCGTCGACCCTAAATAAATAAATTGGGAGCAGCCCCCCTAGCCCAGTTACCATCGTTTCGTTTAGCGTGAACGCTTGGAGTTGGCCATGCCCCCAATTCCTTTAGCCTGACATTATCTTAACGCTCAGTGACGCGGTAAGAACAAAGGAATTGGTGGCGTGGCTAACTCCAAGCGTTCACGCTAAACGAAACGATTGTAACTTGACTAGGGGGGCAGGGCAGAAAAAATAAATATTTATCTGACTTTATTTTCACCAGAAATGTATACCAAAGACATAGTAAGGAGAAGACGTAGGCAACTGTTCTCCAGTTATTAAATATAAATTATGTAACTAATTAAAATATTGTTCAATATCGGTAATTGGTAAAATGCTTAACTGTGCATAAACCTTTACGTTTTATATCGCTTCGGGTTTAGCCCATAATTTTATACCCAAAGTTAATTAGCGGAAATTATTCGCTACTAAATTGTGCTTTTAATTATTTGATTCGGGGCTAATATCCAAATAATATTTGACCGATTTAAATATCCTGTTATTTGGTAGTATGTTATAATTAGAAAAAAAATAAAACCATTCAATTAAAAACTAATACTCGTAAGTACGATTAAGTTACAAATAAAAACGGTAATTATTCTAGCAATTAAAGTGATTTGCGTACAAAATAATTCACATGAATAAGTTTTCTTTATTAATTATTTATTGTTTTAATTTTCAAATATAGTGTTCTATGTTATTGCAGAAAAAAAAGAAACTTAAATATTTACTAAGTATTTATACTAAACCTATGTACATAAAAACTAAACTAAGAATGTATACTAGACCTAACTATGTACAAATATAATACAAAAACACCAAATACACTCAGGCGTCGAAGTATTCCTCCACATCGCTGTCATCCGGAAACGTACCCAAAAGACTGGCAGCATTACCCTGTTGAATGGCAATGTTGATTCTTTGGGCAAAGAATGAGCCAGCCCTCGGGTCACGAAAAGTGTTGATCAAGCGATGTGAAATTTCCTTGAAAAGGATACGCGCACTCGGACCCCAAGATCCAAGTCGTCGAAACCCCAAACGGCTCAAAACTGTAATTACCAATAAGGTTACTGTATTTGTGCCGTTTGAGGGTTTCAGCAGCCGCAGCGGCAGCTATTAAGCAGCGATAATTAACATTGTACCTCCTAAAAATCTTTCTCCTTGAAATACTTGTTTATTGGGTAGGGTAATCTGCAAAAAACTTCTCCCGCTATGAATAGAGCGAGAGGTAGCATCAGCCTTTTACTTACGAGTCGCGTGCCTCAAAGAGAAGTCAGCAAACCGAAGGGAAGGGTAGGTAGAGAAGGGTCGAAGGCCAGGGCCAAGGATCATTTTCTGAAAGGAAGGTTGGGCTCCGGTGTAAAAAGGCAAACAAAGAACAGGATGTAGTTCTTAGTCAGTAAAAGTCAGACACTACCTCCCACCCCACCCAAGGGCGCGAAGATGTAATTGGATGATTTTCCCTCCGAAAAAAAAAAACATAAGAAAATAGTAAAAATAAAGAAACATAATTTGTTGTGTAAAAGTAACGAGCTAAAAGGATTGTATGTGACACCTTGTATGTGACACGTGACAAGCTGAAGATTGATGAATACTGGGAAATGGAGCTTTTAAATTAAGACAGTAAACCACGTGTGAATATATATGTACGGCAAAATTTTGATCATTTTAATCCCACGCGATTTGTAAAGATAAAATTATAACATAAAGTACAATAGGTAGTTAGTACGCAACGACCGACAAGGACCTACAGGTCAATGATTCGCTCAGCTGACGTTTATTAGAAGAAGTTCAATTTATACATGCGTAAATTAATTCGAGTTTAAAAAAAGTACTTTATTTTTTAATTTTATTTTTATAAATCGATAGTGTTTCATGAACCGGATCGGCCCTCCGCGTCATCAAAATTTAGCCGTGTATAGCACAGCTTTTGCCCTGGCTTAAATCTTATTCTACATTATATGACTCAAATAGGAGATGAGACTAAAGTAGGCACCCGGAGAGCTGGGTGAAGCTTACTGGATGCCTGGTTGATGTCGAACCCGGTCGTGGCAAAGGTGGTTTGACAATCTCTTCACCTTCTAATCAAATTTTCTAATACCTATCTTATTCCTGTGCAATTTTGTAGTCTTTACATTAAAATTTTACTTCACACATTATATTTTGCTAATTTAAAAAAAAAACCGGGCAAGTAAGAAGTGACGCGCACTGACGGTTCCGTAAAAACCTGCCTATGAAAATATAATTGAATTCCCGAACCAAGTCTCGGAGATTTTTCCTAATTTTTGGTGACATAACTACAAAATTATCTACAGTTTTCAGATATATTTTTTTGTTATATTTGTGCTATGACACTTTGCTTTATGCAAAATTTTAGGATTCTGGGTTCACGGGAAGTATTCTATGAATTTTGAAATTCCCCTGAGAGTGTAGAAATATACCATTATTGCAACAAAAACAGCATCTTCTTTTTTCGTTAACTTAGAAGTTTGATTTTTTCGCAGGTTTAAGGGACCGTAGACCTGAGTACAATTATAACGTTTAATTATAACCTCTACGCGTCCCCTTGATAAAGGATCTTGACAGACAGACAAATAGACGGACAAAAATATGATCCTATAAGGGTTCCGTTTTTTTCTATTCGAGATACTGAACCCCAAAAAAGAATGCCACATATTTCTTTGGCTTTGAAGCGCAAATAAAATCTTTACATCTCTTGGATCAACACAAATGTTGAGCATTCCTATCAAAGCTCAAACCCAGCTCCGGTCGCATGGAACTCGACAGGATTTGCGTCGCCGAATCGTTTACTGCTATTGTTAGTACAAGTCCTATGTGTATATCTCGCTACGTCGCATCTACTCTGTAACCTAGGCATAAAACAGAAGGACAAATTTACCATCATCCTCATCATTTCAGCCAAAAAACGTCCACTGCTGGATTCTTACAGGCTTTCTCAGGTGTTGCCACAATGACCGGTCTTTTATGTCTCGCATCATCGGATTCCTACAACTAATACTACGATTTAACACTCGTTAACGTCGTATGGCAATCTCCTCATACTAGGATGACAGGCGTTTACCTCCTTCTGCGAAGCAGTAATGCTAGCAAAGGAGGAGGCCAACCGCATCAGGCAGAGGCAACGGGGTGCTCGCCCCAGCCGCCGCCGGGATTCCGATCTCGATTTCCGGCCACCGTAGGCACGGGCTTGCGGACGGCGTGCAATGGGTAGCACGCTGTCCGATCGTCCGGTAACCGGACCGAACCCAAGTCGTCGACGGCGCGTTCTGTTCCTGCGCGCCTGCACACCGAAGAGACCCAGCCTGCTAACTGCAGGCAGGCAGGGTCGAAGCCTGCTGGGGTCAAGGGCCGTTTTCTGAGAGGAAGGCTCAGCCCCGGCACTATAGGCAACGAAGGAACGGGGTAGGTTTTTAGTCAGTAAGAGTCTCTCACTACTTCCCGCTCCACCCAAGGGCGGGATTTGTCATTGGATGATTTTACCTACCATAAAAAAAATCTCCTCATACTAAAAAATAAATTGGTTATCCCTATAGGTTACGAAAATACGAGTAAACGCTGAAAATTGCGTTACAGCGACGCGAAAACGAGCGGCGGCCGGCACTGCCGATTTTAGCGGCGCGGCGCTGCAACGCGGTTACGTGTTTCGGCCCTTATTGTATTGGTCTGACCTTCTCCACCAGTCTCTCTTGTGTCATGTCGACTAGGTGCACTACTGTGCTCTCTATATGTACTTATCGGATTGAATCTAACTGAATAGTCGAGTGTAGTGTCGAAATGTACTGGGATCGAGAGATGAAACACATTTTAATAGTATTTCTTTTTACACGACTATGCGACGGTAAAGAGGGCTTTTTTTGGGAGATGGGAAATCAACTAATGTTTTGTCCCGCTCTAGGGTGAAGTGAGAAGGAGTAGAATTTTGCTGACGAAAACTCACCAGTACTCACTAGTCTTTTGCTAGGACCAATACGTGTTTATCTGCCTGTATATGTTGCAAAAAAAAAGCAATGTGTGTAACGTGTTTCTTACACCAACTGCTCGATAATGCCTTATTATATGTCATACAACCTTCAAAGTAAGTCATTCTCTCCCTAGCGAGATAATGTAGTAGTGGCGATCCGTAAGGAATCATGAGATTCGAATTTGGAACCGCAAAAATCAAAGACATTGAATTAAAATGTACGTGCATCAAATAAGTAAGTTACAAAAATCCAGCTGGCCATTAAAAAAAACGAGACTTTAAAAAAAAGTGATGATTGAACGTGAAAAAAAATTACAAGTTTAGATTCTTAAAGTAGTGAACATATTGAATGTTGAGTTTTATTTCTCTAAAATATAGTTTTGTTTTCGTAAATTGTCTTTTAATTATTTCACAGATGGTGTAAAAAGTAGAGTATCCAAAATGGGGATAAATCTGTCTTTGTCTTGGGTGGCTTGAACTCCTCACTTTTGACTCAGACTCAGACTGACTCAGATTTCTACATTAACTCCCTCGCATTGATCGGGAGTTAATTATGTAAATCCCTCACTAATGTTTGGGATTAAAACTTAGCAACCTTCGTTTCGTTCGGAATTCAACATGCCGCCTGCCACTAAAAGACACCGCTTCATCCCCTAGTCACAGAATGTACTATTATGTGGAAATAAGGAATATAATAAAAACAAATAATAAATATGTTGGTTTGTTTCTTTGTGGCACTCTAGAGACCAAACGCGAGGACAGATTTTGATGGATTTTACTTCCATCGATTTGTCTTAATTTTGCAAGTGTTGTCTTCTATCGATTTGTCTTAATTTTGTTTGTTGTTGTAGATTTAGCAACCATACAGATTAGATATTGTGAAATAGAGAAAAAAAAGTTGACAAAGGTGTAATGGCTTCCTTACATTCCGCCTGACGCAGATCCTTATCGGACATAGCCACTTCGCCAGTTTGGGATGATCCTGTCTTGGGTGTTACTAATGTGTGGATCACCCGGGAGATAATAGAGCATACGGTGGAAGTCTGCCCCACTTGGACAAAGCACCGCCGTATCCTCATAGAGGCTACCTCTCGCGTCTGGTTCTGGTTTAGGCCATTATCCGGAGCGACAGAGTTTTTTTTTTTTTGGTGGATAAATCATCGAATGATATCTCCGCGCCCTTGGGCGGGGCAGGAAAGAGTGTCAGATTTTTACTAACTAAAAACCCAATCCTATTTCTTATTTGCCTTCGTTCCAGGGCCCCGGGGTACACTTTCACATTACCATGGCCCCAGTAGGCTTCGACCCTGCTAAGCCTCTACGGTTTGCTGACAACTCTTTGAGGCGCGTGGATCAGTACGCGCCGTCGACGACTTGGGCTTGGGCTGGACGGTTACCCGTCAAGCCCGTGCCTACAGTGGCTGGAAATTAGGATCGGAATCCCGGTGGCGGCTGGGGCATGAATGCTGTTGCCTCACGCGTGTGGCTTCCTTATTTACTAGCATTATTGCTTCGCAGAAGGAGGCCACCGTCAGCGACAGGGAATAGAAAGCAGTCCTTCTGCGAAATAGTAATGCGAGCGATGGAGGTGGTCGCAACTGTGAGGGAACAGACATCCTCACGCTTAGTCGCCGTCGAGACACCCAGAGCGTCGGGAGTTGCAGGGCGATTTCCGGCTACCGTAGGCGTGCTTGAGACGACAAGCGTTGAGTAGCTCGTCTTCTGGTCGTTCAGTAAACACTAAGCCCGAGCCGACGGCTCGAAGTGTTCCACCCACGGGTGTCTCATAGAAGTGGCAGCAAAACTGAAGGGGCCCAGCAGGGCTCATGACTGTTAGGGCTGCGAGAACGCTTGAAAGACTAACCCTGTCTCTAGAATGCAAAAAGCAACTGCAACACAGGTGTGGTTTTAGGCAATTAAAGTCTGACACGTCCTCTCGCTCTATCCTAGAGCGAGAAGTGTCATGCACAAAATATACTTACTGTCTTTTTTAATCCTGTTTTCTTTTTTTATTACCTCCCATTTTGTCTCTTCACCACTCGGTCCTCGGTAAAGAATGCTTTAAATATTAATTCAATTAACCTACATTGTTTTTTTTTTTTGGACAACCTATATGGACACACAAGCTAGTGAACGGTTCCAAATTGGTAGTTTCCTATGGAGAAGAACCGGCAAGAAACTCCATGGATACTCTTTTTTTTAAAAAAATGGTTTGTCTTACAATATTTCTATATTACAGTATTAATAAATAATTACATTACGAGGTCGGAACTCATTAACGTTTTTATTTCCATAAGCTATTTAACTTTAAGTACATATTATCATTTAGGGAAATATAAATTTAATTAACACAGAAAACTCAATAAAACTTGAATTGGACAATTTACCGCTAGCACAATAATATAGAAATTTTGCCTAGAGGCCCCGGAAAACCTTTCGCAGTTTCTAAACGTTGAAATACGATCCTCGAACAGTTTAATTCCTAAAATAATTAAGATTAATTAACAAATTCTCACTTTGTATTTTAATTAAAACTTGGAGATCTTGGACCGTTTATAAGGCGTAGATTATATCATCGGATTTAGGAACTAAAGCCTTTTTTTACATAGCATGACCACAGGTTGAAAATCTATCTTTAAGATGAGAGAAAATTATAGTAGATTTGTATGAGTCTTATAGCTATCACCCGCACCGTATAGAAATTACAGTGTAGTATATCTACCACATCGACTTACATTCTAAGTGATAGACAAGCTCGTTCATGGAAACTATTTGTCACAATACTGAAACATTAAATAAAAAGTTCGCTGCAGCGCTATATTGTCATTATGACGTCTAACAAAACTTTTAAAACTTACAGCGCTTATATACTGCAAAACTGCACTAATGTCATCAAGTCAAGTTGTACGGCATGCAATACATGTAAGTCAAGCAAAGTGATTGTACGGCATGCCTAATCTAGTGCGTAGTACATATATATCGATGATCTACCAAGTTTGATTAAATGATCGGATTCAGTGTTATGATTCTATGACACTGCCATATTATAAATATGAGAGTTTGTATGTGAATGTTGGTTACTCCCTATGCTGAACAGATGTGAATAAAAGGGTGTTCTATCCTAATAACAATAAATGTATTTATTTGTACAATTAACACACACAGTAATACATGTCATGATATAATATTAATTGTACAAACACTGAACACTCAAAAAAAGAACAATTGACTCCTAAACTTAGTATGACAAATACTTGTATGTCAATTTCGTGTCTAAAAATAGCACATAGAATATTTTTTTATCCTGAGTATGTTTTCTTGAGATAATTATCTACTTTTACGCTGGCAGAAGCTACATATTAGTATAAATATTTAATAAAAAGTTTTCAAAAAAGCTATATGCGATTTTGGATAATTTTTTTTTTATACACAAATAATAATTTTAAATTGAGATTGATTTTTTTATTGTTCTTTTATTTTTTATTTTGCAGTTTATTTACATTAAATCAGCTGCCTATTTTGACTCAGTCAAGTCTCAACAGTATGTCCTACCCTTAAGGGCCAGCTAATGGATGTAATTGATTGCTTCCAAAAAGTTTAATTCCCTTCTTTAGATGAGATGAACTAAGTTTGATTTTATTTAATGCTTTGTTAATTCTTGTATTACGCTTAATTGCTAAGTTTTATTCAATTAATTTTGTATTGAAGTTTCTTTTTATTCATGTTACGTTTCTTTTGAAGTTTGTGGTTAAAATGGGCCAAATTAATTGTGTTTTGAAGTTATTTTAAATTCGTGTTAAACTTCGGTTTGTTGCTAAAATGGGAAATTTATGTATGAATTCATTGTGTGTGTGTCTCAGACTTTGACGTGCATACTGTATACGTCTACTTTGAATCCAATACATTATTGTGGACTGGATTTATTAATTATTTATTCAAACTTTATGCACTAGTAAAAGCCACTGTACAAAGGTGGACTTGATGCCTTAAGTATTTTTTTAATTCACATAAACTACTGCTTAACTGCGATCCCAACTGATGGTAAGCAGTGATTGCATGACGTTGATGGTGAAGCTCACAAGTTTATTAAGACTATTCACTCTAGCCTTGAAGACACCTAAATTATAATCGAATTTGCATTCTTTCAATTTAAAAATAATAATAATGTAACAAAGAACCTTCCGGTTTAAAAGTAAAAAAACCGGGTAAGTGTGAGTCGGAACCACGCACTGAGGGTTTGGTACAATTTTTTTTACGTCTGCAAACCTTTATAGCTGTGAAAAAATCATACTTTTAAGTTAACGAAAAAAATACGGCCATTTATATCGCAAAACCGTATATTTCGAAACACTCAACGAAATCAAAAATCATAGGATACTTCCCGTTGAATTAAATTATGAAATTTGACACAAAGCAAGGCCTTATTGTATAAATATAGGAATAAATCTGAAAACAGTAAAATTGTTGTTACGTCACAAAAAAATAAATTGCGATTCGAAAAAATCTTCGAGACTCGATTCCGAAATTGAATTATTTTCATAGGTTTGTACGCACATGCAATTCTGACTCACATTTGCCCGTTTTTTTCCGTTTGACGTACGGAACCCTAAAAAATAGGTCAGTTGGTTATGGTAAGTAGGTATGTAGGTAGACAGGTAGAGTAGAATAGGGTAGGTAGGTAGGTTTAGAGTAGTGTAGAGAGCGAAGCCGGGGGCATTAGCTAGTTATTTAAATAAAGGTAGATTTGCAAAATAAACATCATTAATTATTTACGAAAATTGGTTTTCTTAGTGCGACCTATACAAGCACCCAGCTACTTAAATATAATTAATATATGTCACTCACATTTTCATTAGATATTAGTAAAGGCACGTCAGTGTAATCCAATCTTAACTAAGCCGGGTCTAATGGATGGCAGCCCATAGGAGTAATGAAAGCTTTTAGCTAACCACTCTTGGTTTACACATTTTCAATAATTTTAAAGCAAAACTTCTACATGAATATGTTACGAGGAAATGCTTCGTGAAATGATAAAGTGAGATAAATATTTAACGAAAGGCAAAATGTTTTATATAAATATATATAGGGTGACTAGTAATTAGTGAACGATACTAAAACACGTGATTCTAGTCATGATAACCAACAACTTTTACTATGGGACCAAACCTGAAATCACAAAAAAAATCTGCTAGTCAGTATATTTGTGTTCGCCTAAATGTACTGAACTTGGCTGAATTATTTCGCGATTTCAGGTTTGGTCCCATAGTAAAAGTTCTTTGTTATCATGACTACAATCATGTGTTTAAGTATATAGAGCGACTGGTAATTAAGTTATCCTATATATTTATCATTTATTTCTCAAAGATCATAATATCTTCTAGGAAATACCGTTTTTTAAAACGGTTTGGTTTGACTTGGAATTAATTTTAAGTCCAAATAAACTTTATATTATTATTTTTTATTAAAATTGGTTTCTTTGTTTTGTATTTTCTATACTATCGCAGTACTTATAACAATGAAAGCTAATAAAAAAAAAAAAAAAGTTTTCATATTATGAGTTTTAACGTAGAAACTATGCATTTCAAAGGGCGAGCAATATCAATGACGAATTTTTCTTCTAACAAAAGAACTCTGTGTTCTTGGTTTAATAGCTTTCGTTTTGGAAAATTTGTCTTATAGCCGCCTTGAGAAGAAAAGTTGGGTATTCGTGAGATAAAATTGGTCACGTGAAAGTGATTTAAACCAAAATTGACATCCCATTTATTAGCAATTTTAAGTCCGTATACATCATAAATATTACAAAATAATGCTAGTTTAGTTAGATTTCTTGACAAAAATAGTTATAAATACAGCGAAATTACAAAATATAAAAAAAAAAACAAAAATACCAATAAATACCTCATTGGAAAAAAAAGTTAAGGTATGTGGGATGGTTCAAAAGTGTTACCTACAACCTGGAACGCAAAAGTCAACTGAAAAAACTGTGTTATTTTGTCCGTAAAAGTCTGACAGAGCGGCAAAAGTATTTGAATGATTTTCCGTTAAAAAAAAAGAGATAATTGAAACACAACTCACAGTTATTCTAATTATACATCTATAGAAACATTATAACAGTTTGTTTGGAACGAACAACTTTCTTCATCAAACTCGTGGCTACGCACTTTTTTCATTAAAAACAAATTATGAAAAGCAGCGGAAGTGAATATCGAAAAATAAGTGCCTGCTTTAGAAGATTAGGGAAGTTTAATAAAATATTTAGAGGCCAAACGAAAATACGGTTTCGATTTCGGCTTTGACTACTTTCGGCCAAAAAAAGTAGTGACGGTTTCGGCCAAACTGGGGCCGAATATTTAGTTCTACCGTTGTGATAGCTACATAAAAACTGTCTGGCTTGTTAGTCTATGCATTTTTTTTAGGTGGGAAATCATTCAACAACTTTTTTCGCTCAAGAGCGGAGCTGCAAGAGCAGACTTTTACTGACTAAAAACAACTCCCTTACCTTTCGGAAACCAACCCATGGTCCCAGCACCTTCGGTTCTGCTGAGCCTCTTTAATTTTGCTGATAGCTCTTTGAGGTACTCTCTGAAGGTCAGATTTTCTGTTTTGTCAGTTTAAGTTTCGGTTACGGCCGAAACTGTAAGAGATCTGAAAATCCAGTTTCCGTTACGGTTGCAAATCGTGATTCGGATGGTGACTAAATATATATATTGTGATACAAAACTAAAGTGAACAGAAACTGAGTTTTTTTTTTATTGATATATACTAGTGCTTGACTGCGAATCCACCTGATAAGTAGTAAAACAATCTTCGATGGTAAGACGCACTAGTTTATTAGGAGCCTATTCACCCTAGCCTTGAAGACACCTAAATTATAATCGGACGGGAAGACCGCAGCAGGCAAGTTGTTCCAGTCACTTGATGTACGCGGTATAAACGACGAGGCGAAACGCTTGGTCCGAACCGTAGATGTTTCAACAACGTAAGAAAAAGCGTCTGTCGTAAGTTCCTATTTATTTGTTCAAGCTCAAAATATCTTTAGTGAACTACCTATCTAAAACTACTTTATGATAACACTAGCTATCCCCTGCATTTTTGGCTACGTACTGCTTCAAAAAATAAGCTAACCAACACTAAAATAATCTTTCAATTCAAACTAGTAGTTCCGGAGATTAACACGTACAAACAAACAAGCTCTTCAGCTTTATAATATCGAGCGTTTTCAGAAAGAACATCGTAACCAACTATGTGCGTTTTTTGCAAGAATAGGTTTTCTGGTTTTCAAAAACATACTTTTTTATAGTGGGTAAAAATCATCCTATGACAACTCCCGACCTTGGGTGGAGCAGGAAATAATGTCAGACTCTTACTAAGTAAAAAACCGACCCCGTTCCTTTGTTTTTTTTTTTTTTTTTTTTTTTTGTGTTAGGTAAAATCATCCAATGACGAATCCCGCCCTTGGGTGGGGCGGGAAACAGTGTCAGACTTTTACTGACTAAAAACCTACCTTTCCATTCCTCGCCTTTGTCCCGGGGCCCGTGGTGACACTCTCGCATAACCTTTGGCCCCAGTAGGCTTCGGCCCTGCTGGACCCCTACAGTTTGCTGACAACTCCTTGAGGCGCGCGGGAACGGTGCGCGCCGTAGACGACCTGAGCTCGGACCGGTCTGTTACCGGACGGACGGACAGCGAGCTACCCATTGCCCACCGTCCGCGAGCCCGCGCCTACGGTGGCCGGAAATTGGGATCGGAAACCCGGCGGCGGCGGCGGCGTGTCCGCCTTTGCCTAAGGCGGTCGGCCTCCTCCTTTACTAGCATTACTGCTTCGCAGAAGGAGGCGACCGCCTGCCACTCCTCCTCGCTCCGGAGCATGGCTTGAACCAAGCCCCGGCGCGAGAGATCGCCGCCGATCGCCCCCACGAGGACACGGCGCTGCTCTTCCCAACCGGGGCACACCTCGACTGTGTGCTCCACCGTGTCCACCGGGCGGTCCGCACAGTGGCGACACCCGGGCGTCGTCTCCGCACGAATCTTGTACAGGTACGGACCGAACTTGCCGTGTTCGGTCAGCACCTGCGCCAAACGGAAGGTGACGACGCCGTGGGGCCTTTCCAGCCACGCCTCAAAGAGGGGCCTTACCGCCTCGATCGTGGCGTGCCCAGCACGAGGTTGCGACAATTGCTCTCGCCATTTCACCATGAGATCCCGCCGGAGCTCTGTCCGCCATGCCGCGACTTGTCGCGGCAGCGGAGTTTCGCCCCGACGTTGCATCTCCACGCGTAAGTCATGCATGTGTGCAAGGACTGTTGCCTCCAAATCCCACAGTGGTAGGCCAGCAAGGAGGCTCGCCGCTTCGCAGGACACCGTACGGTATCCGCGGATCAT
Source organism: Leucania comma (assembly GCA_958295575.1). Classification (NCBI taxonomy): domain Eukaryota; kingdom Metazoa; phylum Arthropoda; class Insecta; order Lepidoptera; family Noctuidae; genus Leucania; species Leucania comma. The sequence continues at coordinate 8,368,079 of OY282482.1, read as the reverse complement.
CCGGATGGCCATGACCCTCTGGCAGGCGGTTAGCCGGGCCGCCACTCGCTTCCGTAGCGATGGCGCCCACACCGGCGCACCGTAAAGGGCCATGGACCGAACGATGCCTGCGTAGAGCCTCCGGCAGGAGGCGTCTGGACCCCCTAGGTTCGGCAAGAGCCGCTTGAGCGCAGCCCCAGTCGCATTCAACCTGGGAGCCAGACGTCGGAAGTGCTCCTTGAAGTTCCACCGGCTGTCGAGGACGAGTCCCAGGTACTTCATCGTCGACCCGACGCCGATGTGAACTCCTCCTACCGTTAATTGGGAGCCCGGAGGTGGCGCGCTCCGAGGGCCGTGAAAACACACGGCCTCGGACTTGTGCAATGCCACCTCGAGTCCCAACTGCTGTATCCTCTCCACGACTGTCGCAACCCCGCGCGTCGCTAGTTCGACCGCCGCCTGGTACGACCGTCCCCGCGCCAGGACCAGCGTGTCGTCTGCGTAACAGACCACGCTGACCCCGTCGGGGAGGTCGGCGCGCAGCACGTAGTCGTACCCGATGTTCCACAAGGGCGGTCCTAGTACCGATCCCTGCGGAACACCGCACGACATCTCTCGCCGTTTCAACTCCCCCTGATGACCGGGGTAGATGATGAACCTGTCCGACAGGTAGGCCTCGATCACCCGACAGAGGTAGTCGGGCACCCGGTGGTACCGGAGTGCCCTACCAATGCAACTCCAGGGCAGGGAGTTGAAGGCGTTGGCGATGTCCAGAGACACCGCCAAGACACACCTGCCCCGGGACACCGCATCCTCCGTCGTGAGGGCTCGCACGCGCATGATGGCGTCCACAGTGGAGCGCCTCCTGCGAAATCCGAACTGGCCGTCCGCAAGATCCGGCCCCTTCCGTGCCAGATGCACGACGAGGCGGTCTGCAATTACTCTTTCAAAGAGCTTGCCCACCTCGTCGAGCAGCACAATGGGCCGATACGCGGACGGAGAGTCCGCGGGGCGCCCCGGCTTCGCGATAAGGACCAGTTTCCCCGTCTTCCAGCGAAGCGGGAACTGGCCCCTCTCCATGCATGCGCTGAAGAGCCCTCTCAGTCGAGACCCGAGTTCCTCCATGGCCAGGACCCAGGCTTTTCCAGGCAAGCCATCGGGTCCTGGGGCGGTGTTCTTGGCACTCAGCCTTCGCACCGCCACTCTCATCTCCACCTCGGTCACCTCTGGAGCATTGTTGCCGTCGTTGCCGTCGTGGTCCGCATCGGACACCGCCGCTGGTGGCGGAGCCATAGGCGGGGGAGTATGCTCCCCTCGCGTAGGGAACAGAGCGCTCACCACACCCTCCACGAGCTGGGGCCGGAGACTCTGAGTCAGCGGGGGAGCCCATGGGCGGAGTTTCTCCATCACCCGTTCCTTTGTTGCCTTTCACACCAGGGTCGAGCCTTCCTTTCAGAAGCGATCCTTTGACCCCAGTAGGCTTCGACCCTTCTGCAGGGTTCATACCTGGCTTTACGCACAGTTAAATTAGGTATTCTACGAATCTCTCTATAGTTTCTTTGTTCCTTGTAGCCATAAATTCCAAGTACGTAATTATAGCATGCTTAGGGTTTCCATAGCTACTTCTACTTCAAAAGGCCTTCAGTGTGTGGCAGTAAAAACTATCGAATGTGGAGGAAGTTACAGTGAACGATGGCAGGCATTAGAGCCGTTACACCTGGATTGGGGCCGAAGTTATAAGCTGTCGCGAATCTGCAGATGGTTCAGCGTTTGATAAGGATGTCAGCATAAATGGTTAAGCCCGTTAATGCCGATGCCTAGCGGAGCTGAGGCATTGTTCGAAAAACGTCAACATAGCTTTGGACTGCTTGGGACCATGGGTCGACTTCTGAAAGAGAAACTCCATCATAACTCAACCCAACTCACCAGAACCACGACCACCAGGAATAACCAGGAACACCACTACACCAGGAACTCTTCAGTTTTAGTCAGTAAAAGTCTGACACACCTTCACACTCCACTCTAAAAGTGAGAGAAGTCGTTAGATGATTTCCCATCGGGCACGCCAATCATGCCGGCAAGTCTTTGGGTAGAAAACCATGGAGTTTCTTGTCGGTTCTTCTCCATAGGAAACGACCAATTTGGAACCGTACGCTAGTTTCTGACGTTTTATAAGTACCCATGTAGGCCTATGTGAAATAAAAATAGTTTTAATTTGATTTGAAAAGGAATTGCTTTGTCTTAACGCCGGATTCTATACCCTGGACTACCGTCAACAAGTGGTCGCTTCAGGTCCTCTAAAAGAACGTTACACGTATTAATTCTGTGCCTTCCCTCGTTTCAGTAACGGCCAGGTGAGTGCTCATCCAAATTGCCTAGCCACTCAAACTGCTGCATAAATAACTTGGAACACCTGAGACTTTGTGGGTTTGCTGGTAATGAGTTCCTCTTTGGCACTTTTATGGCTGAGTCTAAGATGCTTTACCTCAATTTTTTCTTATTACTTACTTTTACTATCATCTTAGTCACCCAAAAGGCAATGGAAAGAGCTATGTTCCATGTTTCCTTGAATGATCACATCAGTAATGATGATATTCGCAGGAAATTCAAGGCCGATACAGCCCGACGAATCGCAAAACTTATTGCTCGCAGAAAAGATGTCGTCGAATGGTTCTGAAGTGACGACCGTCTATCGGAAGATACAGCGTTGGAAGGCCTCCTACAAGGTGGACCGATGACCTGGTCCTGGAATCCGATGGATGCGAGACTCCTATGCGTCTCTCTCTCTTACGTTGTGGTTTTTTTTTTTTTTTTTTGGGTAGGTAAAATCATCCAATGACAAATCCCGCCCTTGGGTGGGGCGGGAAATAGTGTCAGACTTTTACTGACTAAAAACCTACTTTTCCGTTCCTTGCCTTTGTCCTGGGGCCCGTGGTGACAGTCTCACATAAGCTTTGGCCCCAGTAGGCTTCGGCCCTGCTGGACCCCTACAGTTTGCTGACAACTCCTTGAGGCGCGCGGGAACGGTGCGCGCCGTAGACGACCTGAGCTCGGACTGGTCTGTTACCGGACGGACGGACAGCGAGCTACCCATTGCCCACCGTCCGCGAGCCCGCGCCTACGGTGGCCGGAAATTGGGATCGGAAACCCGGCGGGGGCGGCGGCGTGTGCGCCTTTGCCTAATGCGGTCGGCCTCCTCCTTTGCTAGCATTACTGCTTCGCAAAAGGAGGCGACCGCCTGCCACTCCTCCTCGCTCCGGAGCATGGCTTGAACCAAGCCCCGGCGCGAGAGATCGCCGCCGATCGCCCCCACGAGGACACGGCGATGCTCTTCCCAAGCGGGGCACACCTCGACTGTGTGCTCCACCGTGTCCACCGGGCGGTCCGCACAGTGGCGACACCCGGGCGTCGTCTCCGCACGGATCTTGTACAGGTACGGACCGAACTTGCCGTGTTCGGTCAGTACCTGCGCCAAACGGAAGGTGACGACGCCGTGGGGCCTTTCCAGCCACGTACGTTGTGGTGACACTTAGGGAAGGCTTATGTCCAATAGTGGAAGTCTTCGCCAAATTTCAGGTTTCGGGGTCAACGGGATGTACTCTATGAATTTTGATTCCTTTGAGAGTAGGTGACTGTGTGCTCCACCGTGTCCACCGGGCGGTCCGCACAGTGGCGACACCCGGGCGTCGTCTCCGCACGGATCTTGTACAGGTACGGACCGAACTTGCCGTGTTCGGTCAGTACCTGCGCCAAACGGAAGGTGACGACGCCGTGGGGCCTTTCCAGCCACGTACGTTGTGGTGACACTTAGGGAAGGCTTATGTCCAATAGTGGAAGTCTTCGCCAAATTTCAGGTTTCGGGGTCAACGGGATGTACTCTATGAATTTTGATTCCTTTGAGAGTATTGAGATAAACGTTTTTTGCGGCATAAACGGCCGTATCTTTTTTTTTGTTAACTTAGAAGATTGATTTTTGCACAGCTTCAAGGGGTCGCAAACTTTAGTAAATAGTTTTAATTTCAACTCAATGCCTCGACGTTTTCCTGAGATAAAAGGACAAACAAACAGAAAAATCCTGTAAAGGTTAAGTTTTTTCCTTTTGAGGTACAGAACCCTAAAATGAGACTCTTTTCAAAAAGAAATTGGCTGATTTATTAATGCATAAATGTGTGTTATTACTCAATAATTTAAATTAATCTGACCATTTTGCATTTTTAATACATAATTAATTATTTCATCTTAACATGATAAACTTCTATTGATTTGATGACTATTAGGTAGGTAAATAAAGTGCTTGTGTTTTATTGTTATAACAGTGTTATGTGCCTTAGATAATGTAGTTAGTACATAATTATAATGGATCACCAAAATTTCTCTGCAAATAAATAACTATTCTATTCTCAATCAACGAAAAGCTAATAAAAACCCCTGATTGAATCAATAAATCGATGCCACATTCCTCAGTTCTTTCACGGATTCACAAAAACATTTCACAAGCTCTAAATCTTGTTCCACCTCAATACTTTTGTCATTACAAAAAGAATCGCCAGATCGCAAATATATTACGTTCCTACCTGAACGCAGACACAGGTACGACCAGGGAACGTTGACAGCGGATATATAATGGGGATCATTTTAACGGAGGTGGAGATGAATTTCTAGTGTTTGACCTCTGTCAAAGCGGAGGTTGACGGAGGCCAAGCTCGAAAAATACAAAAGAAAATGCATATTTCAGATACTCGTATATAATAATATTAGTTATGAAAAGATGATTTGGAGATCAACATGCTTGTGTTAGGTGAAAAATATACCTAAATAATTATTTATTTGTTTATTAACTCATACAATTGTTTTAATAGGTATACCCAAGGTAACAATTGTAGTCGCAAAATAGCCGCACTCAGAGACGCCACCCACAGACTAAACAGATATCCATTAGTGTAGGCAAAATCATCATCAGCCTTTTAATGTTCCCACTGCTGGGACACAGGCCTCCTCTCTAAGAGAGGGAATGGGCCGTAATCCACCACGCGGGCCCAGTGCGGGTTGGTGGATGTCACATGTCTTCAAATTTTTGGTTCTAGGACATACCGGTTTCCTCACGATGTTTTCCTTCACTGTTTTGAGAGCAGTGGTGATAAAATAAATTACACAAAGTAATGCGCCTGGCTGGGCTTGAACCCGCGACCTACTAATCCTAAGTCCGGGCCGGCCACCACTTCTCTCTAGGCAACATACATGCTTAATAATCGATGGTCAGTCTCCAGCGCTCTGGAGCACTGGCACAAGTTGGACAGAGGACAACACAGTATCACCCTCTCGAATTCCGCCAATGAGCAAGAAAAAAATTCTTAGCGCAGAGAGATGTTACTAAGTATTTCTACCGCCCGAGTCACGGGTGCGAACTTTTATAAATTAGTGCGGGCTACCGGGACTTTAAATAGCCAGGTGCTTTGCTTGCCTTCACGGGTGCATTTCAGGATATGGTCTGCTCGTAAACCTAATTTTATCCAAATCCATTTATCCGCTTAAGCATTATTACTATCATCAGCCTTATAATGCTTCCGCTGCTGGGAAGCAGGACTTCTCTCTTTACGAGAGAGAAAAGGCCATACAGCACCACGGCGTTGGACTGGAATCTTCAAGGGAAAAGAAAGCGAGGAAAAGGAAAAAGGAGGCAAGCCTGGCGACATACCGTGTCGGCGGAAGCGACGGACATCGGTTCAACATGAAGCAAGGTGAAGCGTAAAGCTCAAGAGCGGTCGCTTTGGATGACTACTGTAGACGCCCTCTTGCCCCAGCTATGGGATATGGGATCTTAAGCCCTCGAACGCCGATTTTAAATACGTTAATTGTACAACTTGAACGACCTTGTTATACTGTAAATACGGGTGTACGAAGAGTAAAGTAAGTACTGCTGGGACGCAGGACTCCTGTCTTTAGGAGAGAAAAAGGGCTGTAAACCATACACGGTGCCAGTGCAGGTTCGAGCGCAAAGATATTAGGTTTTTTTTTCATTTTCGTTATTCATCCGCAGTAAAGTGGAAGAAAAGGGTTTGTCAAACTTTTACTGGCTAAAATTTACTTATGTCCTTCAGATGCATCTTGCGAATCAGGGTCATGGAACGCCTCCAAGCCCGCCTCAAGAACATGCCAGCAAATCGTATGGGCCTAGCAGGGCTGAGGCCTACTGGACCCATGGGCTCACTTCTGAAAGGAAAACCCAGGGTCCTTGAGGGACTAAAAAAAGACCATAGAAGTGGGTCTTAGTCAGTAAAAGTCTGACAAGAAAGATCGAGAGAAGTCATTGGATGATTCCCCACCTAAAATAAAAGGTTCATGGAAAGCCGCAGAAAGATCCGCATTCACGGAGGCGAAAACGCAGTTCCGTTACATTTACAACCCTAATCAAAAAAAGCCCTTTATCCTTCGGGCCATTTGTTTGACACACCGGGGAATAGGTAGGTGTCCTCATAAATATATAGGGAGAATTTATATGTGGGTGTACCTAATATTGATGTTCGATTTTCCTATTCATATTGTGGTCCACACGTACCTACATTAGTTGGAAGGGTTGCAAGCAAAATTGGAAATGGTTTGGGAATAAGAAATCGTTATTAAAGTGTAAATTGGAATACGTATTTGATATTGTAAAGTCAAATTGTGCTCGTAGAATATTGAGTTTGGGAATAGGTGGCAAATTTTTACTTTCAGTTATCTTATCACGCGTAATAAATCTAATCTATGTTTCAAAGTGACAAATAAGTGAAATAATTAGATAAATCCTGATTTTTGTTAGTGAACCAACATTATGCTGCAATATAAACTAAAAAAAATAAAAATAACGCAGCGCTGGTATTCTAATAGGGGCTGGTGATGCCACGGACACACTCACGGAACACTAAGACATAAGATCAATGAGTTTCTGAGGGGTATTTGACTATACTGCAATCATAAATAGACGTTAAAATCTACACACCTTTACGGACAACCTAAAGTTATTGTCAGTGTAAATAGTCTCCTTTTATTAGAGAACATGTTAGGAGAAAAAGTCGGCCCAAACAAACTATTACCTAGTAACAAAACTACGTCCTCACTAAACCGAAGCATTGTCAAAGGGTAGTCCTGTTCAAATAACCGTCCATCCGGTCACAATCCCGGCTAACTCAAATATTAGAGTCTGTATGTAACTTTGTACGATTACCGAACCAGTTCTGAGAATCTGAAAATAGTGCGCAAATAGTGGTATTGTTAATAGAAGGGGAAATGGAATCATATCTATAGATTAGGTAATTTTCTTTATGGTTTGTAATATGACTTATTCAGCATGCAGAAATACAGGGCTTTTTTTGTTTTTATCTTTGTGTAAAAATCATCCAATGAAGTCCCCGCCTTTGGGCGGAGTGGGAGATAGCGTCAAACTTTTACTGACTAAAAACCCCACCCCATTCCTTCTTAGCCTTCATACCGGGGCTGGACATTCCTTTCAGCAATCAGTCCATGACTCCAGTAGGCTTCGGCCTTGCTGGGCCCCTACAGTTTGTTGACAACTCCTTGAGGCGCGCGGGAACAGTGTGCGCCGTCGACGACTTGGGCTCGGTCCGGAATACAGAGTGTAGTGTTTGTGTGCTTTTCTCGGAGTCATGGGCGACAGTTGATAGGCGACAGTTGCTTTCGGGCCATGAACCGGACCGAACGTCTTGAACCTGACTGTGATGTAACGAGCCAATGTGTTTACCCCATGTGTTAGTGCGTCCATTGCACAGGGAATCTTGTAATATTCATAATTATATTCATCCATTTTATTAGGGAATAATCTAAGAATTTGCGGAGTCTACACATTCACATTATAAAAGAGGCGATATAGAAGCAAGAAAAAATAAATATTTATAACTATCACTACAACAATTACACCATCATTATGCTAACAAAACAAATTATTAACGAATTCAAGGCGGTTGAGGTCCAAATAATATTATTAATATTAAAAAATATTGCAAAAGTGTCAAAACTATAAAAAGTCATATATTAAAAACAAAAATGGAGTAGTTATTAGACACATTTACACAATATTAATGAGCTAATGTGTTACCAGGAGGCCACATATGCAGAAGCAGTCATTGCCAAACAAGCGTATCTTCGACATAGTCCAAGACATAGACCTTATAATATGCTTTTTTGGTTATGTCCTAACCAAAAAAGCATATTATAAGGTTAATATGAGTTTTGAACTTTCCCTCGCTACGTTCAGTTACCTGCTTTGGCAATTTCCATTTGGGCAATACAATTTAGTGTTTATTTTTGTCTGCCTTCTTTTTATACTTTCCAAGATATAAAGAGAAGGCAGAGTCAGTATATCGATTTCTTTGAATTTTTCTCTGAGGGACTCGCGAGGGCCCATTTTATAAATAGCCCGGATTGCTCTCTTTTGCAATATGAAAATTAAGTCTACGCATCAGCTGCAGATCCCCACAGTAAAATGCCATAAGACATAATACTGTGGAAATAAACATAATAAGCTAACCTATCTGTGGCTACATCTGTCAATTGCCTTATTTTTAAAAGGAATAGGCCGTATTTCACCACGCGCGCCCAGTGCAGGTTTTCTACAAAGTTATTAGAGATTATAGCAACAAAAAAGGCTTTATTCCACCTCAATTTGAGCGAAAGATAACACTGGCAAGCTGCCAATGACGAAAATTTTAAAATAATATAAAATTGAGTGAAAAATAAACTGTGTGGCCACTGGCTAAACGTTATATTAAAAACTGTACTGTGTGTGTTTCACTCAGTAATCCCAACTTTTTTAATTTAAAATTTTACAGTAGCTTCATGAAATATGTTGTTCTCACCAAATGTTTTATGAAAGTTATTTAGACTAGTGATAGTATAGTATCAAGTTGGACATAATGGAGGGTAAGTACAGAATCAGAGATAAAATTTCATACCCAATATGGTTTTTTTTTATGGTAGGTAAAATCATCCAATGACATCTCCTGCCCTTGGGCGGAGCGGGAGACAGTATTAGACTCTTACTGACTAAAAACTTACCCCGTTCCTTCATTACCTTGACTTCAGGGCTCTGGAATGCATTTTCATACTTCCCCAGAGCTCCAGAGTAGTCTTTGACATGGTGGTGTGTATTTAATCAATGACGTTCAGTAGGCGTAATAATACTTATTTTATTAATATTTGTATATCACTTACCGCGACATTTGAGGTAGGACAGACAGAGGTACGGTAGACATTTTAGGTTGCGTGTTCAAATCACGTCGGAGTCACAAGTTTGGAGGTATGCGGATTAAAGAGTAAAGTCCCACAAGCCTACGTTGAAAAGGGAGGATCCTCCGACCAGACCGGTGTTATATCTGGTGGGCTACTGCCCGATACATGATTTCGGGCTGTTCTATATGTTCAAATCGCGCGGAGAATGTTACTTGCTCGATGCAGGATTAGTTCATTTGTGACGACATAGATGTCGCTACAGACACTTATACAAAATTGTTTAACAACTAAATTGTACCTGTGTGCACAAATAAACCATTTGTATAAGTTCTTTTTATCTAACTATAAAATCTTTCGATAATGTGTGATATTATGGTAACTACTTGCAGTCGACGAGCAATGGGTAGCTCACCGTCCGGCCGTCCGGTCCAAACTTGAAACCCGAAAATCCCGGGACTCAAGTTCAATAAAATTACGAAAAGTCTCGGGACTACGAGACAAGAGACGTCCCGGGACCCAAACCTTAATCAGACTTTCCGGTATTTGACTACCGAGTGAGCAAGGGTTGGTACATATGTGACGGAAAATGCGTCGCGTATTATCGGTCGCGTAACGCCAGAACAGGCAAATAAATAATAAAACATTCGACCTTCCACACTTAACCGATGATGCGCTAATGCGTCGAGCGTAAAGTAGTAGTAGTAGTAGTATAAACTCGATACGCTGAACGCATTTTCCGTCAGGTATGTACCGATCCCAAGTGTCAATATTAAATTCAATATTATTTATAAGAATTTGCCCTCTAATTTTGCGTCAAACATCAAAATTGAAGACAGGGAAATATTTAGCAGCTCTCAAGGAAACCTATCGATATATCTTACCGCACCTTATCATCCCTCTGCCATATTAAATCTCTTCTAGGGAAAATTTGTGGGGAGTCCCGATCTGAAGCCTTACAGATAAAGAGGGATATATTTCCTGTTAACTTTTACCTGAGAATGAAGGGAATTGAGGTATCTATTGATTTATGTTATTAAAAGTTGGTTTTATGTATGCTTTTTTTTCTGATTGTGATCAGGGCTGAAGTCTGCTATTACAATAGTGTCAGAATCGTCTATCATTGATTTCATCACTTTTTTATTGATGTGTATTTGTATTCATTTATAATAATTTTGTGTAAGTGTAATTAATAATATAGGCATGTGTGTAAGTAATAGCATCGCATTGGCATTAGCTGTTAAGGTGTTGTTACTGAAATTATAAATAAATAAATAAATAAATCATGGTTGATTTTGACATGTTTGGTAATCTACTTATATTTATGTAGTAAGATCTTTTTCGGGGTTCTGTACCCAAAGAATAAAAATAGGACCCTTCCTTACACTCCTGTCACCACCATGGGAAACCGCAGGGCGATATCCGACTAACGATAGAATGGGCTAGCAGACGGCGAGCAGTACGTAGCACGCTGTTCGGCCGTCAGGTAAAGACCGAGCTCAATGCCCGATTGGGCCACGAGGGGTTTCTAAAAGAGAAACCGTGGTCCTAGAACGCAAAGGATAATAAGGACACAGGTATGGTTTTAGTCAGTAAAAGTCTGACGTCAATTCATTGGATCATTTTCCACCTCAAAAACTTGTCTCAGTGATTGGTGTAGGTTATAGTATATTTTTCTCGTGAAATGAAAAATATTTCGAAGAATATATTTTACCGATTTTCTTCAATAACATGTTACTCGTACAGCGAAATTCAATTTCAGTATCTCGTAATACAGTAGAAACATGTGCAGTGTTGCCAGCTCGAAATTCAATAGAATTTTATGAAATACTTGGTACACAATAATTTCGAGTGCTGGCAATCGAAATTCCCGGTAAGTGCTCGATTACAGAGACGCGGCGCGTTGTGCGGTACTTGGGTGGTCCGTCGTGCATTGCCTTAGGTTTGTGTTTGCGCGAGCGATGACGCGGCCCGCTGCTGTAATGTACGACGAAACGCCCAACACGCCGCACAACGCACCGCGTCTCCGTAAACACGGCCTAAGGAATTTACCAAAGAGGGTTTAGAATTTGAAGTTGGGTTAGGTTAGGTTTGAGATAATATAAGGATTGGTTTTGTGAACTTCTTTGTGGATTTGTCAGAGAAATATATATACCAATATTTTCACAATATCCAACCTTATTTTTAGTGTATATAAAACCCGAAACATGGCTCTAGTATTTTTATATAAAGAATCTATGTACAAAATTTCAAAACTGTATCATAAAAAATCACAAAGTTATAAGCTTAGTTGTCCACACAAACACATGGTCACCGGGCCATCCGGGCGACTGAAGGTAATATAATTGTATGTTTTCAACGTTCATAATGTCATTTAAAATATGCGCAGTTCAGTGGATCCACATTGCTGTGAAAATGATAACCGTAAGGATATTGGCTTTATTAAGATTGATTAGAGTTTCCGACCATGATAAATTGAACTGATATTATCTTGGGTAAGTAAAAGTAAAAAAACTAGGCCAATGCGACAAACGCACTCGCACAATGAAGGTTGCGTACAAACAAACTTAGGTATGTCAACAGTTCAATTCCTGAATTGAGTTACGATGAGTTTTTCCCTAAACTTGTGCTTCATGCCAAATTTCAGGATTCTAGGTCAAAGGGAAGTACTAAAAAACTTTTAGTTGTTTTTTCGACAGAAGTTTCGAAATCCACTCATTGACAACTCCTACATCAAAAATTAACTTTTAAGTCAACCACGAAAATTCTTTTGCCAATAAAAAAAACATTCATATATACTAAGTCCTGCGATAGTGCAAGATGTTGAATTCCATCCCGGGCGAGGCAGCTAGCACCAATAAATATTAAATGTGACGTCCGTAGTGCTGTCAAGAAAATGCCGGGACTCGAGTAGAATTTCCCGAGTAATTTGTATCGAGAAGTAGTTTGGTTGCTTAGTAAATATTTTCATAAAAATATTTGTGTGGTTTCAGAAAGGTATCGTTTTTATAATTATGAACTCTTAGATCGTAGGATACAAGTTCTAACACCTATATAAATTCCTTTCATTAGACAAAAGAGGTTCATAGAAGCAGTGCACACCTGCTTCTATGAAACTCTTTTGACATTTATTTTCGAAATAAATTTATTAAAAATTTTTAATAAATAATGGTTTCAATATAAAATTTTAACTTTACTCACTTAGATAAATTTGATTATTGTAAGGTAAGTACTAAATACTTAGATAAGTAAATGAAATAGATTTATTTTTAAATAAACATTTTTTTTAATGGCGTAACGACAAATTTTCTTCCTACGAAACATATAAATTGTACACAATACAAGGCACTAAGATTATTATTTAACATTCATACAAATAGAAATAACTAATATTATATAGTATAATGAAAAATGTTCCAGGTACTGACGACCCCTGTTTATTTTTGGTTTATACATTTATTTAATTAAAAGCCTTATAAATTCTGAAGATGGATAGTTCAAATGATTTTATTTAAGTATAACAGTTGGTATATTAGTTGATTATAATAAATTCTCTCTAATAAAAATCAATGTTAACTCTAATAAAGCACAATATACATATATTATGGAATTTTTATTATAAAATGTAACCTAAAAAAACATTTTTTTTAATCTTCTATCTAATGCTATCGCGAATAAAGTATAAATGCCTTGTTGGCTCTTACCCTGGACAGAAAATAAACATTGCTGTACAGTGTGGCAACGCTGCCAGTCTTTTGGGCACATTACCAGTTGATAGCAACGTGGAGTTTTCCGAAGTCTTATATTCTAGATTATTTTTAGTTTGGTGTATATATAATTATTGTAGTTATTATATTGAATTCCTTTTCTTTTTTCTGTGGAGGTGAAAATTTTGTTATATACTCTTCAACCATAGCTTTGTTATTGTTTAACAACGCATTCAAAAACATTGCAGGATCATTTGAAACACGTTCCTAATTATAACAGTATTAAACCTAAATTATATAGGTAGTCTTATATATCAGATACTAAAATAGTCATATGATAACAAATTAACACAGCAAAAACTGCATGACAATAAAACCTACATTATTTTCACCGTATTTCCAAATCCCGGTTTTCCGGGACAGCGTATGTTTGTTGTACAACACTAGCCTCGAGTTCATCAGGTATTCAATCAGCAACCGATTAGCTGGCGTACTTTGATCAGGGACGCAATCATGTGCAGCCTGACTGCGCAGAGTGATTTATAATCCTGGGGGATGGCACTTGGGTGTCACACTAACAATACAAAGGCGAAAATTTGTATACACCGTTATATTTTGGTCGTTTTAATCTTGTGGAAGATCGATTCGGTCCATGAAACACTATCGATTTATAAAAATAAAATTAAAACAATAAAGTACTTTTTTTTTTAAACTCGAATTAATATACCCATGTACGAAATTAATTTCTTTAAGTAAACGAGTCAATGGCCTTGTAGGGAGTTGTCAGTCGTTGCGTACTAACTACCTACAGTTCATTGGCCTCGATCAGCTGAAGTAATCAATTTCATACATGCGTAAATTAATTCGAAAAAAAAAGTTCTTTATTTTTCATTTTTATCTTTACAAATCGATAGTGTTTCATGTACCGAATCGACCCTCTGCGGGATTAAAACGACCAAAATTTAACGTTGTATATGTAGGCATTTTGGACTGCCTCTTGGTTATTATATTTTTTCCCCGCCAAGAAGTTATTTAAATTCTGGTAAAAGTAGAAAAAAGAACTCTTTGAGAATTTTTTGAGTATAATAAAAAAAGAAATGTTATGACTTGGAGTTATCGATTGCGTTGGAGAGTTATCGATTTATTTATAGATTTCTATATCTCTCGTTAATAGTAGACACCTGGTCTGAAACGGTGAATTTTACAATGAAAATTCAATAACTGATTTAACAAATTCAAATAAGTAATTTAACAAACTCAAATAACTAATTTAATAAATTCAATAACAAAAACCTTGCTGCATTGTCATAGTAGACAAATCTGCTGAAATAATAAAATACCTGAAGACCTGCCTAATCATTTCTGGCTAGCACTGTACAGCAAATGAAAATTTTATACAGAATATATTATGTCTAATCCAAAACTTTCTCAAGGCATCAAAATCATCCCCATAAATCCAAGTTACGACCCCTAAACTTGCTTGAAACTTACTACGAACACGACACCCTAATTACTGATCCTGAACTTTTGTTCCTATCACATCAGGTCTCGGCTTGTGACAGCGAAACGAAAAGGTCAGTTTATATTGAGAATCTAGGCCCCTCCTCCTTAATCGTTTACTCTTGACAGGGTGGTCGTGGTTGTCAATGTTGCATTTTCGTTGGCGAGTGAGGCTCCCGCGATGCGTTTTCATTTATAACGGTTTACGTCATCTCGGGAACACTGGACTGTGGAGGTTTGTGTTGCAGCTATGATGAGGTCTGTCCATCGCGTAGGTGAGCATCCGCGTGACCGCTTAACCTCCACTTGTCCCTGGAAAACGAGTTGCTCAATGGAGACTTCGTTGCAAACAATATGACCGAAATATTTAAGGATTTGTAGTTGCACGGTCGATGATAGCTTCTGTTTGTTTTTTAGCTCCTCTAGGATTGAAATGTTAGTTCTAAAAAAAGAAAGAGAATCTAGGCGACGTGACGTTTAGTTTTTTTTATCATTGATAGGCTCCCGCTTGACCGCTAGCTTGCCTGATGGAAAGCGACGCTGCGATCGACGATGGACCGCGCTTACCTAGAAGTAACCGATTCAATCTTCACTTAAAGATCCCCAGGTTGTAGCCATCAGGGACCACATACTCCGCAAGGAATTTTACTCCTAAGCGGTACTAACGCACAATGAATTGGTTACCAAAACGTTTTGTATGTACCTAAAGGTGGGATGTTCAGCATGTACCGATGGCGCATTAGTTCGGTAATGGAACCAACTTTGCGGAATTAGCCTATGTATGCAATTCTGATGCACACTCCTCAAATTGCAACCGGTAGTAAACCGATAGACTAGTTACTCGGCGTCGATGCTCAAGACTGAAGACTCGACTCGACGAATGCATAATTGCCAGTGATCCTCTCCGCCTTTCAATTGTCCAAAGTGCATCAAGCTGATATCTGGCAGATTCGTCCCAAAGATTTCGCAGTACTCCATACACGATTGTGCTTGATAAAGTTTGAGCAGCTGTTCTGGCGTGACGATGCTCGAAAGACCAGGAAACCGGCCAGCAGTTGTAATTATAATAACCTCTTGCTTTTGGATTTAGTTTCTATGGTTAGAAGCAAAACCGACTAGGATAACTTTGCCTACTTCTGCGAGGAATTGATGATAGTAAGAGAGGTGGCGAAAAGGAAGCGGAAGAATACTTCCTCCCTCCCGAGCCATAGTAAACAGACTAGTCACCGGAGGACGCGAACCGCTCTCTACCGTGGGATGTGGCTTGCAGGTAACAAATCTCTAGACGAATTGTGGCCATATGCGACGGAGCCCGTATAATTGTATGTGTGCCAACACCAGGCCGGAAGAGTATGATGAAACGCACAAGCACTCGAGCGACCCAACCAAAGGTAGCTTCAGAACTCTGTGGTTTTAGTCAGTAAGAGACTGATAGACCCCTATACAAACTGATCTCCAACGCCGTGGGAAGTGGTCTGCCAGTAACAGGCTTAGAGAGTCTGTTGCCTGAACAGTGAAAGGTCCGCGATGGTAGCGTGACATGTTCTACGCGCATAACTCTAGAGTAATTGTCGCCTTATGCGATTGAGTCCAATAACTACATACCCGTTCAGTTGTGTAATCTGACTCCAGGAGCATTCTGTCATATGACGCACCTATGTGTAAAACTCCTGGAGCACGATGACTCATCGGTGTTATTTTAACCGTAATACGTCGTCAAAGAGAGGCCAATATCTGGCCGGGGAAGTATAATGTAATGCGCAAGTAGTTCAGCTACTCAATCGAAACAAACTATAGAACACCGTATGTTTCAGTTAGTAAGAGGCTGTCAGACTTTTACGCCTACTTCTGGCTGAAGGACACCCATATATTTTGAACACACTAAATTGTACCGTAGAGGCCCAGCCTGCTAGCTGCAGGCAGGCAGGGTCGAAGCCTGCTGGGGTTAAGCCTCGTTTTCTGAGAGGAAGGCTCAGCCCCGGCGTGATAGGCAACGAAGGAACGGGGTAGGTTTTTAGTCAGTATTAGTCTGACACTACTTCCCGCTCCACCCAAGGGCGGGACTTGTCATTGGATAATTTCACCTACCATAAAAAAAAAACACTAAATTGTTTTTTTTTTATTTAAACTAGTGCTTGACTGCTATACCACCTGATCGTAAGCAGTGATGCAATCGTTGATGGCGAAACGCACTAGTTTATTAAGAGACCATTCACTGAGGACTGTGAAAGTTTTAAAAAGCCATGTCGTGCCTCTGTGTAAACTGGCCCTTACTCATAGTTATAACGTTGCCGCCATAACTCATTTATAAGGGTAACCCACATAACAAACATGACGCCGAAATGTGGGCCGCATTTATTAGCAGAATATTAAGTTGGCTTGATTGGATTGTTTTGCGGATACTTATGTTAATTTGCTCGCAGTCTTGCTAAATATTGGCCCTTTTAACCGACTTTAGACTAGGAGGTTCTCAGTTAGGCAGAATCTATTTTTTTTTTATGTTTCCCTGCGTTTACTCCAAGTCACCTTGACTGATAGGTTTTTTTTTTTTTTTTTGGTAGGTAAAATCATCCAATGACAAATCCCGCCCTTGGGCGGAGCGGGAAGTAGTGTCAGACTCTCACTGACTAAAAACCTACCCCGTTCCTTCGTTGCCTATAGTGCCGGGGCTGAGCCTTCCTCTCAGAAAACGGCCCTTGGCCCCAGCAGGCTTCGGCCCTGCCTGCCTGCAGCTAGCAGGCTGGGCCTCTACGGTTTGCTGACAGCTCCTTGAGGCGCGCGGGAACAGAACGCGCCGTCGACGACTTGGGCTCGGTCCGGTCGGTTACCGGACGATCGGACAGCGTGCTACCCATTGCACGCCGTCCGCAAGCCCGCGCCTACGGTGGCCGGAAATCGGGATCGGAATCCCGGCGGCGCCTGGGGCGAGCGCCCCGTTGCCTCTGCCTGATGCGGTCGGCCTCCTCCTTTGCTAGCATTACTGCTTCGCAGAAGGAGGCGACCGCCTGCCATCCCTCCTCGCTACGGACCATGGCCTGAACCAAGGCCCGGCGAGAGAGATCGCTGCCGCCGATCGCCCCCACGAGGACACGGCGATGCTCCGCCCAGGCAGGGCACACCTCAACAGTATGCTCCACCGTGTCCTCCGGGTGTTCCGCACAGTGACGACACCCGGGCGAATCCTCCGCACGAATCCGGAACAGGAACTTAGCGAACTTGCCGTGTTCGGTAAGAACCTGCGTCGTGCGGAAGTTTAGAACGCCGTGAGGTCTTTCCAGCCACTCCTCAAGGATGGGCCTTATCGCCTCGATTGTGGCGCGCCCCGAACGAGGTTGCGCCATTTCGCCATGAGATCCCGCCGAAGCTCTGTCCGCCAAGCCTCGACTTGTCGCGGCAGCGGAATTTCGCCCCGGCGTTGCATCTCCATGCGCTTGTCGTGCATGTGTGCAAGGACTGTTGCCTCCAGATCCCACGGCGGTTGGCCAGCAAGGAGGGTCGCCGCCTCGCGGGAGATCGTTCGGTACCCTCGCACCATGCGTATTGCCATGACCCTCTGGCACGCATTCAGCTGGGCCCTCGGTTGCTGTGTCAACGTCGGTGCCCACACCGGAGCCCCGTAGAGGGCCATGGACCGAACGATTCCCGCGTAGAGCTTCCGGCAGGAGGCGTCTGGTCCCCTGAGGTTGGGCAGGAGCCGCCCGAGAGCAGCCCCAGTCCGATTCAGTTTGGGAGCCAGACGTCGGAAGTGCTCCTTGAAGTTCCACCAGCTGTCGAGGACGAGTCCCAGGTACTTCATCGTCGACCCGACGCTGATGTGAACCCCTCCTACCGTTAGCTGGGAACCCGGTGGTGGCGCACCCCGAGGGCCGTGGAAACACATGGCCTCGGACTTGTGCAGTGCCACCTCGAGTCCCAACTGCTGGATCCTGTCAACGACCATCGCAACCGCAAAACGGCGGTCGAATTAGCGACACGCGGGTCGCTAATTCGACCGCCGTCCGGTACGACTCTCCCCGCGCTAGGACCAACGTGTCGTCCGCGTAGCAGACCACGCTGAACCTTGACTGATAGGTAGGACCGGAAGGTTTTCTGTAGTCACTACATTTATTTATTTTATTTATTTATTTATTAAGGTAAGACCAACAGCTTCTGTGTACAGCATTTTTAAGTAAGAATAACAATTGGCCTAAGTCTTACACAGTCGCCAATTACAGCTCAACCAGCATTCTCAAATTAAGGAGTGATACATATAAGAACAGAAATTCTTGTAATTGCAACATAGTAACAAATCAAATTATCAATTCTAATACAATCATTACAAAGTTAAAATCATATTTTACAATTAAAAGAACAAAGCAAAAATACATAATTAATAAAATCAAAATATCAAATAGTAATAATATAAATATAATCAATCAATACAGACAAAATAAATAATCACAGCAATTGAATCTAATAAAAATGAATAATCATAGAAAATACTCAGAGTAATCAAACAAAAATATAAAAATATAATAACGAAAATCAACATAACCGAAATATCAAAGTAATAATCCAATAATTAAAAATAAAAATAATGAGTCATGCACAATTATTATTACGCTAATGGACAGGTTGTGTTCTTCTGCGCTTCAGCACTCTGGCCTTAAAGACTTTCAAGGAGTCATGGTGGATATCAACCTCAGGTACAGATTTTACGAAGGAATTCATCTCTCTACAAAGTCTGTTTATTGGTGAATTAATTCCAATATTCGTCCTACATGGCGGAGTGTAAAATATATTAGTAATAGGGAATCTAGGTATGTTGTAAGGAACTTTTATCCCAATTTACTCAACCAGCTTATGGCAATCCAACTTATTATTTACCAATTTGTAAAGAAAAGTCAAATCCTGCGTCATTCGACGATCGCGCAGAGAATCCATATTGAAGCACCGGACACGTTGTTCATACGGACATCTGGGAGATATATTACCGGAGGTAAATGCTAAGTGTTTTGTGAAAGCCCTCTGGATACTTTCGACTCTCTGCGAGTGCACTACATAGTGAGGGTTCCACACCACGCTAGCAAATTCTAAGTGGCTGCGAACTAATGTGTTGAACAATACGATTTTAGTTCTTACCAACTTAAAACCTTTTGTATTTCTCTTAAGGAATCCAAGCAACCGTGCTGATTTAGTGACGATGCCATCAACATGACTTTTAAAGTTGACTTTGTCGTCCATGATGACTCCAAGATCTCGGATTTCCCTTACTGACTGCAAAATCACCCCGTTAATATGATAAGAAATAACTCTGGAATCTTTTTTTCTAGAAAATCGTATGTGGCTACATTTTTGTACATTAAGTTTCATGCCATTCAGGATACACCATCGCTCAATTCTATCTAAATCTTCCTGTATAAGAGTTGCATCCGCACTTGTATTGATCGTTCTGTAAATTTTAAGATCGTCTGCAAACATTAAATATTTACAGTTACGGATTTCATTTGTTATGTCATTTATGAAGAGCGAGAAAAGAACTGGGGCTAGGTGAGAACTTTGGGGAACTCCTGAGTCAGCATAGTACGGGTAAGATTCATAACCATTCACGACAAGAATTTGAGATCGACGAGCCAGATATGATGATAACCAGTTTAACAGTGAACCATGTATACCATTGTATTCTAACTTCGATAATAAAAGAGAATGGTCAACTTTATCGAACGCACTGCTAAAGTCCGTGTAGATGGCATCCACTTCTAGTCTTTTATCAAGAGCTAGGGTTACATCAGACACAAACTCAACAAGGTTTGTTTCCACACTGCGACCAGCTTTAAATCCATGCTGGCTTGGTGAAATAATTTTATCAATATGGCGAGTGATAACTGGACAGACAAGAGACTCAAAGATCCTAGAGAAGCACGATAAAATTGAGATGGGACGGTAGTTTTTAACATTTGCAGGATCTCCTTTTTTGAAAACCGGTACGATTCTAGCGCGTTTCCAGACCTCAGGAAAAGTTCCTTCCTTAAGAGAGGAATTAAAGATAATCTGCAATGGTGAGGAGAGTACATGACTGCAGCGTCTAATGAATGACGGTGGCATAGAATCGGGTCCGGGACCTTTCGAAGCATCTATGTGTTTCAGTTTGTTAAGTACTTGTTCTTCGGTTAATTTAACAGTGCTTAAAACATCATCAATACCAGAAAATTCATTGGTAGTATTGGAAGTGGACGCAGAGTTTCGACTAAAAACAGATACAAACTGGTCAGCAAATAGATTTGCAATTTCAGGTCCAGTACTTGCCACCCGATCATTCATAAACATGTCAGCAGGAATGCAAGACTCTCCACGACGTTTATCTTTTATGAACCGCCAGAATGCTTTAGGGTTTTTGGGAATATCATTTTCTATTTTACGTTTATATTCACTGTAGCAGTTGTCTATTAGAGTATGACAGCGACTTCGTAGCAGTTCAAAGGTGAGCCTATCTCGGGGATTGTTATATTTAAGATATTTCTGTCTATACTTCTCTTTTTCGGACAAAGCTCTAATAAGCGACTCGGTGTACCAAGAGGGGTATTTAGATTTTTTCTTTATATATTTGGGTACAAACTTATCAATAGCGTAATGTAAAACTCCATAGAAGATATCGACCCTTTCGTTAACATTATCACATGTAAGGAATGATTCATGCCAATCTAAATTCTTAAGAAAAACAAGTACTTTTTCATAATCAGCCTTAAAAAAATTATAATCGGAACGATGTTTTGATTTTAACTGTTTTATGTTAGAAAAAGAAATTTTGATAAGTAAGTTTGGGTGATAGGAATCAAGTTTAGTCAACAGGCCATCAGGTTTACTAACTACTATGTCTGTTATGTTGCTCAAGACTAAATCCAGAATCCTAAAGTCAGTATTAGAAATATCGTTACATTGATGCAGTTCATTAACTGACATGAAATCCACCAACGAATAACCCAGTGAAGTCTCATAGTTTGAAGGTGAGAGGTGCAAGTCATTGTCTTTCCTGTTCCAGTCAATAAAACCTAAGTTGAAGTCTCCAAGAATCACAACATCGTCGACATTATTTATCACGTTATCTGCTTTGTTTAAGAAATACTGTAAAGAATCCAGTTTGACAGGAGGAGGCATGTAGACAACACAAAGCGCAACTTTCCTAATACAATTATTAACAATTAACTCTATTGATAGCCATAAATCTTCCAAATCACTCTCCCAGTTTTTAACTCTTACAGATTTAATATTTCTATTCACAGCAACCATGACTCCGCCTCCGTCTTTTTTGGAAATCTTAGAACTTGATCTATCCCTACGATATACCATGTACCGTGAGTCAATGAACTCTCCATTTGCAATGTGAGGATTCAGCCAAGATTCAGTAAATGCTATTACATCATAACTAGTCAGCAAAATATTTATTAAAATATCTTCAGTCTTAGTTCTCATTCCGCGAACATTTTGATAGTAAATATCAAGCATTGCTAATACGATTAACACCAAGAACATTTTACAGAATCACAAATCTAGATCTAGATTGTGACGTCAGTCGGTTTCATTAGCTTTAGACTATCATGATTGTGAATGAAGATAGGCTTTGAATAAATATCCTTACGAACAAAAATTCTTCCGCCACGTATCCAGACAAATTTGTATGACATATCCTTAGCCAGTTTTCGCGTTGCCGCATGCAATTGCTTACTAGATGGGCATAAATGTTCGCTTACAAAAATGGGCACACGGTTACCCGTTATACCTAAGTGGTTCGAGTTCAATTTGTCCGAAGGTTGCTTTCTGTTGAAGTCTCCTACAGCAGCTAACAGATTGTCACGTTGGCGTGGGCTGCGTAGCTTAGCTACAACAGTGCGAGGACGGCTACTCTCCTTGTTCAGTTTGGCTACTCTCGTGATTTGCATGATGTCATTGTCTCCAATGGCGCAATTCGTAACGTTAGCAATTTTTTGGAGTGTTTTAACTAAGTTTTCAGACTTATCTTCAGGCAGTCCATTAATTTCCACGTTGCTTTCGCGCACGTTTTGTTCTATAATATTGATTCGAGTGATGAGTTCATTTACACTTTGCTGAAGGTTATTATTATCATGGCGCAGTTGATTAATTAGTGCGTCTTTTTCATCAAAGTGCTTTTTAAATTCATCAAAGTGCTGATTAAAAAATTCGAAAGAGACTTTAAACTCAGATATTTCACCTTTTATGTTTTTCAGTTGATTGGTTACTAGCTCCTTGAAGGATGATTTTAAAGCCGCAGCCAACTCTTCTTTAATAATATCTCTTAATGTACTTTCGCTGAACCATTGATCCTGTTTACTTTCGACCGACCTGGACTGACTACTTTTCTTCCTTTGAGTCACATTCGCATCAGGTGGGGTATTTTGGGTGGCAACATTTTTAGGGCTCGGTACTGGTTTCTGAGCAGGCGAGTGACGAAGGCTCGCAGCACTGTTAGTCGGGCGCACAGGCGTGTTAGTGTTGTCAGCTTTAACTTGTTTACAGCAACATTCCGGGCACTTCCAGGTGTTTTTATAGTCATGGTCCATTAAATAAAAGTTACTTTTTGGTATATTTACGCAGGAAATGTCATATCTTGACTTGCACTCGTAACAATTCATAAACTCCTTACTTTTTATTTCTTTTAAACATCCAGCACAGACATTTCGGTTTGGCGCCATAATTATCAAAAACAAAAATGTTATCCTAATTTGCAAAAATTGACAAACGCAAGCAAAGCTAGCAGTTATTAGTTAATAGCAGCATAAAGCTCACACTAGTAAAGTTGTAGTGCGTGCATGTAAGCGCTGCGTATGTGTGCGTAGAAGCAAGCGATCTGCGGGTTGCCCTAGGTCAGGGACGCGATAACAGCACAGTCGTTATAAAAAGATTTTAAAAGTTATTTGCTAATTACTCACGAACGCAATTGAGTCCAAGAAAGTTGTTTATATCACTGCACTGTCCGTAATCCCAGCTTCACGGGGATATATAACACTTGTAATATTGACAACTTTTAACCACTTTACTGAATATTTTAACGGAGCAAAATTTTAAACGGTGTTATCACTTTGGCGTGCAGGTAGTTTATTGTTCCTACATAGTGTTACTACATAGTTTAGACCCGACCACCAAATCTCGAGTCAAGTTATTTACCGCCGTTTATACCTGTGATTTGACAATTGATGTACAAGGAGGGAGTTCACTTCCAGCAAAGTTTTGAGTTGTAGATAGAAATAGATCATACTAGAAGGTAAAATCCAGCGCATATACAATCTTATTTTTAAGTTTATGCGAACCTGAAACACGTGTCTTGTATTTTTGTGTATAGAATCTATGTACAAAATCGCAAAAACGTATCATGAAAAATCAGAAAGTTATGAGCTTGTTATGTTACCTGGTTATCCGCACAAAAACATAGTCATCAGACCTCCGGGCGATTGAGGAGTTATTTAAAATTAATAGGGGGTCAAATCGAAACTCCTCATCTATTTTCTTTTTCTTCTTGAGATAACTCTTTTCAGGAGCACTCGTAATAATTATACACTATAGTACCTTACCAAAGATCACTTGGCATACTATGCTGGTTTAACTGAGGGATACTACAGCTAAAAATGCAAAATAACTTTTAATTCGATCCTGGAATGGGGCGTGGTGCCCTTTTTCGAGAACATGCAGGCATGTATAAATATGTATACTTAAATGTTAAGGGCAATCTACTCGTATGTGGAGCATACTGTAGAGGTGTGCCCCGCCTGGGCGGAGCATCGCCGTGTCCTCGTGGGGGCGATCGGCGGCAGCGATCTCTCTCGCCGGGCCTTGGTTCAGGCCATGGTCCGTAGCGAGGAGGGATGGCAGGCGGTCGCCTCCTTCTGCGAAGCAGTAATGCTAGCAAAGGAGGAGGCCGACCGCATCAGGCAGAGGCAACGGGGCGCTCGCCCCAGCCGCCGCCGGGATTCCGATCCCGATTTCCGGCCACCGTAGGCGCGGGCTTGCGGACGGCGTGCAATGGGTAGCACGCTGTCCGATCGTCCGGTAACCGACCGGACCGAGCCCAAGTCGTCGACGGCGCGTTCTGTTCCCGCGCGCCTCAAGGAGCTGTCAGCAAACCGTAGAGGCCCAGCCTGCTAGCTGCAGGCAGGCAGGGCCGAAGCCTGCTGGGGCCAAGGGCCGTTTTCTGAGAGGAAGGCGGGATTTGTCATTGGATGATTTTACCTACCAAAAAAAAAAAAAAAAAAAAAAAAAACGGGCAATCTACTCGTATATAAACTGGCATTCTATACAATACTAGGCCGTATTGTATACGTTGCCTAATATTGTATAGAATGCCAGTTATTCTATACAATACTAGGCAACAAATAGAATGCGGTTTAAAGTTAAAGTTATTTACAAATTTTAGAAATTTACGGAAGGGACTAGACCTCCACGACACAGAGTATCCTAGTGTGGGGGCCAGAGATATATTGTTTATTTAGTATATAAGTCGAAAATGTACCCAATCTTGTTTATAACAATATCTTGTACAAATGTTTGAACCAATAAAGATGATTATTATTATAAAGTAAGACTTTTATTTTCAGGTGGTGATAAAAAAACCCTAACCTAACCTGTCCGTGTCGGAGTGCCCTAAAATTACATCACCTCCTTCCCTGCTCTCGTCTTTTACACACATTACCTACCGGCTGCGCATTCGGTATTGTATAGAATACCTAAATGAAACAGATTGCTGGTAACATATACATATTCAAAAATAGATACCTAGGAATTAATTCATGAATATTGCAGGCGCTATTACCAAAACAAAATGGCCGAGCGGACACAAAGAGCAAGATTTAATTAAGTTAAAATAAATGATTCGCTTCCGCCCGTAATTAAGTCCGCACAATACGCTGTACAGTGCTAAATTAGTTAATTAATTAACTGATGTATGCTGAAATAAAGATGTGAATTTAAAATAACCATTTAGTTGCCATTGTGTTTGTATTGCCAACCGACTAATTTTAGTAAAATTTACTTTTTTATTTCAAATGTCAAAATGTAGTTACTAATATCTAGTGTTTATTATATATATATATGTATATAAAATAAAGTCATGTTAGTTACACTATTTATAACTCAAGAACGGCTGAACCGATTTGACTGAAAATTGGTGGGAAGTTAGCAAAGAACCAGGAACCACAACATTATATCCCGTTAAATAATAATAAAAAAAAACTGCTCATTTATTGGTTTAAGGTAGAATAGGGTAGAGTTGAGTAGAGTAGGATAGAGTAGGGTAGGGTCGAGTAGGACAGAGCGGGAGCGAAGCTGCGGGCAAAAGCTAGTTAGTGATAATTATGTATTATTCAGATATATATAAAGAAATAGTACATGTTTTTATTTTGTGAAACATTTTAATGAACTACAGATAATATCCAAAAGTTTCTTAAAAAAATCCAAAACAATGTCACATGCTGTAAAATTTGCTCACTGGTTGATTGGCTACTCAAGCAATAGGGTAGCGATTTATTTATGGACTAGCTTATACCAGCACATTTTAATAACTCATTAAAATATCCACGATGTTTCTTGATTATATCCACAAGAACTAAAGGTACCGACATAGCCTGAAAAATCATCAAACCTACGTGGCAGAAGACAGCACATCACTCGCAGAACAGATGACCGAAATTTCACTTTCAAAGGTTTTTTTTTATGGTAGGTAAAATCATCCAATGACAGATCCCGCCCTTGGGTGGGGTGGAAAATAGTGTCAGACTCTTACTGACTAAAAACCTACCCTGTTCCATTCATTGCCTTTGTCCCAGGGCCCTTGGTAACATTTTCACATAACCTTTGGCCGCAGTAGGCTTCGGCCCTGCTGGGCCCCTACAGTTTGCTGACAACTCTTTGAGGCGCACGGGAACAGTGCGCGCTGTAGACGACTTGAGCTCAGACCGGTCTGTTACCGGACGGACGGACAGCAAGCTATCCATTGCCCGCCGTCCGCGATCCCGCGCCTACGGTGGCCGGAAATTGGGATCGGAATCCCGGCGGCGGCGGCGGCGTGTGCGCCGTTGCCTGATGCGGTCGGCCTCCTTCTTTGCTAGCATTACTGCTTCGCAGAAGAAAGCGACCGCCTGCCACTCCTCCTCGCACTTTCAAAGGTGGAAATTCCTCTAATACCCTACTCAATCATTTTATTTCTTCACAATAATACTTTTACAGTGTCCATTAGCATGAGACAGAGTGTAGGGTACCTAAGTGTCGCTCAATCTCTTTCATACACCGCTTCAGGCGAGACACGACCGTAATACTGTAAGATTACAGAGTGCGGTGCAAGGGATGCGAAAATAAAGGCGATTTAACGAAGTTTTAATAAGTCAATTAACACTTAAACACTATATTTATAATACAGAGAAGTCGTGGCTTGTTTTTGAATATAATTAACATACCTAAATATGCAATTTATTTGTTTTATGCAGGGTCATCGTGTTGCTTGTGATTAGGAATCCGGCTCGAAGGACAAAAAAAATTACAACGATAGCCTGTACGCTTATCTAAATCCCTGTCTGTTGTGAGTTGAAATATCACTTATTTATTTGACTAAGTAAAATATATTCTTGCTAAATGGTTACCCGTGTGCAAACACCAGTGCTGCTTAGCCCACATTATTATGTAATTCAGCAATTGCTTCATACAAAAAATGATTAGAATACAATATGGGTGGCTGACGAAAATGTTACTATAATTAGTATTCCCAAAGAGGGTGACGGGGTTTTGCATGAAAGTTATGAAGTCCTAATTGTTCATGAGGGTATAACAAACTGCACAAAACGATCCAGCAGGTACCTCAGTCAAGGGTAGTTATAGGACACCGAGTGGTTTCAGTTACTAAGAAATACAAATGACAAAACCCACGCAAAAAAAAAGATAAAGAAACGGAAAAAAAGTCTTACGCTATTCATTAGTAATATACTAGGACAGAAAGACAATGATAAATGTTTTAGAGGCCTTTATTTTTCCCTGAATAGCGTAAAATAATACGAAAAAAATTTAATATCATTATTCTCGCTTGAACACCGCAGTTCCTTACACTTTAGGCCACGAATATCTAGAACCCCGAGCGAAAGCAATTATTACCAATATGGCGACCGACTACCCACCGGGATCACCTGCGACGCTATCGGATAATACGGCCACCATTAATTTATATGACAACACGAATTACATTTGATTTACTATCTTCAATATTTGGTGTGATTAATTGGGTTTGAATAATGGAATACCCTTCATTTAAGTGCTTCAAACTATCTAAGTCGGCTATGCTTAATCAGCATGTGGTCTACCAATTATTTCTGAATGACCCTGGAGGTTTATATATGTAAATATGTAATTATAATATTGATGGTATCATTTTTAAATGCTGGTGGAAAAGAGGGGTGTTATAAGTTTGACGTGTCTGTCTGTCTGTCTTTGTGTCTGTCCACCGTAGTTCCTACACGAATGGACCGATTTTGATGCGGTTTTTTTTGTTTGAAAGCTGACCTACTTAGCTACAATTTATATAGATCTGTGCAGGTATTCAAGGTCATCAGCTTGAATTGAACTGTTTTCATAAGTAAGTTTGTACGGAACGCTCAGCGCGAACTTTTTTTCGCACTTTCCCGGTTTGACCACTTTGTCTTCTGATGGTAAATGATGAAGTGGTCGACGAAGGAGCATGCTTGCCTAGAAGTAACATTACACTCTTGACTTGTAGGTCTTCTGGTTGTAGCAATCAGGAAACAGACACTGGTAGGGAATTCCATTCTTTAGCTGTACGCACAATGAATGTGTTCCCAAAACCGTTTTGTGCGTATAGATGGGAAGTACCACATACCGGTGGCACATCGCCGTGTGTCTGGTAGTTCTATGACATATTGATTTTTTTGTTAAGTTTAATAATATATATTTTTGATGATTTCTTCACTTTCTTATACGTAAACCAGTAAAAGCTTTACAAATTATTATTTCAAATTAAAACCCCGCTTTAAATTTTTCACGGATTTATAAATGAATGGAGTCTTCAGAAATGAAACCTTATTGTTCAACCTTAAGTCTTTTTAATAAATAATATAAGTTTTTATTAGAAAAATATTTTATTCATCTTTTACCTATTATAAAAAGGCGATGTCTCACTGACTCTTCAACTATTAGCCTCATACTCTTTTAGAAGCTAGATCGCTGATATTTATCATAGAATAGGAAATGAATTTCCAAAATTTCATTCTTTCCAAAGTTTGCATAGCGAAACCAACTACACGGGCGAAGCCGTCTGGCAGAACATAGCCAAGAAATATTAAAAAAAAAACAGTGATGTCATCTCCCCAAAATTTCCATCCTAATGTCCAACTAGTCACCAACGAGCCAACGTGCCAACAAATCTGAAGACGATTCAATTTGTTGCCCGACAGTGTATTAGCCAAATTGACTATCTATCGGAAACAGAGCGGATTGGGACGACCACCGTTACACTGGCCCTGTTCACCGTTTGCAAATTGCAATCCCGGCATTTTCAATTGTACGCCTTTTCGTGTCCAACAGTGTAATAAAACCCGAACTTGCCAGCATTAAAATGAACTGTAGTGCACAGTTGGTAAGGTTTGATTTTAATTGAAGAGTAAAGTTTTCAATTTGATAAAGTGAAAACATTTTGGGTTCATGTTGAGGCGACCATAGGCGGTTCTTGTGATAGCTTTACTCATTTCAATGTGGTTGGATCAGCTGTTTTGTACTTACTGATGGTAGGTAAACTGCTCCAGTTTATTGAGAATGTAGAGTATCTTTTTTAGACTTCAGAAAAAAGAACCTTACTTTACTAGATAATATGTAGTAAGAGTAATGTTAGTTTTAAACTTAATGGCGGTTTATAACACTGTAAATTACATTATACTGTAGGAATTTCATGTGACAGTAGAATGGTGTGGTCCTGCTCGGAGAGCAGTAGAATTTACAGTCACCAATCAGGTTTCGATCGAGATGTTCGTTTAGTCTAGATTACACTTTACTTATTCGAGGATTATTGGACTTGAACTTACTGTAAATAGATTTCTGAATGTATTCCCGTGATACTACAGAGAAACAAATTACTTAGAAAGTTATAAGTTCATGACTTATAGTATTCTTGCCAAAAATAATGTTAAAAGGACTACAAAACATTCAATGACAAATCCCGCCCTTGAGTGGGGTGGGAAATAGTGTCAGACTCTTACTGACTAAAAACCTACCTTGTTCCAATTATTCTCTTCGTCCCTGGGCCCCGGGTGACATTTTCACATAACCTTTGGCCCCAGTAGGCTTCGGCCCTGCTGGGCCCCTACAGTTTGCTGACAACTCCTTGAGGCGTGCGGGAACAGTGCGCGGCCGCAGACGACTTGAGCTCGGACCGGTCTGTTACCGGACGGACGGACAGTGAGCTACCCATTGCCCGCCGTCCTCACGGCCCAGCAGCCGCGGGGATTCCGATTCCGATCCTAATTTCCAGAAAACGTAGGCGCGGGCTTGCGGACGGCGAGCTATGGGTAGCTCGCTGTCCGACCGTCCGGTAACCCACCGGACCAAACCCGGGTTGTCAACGGCGCGCACTGTTCCCGCGCGCCTCAAGGAGTTGTCAGCAAACTGTAGGGGCCAGCCTGCTAGCTGCAGGCAGGCAGGGTCGAAGCCTACTAGGGCCAAGGGTTTGCTTCCGAAAGGAAAGCCCGGCCCTGGTATCTAAGGCCACGAAGGAACGGGGTGGGTTTTTATTCAGTAAGAGTCTGACACTATCGATGCGACCGCCTGCCACTCCTCCTCGCTCCGGAGCATGGCTTGAATCAAGCCTCGGCGGGAGAGATCACCGCCGCCGATCGCCCCCACGAAAACACGATGCTCTTCCCAAGCGGTTCACACCTCGACTGTGTGCTCTACCGTGTCCTCCGGGCAGTCCGCACAGTGGCAACACCCGGGCGTCGTCTCCGCACGAATCTTGTACAGGTACGTCCCAAACTT
Organism: Leucania comma; assembly: GCA_958295575.1. NCBI lineage: Eukaryota > Metazoa > Arthropoda > Insecta > Lepidoptera > Noctuidae > Leucania > Leucania comma. The sequence goes on along the minus strand of OY282482.1, from coordinate 8,337,660 downwards.
GCCGTGTTCGGTAAGTACCTGCGCCAAACGGAAGGTGACGACGCCGTGAGGCCTTTCCAGGAACGCCTCAAAGAGGGGCATTACCACCTCGATCGTGGCGTGCCCAGCAGGGGGTTGCGACAGTCGCTCTCGCCATTTTACCGTGAGATCCCATCGGAACTCTGTCTGCCATGCCGCAACTTATTGCGGCATGCTTGAGTGGATCGAGCTTTAGGCAGTTGTCCCACCGGCAACGATGAACGAGTAGCGAGTAGCTACAATGTACAAACGAGTTGGCGAGCCGCGGGTAGCGAGTGTGTAGTTCCGACAGCTCGGTTATAAGCGAGTGTGCGAGTGAGACGAGCGATTACTCGCATCACTCGCTCGCGGCGGCCAAGCGAACAGTTTGTGTGAGTTTGCTCTCTCGGCGTGAGTTTTGATCGCTGAACGAGTATCGCTGAGCGAGTATTATCTATCATAGCTCTTATCGCCCAGCGATAAACTAGTGAAGCGAGTCCTCGCCGGCAGTGTGAACAGTCAGCGATCAACTATTTATATATGCATCTCTTTTGTTTACAAGGTATGTATATGTATTGAACGTTTCTTGCGTGATAAAATAGCCGATAGTTAGTCGTTTTCTCGCCGCCGGTGGGACAACTGCCTTATGATCACCATTAAGGTTATCACTGCATCAAACCATCATTGAAATCGAATAATGTTAACGATGTACGCTGCTGACTAATTGGGAAGTTTTTATAGAGGTTTGAGCATAAACTTGCTTGTTAGAACATTGCTCCCTTTGCGTACCACTGAACTAGTTTTGATTTTAACATCCTTTTAATTTTTATATAGGTCGCGCGATAATTAAAGATCGCTCGGCAAAAGTAGAAGGGGCATATCATGCGTAGAATTCAGCTATTGTTCACATGCGCCGATTGCCCCCACTTTTTTCATCGAGAAATCTTAAATCACCGTGCGTCCTACATTATCAGTTAAATTATGATTGCTCTCTTATCATCTCAATCAGAAAATTATTATGCAAGTCGTGCTATAATAATTTTCTGATTCGATTCGATTTTTTTTCCATCACTACTTTGCTCACCATTTTTTTATACGAAGTGGACGGCCAAATCTTTTCGTTCACAGAGGTTTTATTGTACATATCAGTAGCAGCAAACATTGCAATTAGATTTTACTAACTTTGCAAAGCGGTGCATCTCTGATGGAATGTCTTTGGGATGACGGGTGTTTACGATGACCTGACGTTGGGTTGATTAGAATTCGAGTACGTAAGTCACCAGGCGACTAAGGGTAAGAACTCACTAAGCGGTCTTCACCCGCACCCGCCGGTATAGAGGAAGCAGCTATTTATTAAAAACTTAAAAGACGGCAGACTTCCCCGGTTACGCAACTGTCACGGTTGTAATTTCCAAGCGCTAGCCTGGCAGCCGATCATCGCTAGTCACAGCGCGGACACACGCCAACCGACCGCAGATCAGCGAGAGCCACGAACAACCCGCGTAAAGTGCTTTTATTGTTTAGATATATATCTGCACTACAGAAGCCGCGGGCTGGTAACCGTGGCGGCCGCTGGTGAAAACTGCTTCGTGAGTTCTCTCCCTTAAGTTTCAGTGAAGCACGGCACATCAAAATCAATCAGTGAGGAAAATTGGATAATAATGTTCAATTAATTTCTCAGTGCAGTGGACTGAAGAGATAATATAAACCGATAATTTAGTACTGCATAGTAATTTTGCGAACGTCGATCAAGAAAGACAACTTAAACCTAAGCTCACTATCCATGGCCACTTTTAAAATTGCCGTATAATTTGGTTCAGAAAATAATGTTAATTTAGGCCCGAAACAGGAATAATAAATGAAGGTGGTAGCCGAATGCGTGTTAATTTGAAGCAGTCTTTTCGAAATATCATTGTTTATTTATTTATTTATTTATTTATTTATTATATGCTTTATTGTACACCATAACATGAACAAAAACAAGGAATTAAAACTAAAACACACATATACAATGGGCGGCCTTATCGCACTCTGCGATCTCTACCAGGCAACCTGGGATGGACAGTAATTGCCTGGACAAGAAATGGGGCTGTCATTGGTGTGACAATAACAGTGATATACATATTTATATTACAATAGATACATAGATATATACATATATTTTATAATAAATACATACATATTGAACAATACATAAAACATGACGACTAACAACATTCACAGCGACAGGTAATGTTCCCTAACGAGTCTTTTAAAAACAGGCAATGATTGAGCGCGTTTAATTGTGTCTGGCAATTCATTCCACAGACGAGCAGCTTGAACAGTAAATGATTTGTCAAAGAAAGTCGTGGAATGTATTGGCATTTTAAGTCGCAAGTTCTCTGACGACCTGAGAAACTTAGAGTGAGAATTGCAGAGAAATTCAAAACGTTTTTTAAGGTAAAGGGGCGAAAAAGGGGAAAAGAGAATATTATATAGAAGGGAAAGTATATGAGCATTCCGGCGAAGGCGAATTGGCAACCACTTGAGCTTCACACGGAATTCGGAAACGTGGTCATATTTGCGTAAACCAAATATGAATCTTATACAAAAATTTTGAAGCCGCTCAAGTTTATCCAGTTGTTCCTGAGTGAGATCAAGATAGCTGGCATCAGCATAATCAAGGATGGGAAGAAGAAGTGACTGTGCAAGCGCAATCTTGGTGGCAGTCGGCAGAAAATTTCGGAGTCTTCTCAAAGATGCAGCAGATGCAAATAACTTACGGCTGACTTCTTGTAGCTGGGCAGTCCAAGAAAAGTTCTTATCAATAAATATCCCCAAGTTTTTAACTTTATCACTAAAGGGAATCGTGGAATTGTCAAAAGTAACTTGGGGAAGAGTCGACCAGTCGATCTTAGAAACCATCCTAGGACTGCCCACCACTATCACCTGTGTCTTTGTAGGGTTGACCGTAAGACCATACTTCTTGCTCCAATCGCATATGCGGGCCAAATCACGGTTGATAGTGATGATAGCCTCAGACAGATTATTAAGAGGTGCCCACGAGTAAATTTGAAGATCGTCTGCATACAGATGGTAGGAAGAAATTAGTTCATCGGAAATTGAGTTTATAAAAACTGCGAAAAGTAAAGGGGATAACACGCCACCCTGCGGCACCCCGGCAGTAGTACCACACCAGGAAGACAAGGACTCTCCGATGCAAATACGTTGCCGGCGACCGAGCAGGTAACTACGAAACCAGTCAATCACCGATGGAGATATATTAAGAGAGCGTAGAATACCAAGCAATACATCGTAATCAACAGTATTAAAGGCATTACTGAAATCCAGCAATGCTAAAACCGTTAGATTACTTTTTTCCAAGGCTGATCTAATATCATCCGTAATATTAAGAAGGGCTGTAGTCGTGCTATGACCAGGTCGGAAGCCGGACTGAAAGGGATTAAGGAGGCTATGTTTGTAAAGGAAAGTACTAAATTGGTCGTGGATTAACCGTTCGAGGACTTTGGAAAGGAAAGGTAGAACGGATATTGGACGGTATTCAGAAAAGGATGTGGGATTGGATTTTTTTGGTAAAGGAATAATTTGTGCATCTTTCCATGAACATGGAAAGACTCCACTAGACGCAGAAAAGTTGAGGATGTGGCTAATTACGGGAAGGATTACGTCCAGCACCGGTAGTAACATTTTACGGCTGATACAGTCGGTACCTACAGCATTGGAAGTAATTGATAGAATGCTCTTCTTAACATCACATGCGGAGAATTCACTAAAAATAAATGGAGAATAACTGGGAGTCGGAAGAGAAGAAAGATGATCCAATGTATTAAATTTCACGGTCCTATCAAAATTAGACGAAGCTGTAAAAATTTTTTTTTTTCTCATTGTTTTTTTTTTTTATGAAATTTAATAAAGGAATTTTCGAGTACTAGGGATCTAAAGAGACGCAGAGGGTTATCAAAGCATTTTTTTTTAATAAATATAATTCGTAATTCGATTAAAGTTCCATGGAATGGAATTTTAATCGGAATGGAATGGAGCTTAAGATTAAATAGACCACTTAAAAAAAAGTAAAAAAAAATTTTGTCCATGTAATGAATTTTTTGAGGCTTTTTTAGTATGTCGGGTCAGAATGGAAGAAAAAACCGTGTTTCGCTGACCCTAAATAACCCGAAAAATAACAGGATAATGATGTTTTTTTTTTAATTCTTCTCAATAAACTCTTGTAATTATACCAAAATACATTGCAAGTTAAAAAAAATCATGTAACAAATACGGCGTGTGGAGTAGTCGCTCTTCTTCCTCTGATAAAGCGAATTTAGAAAGACATCAATTTAGAGATTTATTTTATCCGTAGTACCGACTTCGACTTTAGAACGACAGATTATTAATCCTTCTAGATTATGGGGGAACGGCAGAGATGTCGGCTTACAATGTTGCCAGCTAAAACATTTTTCATAAAGCCGGATTTAGGCTTTTTGGAGGTAAGTACTATTCGAATAGGTAATCTTTATTGATTGTAGGTAATGTTATGGACCAAAAGTTCTGTCAGTTTGGTAGTTACTAACATGTTACTAACTAATTGCACCGGACGGCGAGCAATGGGTAGCTCGCCGTCCGACCGTCCGGTAGCCGTCCAGACCAAGCACAAGTCGTCGACGGCGTGTATTGTTCTACGCTTCAAAGAGTTGTCAGCAAACCGTAGGGGCCCAGCAGAGTCGAAGCCTACTGGGGCCAAGGGTCTGCTTCTGAGAGGAAGAATCGGCCCTGGTATGAAAGGCAACGAAGGAACAGGAGTGGGTTTTTAGTCAGAAAAAGTCTGACACACCCTTGCGCTCCGCCCAAAGGTGGGAAATGATATTAGATGATTTTCCTAGCTGTAAAAAAAAAAATGTTTGAAAGGGTTACCGCGGCCCTGGAACGCGAAGAGCAACTGAAGGAACACAATTAAATTGAAAGTCATTTATTTTCTCTTCACAATAAGGGTTTTCTTAAAAATGTATCAATGTTTATGACTTATGGTATTTAAATTAAAGCTTTTTAATTAGTCTATTTTGTATTCCACTGCTGGGCAAAGGCCTCCTCTTTCTTCTTCCAAAGCTCACTGTCCTGGGTTTTTTTTTTTGATTCAATGACAAATCCCGCCCTTGGGCGGAGCGGGAAATAGTGTCAGACTCTTACTGACTAAAAACCTACCCTGTTCCTTCCCTGTCTTGGTTCCAGGACCCTGGTATGCATTTTCATAGCTTCCCAGAGCCCCAGACTAGGCCTCGACCCTACTGGGCCCCTACGGTTTGCTGACAACTCCTTGAGGCACACGGGAACAGTGCGCGCCGTAAACGACTTGGGCTCGGTCCGGTCTGTTACCGGAGAAGCGGACAGCGAGCTACCCATTGCCCGCCGTCCGCAAGCCCGCGCCTACGGTGGCCGGAAATTTGGATCGGAATTACGGTGGCGGCTGCGGCGTGAGCGCCGTTGCCTGATACGGTCAGCCTCCTCCTTTGCTAGCATTACTGCTTCGCAGAAGGAGGCGACCGCCTGCCACTCCTCCTCGCTCCGGAGCATGGCTTGAACCAAGCCCCGGCGCGAGAGATCGCCGCCGATTGCCCCCACGAGGACACGGCGATGCTCTTCCCAAGCGGGGCACACCTCTACCGTGTGCTCCACCGTGTCCACCGGGCGTTCCGCACAGTGACGACACCCGGGCGTCACCTCCGCACGGATCTTGTACAGGTACGGCCCGAACTTGCCATGTTCGGTTAGTACCTGCCACGCCTCAAAGAGGGGCCTTACCGCCTCGATCGTGGCGTGCCCAGCACAGGGTTGCGACAGTCGTTTCTCGCCATTTCACCATGAGATCTCGCCGGAACTCTGTCCGCCAAGCCGCGACTTATCGCGGCAGCGGGGTTTCGCCCCGGCGTTGCATCTCCACGCGCAGATGGTGCATGCGTGCAAGGACTTCACTGTCCTGGGTGACTCTGGCAAAGTATTAAGTATTCTGGTAAGTTATTATTATTATTAAATTCTCATGATCAGATCGTCCATCGTCACATCACCTTCTCCGCGGTCGACCGGTCGTGTTTTCTTGGTCACCAGAGCAAAAAAACAATAGTAAATCATAGACGACCTTGACTGAGATCATTCATAGTAAAATGCTTGGGAACGCCATAATCATGGTAGTTAGTCCCCTCTTTGAGGAGAGGCAAAGTGGAAAAATATCACGGCGTAACCCATGCGGCCTTCCGCATAACGTAGGTCCTGCACCGGATTGCTAAAGAAACGTCTAAGTTAAACCACTGTATGGAGAGTCCACGATGGGTTTCCGGGCCCTGGTACAGGTCATGGTCCAGAGCGAGGAGGAATGGCAGATGGTCGCCTCCATCTGCGGAGCAGTAATGTTAACGAAGGAGGTGATCGCACGCGTGAGCCACCGGGATCCTGACCCCGATTTCCAGGCACCGCAGGCCTGGGCTTGAGGCCTCGATGAAGATATCAGCAGAATCTTAGGCGCCCAGCAGGATCGAATCGAATCGGGACCATGGGTTGTGCGAAAGAGAAACCTGGGTACCAAGAATAAAGGCAAAGAAGGAACGTAAGAGTGAGTTTTAGTCAGTAAAAGTAAGACATGCCTCAACCCTAGAGTGGGAAAAGACATTGAATGATTTAAAACTAACTAACATATAAACAATTCATATTTAATTAGAATAATTAGTCTAACAGCGAGCGAAGCGAGTTTGGAATTTCAGGACACTCCGATACGAACAGGTCAGGTTAGAAGGGGATTACGGTGGCTAGAATGAGCAAGCAAAAAGAAAGAGAGAGAGGGAGAACGAAACTACTCCACAATATACACACATACCTTAATACTTTGCTACATATGAATAAGTAAAGGTAAACAAGAATCGCAAAAGATCCCACTTGTAAAGAGAATTTTGCTGTCCTTCTGTTTCACAAACTCCTTTAGAAAATACCGGGTATTGAATGAACAATTCATTGCGTTCACCTGACTTACAACTTTGTCCGTGTAACTACGATGAAAGTGGAAAACTATTTCTCCATTATAGACTTTATTTCAAAGGATCAAAAGTTAAAATTGCTTGACGTTTGAAATGTGATTTAGATGTTGGACTTTTGAGGGAAAATAATGTTAGAGAACAGTCTTACATCTATGTGAGTAGTAGATCTCTCGTTTGCTGGTAAATTCATTTTGATAAATGGAAAGTTACGTAATGTATCATCAAAGATGCGCCTGACCACCGTTAGGTTTATTTTTGCTTGCACTCGAAAAGAAAACTTTAAAGGATTTGGTTTGGAGCGGCGCCGCAGGATTCAAGTGAATTTTTTTTAAAGTGATCAGGCAAAAATAACCGCGATACTACCTGAGGCTACCGACTTCTAATTATACATTTAATTTTTTATGTTGTACTTACAAAAATCTATAGGTTGTCTACGGTCAGCCAGTGACAGTGAAGTTGCTTAATATTATGACAAATATTGATTGTTGAATAATATTTAAAAGCACATGACGTATTCCTCAATCTGGAAATACATAAAAAACTCTTTTACAAAAGCATATTGCATTTTTGATGCCTATACGAATGACAGAATACCCATGATGACTCTCTACACATTCCTTTAGAATTGACAAATGAAATGTACTATCAAAGACACTTCTGCCTGAACACCGCTAAGTTCATTTTTGCTTGCACTTGAAACGAAATCCTCAAAGAGTTTGGTTTGGCGTCGCGCGAGGGATTTAAGCAATTTTTTTTTTAAGTGAATAGGCAGAAATGACCGCGCCATGGTACGTAATGGGACTACCACGTGTTTGTAACTAAATCCAACATAAAAATGATCACAAACATCTCCCACTTTAACAACCCCTTTTTATTCAAAGTTTACACAGTCTATCTTAAGGTTATCTAGTAGATGTCGCTGTCAGCAATAATTCCGCCATTGCTCCCATCGATTTAATTTGTTTTAGTTTTTTTCCATTTTAGAAACCTACAAGAGTGAATAGGCTCTTAATAAACTAGTACGATTCACAATCAACGATTGAATCACTGCTTACCATCAGGAGGCTTACTCTTGAATTTAATTCCGATCGGTCGACATTGGATTTGTGTCGTTTTGTACTATTGAATTCGATGCTAGCGCCAAATTGGTTTAAAATTGCGTGACCACCCGCCAAGCCCAATTCCGATTTCATACAGTTTTCCAAAATGGTCACGTAATTTTGGCGCTAACTCAGTCTAGCACAAGTTTATACAAACAATGAAGTTTATTCTATTCTATTAAACAAAGATATCGCTGAATTGAACCTCCTCCTTTTACGAAATCGGATAAAAAGAATCAATCAACAAAACTTCTCGCAGAAAACCTTATTCACCGAAGAATATCGAGTTCAAAAGCACGATATATCAAAGGAAACCTATTTGCATACATAGGTTGTGCCCTCTTAACCTTGGAAACGAGACGGTGATCGGAAATTCGATCAGAAACCTTTCTCTTTGATGTTAGTCATACTATGAGCTGTGATAGAGCTAGCTTTTTTACGTGGGACAGCATTAAGTAACGTATCCCAGTCTTACTGGAGCCGGAGGAAGTGTCAGACTTTTTTGACTAAAACCTACAGAGTTTCTTCAGTTATCTTTTTTTTTTGCAAGAGCTGCAGTTACTCCGAACAATCAACAGCCCGGGCGATATTTTCTTTAACATAACACGGCCAAAGGCCAATTATATTAAATAAAATTATACACAAAATAATAGACATCTCTTTGAAGCGCGCGTGGAACACGATCGCGGCTTCCACCCTGGTTTGATCCTTAGGGCCGACGCTGCGTAAAGCGAAAACACGCATCGTTCACGCACGTCGCGTGTCCACGCACGTATTCACGCGCGGACACACGGACGGATTCCGTGGAACCGCAACGGGTCCCGTCGCGGACGCAGTCCCAACGTAATGTCACTAATTCAACTTTCACAATGTGCATGTACAGTCGTGTAGATGTAGAACTTAATATATTATTACGAAGCAAAACGTCGACGACTAGCAAAAAAAAAAACGGCAACCAGTAAGTGTTTATTGAATCTAGGTGGCTGTGTGGAGAATTTGTTACAAAGTTCAGTAAATTATGAGAAAATGAAAACTCTACAAATATTTTATAATTGCAGTACAGCCTAGGTCTATGACGAATTCGTATCACGTAGCGATGTCGACTAGTTCGCGCGTGTTACCGCGCGGGCGTGCATCACACGGAGGCGTGCACCGGGCCTTGCCGAAGCGAGGAAGAGTAGCAGGCTGTCACCTTGTTCTGCGAAGCAGCGATACTAGCAAAGATGGAGGCCGCACGCGTGATTGATCGGCCCTCACGCCCCAGCCGCCGCAGGAATTCCGATCTCAATTTCCGTCCACCAACAGCGCAGGTTTGTTGAGGGTGGTCTAATAACCGTCCGAACAAGGCCCAAGTCGTCAACGACGCATATGATTCCATCGCCTCAATGAGATGTCAGGAAACCATAGGGGTCGAAGCCTACTGGGGCTATGGGTAATATGTAATTGAACTCCAGGGCCCTGAAATGAAGGCAAAAAAGAAACTGGGATTTTTTAGTCAGTATAAGTCTGTGATTACATTGGATGATTTTCCCATCTAAAAAAAGAATCTGTTGCATCAGTCCTTTGTGTTCCAGGGCCACGAAAATGCTATTAACCAATCTTGTAGCCTATAAAGAACTTGAGGCTGAAAGACGGGTGTCTTTCAGCCAAAATTGTGATTCAGTATTGTTAATAAACATCGCGAGCTTATGTCACATGCAAGTTACTTGCATTTACTAGTCTGTGTATACCTCGCTCTAGTTGAAATTGACAGCTATATACACAAAAGCTGCCACGCGTGAATCGGACACGTTTGTCGGTATTGAAATCCTTGCATTGTATGAAATTCAGTTCTGAAATGTATTTTGAAACTACTTTAGAGGAACGTAGGGAAACGTGTGTTATTTCATGTGAATAATGCTTATTTTGATGCAATGCGAAATGTTGAAATATTCGCTTCAATACTACGTAAATGTGTTTTGTGTGGGCAGCAGTTCCTTTTGTGAAACAACAAGGGGAAAGCATGAGGGAGGAGCAATCCTCCTCCACCTTAGGCATGGGATTGCGGACGGTGAACAACTGGTAGCTCACCGTCCAATAAGGACCGCGCCTCACAGAGTTATCTGCATAATGAACGAGGCCTGTTAGTCAATGCCAGCAAGGGCTGTGGGATTTTTCGAAAGAGTAATAGCAGTGCTAAAAATCAAAGCGGGTTTTACTCAGTATATAGTGTGTTGGGGTAAGACCGACGCTGGGGTAAGAACATATAAATCAAATATTTCACTTATTTCGCTATATATTTTAATAGTAGCTACATTGTACGGCGGCACATCATTATGACGTGGCATGCAATGTGGATAGCATTAAAAATAAAGCTAATTAAGTGATATATTTATACGTTATTACCCCAGCATCGATCTTACCCCAACGCACCTTAAGGCTACCTGTCCACAGGAGTGGAGCGAGGCAGTGGAACGGAGCAAAGGAGTAATGCGGAGCGGAGTTGCGGACTTTACCTGTGTACCAGAGTGGAGCGAGGCTGTGGAGCGGAATGAGAAAGTAATACGGAGCAGATTCTCATTCTGCTTCCCCGCTCCGTTGCCTCACTCCGCTTCCCAGTTTTTTTTAAACTAGTTCGTAATTCCTGTCCACTGAAGAGGAGCGGAGATTTTGAACAATCCTATTGGTTAATATTTCTCCATTTCTCCGCTCCGCAGCCTCGCTCCGCTTCTGTGGATAGACAGGCTAAGGCTGCCTGTACCAGAGCGAAGCGAGGCTGCGGAGAGTTGCAGACTGTTTTATTTATTTATTTATATATTATTTATTGTACACCGCATAAAACCAAATACAGGACAAACATTATTATAAATAAGGGTACAATGGGCGGTCTTATCGCATAGGGCGATTTCTTACAGACAACCTTTGGATGGATTGAGTGAAAGGAAATAGATTCAGGGTTGTCAGTGTACAAACATCAGAAATAATACTAATAAAACATAATAATCCGAATACATACATACAATACCAAATAATATGCTAATAAATATCAAAAATATATAATCGAGTCAGGAGAAGAAAAAGGAAAGTGAAAGGTAATGTACCTTCACCAATTTTTTAAACGTTGAAAGCGTTTGAGCACGCCTCACTTCAATAGGCAACACATTCCACAAACGTGCAGCTTGAATCGTGAATGATTTGTCAACGAAGGACACTCGCATTCCACTGAATGCGCGTGAATACTCAGCAATAGTTTTGTTATAGCGCCCGCACTCGTTTCTCCTCTCCACTTCCCCACTCCACTTCCCGTCTCTGCGTCCCCGCTTCACTAACTGCTTCGTTGCTCTGTACTGCTTCCCAGTCTTGTATGAATTTTTAAACTAGTTCGTACTCCCTGCCCACTGAAGAGGAGCAGAAATGTTGTGCAATCCTATTGGTTAATATTTCTCCACTTCTCTGTTCCGCAGCTACGCTCCGTTTCGGTAGACAGACAGCAATTTACCAAGTCAGCTGGTGAAAACTATTAGCCAAATATTAACGCCAAAGATATTGAAATATGATCGCAAGAGATAACAATGTTGTTTTCACAGTCTTGCATGAAACGATGCCTTCTCATAACAGCATAGAAATCATCAACTCTGTTTTTGGCAAACATGCTACACGCGCAACACCATCAGGGCAGATTGAGCATGGCCCGGATCGCATTAAAGTTTTGTACACGAAGAGTTTAATTGTAAGTACTCTTCGTGTACCATCAAAAACACTTCCGCCTGATCACCGTTAAGTTCATTTTTGCTTAAACTCGAAACGAAAACTTCAAAAGGTTTGGTTTGGCGTCATGCCGCAGGATTCAAGCGCAATTTTTTTAAGTGATCAGGCAGAAATGACCGTGATGGTACTTGAACAGTATTACAAGTACTCTGCGTGTACTGTAATAAAGTTGCCCAGTGTATAACGTCTGACAATATGCTATAAACAGAGTGTCTTTAGCCTGTTTTGAACGGTGGTCGCCTCCTTCTGCGAAGCAGTAATGCTAGCAAAGGAGGAGGCCGACCGCATCAGGCAAAGGCAACGAGGCGCTCGCCCCAGCCACCGCCGGATTCCGATGCCGATTTCCGGCCACCGTAGGCGCGGGTTTGCGGACGGCTTGCAATGGGTAGCACGCTGTCCGATCGTCCGGCAACCGACCGGACCGAGCCCAAGTCGTCGATGGCGCGTTCTGTTCTCGCGCGCCTAAAGGAGCTGTCAGCAAACCGTAGAGGCCCAGCCTGCTGGCTGCAAGCCTGCTGGGGTCATGGGTCAGCTTCCGAAAGGAATACCCGGCCCCGGCACGATAGGCAACGAAGGAACAGGGTATGTTTTTACTCAGTAAGAGTCTGACACTATTTCCCGCTCCGCCCAAGGGCGGGATTTGTCATTGGATGATTTTACGTACCATAAAAAAAGCCTGTTGTGAACAAAACGCAAAACGCCTTGCATCTTACCTTTACACGCAATACTTCGTTTTTGCCTCTGCTCTGCTATCAACTATAAAGAATGAAAAAAAAACCATAGAGTGCCTACATTTTTAATCAAAACAAAGCCTCCCACAGATTCCAGAGTAATAGCTACTAAAAGGTTCTATCAAACGACACAGCACAGCGGTTAATCTCGAGTAATGAACGGTTTGTATGCACGGCGTTCGTGCGATCTAATCAGGCTCCATTGCTACCCGATATACCCCGTTTTACACGCCTTTCGAGTATAGACGTACCTAAATATCTACACTAGGCTACACAAAAGTTTACGCTTTGGGTTCACTTACACTAAAAGCCAGTTTTGTTTTGAGAATTTGGAGTTTAAAGCGACAATTCCTATTTGGAATTTGAGGTAATAATACGGAACAAGAAGTAAAGATCAGACAGGTGTTGTATCTAGTCCTGGTTTACCTGGATTACCCGTCGATGTCATAGTAAGTTAGTATGTTGTTACAGGCTCCAATGGGTCGGAAATGTCGTAAATTACGCTTTAGTGCCCAAATATCTGACCCTAAAATACTCATGTCTCTTGACTAGCCTAGGTACGACCGCCGTATATTCGTAAACTGCCGACCCCAACTATCAGCCACGGTAGACGCAAGCTTGCGGACGTCGAACTATGAGTAGCTCGCCGTTCGGCAGTCCGGTAATCGACTTGACGAGATGCTGAGATGTTGGCAAAACCGTAGAAGCCCAGTAGGGTCGAAGCCTACTGGGGCCATGGTTTGTGCGAAAGAGAACCACGGGGCCCTGGAACGAAGGCAAAGAAGAGCATAAGAGTGAGGTTTTTCAATAGTAGACGTTTTCGTCTGAAATTAAATTTCTCCTTCTTTGCCTTCGTTGCCTTCGAAAACAATTACAATTCTCATTTAATAAAAATGCAATGTAGGTAATATACACCGATAAAATTTACATGAAACACTATCGATTTATAAAGATAAATTTAAAAAATAAAGTACTTTTTTTCTAAAACTCGAATTAATGTAGGCATGTACGAAATTAATTTCTTTAAGTAAACGAGTTAATGACCATGTAAGGAGTTGTCGGTCGTTACGTACTAACTATCTACAGTTCATCGAACTCAATCAGCTGACGTTTACGTAAAGAAATTAATTTCTTACATGCGAAGATTAATTCGAGTTTAAAATAAAAATACTTTATTTTTCATTTTTACCTTTACAAATCGATAGGGTACCGAATGGACCATCCGCGGGATTAAAACGACCAAAATTTAACGGTGTATAGTGAAATTCAATCTAGCATAGTTTGTAATAAACGATAAACGCTTTTAAGCTGTCTTTTTATAACTCAGAAAGAAAGAAAAATATTTTATTTGACACATAACAATACATCACAATACATAATAATATAGACACACACAATGCAGAAACAACATAGACACTTAAGATTAAAAAAAAGGAAAAAAAAAAACTTCAAAGATTTTTACTATAAATTTTGAATATCACAGGCTGGTTTTAGTATAACTTTGAAATTAAAAAAATAAATTGTTTCAGGGCTCTAAGCGCTATATCAATAACGAGATTTTGTAAGAAAAATAAATTCATAAAGTACCTAGCAACCTAATATTTTTACATTTTCAGTGGAATAACAAGTATTGGATGTTTAAAATTCAAAGAACGGAGCCTCTAACATAAAAATCACAACCGCTTTTATTCTTACTTTGCAAATGAATTGATTTTATAAAGTTTAATATTGTCTGTTTGCAGACTGGGAGAGAAAAAAATAAATTTGTTGCCGACCGCGTTCTCAGCTAAAATGGCACATGGCCTTTTGATATTTTACAGCATGCATTTTGTACAGTGTTCGCAGGAATTGCAAGACTTGGTTCCGCAATCTCTTTTCCATCATCGGACAACCCAACATGCGGCCGGCAACGGCGCTCACGCCGCAGCCGCCGCCGTAATTCCGATCCAAATTTCCGGCCACCGTAGGATCCGTTTGTCCGGTAACAGACCGGACCGATCCCAAGTCGTTTACGGCGCGCACTGTTCCCGTGCGCCTCAAGGAGTTGTCAGCAAACCGTAGGGGCCCAGTAGGGTCGAGGCCTAGTCTGGGGCTCTGGGAAGGTATGAAAATGCATACCAGGGCCCTGGAACCAAGGCAGGGAAGGAACAGGGTAGGTTTCAGAGTCTGACACTATTTCCCGCCCCACCCAAGGGCGGGATTTGTCATTGGATGATTTTACCTACCAAAAAAAAAAAACCCAACATGCGGCAAGTATTCACCTTTACATTGTTGAAACCTCTATGGTTTAGACCTGGAACAATTTGCCTGCTACGGTCTTCCCGTCCGATTATAATAGAGCTTTTCAAGGCCTCGCGCAGTCTGTTAAGGTTTCCCAATCCAACCCATAATTAACAATATTATATTGATTACATAGATTTCTCTAAAATGCATAGTCATCACTTTAAAGCTGAAACAATTTGCTTACTGCATACTCTCATCTGTAAATTACTTCATATATATTTTTGATAAAATGGATCAAAGAGTTCAAGTAGACGCTGTATATACGGACTTTCAGAAGGCATTTGACAAGGTGGATTATTCCCTGCTTTTAGAAAAAATAGCCTTCAATGGTATTCGAGGTAATTTGACTCAAAGAACTGTAGTTAACGGTTATGAGTCAGAACCAGTGGTTGTTAAGTCTGGGGTTCCACAAGGTTCCATTTTAGGTCCCCTTCTTTTTATTATATATATTAATGATATTAAAAGCTGCTTTATAAACTCAAATTTTCTAATGTACGCAGATGACATTAAAGTTTACAGGTCATGTAAAAATATACAAGACTGCGAGCTCTTGCAAGATGATTTGGATAGGCTTTATGATTATTGCACTAAAAATAAGCTTTTTCTTAGTCTTCCAAAATGTCACACAATTTCATTTACTAAAAATAAGAAAATAATACATTACAATTATGTTATTAATAGTACACGCTTGGGCAGTGCTGCAGCCGTCCGAGACTTGGGTGTCACATTAGACTCACGTTTGCATTTTGACATCCATGTTGACAACATAGTGAATAAGGCGTATCGGATGTATGGGTTCGTCATGAGATCATCTAGTGACTTTGTGCGGCCCTCTACGTTCTTATTGTTATACAAAACTTTGGTACGATCCCAGTTAGAATATGCCATCCAAATCTGGAACCCTTTCTACGAAAAATATTGCTTAAGGTTGGAAATGGTACAAAAAAAGTTTATGCGGTCTATGAACTATAAATGCTTTAATTCAAAGGTTCCATACGTGCAGTTACTGAAGCGATACGGAGTTCTAAGTTTGGAGTCCAGGAGACAGCTTCTGAGTGTAATGACACTACATGGGTTATGTAACAATAAATTCGATTGTATTGAACTTACTAATCAGATATGTTATAGAGTGCCCAGAACTGTTATACAACGAGGGGTGCGCGTACCTCGACTATTTCATACTGGTATGTGTAAAAATAACACTCATTTTATGGAGCTTGACATATTTACTCTCTCTAACCAGTTATTTAAAAAAAAGGCTATAGATATTTTGTCGAAAAAACAATAATATTGATAAAGTTATATTAATTAAATGTAAATTAAGCAAATACTCGTAGATTATATTTAAACTGAATTGAGTAGATTTCAATTATAAAAAAAAAACAAATTAAATGAATTTTATTGAATTGAATTAAATTAAATTGAATTGTTTGGAATTGAATTGAATTTGAAAATAATAGTACAGAATTAATAAAAAAATATTGATGTAAATTAAATGGAATTAATAATAATAGAATTGAATTATATTATATATAACATTAATTAGGAAACAAATTATTTTGTAATACAAAAAGCTTTCGCAGAAGGCAATGTTTTCTGTTAACTCTTACCACACTCCTTCACTTCTCTTATTTTTAAGTTAATATGTGGACATTGGAGTGGGTTACATGTTTGTGCATCTAGTTTTAAGGATTTTCTTGTATTTTCTCTAGCATGTAACTGTTTTTTGTCCCTAATAAAAAAAATAAAAAAAAAAAAAAAAAAATTACAGAAATCGTGGACAAGCTGCTGATCTTGTTTTTTCTTACTTATCTTACAGGCAGCAAAAAGTAACCGTGAATGGGGTGACATCTTCGGGATCACTAGTAAAAATGGACGTGCCTCAGGGTTCAATTCTCGGACCTTTCCTTTTTCTGGTTTATATTAATGACCTTCCTTACATGATTGCTAACTTATCTGATATAATTCTATTCGCTGTGGTCACTTCCCTTATTTTTAAAATAGACAGTAAAGATGTGGATGTCTTGCAGGTTAACGAAATTCTGGCTGTTCCTTTGAAATGGTTCGCAGCTAATAACCACTTACTAAATGCGAACAAAACTAAATGTCTAAAGTTTTCATTACCGAATGTCCCACAAGTTGGCCTCAATATAATCCTTGACGGCAAAAAACTTGACTATAACTTTTTTAGGTATAACTATAGATTCAAAATTGCAATGGGACCCTCACATTAGAACTCTCTCAGGTAGATTAAGCTCAGCTGCGTATGCAGTGAGAAAAATAAGGCAATTGACAGATGTAGCCACAGCTAGGTTAGTTTGTTATGTCTATTTCCACAGTATTATGTCTTATGGCAGTTTATTGTGGGGATCTGCAGCTGATGTAGAATCAATTTTAATTTTGCAAAAGAGAGCGATTCGGGCTATTTACAAAATGGGTCCTCGCGAGTCTTTTAGAAATATATTCAAAGAAATCGATATACTGACTCTGCCTTCACTTTATAATATATCATAGAATTAGATTTTGTATGTTCGTAAAAACTTAGGACTTTTAAAAATTAGAAGCGATTTACATAATATGGATACGCGTAATAAACATGAAATTTTAGTACCCAAATGGAGGTTAGCTAAGACAAGCAAGTCTTTTCTTATTGATAGTGTACGTTTTTATAATAATCTGCATTCATGGCATGCAGGTTTGGTAGTGACTATTTCTGCACGTGTGGCTTGCCTTACTTGTCTATTAACTGCTCCATCTTTGTTTTAACTTCATAATGTATATTGATACTTTTTTTTGCAATGTTTTTTATATTATTTAAACTACCAATTTTACTAGTAATTTATTATTGTATACATCTTTAATTTATTGACAGGTTTATTTTTTATTTTTGTATAGCTTCTTTTATAATGTGAATGTAAGAACACAGTAGACTCCGTAGATTCAATTAATTACAATTCTTATTGTGCTTTTGGGTACAAAGCTGACCGGTCTACATTGTCCTCTCATAGCTATTAATATTGAAGTATTAAAATATTGTAGAAACAATCACTTTTCAAATGAGCAGCAATGGAGTTTCTTGTCGGTTCTTCTCCATAGAAAATGACCAATTGGAACCGTCCGCTAGCTTCTGACGTTTTATAAGTGTCCATGTAGGCCTATTTAAATAAACGATTTTGAGTTTGAGTTTGCTGCGGTCTTCTCGTCAGATTACAAATTATTTAGATTTTAGATGTCTTCAAAGCTAGAGGGAATAGGCAATAGGGAATTAATAAACTGGTGGGGCCCACCGTCAACGATTGCATCACTACTTACTATGAAAACAATTCAATTTGAATTCAGTTACGATTATTTTTCCGAATCGCATAAAGGATGTATTTATCTATATTTATTTTATTTTCATTCATAAAATCTTTAGTCGAGTAATAACGTTTGCTTATCAGAAAGTCTATAATTTAGTTTATTGTAACCAAATTATTTAAATAAACAAAATAAGCGTGCTTCATTGTTGGCGACATGATCGCTTACCATCAGGTGAGATAGAGATCAAATGCGAGCCTATCAATTAATAATAATATTAATAATTCATTTAATTCTTGTTCAGGTAGGGGCCATAGGTTTTAATATAGTTCTTGGTAACCAGTCCCCTTAAGACTCCAAAAACCGTAGCATTATTACAGGGACGTACGAAAAATACAAGTAAATAAGCTCGGTTTTTATTATTTTTGTTTTCCATATATATCGCAATAGTTTTTCACCAACCGGGGGTTGGCCTTGGTTGCACTAGCATAGCGCGTACGCCGTACAGAGATAATTGTCGGTTGGTATCACGTTCCATTAAAAAAATTGTCTCTGCGAGTTGGATTTGGCCCCTCGCACGCCTTCCAAAGGCTTCAGAGTCCTGAGATATTTAAACGCATAATGATTCCAATAAAAGCACACTAGGGAATTATAAGAACTGAGGCAGCACTCAAGGGTACCGTCAGTTCAGTCAAAAATTCGAATAGATTCCTTTCTTTGGATTTAAATGAATTATAATAACGGTCTTCCACCCTGCATGGTATATAAAAGGCGCTGGGAACGAAACCATAGCGCGATTCAGGAAGCCCCGCCCCCCTTGTACAACGCCATCTATCGAGCGTAGTTACACTAAAGTTATTCACCTTTATTTAGCTTTGTACAGGTCAAGTAGAACAACGGGAACATGTATAACGTAAGTTTAAATGAAAGAAAAAGTAAATTTTAGTCAGTTATTTAACAGTGTGAGAAGCCCTCTCACTTCATCCTTTATTTTTTACACAAAACTTTCAATAAAATACACAGTCGTTTGACAATTCATGTACAAAGGCTAGCTTAACTCAACAATGATTTTTCTGCCAGCAAACCTTTGAGTGACAAAGACAGATGACAATCAAGGGTATAATCAAGTGTACAATATAAACCTACATATATAAACATACATAAATAAGTCTAATATATAAAAATATACATAAATACAAGTAAAAACAAATAAATACAAATATTATATCAGTTGTGAAAGGAAGTGCTCTTTAATTTTCCTCTTGAAGGCCTCCAGAGATGGGCTGTCACGAACGGAATGTGGGAAAGAGTTCCAAAGACGCACTGCAGTTACAGAAAAGGAGCCATCATAGCGGCTGGAAGTGTGACGCGGAGTAGGAAGGAGAAGAGAGTTGGTTGTGCGGCAGGGTTTACCCCTCGGGATAAAATCTTAAAGCGTAAAATGTAATTTAATGATTTCCTACCTCAATGTAAGGTAATGAGACTGGTAGTTTTCATTTGCAACCGCAAAACTAAGTTGATTGGATGTGTTTTACTATGGTTTCCGCACGTAATCCTATGCGGACCATTGTACGTAATTGCAAAAGCCTAATTGCTGATTATTAAGGGGATTACATCTCCCAAATCCAAAAAAACACCTAGGTTGTTTGAAGTTTCCTTATGTACGATTACCATATAAAAAATGAAGGGGATACTTAAGGACATTACTAATAAATTGTATTGATTACGTTTCTCAAAAAAATACCCTAACTCTAGAAAAAAATCTGGTAAATAGGCCTTTTTTGAACATTAATTCCATATCTTCTCGAAAACGGCTCTATATTTATACATTGAATTTATACCAAAATATATGTTACGATAAATTGAATAACTTGTATTGATTTTTTTTCGAATTTCATTGAATATCGATAAGTAATCAAGAAAAAACTCGAATCAGTACTAACACCCCGCGCGCAGCACCCCCTGCAATGCCTGTTTAGAGGTCAATTCTTCTCTACTAATGTAGAGGTAAATTCTTGAAGGTCATTGAGCGATGTAATACCCTTAAATTACCCTACTAGTTTTATACTCTTATAAAAACTTCATTTGAAATTATTGCTTCCTTTTTCGTGAATAACTGAAAATATGATTTTGTTGGATACGATTATTCTAGTTAATCGACGGCAGAAATGTAAAACATTAAAAAAAAATATAAAATTCTGATAATGTCGCTTTTGTATATTTACGAAACTGCCTCATTTGTCAAATGAAACTCAATGTGTTTCATTACTTGTCCGAATACTGTTAAACGTATAAGGTAGGTTATGCGAAAAAAAACCAAAACAAAAACATTAGGGTGGTCCTTATTTATTCACAAAAAAAAAATTGAAATTATTTTGTGGCACCCTCGCAAAATGATATACAGGCTTAGAAAGAAACATGATACTTTTTTACCCGACTGCGCCAGAAGGAGGGTTATGTTTTTCGAGAGTATGTATGTATGTATGTAAGTATGTATGTATGTATGTATGTATGTATAATTGTTTGGCACGCTCTGCAGCCTGAACGGCTCGATGGATTTTAGCTTGAGAGGTGTCGTTAGATTCGTATTTACTGTGAGAGTGACACTGGGTATATCAAAATAAAAAAAAAAAACAAAATGGCGGATTTGTAGCGCCAAATTCAAATGTTTGGCACGCTCTGCGACCTGAACGGCTCGATGGATTTTAGTTTGAGAGGTGTCTTTAGATTCGTAATTACTTTGAAAGTGATATCGTAATAAAATAAAACTAAAAAAAATAAAAAATAAAAAACGGTAATTTAAAAAACCCGACTGCTTTTCTGAGCATTCATGAAAAAGCCCTAAAACAAGAAAATCTGGCAGTCGGGACCCATTCTAGAAAGTCAGCCGTCTGGTCAATAGATTGGAGTAATCTGCAATGTAATATAGGTATGTGCTCTCAATTCTAGAATGGGTCCCGACTGCCAGATTTTCTTGTTTTAGGGCTTTTTCATGAATGCTCAGAAAAGCAGTCGGGTTTTTTAGTTTTTTAAATTACCGTTTTTTTTTTAATTTTTTTTTTAGTGTTTAGGGGTCGCGACGGGACTTTAAAACGGGAAAGTAAAAAATAAAGATTTTTTTTAAATAAATTAACACATTTGTTTATAGCAGCGGAAACAAAAAGAAATTAAATGTCAAATTGATTAAAAAGTCAAGTTTAAACATAAAATATACAAGGCAATTAAAAATTACCTAACGAGGGTTTTTTTTTTGTACTGGACTTTAAATTTTGAACTGGTGTCTAAATAAGAAAATTTTCAAGCAACACACAGCATTTGCCATCCAGCGAGTCCTGTGCAGTCTTGCTGTTGTTAGCATTCTAAACAATGTTCGTTTCTCAAGAACTCCTCCTAGGTAAATAATGGTGAGGTTGAGTAGCTCTATATAATCATCTCGAGGCTGAGACTGGTTAAGTTCATTTGCGAAGAAAATCATATCTACGTTTTGAATGAACTAATTCCAGCGAATAAGGATCAGATGTTACTGTTTTGTAATCGGTCTGGTCAATTTTGCTCCAGTAGTTCTTAAACCTTTTGAAAATTAAAATATCAGGTCCACTTGAAGGACCTAGTCCTGTGCTCACGACAGATTCTAACATTATCGCTAGTATATTATGCAAACCAAAGCATTTCTTTCTACGTTTTTTGCTCCAGTGGTAAGCAAAGCTTACGGCCGAAACGGAGCTAATTTGAGCGAGTTGCGGGGCGTGTCCTTGAGAATTTCAGGCAAAAGGGGGGTGACGGAAGTCAAATTGAGAACAAGTGTTCGTTAACGTGTCATATAAACAAAAAAAATCATACCTTATTGTAAATTCCTTCATGAAAATTATTCGTGTTCGTTTGTCTTATTTTAAGTTCTTTTTTAATTATAAAATGTTGGTCGCGACCCCTAAACGTCATTATAAAAATCAAATAAAAAAATCTGTATTCATATTTATGCACATAGAATACAATAAGAAGGTGCCCTTTTGATATTTTTCACTTTAAAAATAAGGACCACCCTAAAAAACATATTCTGCAGAGCCCAACAAGTGTTTTACAAAATCAAATAAAAGAAAAAATTAAGTAATTTAAATGGGTTTAAAAAGAAACCTAAAGACTTGCGAAAAAACGTTACTATAATTTAAACGACTATTTGAATGATACTTTGACATTCTAATTGAATTGTAATCTTAGGGCGCCTTTAACTTAGCCGCGAAGTGTGACAGCAGCGAGACGTTCATCGGTCAACTATCGATGATACGCGCTTAGTTTTATTCAAATCTAAACGTTAACGAAAATCAGGTTGAAGAATTTATCGATGAAATTGATCCAACGTATACATATAATTCTGCAATTTTGGCCACAGTAGCTTTTTACATTATTAAATTCGCATACACCAAATAACGGCAATCTTTTCTTAGGTTTCTCTTTTTTTTTCCAAAATCTTTTTTTGCTTTAATAGTATCGTTCTGATCGAGAAACTAAATGTAAAACACTATGATGCTCAAACATAGCGGTTCTAGTGCGGCGGCCGCGCTGCTGTCGCGCGGCACTTTGCGGCTAAATTGAAGGCGCCCTTATATTTAAATTGAACATCTCTCTCTCTAAAATTTGACATTGAATAATAAATTAATACTTTGACTTTAATTCGAATAATATTATGGCATTAATAGTAAATTTTTATTCGTACTTACAGTACGGCCGACGGATCTTGGCGAGTCTGAAGTTAAGCTCTGAAAACATTAAAGTTTTGTAAAAAAATAAATGGTTTTAAAAGAAATAAATGCCTATAAGAGTTGTTATTGCCGTCAACACCTGCTATTGGCACCAGATACATTTCTTTGGACAAAATATATTTCTTTGAACCTTTCAGGCACAAGTGTACCGAATTCGTTACACACTAGTACAAGCTAAATTAAACCTTATTTTAACGTAATAATGTTTAAATTAGCTAGTACGAAGTTTGATATATTTAGTAAGTACACTGCAGTGAACTGCACTGGTGCTTGAGAGACAAAACAAGTATCTAATGTTTGCAATCCAATCAGGGCTGATGGCCGCTATGCCCACTGGGAATTCCTGAAAAAGGAATTCTGTGGTCTAGAACACTTCAGTTGCCCGAAGGACACAGGTATGGTTTTAGTCAGTAAAAGTTTGATATTCCTCAAAAATAACTCACAGGAATTTCTTCTTCAAGCACCGAAATCATATTATTACTACGATTTTACATTGTTTGATTGCGGAGTGATTCTAAAAGCAACCATACCTAGAAACCTGCCTATCTCCGCCATCGTTTTCCTTAATCAACGATTACAATATCCTACGGAAATGTCCCTATTTGCAGTCAAGACCACGCGGCAAGATTATCCGATAACTGGATCTGAATAGACTATTAAGGTCGTGGTATACCTTCCTACGTATAGGTGTGTATAGCTCAACCTTCCTACACCTATTTGTATATCTATGGACTAGGGACGGAACGGCGGCCATCTTAGCTAAGGCTGGCGGAGGTGGACAAATAATATATTTATTTAACGATTAATGTACAATGAAAAAGAAAAAGAAAATAGGTTTGTCGCTGATTATGACAACTTAGCTATAAAAAGACACTCAATTGATTCTATAGTGACAATGACATAGAAATAACAATAAAAAGTTGGGAATTCGAGTTACGTGTTCCACGCACACCTCCACGCAATGTCATCAAAATTGAAAGGGTCCAGTAGGGCCGGTGCCTGCTAGGGTTGCAGGAACGCTAGAAAGAAAGAATGGCCGGGGCCATAGAGCGCAGAGGGCAACTGAAGAACGCAGGTCACCTTATAAAGGTTGCCTAATAAACATCAAACCTAATGGTAAGCATAGTGATGTGGTGAACATTAAAGCACCCTTGCCTACAAGCAACTTTTGACCCTTTTTTATGGTGGGTAAAATCATCCAATGACAAATCCCGCCCTTGGGCGGAGCGGGAAGTAGTGTCAGACTCTTACTGACTAAAAACCTATCCCGTTCCTTCGTCGCCTATCGTGCCGGGGCAGGGTATTCCTTTCGGAAGCTGACCCATGACCCCAGCAGGGTTCGACCATGCCTGCTTGCAGCCAGCAGGCTGGGCCTCTACGGTTTGCTGGCAGCTCCTTGAGGCGCGCGGGAACAGAACGCGCCGTCGACGACTTGGGCTCGGTCCGGTCGGTTCCCGGACGATCGGACAGCGTGCTACCCATTGCACGCCGTCCGCAAGCCCGCGCCTACGGTGAACTTTTGACCCTCAGGATATTAGGTACGACTGTACTAAAAGCTTACGGAGATGAATGCGGATACGTATATACGATTCTTTGCGAAAGATCCGCATTTACAGAGGCAGAGATAAGGTCCTGGAACTACCCTACTAGATCAGTATAGACAGATATCAGGGCTGAGGTAATGGGTGGAATTAAACGTAATTGTGTTCCGGATGATTAGGATGATATGTGTAGCGTGTAGGTATAACTATTAAATGGGTGGTAAGTGCCAGCATCACGCAACTATGACGTAGTTGCCTGGCATTTTTGCTGAACTGAACCTATTTGGAGCAACTGTGAAACATAATGTTAATGTTTTTTTTTTAAGGAAAAATTAGAACATTTATCACAGTCATCATCTCTCTAGATTTTTTTTAAAGGCTTTCTTTTTTTTCTAAATCTTAAGTTTGTACACAGTGTGTCTCTGCGTGTGCCAAATAAAAATGTTTTCCTTTTTCTTTCTCATTTAGGGTTCCGTAGCCAAAGGGTAAAACGGAACCCTATTATTAAGACTCTGCGGCCATCCATATTTCTGTCGGTTTGGCTGTCACCAGGCTGAATCTCATGAACCGTGATAGCTAGATAATAAAAATTTTCACGGAAGATGTATATCGGTTGTCGTTATAACAATATCAGAATAAAATAAATATTACCTGAAGAAAGAGTTTCGCCACATAAATTGGAAAAAATGATAATACCCTTTCAATGAAGCAGCAATTAGCATCCCAAGTTTTGGATTGAGAAAGTGTGGGGATTTGGTGAGAATATCTCGCCATTCCTTTTAAGCACACGTAGCTTAATGGCGGTGACGTCACATTACAGTATGTGCAGTTTTATACTGTTATTTGACAGCTACCCTTTCCACTAGATTTGAATAGTTTTTAATTAACACTAAACGAATTAGAAAATTTCTTTCTATTTGCGATTTTGGATAAAATTACTTTCTGATACAAAGAATAAAAAAATATTGACCTGTCGCAATTTCATGTATGTGAGTATGACAGTAATAATTTATTTCCCAGCTGGTATTAATAACATGGTACATGTCACATTAGCTGTGACAAGATGATACAATACAGCCGAGAAGCAACGCCAGGCCTGACAACTTGATTTAATGAACATTTTCTCCAAGAGGAAATAAGCGTTGATAAGGTTGACAGTATAGTAAACAAAATACACATGACATCACTATGACATGTATCCAGTTCTTGTAACTAGTATTACATTATGTAAAACGACTTTCCATAATATTTAAAAAAGTATGGAAAGTCGTTTTACCCTATTAATTTTTTTTTTAATATTTGTTGTTGTTGTAATATTTAAAAGTTGTTTTAAAACCTTAAAAAAATATCGTCATCATCATTGATGATATTTTTTTAAGGTTTTTTTTTTAAAGTAGGTAAAATAATCCAATGACATCCCCCGCCCTTGGGCGGAGCAGGAGATAGTGTCAGACTATTACTAACTAAAAGCCTACTCCGTTCCTCCTTAGGCTTGGTTCCAGAGCCCTGGTATGCATTTTCATACCTCCCCAAAGCCCCAGATTAGGTTTCGACCCTACTAGGTCAGTACAGTTTGCTGACGACTCCTTGAGGCGCGCGGGAACAGTACGCGCCGTAAACGACTTGGGCTCAGTCCAGTCTGTTACCGGACGGACGGACAGCGAGCTACCCATTGCCCGCCGTCCGCAAGCCCGCTTTTGATTACCCACCAAAAAAAAAAACACTTGGATCCTTACGCCGTGAATCCACAAAACGCAACTACGCGCGTGAGTGCGTAAAAAACCCACACGATGATGCAGAGCTGAACTCCCGCAAGTACGCGCGTAGGTGCGTTGACACTCAACATGCAGCGTGATGCGTGGCAGTGTGATAACCACCTTAGTTTCCTGAAAAGCTTGTGCTCGTACACAAACTTTATCCACCGTAATTAGTTACTTCAATTACAATGATTAAGGACGACTGGGAGTTGGGGACGGTACCAGGAGAACAAAAACAAGAAGTACTAACAATAATTAATTGTAGGGTTTGAACACACGAGGAGAGGAAGCGGACCCGAACCGTTCCCGTTTTTCGGTAGGCGCTCAATTTTTGGCGACTCAAAACAACAAATCCCACCCTTGGACGGAGCGGAAGATAGTGTCAGACTCTTACTGACTAAAAACCTATCCCGTTCCTTCGTTGCCTATCATACCGGGGCCGAGCCTTCTTTTCAAAAAGCGGACCTTGGCTCCAGTAGGCTTCGACCTTGCCTGCCTGCAGCTAACAGGCTGGGTCTCTACGGTTTGCTGACAGCTACTTGAGGCGCGCGGAAACAGTACGCGCCGTCGACGACTTGGGCTCGGTCCGGTCGGTTACCGGACGATTGGACAGCGAGCTACCCATTGCTCGCAAATGATTTAGAAGACCTTGTTACTTTTTTTTTAATTGATATAAACTATAAACGGTTTGAATTCCTTTCTGACTCGTACACGAAATTTCTTAGGCCTTCAGATAATTTGAGACTCAAAACGCCGATGTCTTCAATCAAATCATCATTCGGGATTGATTAAACGTGTAATGTTTTTATAGATTTTTTTATGGGTACATTATAAAGGTTCACGCAAAATAGCAGACTTTCAGTGGAGGACTGTACTAGTCATAAACAAATTTATGGTTTTACTTCAACAGAAACTTTGATAGTATCCACAAGATGTCTTTATTTCCAAAATATTAAGAGAAACGTTTGTAGATAATAAGGTCAAATTGACGTAAGAGCGGTTGTATGAAAAATGTACCTTGGGAAGGACCCTCTTTTTACAAAGCAGTAATGCTAGCAAAGGAGGAGGCTGACCGCATGAAGCAACGGCACTCAAGCCGCAGCCGCCGCCGTAATTCCAATCCCGAAATCCGGCCACCGTAGGCACGGGCTTGTGGACAGCAGGCAATGGGTAGCTCGCTGTCCGTCTGTCCGGTAACAGACCGGACTGAGCCTAAGTCGTTTACGGTGCGCACTTGTAGGGGCCCAGTAGGGTCGAACTGTCGAAGCCTAATCTGGGGCTCTGGGCAGGCATGAAAATGTATACCAGGGCACTGGAACCAATGCAAAGAATGAACGGGGTAGGTTTTTCGTCAGTAAGAGTCTGACACTATCTCCCGCTCCGCCCAAGGGCGGGAGATGTCATTTGAAAGAAATAAGAAAGAAAGAAAAATCGTTTATTAGACCTCTCACATACAGTAAAAAAATATTAAAAGAAAAAAAAATAATAAAAAAATAAACAACATTAAAAACTGTGCAAGGCCAAAAAGGCGCCTAACCAAAAATTTGATGATTTTCCCTTACTTTAAAAAAAACCCTTGGAAGGACGCTCTTAAAGAATTAAACAAGAGGTTAGTACATGAAAAAAGCTCCTGTTGGTTAGGCTGTCTGGATGAGATCGCGAAATGCGATAAAGCCGCCCATTTTGCTATGATTTTTTACCCGACTGTGTCAGAAGGAGGGTTATGTTTTTCGAGAGTATGTATGGATGTATAATTGTTTGGCTCGCTCTGCAGCCTGAACGGCTCGATGGATTTTAGCTTGAGAGGTGTCGTTAGATTCGTATTTACTGTGAGAGTGACACTGGGTATATCAAAATAAAAAAAAAACAATATGGCCGATTTTTAGCGCCAAATTCAAATGTTTGGCACGCTCTGCGCAGAAAGTCAGCCGTCTAGTCAATAGATTGGAGTAATCTGCAATGTAATATAGGTATGTGCTCTCAATTCTAGAATGGGTCCCGATTGCCAGTATTTAAAATATTATATAGTTAAGTGCAATCGGGTACAACGACTTTCTTGTTTTAAGGCTTTTTCATGAATGCTCAGAAAAGCAGTCGGGTTTTTTAATTTTTAAACATAAGTTTTCTATCTTTGTTTCTTGGTATAATAGACAATAAAGTGTATAATAAATAATTAAATAAAAGTGTTTAAGTTCTAATAGTTGCAAGCACTGCAGCTGAGCATGAGAGTCTTTGCTTTTTTCATTCGAATATCATCAAATGACACCATTCCCGCTCTAAGCGAAGCAAGAAGTAGTGTCAGGCTTTTACTGACTAAAACCCTGTATTCCTTCAGTTGCCTTTTGCGTTTCAGGACTGCGGTAACTCTTTTTAACTTTCCTGCACTATAATAAGTATTATTGTCTTACCTTTGATAACAATTAAATCACAAAACAGCATTCATTTGAAATGCATTTCTTTTGAAGCGGACTTTGAAACAAAAGTAAGATCGTAATTTTGTTTATAGGTATTCTAGTCAGCTGTTTTTTTAACAGACAAATATAAAAACACATTCTTATTTGTTTACTTATGGCACATGTACATATATTACATGTATAACTTTAAGTTACAGTTTTTATATCAATTCTAGCGACCCGCCCCAGCTTCGCACGGGTGCAATGGTGATATTAAATATATTATGCATGTAATAAACTAGTATGTACATATGTATAAACCTTCTTCTTGAATCACTTTATCTATTAAAATAAATCGCATTGAAATCTGTTGCGTAGTTTTAAAGATCTAAGCATACAAAGGGACAGACAGCGGGGAGTGACTTTATTTTATATTTTGTAGTGAACTGACGTGCACAGCATTCACTTATATACTAACTATCATATGAAATTAAAATTTAACAAATTACCCACAATTAAAATAGACAGATAAAAATTACGAATTCAATCAAATACCTAGAGAAAATAATAATAATAAAACATACTTAGGTAGATAAAAAAGAAATTAAAAAAAAAAACAGAATACACTTTGGTTATTACAATTCAAAAAGTAATTTTAAAAATTCAAACCGCGTCGCCAGTCACAGAACATTGCTTGCTAGGATACTACTGTCAGGGGCCTATTTACCTCAAGATAAACAATGTAAGGTCCGCCCCCACGGGACCCATTAGTTGGACCTCACGTCCACTATTGTTCGGCTTGCTTTTGTTGCCAAACTTTTGTAAAAGCTGAGTAGGTATTATTCTGAAATGGGTGTTAAAGTTAAAACCTCTTTGTGTGAAGAAAATAATGGTATAGTTGGTTCTTTTATATTTTGTTGAAAAACTGTAATTTTTTATCACAACTAATATTACAAAGGTGTATGTTACTTATTCACGTTATATAGTGTTCTAATTTTTCTTTAAAATTGTACAAAGAAAAAGTGCTATTGTATAGTACTGATAATATTATACAGGTAACATTTTGTGCTAATAATATTTGTATGTTTATTTACTTCTTCACACTCGAACGGCAGGATAGATTTCGATAAAACTTGGTATTCAGGTAGAAAAAGTATTAGAACAGCACAAAGATACTTATAATCCTGGGAGTATACTCCCTTGGGATAATTTTCTATTCTCACGTGGGCGAAGCCTAACGCAGCAGCATCTTGGCCACCACTGGGAGCAGTGGTAGGCCAAGTGGTAAAGGCCCCGACTTGCTAGTTGTCGGTAGCTCTCAAAACGATGAAGGAAAATATCGTAAGGAAACCGGCATGCACTTAGAACCAAAAATTTTAGGACATCCACCAACCCACACTGGGCCAGCGTGGTGGATTATGGCCCATTACCTCTCATATAGAAGAGACCTGAGTCCCAGCAGTGGGAACATTATAAAGATCACAGTTCATCAGAACCGACTTGTATGGGTACATCAGCTTACGACTGAAGCGATCCGGTGACGCTACGGAGTGAATGTAGTGAGCGCATGCCCATACGAGTCCATATAAAGAATGCTAGCGAGTGGGTTCCGGGTGGCTCTAATGAGCTGTCACCTTTAGGCTCAACTATGCCATACATAGTAACCAAGATATTTTATAAGAAACAAAAGTAAAAATGAAGGACTTGTAATGAGAAAAATAATCTCACGTTTTAATCGTCAGTACTTTCGCCAATTTTCATCAAAACTCGTTCATCAGCTTTAGACATGAAAACTTAATAATTAGAATCATTAGTAAATAACATATCTCCTATCATATAAATGAGAACGTAAGCAACATCCGAAGGGACTCCCTTTACGTATATAGGGAACGGAATAAGGAATACCTAACGAAGATAAAAACTTTTGCTGCCCGACCCTTCGTATGTAAGAACCCTCTGAATTCTTAGCAACCTTAACAATATTGTCACTGCATGAATTGGTGTTGTAAATTCACCATCATTACATTATGCTATATATATATTAACTTTTTTGTTTTGACGTTCTAGGTGGAGCAAGACAGCGTTTTAGGTTTTTAAAAACTAAGGAGTAAAACCTAGCAGTGCAGTTCTTTGGACCCTATCTGTCGGGCCTTACAGGCCATGGTCCGAAGCGAGGAAGAGGATCAGGCGGTCGCCTCCTTGTGCGAAGCAGTAATGCTAGCAAAGGAAGCGGCTGCACGCGTGAGGCAACGGCCTTCACACCCCAGCAGCCGCCGGGATCCCTATCCCGATTTCCAGCCACCGTAGGCGTGGGCTTGAGTACGACGAGCAATATGTAGCTCGCCGTTACCGAACACAGCGAGTAAACCAATCGATTGACCACTGCACCAACCGTACTGTCAGGGTAATTATAAATACTTTCAGAAATGGCTATTATATGGGCCATATTCATAAGCCGACACTAAATCACCTTATTCAGCAGACAATTTAGGTTTACAATGCCTAAGCCTTGTTTTATAGTGTACAGACTAGGCCAGACAGACATAATCCAAAAGATATACGAGTATTACTTAGTTGAATTAATTCCTTTCTTTTTGATAAATAACCGGGGTTATCTTTTTTCTATTGAGAACTTCGCGTCATTTCGCGTAAATAAACTGTTTTTTTTTTTCTTTCTTTCAAATAGCAATCGAAACTATACGCACAAAGCGTTTTGGGAACACTTTTATTATGCGTACAGCTAAGGAGTGGAATTCCCTGCCGGAGTCTGTGTTTCCTGATGGCTACAACCCGGGAATATTTAAGTCAAGAGGTTTCTTCTAGGTAAGCGCGATCCATCGTCGACCGTATCGTCGCTTTCCATCAGGTGAGATAGCGGTCAAGCGCGAACCTATCAATAATAATAATAAAAAAAAAAGTGAAAATTATGGCTAACTTGGTAACAAAGCTACAAGAGATTTTTTTAATGTATATTAAACAAAGTATAATAAAGCTAGTAAATCTAAGAAAAATAAACAAAAACTAAAATATATATTACATTCCTTGAAAAGCACAATCAGAAAGAATTCTCATTTCACCGGTACCAGGAAAATATAAACTACGGGAGGTATCGATTAAACACTGGTTTATATTATTTATGTTTAGAAATAGCTGCTGAAAGTTAAAATTACGTTTCATTTAAAACAAAGTTACAGCAGATTTACGAGAATTCTCAACCTTTAGATGCCTTGAAACTTCAACGAAGTTCGTTTCGTTCGTTTGTTCATAACATGAGAAACATGAACTAATTACACATAGTTACACATTTCCTAGGCAAACTACAATAACAAAGAGCTCTCACTACCGTAGTACCAGGAACTCAGATAGTACGGAAGGTATCATTAAATAGTAGTTTATTGTTTCTGGTTAGATATACTTAATAGAAGTAGAAATTATGTCTAAATTAAAATAACAAGAGCCGCAGCGGATGACAAATTACCTTCCAATACTATGAAAATTCAAAGAAGATCGAATATCAAACAAGATGAGAAACCAGAACTATTTATAAATATCTTATTTACCGTAAAAAGGTCCTAGGAAAAGCTCAACAACGAACAATTCTCATTTCCCTGGTACCAGGAACTCAGAAACGGCGGGAGGTATCGATTGAACAAGTCGTGTAAACAAAGAGGTTTGTTGTACTGGCACAGGGAAGGTGTTGGAGCGAGCGCCGGATATTGCGTTGTTCTGTGCCGGAAACGGGCCTCCTTCAGCCATTGTTTCGTTTTGTTACGTTGAACTGGATATAGAGACTGTGGAAACAAGTTTAGAGTAATATAAAAAATGAGCGAGTGATGTCCGTTTCAATCTTAGATGAGAGTCACAGTCAGGTGAAGAGAAGGATGATACAGACATCAAGAGACATTGATCTGATGTTCTAAGTAGTGAAGAAACTGTTACAATACATCTATCTGGATCGGTGATCAGCAGAATGTTCAGGCAATTGGCAGTATGACCAACTACATCAGGCACGCTGGTCGCTTGCTTCACCAGCTGGGAACGCCTTTATAAATATTTATGGCAGAATACCACAAAAATAAGTCCATTTCTGCAATTCTGGCAGTTATTTAGATTTTTTGGTGATAAAATAAGTACTTTTCTGGTAGGCGTTTAAAACACAAGCCAAATAGAAATATGTTTAAATAAAAATAAAAAACTATACTTAATTTAAATTAAATACAACACATCTATCATTAATAAATAAAATATCACATCTTTATAACAAAACATTAGAACCCTGTCTGTTCCCGATACCGGAAGGCTATTATTATTTTTACCATTTATATATTTTTCAATGATTTTGTATCTTATTAAGAAAATATAATATCTAATTACCAAAAAACTTAGTAGTTTATGTATTTACAATATTTTACTTACAGGAACATTCAAAAAAAGTTTTAACGTAGTGATTAACCTTGTACATTTAAAACCACTGGTCGGTTCCCATTAGCTTCATTAACAGGTTTTTTATGCATTTCAATATCACGATGTCTTTCATTTAATTTTTTCACACAAAATATGCACCATCCTTCTCGATTATCTTTAACAAAAACTATATATACGTTCAGTACCACTGGGTTAAAATGATGTATGAATAGTTGCATATAAAACAATAATCTCTTATCTGTTACATCCATATAATGTATATACGATACGACATATACCGACAGCAATATAAGGTATAATATACGTGCATAACGTTTCCATTAATAGCTTGAGTCCATCTCAAGCGCTGTACACAACCACCCGGAATAGGGACACCGCCCAGGTTAGTCTTTAAATCCTAAGTTCTTCGATGGCTGTCTTCTCCCCTGCCGATGTACAGGTGTTAGCGATGTAGTTGATGGAGAAAAAAACGATACTTGGGGGAGGCTTATGTCCAAAAGTGGACGTCTTTTGACTGAAATGATAAACAGAAAAAGGAAATGTGAAATGTGACGGCACAGCCATTAGGTTACTGACTTTTCCTCATACATATTCGAAGTAATTATTGCTTCATTTAAATAACTAAATATTGATGATGTTTTTAAAAAAAGATCCCACTTAAAAGAACTCAATATTCTTTATTTCTCACGGTCTTTATAAAATAGGTAATCGCTTGTATTGTTGTATGTACGAGTAGATGAAGAAATGAGTTCAAAATTTTATAGAATAATTATAATAATAATAATTTGTATGTATATAAAATGAATAAATGACAATAATAATTTTAAATGTTTTTTTGTAAGTTTTTTAACAAAAAAAATTAAAAATGTAATTGGTAAGTGAATTAGTTGAATAAATGAAATAATAATATTTTTTCTATAATATGTTTCAATAGTTTTTAAAAAACCGGGTGTTGTCCTTGGGTGCACTAGCATAGCGCGTGCAGGGGTAATCGTCGGTTGGTATCACGTTCCATTAAATTGTTTAAAGGGCCTCTGCGAGTTGGCTGCGGCTCCTTGTACACCTCTCAAAGGTCCAGGACCTCATGGTCCTGAGATATATAAACACATGAAAATAATAATAATTTATTTATTTATCTTCCACAAATAAAGGTAACAGTCTAGATACTTAAATATCAATGAGATATAATAATGTTGATTTGTGCGAGACTGGTGCCTAAACTACGCCGTAGCTTGTATCTCAGGACTTCAGGGACTCCTCTCTACAGGGTAAGCAGCAAACTACAACAAAAAACATAAACGTCTCTCATCTTCGCAAGGAACTCAAGTGGCTCCCTATCCGTCTTCGCAGGAACACTCGGATTTTATGTCTCCTTTTCAACATCCTTCACAACTCATCCTATCCCTCCTACCTAAGCGACCGATTTTCTTACTCTCGTCCTAGCGGCGCACCGTGCAGATCACAGCTAAGATCCCTTCTTAAATCCCCTCCTCATAAATCTAGCTACTACTCTTACTCTTTCTCTGTCCACGCAGTAAGATAGGGGAATTCTTTTCCGCCTAGCATTCGAGATCTGAAAACTATTTCACTTTTTAAGGCTAAAGTCAAAGAGCACTATCTTTCCTCTCTAGAGTGATAAATATATATATATACACATTATATTTATATTATTTTATGTATTTTGTTATTAGTATTAGGTATGTATAGTTATATAAGTATTTATTAATTTGATTTAAGTTTTCACAATCTCTTCTTCTCTTATTTCAACACACTATTGTCTACATTACTTCCTATATCTCCTTTCGCAGGTCTGCTGGAAGGAATTTCTTATTGAAATAAGCAGTACCTTTGTACAATTTTTTTGTTTAATGTATCTTCTGCTGTATATGTGTGTACATAAATTATAAAATAAATAAATAGATAAACATTATTTTATTTTAAATGCCAGTTTTTGAGTTGGGCGTTTTTAATTTTGCGAATTTAATTGTGACATCTAATTTTATATTGATTTTTTAAAATTTAATTTTGACATATAATATTTTTTTTTATAATATAATTATTTTGTAACTATAAATGACAAGGCTGACCTATTTAATTTGTTATAAATAATTGTACATAATTTCACTATTTGCATACCCATGTGATGGTTAAACATGGAGAACTTTATTATTTATCTAAAAACAAAACATTAATGTACCTATATTTTTACCCATGTTTGGAAATGAATAAATGATTTAATGATTTAATGGCGTTTGGGGTTGAGTCTTTGTCGGAATCTGCTTTGCCTGACAACTTGTCAAGGGTCTGGTATTAAAGTAAACAAGTTTTGAAAGGTTTTTGGTTCGAAGTGGAGTTTGACGGAAGCTTGAAGTTCGAATGTTTCTTCGGAAGGCGAGGGTTTTATAAGTGTCCGTAGTATTGTGTCGTAATAAATTTTGTTTTGCATCATTTTGTGGAAAATTCTCTAGAACTTATTGCAAACAAACTGTTGTGCTATTTAATCTACTAAATAGCACAACAGTTTGTTTGCAATACGTTCTAGAGAATTTCTAGAGAATATAATATTTTTATAATACATATTTCCACAACCATCACACAACGTCGTCTAGTCCCAAGCTAAGTAAAGCTTGTGTTATGGGTACTAGACAACTGATAAACATACTTATATATTTCTAAATACATACATATTATAGATAAATTACACCCAGATACAGAACAAATGGTCGTGCTCATCACACAAACATTTATCCTGGGTGAGAATCGAACCCATGACCACCGGTACAGCAGTCAGGGCCACTAACCACTAGACCAACAGGCCAGTCAATTAAGTATATTAAGTCATACTATGTAACAAAATATTACTTATATATTTTATAAAAAATTTACAAAAAACCGGTGAAGTTCGAGTCGGACTTACGCAAGAAGGGTACCGTATTAGAATTTATACAATATTAAATACTAATATTAAAACCGTCGCTTTTGCAGCGACGGCGCCCACACAGACGGCGACGCCGCGTAAAGGGCCATGGACCGAACGATCCTGCGTAGAGCCTCCGGCTGGGAATGCCTGGTCCCCCGAAGTTTGGCAGGAGCCGCTTGAGGGCAGCCTCGGTCCGTTCCTGTTTGGTTCTACCCCTTGAGTAGGTACGGCACCCTAAAAATGAGAAATAGTCATTCGTCTCTTTATAATAATAAATCACAAAAACGAATGGCACACAAAACAAGTTCATAAGCTCTTCTTTATGAAAGAGCTTTCATGTTTCAATAAAAGTTTTATTTATATTGGAAAGTTGCACGGATGGGGACTGGTACGAGTGTCTAGTAGCTTATGAAATACTCGTCCGTGCAGACTAGAAGTTATGACTTTGAAGAGTAGAGGGGTAATCTAAGTGATACAAATAGTTCCAACTATGAGTTCGCCAGATGGTTGCTTCTATATCATCACGAATTAGCCTTGATATCACCGATAGAATTGGGTTGTAAATGCATCCTAAATTTTAAATATAAATGTATTATCTCTGCGTTCAAATAAATTTAACTACAATTAGTTAATAGTTTCCTTGTAAGGTAAGTCTACGATAGTCATCATTATGATATAAGTGTGTAATGTAGGAGGTTACCGCCGAGGCGGTAATAAGACCCGAGCCATGGCGAGGGTCTTAAGAGAGCCAAGAACGGTAACCATTCATTACTCACGTGTATCATATGACGTTTTTCAATACCCTTGTGAAGAAAAATAATTTAGCTAACTAATATTACAACGGTAAAACTAGTAAATTTTTTCATAACATGGCATTAAAAAATTAAATTAGTTTTCATAGGCACGCGCTGGGCTATGGCTATATGGTCTTTTGATCATATTGCCTAGTTGTCGTTTGTTTTCTTGTCGTAAAAGTCTTTACGATAATGTCATTCGTAGTAACAATAGAATATGGATGATACATTTTATAATGTTTTTGTAGTATTTGATTTAATTTAGGCATTTGATTGTGTAGTTCATGAAACATTACTCCTGAAACTTGAGCATTACGGACTAGGTAGAACCGCGTTAAGCTTATTGGTTGCGCAAATAAGCTTGATGTTTTAATGGACTGTATGTTTGAAAAAGCGATCTAAGGTTTGTTAACAATATGCAGATACTGTGCTTGGCGTTCATTAATGGGATAAATGTATTAGGAAGGAACACTGACCTTTAGACTTCGAAGGTTCCACGTGGCGTTGGCCGGCGATCCTCGACTTCGCACATTTAACCACTGCCAGGTCCTGTTTGCACTACACTGCACTATTGTTGAATTTTGAATGGTTGGATCACGAAATAGTCAATTTTCTTGTAATTTCGGGCGGGCGATGTTAGCGGTGCGGTCACATTCACAATCGATGCACACACGTCAATGTTATTCCATTTCTAGAGGTCGTGCGGGGAAGGGAAACGGATGGTATAGGATTGCTAGGCCAAAAAAATAAATTACAAAAAACAAAGTCGCGGATCATAGCAAATTGGCGCAACCATTCCCCCCGGGTTTGAAGGGTTACCTTCAAAGAAAAGAAAAAAAACAAAAGCGAAACTAAACCCTATTACTAATCTAAACTATCAATACTAGGTAGCGAAACAACTTATAACTAACTATGCCACTACTACTGATTAGGCAGAGGGCAGAGGCGAATAACCGGACGCAGGTACGATCCAGTTGCGGTTTTAACCTTTACGACTCGCGTTATTCCGTTCGAACCCGGAAAAACTTCTTCCACTACACCAAGAGGCCAGTGCAGAGGAGGCGCACTCTCAGTCTTCAGTAGGTATCACCACAGTACCGACTGTGACTGGATCTGAAGGAGTGTTCCACTTTTGACGCGACTGCAGCGTATGCAGATAATCTGTCCTCCATCGCTTCCAAAAGGACTGAACTAAGCTATCTAGCAGAGCGTGACGCGGGTGGAGCTGCAGTTTGTCAGTCTCGACATCTAAAGCGGGCAAATATTTAAGAGGAGTCGTCGTCAAGAAGTGAGCCGGCGTCAACGCTAGTGGCTCCGATGGATCACTAGACAAAGTCCGACACAACGGACGCGTATTCATCAACGCCTCTACCTGAGCGAGTACAGTGCTCAACTCCTTGTACGAGAGAATCTGTTCGCCTATGACCCGAAACAGGTGCGACTTAAGGCTTTTAATATTCGCCTCCCAATTGCCACCAAAATGACTAGCTGCTGGCGTATTAAAACACCAATCAATGCGATTCTCAGCTAAGACATGGGCGAATTCACTTTGGTAGTACTTAGAGCGTAAGAATGTATGTAATTCCGAAATATTGCGTCGCGCTCCAACATAGTTTGTGCCGTTGTCAGAGTATAAGCGCTTAACGGGACCACGGCGAGATAAAAATCGTTTAAATGCAGACATAAAACCCTGCGTACTCAAATCACTGGTTAACTCTATGTGAACTGCACGAGTTGTCATACAAACGAATAGGCAAATGTATGCCTTTGTGGAACGTATACCACGACCACGGGCAATAGTGACTTTAAACGGTCCAGCATAGTCCGTCCCAGTATGTATGAAAGGTTTCACCGTCTGTACAACACGACAAGAACGATGGTCGGCCATTTCCGGCGCGTTGAAACGCGGGCGGAGCTTAAAGCAGGGCACACATCTGTGCACTCTAGCGCGTATCAAATTGCGAGCGGAAAGTATCCAGTACTTCTGTCGAAGAATGGACATTAATAAATCGGGACCAGCGTGACAATTCACCTTATGGTGATAATCCACCAACAAATCCAAAACGTGATCCCTGCGTGGTAGAACTACTGGATGCATTTGTTCAAACTCTAACTTAGCATTTCGCAGACGGCCACCGACACGAATGAGTCCGTCTTGCAAAAATGGTTTCAAATGTTGAAGTGCGCGACTACAAGGTTTACGTGATTCTAAACTACGAAATTCTATTGAAAAATAAAATTTCTGCAACTCTCGAAGTACAACTGATTCAGCTCTATCTAAATCAGCTGCGATTATAGAACCACGCGATGGTAATAATCTCAAAAATCTTAGGACATAAACTACACAGCGTAATAGTCTCGACCAAGACGAGACTCGATTAGACAACAACAAAACAACTGACTCTTCACGCGGAACTGATACTACAAGCGTATGTTTCTTCTCCTCGGGTGGCTCTGAAACAGTAGCGGGGTTAAACGGAGCATTTGGCCACTCGTTAGGAGTGGTATGCAGCCAGGGAGGGCCACAAAACCAAAGCGGATGATTTAAAATTTGCGCAGGAAGCAAACCACGTGAGAGACAATCAGCTGGGTTTTCTGTTCCAGCGACATGGAATATATTTTCCGGTGACAATTCAGCTTGAATCTTACGTTCCAAGCATAGAAAGCGTTTTTCTGCGGAGGCACGGGAGCCACCGAGCGAAAAAATATCACCCTTGAAAGGGAGCGCGACAACATAACGACCATCTTTATCACGAGTAGTCGTGCGGGTATAAATCTCCTCAGTGACCTGATCCTCAGGGCTGAGAATAGGCGGGACATTGACCTCTTCAATCTCCCAGAACTTGCGGATGGTAGACTCAAGCGGCGGCTCGACGGTGCAACAGTGCGACACAGTCGAGTAACTATTTAAACA
The DNA here is from genome assembly GCA_958295575.1 of Leucania comma. NCBI lineage: Eukaryota > Metazoa > Arthropoda > Insecta > Lepidoptera > Noctuidae > Leucania > Leucania comma. Next base: position 8,297,988 of record OY282482.1, on the reverse strand, counting down.
AGCGGGTGCGGAACCAACTATAACAAACCCGAGAACTGTTTCCAGTGCGTGCGGAGCGGGGTACATCGGAAGACCTTGAATTTTACGTGATAACTGGAGATGCGGGAGAATCGAAGCACCGATCAACAGATCGATATCTCCAGGGAAAGCGTAATTTCCGTCGGCTAACTGCAAGTTCTTAAACTCCGTCAGCATGGACGTGTCAACCGGTACCGTGGGCAACCGTTCCGTAATCTTATCTGCGACTAGCGAATCCATTTCAAACGAAATATTACGATTAAAACGTGAACTAAATATTATTTTAATGGAACCGTGAATGGTTGCCTTTAAACCTCCAAAACCTTTCACTTCTGAGCGGGATGACCAATTATTAAAACTAAAACCAAGGCGTTGACAACAATCCCGAGTAATAAAATTACTCTGGGAAGCGCCATCTAGTAGCGCTCGAACGGTGTGCGGTTTGCCAAAGGCATCTACAATGACAACTTGCGCGGTCGCAAGTAAAACGGTAGTGATTTGAGTACCAGCGGCGGAAAGCGAACACAATGTTACGTCGTTTGCACTTGCAGCAGGCCGCGCGTCACAAGCGTCGCGCGTCTGCGCAGGCTGCTGCTGCGATGGCAGCTTACTACTCTCAAAATGTAAGAAGGTATGATGTCTAGCTAGACATTTACGACAGCTAACACCACTGTTACATGACGTAACCAGATGTTTGTCACTTAGACAATTAAAACACAAATTATTAGTGCGGACAAACTTGTAACGATCACTAGGCGATAATCTCTGAAATTCCGAACACTTGTACAGCTGTGTATGGCTACCCTTACACAGAGAACAGTCAGGTGTTGAGGCGGTATTAACTAGCGTATGTGCAGTCTTGACTGACTTCGATGACGCGTCTATACGGCGATCGGAACCTGTCCTATTCGTGACTTCATGACGTGCCGACGTGCGCTGCAATACCTTAATATGGTCGCGAATAAAAGATTCTAAATCTTCGAACTTAGGTATTTCTTTACCGCGCTGAGTCGTTTCAAACAGACGAACAGTTTCAGGATCTAATTTCTTTAAACCGATATACAAAAACAAAAAGTCACAGAGGTCATTGACCTTTAGGTTCTTTACTGCACGAACAGATGATGCGAAAATATTTAAAAACTTCTCTAAATTATGATCGTTACAAACGGAAAAACTTTTCAAATCGAATAATTGATCTAAATATGCGGTGGCTACTAATCGCTTATCTTCGTATTTTGTTTTTAAAGTGTTCAAAATTAAAGTGTAATTTTCAGCGCTAAACGTAATTCCAGCACAGACAGCCTTTGCCTTACCGGTCAATTTTTCTACGAGATAATGCAATCTCTCGTGATCTGTCAGCGATGTGTTCCTATGTATTATATTTTCGAAACTATCTATAAATAAATTCCAATTTCGAATGTCACCATTAAATTCAGGTATTTGAATTGGCGGCAATCGTGGGCGTTCGCGAGGAGGGTTGGATAAACCACTCGCGGGGGGGGGGTCTCTAAACTCCTAGCAATACGTTTGATACGACAATACAAGTCATCAAAGGACGACAATGCCTGATAACTCACACAGTAATCAGGATTTAACTCCAACTCTAAAATGTTTATATCCTTAATTGTAGATTTAAAATCCGCGCGCAAACTATCTAAAGTTTCCAACGAACACAAGAAAGCATCTCTAATCATCAGATCCGAGATTTGCAAAGATTTATCACAAATTGATTGAACACGTGAAAACTGTGAGTCCCTTTCGGCGTATAAAAGCTTTAACTGAACCTTTAAATCAGTACTAACCTTGGTTCCCTTAAGAGACATCTTGTTTTGATATATTCACACTATACACTCAAACAAACACTTAACGAATTATTAAGTAAGCGATAATTATCAGATAACAATATGGTAATATTGTAAACAACAAAGTGAACGGCGTCGTTCATATGCGTATATAATCTATGGTTTATCCGTTTCCTACAAATATTCACTCAACAATGAACGGGTATTTTTGAAATGCGTCTACCTACATGCAATTTGTAGGACCTCCGAATGAATTTTGTCAAGAAAAAGAATGCGATCGATTTATATCTACGCTGATATTTACGTAGCTAACTATAATTATGCGGTGCGGTTGACGGCGTAGGTACCGTAATTATCAATGACTCTTTAACTATACGAGCGAAATAACGTATAGTTGCCTAAATGCCTAGATGCGGGTTTTCTACTATTATATCTAGGTAAATAGGCGCGTTGCGTTTATTCCCTATGGAACAAATACTATATTGCGAAATTACAAGAAAATGATTCACGATCCTGCTCGTAGGACCAAAAGTAATGGTTGCGCAAATAAGCTTGATGTTTTAATGGACTGTATGTTTGAAAAAGCGATCTAAGGTTTGTTAACAATATGCAGATACTGTGCTTGGCGTTCATTAATGGGATAAATGTATTAGGAAGGAACACTGACCTTTAGACTTCGAAGGTTCCACGTGGCGTTGGCCGGCGATCCTCGACTTCGCACATTTAACCACTGCCAGGTCCTGTTTGCACTACACTGCACTATTGTTGAATTTTGAATGGTTGGATCACGAAATAGTCAATTTTCTTGTAATTTCGGGCGGGCGATGTTAGCGGTGCGGTCACATTCACAATCGATGCACACACGTCAATGTTATTCCATTTCTAGAGGTCGTGCGGGGAAGGGAAACGGATGGTATAGGATTGCTAGGCCAAAAAAATAAATTACAAAAAACAAAGTCGCGGATCATAGCAAATTGGCGCAACCACTTATTAAAATCTTATTTAAATGGTAGACAGCAATCGGTTCAAATAAACGGTGTAAATTCGTCGGAGTTAGATGTTAAAATGGGAGTACCTCAAGGTTCAATTTTAGGTCCTTTTTTATTTTTAGTTTATATTAATGATTTACCCCATTTATTGCAAAACAAACTTAATATGGTGTTATTTGCTGACGACACTTCTTTGATTTTTAAGATAAATAGAAGGACTAATAATCTTGACGACGAAAATAACGCCCTACTGCAGGTTCAAAGCTGGTTCACTGCTAATAATCTAGTTCTCAATGGGAAAAAAACGAAATGCATAAGATTTTCCTTACCAAATGTCAAAAGTAGTGATTGTGACATAGTATTGAACAATGAGAAACTGGAATTTGTCGATAAAACAGTTTTCCTGGGGATAACGCTTGACTCAAGGCTACAGTGGGGTCCTCATTTAACATCGCTTGCAGGACGGCTTAGTTCAGCTGCATATGCTGTTAGAAAAATCCGTCAATTTACGGATGTTGATACCGCTAGACTAGTCTATTTTAGTTATTTTCATAGTATCATGTCGTACGGTATCTTACTATGGGGACGGGCTGCAGACATCGACTCAATTTTTGTACTACAGAAAAGAGCCATTAGAGCCATTTACAATCTCCGCCGTTGCGATTCTCTAAGAGAACTGTTTAAGGATATTAACATCATGACGGTGCCTTGTCAATACATCTATGAAAACATCATGTACGTTAGAAAAAATCTTCATCTTTTTAGCAAAAGAGGCGATAGACATAATTATGTTACAAGGCATAGAGACCAATTAGTTCAACCAGGTTTCAGACTGGCTAAAGTGGCCTCTTCTTTCATGGGGTACTGTTTAAAATGTTATAATAAAATACCTCCCCACATATTAGAACTCAATGAAACCAAATTTAAATCTTGTGTTAAACGCACGCTATGTAGACAAGCGTATTATAAGTTGGAGGATTATATTCAAGATAAGAATGCTTGGCTAAATGCTGGTCCAGCTCCACTACCACTAGGGCGTACAGATTGATTAGTTTGAACAATACCACTTTTTTTTTTGAAATTTGATATTTTTATAGTATTGTATAATGTAGAAGCATTTATTTCTTTAACAAATTTTGTAAATGTGAGTACCATGGGGCAATTTATAGTTTAAGGGCATTGACTTGTTTGACGTAAATGAGCATGGCAGTTGAGAGTTTGTCATGCTCACTCAAATGTCTCACTGATGGTGGCGCATGTATTGGATCATTCGGTTCCCTTCGAAATGGTTGAGCTGAGTGGTGCTGATATACGCGTCATGTTCGTGAACGGGCGCTGTCAGTTGAGACTGGTCATCTCTTAGCTGCCAGTGGTTTATTTTTAATATTATAATTAGATTTTTTTTTCTTTTTATCTTGTTTACATTGTCCTCACATAATAGCAGCAACAAAAAACATGTAACCGAGATATTTGTAATACAAAACAAGTTTGAAAAGAGTGTCCATGGAGTTTCTTGCACATTCTTCTCCATAGAGATCTACGCTTTGGAATGTGCAATTAGCATCATTTTTTCTGACAGACCGACTTCTTGACTTTTCAAAAGTGCCTGTAAATGGTTTATTTGAAATAAAATGCTTTGAATCTTTGAATTTTTGAATCTTTGAATCTTTAATTAATAAACTTTACTCGAAAAAATCACGCCAAAAACCGCGCGCATCTTAAAATTAAGGCCATCATAGACCACAAATAATTCTTATTTTTTCGTATTTCAAAATTTGTTTTGCGAATAAAGAGGTTGAACAAAAAGTTTAAAATACATTACAGCACTACTGCGTAATGGTAATCAAAATATCACAGTTTGGTAACAGGTGCCATTATATACCTAAGTGTAATGCAATAAAAGCCACTTTTTGAGCAAGGGTCTTGAAAAAAAGTTATGAACTAAAACTGCTTTAAATTTTCGTTTTTAGGATTTTGTACCTCAAAAGTAAAATACGGGACAAACATATAATCTTTCATACACACGACATCACAATAAATATTTGTAAACTATATTTAAATACTTATTTGTTCCGTGCGTGAATCGAGCATAACTAATCTGCAACAGCACCCGGTTACTCTAGCACTGCCGAGAACAGTGCTGTCAATATTGCGCAGCGTGTCTAAACATTTCAATCCTAGACACAGCTAATAAACTTAGCGACTATCAAATTTTGAAGCTAATTACAAGCTAAAACCGAGCCATCAACTACAAACTGAGTTATTTGATTGGTATGGTGTTGAATACATGAACATAATTTGAGTATAACACATTATTATTAGAGCAGTGGTGGCCGAGTGGTAACGGTCCCGACTTGTAGAGTTGTAGGTCGCGGGATCATACCAAGCTAGGCGCATTACTTTGTGTAATTTATTTCATCACCACCGCTCTCAAAAACGGTGAAGGAAAACATCGTGAGAAAACCGGCATGTCCTAGCACCAAAATTCGGAGACATGTAACATTCATCAATCGGCACCGCGTGGTGGATTACGGCCCGTTCCCTCTCCTAGAGAGAAGGCCTGAGTCCCAGTACTGATGCAATGCGTAAAAAAAAATAACACATTATAAACAACTAACTAAAGAAGGCTGAAAATCCTCTCATAGTACTCGCCTACGTCATAAATTGCAATTTTGTGCAAAATTTTACACTCTCAATCCCAATAGTATCGGCTATGCATTGATATATCAGTCAATCAAAAAAAACACAAAAAATTATAAGTCATTTGTAATATTGAACACAAATAAGAATTAGTCAAATTGAATTATATTTGATTGTCATCATCATCATCATTTCAGCCGAAAGACGTCCACAGCTGGACATAGGCCTCTCCCAAGTGTCACCGCAACGAACGATCTTGTGCGGCTCGCATCCATTGGATTTCCGCGACCCTCAACAGGAGATCGGTCCACCTTGTGGGATGGTGTTGAATACATGAATATAATATGAGTATAACGCATAATAGACAACAGATCAAATTCCGCAAATGGAACTGGATCTGTTAAACGCTCCGAAGAGATCCAGAACATAAACCAAGGCGATTCCTGGACTGGAATCCTCAAGAAAAGCGTAAACTTGGTCGCCCTTAGCAGACCTGGCAGTGTACTGTCATCGCAGAGGCGAAGAATACAGGGAAGACCTGAAGTGAAATTAAACATAAAGCTCAAAACCGAACGGAATGGCAGCCCTCTGTGGACGCCCTTTACTCCATCGAGGGGACACAGGAATTTAAGCCAAGGAAGTTAAATCTAATATTCAAGGCACATCAACTTTCAGACTTGTGGTATTGTTCGAAAGAGTTGCCGTGATCCTGGGACGCGAAATAATTAATTTATTATTTATTTATTTACACTTTAATGTACAACAAGATTACAATTATTATAAAGGGAAACTATAGAAAAAAAAAACATACAATCGGCGGCCTTATCGCACTCGGCGATTTCTTCCAGACAACCTAGTATGGACAGAAATTGCCAGGACACAAAAAGGGGTTGTACTTGGTGCAAATAAAAATGCAAACTAAAATTATAAATTATTAATACTAAAATAGATACATATCGATGGCCCCACCGAATAAACGTGTAAGAGAAAAGTGACAACTTTTCAGTAAAAAATAAAAACGTATAAACTTCAATAACGCTCATTTCATTGTAAATAGATATAAATAATGTATAATCGAAATAAAGGTATGGTTGCGCAAATAAGCTTGATGTTTTAATGGACTGTATGTTTGAAAAAGCGATCTAAGGTTTGTTAACAATATGCAGGTACTGTGCCTGGCGTTTATTAATGGGATGAATGTATTAGGGAGGAACACTGACCTTTTGACCTCGAAGGTTCCACGTGGCGCCGGCCGGCGAACCTCGACTTCGCACATTTAACCACTGCCAGGTCCTGTATTGCACTACACTGCACTATTGTTGAGTCTTTGAATGGTTGGATCACGAAATAGTCAATTTTCTTGTAATTTCGAGCGGGCGATGTTAGCGGAGCGGTCACATTCACAATCGATGCACAAAACACGTCATGTCATTCCATTTCTTGAGGTCGTGCGGGGAAGGGAAACGGAAGGGATAGGATTGCTAGGCCAAAAAATAAATTACAAAAAACAAAATCGCGGATCATAGCAAATTGGCGCAACCATTCCCCCCGGGTTTGAAGGGTTACCTTCAAAGAAAAGGAAAAAACAAAAGCGAAACTAAACCCTATTACTATATCTAAACTATCAATACTAGGTAGCGAAACAACTTATAACTAACTATGCCACTACTGCTGATTAGGCAGAGGGCAGAGGCGAATAACCGGACGCAGGTACGATCCAGTTGCGGTTTTAACCTTTACGACTCGCGTTATTCCGTTCGAACCCGGAAAAACTTCTTCCACTACACCAAGAGGCCAGTGCAGAGGAGGCGCACTCTCAGTCTTCAGTATCACCACAGTACCGACTGTGACTGGATCTGAAGGAGTGTTCCACTTTTGACGCGACTGCAGCGTATGCAGATAATCTGTCCTCCATCGCTTCCAAAAGGACTGAACTAAGCTACCTAGCAGAGCGTGACGCGGGTGAAGCTGCAGTTTCTCAGTCTCGACATCTAAAGCGGGCAAATATTTAAGAGGAGTCGTCGTCAAGAAGTGAGCCGGCGTCAACGCTAGTGGCTCCGATGGATCACTAGACAAAGTCCGACACAACGGACGCGTATTCATCAACGCCTCTACCTGAGCGAGTACGGTGCTCAACTCCTCGTACGAGAGAATCTGTTCGCCTATGACCCGAAACAGGTGCGACTTAAGGCTTTTAATATTCGCCTCCCAATTGCCACCAAAATGACTAGCCGCTGGCGTATTAAAACACCAATCAATGCGATTCTCAGCTAAGACATGGGCGAATTCACTTTGGTAGTACTTGGAGCGTAAGAATGTATGTAATTCCGAAATATTGCGTCGCGCTCCAACATAATTTGTGCCGTTGTCAGAGTATAAGCGCTTAACGGGACCACGGCGAGATAAAAATCGTTTAAATGCAGACATAAAACCCTGCGTACTCAAATCACTGGTTAACTCTATGTGAACCGCACGAGTTGTCATACAAACGAATAGGCAAATGTATGCCTTTTTGGAACGTATACCACGACCACGGGCAATAGTGACTTTAAACGGTCCAGCATAGTCCGTCCCAGTATGTATGAAAGGTTTCACCGTCTGTACAACACGACAAGAACGATGGTCGGCCATTTCCGGCGCGTTGAAACGCGGGCGGAGCTTAAAGCAGGGCACACATCTGTGCACTCTAGCGCGTATCAAATTGCGAGCGGAAAGTATCCAGTACTTCTGTCGAAGAATGGACATTAATAAATCGGGACCAGCGTGACAATTCACCTTATGGTGATAATCCACCAACAAATCCAAAACGTGATCCTTGCGTGGTAGAACTACTGGATGCATTTGTTCAAACTCTAACTTAGCATTTCGCAGACGGCCACCGACACGAATGAGTCCGTCTTGCAAAAATGGTTTCAAATGTTGAAGTGCGCGACTACAAGGTTTATGTGATTCTAAACTACGAAATTCTAGTGAAAAATAAAATTTCTGCAACTCTCGAAGTACAACTGATTCAGCTCTATCCAAATCAGCTGCGATTATAGAACCACGCGATGGCAATAATCTCAAAAATCTTAGGACGTAAACTACACAGCGTAATAGTCTCGACCAAGACGAGACTCGATTAGACAACAACAAAACAACTGACTCTTCACGCGGAACTGATACTACAAGCGTATGTTTCTTCTCCTCGGGTGGCTCTGAAACAGTAGCGGGGTTAAACGGAGCACTTTGCCACTCGTTAGGAGTGGTATGAAGCCAGGGAGGGCCACAAAACCAAAGCGGATGATTTAAAATTTGCGCAGGAAGCAAACCACGTGAGAGACAATCAGCTGGGTTTTCTGTTCCAGCGACATGGAATATATTTTCCGGTGACAATTCAGCTTGAATCTTAGCCACCCTATTTGCGACAAACGTGCCCCATCGATGGGGTGAAGAGTGGGCCCAACATAGAGCAACGGTTGAGTCTGAAAACGCTACAATTCTCTCTATATTAATGCGAGGACGACAAGTTTTGACTATAGATGTAATCAATTGAACCAACATAAGAATAGCGCAGAGTTCGAGACGAGCAAGAGAGACAACCTTACGAGGAGATACCTTTGATTTTGCGCTAATGAGGAAAACTGAAATGTTATCGCCATTTTGGACCTGAAAGTAAACCACTCCCCCGTAAGCCCTCTCACTGGCGTCTGCGAAACCTACCACATTAACAACAGTGTCTGGTACTATACCAACATGGCGAGGAATCTGTATCTGATCGAGCATTGGAAGCTCTTTCCTATAGCGAGCCCACAACTTAGCAACACTGTCAGGAGCGGTGTCGTCCCAATCACAGTTGGAAAGCCAAAGCTCTTTTATAAGCAGCTTTGCATACAAAACGACAGGAGCTACAAAACCCATTATATCCCATATCCGAGCTACACATGCTAGGATAACGCGTTTGGTACAAGTTGGCGGAGTCGAGCTAATTTTAAGACTGAACATATCAGTTGCGGGTGACCAACTTAAACCAAGGATCTTATGCGAATCACTATCATCGAATTCCTTTACCGAAGTCAACCGGTGTGACGGTGGAATCGACTCTAATGTAGCTTGCGAGTTGCTTGTCCATTTCACCAGATCAAATTGACCGGACTTCATGAGGCTGATTACTTGAGCAGCGGTCTCTATAGCCTCTGCTTCACTAGGTACACTGTACACAAAATCGTCCATGTACAATCCGGTTTCAATAGTGGCCCTTGCTTTCGGGTATGTATCACCCTCGTCAGCGGCCAACTGCTTGATAGTGCGAAGAGCGTGAAAGGGACTAGACTTAAGCCCAAAACAAACACGATTGAATTCGTAAACCTTCAAAGGTTCCTGCGGAGAAAATCTATACAAGAAGCGTTGGAATCTACGGTCACATTCTCTGATTCCAATACTAAGAAACATTTGCCGAATATCAGCAGAGAGCGCAATAGCAAACAAGCGAAAATTTACTATTATTTCAAATAAGTTACCCTGGAGGTTCTGACCACAACACAAGATATCGTTAAGCGATATGCCAGTACTAGTTTTAGCGCTACCATCCATAACCACACGCAGTTTAGTTGTAAGCTTGTCTTCTCTAACAACTCCATGGTGCGGGATGATGTAAAACGGGTAATCACGTGTCTCCTCAGTCTCGGCAGGCGCTGATGAGATATAACCTTTATCTAAATATTCGATCAGCACATCATCATAGGCTTGCTTCAACTTAGGAGACGCCTGCATCTTACGTTCCAAGCATAGAAAGCGTTTTTCTGCGGAGGCACGGGAGCCACCGAGCGAAAAAATATCACCCTTGAAAGGGAGCGCGACAACATAACGACCATCTTTATCACGAGTAGTCGTGCGGGTATAAATCTCCTCAGTGACCTGATCCTCAGGGCTGAGAATAGGCGGGACATTGACCTCTTCAATCTCCCAGAACTTGCGGATGGTAGACTCAAGCGGCGGCTCGACGGTGCAACAGTGCGACACAGTCGAGTAACTATCTAAACAAGCGGGTGCGGAACCAACTATAACAAACCCGAGAACTGTTTCCAGTGCGTGCGGAGCGGGGTACATCGGAAGACCTTGAATTTTACGTGATAACTGGAGATGCGGGAGAATCGAAGCACCGATCAATAGATCGATATCTCCAGGGAAAGCGTACAATAGATCGATATCTCCAGGGAAAGTGAATGGTTGCCTTTAAACCTCCAAAACCTTTCACTTCTGAGCGGGATGACCAATTATTAAAACTAAAACCAAGGCGTTGACAACAATCCCGAGTAATAAAATTACTCTGGGAAGCGCCATCTAGTTTTAGTTTTAATAATTGGTCATCCCGCTCAGAAGTGAAAGGTTTTGGAGGTTTAAAGGCAACCATTCACGGTTCCATTAAAATAATATTTAGTTCACGTTTTAATCGTAATATTTCGTTTGAAATGGATTCGCTAGTCGCAGATAAGATTACGGAACGGTTGCCCACGGTACCGGTTGACACGTCCATGCTGACGGAGTTTAAGAACTTGCAGTTAGCCGACGGAAATTAATCGATTTATATCTAAGCTGATATTTACGTAGCTAACTATAATTATGCGGTGCGGTTGACGGCGTAGGTACCGTAATTATCAATGGCTCTTTGGTCCTACGAGCAGGATCGTGAATCATTTTCTTGTAATTTCGCAATATAGTATTTGTTCCATAGGGAATAAACGCAACGCGCCTGTTTACCTAGATATAATAGTAGAAAACCCGCATCTAGGCATTTAGGCAACTAAACGTTATTTCGCTCGTATAGTTAAAGAGCCATTGATAATTACGGTACCTACGCCGTCAACCGCACCGCATAATTATAGTTAGCTACGTAAATATCAGCTTAGATATAAATCGATTAATTTCCGTCGGCTAACTGCAAGTTCTTAAACTCCGTCAGCATGGACGTGTCAACCGGTACCGTGGGCAACCGTTCCGTAATCTTATCTGCGACTAGCGAATCCATTTCAAACGAAATATTACGATTAAAACGTGAACTAAATATTATTTTAATGGAACCGTGAATGGTTGCCTTTAAACCTCCAAAACCTTTCACTTCTGAGCGGGATGACCAATTATTAAAACTAAAACCAAGGCGTTGACAACAATCCCGAGTAATAAAATTACTCTGGGAAGCGCCATCTAGTAGCGCTCGAACGGTGTGCGGTTTGCCAAAGGCATCTACAATGACAACTTGCGCGGTCGCAAGTAAAACGGTAGTGATTTGAGTACCAGCGGCGGAAAGCGAACACAATGTTACGTCGTTTGCACTTGCAGCAGGCCGCGCGTCACAAGCGTCGCGCGTCTGCGCAGGCTGCGGCTGCGATGGCAGCTTACTACTCTCAAAATGTAAGAAGGTATGATGTCTAGCTAGACATTTACGACAGCTAACACCACTGTTACATGACGTAACCAGATGTTTGTCACTTAGACAATTAAAACACAAATTATTAGTGCGGACAAACTTATAACGATCACTAGGCGATAATCTCTGAAATTCCGAACACTTGTACAGCTGTGTATGGCTACCCTTACACAGAGAACAGTCAGGTGTTGAGGCGGTATTAACTAGCGTATGTGCAGTCTTGACTGACTTCGATGACGCGTCTATACGGCGATCGGAACCTGTCCTATTCGTGACTTCATGACGTGCCGACGTGCGCTGCAATACCTTAATATGGTCGCGAATAAAAGATTCTAAATCTTCGAACTTAGGTATTTCGTTACCGCGCCGAGTCGTTTCAAACAGACGAACAGTTTCAGGATCTAATTTCTTTAAACCGATATACAAAAACAAAAAGTCACAGAGGTCATTGACCTTTAGGTTCTTTACTGCACGAACAGATGATGCGAAAATATTTAAAAACTTCTCTAAATTATGATCGTTACAAACGGAAAAACTTTTCAAATCGAATAATTGATCTAAATATGCGGTGGCTACTAATCGCTTATCTTCGTATTTTGTTTTTAAAGTGTTCAAAACTAAAGTGTAATTTTCAGCGCTAAACGTAATTCCAGCACAGACAGCCTTTGCCTTACCGGTCAATTTTTCTACGAGATAATGCAATCTCTCGTGATCTGTCAGCGATGTGTTCCTATGTATTATATTTTCGAAACTATCTATAAATAAATTCCAATTTCGAATGTCACCATTAAATTCAGGTATTTGAATTGGCGGCAATCGTGGGCGTTCGCGAGGAGGGTTGGATAAACCACTCGCGGGGGGGGGAGTCTCTAAACTCCTAGCAATACGTTTGATACGACAATACAAGTCATCAAAGGACGACAATGCCTGATAACTCACACAGTAATCAGGATTTAACTCCAACTCTAAAATGTTTATATTCTTAATTGTAGATTTAAAATCCGCGCGCAAACTATCTAAAGTTTCCAACGAACACAAGAAAGCATCTCTAATCGTCAGATCCGAGATTTGCAAAGATTTATCACAAATTGATTGAACACGTGAAAACTGTGAGTCCCTTTCAGCGTATAAAAGCTTTAACTGAACCTTTAAATCAGTACTAACCTTGGTTCCCTTAAGAGACATCTTGTTTTGATATATTCACACTATACACTCAAACAAACACTTAACGAATTATTAAGTAAGCGATAATTATCAGATAACAATATGGTAATATTGTAAACAACAAAGTGAACGGCGAACGAACGGAATAACCTGAATCAATGAGTGAATATTACCCAATTTCTCGATTAAATCATTCACGTCGTTCATATGCGTATATAATCTATGGTTTATCCGTTTCCTACAAATATTCACTCAACAATGAACGGGTATTTTTGAAATGCGTCTACCTACATGCAATTTGTAGGACTTCCGAATGAATTTTGTCAAGAAAAAGAATGCGATCGATTTATATCTACGCTGATATTTACGTAGCTAACTATAATTATGCGGTGCGGTTGACGGCGTAGGTACCGTAATTATCAATGGCTCTTTAACTATACGAGCGAAATAACGTATAGTTGCCTAAATGCCTAGATGCGGGTTTTCTACTATTATATCTAGGTAAACAGGCGCGTTGCGTTTATTCCCTATGGAACAAATACTATATTGCGAAATTACAAGAAAATGATTCACGATCCTGCTCGTAGGACCAAAAGTAATGGTTGCGCAAATAAGCTTGATGGTTTAATGGACTGTATGTTTGAAAAAGCGATCTAAGTTTTGTTAACAATATGCAGGTACTGTGCCTGGCGTTTATTAATGGGATGAATGTATTAGGGAGGAACACTGACCTTTTGACCTCGAAGGTTCCACGTGGCGCCGGCCGGCAAACCTCGACTTCGCACATTTAACCACTGCCAGGTCCTGTATTGCACTACACTGCACTATTGTTGAGTCTTTGAATGGTTGGATCACGAAATAGTCAATTTTCTTGTAATTTCGAGCGGGCGATGTTAGCGGAGCGGTCACATTCACAATCGATGCACAAAACACGTCATGTCATTCCATTTCTTGAGGTCGTGCGGGGAAGGGAAACGGAAGGGATAGGATTGCTAGGCCAAAAAATAAATTACAAAAAACAAAATCGCGGATCATAGCAAATTGGCGCAACCAAGGTACAAAAATAAACTATAGATTTTTATATTTACTTCTTTAAAAAAATCAACAAGTTTCAAGAAATTCATGAAAAACAACTTAATGTTTTTACTCTTGTGAAATACGCATGACTGGGTTACAGTAATATGTCATTACACGTTTATTCGTGTAATAATACACAACGAATAAAATGTACTTAAGGTTACACTATTATTCTCCGTAAATCAAGTTTGTTTTTGAAGCCAGCTATAACTATTTACACGCTTGTTTACAGTACATTTTTCTGCTATCATATGATTGGAAAGATCGAATACACTTATATCAGAGTTAATAAGATCAGTTTTCGTTTATGTAATACATCTTTGTTAATGCATGGTAAATAAATAATTAAAAAGATTGAAAAAAAGTACAGATATTATATAGAATAAAAAATATAATCATGGTTTTTATCCATGTGAACACAAAGTACTAATCTTATCGATTAAAAAAAAATATCAGATTGCAATATTAGAAACACTAGTCCTCCTCCTCACTGTCATTGGCGACCGAGATGGAGTTATCTAATGGTAGTAGATTTTTATAAAAACTTTGATAATGGTTTGGTATTGCTCCTGAATCACAAAGACTTATCAATTCCTTCAATAAAGGAAGTGGTATAGGTAACACGCTAGTGTACGCTAGTTGAGGTTTTCAACACCTTCTGTAGGTTCTCCCCGCCTCATTCTTAAGTTAGTTCTTATCAAGATTTGCATCTCTCGTAATTCGTCTTCCAAACTATATCTGAAGTAAATTTACTAGAAGATTACTTCTTTTATTTTGCTCCAGTAAATTTTATCACCATTTGTGTTCTTTCCCTATAATAACTCTTTAAAACCCATAAAATCATTTTGTGTCATTTGTTTTACTTGGTACTTATGCCCAGTAACTTTAGCATTCTCTATCAAGTAATACATTTGATCGGGAGTGTATACACCGTTAAATTTTGGTCGTTTTAATCTCGCGGAGGGTCGATTCGGAACATAAAACACTATCGATTTGTAAAGATAAAAAGGATTTCGCCGAAATCGGTCAACTGGTGATCTTCAAGCGTAAGCCATTCACATCTGGAGTGAGGCCATCGAGAAGCGCGGGGAAGCACTTGCCTTTTCCCTCGACATCTCGAAGGCTTTCGATAGGGTCTGGCACGAAAGCCTGATTAGTAAGCTTCCTTCTTTCGGTATACCTGCTGAATTGTGTGCTTGGATCGTAGACTTCCTGAGGGATCGGTCTACCCGAGTGGTCATCGATGGCTGCTCATCTGGTCAAATGCCGGGGTCCCTCAGAGGTCAGTACTCTCGGCAACATTGTTCTTGCTGCACATAAACGATCTGCTTAAACTCGATGCCTTTGGGTATGCAGACGACAGCATTGTTGCTGTGAGTTACATATCCAACGCACAAGCTAGTGGGTCACAGATCCAGTCTCTTCGAGAGGCTATGGTTGAGCGCTTGAACTTCTCCTTGGAGGCAGTCTCTGAATGGGGCGATGCCAATTTGGTCAGGTTTGGTTGGTTTGGTTTGGTTTGGTTTTGGTTTTTGGTTTTTGGTTTGGTTTGGTTTGGTTTGGTTTGGTTTTGGTTTGGTTTGGTTTGGTTTGGTTTGGTTTGGTTGGTATTTTCCGCTAAAATCAATTCAGCCCTGTTTCAACTTCCGGGGTGTAACCGTGCCGATAACAGATCATCTTGATCTTCTTGGTGTAACGTTGACATCTACTCTCAACTTTGGGCCATACATCGAAGCAAAGTCTCAACTGGCTGCAAAAAAGCTGGGAATCCTCACAAAGGTTAAACAGTACTTCACGCCGGAACAGCTGCTCAAACTTTATCAAGCGCAAGTTCGATCGTATATGGAGTACTGCTCTCATCTTTGGGACGGATCTGCCCGATACCAGCTTGATGCGCTTGAGACTATTGAGCCAGGAGGATTATTGGCAATAATGCACTCGTCGAGCAGAGGCTTCAAAGTCTTGAACATCGACGCCAAGTTGCTAGCCTGTCGGTTTTCTACCGGTTACATTTCGGGGAGTGTGCGACAGAATTGCATAGCCTAATTCCGCCTAGCCCGTTCCATCATCGGACTACCAGACGTACGGCGTTGCGCCACCGGTACATGGTTTTTTTTATGTGGTGGATAAAATCAACCAATGACAAATCCCGCCCTTGGGTGGGGCCCCGGGTGACATTTTCACATAACCTTTGGCCCCAGTAGGCTTCGGCCCTTCTGGGCCCCTACAGTTTGCTGACAACTCCTTGAAGCGCGCGGGAACAGTACACGCCGTAAATGACTTGAGCTCGGACCGGTCTGTTAGCGGACGGACGGACAGCGAGCTACCCATTGCCCGCCGTCCGCGAGTCCGCGCCTTCGGTGGCCGGAAATCGGGATCGGTATCTCGGCGGCGGCGGTGGCATGTGCGCCGTTGCCTGATGCGGTCGGCCGCCTCCTTTGCTAGCATTACTGCTTCGCAGAAGGAGGCGACCGCCTGCCACTCCTCCTCGCTCCGGAGCATAGCTTGAACCAAGCCCCGGCGTGAGAGATCACCGCCGCCGATCGCCTCCACGAGGACACGGCGATGCTCTTCCCAAGCGGGGCACACCTCGACTGTGTGCTCCACCGTGTCCTCCAGGCGGTCCGCACAGTGGCGACATCTGGGCGTCGTCTTCGCACGAATCTTGTACAGGTACGTCCCAAACTGACCGTGTTCGGTTAGTACCTGTGCCAAACGGAAGGTGACGAAGCTGTGAGGCCTTTCCGGCCACGCCTCAAAGAGGGGCCTTACCGCCTCGATCGTGGCGTGCCCAGCACGGGGTTGCGACAGTCGCTCTCGCCATTTCACCATGAGATCCCGCCGGAACTCTGTCTGCCATGCCGCAACTTGTCGCGGCAGCGGAGTTTCGCCCCGGCGTTGCATCTCCACGCGTAAGTCGTGCACCAGTACATATTGGACATCCCACCTATACGCACAAAGTGTTTTGGGAACACATTCATTGTGAGTACAGCTCAGCTTTAATTTAACTAACCTATTTATAATAATACTTCCATTTTGTGTAATAAAACATTAGTAATAAAGTTTGCATACATTTCTACACGAATAAACGTGTAAGAAGACATTGCCCAAATTCGAAAACAGTTAGAAATCTTCTCAAACGTCTGTAAGTTTTAACATGTTTATTCTTGTGTACTTGGCGACTCAAAAAGCATGTAATAACAGCATAAACTATTATTCCTATGACTTTTAAATTAATTGTTTCCCTAGAATAAAAAAATAAACTATTATAATACACGTGTTTTGGGTCTAAAATTCATAAAAAAAATTAAATAGGTGCAAGATAGGCAAAAGAAACGAAAAATGCAAAAAAGATAAATTCGTGTAAGTGCTCTTGCACGTTTATTCGGTGGGGCCATCGATATATATACATACAAAACATATACAGGCAAGAGAATAAGTGATACATCGAAAGCAAGGTCACAGTTTCAAGAAATGAATGATAATGACTAGTTTATGCGTCAATAATTTCGTAAAGTAGTGGACGACAAGTAACGGGCAGCTCACCGTCCGACCGTCGGCTAACCATCCAGAACGAGCCCGAGTCATCAACGGCGCGTCTATGCGCGCATCAAAATGATATCAGAAAAACTGTAGGATCCACGAATAATTTCTGAAAAGGAAACATCCTAGAAAACAAAAGGCAGCTGAAGGACACAAGTGTAGTTTTAGTCAGAAAATTTCTGACACACCCTCCTGCTTCACCCCAGAGTGAGAGAAGCCATTAGATAATTATTCACTTCTAAAAAAACACTATGCAGACTTTTACAATAAGTAACTTTGACAGAATGACAAATTATCTGAAATTCAACTCGAAACTTATGTTCGAGAACCTTCAATTATCTACATTTGAGTAATTACTCTCCCTGAGCATCCTTCGTTAGGAAGATACCGTGCCAATTATGAACCACCCTATTACTACGCTGATATTATTATTAATTCAATTAATAAGTTACCAGATGAAGAAACTAGATTTTGGTTCACGTGACATGACAAATTGGAGTTGATTTACATTTTCAAAGGAGAAAACCAATTCATGAGATAAGTATGCTATTTTAGGGGTGTTGTATCCATATACTTTTTGTATGTTATAAATTGCAAATCTCAGTCAGTAAACACAATACAGAGACAATCCACACCGGACGATAGCAGAAATTAAAATGGATCGCACGCAATCTTTGCTACATAATTATGTACACCGTTAAATTTTGATCGTTTTAATCCCGTGGAGAGTCGATTCGGTACATGAAACGGTACCTAAAGATAAAATTAAAAGTAAAGTACTTTTTTTAAACTCGAATTAATTAACACATTAACGAAATTAACTTCTTTAGGTAAACGTCAGCTGGGCGAGTTCAATGACCTGTAGGTAGTTAGTACGCAACAACCGACAACTACCTACAAGATCATTGACTCGTATACTATTAGAAATTAATTTCGTACATGCGTATCGTAATTAAGTTTTAGAAAAAAAAGTACTTTATTTTTTTATGTTGTCTTAACAAATCGATAGTGTTTCATGTACCGGATCGACTCTCCACGGGATTAAAACGATCAAAATTTAACGGTTTATATGCAACAAGGGGCATAAGAACCAAGGTGTGAGTCGCATATTATATCTCTGATGAATTGGGGGATCTTCTGAACAGGCGGATATTAAGTCTGATACGAGGAACTGATAGTTGATTTCTTGCTGTTGTCAAATGGCTCTGAAACGTGGTCGCTTACAATGAGCCTCATCAGAAGACTTAAAGTCACCCAAAGGGCAATGGAAAGGGCTATGAGTTTCCTTGCGTGATCGAATCAGTAATGAGGATATCCGCAGGAGAACCAAAGTTACCGATGTAGCACCAAGAATCGCCAAAATTAAGTGGCAATGGGCAGGGCATAGTGGCGAAGTAAGAGCAGGCTCGGCATGCACTTACCCTGCCGCATCGGCAGGCAGGACGAATACTTACTTCTTCTTCTGCCACGGTTTGTCTCGTAGCCCCAGAGTCCAAGGTCATATTTCTGACTTTTGATGGGCGTCGAAAATCTTGGCTTAACCATTCAGATCGCGAGAAAGATCACCACTATAAGAACTACCCCAAAACTTCCAAGCGATGACGCATCATAAGGGAGGCTGTTAGCTTGATTAATGGGTAGTCCAAAGATTCAAAGCATTTTATTTCAAATGTTTTATCCATTTACAGGCAGTTTTGAAAGGTCATGAAGTCGGTCTGTCAGAAAAAAATTGCTAATTGCAGATTCCAAAGCGTACCTAGATCTCTACAAAGAGAAATGTGCTTGAAACTCCTTTAGTTAAATTAGATATAAGTTTAGACCACTTATTTTAGCTAAAGACATGCTATAATACCTTTTTAACAGAAAGTGACGGAACTATTTTTACCACACTGTACCTTCAACTTCATGGCAAAGCAGACTAAGTACATTTATGCAGTGCACTATGTGTCAGCAAATTTCACTAAAACTGAAGACCCGGCCCTGCCCCCCTAGCCAAGTTACAATCGTTTCGTTTTGCGTCAACGCTTGTAGTAAGCCACGCCCCCAACTCCTTTGTTCGAACAATCGAATTGGGGGCGTGGCCAACGCCAAGCGTTAACGCAAAACGAAACGATTGTAACTTGGCTAGGGGGGCTGGTATGAAAGGCTACGAAGGAACGGAGTTGGTTTTTTAGTGAGTAAAAAGTCTGACACTATCTCCCGCTCCGCCCAAGGACGGGAGATGTCATTGGATAATTTTCATCACCAAAAAAAAATCTATCCGAATTAAAAAATAATTTTACAGTCTGGATGATGTTTATTACTTGCCTGAATAAACGTACTTTAGTTGACAGTACATAATTAAAAACTTTTTATTACGATGCTTGATGCCAGACACAGCTCTCGTGTCGACGAAAAACGAAAAGCTTCGGTGATAATTTTAATTAAAAATGTAGGCAAGCGTTCATTATAATGTTATAGGGCTATTTAGCAATTCTATAATTAAAATAAAAGCTTACTTAAATAGTGTATTTAATGGAGTTTCCTTGTTATCCATCTAAATAGAAGATGGAGATTTATTTATCTTTTATTTTTCTTCCTATTTTTATTTTAACAATGAAGGTGGAAAATGCTCTAAAATATGTAACAAGAAAGTAGATTAAAACCCAACCATTTGTTATTATACAACATTATTTTTAGTATTATACTAAGCGAGTCCTGAATATAGTTTGTTCAGAATCAGTAACTGAATCGAATCCAATAATATTTACACCATGTTATATTTTTTCCCAAAAATATTTAAAAGAGGTGACAAGTTGGATACCACCGAGACCAAGTACAATACAGGTCACGGCAGGTCATAGCGGGCATTAGGTTCCAGCGCACAACTGGGTGCGGGAGCAAAACAACCTCTCAGTCACCCGAATGCCTCGGTGACCATATGTTTGTATGGACAAACGTAACATAACAAGCTTATAACTTTGTGATTTTTCATGATATAGTTATGAAATTTTGTTAATAGATTCTGATTTCTGATTAGACCTGTATTTCAGGTTTCACATATATTAAAAATAAGATTGTTTATTTTCATAGTATGGTCTACAGCGAAAGCTGACTCCTTCTGCGAAGCAGTAATGATAACGAAGGAAAAGGCTGCAAACGTGAGAGAACGGACATCTTCATACCCCAGCCGCTACCACAGGAGACTCTCCAGATGTCAAGAGTCGCAGGATGGTACCCCGTCACCACAGGCGTGGGTCGACTTACGAGTAGATTGCCATGTATCTTCAGGTAGCGTTCAGCAAAACCGTAGAAGCGCAGCAAAGCCGATACCCGGTGGGGCCACGGGGAATTTCTGATGATTCTCCATTGTGTAAACGGGGTTTCTCCGTTTACACAGTGGCTAGGGATTGCCATTGGCCGAGGCTGGACCCACGTGTAAATGCACCATAAAATGAACCTGTGGTCTTACACCCGTATTTATAAACAAGTAAAACTGATTCCTTGGGTAAATTGGATTTGAATTTGAGAAAAATTGGTATTTTTAATTAAGATTTCTAGCCTCAAGTAATGACCCGTAGAGGCCCAGCCTGCTAGCTGCAGGCAGGCAAGGACGAAGCCTACTGGGGCCAAAGGCTGCTTTTTGAAAAGAAGGCTCGGCTCCGGTATGATAGGCAACGAAGGAACGGGGTTAGTTAGTAAGAGTCTGAAACTATCTCCCGCCACGCCCAAGGGCGGGATTTGTCATTAGATGATTTTACCTACCATAAAAAAAACCTCAAGTAATGACTTAATAAGAAATTAATTAGTAACAAGTAATTACTTGTCTATAAATAAGGGTGTTAGAACGCAAAAGGGCAACTCGAAAATACAGGTATTGTTTTAGTCAGTAAAAATTTGACACACCCTCTTGCGCCACCTTAGATCGAGAGTGATTGAATTATTTTCCAACTTAAAAATAAATATCATTGGTCATTTTAAAAAGTTAACGCTTTCCAAGAATAAAACAAGGTTAGTGAAACCATTTATATACCTACGACAAAAAAAGAAAAACACAAAATGGCGGACACAAAAAAAGAAATACTTGGAACAAAATGGTAAAAACGGCTTACTTTAATTAATGAATGCGAAGGCAAAAAGCTGGAAGCACAGGCGTTTTATTTAGTCACAGTAAAAAATGGTGGTAACACGTTTATTGGACTTAATTTATACGACCTGGTCAGAGGTGATAAGGGTGAAACAGCTTTTTTTTTTTTTTTTTTTTTTGTGGTAGGTAAAATCATCCAATGACAAATCCCGCCCTTGGGTGGAGCGGGAAGTAGTGTCAGACTCTTACTGACTAAAAACCTACCCCGTTCCTTCGTTGCCTATAGTGCCGGGGCTGAGCCTTCCTCTCAGAAAACGGCCCTTGACCCCAGCAGGCTTCGACCCTGCCTGCCTGCAGTAGCAGGCTGGGTCTCTTCGGTGTGCTGACAGCTCCTTGAGGCGCGCGGGAACAGAACGCGCCGTCGACGACTTGGGCTCGGTCCGGTCGGTTACCGGACGATCGGACAGCGTGCTACCCATTGCACGCCGTCCGCAAGCCCGCGCCTACGGTGGCCGGAAATCGGGATCGGAATCCCGGCGGCGGCTGGGGCGAGCGCCCCGTTGCCTCTGCCTGATGCGGTCGGCCTCCTCCTTTGCTAGCATTACTGCTTCGCAGAAGGAGGCGACCGCCTGCCATCCCTCCTCACTACGGACCATGGCCTGAACCAAGGCCCGGCGAGAGAGATCGCTGCCGCCGATCGCCCCCACGAGGGTGAAACAGCTGGTAAAAACAATTAAGGGTATATGTGTTTGTTGGGAAGGTTTTTCCATCTGTCACCTAAGTGTGTTGAGCTAGGGATAGAAGATATAATCCTGCATTTTTTGACTGGCCTGTTTGTCTTGTAGTTAGTGACCCTGACTGCTATGGCGGTGGCCGTGGGTTTGATTCCCACCCAGGACAAATGTTTGTGTGATGAGTACGAACATTTGTTCTGTGTCTGGGTGTAATTTATATAGTATGTATGTATTTAGAAATATGTATACATATAAGTATGTTTATCAGTTAACTAGTACCCATAACACAAACTCTGCTTAGCTTGGAACTAGACAACGTTGTGTGATAGTTGTAGAATATTATATTATTATATAGGTATTATATAATATTATTATTATTGTATATTTTTTTTATGGGGGGTTTATCATCCAATAACAACTCCCGCCCTTGGGTGGAGCAGGAGATAGAGTCAGACTCTTACTGACTAAAAAACTCACCCCGTTTCTACGTTGCCTTTCATACCAGTGCCGAGCCTTCCTTTCAGAAGTGAACCCTTGGCCCCAGTAGGCTTCGACCCTTCTGCAAGGTCCCTACGGAGATTATCTTGCATTGAAATTCTTTGAGGAATTGGACTGTTTGGAAGGGATTTGCATTAAACAACTGTGTAGTTGACAGTAATTTTTTTTTTGTCGGAATAATACAATTAGATACCTACTAATTTTTTTGTGGTGGGTAAAATCATCCAAAGACATAGCCCGCTCTTGCGCGAAGCGGGAGATAACGTCAGATTTTTACTCAAATGACTACTGATTAAAAAACTATCCCGTTCTTTCTTAGCCCTTTATACCGGGGCCGCACATTCTTTTCAGAAATCAGTCCATGGCTCCAGTAGGCTTTAGCCCTGCTGGGCCTCTACGGTTTGCTGAAAACTCCTTGAAGCGCGGGAATAGTGCGCGCCGTTGACGACTTGCGCGTACCTACGTACTGTTACGTCTGCGTAATGAGTTTGCATAAGATTATATGCAGACTCATGCGTATCCTCATAAGTTAGCATATGTTTCATTGTTTTATCAAGTTCCATGTAGTCGTTCAAAGAGGGAAGAAGTATTTTTTTAATATATCGACATAAAAAGTCTGCGTTGTTTCCTTTTACACAAGTATAGATCCCGGTAGTCGAGCCCTAAGCACCCAGGGTTCGACAGTACGTACTTGGTTATTCTTACAACCTTTTATTTAGTTTCACCTGTCCCGATGTAAATCTTGCAAATTAAATTTGATCCACTTCCCGGTTACCAGCTGAACTTTTGATGCATATGTAAATCAGATGACAATACAAAATTATCATGACGTGGAGCTGATCTGATGATGGGATCGGAAGGTGCCCATAGGAACTCGGCAATAAGATAAGCCTATCGTGTTTGAACTTTTTAGAATGGTTTTAATGAGTGTTAATGATATAAGTAGATATATACCGCGCTATAAAAGCTTGATATGAAGAAATGCTTTTATTTAAAAACTAGTTTAGTTTTTTCTAGTTTAGTTCTAGTGTAGCTTAGTTTTTGTTTGTTTTATTTGAAAACGCAAAGGTCGTCGACGGCGCGTAATGTTCTACGCGCGCCTCAAAGAGATATAAGCAAAACCATAATATATGGGCCCAGCAGATATGAGGATTTTATTCAGTAAAATGCCCATAACACGTTACGGCCTCTCGCTCCACTCAAGAACTTGAGAAGTCATTAGAAAATTTCCCACCTCCGAGAAAAAGGGTAGCTGAAGTAACGTGGGTTTTAGTAAAAATCTGACACTCCAGCTCCAGCCAAAATTGGAGAAATTATTTTATCATTTGAAACCCCTTTAAAAATAGGTTCCATTTTATGTGTGGTAATCATTATGACAGTCAAGCAGTCTAAATGGTTTTTCGATTTATTTAAAACCAGTTCTAGCAGGATCTTTACCCTCATTTAGTAAAACCACGGAATTATGTTAATGATCAACTATGACTCAATCTAATTTTATTAAATTATTTATTTTTAGTACAGAAACACTACGGACGGTAAGAAATGGGTACCTCGCCGTCGGCCTCAAGGGGATGTCAGCAAATCGTAGAGGCCCAGGAGGGTCGAAGCCTACTGGGGCCAAGAGTTATGTGGAATTTAATCCCTAGAACGAAAGCAAATAAGGAAAAGGAGTGGGTTTTATTCGGTTAAAGTATAGAAACACTAAAAGAACGATGTCCTACTTACCTTACTACTGATTCTTCATTTTCAGGAAGGGTAAATGATAAGACACATTAAAATCGTTCACAACGTTTTTATTGCACCGTGTAACATTTGTATAACGATACCTAGATTTACTTATTTTCTATGCTACGTTTACATGTGGGCCCAGCCTCGACCAATCGCCATTGTGTTGGCGGGGTTTTCCCGTTTATACACTGGCTACACTATAGTGATTGGCCGAGGCTGGGCCCACATGTGAACTTAGCTTTACGAGTCACACTGCAATCATTTACAATTTGGCCACTATGAACACTCAAAAATCAACCGTAATCTTATTTAAACTAAATTTGAAAAAAATAAGCTAATGACGATACCAAAAAATATGTTTTTTTTTTGATAACGTTTATGCTGAATCGCACTAGTTAAAACACTGTCGACAGGGTACGGTGTATATACTAAGGCTAGGTTCCTGAATTGAGTATTATGTGTTAAGCACGTATCAAATCCTATTTTAATGCGTGACAGGTTTTCAAACGAAAGTTGAGTTTGAGAAATACTCAACTTCATATCCTTAGTTCAGAAATTCGGGGTAAGGCTAGTCTAATGGTGAGTTTCTGAATTGAGTATTTTGTGTTCGGCCAGACTGGAAGCGCGGGTGCGGGGCGGGCGCGGCGCGGTAATCTCAACCATAAGAGTGCGTAGTGTGAGTTTGTTTTACGTTAACGCCATCGACTCGTTTATGACGTTTGGCGAAAAGAACTTCATTTGAGTATAGTACACGTGGGCGCGGAAAGCGGCGCGGATTGTACAACGCGGGACGCGCGCGGGCTAGTCATGCCATAGCTTGTTCCAACGAATTTTGATGCGGTTTTTTTTTTAAATAGGGGGATTCATGAGGAAATTTTATATGTATAATACATGCATAATATAGTCCAGAAACACTGATAACCCGCGTCACTGCACCGTGCTGCCAATGTGGCCAAAAAATCGCGCGCATTCCCGCACCCGTGCCGCTGCCCGCACTGCGCTGCCAGTGTCTCCAAGCACTTTTAAGTTAAACACGTCTCAAACCTTAATTTAGGAGCAAGTTTTGACAGGTTTTTAGGCTAGAGTTTGAGAAATCCTCCTACTTGCGTCGTTTTTCTTCAATGCTGAGGGTCGTGACCTTGACGAATAACTTAACGTTTGAGAAATACTCCACTTCAAATGCTCAAATTAGAATTCGGCGGTTATTCAGTTTTAAGGACAGTGACTAAGGCAATGGAAAATACCCTCGAGCTACGAGACTCAATGTGGATATATTCGCGCTAGATGGCGCTGACCTCAACGATTGCTCATGTCTTTAACTGTAGTGCTAATGTGTAGCATACATAAGAGCGTATTATACATATCACTTGTCATTCACAGTCAGAATTAGAATATAATAGAATAAAACATTATTGTACACCAAAAAGCAACACAACTTAAACAAACTTAAATCTATGGGTATAAAGGCGGATATCGCTGTCAGCGATATCTACCAGACAAGTTTTGAATAATAATAAAAAGATTTTGAAGCAATAATTCGATATCCGTGGCTTAATGCTTCCATTCATTAAAACAGATTTTACTCAATATTATAATGTTGAGTTCAATACCACCTTGTCAGAATATAGCCAGCGAGACCGCTAGAACTATCAATTTGAAGTTTTATTTGAACTCAAGTTGGAGGACATAATTTGGAGTAGGGGTAGACATCTGAAACTAGAATGTAAAGTAATACTATTCAAATTTTAAAACAATACTGAGTATTATCTTAGATATAAAAAATCTAAACAACTAACTCAGACATTTTTAACATTCAGTATTCTATTTTCTCACTTTTCTAAGAATTATAATATTTAACAATAAATAACTAGTTTCTATTTAACCTATTCTCACACAGCAATTTATACAATATCTGGTAATAAAAATGACATTTTAATGTTAGTGGAAAATGAGAAACGCTGGTTTTAAATTTTTCAACGTCTATCACAATTTTGATTTTGTGAAGACAGTAGTTTTACTTATCTACCAAAGATTAGACAAGTGTTTCTGGTATTTAGATATGTTTATTACAATTTAAAACAGAACGAACATTCAATTTAAAAAACAAAAATTGTTTTGCTCATTGCTTGTTTTTCTCTCCGGCGTTTAATCATTTTAGTCATTCTGATTTTAGTTAGAATTGAAGTTACAAATTTCACAGCGTCTCTCGTTTTTCCATTAACTCGAACGTTTTTGATAAAATTGTAAAAAATATGCTAACAACTATAAAATGCAACGAATTGTAAATAGATTATTTTTACAACTTGTGGATTGGCACTAATACCTACTAATAAAGAAATATCTAATAACAACGATAGAGGAAGCACGTAGGTAAAAAGCACAACACAGAGTAAGTGTCTAGGTCTAGGAAAATTCGGGATAAGTTTTTACACAAATTATTCAACCCATGGAAAGAATAAAGAGTTAGAAGAAGAACATAAACTTACACTTAGGGATATACTGTTCAAAAGACAAACAATAAACATAAAATTAATAAATATACACAATTTTGACAGTAACAATGTAAAATCAGTTAAAGAAACAAGCAAAGTTAAATACAATAATGATAACTTTATCTCTCTTTTTCTCAATGATTTGGTTAGTCTTTATTAAATCTATCAAATTGTACACTCAATATTCACAACTTACAGGTATGTCGAGATTCTAATCAGTAGCTAGACATAGAAGTGTTAGTAGAAAAGTGTAAAAGTACCCTGAAATAAATTTAATACACGAATATAAGTTTAAAGCTTATATATTGTTTGAAGGGCAAATTGTAGGCTGGTGAAATTTTGTTACAAAAATATTGTGGACAAAATTTTGGGACGACAGAGATTTTTTTTCAAGTCTACTAAAATAATTGTGAAGATAATTTTATTGAACATTTTGCAGTAGATATGGTTGTTAATAGTGGTTTAAAAATATCACTTTGACAGTACTGAACAATTATAAATGAGCATTTATTCGGACAAACACGGCGCCGAAGACAAAAGCAAATAATGAAACATTCGTTTGATGTGTTTCATCAAAATCAATTTCGTTTCAATTATAATGGTAACATTATTTACTGCAAAGCTCATAGTAATTGGAATTACACAGTATTTATTCAATAGCAATTCAATAGCACTGAGAAGAAAAATATAATTACAAGAATAATAGTAATTAAGCAAATAGCTCTTAGCTATGAGTAAGTTGCTGATAACAAAAACGACTACAGATTTTTTCTGAAGCTTTAGTCCTTTTCGCAGAAGAAAAACAACGTTAATAGCGGTATAACAACGGCAATCAATTTCTAGATAAGCCTTATTCCACAATAAAAGTAATATTTCATTCCCTTAATATAATAACTGCCGTGATTTGGCTTTGTCCAGTACAAATTGTCCGTAAAAGCAGTTATTTCTCACAAATTTATTACGGTTTCATTAAATCTATATTGGTTTCAGAGCGGATCAATGTGCTATTGTTAGTCATTCATATTAGTATGATCATAATTTAAGGATTGTTCCAGAATTCCAAGAATTACTGTTTCAAGTAGGTACTTTGTTACTATATTATCATCAGAATGGATTATTGAATGGATTTTTGCAATATGAACACGGAATTACACAACATTACTAACTACAACCATTTGGAAACATTAAACATTCGCATATTAACAGCATTCATTAACCTCTAAATTCTGTGCGTTTAGACATGAAATATAGAAACTCGAATATTTTAATAGAACCATCTTTACATAAGCTTTACATAAAAAATTCGATAATCAATTTTTCAACTGAAGAGTTATTTATTCGATCCAGTCACAAAAAAGTACAAAAAGAAAAAAAATCGTATAGAAAGGAGTTCAATTTTTGAACTTTGTTCGTAGTTGCATGAAATATGAGGCAATTCATAAGGGTTAGACTGGATTTTACAGAAATGAAATTCGTCAGCCAAGCCAAGTTTTACAAATGCAAGATCCTGAACTAATGAAACTATAGAATGGTTTAATACAATCAGTTCATGGTCAATTAGAAAAGCTTAAATTAGGTTAAATGGTATGTTTAACACAGATTTATGGGGCAAATCCATGTGGTATATTAGATGTTTTTAGGTTCTATTAAAATAGTCAAGAAAATCAAAGTAATTAACTGTGCTAAGCAATCACGCACCGAGTCTCGTGTGTACTTCCACCGGCTGAGGAGTCTGGCGGAGGCTCAGAGCTTCTACCGCCACCACTCCATTCAAGAGCATCTATCATCTCCATCAGCTCTTTGAACACAGCTATGACTCTCCAATTATACTTAGCTGAACACTCCACGTACCCACACTTCCAGTGCTTACGAACTAAGTTCACAATGTTTCTTCTCTTCTCTCTTGAATCCCCGCAAGCGCTTTCAGCTATAGCAAGCTGCTGAAGTCCACTAGACGCGGATGGAGTGTTACTACAAAGTAGATCTTGTTTATTGCCCACAACTAACACTGGAACGTTCCTCATGTCACGACTTTCAACCATTTGGTCTCTCAAAGTTCGTATATACTGGAAAGTTTCAACGTTAGATAAATCGAAGACTAGAATGTAGGCCGTGGCACTTCTGAGTCCGTAGAAGCGGTAATGAGCCCATTCGTAGTACGAGTTTATTGGAAAGTAAGGTATGACTGGTACGTCTGTGATTTTGACTTCATATAGGTGCTCGTTGATGATCACCGAAGGGTAAAACGTGTGTTTACGGTCTGTTGGTACGTATTCTTCTGAGAAATCGCTCCACACGAATTGCTGTGAACAAAGAAAATCGGATTTTAAAAGGGGTTTTGTAAAGTGACTGTGATGGATTTGGGTCGGATTCATTAATCACCGTATAAGCTTCGCCTCACCTTGCCCGGATATGTCGTTATCAGGCTGACGACCTACATGAATGGTGTGACACGGGCTGTAACTTTGGTAGTTAGGTACGAAAGATGCTCGCTATTGCTCCTTAGGGACACACAAGGCGTAAAAGATGCTTTTTGTCAGAGCTATTTGTTTTTTTTATAAGTTATAAGTCGTGTGTTGTGAGTGCCTTGAAATAAAATTCGGGATCTTATTATTTGGTGAATTTGGTTTTTGCTAAATATGATTTTCGATGTCGAATTTATGGAATCCAATCTATTCTGATATTAGATTGAACGGTGTGTTCATTGTGGATTTTGGAAAAAAAATTAGGAATCGTAAAATATTTTTTTATTTGCTTAATATATAGTTTTAATTAGTATTTTACATAATGTAAATAGTTTATGAGATAAATAAATATAGTGTTTTATCACTTATAGTATTAGACTTTATACAAATGTTTTGTATGAATAAATCATAAATGTAAAATTAAAATATTTACTTTGCTTAAATATTGTAACAATCTCAAAATCTAAAAATAAAAATTTGTTCAAAAAATAAACATGATATGTTAGCTAGGTTAAAAATAACCAATTCCGAAATTTTATCAAAGTCAAATGATTCTTATAACCTTTCTTGAAGAAATACTCTCAGCTCTTAAGTATTATTATAATAAAATTGTATATTTTATGATGGAATATAAATTGGATTCAATGTTTTATGCTTTGTTATACTTCAATAACCAATTAATGCCAATTTTATAAAATGTAATCATTATTATCAAGACTTTTCTGTTTCGACAAAGGGAAAATAAAAGCAATCTTTCTACTTTCTTTTTCAAAATTCAATATTTGATTCATCCAAGTCATTTCATAGAACTAGAACCCTGTTCAATCGAAACAATTTTCTCCTTTGGAAGAAAATCCCGACAACTTCGAGAATTCTAAAGCAAAATTCCACTTTGTAACAGCTCGCAACATAACAAAGTTATTCATAGCAAAACCAACACAAATGCTATACACCAGGGAGGCAGGTGTTGCAGCGGTAAATAGAACTACAGTTGTACTACAACTTTCATGGCTAACAATTCGGGAATATAAATCTACTGTACTTTATGTTGCCTTAGTACCTGTGTGCCCTAAAGTTACTTTGTCAAACTTGTTTATAGTTTGTATTATTAGATTTTGTAGTCTAAATGTGTATTTCTGTAACACTGAAGTATAATGCCATATAATGTTGTTGTATTGTTTATTGTGTCTGTTGGTTTTATAGTCCAATAAACAACAGTTAACTAAAAAAAGTCAGAAGATTTAAATGGATGACAAACGTTTTGTAGATTTTAGTCCACTAATATATTTAACCTTTGGGCATACCACAATTGCGGTGGTAATTGTTCTCCTTAAGGTGTGATTAGAGGCGTCATAGTGTCTTCAGTTTTCGCCTGAGGCAGGTATTCACCGAACATGACCAGTTCGGGAGATTCTTGTTCAGAATTCAGGCGGCAGAAACACCTGGATATCACCATTGTGGACACCGTTCGAAGGACACGGTAAAGCACAATAAATGCTTATGGTGCGCTTTGACGGTCACCGTCGTGTCCTCGTGAAAGTAGTAACCTCTGGCGCTTAAACACGACAAGACATATTCTGGAGTGAGAGGGAATGAGAAACGATCGCCTCCTTCTGCGAAGCAGTAATGCGAGCAAAGTAGATGGCCAAAACCGTCAGCGAACGGACATCTTCACGGCCCAGCCACCGTTGTAGAAGCTGACCTGGCTATTGAGAGCCGTAGAGCAATTTCCAGGTACCATAGGCTCGGGCTTGCTACAATATGTTATGGTTAGCTCGCTCTCCGGCCGTTCGGTAAAGAATAAACTCTAGACATCGACGTGTAGCATTCCACTTGTGTTTATAGTTATGTCAGGAAAACTGAAGGGGTCCAAGAGGGCTGATGCTCGCTAAGGCTACGTGATGCTTTGTTACATTAAGTCTTTCTATGTACCTCTACTTTAAATAAAGTTGAAACAAATAATATATGGGCTAAAAGAGCCACTTATTGGGTCCCGATAAACGCAAGGCCACATCGCGGCAGACCAAGCCGAAGGTGGAGAGATGAGCTGGACAATTACCGGAGGGACTGGCCCACAATGGCCGAGGACAGACGTGTGTGGAAAAGGGAGAGGGAGGCCTTCGCCCAGCAGTGGGATATAAAGGTCTAAACTTACTAATTAACGTAGATCTGGTATGCAAAGAGTAAATGAAAGATTATAGAAGTAAATGAAGGTGAACTCTTAGTCAGTCAAAATTTGGCACGCTTTCTTCCACCACCCTAAGGCGAGAGAAGTCATTTGATGATTTCCGACTACAAAAAAACCTGTTCGATGTATTTAAAAAATTGATATAATATATCAAACTACAACAAAAAGCTGAAAATCAGAAATGCGAACAACCTTAAATTACATAGCAAAACTATTATTACTCTCAAAAAAAAAAATCGGATACAAAATATATTTCCAATTCAAATTTTCTTTGCGAACGAATGATTCGAATTTCATATTTTAATATTAGCTCGGATTTACGATTCGATATATATTTTTAATTCGGCATGAATCGAATTCAGAAAATGTCTTTTGCAAAGTTAATTAAGGGTATCAGAGCTCTGCGCCGTATACATACGGTCTCAAGTTGATCGTGGGGTAAAATATTCATGGAATAACTTATAAGCATGTTACATATGTACATATCTGATAATGTCATATTGCATCATGTGAAACGGTTACAAGAACTGAGTAATTGAGAAAAATTAAAAAAGGTATAAAAAATATATGTTTCTAGGACTTATAAAATAAATATAAGTGGGGCTTTGAACGCAGCTATAAGAATGATAAAGTAAGTGAGTGAAAAAGAGGAAGAAAGATGGAAAAAGATAGCACTCTTTACGGTGCCTACGTTGGTACCTTGATCTAATGAAGTTATGTATGATGGGTAAAAGATCATGGTTTTATTTTTTTAAACCTATATCTTAAACGTATAATATTTTTATAAATAATAATGAATACAAAAAAAAACGGTAATTTAAAAAACTAAAAAACCCGACTGCTTTTCTGAGCATTCATGAAAAAGCCCTAAAACAAGAAAATCTGGCAGTCGGGACCCATTCTAGAATTGAGAGCACATACCTATTTTACATTGCAGATTACTCCAATCTATTGACTAGACGGCTGACTTTCTAGAATGGGTCCCGACTGCCAGATTTTCTTGTTTTAGGGCTTTTTCATGAATGCTCAGAAAAGCAGTCGGGTTTTTTAGTTTTTTAAATTACCGTTTTTTATTTTTTATTTTTTTAGTTTTATTTTATTACGATATCACTTTCAAAGTAATTACGAATCTAAAGTCACCTTTCAAACTAAAATCTATCGAGCCGTTCAGGTCGCAAAGCGTGCCAAATATTTGAATTTGGCGCTACAAATCCGCCATTTTGGTTTTTTCTTTATTTTTATATACCCAGTGTCACTCTCACAGTAAATAGGAATCTAACGACACCTCTCAAGCTAAAATCCATCGAGCCGTTCAGGCTGCAGAGCGTGCCAAACAATTATACATACATACATACATACATACATACTTACATACATACATACATACATACTCTCGAAAAACATAACCCTCCTTCTGGCGCAGTCGGGTAAATAGAGAATCCACATTTTTATTATTATTATTAAGTGAAAAAATAGATGAAGATTTTAGAAGATTTATTATGTTATTAGAAAACTCTAATAAAATAAGGAAGAGATATGTTGTAACCGATTTCGAATGATGGATTTATAAGTAAACTAGCGACCCGCCCCAGCTTCGCACGGGTGTAATGGTGATATTAAATACATTATGCATATATTATACATATAAACCTTCCTCTTGAATCACTCTATCTGTTAAAAACAAAACCGCCTCAAAATCCGTTGCGAAATTTTAAAGATCTAAGCATACATAGGGACAGACAGCGGGAAGTGATTTTGTTTTATACTATGTAAAGATAAATAGTATCATTCAGTACTACACTGGCACACAAGTATAATTACGAAGTCTCACAAATTTAACTGTAACTTCAACATAAAATTTTATTTCTACAAAACTCTGTTTACACGTGCCACCTTAAGGCTTTAGGTGAGGAAAAGCTAAAGTTTTAAAACATAACTTTACCCTTCGTTAGTTACTGCTCGTCGAACGCGTATAGCTCAACCATAACCTTTTTACCTCTATCGCCTTTCACAGCTCCTGGTAGGTTTCTCGCCATTTTGAAAGTAGAAGAGGTTAACAATGCTCGTTATCGTGGCGTAGTGCAATATTGCAAATTTTAACGGTTCACATTCAAGCAGCTTGTAACACAAGTTAAAAGAACATACAATAAAGCTTTGTGGAGCTCATATTTTCCTAGTATCCAGTCCCTAATGTAATAATTTTTTTTTGCGTGATTGAATCAGGAATGAAGATATCCGCGGGAGACCAAGGTTGCCGACATAGCATAAAAAATCGCCAAACTAAAGTGGCAATGAGCACATTGCTCGCAGAACAGACGACCGTTGGGGCCGAAAGGTTCTGGAGTGGCGGTCGCGTACCGGAAAACGCAGCGTTGGAAGGCCTGCTACAAGGTAGATCAATGACCTCGTAAAAGCTGTGGAAATCTGATGGTGGCGAGACGCACAGGACCGTTTATTGTGGCGACATTTGAGATGGCAATAGTGGAAATCTTTGGGCTAAAATGATGATGATGATGAGTCCTTAATGTTAAATAAACTTTATGAACTTATATTTTTGCTCCTAATTTCAATTTTAATAGGCCGTTAAATGTTGTTGTTTCATCACTATTATTTAAGATGAATACAAATGTTTATCTTGTGAAAAAAAATTAGTCTTGACAAATTATAAATGACATGCAAAATGATGAATGTAATAAAAATGCCGAAACAGACGTGCGCAATGATACGTTAATAACGTCGCATAGGCACATTATACGAGAAAAAGTAATGTTAGATACACAATCAATCATTTTGACGTATTGTTTTCTGATCCCCTGCTGAACGGGCTAGATGCGTTGTATGTGTGTTATACCTATAAAGGAAGAAGATTATACAAACATATAGAAATGTACATTGTGTTTGAAGATATTCTACATTGTTCTGTATAAAAGTGTCTGTAGTATAATAAAGTTAATATAGTATTTTACTATGAAAGCAAAAACATGTTTGTGCAGAATAAGAAAAGATAAGCCAAAGCTGTATCCGTATATCTTACAACACAAAAGATATTCCAGAATTTATGATGTAGCCAAAATTAATGTTATTCATTATTCGCCGACTGTATCCTATCATCTATATAAACTAATAACAAAAACTTATCATATCACATAAAACACTACCCGAATGTGAAATAATGTAATTACACATTCCGTCTCCTGGCGTTTTACACCTGTGCTCTAGATAGTTAACGATCTACCCTCCCATATAATATGAGTAATATAACCCTACTACCGACGCTAATTTGGTGAAACGCGCCCGATAGATCAAGTGTCAGGGAATATACCCATAACGTTTATGAAAGACGACGTTGTATATGGCCGTAATTTCTTATCTGTCATTCCGGAATCGTGTATGATCAAGATTAATTCGTATTTTTATGTAATGAAGAGTAAGAACATAATTAACAAAAGATCCTTGGTGGTGTAAAAATTTAATTCTATAAAAAGAACTATCATTTAGGACTTCTTGAACATGAAATTTTATTTCAGTAGGATTTATTAATGGGCTAGGTTATTTAATTTGTCTTTATCTAAAGAAATACAAAAAAGGAGTTTTAATATTGTATCCTAGAGCATATTTTCTAGTTGGCTTCGAAAAATTACTTTCACTATGAAAAAGTAATTATACTCAGAAATTACATTTAGAGTATCGAATAAAAAAAAACTTTATTGTTCACCAAAACAGTAAAAAATTCACAAACACTAAATTTAATTTAGTCACTTTTTGAATTTATATAGACTTGATTTTTTTATGAATAAGTATAAACTTTTAAGTCACATGCAAAAAATAATAAAATTAAAAAAAATCTTATATAAATAGTTTCAGCTTACCCCGACGAAAAACAGGCGTGAGGAAATAATACATATCTATAAGTAATTACTACTGATACATTTTCTGCCCAACTTATATTAAGATTTACGAAAGCCACATCATGGAAATTGCCATAATGCGGGATTCGTTTTACACGCCTCAAATCCTAAAATCATACACATAACTAATGAATCGGAAAATACGGTGAGTCATTCGAATGTGAGCTCCATTGACGGCAGTAAATCTTTTATTCGGGTATTTTCGCGTTCCCGAAATATGAAGGCATTATTTTGTGAAGGTGTTGCTGTATTGTGTTGGCGATGGAATAAATATGAGCTACATTAGCCCTTTGTTCTTTTGAAAGGTGTTGACGGTTGTACGGTTCTGTAGTTATGGAATTATCGACGGTTGACAGTACATTAACAGATGTTACGAGGTATTAGTGTTAAGAGTATAATGTTTATTTTCATCGCGGCTAGCTTGGATTAACATTCTATCACTATTCTGATATATTCAGGGATTTTTTTCCAAACATGTCCATGGTGAGCGGAGATAAAGCGGGCCAAGATGGAAATTCACAACTTGTGACTAGAGACTCTGAACAGCAACCCGCTCCACGCTGCTGCAATAAGTCGCGGCATGGTGGACTGTTCGGGGGGCTCTCATGGTGGAATGGCGACGGCGACTAACGCAACTTAGTGTTGAGCACGCCATAATTATGGCAGTAAGTCCCCTCTTGGAGGAGTGGCTGGATAGACCTCAAGGCGTCCTCGCCTTCCGCATGATGCAAGTCCTCACTGGAAGTTCGGGAGGTTCTTGCACAGGATTCGTACGGAAGAAACGCCTGGTGGCACCACTGCATGGACCGCCCTAAGGACACGGTAGAGCACACTGTAATGGTGTGCACCGCGTAGGCAGAGCACCGCCGTGTCCTCGTAGGGGCGATCGGTGACAACGATCTGTCACGCCGGGCTCTGGTACAGGCCATGATTTGGAGCGAGAAGAAATGGCAGGTGGTCGTCTCCTTTTGCGAAGCAATAATGCTAGCTAAGGCGGCGGCAGCACGCGCGAGGTAATGGCCCTCACGCCCCGAAGAACGCCTTTTATTATTTCTTCGCAAGAAGCAGACGCCCCGGCCGCGGGGATTCCAATCCCAATTTCTAGTCACAGTGTGTGCGGGCTTACGGACGGCGAGCAATAGATAGCTCGCCGTTCAGTCACCGTCCATGGATTATGTGAAAGTGAATCCCGGGGCCCTAGAATGAAGGAACTGGAGTCAGTTTTAGTCAGTAAAAATCTGAAGCGGGGCTCGCTCCATCCAGAGCGGGAGAAGTAATTGGATGATTTTGCATCTAAAAAAAACATGTCCATGGATTACCATTTAATAAGTAGAGGTAATAATATTGTCAGATTCATTTAAAAGTTATCAGGTAGAAATCGCTGAAAGCAATACAATGAAAGTTACATTACTTAATTTCTTTATTAACATTTTTGATGATTAAACCTTGCTTCAAATTATTTTGCACTCATTTCTTCCTTACAAAGAACAGTACTATCTGATTCTGAACCCGTATGCCTCTTTCAACGCAGGTTTTTAAATTTAAAACACGTTTACATTTTGCTTAATGAATACAGACAGATTTTAGGTAAGTAACTACAATGGTACCTAAACATCTTACTGCTAATTTAGTCTAAAATGTTTAGTTTGAGTTTGTTTGCGGAACAAACTAGTAAACCAAAAGTTTTGTACAATATTTCACACTTATCTGTAACACTGCGTTACAAAAGACTAAACAGATTTTCAGGTGCCATTCTTTGTCACGTAATTGGAGACCCTTCAAGTTAACGCCTACTTTGCGCAACAAGTTCCATATAATAATTTTTACCATAGGTATTTGTGTGGGAAGATTTTTCAATCGTCAGTGGACCTTTACTAGCTGAATCAATTTACTGGTGGTGCGGACCATTTTTAGGGTTCCGTAGCCA
This sequence comes from Leucania comma, assembly GCA_958295575.1. Taxonomy (NCBI): domain Eukaryota; kingdom Metazoa; phylum Arthropoda; class Insecta; order Lepidoptera; family Noctuidae; genus Leucania; species Leucania comma. Next base: position 8,260,343 of record OY282482.1, on the reverse strand, counting down.
AATGGTAAAAAACAGAACCCTTATAGATTCGTCATATCTGTCTGTCTGTCCGTCCTTATGTCACAGCCACTTTTTTCCGAAACTATAAGAACTATACTGCTGAAACTTGGTACCGCATTAAGATCTTCACACAAAAATAGAAAAAAAAACAATAAATTTTGATGTTCCTCATACTTCGAACTGAAACTCAATTTTTTTTTTCATTATACACGTACGTGTGGGGTATCTATGGATAGGTCTTCAAAAATGATATTGAGAATTCTGACATAATTTTTTTTTAAGCTGAATAGTTTACGCGAGAGACACTTCCAAAGTGGTAAAATGTGTGTGTGTGTGTGTTCGTGTGTGTGTGTCGTAACTTCTAAAATAAGAGAATGATAAAACTAAAAAAATATAATATCATGTACCTATGCCAACTTCCACTGAAAATTGGTTTGAACGAGATCTAGTAAATAGTTTTTTTTAATACGTCATAAATCATAAACCGCAATTTGTACAGAACCCTCAGTGTGCGAGTCTGACTCACACTTGCCCGGTTTTTTTAATTTTCAACTTTTTCTTCAGGAAAAATCGACCTTTTAGCGGAAAAAGAATCCATTTTACCTGTATAATGCTAGTTTTTCCAACTGCTGGGGCCCCAAGAAGCACCACTTTGACGAGGTCAAGGCTGTCAGGACTTGGCTCCAGACTCGGAGCCCCACCCACTGTTAAGGTACCCCCTCCGCCCCTCTCCAGGTAGTCCAGGTCCAATTCTACAACAAAGAAAAATAATACTGTTAGTTAAACTGTTATTTGATTCAAACAAATTTATTCAATGTCGTGTACTCTATACAGCTTTAGGAGCAAAATTGGTTTTATTTGCGTTGTAAATAGTCGATCGGAATTACAGCGGCGGTTGCGGCGTGAGCGCCGTTGCCTGATGCGGTCGGCCTTTGCTGGCATTACTGCTTTGCAGAAGGAGGTTGCCGCTCCTTCTCGCTCTGGACCATGGCCTGAACCAAGGCCCGGCGCGAGAGATCATCGCAACCGATCGCCCCCACGAGGACACGGCGATGCTCTTCCCAAGCGGGGCACACTTCTACTGTATTAATAATACGGTATAAACATTCAAAACTAGTTATGAAAAAATATAATTTTGAATGAATAACAGTAAAATTACTGTCAGGCATCTTGGCTTTTTTTATGGTAGGTAAAATCATCCAATGACAAATCCCGCCCTTGGGTGGAGCGGGAAGTAGTGTCAGACTCTTACTGACTAAAAACCTACCCCGTTCCTTCGCGTAGCCTATAGTGCCGGGGCTGAGCCTTCCTCACAGAAAACGGCCCTTGACCCCAGCAGGCTTCGACCCTGCCTGCCTGCAGTTAGCAGGCTGGGCCTCTTCGGTGTGCTGACAGCTCCTTGAGACGCGCGGGAACAGAACGCGCCGTCGACGACTTGGGCTCGGTCCGGTCGGTTACCGGACGATCACACAGCGTGCTACCCATTGCACGCCGTCCGCAAGCCCGCGCCTACGGTGGCCGGAAATCGGGATCGGAATCCCGGCGGCGGCTGGGGCGAGCGCCCCGTTGCCTCTGCCTGATGCGGTCGGCCTCCTCCTTTGCTAACATTACTGCTTCGCAGAAGGAGGCGACCGCCTGCCATCCCTCCTCACTCCGGACCATGGCCTGGCGAGAGAGATCGCTGCCGCCGATTGCCCCCACGAGGACACGGCGATGCTCCGCCCAGGCGGGGCACACCTCTACAGTATGCTCCACCGTGTCCTCCGGGTAGGCATCTTGGCTTGTTCTTTTGTCGGAACTGCATGTGCTGCAATTTTATCTACACCATTAAAGACAGAAAAACTTACGGCAGAAGTTCATCTCGACACAGACATGGCACAAAATTATGTTCTATGTGAAATAAAGACACGGAGTGACAACCCCAAAATTAATGGGTTACTTTCTAGTCAGAAATAGAAGAAATAAAGTAAATAACAAAACTTGTTCATCATCATCATCATTTCAGCCAAAAGATGTCCACTGTTACACATAGGCCCCGCATCCATCGGAATCGCGAAACTTGATTAAGTAAAAAAAAATCAGAGGATATAAAAAATACGACTTCACTTAAATCAGCAATCCATGAAAAATGTTTTATTTCTGGCAATACGTATACTCGTATATAAATAGATGAACCATTGAATGCGAACAACAAAGAGATCATCCAACGTGATATATGGCCCGTAATAATGGCTATATCGGTTCATCTACGTTTTATTGTACATATAAATATTTTGGAATAAAAGACTGGTATAATGTAGACAGCAATAGCAATAAACAAAATGGACTGTATGAGCAAAACGTATACACAAATTAAATTGGTCGCTGAAGCAAAAATGAAAGATGAGTTAAACGTAGCGAATGATAAAATAAATCAATCTAATAAAATAAAAACAATATTGCCTTGTATAAAAACGACAATAATTTTTTGTTGCTCATAAAGTTCTAGTAATAAAAATGAGAGGTAAATTAAACTCTAAGATAAATGATATACGATAAATGATATTTATTTTGCAAAAAGTTTTTTAAAAACCGCTTTTACATGTCAATTATTCTTTTATTTTTATTTTTTCGTCAGTTTAAACTAAATGAGGCTGGTGTTTTCCAGCTGACTACCCTGAGAAGAACACTGAAACAAACTCAGGGGTTAAATTCTGTTTTAAAGTTCATACATCAAACATGTAATGGTAAAATCATAAGAGAACCATGCAGATTGGTGTCTGAGATGGTCTTTTGAGGAAATAACCATACAGATTTAAGTAGACCTGTCCAGTAAGTGCAAGCATTTGTCAGTATTCGTGTAGCTCAACTCAGGACTATTATGGAGTTCAACGACTTGATGAACAATACCATAGAAAAATTATCACCATCACATCAGCCGAAATACATCCATTGTTAGACATAAGCCTCCTCTAAGTGTCACCACAATGAACGAGTTGCGGGAATCCAATGGATGCGAGATACACAGGACCATCTCACATCAATTGGATTCCCGCAACTGTCATGTCATCAGTCCACGAAGTAGGAGGCCTTCCAACACAGCATCTTCCGGGAAGCTGTCACCACATCAGAAACTTTCGGCCCCAACGGCCATCTGTTCTGCGAACAATGTGCCCAGCCCATTGCCACTTAAGTTTGGCGATTCTTAGGCCTTATCTGAAGGCTTAAAGTCACCCAAAGGGCAATGGAAAGGGCTATACTCAGAGTTTCCTTGCGTGATAGAATGAGATATAAATGTTTCCACAGGAGAACCAATTTTGCCAACATAGCTATTTATTTATTTATATATAATAGTTACACGTCAATAGCCAAGTCTTGTACTCATAACTACAATACTACCCACATAACTGACGAATAATGCACTACAGGATTTGCTATACATGACGAAGCAAATAGCTCGAATACAACGGAGCAACACTAATCTATTATTAATTGGAATTCCTTTGCAAATGCAAGCGTCGGAGTCAAAGACAACGACGATGATAAAATTATAATTTATGGATTTGTTTTAAAAACAAAGCTAGGGGTAATCGATAATTATTTTACTGGATCTTTCATCATTAGTCAATCCTTTCCAGTTTCGAATACTGTCTTCTAATTCATCGTTCTAATATTATTATACAGAAAATTGATTCTTAGTTTCTTGGTGGATATTGTGATGTAAAATGAGTTGACATAAAATGAGAGCCAAGTATATATACAACTGGACAATATACGTAGAATGATTAACACAAGTACGAACTCGGTAAAATTAACGTGACAATTTTTATTGATTACCAATGCGAAGCTTGCTGAAAAAGCTGATTCTATGCTACCAAATACTGTAGAAATTAAAATGCGTTATTTCTACGTTCTGGTGGAAAAAAGTGACAGCATTCTGTACCAAAAATTTGATAAGTACTTTTACTTTGGGAAACCAAAATAAAACAACACAGTCGCCGAGATAATAAATTTCAAGTTTGAGCGATTCAAGCCATACATTGTATAAATATTGCTTTATAGTTGTTTAAAAACTAAACAAGTAAAAGTATGTTCCGGATTATTCTGAATAGTTTTAGTTAGCTGATGTTTTTAACGAGATTTGTATTAGGAATAAGTCTTAATAACGTCATGATTTTGATTGGTTCAAAAAAAATTAGTTAGGGAACTGGTTTATCTACTTTTTGAGTATTACGTAAACGTAAGTAAGTTTTTTAAAAGCTATCTGTGTTTTTGATAAGATTTTTTTATTAGGGTAATATTTTGATTGAAAAATAAATAAATAACAATTTTTGGACATTAAATACCTAACAAAAATGAAGCAATTTTATTTTGTGTGGAAAATGGAACAATTATTTTGATTAAATGATAACCAAAGCACTTAAGTGGTAAATCAATATGATATTCGCAATTACTTTTTTAGTTTCAGAATAAACGAAAATCCAATTTAAAGGTTTAAAAGAAACATTAAGCTCGACACGATTACTTATTTTCAAATGTAAAATAAAATTTAAAAGTAAGAAAACATTTAATAAATTAAGACCATTTTTAAATAAACACCAGTTCGCTCAAAATAAATATTTGTGCTTGTAAATTAAAACCAAATATTTAAAACATTTACAAAGTAAACTAACGAACACTTTGTTATTTCTAATTTCGAGCTCCTATCTGTAATTTAGAGCTCTTAAATTCTAGACTTCGGTTGGAAGAAGAATGCCTGTCAGTAATGACTGAAATAAAATATTCATGAGTTGCGTTAGTGACTCGGTTCTCCTTTGTACCGAGAATAATAAAACTAAGACTTAATTGCTCGTTACTGGGATCAGGGTATAAGAATTTGAGACCCATTAAACGATTTTGCCAAAGGAATGTAGAACGCTCCTAAAAGCAGACTTTGATAGGGAAATTTAAATTCCTGCAGCTATTTTTTGGACATGTTTGTCTTGACAGATGTAATAGAGAAACAATAAAATTAAATTGAAAGTAGATAATTGCTGTCAAGGTTTTTGAAATGCCGTAGAAGAAGTCAACAGTACCAGTAGAGTTTGGTGAATGTCATTTCAATTTGTCGAGCTTTATCTCGGAAACGCGTGAAGTTATCGAGTTAAAATTGTAACATATTTATACTGAAATCTGCAAATTGGGACTAATAAAATTTCTGAGGTAACGAAAAAAAAATGGCCTTTTAAAATACTTATGTTTCGACACTCTCAAGGTTATCAAAATTCACAAGGTACTTTTCATTGACCTAGAATCGTGAAATTTGGCATGAAGTAAGGTCGCATAGCACAAGTATAGGATAAATCTAAAAACAGTGAATTTGTCATCAGACCACCGTAAGCGCGGGCGGGGATGGCGTGCAATGGGTAGCACGCTGTCCAATCGTCCGGTAACCGACCGGACCGAGCCCAAGTCGTCGACAGCGCGTACTGTTCCCGCGCGTCTCAAGGAGCTGTCAGCAAACCGTAGAGGCCCAGCCTACCAGCTACAGGCAGGCAGGGTGGAAGCCTGCTGGGGTCAAGGGCCGTTTTCTGAGAGGAAGGCTCAGCCCTGGTATGATAGGCAATGAAGGAACGGGGTAGGTTTTTAGTCAGTAAGAGTCTAACATTATTTCCCGCTTCGCCCAAGGGCGGGATCTGTCATTGGATGATCTTGGTAACTCAATTCGGGAATTATTGTACTGTTTTCATTGGTAGTTTGTACGTAACTCTCAGTGCACTAGTTTGACTCACGCTTGCCCGGATCTTTAACCTCCATATCCTAGTAACTAGATGATACCAACTACACAAGTAAATAGATTACAAAAACCGAAATGCCTAAAACTCTAATCGAACCAACAACAGCTGTTCCTTTTTCGATTACTTTCTTTCATCTTTACCCAAACACAGACGGGTTCCAATACCAATGCATATTTAAAGAAAATGAAACGCGAAGCCATTTTTGTATTTCGACAGCAAAGCCACAAAAAATCTATCAACATAAAATTACGCTTTTATTTCCAAAAGGGTTCTTTTTTGAGGAGGGAAATAATCCAAAGACTTCTCCCGCTCCAGTTGAAGTGAGAGAGACTGTCAACCTTTAACTTCTACCTTTAAGTGCCCATAGCGAAGGACACGGTAAATCTTTTGGACAACCAGCAGCTCTCGCTGTCTTAGTGCTTCATTCCTACCTTCATAGGTTGAACGCATCCTTCCTCCCCTTTCTTGTTTTTATTTTAGGTGGTAAAATCATCCAATGATATCTCCCGCCCTGGGGCGCAGCGGGAGATAGTGTCAGACTTATACTGACTAAAAACTCACTCCTGTTCCTTCTTTGCTTTCGATTTAGAGGTCCGGGGTTCACGTTCACATAACCCATTGCCCCAGTAAACTTCGACCCAGCGGGGCCCCTACGGTTCCTCCCCCTTCTAATCCTCCTTCCTCCCCCCGTTCTAACCTGCCTTTTCTTTAGTCTTTCAATGTCCTCTGCCTGCCTGAGGGTAGAGGGACCTAGCAGGAGGGTAGGAGTTATTTTGGCTTAGGACCGTCATTTCACAAACTAACTAAAAGCTAGATATAAAAGAAAGCATTAAAAAAAACTGAAATGGAACTTACTCAACTCCATAAATTTATTACTACTTTGAACATCACATCTTCTAGTACGAAAATTCAACAAACATCAATATTTTATACATTAACTTTTTATAAACACCTTCTTTCTTCAATTTCCGAAATATGAGCAATAAATTCAATTTCATGGTAAATTTATTGGATGCAGTAAACATAATTCAGGGTGTTTTTCGCATGAAAATACGGGAAAATATTTTAAATCGTGTGGAGTAATATAACAAGTAAAAATGTGAGCCTATTAAAGGGGAGGCTTGAGTATAAATCAGGGATGTTTTTTCTCTTAAATCTGGGAACACGACAGATTTACCTTTAGCTGACGCGACAAGGTGTCCGGGGATTGCGTCATATTTGGCCCAAGGTTTATAAGAAAGTATATAAGACCAGGCTATTTATCAAAGGGAATGACTAGTAATGATTTTCTTTATAAGGCGAACAAAATATTTACGTATGTTATAGTGGTAATGTTTTTCGCAACCCTATTTTAGGTATAAACTACTTTTGCTATGCCTTTTTTATATGTATTAGTTCATTATTATGTAACATTATTTATGTATTTGCACTATGGGATTTAATTCACTGATAAAAAAAAAAAAAATTTACGTGATAAAAAACATTCTATGTCTCTCTTCTGCTTCTAAGCCCCCTCTCTACAAATTTTCAACCAAATCAGTTCTGCCGTCTTGAGTTATAAATAGTGTAACTAACACGACTTTCTTATATATACATATATCTACTCGTATCTCAGAATCCTTAGGTCTTGGACCTTTGGAAGGCATACAAGGACCCGAAACTAACTCGCAGAGGCCCTTTAGACACTTATAATGGATTGTGATGCTAACCGATGATTATCCCTGAACGCGCTATGCTAGTGCACTCAAGGACGACCCTGTTGATGAGTGGACTGGTTACCAGAAACTATGTTAAGACTATGGCGCCACCCAGAACCATTTTATTAATACCCATCGATAAAAAGGCAGGGGGTGACTTGCTCACTCAATAAATGGGCCTCCAAACCGCTTGCACAAAGTGACGTAGCAGCAAGAGGGCAACATAGCCTGAGGTACTTGAGGAGTGGAGAGGTATACCACGATAATCCCCGAAATACGGTCAAGATTACTACCAGGACCTTACGGGATTATACGTCCTTCTCTCGAGCATGTTTGTTGCTAAATATTTTTATTATTATCGTGCGTAATAGTAGCATGATAACTATAAAAATATTTCTTTTTATTATCTAGGATCATTAAATTTCTTTTTAATAACATTTATGAGCTTGGACCCTTTTATGGTATTATTTTCATACACTAAAAGCTATACTATTAAATCATGGACTTGATTTTTATCCTATAAGAAGTACCCCATACCTGCGCGTGTGACTTAAAAAAATGTAACAATAATCGACACAAAAAAGTTCTATTACACTGATCATGATCGTAAACGGTGGAATAGTACCATTTTTCAACCAAAAATATGTATATTTTGTATCCATTCACGTTATAGGTGTACATATTCTCGATACTCACGATAAAATTTTCATACTGAGTAAGAATTTTTGATCATAACCTTGAATATTAGCAGTTTACGGTAAAACGCTGAAAAAAGAAGGTTAGAAAGATGGAAACAATTCTTTGACAAAGGTCTTTTGCAATTATGATGAGGATGTATAAAACATGTAAGTAAGTCAAGAACAAACCATTATTAAACTTAAAGAAAAGTTTTGACTTGACAGCCTTGTTACATATTTTGCTACTTAAGTGGAATAAAATGATAAAGAACTTTAAGATTCCGTTTAGTCTTTGTTAGATTTAATATTATTACAGACGAAGAAGCCACTTAAAAAGAAGTAAGTATACACAGTGACCAAAAGACAAATAACGAAGAATATAAATAAACAATAGAGATAAACAATTTGAATTATAAACAGAAATAGTAAAATTAAAATAAAGGCAAATTCAAAGTTGAATTTAACGACCTCGAACTTTTCACGACTAGACAATAGACCCCGATGCTATAGTTCACTGTAATAATTCAATTAACGGACATCAAAAGCCAAAGTGGAGAAAAGGGTCCCTTGGAATCCATTAGTGATCTTTGCTAGTTGATTTCCAACACAGATAAGGACAAAGGGGTCTCTCACATTGTTCAATCAGATGATGGTGATGATGATACAAAGCTTTTTGGGCAGCTATTATACACAGTTAAATTTCGGTCGTTTTAATCCCGTGGAAGATCAATTCGGTATATTAAACACTATCGATTCATAAAGTTAAAATTAAAAAATAAAGAACTTTACTTAAAGAAATCAATTTCGTACATGCGTAAATTAATTCGAGTTAAAAAAAGTACTTTATTTTTAATTTTTATCTATACTAATCGATAGTGTTTCATGTACCGAATCTACACTCCGCGGGATTAAAACGACCAAAATTTTACAGTGTATATGTGTTTATATATATGTTGCCTGTGTAAAGGCCGAAAATTGTATTTTGCTTTATAGTGGGTAGGAATGAGAAAAAAGTAATGATAATACGGAAATAAATGAGGTTGGAGAAGAAATACGGTCGATCCTGATTGTTTCCTCATTCATCAAAGGCCAGGTAGACCGATAAATTAATACGAGTCATTGTTTCTACCGATGTTATTATTGTAACCAATACAATAAAACCCATTACGTTTATTGTGCTACGGATCATCTGATATACTCATTAAGGATAAAAAAAAATATTATCGTTTTGTAATCCTATGTCAAGGCTTTAGGTTGTATTTGGATCAAGTTAAAAAGATGAGAAGCAAAATTATAAAAATGGTTTTCTGATAGAAATTTAGGCAAAATGCCTATAAATACTCATGTTGGTTTCAATATAATTGATGTCGATGTTTCTTGATCTTCAAACTTTCTTTAAAAAATAAATGCCAATTGTCGATTTTTTTTTCCTAAATTTTCCCTTAATTTTACACCGTTTAAACCTTCCCTAGAGTATCACGAATATTTCAAGACCAAAATTAGTCAAATCGACTAATGAATAGCTATTCATTTTTATATATAAGATAATTATGATAAAGATACTCATAGATTAAATAAAACTAAATCCTCAAATTATCGAACCGTCAATATGACTAGTAAAAAAAGAAAAAAGCTGGGACATGGAAATAGTGCTTTTTATACACCCCTATTTTTAATTAGTGCACAAAAAATGTTGCTCAATCAGTACCCATTACTGATCATATTTGTGTAGTCAATAGTACAAAAAACGAAATCCCATAATTGTCCACGAAAATTTGTCATTATTGGTAAATTCATAATTAAATCATCATTCATAACAACTACTACCAAAAATTACTAAGCGCGTGTTTTTTCATTTTTATTAACATTCTTTCATTCTTAAACAATAACCTGTACAATGTTTCCATAAATTGAGTGATTTTTTGGGATATAAAGAAACGCTCATAACTTTGCTGTATATGAATATTATTTATTGAGACTTTACTTAAATAATAACAAGACCTTTTCTAATAAGCCCTTTAAGTATTTGCACTAATTAAAAAATAGTGGATTAAAATTATGGCCATGTTATTTTAAGTCCCAGAAAAAATAGAGAAAGTAGAATTCGAAATCCACCTGACATCTTTGGTGATAATATTATCATGTTTGTCAATATCGATAGCGATCTGGTGTTAAAAAACTTAAACTTTGACAGTTTTCAATATTTTATATTTTATCCACTCTTGAATTGTTACAAGGCCTTTGAAAAAATACATTAAAAGGGTGGATGCCAAATCACCCTTTTAGTTTTTTTTTTCGTCGTGTTAATTATAATTCTGGGATCCTGGGCTTTTGAAAGACATATAACGAGTCAAAACTAACTTGAAGAGACCTTTCGACAAATTAATGGATTGTGATTATTATTTGATATCTCTGTCCACTCTATGCAAGAGCTCCCGGTTTTAAAAAAGTATACAATAGGCGGCCTTATTGCACAGCAGAAACTCTTACAACACGGACAGACTGAACAAAAACAGATAGATTTTGAGCTGTCATTAAACAAAAATCATAAGTAATTTTATTTCAATAAAAAATAATATAATACCAATTAATTTACTGATAAATATAAAATCAAATATAATATTAAGAAAGAAGAGTTAAGATAAATTATAGTGAAAGGTAATGCTTTATATTCGCCCGGGTAGCCCGTATGGTAACAAGACACGTACGTATCTCATGCGATAAGTCACACTAAAGAGAGCTCGTTTACGGAAAAGTTTTCAACCAATACATAATGTCGAATATGTCGATGGTTTTTTTTTTATTCATTTTTTGCTTTGTTGGACACTGGAGAGTATCGTACTCGCCTGTGACAAAAATATGAAACAGCAATATAATTATCATGACCTGTTACTGGATACACGTCTATAGGCTTATGAAATGCTATGTTTAGACAACAAATAAAAGTGATTTGATTTGATTTGATTCAGACTGGTTCGGACTTTTGGTGAAAATTATTATGTAACGAAAATGAGATATCCTAAAGGTTTTATTGTAAGTATATAGGTACAACCTTATTTTTAGTATACGCTTAACCCGAAACACGGTTCTAGTATTTTTATGCAAAGAATCTATGTAGAAAATGTCATATCTGTTTCATGAAAAATTAAAAAGTTATAAGCTTGTTATGTTACCTGGTTGTCCACACAAACACCTGGTTACCGGGCCATCTAGGCCACTGAGGGGTAGTTTTGGTCCCGCACCCGACTGTGGGCCTCATGCTCGCTATGACCAGCCGTGATCTGTATTGTACTTAGTCTCGGTGCTGTTCAACTTGTGAATTTTTTTAAATATGTCAGGAGAAAAATATGACACGGTGTAAAGTTATTGGAATCGATTCAGTGACCGATTCTGAACAAACTATATTCAGGCTTCGTATAATTATACTAAAAATAATATTGTATATTTATTGTCATTTTGTTATTATTTATAAGCTTAATTATATAGTATTTTAAGTTTCGAAACAGAAAAGAAAACGTTTATTTTTTTTATCGTTTGACGGAGTTATAGTGTGGAAATTTTAAATTCATTTGAAAGTATTTTTTTTAAAGACAGCTACTGTATTACTGAGTGTAACTTTCTTTTATATCGGAAAAATCCTTAGAGTCAATTTTGCATGCCTAATTTGGTAAAACAAAATGAACTGCGCATTCACATAACATCAAAAAAATTAAATTTATTGTATTGTGTTCTGCAATAAAGATTTTACTTTGACTTTGAAACAGCCGAATGTGAAACGTCCGGCCTATTTTAAAGAACTTATTGAAAATGTATTTTAAAGACTTTACAAAAATTAAACAACATCTTTACTATTCAAAATAAAATTCAAATGATATAAAAACCATTCACTCATCCCAGTAGAAAACCAATTCAAACAACCTTCTATATCTATTGCGACAAAATTGACTCGGTCCACCTGCGCTATTCCTTAGTAATTAAAGGCATAGTGGTTAGGCGTAGGCTCTATTATACACACAAGGTTTGGGTCCGCACAGGAAAGTAATTAGTTCAGTAAATGTTGAGAAGGAAATTGTATGTTCTACCTTTTATTGTTACCTTGTAAACGCAGGGGTACATTAATAGTAAATAGTTAGAGCTTTGTTTGTTTTCGTTAGTGGTAGAAAGCTGATTGAGGAAAGTACAAAAGTTTGTTACGTTAATCAGGAGTGGAAAGAAAGTAGAAGAATTTTTTTTTTGTGACTCGCTCAAGACAGAACCAAATTAAATATTAACTATATGATATTAATAAACGATCTGTTTGAGATTGATTGATGTATATGTGTGTGTGTGTGTTTATAATTTTGAATGGGTTTGTTTAGTTACTGTACTCGGTTGGCAAACCGTTGTAATTAATCAAATGAAAGAAACAAATAATAACATAACATAGATAACAATTTAAATAAAAAAGGACTAAGAAATATTGTGATTGGACAAAAAGTAGATTATATCGTAAATATTAAATATAAAAATTCCATTTACTATAAGTTTCAAAACGCAAGCCACAGCTAGCATTTTATAACATTTTTTTTTATTTCATTTTAAGCAATAATTAACTAAAATTTTAAAATTAATTTATAACGATGCCTAAATTGCACGAGGATACAAATCCTATCACTTTGAATATTTTGAGGTTTCTTGTTTGTTCTGTAGGCATAATAATGTTTATTTAGTTTCCATTGTTAATTTTGACATTAAAAAAATTTCATTACCAGCCTAATTGCTATTTAATGAATTGATCAGTTACCCTCTATGTAACTTAGTTCCAAACTTACCCAATATTTTGTTTCCTTTAGTACAGTTTCCTCTGGCATCGCTATCACCCTCTTTATCCTGTTTCGACGTGTTGTCAAATCTATTCATTTCAGTAATACACTCACGTCTCTTACATGTCTAATTCTCAACATCTTCCAAAGATTTGTTTTTCACTTTAAAATGTCTTGGTATTTTTGTTATCATGGTTAAGTTCATCTGTTATGTTCCATTTTGCTTCTATTTTAAAGTTTTTAATTTATTATTTTTTCACACATACTACGTTGTTTTGAGTCACAGTGTTGTTTTACATATTATATGCATTGATAGTATAGAATCTACCACTATTATCTACTCTAAACAAATATAATTTACGTCATTTTTAAACATCTATCACCACGAATACTATAATAAACTTAACTTATTCAAGAATTGGTTCTAATTCTAGTAAAAATCAGTTAGAAACTTCAAGATTTTCACTAACATCAAACACGTAATTGTCAATTATCGTAAAATTGGCGGCAAAATCTGCGAAGGGCAGCGCGACCGCCCCCGGTGACGCGTCGGGATCTACTGAAGCAGCAACTACGCGAACCTGAAAGCGGGAGCCGTTCATTATGGTCTTGTCATCCCCAGATTTTTTTGATGCTGGCTGAATGTTTATGCTGCCTTTGCCAAAATTTTTGCTGGTTGTTTTCTTTTTTTCTAGCTTTGAAAGGTCGTGTTCGGAATTCAAATGTGATTTATAGAGACAGAATACAGTTCTCTGAGAAGTGCGATGTTAATTTAGCATATTGCTGTCTAGCGTTAATAAATTCAATATAAATATTAACGATCTATTTACCAATGAAGAGGATCAAAGAAATTCGAGTAGTGCTGCTGAATAATGTATCAATTTAAATGCATGAATATTGCGAAAAATATTTCCATTTTAAGTCTGATAACAAAGTAAATTATGTATATTTATAGCCGTAGCTAAATTACTTCGAAAAGAAAAACGTCTCAACGAAAAACGTTCGTCACTCATAAACTTAATAAGTTATTTATAACTTCCTTATTTACACCGTAATAAAGATTCAAGGCTGTGGATTAAATATCAAAAGGCCTTCTATAAATCCTTATTCAAAGCTGCCATAGATTCAAAAGGAATTGTTCATTTCGACGAGGCACTTTGAGAAACATTAAACCCGTTGGATTGTATTTCCTCAAAGGCTTATACAAAGAAGGTTTTAAGACAAAAGTTGATACTTACCACAGAGCTTAAAACTGCATGTCTCAGGAATGTTGTTTGCTCTCAGAAATTTTCTTACGCTTGTCAGCATCAACGAATTTAGACGAAATTCGCACGAATATTCGAGAGGAGTACGGAGAATGGGCGTTTTATTTTGGCAAATATTTCGTCTAGAATCGCGAAAATGGTGTTGTCGAATGAGACGTAAAATTGTTCACAGCCAATTTAGAAGTTGATTCAAGTAAGAGAACGTGAAACAGAATGTTCTACAAAATATAACATCGAAGCTTTTTGCAAATTATCTAACTGTATATATGTCGCAGGTTTTTCATAAAATTAGGATTTTAATCAAAAACCTAGGTTTTTGATTAAAAAGCGGAGGATGATACATTTTAAATTCAATTTCATCATAAACCTGTAAAAGATTTTTGATCGAAAACCTGAACTAGTTTGGGTTTATGATGAAGTTCTTGTCAAAATCACGGGATTGCTTTGTTTTATGAAAAATAAATCAATTTAAATGAAATAAATAAAAATAATCCATCATCATTTTTAACTTAGTAGAAAGAAAATAATAATTTATTTATTAAAATTTTACATCCATTATCCAATCAATATTCTCCTTCTTCAATCCAATTATGAAATGAAATGTTTCAATTTCACCTGATTTTGATAAGCCGCGAAAATTAAATTTCGTAACTATTAAATAGGACTAAACCGAGTGAAAATTAAAAAAAGAATAAAAATGTAATAAAGAAACGTTGTAAAATTTTGATAAATAAATAATTATTTTCTTTCTGCTAAGTTGCAAACGATGATGGATAGTTTTATTTATTTCATTTAAATTGATTTATTTGTCAAAAAACAAAACAAATCCGTGATTTTGACAAGAACTTCATCATAAAACCCAAACGAGTTCAGGTTTTTGATCAAAAATCTGGATTGTTAACGGTGTATGATGAAAATGAGTTTTGAATGTGTCATCTTCCGGTTTTTCATCAAAAATCTAATTTTATGAAAAACCTCCGACATAATTATACATTGATAGAAGAGATACATTGCTCTACATAATTTTATTTGTCAACTTGAGATTGCTACACGCACGTTACTAATAAAAATTAATTATGAGAGAAAGAAAAAATATCTAAGTTCATTATTTTGTCGACATTTTCTACGTGAGAGGGTCACAAATAATTCCCTGAAGTATGAAAAATCGCAACCGGGAAAGACTTGTTGCCTGTACGTTTCCTGCTATATAGTTCCTGATTTTATAAAATACTTGTTTCTTTCAGCGGTAGGTTTATCCACACAAACTTTGCAACCTCGTTTCATGTTTTTTTTAAATCTAGTCCTGAGATTGCGTCAATTCTCATAAATAAAAAGATTTTCTTTTTTTCTTTTATTTCATTAAGGAGTGAATTTTGAAAAATCCTTTTTTATTCTTTGTATACGTCATCACAAAATGAACTTCTGTGCAAAATTCCAGCGTTACAAGGGTTTCGGCAAGGCTTTAATTAGTCACCGAGTCGGAATTTTGTTTATTATAATTATATACAGCTGTAGTCTTCTGTACTAATACTATAGAAGGAACAATGTTTCATATTTGGATGATTGTATGTTCGTTTTTAATGAATAAACTCTACCACGATTACAATGCGACTTTATTACTAAGTGGCATATGAATATGTTTTAAAATTTCACGCAGCGAAACCACTGGCAGCAGCTAGTCTTTTCTTGTATGAATATTTTATTAAAATCTTAAATTCACGAACAGACGGCTTACAGTTGTTAGGTATTGATACGTAATCAGATGATTGAGTCTGTTTTTTATAATTGAAAATATTAATCGATTATATTGTATTCGATTATTCATTGCAATCGACTAATTGTGCTGGCAACACCGAAACGTATTTGTGGTTTTTTTATGTCACACTACACTAAGGAGTTTGTGTACGACTGAAAAAAGTTCCTTTAAAACATTATGTTTTTTTTTTTGCATTATTATGATATTGTTCAATCGCAACTACAATATCATAATTAAAAATGACATTTAGACAAAATATACATAAGTAGAGGAAAAGTAAAAGTAGGTGGCTAATTACAGTTCAATTCAAATGATTCTAGTTTCAAATCTTGACCGACTGTAAAAGCAAATATCTTTGAAATTTCATCTTTCAAAGAATTCCGTAGGCATAAGTACGCCTACCTACCCTCCGAGAAATAAAGACGTGATTTTATGTTGATTGTTCTTGTGGCCTTGCATTCTGAAAGAAATTGCTTCACGTTTCCTTTTCTTTAAATATGCATTGGTATTGGTACCCATCTGTGGTAGGGTAAAGATAAAAGAAAATAATCGAAAATGGAACAGCTGTTGTTTTGTTGGTTTGTATTGTTTCGAGTTTGGAATATTTCGTTTTTCATAAAATTAGTTCGCCTTTTTTTTTAATTAGGTGTGAACAGTTATAATGTGATTCTTATATGCTTTAATGGCATAATAACCTATGTAATCTACTACTTTTTTATTACTTCAGTTAGTATCACCCTATTATTGGGTATGAAGATCAGATAGGTGGTAACTCCATGGGAGATACAGCTACATTTCGGAAGATTTCTACTATGTATGTCATTAAAATTGAAAAAGGTCTTTATGATAAAACACCCTGTTTTATCATAAAGATAAGGATTGGAAGGAAGCACATTACATAGCTAAGAAAATATACGAGCGTTTCGGTGAAGGCGAATAGGAAGTCATTTGAGCTTAGTACGAAATTCACAAACGTGGTCATACTTGCGCAAGCCAAATACGAATCTTGCTAGCTGCAAGTAGGCCGGGTCGAAGCCTACTGGGGCCAAGGGCAGCTTTCTGAAAAAAGGCTCCGCCCCGGTATGATAGGCAACGAAGGAATGAGGTAAGTTTTTAGTCAGTAAGAGTCTGACACTATTTCCCGATCCGCCCAAGGGCGGGATTTGTCATTGGATGATTTTACCTACCATAAAAAAACCTGATACAGATATTTTAAAGTCAAGCTTATCCAAACTGGGTATGCTCAATTACGGAGACGCGACACGTTGAGCGGCCCGTCGTACATTGCCATAGGTTTGTGTTTGCGCGAGCGATGACGCGGCCCGCTGCTGCAATGTACGACAACCGCTCAACGCGCTGTGCAACGCGCCGCATCTCCATAAACACGGCCTATGTGTTCCGCCTTGTCACAAAAACAATTTACCCAATTGCTTCAAAATGTACTTTTGTAAAATAATTTTGAAATCAGAATACTTATTCCAAATATTCTTTATTTTTTTAATTATGTGGTGCTGACGTGAGTGTCATAAGTCTATTGTGCATTAAAATTTTATTCTATGGTTATTAGAATATCTAACGGTTTTAAAAAAAAATCAGTGAATTTTTTTTTGAAAATTTTCTTTTGGTGAACCATCTCTTTATTTATGAAATATTAAAAATTTATACCGAAATAGATCTAAATATAATGTACTTTATATGAGCCCAATGATACAAATGAAACGATGTAGTACGTATAATTTTCAATACTAAAGCACATACAGTGCAATATATTTTTATTATTGTCTGTTTGTTGTTAAGTTGGTAAAAGATAATTAATCTTTTAAAAATATAATCCAATTTAAAAAAAAAAATCACTAACAGAAAAAACGCTATTGCTTTTTAATTTTTATTTATGTATTAAAAATTATCTTCTGCCAATGGCTTTTCCTGCGCCTTTGTGTAAATAAAGTAGCATTCTATTTAGTGAATGAATTTTTAAAATAAGACCTATTTTTTTTATGGTAGGTAAAATCATCCAAAATCAAATTTCGCCCTTGGGCAGGGCGGGAGATATTGTCAGACTCTTACTGACTGAAAACCAGGAACAAGGTATGTTCCGTCATTGCCTTTGTTCTATGGCTCCGGGGTTCACTTTCGCCTAAACCTTGGCCTCAAAAATAAGACCTATAAGACCCTTTGAGTTTTTCCATTATAAACAAAAGTACAAATCTTTCCTCTTGATAAAATTAGTATAAATAATTACACAGGTAGACTTAATATTTTGGTCATATTGGTGTTCTCTATAATATTTAACCAGTAAAAGCTAGTACAAATCTAAGGCAATTAGATTTTATATCGCGTGGGAGAGACACCACGAGACAATCTAAATCATATTGTATATGAACTACGTTACAACTTCAGTTTTCTTTAAATTATACACACTCATTACTACCTAACTACTCTATACTCATATATCACAGATAACAAACAAACAGACGAGCACTCATAAGAGAGCATTAACTTAATTAATTCAAATTTGCTAGTCTGCACTGTACTCTTACATTCACTGTCTACCAGATAGTATCTTGTTGAAGTGCACTGGCAGTTTCACATGTTATGCTTCGAATAAACTTGCACAAACAGTGTTATCTTTTATATAATTATGAGTATATAACAGTAAAATACCATTCACTGATTAATCACGAAATCTTATGCTACGTTTACATGTGGGGCCAGCCTCGGCCAATCGATATTGTGTAGACATTTTACAAAGATTTTTAATATATATATTTTTTTATTATATTCCACAACTATCACACAACACCGTCTAGCCCCAAGCTAAGCAGAGCTTGTGTTATGGGTACCAGACAGCTGATAAACATACTTATATATTTCTAAATACATACATATTATAGATAAATAACACCCAGACACAGAACAAATGATCGTGTTCATCACATAAACATTTGTCCTGGGTGGGAATCGAACCCACGACCTCCGGCATAGCAGTCAGGGCCACTAACCACTAGACCAACAGGCCAGTAGAATGTTCAAACGGGAAAACCCCGTCAATACAATGGCGATTGGCCGAGGCTGGGCCCACATGTAAACGTAGCATCTGAAACTATAACACCTACAAACTTAAAATTTGGCAGGTAGTTTCCATAGGTGTAGACATCCGCTAAGAATGGATTTTATGAAACTCTACCTGTTGACGTGTTTTTTGTGTTGTTGTGGAGCGGGTTCGCTGGCGGGATGTCGACTGGAGAGTGTTCGGTGGTTTGCAGGTGGAGCAAAATAATAACACTTTTTCTTGAGTTTTCTTCTGTTTATTTTCTTGAAGTTTCTTCGTACACTGCTGGATTTGGAATGTCTGACCACAGAAAATACCCCTTTTTTATAGCCTGTTTTGACCAATCACAGCCTTAAGGTTTTGCACACGGCACTAATTTTCCACGCGTTGACCAATCAGAGCGCAGGTGGCCTTTGTATGGAAATCTTAAAAATGCTATTTTCTGCGGTAAAACACCCTTACAACATTTTTCTTATATCTTTAAACTTAAGATGACCTTATTTTAATTATTTACATAAAAATCAGTCTTAAAATCCTTAATTTACACCTTATAATAATTAAAATACTGAAACGGCTCTCGTTACGGTAAAGTTTCCTAGTATATAAGCTCACATATGTATATGGTACAAGTGGCGCCTCTAGTGGCTGGAATGCACAACACTTAACACTGAATCATTTATTAGATAAAAAATTACCACTATGAAAAACGAATTAGAAATTAAAACAGATAAAAAATTAATTACATATCGTCGCTTACATTCTCCCCCACGGTGCGTAGCACTTCATCTTCTGGCTGCGACGATGCCGCAGGAACCAGCACGATGATCCGTCGAGTTGGGCGGCGAAGTATTCCTCCCGATGTCCGCACATCCAGCACTCTGGTTCTTCCATCTGGTCCAGGATATGTCTTGACAACTTCACCGCGAGGCCACGAGTTTCGTGGCAATGTGGCGTCCACTATTAGTACGATGTCCCCTTCTCTTGGATCTTTGGTTTGTTTGTCCTTAAGTTTTCTTGGCATTAAGAGTGGTAGGTACTCTTTGATCCATCTTTTCCAGAAGTGATCTGCAAGTCTTTGGGTGGTTCTCCAATTAGCCTTCCCGATTAGCTCTGTGTCGTCGAATTCTCCCGGCGCCATTGCTCCGCACGATCTCCCCAGTAAGAAGTGGTTTGGTGTCAGACTCTCTTCGTCTTCTGGGTCCATGCTGACCGATGTGAGAGGTCTGGAATTGACAATGTGTTCTACTTCAGTCATTAGCGTATGTAACACTTCTTCGGGTGGGCTTCTTTCGTTGAGAACCACTGCCAACGCTGTCTTGACTGTTCTCACAAGTCTCTCCCAGGCACCTCCCATGTTCGGAGATCCTGGGGGAATAAACTTCCACTTGATGCCCTTTTCTTGTGCTGCCTCTTCCAGCTCCCTCTTTGCTCCAACGAAATTGGTCCCGTTATCGCTGAATATAGTTTTTGGGATTCCTCTTCTGGCTGCCATTCGTTGAAGCGCCATAATCATCGAGCTAGTGCTAAGAGAGGGCACTAACTCTAGATGTACTGCTCTGGTAGTAAGACAGGTAAATAATGCCCCCCAGCGCTTCTCAGTTCTTCTCCCAATAGTGACTTGCATCGGCCCGAAGTAGTCTACAGCCGCGTAAGAGAACGGGAACTGATGATGCTGTAGTCTCTCGCTTGGTAGGTCTCCCGTCGGGGGTATCTCTGGTAAGCTCTTCTTTGTCTTGCACCATTGACATTTATGTGCGACTGCCTTTAGAGTCGCTCTTAAGCCCAAGATCCAATACTTTTGTCGAATTTCGTTCATCACTGTAGCAGTATTTCCGTGAAGGAACTTCTTGTGGTAGTATTGTATAATGAGACGCGTTATCTTCTGTTTTCCATCTAGGATGACGGGATTCATCTTCCTTTCATTCTTGTCGAAGAACTTCATCGTCCTGCTTCTTAGCTTAATAATTCCATCATCTCCTATGTAAACGTCGATCTTCTTGAGGCGACTTGCACTTTCTAAGGGTTTTTCTGTCTTCAAATTCTTTATATCTGACGCGAAACTATCGTTTTGGCTTATCTTTATTAATAACTCTTCAGCTTTCTTTAAGTGTTCTTCTTCCAGAGGTAGGTACTGCCGCTTATTTTCATTTCTGTTGGGTGATTGGTTTGAGTTTCGTGTGTATTTCTCCTGGATTTTACTTTGAAGTTTCCAGGGCTCGACCTTACGGTGCGTGGCGGTGGTGGTTGCTTTACGGGCTTTCAATAAGTAGTATGTGAAGGCAACCGCCCTGGCTGTAGTGCGTAGTAGTCGCTCCCAGCTTGAGAACCTCTCTGGATCCAGAAGGACGTTTTCTGCAGCCTTTATCGCCATCACCTTTCGCTTGTTCTCCCCTTCTGGTATGACACCCTCTGGTTTGAAGTCTCGAAAGGGCCACTCTTCTTCTGGTTGACGGAGAAATGACGGACCTTTGAACCACCTAGCATTGTGGTCGAATTCGATTGGTGTTCCCCTCGTGGCGTCGTCTGCTGGGTTTTCTTTAGTCGGTACCCATCTCCAGTCTTCTGGCTTGGACTTCTCTTCAATTTCTGCCAGTCGATTGGCCACGAAAGTTTTGAACTTCCTTGGTTCCGCCTTTATCCACTGCAGTACTGTGCTAGAGTCAGTCCAGTAGATCTTCTTTGATATTTTGAGCTCCGACTCTTCTTCGACTGTGGCAGCTAGTCTGCTGCCAAGCAAGGCTGCTTGCAGCTCTAACCTCGGAATTGATACTGGTTTCGTTGGCGTCACTCTCGCTTTGCCAGCGATCATGGAGATATGAACTTTTCCACCGGGCTCAACTGTCCTCCAGTAGACTACCGCTGCGTAGGCTTCTTCACTTGCATCGGTAAACGTGTGCAGCTGTCCTTTTCTGCTGCGGGGTGAGACGCATCTTGGAATCTTCAATCTTGCTAATGCCGCTACTTCTTTTAAATAGTTCATCCAGGTTTCCTTTTGTGATTCGTTAATTTCTTCGTCCCAGTCTACTTTCGTTCGCCAAATGTCTTGAATTAACTTTTTTCCTTGTATTAAGACTGGTGTTGCAAAACCCATCGGATCAAAGGTAGACATCACCGCGCTCGTAACCTCTCTCTTTGTTGGAGTTCTTCTACCATCTTGGAGGTCTTTTGACGTGTTGCGCAACCCAACATTGAAGGCTAGTGTATCTTCTTTTACCAGCCATCTTAGCCCTAGAGTCTTCTCTTCCTTCGTCAGTTGCAGGGAATCTTCTTTATTGGTATCTTCTACTTCTGAAAGTACCGCCGAATTGTTACTGGCCCAACCCTTCAGATGAAAGTTTGCTCTTGCGTGAATATCCCTTACTTCTTTTGATATCTTCTTTGCTTCGGCTGTAGACGCAAAGCTCTGTAGATAGTCGTCCATGTAATGGTTTCTGTTTATTGCTTTCACTGCTTCGGGATGAGTCTTCTTGAATTCTTCTGCGTTCTTGTTCATTACATATATCGCCGTTGCTGGTGATGACGCTGCTCCAAAGATGATTGACGACATTCTATACTCTTCAGGCTTGCCTTTTCTACGGCTTCCACGCCACAGGAATCTGAGACTGTCTCGGTCATCTTCTCTGACTTTGACTCGAAGAAACATATCTTGAATATCGGCCATGACGGCTACTGGTCCTTCCCTGAAGCGTAGCAGCACGCCAAATAGTGACTGCAGTAGGTCAGGGCCTGAGAGCAAGGCATCGTTGAGGCTCTTACCCTCAAACTTGGCGGCTGCATCGAACACTATTCTCAGCTTCTTCTTAACTGGATGAACAACGGCGAAGTGGGGTAAGTAGAATATTCTTCCTTTGTTTGAAGTTGTCGAAGCTTTCTCTGCATATCCCTTTTCGATTAGACTCTGGATTTGCTTTTCATATTGCTCTTTAGCTTCTTGGTCTTGATCTAATTTCTTTTCGATATTGACCAGGCGTCGGATTGCTTGATTGTAGTTGTTGGGCAGAGTTTCGTCTTCATTCTTCCACAGGAGTCCTGTTTCGTATTGACCGCTTGACAGTTTCTTAGTAGTTTTCTCAAGAGTTTCTAGAGCTCTTCTGTCGCTGTCATTGGTTGGTGAGCGATTTTGAATCCCAAGAGATTCCAGCTGAAAGTGTTCTCGGACGATTTCTTCTACGCTTTCTTCGTCAGTGGTCGATCTGCCATAGCGAATGAAATTTACTAAGGCAGTCGTCCCTGTTTCGCATCCGTGTAGCACCCACCCTAGGCTAGTGAGTGAGGCTACAGGATCGGATGGTTTGCCCTTCTTCAGTCTTCTTGTTATTATCAGTCCCCAGTTGTCTTGGCCTATGAGCAGCTTGGGCCTTTCGGTGTCGTAGAGGAGTTGACTTTCAATTGCCTTTAGATGCTGACAATTCTGCACGGTGACCTTATTTATGCATTGTTCAGACAGCTTCAGGTCGTCGATCGTTCTTGCTACGATATTTCTTTTTCCTCTTCTATGAGCCCCTTTTATCTTGAACTCGACCTTCTGTGAACTATCTTTTCTTAACACCTTCCCGCCGACTGTTTCGATTGTGAGTTTTTCTTGCTTCCCTTCGACTCCGATCTTCTCAGCAACTGATTGGTCTAAGAGTGTGACTGTTGACCCCTCGTCCAACAATGCTAGTACGCGAACTTGGCCTTTTGGACCATAAACGTCTACTGGGATGATCTTCAGGTATGCTTTCTCTTCTCCTTTTGTGTTATGGATTGAGGCGATCTTCTCTTCTGATGCGCTACGTATGACTTCTTTGTTCGCTTCTTTTTCTACTGGTACTGGCGGCTTGTCGGAATGCAAAATGGTATGATGCCATCTTTTACACTGCTTGCAGACTGGAGCTTTACAGTTGATTCTTGCGTGCTTGAATCGAAGACACTTGAAGCATATCTTTGCTATCTTGATCATATCCCATTTTTCATTTATATTAGCTTCTTTAAACTTTTTGCATTCTATTGCGAAATGCTCTTCTTCACAGAATGGACATGATTTCTTGTGTTTTTCTTGTGACGCTTCTTGTACCACATGTATGGGTCTTCTTATTGCCTTCTTTTGCTCCGAGGACGCTTCAGGTGGAGCAAAGTCCCCACACATGTCGGCTTCTGTTTCTAGGAACGCTTCGACGAGTAATAGTTCTTGAATTTCTTCATCTCTTCTGCTTCTGTGGTAAGCGAACCAACGAAATTTCATGGATGTTGGCATTTTCTCGACTATAATTCTCAGTGTTTCAGGAGAACTGAGGTACTGTGGTTTCTTCAAGGCCTTGATTGTCTCGACGGCGTTCTTTACTTTGCTTGCGAATACACAAATGTCGCTTGGATTCTCGCCGACTTTCGACAGATTTTTCATTTTTTCTAGTTCTGCTAATGCCAGCGCTCCAGGTCTTCCAAATCTTGCTTCTAGTCCCTTAATCACTTCGCGTGGATCTTCAGCGGTGAACAGCAGGCTTTGGACGGCTTCTCTAGCTTTTCCTTGGATTGCTATTCTAAGGCGCGCTAAGTTTTGATTGTTACTGAAGGAAGCGGCCATATCTTCGTATGATCTCTTGAAGGCTAACCATTCTTCACAGGACCCGTTAAAGTAAGGGAGTTCAAAATGCTTTGATGAAACGTTGTCACGTGACTTCTCAGATAACTTAAGTATGACTGAAGCTAACTCCTGGATATCGCTCTTCTTTTCTTCCGTCTCGATCGGCCTCCGATCGTTAAGCCTGTCCCCAGAGTGGATGAACCGCTGCTTTACTTCTCGAGTTTGTTCGTACAGCTCTTCTCTAGTACCGTCTTCTTCTTCTTCTTCTTCTGACTCCGCGGCAAGAAGCTCTAGTTCAGCTTGAGCGACTTTTGATCGTGCTTCTGCCAGTTCTAATTCCCTTAGTGCTACTGTCATTCTTGCTTGCGCTTCTGCTCTCTTCCTATGCGACGAGCGAACAGAATGTGTATCTAGATCGCGGGTCGTCTTCTTAGGGCGAGGCCGCTGCAGACTCTCTTCTCTGAACGTTGGTGTACTTCCATCGTTCAAACAATTTTTCACTGCGGCACTTCTTTCTTGAATCTGCGGCGATGGATGACTTTCTTCTTGGCGAGCGGGAATCAAAACTTCGAAAGTGCGGTTCAAAGGGGTGGTACGAGTCACTTCCCCTGGTGTTGATTCCTCTCCGGCAGTGTCATTGGGATGAAGTTCGGGTTGCTGACTTCCGTGTACGCTGCTTGGCGGCGATCTTTTTGTAAGTGTCGATCGATTTGAAATCGACGCGTCCGTAGTCGTTGCGCTTGTAGAATCACTCGGCGTATCGGCGCCCGTATTATCCGTGGTTGTGTTATTTTCACTCGTAGTTATAGCTTTCGACTGCACCGATTTTGATCTCGTGTTCATAGGCATCTTCCTAGTTTTCTTGAACCCAATCCGGCTTTCGAAGGACCAATGTTGACGTGTTTTTTGTGTTGTTGTGGAGCGGGTTCGCTGGCGGGATGTCGACTGGAGAGTGTTCGGTGGTTTGCAGGTGGAGCAAAATAATAACACTTTTTCTTGAGTTTTCTTCTGTTTATTTTCTTGAAGTTTCTTCGTACACTGCTGGATTTGGAATGTCTGACCACAGAAAATACCCCTTTTTTATAGCCTGTTTTGACCAATCACAGCCTTAAGGTTTTGCACACGGCACTAATTTTCCACGCGTTGACCAATCAGAGCGCAGGTGGCCTTTGTATGGAAATCTTAAAAATGCTATTTTCTGCGGTAAAACACCCTTACAACATTTTTCTTATATCTTTAAACTTAAGATGACCTTATTTTAATTATTTACATAAAAATCAGTCTTAAAATCCTTAATTTACACCTTATAATAATTAAAATACTGAAACGGCTCTCGTTACGGTAAAGTTTCCTAGTATATAAGCTCACATATGTATATGGTACAAGTGGCGCCTCTAGTGGCTGGAATGCACAACACTTAACACTGAATCATTTATTAGATAAAAAATTACCACTATGAAAAACGAATTAGAAATTAAAACAGATAAAAAATTAATTACATATCGTCGCTTACACTACCCCTAAGGGGGTAAAACGGGGAAACCGCCCTTCACACGGTCGAAGCCGCTGGCAGAAGCTAGTTTATCTATATATATAAAAGGCTCACATCTGTGGTGCTATTCTCTAAGAAAACGCAGCGCTGCCGCAACGACGAACATCCAAATAGGATACATTGAATTAACAATCCAATGTATAGATATTAGGTTGACCTGACTATTTGGGTGTTCGTCGTTGAGGCAGCGCTGCGTTTTCTTAGAGGTCAAGTGATTAAGTATGTGATATATAATGGAGATAATATATAATCCCTAGAATTTGAATTTAATCACAAAGGTACATGAAAAGATACTAGTTATCAAGACAAATAGTCTATAGAAACAGAAGATTAATCATCATCATCATCATTTCAGCCGAAACCTTTCCCAAGTGTCACAATAATGATCGATCCTGTGCGTCTCGCACTCATCGGATTGCGCCCACCAGGTCAACGATCCACCTTGTGGGAGAAGACTAATAATATCACATGCTGCATGCCATCTAGCAGCTTTGAACTCAGTGGAAAGGCGTGCAAAGAGGCTAATAGAGGATCTAGGTTTAATTAGGTTCAAACTACAAAGCCTGGAACACAGGCGTAGACTAGCCAGCCTTTCGGTATTTTACAGAATGCATTTTGGAGAGTGTTTTTATTTTTAATAGGATCGCGCTTGACCGCTATCTCACCTGATGGAAAGCGACGATGCGGTCGACGATGGAGCGCGCTTACTTAGAAGTAACCTAATCACTCTTGAATTAAAGATTCCCGGGTTGTAGCCATCAGGAAACAGACTCCGGCAGGGAATTCCACTCCTTAGCTGTACGCACAATGAATGTTTCCCAAAACACTACACACGTGTACACGGGAATTGCATGACATGATTCCGCCATCTCCTTTCTGCCTTCGGATAACCCGATGTACGGCCAGTATGCACCGTTACATTCTTGAAACCTCCGCGGTTCGGACTGAGGGCGCCTTGAAATTAGTCACAAAGTGTTGCCACCACACTACTTTGTTATTCCGTATAAATAAAAACTTGTAACTGCCGCGCTACAACCGCGCTACAGCGGCGTGGTACGTTGCGACTAATTTGAAGGCGCCCTAATTCGCCTCGTCGTTTATACCGCGTACATCGAAGGATTGGAACAATTTGCCTGCTGGGGTCTTTTCGTCCCAGTTATAATTATGTATTTTCAGGCTTAGTATGAATAGATTCTTAACAAACTAGTGCACCTCACTATCAATGATTGCATCACTGTTTACCGTAAGGTGGAACCGCAGTCAAGCATTAGTTTATGTTAATAAAAAAATCCTACAACTTTTAGGTACATTAAGTATTCTAAACAGATTTCTGACACAGGAGTTGCCTCTGGTAAAATATGAAGGTGTTTCTTGACAGATTTAATAGACATTTTATGTCTCCGACAGGGAAGACCCTTCTACCTTTTAGATACGATGTTACAAAGTTGTGACATTTTATTACAAAGGGACTCTTTGATATTATTTGGAGTCCTTGCAGGTCGGCGAGTTTTATTTCCTTTTTCCTAAATTGGAATATGAAATAGGTGTTATGAAATAGATGTTTTATTGTTATTTTAATAAAATTTTTGGGACGAGCATTGACCTATTTTTTGTTTTAAGTGTTTTTTCTTTAAATAGCCATGATATTTATTTAGTATAATGTGAGTCGAATTTTGCAACTGAATTTTAAAACGATGCCTCTACCAATTGTTTTAAAATATTGTATGTAGGTATGTAAGGTTTAAATGATATTGTACGGTTAGTGACACAATTCTAAATCGAACATGGCTGACTTGTATAGATTAAGGACACCTTCAACTGTGACCCAAACCAAATAAACTCATTTTTAGGTTCCCGTAACTAAAAGGGAAAAAATTAAACCTTCTAGGATCACTTTATTGTCCGTTTGTCTGTCTCATCATCATCATCATCATCATCAGCCTTTTTAATGTTCCTACTGCTGGGACACTGGCCTCCTCTCTAGGAGAGGGAATGGACCGTAATCCACCACGCGGGCCCAGTGCGGCTTGGTGAATGTCACATGTCTTTGAATTTTTGGTTCTAGGACATGCCGGTTTCCTCACGATGTTTTCCTTCACCGTTTTTGAGAGCAGTGGTGATGAAATAAATTACACAAAGTAATACGCCTGGCTGGGTTTGAACCCGCGACCTACAATTCGTAAGCCGGGACTGTTACCACTCGGCCACCACTGCTCTTTTGTCTGTCTGTCTAGACCCTTTATCTCTGGCACACGTGGAGATACCTCCACGAGTTGAAATTAAAACTATATACTCAAGTCTGCAGTCCTTTGCAGCTGTGAAAAAACAAACTTATTGGTTAACGAAAAAAAAGATACAGCCGTCTATGTCGTAAAAACGTATATTTCGACACTCTCAAGGGAATCAAAATTCATAAAATACTTCCTATTGACCAAGAAACCTGTAATTTATGAAATTTATGAGACCATTCTCATAGTACAATTATAGGAATAAATCTAAAAACTGTACATTTGTAGTTACGTCACAAAAAAAGAGAATAGATTTGGGAATCGAACTATTCATATAAGTTATCTATCTATATAATCTATACAATCACTATTGCCCAGTTTTATTTTTTTCATATTTCTCTGTTAGCCGTCATAACAAGGACCTAATCATCTGGTAAGCTTACAAGATTGTTTGAAAGACATTTACCCCACTAAGAAAAACCTTGATAATTGTCCTTACCTATAGGTAGTTGAATCCAGACAACGTCAAAATCTCTCCTCACTCTAATTGTGAACCATTGTCTGGAGATAATGTAACGGAGGTCGCCTTTTGTTCCACTAAATGCTGCCTTTAAACCATGCTGGTTCTACTAGCCTTTTTTATTTCTTAGCGACGTGGGAAGTCTGAGATAGTTAGGGATGTAGAATGGTAGCTGTGTAGTACTATTGTTTTCGTTAAAGAAAGGATTTTTAATGATTAGGTTCCGATTTTAAAGGTCATAGATCATTAGAACCAATCCGATAACCGATCAGCACCACTTCACCTCGAGCGGTTAGTATTCAAGTTATAGAGAACTATGAATATACGCTTACTACATAAACTGCCGGAGTGCTTCGCAGTACGTGTGGACGGTGGTCACCCGTTGCCCGCACACTTACCTTGCGTTGACACACGCTGGTCTTGAATGCATCGTGTGCTATCCACGACTGATTCACGCGTGAAGACGGCGCATTGCCGACATATCTCACTCTTGGGCGATCGGTGGCAGCGATCTCTCTCGCCGGGCCTTGGTTCAGGCCATGGTCCAGAGAGAGGAGGGATGGCAGGCGGTCGCCTCCTTCTGCGAAGCAGTAATGCTAGCAAAGGAGGAGGCCGACCGCATCAGGCAGGGGCAACGGGGTGCTCGCCTCAGCCGCCGCCGGGATACCGATCTCAATTTCTGGCCACAGTAGGCGCGGGCTTGCGGACGGCGTGCAATGGGTAGCACGCTGTACGATCGTCCAGTAACCGACCGGACCGAGCCCAAGTCGTCGACGGCGCGTACTGTTCCCGCGCGCGCCTCTAGCAGGCAGGGTCGGAGCCTGCTTGGGTCATGGGTCAGCTTCTGAAAGGAAGACCCGGCCCCGGTACGATAGGCAACGAAGGAACGGGGTAGGTTTTTATTCAGTAAGAGTCTGACACTATTTCCCGCTTCGGCCAAGGGCGGAATTTGTCATTGGATGATTTTACCTACCATAAAAAAAACACTTCTCACTCTTTCCCGTTATTCTTTGGTAAACTACTCATCTAATCGCGGACAACGCAATGTTCACTCGTTGAATATATGATGTTTACTGGTTAACAACACTTTGACCACTTGACGTTTATTGCTTACACACGGCATCCAACTGTGTACCTCCCATCGATATACACCGTTAAATTTTAGTCATTTTAATCCCGTAGAGGTTCGATTGGGTACATGAAACACTATCGTTGTTTGTGAAGATAAAAATGAAAAATGAAGTACTTTTTTTTCATTTTTATCTTCACAAATCGAAGCTCGACCCTCCATGGGATTAAAACGATCAAAATTTAGCCGTGTATATTTATTTATTTTTTACACACACACATATATTACACACATATTACTTAAAAGAAGAAACTGTCTGACTGAATTGTCAACGTATGGCTGCGCTAGAACTATTAGGACTAACACCCGTATTTATGAAGAAGTAATTACTTGATTCTAAGTATTTTTATACTAATTCATAATACAATTAAAAAAAAAAATATATCTTTAGAATACAAATTGTTACTTAAGTAGTTACTTTTTCTCAAGTAATTAGTTTTACTTGTTCATAAATACGGGTGTAACAATATGCAATTTTGTACAAGATCCCTGTATAACGTAAGCTAGCAAGATTTTTCAAAATCCATTACGTATCATTCCGTAGACTGCCACAGTGCGCCAAGGCGCCAACGCGTCTTACCGTGGGAGTCCACGGAATGAAACTGCATGCCATGACGTGTCGTGGCGTTCAGCAGCATACAACGACGTACCTCGGCATCCCGCAGTATATTTGTATCGAAATAAAGTAATGTGAACGTTAATAACGATTAAATAAGGACAAAAATAACTTGATCAAATATAAAATTTGCCGTGCCGTACCGCACAGTACCGTGGTGCCGTGATGTCATTCAGTAGGTACCGGCCTTAAATAGTACAAGATACACTTTGAAAGCATTTTCCTGATACCGAAAACAAATTTCCGGCGAAACGGTAAGCGAGTGCTTATCCCATGAGGCAAAGACATTTTTAAGGAAAATATTTATCTAAAAAGTCCCGGTTCCTGTCGTGAGTTAATTAAATTCAGAACGTTATTGGAAGTTGTATTACTTCCATCGAGTATAAGTAATGAACAAAATATTTTTTTAACTGACTGTACAAATATTTAAACGGTTTTTTTTATTCCCAATGAATCCTTCTAAAGGCGCGATCCCACCGCGGCGCACGGAGAAGCTACGCATGAATTGACGTCATTGATACATGCGTGGCTGGTTCGAATATGCGGTTACATAGCTCAGCGCTGTCGACGTGGGTCTATGTTTTCAGTGGAGTACACGAATCTGATCCAAGACTATCCTTATTTTCAGTTACACACCTTGCAGTGGCACGAGCGTAGCCTCTCCGTGCGTCATGCCACGCTGTACATAGTCGTGGGTCTTCGTGTACTCCAGTAGAAATGAAGATCCACGAAGTCAAAAAAATTAATACCCGCAGCTATAATGCGCCGAGTGCCTGTGCACAGCGTGCGCCGCGGTGGGCCCGTGCCTTTATACGCAGAATCACATTACTTTCTTTGAATATGAGTAGGTAATATGCAACTTGTTTTTAACTGACTTTACAAATGATTAAAGGATTTTATTTATGCTCAATGAGTTTTTTTTTACATTCGCATTTGTAGGTACATATTAGTATTTCTTGTTTGCACCGAATCGTCCCAAGTTACGGGAAGGGGGGCTCCCTTCCCGTAACTTGGGACGATTCTCTATAATTTTGCAGCTTTTAGGCACACTATTGACTGTTTTTCGCACTAGTACGGAAAAGAGTACCAGCGACCCCGCCACAATTGATTACATTGATCGTATTAGGCTGATCGCCAAATTCCGCCTCGGTCGCAATGACAAAGTTTGTTTGCAAGTGTATTGAAAAACGTTGTTCGATACACGTGGAAATTGGTCACTTCACAACACCCTCGCCTCAACAACGACAAAGTCTCTCCACTTGTATCAAAATATACTATTCTTTATATAATATCAAATGGAACACATACAAAAATACTTTCTTATAACCCCGTTATCCCTGTCGCGAGCAATAGGTACTATTTACACCTCCAATTTTGATTTTATTTATTCTAAACGTTGCGAAATAACATTTTTAAAACAATATTAATAGATTTCCCTTGCTTGCTTAGCCCTCCCCCCTTTTTTTAGGACTACGGAATATCTTTGCCAATGGCCGTTCGTGACTTTTTATAACTTCAAACATTTTGGCGCAACTTTTAAAAAGTGATTTGGTAATTATTTTGCCGATGTTCGCGAAAGGGTTAAACTACATAACCCTGAACTAAGTAATATTTTATTTAGACTACTAAAAAGCCCAACAATATCGTAATTTCCAGCCACATTGAAGCTTCGTTTTTCCCATACAGTTAACTGCCTGAAAAACCGCTGAAATAGCAACTGAACCAAATCAGGTCAGAGCTGTTTCAATGCGAACATGATATTTTGGATCGCCGCCAAATGCCTGAATGTTTCTTCGTAAAGGGAATTTTATGTGAAAAACTTATATGTGTGTATTTTTTTTTTATTTGTTAAAAAGTAGTGCTGGACTGCGATCACAAAAAAACCTGATGGTAAGCAGTGATGTAATCGTTGATGGTGAAGCGCACTAGTTTGTTAAGAGCTTATTCACTCTAGCTTTGAAGACACCTAAATTACAATCGGACAGGAAAATCGCAGCAGGCAAACAGTTCCAGTCCTTCGATGTACGCGGTATAAACGACGAGGGAAAACGCTTAGTTCGGAACGTGGAAATTTCAACAACGTAAGGGTTATTTTATGGTAAGTAAAATCATCCAATAACACCGCCCTTGGGCGGCACTCCGCCCAAGGGCGGGAGATGTCATTGGATGACTTTGCTAGTCAGTAAGAGTCTGACACTATCACCACCACTGTAGATAGTGTCAGACTCTTACTGACTAGATATCTAGCCCGTTCCTTCATTGCCTTGGTTCTAGGGTACGGAAGTATGAAAATGCATACCAGGGTATGCACTTTCATACTTCCCCGGAGCCCCAGAGTAGGCTTCGACCTCGCTGGATCTCTACAGTAACAACGTAAGGGTTGATATTCGCCGTACGTCGGGTCGACCGATGGTAAAACGAAGATGGCGGAATTAAGTCATGTAATTAGCGCTCTTTTTTCGTGTTGCCTCTTAATGAAGCTTTGCGTTAGATTTGATTGAATGAAATAACCAGCTTTTAAACCATGCTCACGTTCACTATAGAAGGCTTAGGAAGGGTGTCTTAACAGTGTAAATTAAAATGTGTACAAGTAGCCTTCCTAGGTTTGGCGAAAGAAATTAATTTTGAATAAATCAAGATTTAGTAATAGAGTTGTACATAGTAAGAGAGAATATGAGTTTTAATAAATAACATAATTTATTGTACGTTTTTCCTTACCTATTCATTTTTTTTATTTGATATAAACTAGTATGTATGAAAAAAAACACCTATTGCTGTTTGTTAGTCTTGCTAAAACTGGAAAACGGCTAGACTGATTTTTTATTTATTTTTTGTTTTGTTCACAGCGTAAATGAAAGGTTTAAATGCAAAAAATTTATATGTAGGATAGGTAGTGTATGTAGCCAGTAGGTGGGATCAAAACAGCGCGTAAAAGCTAGTAAACAATAAAAAAGAACAAATATACTCATTTCAGTATTTTTGCGCAAGTAAAGAACTTTTACTTTTATTTCGTTTAAGATAGTAAGTAATAATGTAGCCAACTTAAGTTTATGTTTCCCGGAAAAGCTAACGAAGTTTTTGTGTAAGTTTAAGTCCGTGGATTTAAATGTTGTTTGCTGGCTAGATTATTAAGTCACTGTCTGAATTCCTCTCGTAGAGTTTACAAATTTGTCTTGTTAGTATCTTTTCTTATCCTTATCACGAAAGAACAGTTTCAGAGTGCTCCACCCGTGACGACTTCCCATACAACCACTCTTACGTGATTATGACTTTATGACACAATTTATTCTAAATATTTTCGAAACACAGATCTTTATCTTGGAGTTATTATCCATTAAAAACTTCTGTAAATCTGCTATTTTGCGTGAACTTTAGCACTTCATAATGTACTCATAAATAAATTAAAAAAAAAATACATTAATAAAACTTTGCACATTAAATCCAGATTTTGAATAAGGCAATTTTTTTTCATAACTTAGTTTTCAAAATAATACGTATTTCCCGGAACTAATTTTGGAAATATTCGGGTGAGCGACGGAAGTAACCGAATGCCAATCGAGCCTTCAGGGGTCTCTTTTTTCGCCATGCCTCTTAATTGAAATTATGTTGGATGATACAACATGCTTTTCAACCATGTTCATGTTGACGATAGACAGACCAGGAGGGGCCCTCTTAAGTGTCATTTTGTTTGGAAATAAAAGTTAACAGCTGCAGATAAGAAATATCAAAATCTCGAAAATAATTACTTATAGTACACGGCAAATAAGTTGAACCATCCATCATTAATTGATATGAAAGAACAAAGCACAGCGGTGGCAGCGCTTTGCGGCTAATTTGAAGGCGCCTTAAGACCAACCTGTTTTCCTTAAGTTTTTTTTTTTATTATTGATAGGTTCGCGCTTGACCGCTATCTCACCTGATGGAAAGCGCCCTTAAGTTGCCCTTTTCATTCCAAAATCGAGGTAACTCTTTGAAACAATCACGCAGAAACTAATCATGTTATATTTCATATTCTTTTTTAGGGTTCCGGAGCCAAATGGCAAAAAACGGAACCCTTATGGAGTCATCATGTCTGTCTGCCTGTCCGTCCATATGTCACAGCACCTTTTTTCCGAAACTATAAACTAAACTAAAAGAACTATAGTGTTGAAACTTCATGAGTAGATGTATTCTGTGAACCGCATTAAGATTTTCTCACAAAAATAGAAACAAAAAACAATAAATTTTGGGGTTCCCCATACTTAGAAATGACAATCAAAAATTCTTTTTTCATCAAACCCATACGTGTCTATCTATGGATAGGTCTTCAAAAATGACATTGAGGTTTCTAATTTTTTTTTTTTTCTAAACTGATTAGTTTGTGCGAGAGACATTTCCAAAGTGGTGAAATGTGTCCCCCCTGCAACTTCCCAAATAACAGAATGATAAAACTAAAAAAAAAAATATATATGATGTACGTACATGCGAACTTTCACCGAAAATTGGTTTGAACGAGATCTAGTAACTAGTTATTTTTTAATACCTTTATCCTTTAGGTTGTTTGCGAAGTTCATTATCACATAATTTTGCCATATTGGCTGAGGAAAAATTCGTGTTTTCCCTTCCTGAAACGGTTAAAGCCAGAGATTCTCAAACTTTTTTGTCAAGCGGTCCCCTTGGCAATGTTTCGGTTTTGGTAGACCCTGCTGTTGTAAATTTGTTTAATACGTCTTCAATCGTAAACCGCAACTTAGCAAGTTTGTACAGAACGGAACCCTCAGTGTGCGAGTTCGACTCGCACTTCCCCAGTTTTTTGAAGTGATAATCATTAAGTGACTTCTTCTGCTATCAATATCCTCAATTGTATTATTAGATTTTTATAAAAAAATACTACAAAATGTTTCTATACCATAAAAAACAGATCAGAACCACAACAAAAGCCTCGCCAAAGAAAAATAAAACTAAACTAAGAATGAATAAAGCTGAATGTTACTACCAACGTAACGAAAGAAAAAGCATATCAGAATCAAAGCAAAAGCGTCGCCATAGAAAAAGGTAACAAAAGAGAGAATGAATAGAGCTCATTGTCATCTGCAACTCACAGGAAGAGTTCTGACAAAGATTTTAGTTAGATTGTGTTGCACGACAAATGGGTGGAATTCAATTTGACACTGGTCTAGAGGTATTATGGATTTACGGATAGTTTCTTTTTTGTAACGTTTGGATGTTCAATTTTTTTAGCATTATTAGATACTGCAAGCAGTCTCATCCGTATGAGAAACA
This sequence comes from Leucania comma, assembly GCA_958295575.1. Lineage (NCBI taxonomy): Eukaryota > Metazoa > Arthropoda > Insecta > Lepidoptera > Noctuidae > Leucania > Leucania comma. The sequence goes on along the minus strand of OY282482.1, from coordinate 8,224,468 downwards.
CACTTCTCTTGGTAGTAAAAATATAAAAGTATAAATTATGTAGAATTCCAGGACACATACGATAGAATCTGAAACTCATCTGGAAGTTTGAATCGAAGTCTGAATCGAAATCCGTTTAGCCGTTTGAGCATGAAGAAGTAACAAACATAATTACGATGTTTATGTACATAAATTCTTGTAATTGGTCGTGTACCCTTTCAATTAACTATAAATAAATAAAATAAAAAATCAAATAGCATCCTAGACCTGTGACTTTATGTTCTTTTTGAGGTTCATATCTCACTGATATCTGTTTTAAACCTACAGTTGCTTCTATATGCTTATACCCATATAGCTAATGAAGCTGTAAATCATTCTCATACTTTAGTTTCACGACCAATATTTTCTTCCATCTCTGTTGATCATTCTGTATCTACTTTTTTTATCAAGTCCTTGCTGGGCTCCCAATACTGGGCAAAGGTGGAGACTGAATGACCTTGAGGGAGTCAAGGTCCTTCAGTCTTTCTTCTCCCACGTGGTCTCGAACTAGTCCTCACGGTACGCGTCCAGATCATCCCGCCACATCTCATCATTCTCGTCATCATCAGTCTCGACAGCGGTTGCTGTAAATACATACGGATACCGTGACCCGCCCAATCCCATTTCAGCCTGGCAGCCACTTTGCCTTCGTCTATTATGCCCAATATGGAGCGCAGCATATAATTTAATATTCGAACTGTCCTTTTTATACCCAGAATACTGCGCTCCATAGCTCTCTGGCAAACCCCAAGGTGTAACTTTTGTAGTTCGGTGAGTGTATCTACTTCATCAGCAAAAATGTCTCCTTGCGCTATAAACCGAAAGTCCTGAGTCAATTAACTGCTTCTGTTGCAGCATTCGGAAGTCGGGGATATAAAACGTTCCAAATTTATTGCCGAAACGAATCGAAGTTACCGTCAAAGGGACACAGTTGGACATGTTTGGATTAATGATTACTATAGGACTTTGTTTGATTTTATTTGGTACCTAGTAGTAAAAGCTAAAACATTGAATGTTGATGGATAGTTGAAAAGTGAGAGAGAGTAGTATAACATCACACAAGTCTTTCAAAGCCATTTCGATTGATTTTTCACCTAGAAATTTATAATTAATTCAATTTTTTTCTTGATATTTCTAGAGTAGGAGTCCGCAAAACAACGTATATATGTTTTGCGGACTCCTACTAATAGGAACATTTATTTCATTGGGATAATTACCTGATCCATAACAAAATTAAGTTTGAGATACTTAGTTGATCCTCCGAAAAACAGGACATCTATCCCGGAAAAAATTGAATGCAGCTTGCCTTCACACACAATTACACAAAGACAAGAGATATTATTGACTACTTAATGAAGTTTGATTATTTACGTTCTTGGATATATTTCTTAAAAATAGAAGAAGAAGAAAGAAAACAAGAGAAAAGAGAGCAGGAAGAGAATAAAAGAAGTTTTTATTGAAGCAGCCAAAACTGGTTTTGTCTAAGTAATTATCGACTAATATTTGTGTGATATTTAAAAATAATTAATTCATGGATACAATATAATTTATTGAACCTAACATACGAGTATTTGCAGGTCATGAAAAATGGCGGGTATGTCGTGAGCCATTCTTATTTGAGATCTTGCATGCATGTATTATTTTAATTCTGTATGCATACACATGTTTGAGCAAATAAAAATTTCTTATTCTTATTCTATAACCAAAGGTACGTTTTGACTACGACACTTTATACGGTACCTACACTCATCGAGTGTCTCTGTATGGACACGAGTGTCTCTAATTGCTCACTAGTGTTCATAATCACGTATAAAGTGTCGTAGTCATTACAAATATTATTTAGAATTTTGCTTATTTTATCATAAATATGCAACCAAGATCAGGTACCACGTCATAAATATTCCTGTTATATGTTTGTGTAGAAGAATGCTCTTCTAGTCCCATTATTTTCTCATCTAGCTCTCAAAGGATGGCATTAAAAGCAAATTAGATTCCGACCGCAGCTCCGTACAAGTTCTTTGTGTTGCGTCATAAAATGTAACTCTTCAACGGAAATTGTTTTTAGGTTAAATTGCTTGGTATGTTGAGATTTTCAAAGAGCATTCCCACATATTTTTGATGTTATAGTAAAGTGTAAGTCATTTTTTTATTGAAAAACCAAGAGTTCATGAGTTTCTTGCCAGTTCTTCCGCAAATAGCTATGATTATAAATAGGTTAGTTAATTATGCTTTGGGATTGGCAATTGGCTTTATGTTTTTAACTGGCTGATGCTTCGAATATTCAAATCCACCAATAAATGTTAATCAAAAATAACTGCTTTGAATTTGAGTTTGTAAACTATACGATACATCTATTCCAAGAACATAGTGAAAGTTTTATAATATTTGAAAAAATCCATAACTTAATTGCAATAATTTTAATATCAATAAGTATCTTTCAATATATTTTCAAATCCATAAATTATTGAAGATTTGGCGCAAGAGGAAACTGTCAAATAATAATAGAATAAAGAATCACTCACTGAAATATAACGTCAGATCCATTATGTTACGTGTTTACAAAAGATATAGCGAAACGTCCCCACCACGCCCCAACTCTTCCTCATTCCAATATTTGAAATACTAATTGTTGCTTTGCTAACCAATCTTGGTGCTGTTTTCACAAAACGCTTTCTGTTTAATGTTATTTGTTGTTTAGCATACAATAAAGTAAAAAGTAAATACAGTAATAGACCCAATTTTATAAACACCTAAACAATGAATTGAAATGAATACACCTACACACATAAAACAACTAACAGAGATACTCGAAACACAAACAGGCCTTCTTCGACTCGACACTAAGCAACAAAAGTTTTCATGTTCTGTATTTACATAAATTCCCAAAGCAATACGCAGAAAACCTAATATGGGAGGAAAAACAAATGAAAGTGTGTGTTTACGCGAGGTGAAATTCCAACTATATGGATCCTTCCAAACGGGCTACTAACACAGGCAACACGCTAAACCACGACGACACGGCAAAGTGGCCAGGCAGATCGCATATGAAAATGTGTCCTTTCTATTTAAGGGTCCCACGAAAACAAACGAATCTACTAAAAATCATCTTAAACGGAGAGACAAAACTAAACAGAATGATCGGTTGGTATATTCAATCATTTGCTTTGGCTGAAGTAGCAGAAATAATGTTAATCAAGATATTTTAAAAGACAAACAGTCTGTAGATTATATATTCCTTCAGTTACAGTTATTTTGTTTAATAGTTTCTGTGTGACTATAGCCCGTCTGCACAGACCCTTCCATGGAAGACAAAACCAATAAAAATATGTGAAATTCCACAACATGATATGTTTTTCTTTCTCCACTTTGACGAGCAATTCGTAGTTTCTGTCCTTCTCTAGTTTGGCGACGTCTGCATCGTAAACTTTTTTTTATTACTTATAGAGTCTTTCCTTAGCGGCCATCTTTGTTAGCGAGTACTCTTTAACATTTTCTCCTTGCTTACTTATCGTTTTTGGGATTTCTTTTAGGGACATTATCACAAAATCTTTAGGTTGGTAGCCGATGATGAATGTCATTAATTTATTTGCTTTTAAATTTGTTATTTTAAACTATTGTTTGACTGCGGTCTCAACTACAAATGGTAAGCAGTGATGCAGTCATTGATGGTGATGCGCGTTAGTTTCTAAATTATAATCGGACGGCAAGACCGCATCTGGCAAATTGTTCCAGTCCTTCGATGAACGCGGTACAAACGATGTGACGAGGCAAAAAGCTTAGCCCAGAGCGTGTTATTAATGTAAGTATTGATACTCGCCGCAAATCAGTAGAAAAGAGATGGCGGAATCAAGTCAGGTGATTCCCAAAAACATTTAAAACGTTTGTACTGTCATCATTATAGAACATGACAATAATTATTTTCCATGATAAACCTCAAAAGTATGTGCTCATTAAAATCGTTTATCGGTATTTGTTATTCAAATGACCTCATTAACGAAATAAATGTTTATTGTACTTATGTTGCCTCGGTATGGTCAGTAAATTTTCATTGTAATGTGGACTGAAATTTAAATAATCTACTTATTTAATATTTGTACCTGTCCACAAATAAGTAGTTTATTAAAATTAAAATTTCAACTTCATGCTCCATAGAAACAACTAGGCCTATTATTTTGTTAAAAGTAACTTTTGTTGATTTTCTTGACGACAGTAACTGATACCTACTTACATTTCATTCCTGATACTCATTATCTGAACAATTGCATTTTTATGACAACAAATAAGAGATAAAAAATAAATAATTATAAAAAAACTGAAATCACTAGTTTTACTATACTATACTGAAAATGACTAGTTTTACTATAGCAGAAAAATGGACGGCTTATGTGAAATAATACTATACAGAACGAGGCTGCGGTTCCTAAACATAATTTATTGCTGTCGCAACAATTTCTATCTTAAAGGAATTTTCAGGCTTTAACTGACTAAAAGCCTCCTGTGTTTCTTAAGTTGAGCTTTGCGTTCTAAGGCAGCAGTGACTCATTGTAACGCAGTGTGGAGCCTCTGCACCACATGCACTTTTCAGGATCTATTCGAGGTCCATAACAGAGTCGTAACCTTCGGCGGCAGGCCTTCAAACCACCTGCTCCTCAGCTCGCGACCCGCTCTACCCCTCCGTGCCTACATGGGCTTGAATTACACTCTAGGTGTAGGGCAGACAAGATTCTGTGAAACCGGTTTTGCAGCGATTCGTTTCTGTCACTAAATTTTATAGCATAACATATTGACTTTTTGTGATTATTTTAATTTAACACTTCGATCCACAACTACCCAACTTGTTCATACAAAAGTAGACTTTAAACATCGGAATTAAGGCCTATAGTGGCGTGGATGTGAGAGGACACCGGTGTCCTCTGAGCTAGGACAGATTAATATTGAAAATACTAAATATAAACCTTCTATAATAATTATAAATACTTTATTTCAGACCATGATGTTATATATTTGTGACCAAAATTCCGTTAAATGTTGTTTCGGTGTGGTGAAAATATGGTAAATAAAAAAATCCCAAAAGAGGCTTCAGCCATTGGCAAAAACTTATTTTGTAAATCGGCGAAATATAGTTCGGTAAAATAATACTTATGATAATTCGATGATGTAAAATATGTCAAATAATGTCCATACGAAAAATACGCGCTTAGTCGTGGAGTTGCGGACACTAGCCCGAAATACAAATACAAATGCCAAATAATGCTTATAGCAAAAAAGACACGGTCAATAATTTTCGGTAAAATGAAATTCGAACAAACATAATTTCGTAAGGTGTTCAGTTCCCCTTTGCATTGCCTTGATCTAGTTACCTTTTTATTCATCTGACTGTACTTTGCAGAGCAAATTCAATTTTAATAAATTGTAGCGGTAGTTTTCCTATTAGATAAAATTTCTACAAATATGGGTCTAATCAATTTTATGTTGGTCATTTGAATTTTCCACCATGTTTTCTACACGAGTTCTGTTGCTTCTAATTCTTGTTAGTTGTGCATATGGTCATAAAAAAGTTAAAAGTAAGTTCTTATTTCTATATTTTACTACATGTTCTGCCTTCCATTTGAATATCATGAAAGTTTGTCATAAATTTAAATATACTCAAAAATATCTACATAAAGGTTTTTATATTATAATATCATTTGATATTCAAACCTAATTCAGATATTCTTTATGTAGAATACATTATCGTGCTCTGTGATTGGCTGATATGCTCTAACAGTTTTACGTAATTCTAATTTCAAAATATACATAATAAAAATACGATAATATTCATTTAGTATTAGAGTTTGCATTTCCATTAATAATTACCGTCAAAATAACTTGAAATGTTATCAACGACGCTTTATTGTTTTTTCATGTTTGTTGAAATTATTTGTTTTTGCCCGAAATCTTTATCTTTATCACTGTTTATGCAATCAAAAAATGTTTATTACTTACCCAAAATAATATGTTTATAAATTTAATACTTGAAGCACTGAACTCTCAAATTTTTAAGTTATACCTGCTTTTAAGCTTCAAAAGCAGATTGTGAAACCTTGTATTTTCTACTTTATATTAAAGTAGAGGTAAACTTAGATCAAGCAGATTTTGGTACAGTGCCAATTTTTCAAAGATATTGCAAGCAATTTGGATTTCTCGTTCGCATTGAGATCACAAGCATTCATTTTGATGTTATGTAATGGAGTACCATTTGGAGAAGTGTTTCTGCTGTAGTTGTTTCCTTATGATATTTTCTTAAGGAAAAAATCTTACGAATATTACTCTTCTTTCTAAGGTTCTTTTAGTTTGTTATTTTAACTAACATTCCCAATTAGTCTAGTTTTCTTATTGACAGAAACAAGATTACAGATATACTTTTAACGATAAATTTTTAGTTATTTTTTGTTTGCAACAAAAATACGGTTCTAAATCTATATTATTTTTGTACGAGTTGATAATTTAGTAATTACTATTTGGATATTTTGGACACCATCAATAGTAGCATCATGGGAGTTCATAAGAACTTAAACAGTGCCAGTGTATGGATAATTGGAGCAATGCAGCATGTGGGTCATATTTTGGACAGAGCAACTGTACACACATTCGATGTCGGACGTAGTAATAAACACATGTAATGCTAGCGGCTCTACCGGCATGAAAGTCAGTTTCTGCTCACAAACTTTGGACCTTCTTCACTTTTCATTCCTTTAAAGGTTGAATTTTGGGAAATCCTCTCATCTCCTCGGCTTACGTCATAGAGTTCCTTGTGCAAAATTTCATGCTGCTCTTAGGCCTTATATTTTGGATATGCGTTGATATGTCAGTCAATCAGTTTCTCCTTTTATATTATATAGATTGATTTATGTTTTTTTTTTTTTCAGAAGACAAGAAATACTATGACCATGATGTGGGTATCATTGGTGGTCACAAAAGCTCCATCACAGACGCGCCATTCGTAGTGTCACTCCGCCTCAATGGTACCTATCACTGGTGTGGGGGATCTATCATTCATGAGCGGTTCATCTTAACCGCCGCTCATTGCATTGTGCCGTTAGTATGTTTTCTTTTTTTTTTTAATTTATATAAACTAGTGTTTCACTGCGATCCCACCTGATGGTAAGCAGTAATGTAATCGCTGATGGTGAGGTGTACTAGTTTATTAAGATCCTGTTCACTCTTGCCTTGAATACGCTTAAATTATAATCGGACGGAAAGATCGCTGCAGACAAATTTTTTCAGTCATTTTATGTACGCGGTATAAACGACGAGGTGAAACACCGTTTCAGACCTTTAAATATAGTATTGTTAACATTAAGAGATAAGTGAGATGAACTAGTATAGCCTGCAAAATACAAAATTTTCTTAACAGTACTCTTGAACATTATGATTTTATGAAAATGTCATTCGATCGTGATTTGTAAACATTATAGGGCAACGAATATGAGTTTAAAGAATATGCTTTAGTATAAGAATTTAGTTGGAAGGCCTCCCACAAGATAGATTGATGACCTGGTGAAAGTCACGGGAATCCGATGGATGCGAGACGCACAGGAGCAGTAATGACCGGTCCTCATGGTCATCATGGAGACACTTGGGAAGGCCTATGTCCAACAATTGACGTCTTTCGGCTGAAATGATAAGAATTCAGTTACCCTTAGCGCTTTGGCTTAAATTCTTAGAAGAAGAAAAATGTGTGATTACACTGTTGTGTGTGAAGAGGTTATGCAAGTTAGTTTTAATAATATTTTAAGTCCTCTTTGTTAAAATTAATAAATATTTCGAAATGTTTATTAAAGGAGATGATTAGCATCAACGGCATTATTTGTCAAGCTCTTGTCACCGCCAGCGTACCTGCCATATTAGAACTTAGCGGGTTGGTTCATGCACCAACCCGCTAAGTTCTAATTTCGATGGGAAGAGACCAGTGATGGTATGACATTAGTGCCGTGGAAGGTGGGTAGGCCTCTGGTATGGGACGCAACCTGTTACGACACCCATACATGGGATGGCCCCATGTTCTTAGTTCGGCAGGAATGACCGGCACATTCATTGCGGCTGTTGAGACTCTCAGACGGCGCAAATACTGTAACCTTATTGGTGATAACAGTTTTGAGCCGTTAGGCATCGAAACGCTTGGGTCATTGGGTCTGAGTGCACGTCTCCTTTTCAAGGAAATGTCACACCGACTGATCGATACTTTGCATGACTAGAGGGTTTTTTTTATGGTAGGTAAAATCTTCAAATGACAAATTCCGCCCTTGGGTGGGGCGGGAAATAGTGTCAAACTCTTACTGACTAAAAACCTACCCTGTTCCATTCATTGCCTTTGTCCCAGGGCCCCGGGTGACATTTTCACATAACCTTAGGCCCCAGTAGGCTTCGGCCCTGCTGGACCCCTACAGTTTGCTGACAACTCCTTGAGGCGCGCGGGAACAGTGCACGCCGTAGACGACTTATGACTAGAGGGGTGGCTTGTTCTTTCCCCAAAGAATTAGCATTGCCATTCAACGTGACAATGCTCTTAAGTTTTAGGCATGTTTTTGGATGACAGCGATGGGGAGGAGTACTTCGATGCCCGAGTGTATTTTGTATTTTTATATTATATGTACATAGTTAAGTTTAGTATAAATACTTCGTTAAGGTCATTTATTTAAGTTTCTTATATATCTGCAATTAAAATTTACTTGCCTACGGCGTGACAATGCAGTCAACGGCAGCAATGGAAATAAGAACATTATTTCTAAGCAAAAAAATAACATACAATATCATATTATATTTCTTTGTAAATGGCAACGTTAAGAAACACATTGTCAAGAAGTAAAAAACAATATCAAATATCAAAAGAATGTACACTTCTAACGAGGCAGGGTTCGATTTATTTCCTTTGATTCACCAAGAGACAGAAGTATTTCTATTACATTCTGGAAATATCAATATCGTTTCGCCCATTTTGTTTTTCTCTTTGAGTGATCATTCCGAAATCTTTCTTTATTATTATATCACTTTTCTGCTTAGAAATGTGTACATCTATTTATTTTCCTTTTGATTACTTACAACTTATGAAGCGTATCAGTAAATATGATTTGACCTTCATTTTTAGTTTTTCATTTTTGTTATGTTATATCTTCAAAGAGAAAATTTATTCTGAATTTGTTTTTGCTATCGGTTTTGCCTGAATAAACATTGAAAATTTTCTAATAAAAACGTACTACCAGATTAAAGAGAATCCAATATCCTAAAGCAGCTTGCCTTGTGTCAAGTTATATTAAAATCAATTAATTATTGCTTTGTATATAATATTTCACATCTTTCGGTTCGTCTTGCGGCTGAAATGATAATGAAGATGATAAAATATTTATATAAAACCGTTGAAACAGTTGGTTTATTTAGCTAATACAGAAACAGAAGAAAACTTAAATATTAACTATTTATAGTAAACCTATGTACTTATAAACTAAACTAAGAATGTATACTAGACCTAACTATGTACATACAATACAAAAACACAAAATGTACTCAGGCGTCGAAGTACTCCTGCACATCGCTCTCATCCGGAAACGTACCCAGAAGACTAGCAGCATTGCCACGTTGAATGGCAATGCTGATTCTTTGGGCAAAGAATGAGCCAGCCCTCTGGTCACGCAAAGTGTCGACCAAGCGATGCGAAATTTCCTTGAAACCGTTGAATGTATTCAATCAATCATCTACATATTCAGACCTTTTCATTTTATTAAAAGTAGGACAGGATTCATTTAAAGAACCAAAATATGTTGAGGTGCAAAAGCCTACTCAATGAACTGATTATGAGCTGAATAGACAAGAATACTCGATGAATCCCAGACTGATTTACCTTTTTATTTACTCTTTTGAAAGAAGCCCAAAATTCTTTTCAAAGTTCGTTACTAGTATATTTTATGCCCATCACGTTTCTTGAATCATTTTCCATTAAACATTTCTTTTATATGTACTTTTGCATGTCGAACGGACGATTTATTATGAACATCTAACCCGAGGTACTTTTTTATTATTTTTCATGCAACCACGATATTATGAGGTTATTACACATTTTTCTCCAGATATTTTTGAAGCACAGACATCAGAATCTTGTGCATATTATCTAGGTTTATCTAGATTGAGATGTGGTGCTGGAGGAGGATGCTACGTATTGCTTGTTGTACGTGTATCCCTTGGACAGTATTTTGGACCAATGTATCTATTTTGTAAGAACTCAAAATCTCCTCACGGCTGTCGTCTGAGTGTCTTCGCAAGGTTTTGCAATACTTTAGTCACAATACTAGGAAAGACGATAGCAACCTTAAAAGGCTTATTGTGACCGGTAAAGTAGATGGGAAAAGACCTCGTGGACGCAGCCCAATACGTTGGTCCAACCAGATCCTCACCGCTCTTGACTCTTCGATATACAATGCTCTTCACACCGCCAAAGAAAGGAACATATGGAGGAACATCATTCAGAGAAAAGTGATGAAGCAAGGAGGTCACGACCTTCAGCAAGGAGGAGGATCTAGGTTTCCAATGAAATTAAAATATTTTGTGTAAAACTAATCCAGTAAAGACCAAAAAATCACAAATCGCAGTGAAAATCTACTATTTTGCGTGCCCTTCATAACACACTCATAAATAAAAAGGTTAAGAAAGTATAAAAACCTTGCACTTTTATACCCAAAACTTTTAAATTAAAAAAAAAGCATAATTCTCATTTCTCAAATACATTCATTTTAAACAACTTAGGATATAATTTTAAAACAATAGAATTTAATAGAGGTTATGATGACTATAGTCCGAAGAATCATCAAACTTAAGTGGCATAGGGCGCATTGCTCGCAGAACAGATTGTCGATGGGGACGAAAGGTTCTGGAGTGGCGACCACGAAGCGGAAGAAGCAACGTTAGAAGGGCTCCCACAAGATGGACCGATGCCTTGGTGAGGGTCACGGAAATCAAATAGATGCAAGACGCACATGATCAGTCCCTTTGGCGACACTTGGGGGAGGCCTATGACTAACAGTGAACATCTTTCGGCTGAAATGATGATGATAGTGAGAATTTAGTTCAGATATCGTCTTAAGTAAATTCTCGTAATATAGGCAGGAAAAAGTCCACAAAAAGAGTAGTCTACATCCAATATTCAATTTCTCTGAAAGGACTTTCAATATATTATTTCCCTTCTCTAAGTATTTACGATTGTATTGCGTCTTCTTTAGGAACCTCTACTCAAAGGATTCTTAACTTTGTTTACAGGAACAGAGAGTTCAAAGTCCTTGTTGGCACCGATAAGGTTGACGAAGGGGGAAAAATATACGATGTTGAAAAAATTATAGTACACGAAAAGTATTCTAATAAAACCAGCGATTATGATGTTTGTGTCCTCAAATTGAATGAATCTTTAACTTTTGGCCCTACAGTGGCGAAAATTATGATGACTGATGATCTAGTGAAGGTAAAGAAGGGAACAGAGCTAAATGTAACTGGCTGGGGATATACTGACGTAAGTTTTTTTTTTTCTTTTAAGTTGCATAGTGCGACTCGAAGTCGCGCACTGAGGGTTCAATACAAACTTAGCTATGAAAACAGTATTTTTTGGTGGTGGGTAAAATCATCCAATGACATCTCCCGCCCTTGGACGGAGCGGGAGATAGTGTCAGACTCTTACTGACTAAAAACCCACACCGTTCCTTCGTTTTTTTTTTTTTTTACGGTAGGTAAAATCATCCAATGACAAATCCCGCCCTTGGGCGGAGCGGGAAATAGTGTCAGACTCTTACTGACTAAAAACCTACCCTGTTCCTTCCCTGCCTTTGTTCCAGGGCCCTGGTATGCATTTTCATACCTTCCCAGAGCCCCAGACTAGGCCTCGACCCTACTGGGCCCCTACGGTTTGCTGACAACTCCTTGAGGCGCACGGGAACAGTGCGCGCCGTAAACGACTTGGGCTCGGTCCGGTCTGTTACCGGACAAACGGACAGCGAGCTACCCATTGCCCGCCGTCCGCAAGCCCGCGTCTACGGTGGCCGGAAATTTGGATCGGAATTACGGCGGCGGCTGGCGTGGCCTTAGATACCAGGGCCGGGCTTTCCTTTCGGAAGCAAACCCTTGGCCCCAGTAGGCTTCGACCCTGCCTGCCTGCAGTTAGCAGGCTACTCTACGGAGCTATGCAAACAGTTCAATTCACGAATCGAGTCTCGAAGATTTTTCCGAATCGCAAAAGTATTTTTTTCTTTGTAATATAAATTTATAGTTTTTAGATTTTTTATTTTATTTTTGCTATGAGACTTTTGTTTCATGCCAAATTTCAGGACTGTAGGTTAACGGAAAGTACCCTATCAATTTTGATCTTTTTGAGAGTGTCGAAATATATTTTTTTTTGTAACTTAGTTAAGTTTGATTTTTTCACAGCTTCAAAGGACCGCAGATTTAAGTACATAGTTTTAATTTCAACTCGAAACCTCCACACGTTCTCGAGATAAAGGGTCTTGAGAGACAAACAAACAGACAGACGGACAACAAAGTGGTCCTATAAGGGTTCCGTTTTTTCTTTTGAGGTACGGAACCCTAAAAAATTATTTTAACCTCAATTTGATTCTAAATATCGTGTTTATACGAGGGTAGAAAATCATTAAATATATATATTTAAAAATAAAATCTTCCGCTCTAGTTTGAACGAAAGTGAGTGTCAAACTTTTACTGACTAAAATCCACCCATGTATTTCATGTGCCCTCTAACTTCCAGAGCCACAATCACTCTTTCATACAATATTTTTTAATACTTTTTAGAAAATTATTCGGTGATGGTAAAAAAATCCAATAACCACTACTAATACTGTTATCTAAATACCATTTTTTTATGGCAGTTAAAATCACCTAATGACAGATCCCGCCTTTGGGCGGAGCGGGAAAAGTGGGAAATAGTGTCAGACTCTTACTGACTAAAAACCTACCCTGTTCCTTCGTTGCCTATCATGCCGGGGCGGAGCCTTCCTTTCAGAAGCTGACCCTTGACTCCAGCAGGATATCTTAATAATTCACTCCTATTATTAATTGTAATAATTAACCTTCGAAAGTAAATAAAATAAAACAATAAATCTCAACTAGCTATTAATCAATAATCCAATAGTTCAATAAACCTTTATAACGAAGAAATTAATATAATAACAGACAATGATGAAATACGAACTGTGATAACTGATCTAAGAGACAACATTAAGAGTGGCCATCCCGAGGTTTTTTTTTTTATGGTAGGTAAAATCATCCAATGACATCGGGCGGGAAATAGTATCAGACTCTTACTGACTAAAAACCTACCCTTCCATTCATTGCCTTTGTCCCGGGGCCCGTGGTGACATTCTCACATAACCTTTGGCCCAATAGGCTTCGGCCCTGCTGGACCCCTACAGTTTGCTGACAACTCCTTGAGGCGTGCGGGAACAGTGCGCGCCGTAGACGGCTTGAGCTCGGACCGGTCTGTTACCGGACGGACGGACAGTGAGCTACCCATTGCCCAGTGTCCGCGAGCCCGCGCCTATGGTGGCCGGAAATCGGGATCGGAATCCCAGCGGCGGCGGCGTGTGCGCCTTTGCCTAATGCGGTCGGCCTCCTCCTTTGGGCCATCCCGAGGTACATTTTCATACAACCGTTCTTACGAGATTATGATGTTATTTGTTACGTATCTTTCTTCAGATATTTTGGATACACAGATATTTTGTGAATATTATCTAGGCTTCTATAGAAATCAAAACATGAATTTTTGTAAAACTAATCCAGTAAAGACCTCTGAATATTTGCTATTTTACGTAAACTTTGGCCCTTCATAATTTACTCATCTATTAAAAATATAAAAAAGTATTTCTATAGAAGCCTTGTAGATTTAATCGAGATTTTAAGTGATGATAATTGTTCTCGAAAAATTAAGAGTGATGAGTTTTATGACGCCATTTTTTAGTTAGGAGTAGGTTTAAGTGTATAATATAGTTTTAATTAGTATTTTATATAATGTAAATAGTTTATGAGATAAATAAATGGCTCTTAGCTGTTCTAGATATTAAGGGTTAAAATAAAACACCTATGGAACAAGTTTTGTGAAGTATTCGAGTAAATCACGGAATTATCGAATGCCAACATATTTTTCAGACGTTATCTCTCTTTTTTCGCGTTGCCTCTCCACCTAACATCGCGTTGGATTGCTTTAGATGAAGCGACACGCTTTTAAGCCAGTCGAGTGGAGAAGGGGCACCTTAAGGATACTTGATCAAATCAAAATTAATATTAACACTGAAGTCTAGACTGAAATTAATAGATCCATAAAATATGACACGATACCTAATATTAAAATGAAAGGCCTGAAATATTACCGAGCTGTCACACAATTTAATATCACCAGTGACGATGAATAATATAAAAGTCTTATTAGATTCGAGCTGGGAGAAAAGAGAAAGAAGGGCAGAGATGGGAAAAGGAATTGAATTATTAAAAGGCTTGAAATTGGAATGGACAGAATTTTCATAAAATTAGGAGTAAAGTAGATAATAATTATTTTGTAAATTCTGATAGATATTGAAGTAAAATTGGCCAGTTGTACTTTTTTTTTATGGTAGGTAAAATCATCCAAGACAAATCCCGCCCTTGGGCGGAGCGGGAAGTAGTGTCAGACTCTTACTGACTAAAAACCTACCCCGTTCCTTCGTAGCCTATCGTGCCGGGGCCGGGCATTCCTTTCGGAAGTTAACCCATGACCTCAGTAGGCTTCGACCCTGCTTGCCTGCATAACTGCAGCTAACGCAGGCTGGGCCTCTCAATGGCCATTAAATGTCTGAAATACTCTTAGAAAGACCACTATTGAATAGTTTTTAATGCTATCCATTGTGATATCTATAGTCATATGAGGAAAGATTTATTTTAAGTAATTGTTACTTAAAAATTACACGACCGATTGAAACAACATCTCTCATCAGTTTTTTTAGGTAGGAAATCATCCAATGACTTTTTTCGCTCTAGGAGGAGCGGGAGAGCGTGTCAGACTTTTACTGACTAAAACCCGCCCCTGCTCATGCTGGGCCCCTACGATTTGATGACATATCCTTGAGGCGTGCGATGAACACTACGCGCCGTCGACGACTTGGGCTCGGTCCAGACGGTTACCGGACGGCTGAACGGCGAGCCACCTATTACTCGCCGTCCGCAAGCCCGTGCCTCCGGTGTGCCGAAATAGGGATCGGTTTCCGGCGATGGGGGCGTAAGCTATTCCCATTTTCAGGACTCCGTACGTCAAAACGTAAAAAACAGAACTCTTACAGGATCACTTTGTTGTCCGTCTGTCTGTCTGTCAAGACCCTTTATATCGGGAACGGGTGGAGGTATCAAGTTGAACTTAAAACCATGTACTCAAGTTTGCGGTCCCTTGAAGTTATAAAAAAACAAACTTGAAAAATAGATACGGATGTTTAAAAAAACATATATTATTCATGACACTTTCAAGAAATTTTTCACCATCTAACATAATATTAACCTTTTTCAGCCCCAGACTCACACTGTTCCCCGAGATCTTCAGCAAGTGACAGTACCAGTAGTATCAATGCTTCTTTGTAAGCTTTATTACAGTAAACAGAGACAACTCACGACTAGGATGATGTGCGCTGGTCGACGAGGAAAAGATTCTTGTATGGTAAGGCTTATCAATCAACCTAGCCTTTTCCTAACTTTGTTAGGGTTTTTTTTTTTGGTGGGAAAAACATCCAATGACATCCCCCGTCCTTAGGCGGAGCGGGACATAGTGTCAGACTTTTACTGACTAAAAAACCCCCAATTCTTTAGTTGCCTTTTATACCAGAGCCGAGCCTTACTATCAAAAACACACCCTTGGCCCCAGTAAGCTTCGATCTTGCTTGGCCCCTACGGTTTGCTGACAAATCCTTGAGTCGCGTGTGGAACTATATGCGACTTCAACGACTTGGGCTCGGCCCGGATGGTTATCGGACGGTCGGACGGCGAGCTACCCTTTGCTCACCGTCCGTAAGCCCGCGCTTACGGTGGCAACCAAGTAAGGCTTGGATTTTAGTCTAAAATGTATGCAGTACCAATATTATACAAAAATAAACTGCCTGTATGACTTCGAAAATTGAGTAAAACCACATGGTAAGACCGAGTTAGATTTCATATAAAAATAATTCTATAAATGTCAGTTTTATTTATTTATTTATTATATACTTTATTATACTTTTGTATTACACATATAAAAGGAAACACCCACCACCACCACCACCAGTTTTCTTACCCTTTGGTCACAAAGGGTATGGAGGAATATTGATATGTAACAAATGATCACCTATCTATGGACCGGACTCGGTTAGCAGTGCTTATCCATTTTTGTCTGTTGAAGTTCGGATTAATAAAACAGTTTTATTCACAGGGTGACAGTGGAGGTCCTCTCACTTGGAACAACGTGCAAATAGGAATTGTCTCCTTTGGTGCTGGCTGTGGTCAGGTTCCAGGAGTATACACTAGGGTCAAAGTCGTAAAACCATGGATAGAAGACACCATCAAACGTCATCATAATAATGAAAAAAAGAGTCGGAAAACTAAAAGGGAAAAACGTCAGAAGTCTAAGAGAGATATGAGTCCGACACCTGAATCAATCTTTGAGCGTGCTTTAAAATATTTTTTGTAAAAGAGATCACCCATTTTGTTTAATGATTTGGGCTAAAAAAAAAGATCGGCGTACAGGATTAGATTATATTTTATTTAAATAGTTGGAAGTATAGAAATATTTCTTTGTATGACAAGAGTGCTGTTATGATTTCGAAAACAAAGATATACAATGTTGTTTAAGTGAAATTGTTTTTTTACCTGTTATATATATTTCCGAAACCAGATAGTTTTCTACTTTATGTTACAGTAACAAATAATGCGTTACACGTAAGCTTTAAATATGTTTTATTCGGATCCCAAAAAAAAATAATTCTAGTATATGTCATCTCCTGTGCATATCTTTTCAATAAATACCACAGATAGAGAGTCCTTTCGTTTTTTTTTTTTATGCCTTATGAAAAACGGTGTAACATCATCATCGTCAGCCTTTTTAATGTTTCCCTTGCTGGGACACAGGCCTCCTCTCTAAGAGAGGGAATGGGCCGTAATCCACCACGCGGGCCCAGTGCGGGTTCGTGAATGTCACATTACTTCGAATTTTTGGTTCTAGGACATGCCGGTTTCCTCATGATGTTTTCCTTCACCGTTTTGAGAGCAGTAGCGATGAAATAAATTACACAAAGTAATGCGCCTGGCTGGGTTCGAACCCGCGACCTACAACTCGTAAGTCGGGGCCGTTACCACTCGGTAACATTACCCCTAAATTCTCTAGTATTAAGCATTAATCTAAATCATAGATATGATTAATTGTTCTAGGACTGCTCGCTAATTTCTAAAGCAAAAGGAAAAGATGAAAAGAAGACAGTGATTTATTGTCTAAAAAATTCTTTTTCGAAGTTTACGATGTGAATAAAATGCTTTTTCATTCACTTTAAAAGCTTTAAGCGATATTTTTTTTTCTTTAAAGCATATCAGCCTGTTAGTGATCTAATCTAGAACAAGAGTGCTATGCTTCTGGAGAGAAGGAGAGGGAAAACCCTCTAAAACATGGCCACCTCGACCAAAGCACTGAGGTCCACCATAGACTAAGTACCAAAACCAACTAAATTACTGCACGATATACAAACTTTACTTATGCAGACTTCCGGGACCTTGCTTTTCGCCACATTACAGTGTTTTAGTTCAACCGGTATCGGTAGGCCAAGAAGTAGATGGCAAGATGACTTCGATTTCTTGGTTAGGGATTGGCAACCGAGAATAGTGGAAGGAATGGAGGCAGGCCTTTGCCCAGCACTTGGACAGTATAGGCTAAATATACAGGATGTGGCTGTCATCGACACATAAAGGAATACCATGGATCCAGTACTTGATTATAGACCCCCAGTGGTGCAATTTTCGTTGGATTTTTCCATTTTTTTTTATAAAAAAATCTTTACTTTTTTTAATTTAAATTGTATAAAATCGTTGTTCTAATTGTAAAAATTAATGAATTACTTTTTAAATTGAAATTTTTATCGGGGTTAATTAAAATAACGACTTTATCAACCACAATGACTTCTTAATTAATTAAGTTTTAAAAATAAATAAAAAAAAAACTTTTTTGTACTAAAAATACCACTGGGGTTGGTTAGAATAACGATTCAATATAGTTTAAATTTAAAAAAAGTACTGATTTCTAATTAGAAAAAAAATCTAATTAGAAAAAAGCCGATGAATAATTTTCCCTCAGTAGTGGAATTATTCATACAATTTCTCAAAAATTATGTACTAGATTTATTGTATTCGTTTTTGCATCGATATCAGACGCACCCTGTATAATAATAAAATCATCGTGAAGTACCGACGACGACTATAGGCGCTACATAAATGCTCAATGTCATTAGATTACGTTGACTTAGAAATCAGATCTGCTCTAAGCGGTAGCAGAGACAACATTGAACAAAATAATCTTTAGAAATTAAATGAAAAGAAAGGTTATTTTTATAAAGAAAACCCAATAAATATAAACGCTTTTTTTTTAAACCGACACATCCAGATAAATCACCCGTTATAAATTGAATAAATATTGATTTATTAATTTAAAAACTATCGATATTACGAGTATATAATTGTTGTGTATGTGTGCTTATAATGTCGATGTGTGCGTGGCTGCGCCCGCGCGATGTGTCCTTCAAGTTAATAAAGCAGTGTGTCAATAGCCCTGACGTGTTTCACTTGTCTCCCGTATAAAGAACGTAACAATAATAAAATATTTCTCATGAAAATAAACCCGAAATCTATACCTATTAAAATCGTTTATCGTTATTTTTAGTATTCAATTACCTCATTAATGAACTCAATATTTATTAGTTGCCCCAGTATGGGCAAGTCTAAAAAAAACTGCTAATTGTGAGAAATCGACTTCACTTACTTAGGGACGAATAAATTCTTCGAATAAATTTATCAAATGAGTGCTTGAGGATGGACAATGACACCGAGGCAGAACTGGCAAGAGGTGGTGAAATGTCCACCGCAAGGGCCGATTCGAGGTAGTTTGAGGAAAGAATATATACCTAGAAGAAGCTGGGGGACGCCTTTGCCTGGTGGTGGAAAAGTATAAACTAAATAATAAAAAAGAAACCTTTGAAAAAAAAGCGTCATAAAGCTTTTTATCTTCATCTACCTAAGCTGCGAGTTTAATTCCGATCGGTCGACATTGGAATTGTGACGTTAGGTACTCTTGACTTCGATGCTAGCGCCAAATAGCGTGACCTTTTTGGGAAACTAAGTAAAATGGGGATTGGACTTGGAGTGTGATCACGCAATTGTAAACCAATTTGGCGTTAGCATCGAATTCAAGAGTACCTAACGTCACAATTTCAATGACGACCGATCGAAATTAAACTCGAGAGTAAGCCCCTTGTTCCCAATTACATAAACGTAAGGTTCGGCTTCCAGTCTGAGCAGCCGCAGCTGGGCACTAATATTGTATATGGAGCGACTGCTTATCTAACATCCATAATCCAGAAACCAGAAACAACCATTGGAAAGACTAGTGTCCGATTAATGCTGTCGTAATGTCGATTAATGCATTTTGCTTTAAATTTGCCTTTACTTATAGAACAGATGTTCGATAACCTGAAGGGTTTTGGAGAGGTAATCGCGTAACGGAAGAAACATTCAAACTTAATCTGATGTACAAACTTGTGCTCATTTCACACTTTATACTTCTCGTCACACCACACGTGCATCTCAACATTCTCATTTCTGCATGCCTGCTTTAAATCAAAACAGCGGATGGTAGGTGACTCGCTTCTAGCGCGTGGACTGCTGAAATCTGGCCCGTCGCCTAATTGCGGCAAACGTGATTTTGCTCGCACAACAGCGCCGGCTCTTATCTGTGCGTATCCATCAATGACTGTAGGTGTACGACTGCGATGACACTGCTCATAGATGTGTGAGTATCGAGTCCAGGTTTTCTGATTGGGTTGTTAGCGCTTAACGTATCTTCCTTTATAATATATCAATGCCTCATGCAATCTCTTTTATCCATATACAGTATTATTATACCAGTTTTATCACAGGCTTCATAGTTAAGGCCTTATCACAGACTATAGGTATTGCAAACTGTTAGCCATTATTAATTTGCACATTATTATTTTTTTCAGTTTTGTTTTGTAATGTGTATAATTAATTTGGTACATTATTTAAGTCGTCTAAAATTAAAAATCAATTTTTTCTTACACCCGCGTATACTTTCTCTCATTGACCACCAGATATGCATATATTATTTTACTCTATTAGTCCGCCAACACATCATATTCAGGGTTTGCAATCAAGAGAGCATTGATCATCTTTAGTTCAAATACTATAAACTGGGGACTCAGCTTTGGTGATAGTCTTAAATGGCTAATGTGTCAACAGATTACGATGGTGGTATTGATGGTTTCCAAAGTATTTGTGGGGCACAAATAATATCAGCTGAAAAGGCTGTGGAGTTCAAAAAACGCCATCTAGTCCCAAACTCAGCAGAGCTTATGGTGTGTAGAGACAACTGATTAACATACCTAACATATTTTCAAATACCTTCATATCATAGATTAATTACACTCGGACACAGAATAAATGATCGTGCCCATCAAACCAAACATTTGCCTTGGGTAGGAATTCACATTTATTATAATACTCGCAATATCATGATAAATTTTTACAAAGACTAATTAATTACAGTACATACCTATAGATAATATCCATTATAAAACCCAAAATAAACCCCAAAACTTTATACTCATTAAAATCGTTTATCGACTTTTGTCATTCAAATGACCTCATTAAGGAAATCAATGTGGTATTGTGGTGACTACAAAGAGGTTACATGCCGGTAACGTGCATACTGGCTTAACATAATAACACCTTTTAAGGTTTATGGAAATAAATAAGATAGGATTTTATATACATACTTACAGATTGTTTTGAGATTATCAATTAAGTACAAAATATTTTATAACGAATGTTTATATTTTATCTTCATCATCATCATATCAGCCGAAAGACGTCCACTGTTGGACATAGGCCTCCCCCAATTATACTTTATAATGAATTAAAAAATATTTTATAATGAACTGCTTTTTAATCAATATAATAAGCCTTTTGAATTACACCTCCTTCCACCACAGTACTTCGGTATGCCTGATAATATTGACATATCCTTTTATTTTTAATTTTCAATTTCTCTACCAAAAATCTAGACAAAAGATGCTATGAAGTTAAATTAAATAACACTATATCGGATTTGTTCGAGATTAAATCATAGGTACCCCAAGGGTGTATTTTAGGGCCTGTGTTGTATCTCTTCTTCACTGCTGACGTCCAAATCGATGACAACAACTTTTATTGCTACTTACGCCGATGACACTGCAATAATGTCAATTGATAAATGCTAATCTAGTAATTGCATCAACAAATCTCCAAAACACATGACTGATATTAAAAATGGACATGGAGACACCTTTATAGATTTATAAAATTAAAATTAATCACCTTCTGAGCAAGTGTTTTGAAAATAAATATAATTTTCATCCCCATCTCGGAAAGAGTATTTTTACTCTTCGATATCTGAGTGTAAAAGCAGTTTTTATCCGCTAGAGAACAAAGTAAATTGAATTTTGAATTCACAAACTTAGTAAAGTTCGTAAATTAAGAATATCATTAAACCTATTTACTTAACCGCCCTTGAACTCACAGCAACGACAGCGACGCAGATTGCAGTGGGAGTAGCCCACTGCAATCTGAAACTCCGCCAAAATGAAGAAATCGACGAGGAAAACATTTAGCGGAATTGTCTCTTCGTTGACGAGTCCAGAATTATCACTCATCCAGACAACCGACGTCTTCGTGTCTGGAGAAGACGTGGGGACGCTGAAAGACAAAGAACTGCCACCGGAACCGTTCAACAAGGCGGAAAATCGGTATCCTATTGGAGCGGTATAATGATTGGTGCTAGAACGCCGTTGATCCCGTATCGTGGCTCTGATTGCAGCTTTGTACTAAACTATTGCTATTGATGGAATTGTCAGATCATTTAGAATAAACCATACCTCTCAATTCGCAATGGTTGACGATAATGCACCCGCACATCGACCTCAACGAATCAACGCTGCTTTGCGTGAATACGACATTACCAGATTAGACTGGCCTGTCGGCTCGCCTGACTTAAACCCGATAGAGCACGCGTGGGATGCTGTCAAGCGAGCTGTTTGGAACCGTCAGCCACCTCCCCAAACAGTGCCAGAGATTAGGGAAGCCGTTATTCAAGAATGGCACAGGTTACCACAAGTAATGCTGGATAACTTAATTCTCAGTATGCCAAGAAGGATTGCCGCATGTGATTGAGCCAGAGGAGGAGTTATCTTGTACTAAACAAAAACAATTTCATAATAAATGTTGACAATATTTAGTTAAACCTCTTTTTTTTATTATTTATTAGTCGAAATAGCATTAGGACTTCTAAATTCAATTTTTGTTAATAAAATAATATAATAAAAAATGTATATCTTTTTATAAAAATGATGTTACGTAAGCAAAATTCCTTTAAAAAGTAAAATTTTAAAAATATTCCATCTTTTGCTGGTGTTCTCAAACTTTTTTTGATGTCTGTGCCTATATTATGTTTAGATTATTGGTCAGTCAGGTCAGTACACTAACATAAATTGCGTAAAATAAGGGCCAATACAACTTTTTAACCGACTTCGAAAAGGAGGAGGTTCTATGTTCGGCTGTATGTATTTTTTTTTTATGTGTGTTCACAGATATCTCGGTCAATTGTGGACCAATTTCGAAATTTTTTGTTTTGATTGAAAGATTATACTTCCGAATTGGTCCCATAAAAATATCTTTTCGATCTGATGATAAAATTCGAAGATATAGGACGAAACTCTTCAAAAATTCATAGCAGAACTGTCGTTTGTATGTGTTTGTTCGCCGATATCTCGGTCAATTGTGAACCTTTTTATAAAATTTTTGTTTTGATTGAAAGATTATACTCTCGAGTTGGTCCCATAGAAATATTGTTTTGATCTGATGATGAACTACGAAGATATAGAACGGAACTCTTCAAAAAACCTTAGCAGACCTGTCGAAACAAGTATAATTGCTTTGTTTATACATGTAGTCGGTGGCTGACTAAAGGAAAAAGGGGAGGGAGTACATAGAACTGATCTGATGATGAAGATGGAAGGTAGGTAAGAGCCGGAACTTTGTAATAAATCAGTGTATCCTAGCCGTGTTTGGTATTAACGCGTGCCAGAGGGTCATGGCCATACGCAAGGTGCGGGGATACCGCACGGTTTCCTGCGAAGCGGCGAGCCTCCTTGCTGGCCTGCCACCATGGGATCTGGAGGCAACAGTCCTTGCACACATACACGATAAGCGCGTGGAGATGCAACGCCGGGGCGAAAGTCCCCTGCCACGACAAGTCGAGGTATGGCGGAAAGAGTTCCGGCGGGATCTCATGGTGAAATGGCGACTGCGACTGTCGCAACCCAGTGCTGGGCACGCCTTAATTATGGCGGTAAGGCCCGTCTTTGAGG
Organism: Leucania comma; assembly: GCA_958295575.1. NCBI lineage: Eukaryota > Metazoa > Arthropoda > Insecta > Lepidoptera > Noctuidae > Leucania > Leucania comma. The sequence continues at coordinate 8,200,757 of OY282482.1, read as the reverse complement.
CGTGGCTGGAAAGACCTCACGGCGTCCTAACCTTCCGCATGACCCAGGTTCTCACCGGGCACGGTAAGTTCGGGAGGTTCCTGTTCCGGATTCGTGCGGAACCGACGCCCGGGTGCCACCACTGCGTGGACTGCCCGGAAGACACGGTGGAGCACACGGTCGAAGTGTGCCCCGCTTGGCCAGAGCATCGCCGTGTTCTCGTGAGAGCGATCGGCAGCGGCGATCTCTCGCGCCAGGCCCTGGTACGGGCCATGGTCCGGAGTGAGGAGGGATGGCAGGTGGTCGCCTCCTTCTGCGAAGCAGTAATGCTAGCAAAGAAGGAGGCCGCACGCGAGAGGCAACGGCCCTCACGGCCCAGCCGCCGCGGGGATTCCGGTTCCGATCCTGATTTCCAGCCAACGTAGGCGCGGGCTTGCGGACGGTGAGCTATGGGTAGCTCGCTGTCCGACCGTCCGGTAACCATCCGGACCAAGCTCAGGTCGTCAACGGCGCGCACTGTTCCCGCGCGCCTCAAGGAGTTGTCAGCAAACTGTAGAGACCCAGCCTGCTAGCTGCAGGCAGGCCGGGTCGAAGCCTACTGGGGCCAAGGGTTTGCTTCCGAAAGGAAAGCCCGGCCCTGGTATCTAAGGCCACGAAGGAACGGGGTGGGTTTTTAGTCAGTAAGAGTCTGACACTATCTCCCGCTCCGCCCAAGGGCGGGAGATGTCATTGGATGATTTTACCCACCACCAAAAAAAAAAAGCCGTGTTTGGTATTATTAGAATTGTCATGATGATTTGATGATGAAACCGAATGGCGGAAGGTACCTATTTATTTATGTTTGGCTGAGGGGTACTACTACTAAAAAGTGTGAAATAAAAAACTTTTTACAAAAAAAATACTACCGACTACGAAGAAAACCACCAAAAAGTGCAAAATAACTTTTAATTTCGGAAGTCGGTGTTAAATAACGAGGAGACCAAACTATTAAAGAAACACCGACTTCCGAAATTAAAAGTTATTTTGCACTTTTTGGTGGTTTTTGAAGTCAGTAGTATTTTTTTTTGTAAAAAGTTTTTTTTTGTTAGTTAATACGAGTATAATCTTCACAATCACCACCTAAACTAAATTCTTCATCTTTCACTTTCACAATATTATCTTGTTGGGTACGTTTTTATTCATCAGACTGTACTTTTCAAAATAACGTTTTTTTTAATAGCCTGTTTATCATTTTCCTGTATATTAGATAAGATTAAAGGTTCTATATATATCGTAGGATCGGTTTCATGTTGATCATTTTCAATTTTTCATCATGATTTCTACAAGGGTTTTGTTGTTCTTCGTTCTTACTAGTTGTGCATACGGTCATAAAGTCATCAAAAGTAAGTTTTTGGTTGCATTTTATATTTTGTATCATTCATCATCATCATCATGATCATCTTCCTGCCCTTCTCCCATTTTATTTTGGGTCGGTGCAACACGTTTTTTTCTTCCATTCTGTCCTGTTACTCGTCACGCTAACACTAACTCCCTTTTCTTTCATATCACTCCTCACACAATCCATCCATCTCTTCTTTGGCCTTCCTCTCCCACTGTTACATATTTCTTGTGCAAAATATGAAGTATTTGTGCTAAAAGTCTGACACTATTTCCCGCCCCACCAAAGGGCGGGATTTGTCATTGGATGTTTTTACCTACGTTAAAAAAAAAAACCATCTCTTCTTTGGCCTTCCTCTCCCACTGTTATATATTTCTTGTACAAAATATGAAGTATTTGTGCTATTAATTTGTGCTTTGTGTTTAAATATAAATTATATTCTTGTCAATATACTTTAAGAAATCGACTTTAATATATTTATTTATAATATTTAACCAGCAGTCCCTATCGGTTTCAGACGCATCTAGCCTAGCATATGCTATTTATCATAAACTTTGCAATCCCATATAAAACGATTTCGTCCAATATGACTGATAGTTGCAGAAGTTAGCGCGTTTAAACAAACTTAACGTTAACTTATCGTAATATTATATATTTAAATAAAATTTGGACTTTATCTGTTATATTCAAACCTGATATAGGGAACACTATAATCAAATAATAAAAAAAAAATGTGTGAAAAATATATGATCTATATATGGTAAAGCCAGCTTTATTTTTCTTTATTTAGAGTTTGTGTATTTAGAGTGTGCGCGTAATGCCAACAACCGCCAGAAATGGAAAGAAATCGCTCGAAATGCCGCAGCCTTGGAGGCAAATGGCAACGGCGTACCGCAACCTTGTCCATCATCAACAGCCACGACCACTCTGACTAGAGTGCCCGACTAAGAACAAGATTAATAAGTGTCCGCTGTCCGTCGGTCTGTCTGCCTGTCTGTCTGTCACCAGGCTGAATCTCACGAACCGTGATAGCTAGAGCGTTTAAATTTTCACAGATGGTATATTTCTATTGCCGCTATAACAAAAAATAATAAACTAACTAAAAAAATGGTAAAATAAATATTCAAGTAGCTCTCATACAATAAACGTGATTTTTGCCGGTTTTTGCTGCAGACGTTACGAAACCTATCTTAAGCGAGTCCGACTTGTACTTGGCCGGTTTTCTATAATACTTTTTAAGATTACACAGCTTTATATTTATTTATTTAGTACAGACTTCTAATAGCAGCCTCGTCAGCGTGAATGTAGAGATATCCCTAAAGAACACACTAGCAACATAAAAAGTCTCATTATGTCCTATTTCAGGGCGTCAGACTTTGATATTTTGTACAAAATAAGTATTATCATTAAAAAAATATGTGTTCCTAAAAACAGCATAAAATTTAGTTTTCATTTAAGCAGGCATTTCTAATACTGAAACAGTGATTAGTTAGAGGTGGCATGATAGGAACACTTCGCTTTTTCTTTTGATCGCACCTGACATTTTAGTTTGTACATTCTTTTCTATTACTTGTTTTTTTTTTATTGTAAAATAAGTTCAGAGATTTTATTTAAATATAATAATCAAAGAAGGATAAACAAACAATTATTTAATTGCCAAAACAATAAATTAAAGAACCTCAAGAGGCGGAAATATAACAACCTCGTCGGCAGTTATATTTTTGAGCAGTTTGGGGTTGAACTCTTGGGCCGTGGGGTCGAAGTGCTCATACGCTTTTTAAAGTACTTTCCAAACGCTTAGTTGACACAACGCATGACAAAAGGGCTGGCTTTTACCTCGGTCAGAGATTAAGCATTGCAATACAACTTGGCAATGCCGCCAGCCTTTTGGGTACACTTCCAGTCGACAGCGATGTGGAGGAGTTTTTGACGCTATATTTTATTTTAGTGTATATATAATTTATAATAGATTGAAATATTGCAAAATTGGTTGTATATTTTAATAATTTTGTATATTGTAATAATTTTGTGTATTTTAATGTAATGTATAATCAAATAAATATTAAAACTTAATAGGTAAAACAAATTAAAAATAATAATATACAGAAACAGGCATAAAAAGAACTTATTGGGCATCAAAAAATTCATACACATCGATATCAATGGGAAAAGTGGCCAGAACGCTAGCAGCATTGCCTCGTTGTATGGCAATGCTGATTCGTTATTGATTATTATTACTTGATTGTTTCCCTTTCCAACGAATATCAAATTTGTTAAATTAAGACGTCGAATGAACTTTACAGTTCGAAAAAAATCCGCCATAAAATTACGTCATATTCTAGTTTTTGTGAGATGATTTTCGGGCTAGTGTTGGCCACGACCACGCCAGTGACAGTCCTGTTGTTGTGTAATGCCCTTAAAAGTCTCTGATGAATAACACTTGGAGCAGAGCACTCTGGCTTATTGACCATATTCTGGACAAAGGTACTGCGCTTACATCTGTTATCAAACGCAATAGGAGAGTCCACACAGAGCAAGCAGCTTCACGAGGCATTTGCTCCGCAAAGCAGCTCGGTTCACACTAACCGCCTCAGCCGAGGCAAGCACGGTTTTTTTTAATAGGCCTCGGGCGAGGCACGCTCACACTAACTGAGCTACTTCGCAGCAAATGCGTATGTGGACCCGCCTAATGGTAGCCACACACGTTACAGTATAATTGCGCAAATTAAGACTTGCACAAGGGTACTGCAACGTGTTGTGCATAAATTTGCGCAAGTATCTTCCAACACACGTTTCAGTATACTTGTGCAAGTCTTAACATGCGCAAGTATACTGTAACGTGTGTGGCTACCATTACAACTAACAACACGATGTTAACTGATGTTTATTTTACTAGAAGAGCCGGAAAAACATGACCGCAATGTTGGTATCGTTGGTGGTCACGTCATCTCCATCAAGCAAGCGCCATTTATGGCATCGATTCGCCTCTACGGCTTGATCCACTGGTGCGGAGGAACTATCATCCATGAGCGGTTCATCTTAACCAGCGCTCACTGTCTTTCGTTGTAAGTATTTTTGAAAAGAAAACAAGAAATGAATTCTGATCTGAATTTTATTGGCTTTTTTGGCGTTTTAGAAAAACTTGAAGTTGTATTGGTGCATCCAGATCTGGCAAATGCGCCCCTCGCGCGCCGCCCGCGCGCCTCTCGCGACCGGTGTGCAAGCAACTTGCGGACAGCGCGCGTTCGCGCGGCAAAGCTTTAAGGATATTACATTGCTCAATGACCTTGAAAAATTGACCTCTACACTAGTAGAGAAGAATTGACCTCTACACTAGTAGAGAAGAATTGACCTCTACACTAGTAGAGAAGAATTGACCTCTACACTAGTAGAGAAGAATTGACCTCTACACAGGCATTGCAGGGGGTGCTGCGCGCGGGGTGTTAGTACTGATCCGATTTTTTCTTTATTACTTATCAATATAAAATCTTATCAAAATTAGAAAAAAAAAATCAATACAAGTTATTCAATTTATCGTAACACATATTTTGGTATAAATTCAATGTATAAATATAGAGCCGTTTTCAAGAAAAAAAAGAGGAATCAGTTTTCAAAACAGACATATTTACCAGATTTTTTTTCTAGAGTTAGGGAATTTTTTTGGGAAACGTAATCAATACAATCTATTAGTAATGTCCTTAAGTATCCCCTTCATTTTTTATCTGGTAATCGTACATAAGGAATAATCTATAAACTTAAATCAACCTAGGTGTTTTTTTTTATTTGGGTGATGTAATCCCCTTAAAGAGGTGCGTGTGAAGAGCGCGCGAGCGACTCAAGTGCTTCGTTTGAACATGAAATGCACGCGCGACGCCCGCGTGACGCTCGCGCGCCACTCGCGAATCGCCCGTGGAAGGTGCGTTCGCCAGATCTGGATGCACCATTACAACTTCAAGTTTTTCTTACCATAATAGTATCTTGGATATAACCAAAAAGGTTACGTGTCTCGAAAAATATTGAAATGTAAAGGCTAATAATTAATGTTAGGTTCATTCTAAGGCCCCTAACACACGGAGTATTTTAAGCGCACAGTAGGCGCGCGTTCCACGATCATCCCGTATGCTTAGGTTACAAGGTTGCGTTCAAATCTCGTTTGAAGCACGTATACGCGAGTCATTTGCGCGTTATCTGCGCTTATAGAATACGCCGTGTGCTAAAGGCCTTAGAATTCATGAGTGGAATAGGCTAGAATTGATGATGAATCCTGGCTCGTATTGGAATTGTTTCAGTTACTGATTCTAAACAAACTCCACTGTTAAATTTTGGTCGTTTTAATCCCGTGGTGGATCGATTCGGTACATGAAAGACTATCGATTTATAAAGATAAAATTAAAAAATAAAGTACATTTCTTCTAAAACTCTAATTAATATACGCTTGTACGAAATTAATTCTTTAAGTAAACGAGTCAATGACCTTGTAGGGAGTTGTCGGTCGTTGCGTACTAACTAGCTACAGTTGAGAGTAGTACAGTTTGAGAGGATGTATTTGCACTCAAGTAGAGCGGACGTGTCTCTAGCATTATTTTATTAACTACATGAAATTTTAATATTTCCTAACAATCAGTGACCTAGAAAATAAATCGCGCTAACTGTGCTAAGTCTGTGATTACATATATTCAGTGTAAAACTAATAAATATGAGAAGCGTGTAGAAGAGATGGCTAAAGTTGAAGGAAACCCTCGGGGTATTCAATCTCCCAGGAGTCCTCACACATCTTACCATGCGGCCGAAGACGAAATTTTGTCGTTGGACAGTACGAAGATAAGCAACTGGCTGGAGGCTATAGAGTCGTACCTCAATGAAGTTGGCACAATCTCGCAAGAAGGAAAGCTTAACTCGGAACAGAAACTGAGGATCAGCACCCTAACGCGCAAGGTAGGGCATGGTGTTTCCCAAATGGCAATATTTTATCAGGACCTAAGAGAAAAGGCTAGAGTAGTGCAAAGCTCCTTTCTTGCACTTAGAGAAAAACAAGACCTCACAGATTACCTGGACAAATTCCAAAAATCGATGCAAGATACCCTTAAAGAAAATTGCGCTCATACAAGACAGGTAGAAAATGTATCTTTTGCTGATATGGTCAAGACAAATAAAAACAATTATCTGCGCCCCAACAACCTGAGCTCCATAGCAATCTATCCGAATGACAAATTGAAAACTAGTGAAGAAACTAAATCCTTGGTCCAAAAGATAATACGCCCTGAACAAATGAAGCTGCACGTTAGAGGTTTGCGTAAAACCAAAAACGGAGGTGTTATCATAAGCACGGAGACAAAAGACGATATTGAGAAACTTAGGAAATCCTCTCAACTAAGTGGTTCCGGTCTGAAAGTGGAAGAACCTTATAAGAGAAGACCAAGAATTATAGTAATAGGAGTACCGACCGAGTTATGTGACCAGGAAGTGTACGATTGTATTTATGAGCAGAACTTAGCAGACAAAATGCCTAATTTACCCCGTGACTCTTTTTTGGCCTCTATAAAATTAAGTCATAAATCGGGTAAAAAAGACGGACCAACATGCAATTATGTTCTAGAAGTAACTGCTGGCATAAGAAAGGCACTTATAAACCAAAGCCGAGTGTTCGTTAATTGGACATCCTGCCCAGTAAGGGACTATACACTTGTGACCAGGTGCTTTAAATGTCAACAGTACGGGCATGCAGCAAAGACTTGTCGTGAAGCTGTCTATACATGTGCACTTTGTGGTGAACAAGGCCACCAGTGGATGCTGTGCGATAAAACTGCTGATCAGTCACAGTGTGCAACGTGTATGCGTTTTAATAAGCCGAGTAATCACAAGACAGGCGATCATGAGTGCCCAGCTAAGAAAAGCGCTGAGACAAGACTTATAAATTCTATTAATTATAATGAGGACACGTAAATTGCATCATCGGCGTCGTATTTGTTTTCTGTTACTAACATTATAATATGATGCATACGAGTTTTATAGCATAAGATTATTTATAAACAATTATAGTACCAATTTTTTTATAATTTTACGTTTGTGAAAATAATAATAATTAGTTAGTAGTTATAAAATTGTTTAGTAAGCCTAGTTTATAAAAACGTAACTACGCAAAAAAAAAAAAAAGAATTGGAATGTTATGTCACAATAAGGTCTTGCGATAATTCAGATTTGTTGACTAAGCAAAGTATTCGTCAGAATTAGACTATAATATTGCTCGTAAGTTATTTATTTTTTGTTTAATGAATTTTAGTTTATATTTATTAACATATAAGCACTTAAATAAGTTATCTGAGATACAGGTTTACACCTAGTTCAGGTAAAACGCAATTTTGTACCTTTTACTTTAGTTTAAGCCCTTAGTGTATAAATATTTTTGTAAATCAAACAATTCAATAAACATTATAAACATTATAAGTTCATTGGCCTCGATCAGCTAACGTTTACTTAAAGAAATAAATTTCGTACAAGCGTAAATTAATTCGAGTTTAAAAAAAAAATCTTCTTCATTTTTCATTTTTATCATTACAAATCGATAGGGTTACATGTACCGAATCGATCCTCCACGGAATTAAAACGACCAAAAATTTAACATTGTATATTCAGGTTTCACTTAAACTAAAATACAATGTTGTACACTTAACAGTGTCTAAGTAATTTAATTTTTTCTTATTCTTAGCAACAAAAGTTTGGTAAAATAATTTGTGTTAACGTTCTCGAATAGATAAAGGCCCTACCATGAGCCCTTAACGCAATTCTTTTGACGACCTAAACAGAACTGGTAAAGGTACGGAGCTATATAATAGGGTATATATATATATATAGCTTTATGCCTCTATCTCGCTTGCACGCTTGACATTTGAACACGTCATGGTATGATAAAGTGTTTTCGTTGTCATGCCTACTGAGTCGAGTAGCGACAGTTTCCTAAGTATTTCAAAACAATTGCATATTCCGTAGAAGTAATATTAGTTTGACATAGTTATTCTAAGATTATAATACTCTAATAGAAAAAGGTATACAAAAGAAATAGTCATCTTCCATTAAACAACTACCATCTAAAGATGTTCATTAAATATTATTTAACCTTAAAGGTCCTGTACCTCTACCATGAGTTTTAAGCAATAGTATTCGTCGCTACTCGATATCAACGCCGTAAATATTTTGTATGGCAAATTTTGCAGCGCCTCTAGCGGTCACTTGCAGAACCAAAATTTGCCATACAAAATATTTACGGCGTCGATATCGAGTAGCGACGAATACTATTGCTTAAAACTCATGGTAGAGGTATTGATCGAAGGGCAAGTAAAACTGCGGTCTTATGGCTCGTCGCTAAAGCTCGCCAGTATATCATTGCAATACGAATGACGAGCCTGGCTAGCGGCTCGCGGCGGTTTGAATAGAATAGAATAGAATAGAATAGAATGGAATGGAATGGAATGGAATGGAATGGAATGGAATGGAATGGAATGGAATGGAATGGAATGGAATGGAATGGAATGGAATGGAATGGAATGGAATGGAATAGAATAGAATAGAATAGAATAGAACAGAATAAAACTTTATTGTACACCAAGGAAGTTCATTTTCTACTCGGCTCGTCGTTCAAAACTGTTTTACTCGCTAGTCGATCAGCACCAACGAGCCGCGAGTAAAACCGACTTTATTTAAAACCGCAGTATTGTCTCATACGTTGATCACTTACTTTACTCAAAAGATTCATAATTTTGTTTTCAGGGACTTGAATTATAAAGTGATTGTTGGAACTAATAATCTCTTCGAAGAAGGAAAAGATTACGATGTTGAAAAAATTATAATACACGAACAGTACTCTAATGAAACCGGCGACTATGATGTTGGTATCCTCAAATTGAATGAATCCTTGACTTTTGGACCCACTGTGTCGAGAGTTTTGTTGAAAGGAAATGGAAACCTTGCGAAGGTGAAGTTGGGAACAATGTTAAATATAACTGGTTGGGGTTATAAAGACGTAAGTTTTTTGAAATATATTAGTTTTATAATTTTTTTGATGGCGTCCAGAGGTCCGGTGATCTCCAGACTAGATTCAACAGTTATTTATGTAATAGCATACCATAACATCAACCTTATAATATTCCCACTACTGGGAATTAGGCCTTTTCTCTAGGAGAGGGAATGGGCCGTAATCTACCACAAAGGTCCAGTGCGGGTTGGTGGATGTCAATGCAATTTTACTAAATTTTTAGTTACCATCAATCATTATCACCATCTAAAATTTTGTTTATCTCTTCCAGCCAGAATATGAGCTATCCAGCTTACTTCAGCAAACGACAGTACCAGTAGTGTCTAATACTATATGTAAGCAGTTTATCAAAAATCTTCAACTAACAAAAAGGATGATGTGTACTGATGCAATCAAGGCGGACCCTTGTGTGGTAAGGGTAATCAATATAATAATATAGAATAATAACTTTATTGTACTCCATAATCCACTCAAAGGGTTAAACTCAAAATCTTCGGGTCCAACTTCAAATCCGTGCTGCTATACGGGTGCGAAAAATCACAAAGGAGATCTCACTCAAAATTCAGGTTTTCCTGAATCTAAGGATGCGACGGATAGCATCCTCGGGATTTGCTGGCCCGAGATCTCTAACGTGCAGCTGTTGGAGAAATGCCCGATCGACAACCTAATCAGACGTCGTAAGTGGAAATCGATTGGCTATACCTAAACAAGCGTTGGACTGGAGTCCCCAAGGGAAAAGGAAGCGTGACCTTCCTCGGCAAACCTTTCGGCGCACCGTGTTGACAGAAGCGACGGCCAACGGATTAACATGGAGCGAGGTGAAGCGCAAAACTCAAGACCGGTCGCATTGGATGACTACTATCGACACCCTCTGCCCCAGCCACGGGACATAGAAAATAGTTACAATATCTACTTTTACATAATCTTTAATCTATGAGTACAATGGCGGTCTTATCGCTAACCATCGATATATGTACTACGCACTAGATTAGGCATGCCGTACAATCATTTTGCTTGACTTACATGTATTGCATGCCGTACAACTCGACTTGATGACATTAGTGCAGTTTTGCAGTATTTAAGCGCTGTAAGTTTTAAAAGTGTTGTTAGGCGTCATAATGACAATTTAGCGCTGCAGCGAACTTTTGTTTTAACGTCTCAGTATTGTGACAAATAGTTTCCATGAACGGGCTTGTCTATCACTTATGTAGAATATAAGTGGATGTCGCTAACAGTGATATCTATCAGACAATCTTATGATGGACTGTAAGAAAGGGAGTAATCTGCGGAGTACTGCAAATGAATGAAGTTATTTTTTACATTTAATACACCGGTATATGAAACACTATCGATTTGTAAAGATAAAATAAGAAAATAAAGTACTTTTTTTTCTAAAATTAGAATTAATATACGCATGTAGAAAATTAATTTCTTTAATTAATTTCTTTAAATGATCGTGCAAACCCACCAGGACAAATGTCATCACACAAACATTTGTCCTGGTGGGAATCGAACCGACCACCTCCAGCTTAGCAGTTAGGGTTACTAACCACTAGAACAACAGGTCAGTCATAACTATGTTCCAGACCAGAAAAGATGTAACTTCAAATTTAGGAAAAGCAAATGATTTAATAAATTCTACTTACAGGCCGACGAAGGTGGTCCACTGACTTGGAACAACATACAAATAGGAATAATCTCCAGAAATTCTGGGTGTGGCCAGTTTCCAAGTGTATACACCAGAGTTAAAACAGTAAGACGATGGATCAAGACGACTATCAACAAACATCATCATCACAAAGAAAACTAAAATAGAAATGAGTCCGATAGCTAATCATGCTATGCAGTAATTCTTTATCTAAATAATATTTAATTATGCATTTCCAATAAATTCTTCAGAAGAATATTTTCTTTTTATTGCGGGTTTCTAAACCCGTTAACACAAAATTCATCTTATACAATTTCTTTTTCTAATTCAACTAATTGTGTAAAAAAATAAAATTTTGATGAATAAAATAAATGGCGACTACTAAAACAATACAATTTCTTCGATAGTAATCTAAATATTATAATTGTACAGTTACAACGAAAGTACCATCACTACAAAGGAGGATGCCGTTTTTGGGCCCTCTTTCTTTATCATCTTATCATCATCATCATCATCATCAGCCTTTTAATGTTCCCACTGCTGGGACACAGGCCTCCTCTCTAAGAGAGGGAATGGGCCGTAATCCACCACGCGGGCCCAGTGCGGCTTGGTGAATGTCACATATCTTCGAATTTTTGGTTCTAGGACATGCCGGTTTCCTCACGATGTTTTCCTTCACCGTTTTTGAGAGCAGTGGTGATGAAATAAATTACACAAAGTAATGCTTTCTTTATAGCTTTGTGTTTTTTATGGTGGGTAAAATCATCCAATGACATCTACCGCCCAAGGGCGGAGCGGGAGATAGTGTCAGACTCCTACTGACTAAAAACCCACCCCGTTACTTCTTTGCCCTTCATACTGGGGCCGGACCTTCCTTTAGGAAAACGGTCTATGGCCGCAGTAGGCTTCGGCCCTGCTGGGCCCCTACGGTTTGCTGACTCCTTGATGCGTGCGGGAAGAATGCGTGCCTTCGACGACTAAATAGCTTTGTGTGTTCTATCGTTAGATAGGTATTTTTAAACTGAATAAAAGTTACTATAGCACCAAGTTCCAAATCTTAGTCCGTTCAGAGTTATTCTCGGTTTAACATACTAGTTTTGTCAAAAACCAAATATTGATAGTACGTTGCAAATAAGTTGAACCAAAATGCCCCTCGTTGATATGGTTACGAGCATTCCTCCGTTTCGATTGAGACCCGAAAACCTGTTACTGCGCATTGAGGGTCGGCCGCCATGCTGCGTACTATTAAAACTTGGCTATTTGTAAAATTATGTTGGTTTTGTCGAACCGAGAATAACTCTGAACAGACCATAGTAACTTTTATTCAGCTCAAAAATACCTGTCCAACAATATAACACACAACAGCTTTTTTTATTGATAGGCTCGCGTTTAACCACTACCTCACCTGATGGTAAGCAATGATGTGGCCGACGATGAAGCACGCTTGCCTAGAAGTAACCTATTCACTCTTGACTTAAAGACCCCTAGGTTGTAGCTATCAGGAAACACAGACTTCGCTATTAGAAATAGGGCCCGGACTTCATAGAAACAATGGCATTATCCTTTGCCAAATAATTATAGTTTTAACTCCTTAATCTAAAATGGTTATGAAAAAAAAAATATAATTAGATCAATCTTGCATATTTTTTTGCAAAAAATGTTTTAACCCACTTACGTCTACAACAGAATTTGAAACCATCTAACTGATGTTCACCAAACCTTTTTTTAAATAAATCTACTAGCTGCCCCAAAACTCAGTACTATATCAGAACCTAGGATAATCAGAACAAAGTATATTCACTTAGGTTTCTGATAGCATTGCATGCCGAATTTTGCTAAAGATTTAGAATTTTTTTAGAAAACAAAAGGATGATTAATTATTTCACAAATTTTACTATCTATTTATAGTACTTCACTTAGTTCCAAATCCAATAATAATAATAATAATAAATGGAATCGAACGATTTATATAAATATTTAGGGTATATGCAATTAAAGGGATTAGATCACGTTAGGATAAAAGATGCGCTTACGACAGAGTATAAAAAAAGACTTAACGCCCTTTGTAAAACTCAACTTTCTGGTAAACATCTCATGAAGGCCCTAAATACATTTGCCATACCCATTTTAACCTACTCATTTGGGATTATTAAATGGACAAAAACAGACACAGAACAATTAGAGAGAATAACTCGCACAACACTTACAAAACATAACAACCTACACCCAAAATCAGCAATAGAAAGACTTACTATCAAAAGGCAAAACGGAGGAAGAGGCCTAATAGATGTCCAGCATATGTGGAAAAAACAAGTTTTCATACTAAAAACATTCTTTGAGTCAAAATCTCGCACAAGTAATATCCATAAAACCGTAGTTTTAAATGATTTTAATTACACCCCACTAAATTTAAATACACAGTTAGACACACAAGATATTACTAATAACAACCCGCAAACACAAAAAATAGAAGACTGGAAGAAAAAAGTATTACATGGCCGACACCCTCACGACTTAGAACAATCCCACGTAAACAAAATAGCTTCAAACAAATGGCTTAAAGTAGGTAGTTTGTTCCCTGAAACTGAAGGATTTATGATAGCCATTCAAGACCAGATAATCAACACTAGAAATTACAGAAAATACATCATCAAAGACCCTTCAGTTACAGATGATAAATGTCGTAAGTGCCACAGTCAACCAGAAACTATCCAGCATATCACAGGAGCGTGCACCACCCTCACGCAAACAGATTACACACATAGGCACAACCAGGTAGCAAATGCAATACACCAAAAAATTGCGGTTAAATACGCACTCATACAGAACACAAATACTCCTTATTATAACTATACACCTCAAACTGTACTGGAAAATGACACACATAAACTCTACTATGACCGTGCCATACTCACCGATAGAACAATTCATTATAATAGACCTGATATAACCCTCCAAGATAAAATAAATAAAATTACATACTTAATAGATATTGCTGTACCCAACACACATAATATAAAGAAAACAATAACTGACAAAATAAGTAAATACACAGAACTCAAGGATGAAGTTACTAGAATATGGCGACAAGAAAAAGTTTATGTAGTCCCAATCGTCCTTTCCACAACAGGCGTTATTCCGAATTGTCTTCTACACAGTCTGAAATTACTTAACTTAAAAGAAACTCTCTACATCACCTTACAAAAAGCTGTCATATTAAATACTTGCCGAATTGTTAGAAAGTTCATGCAAATAGACGAAAACGAATTAGTTCCCTATCATAATACACCCTCAACATCATAACACGCCACACGCTGCATTTACTTGGCTTCGGCTCGTAAATGTAGTCAAAAACCAGCCAAAGAGCTGAGAAGAAAATACACTTTCGAAAAATAATAATAATAATAATAACTTTATTAGCAACTCAAATTACAATTTACAAAAATAACGGTGAAACCACACTAGGCAGGGCCTGAATCGTGGCTATCAAACAAAACGATTACTCCAATATTAGTAAAATAAGTTAAATCTGCATATCATTCTCATGAAGTTAAAGTGCAAGTGTGTTGTATGTATATGAGTGAAAAAGTGTAAATAAGTGTTTGAGGGAGTATTATGTGTATTGTGTGTCGTGTGTGATAGAATTTAATGAGAGTGTTTAGTTTAGTCTTTAGACAACTGTGCGTAGCAATTGTTCCATCTCATAGTAGTTCATGCCGGTGATTAATTTCCTAACTTTAAGTTTGGCTTCACGAGTCGTATTATGCTGGAGCTGATATTTATTTGCAATTTTATTGTACAGGTATGGAAACATAAACTTCTGTGATCTTCTAGCAAATGAAGTTTTACATTTAGTACTTGTGATTTTAAAGACCCTAAGCTTCAGCATGTCATTGTAACTTGGAGAATTTATAACTAGCTTATGAGTGGAGATAATTGCATGCATTGCATAGAGCCCTCGCACGCTAAGTAGATCAGCCTCTTTATAAAGATCTTTTGTTGGAAATCTAATAGGCTTTTTTAACATTACTTTGAGAACTGATCTCTGCGCTCTTTCCAACAGCATGAAGTGTGATGTCGATGTCCCACCCCATACGCTTATACAGTATGATAAGATAGATTGGCACAAGGAGATATAAATAGCTTTAAGAAGTTTCATGCAAGCAACATCTCTAAGTTCCCTAATGACATAGATTAACTTTCTGGTCTTGGCTGAGAGTGCAATGACATGCTCCTTGTATGAGAGTTTTTCGTCAATAATTACTCCAAGATATTTTATAGACTGTGTTCTTTGTAAATTACAGCATTGACATTTGGTGTTGCAGAACTGCCTTTGGTCGCATGTATGTATTTGAATATTTAGTAGAGAAGAGGGAGAGGAAGCTGCAGTTTTGTGAAAACATAGAAACTTGGTTTTGTTAGCATTTAATGTTAGCAGGTTATTGCTTAGCCACTTTGCGATTGTATTGATGCCTTGTTCAGCATTTCTAAAACAGTCTTTCCAATTGCTATCGTGAAATATGACAGCTGTGTCATCTGCATAGCAAACTATTTTAGCATTTTTCAGAGGTAAATTAGTCAGGCTGTTAATATATATTAGGAACAGTGTTGGTCCCAAAACGCTGCCCTGGGGCACTCCAAAAGATATATCTTGTTCGGTACTGAGCCAGGAGTTCAGCTTAACGCATTGCTTCCTTTCAGTTAAGTAACTTTTGAACCATTCAAGTGCAATACCTCGTATTCCGATGTTTTCCAGTCTTCTCAACAATATTGGAATAGCCACGGTGTCGAAGGCTTTCGCTAAGTCTAAAAAGACTCCTACGCACGCGAGTCCATTGTCCAGATGGTCAATAATTTCATTTGTTAATAGATTAACTGCGTCTTCTGTAGATTTATGTTTACGAAAACCAAATTGAGTTCCGATAAAATTTTATTTAATTCTAGGTATTTGACAAGACGGTTATTTACTACTTTTTCCAATATTTTTGAGAAAACCGGAAGCAGCGATATTGGTCTATAATTATCAGGTACGTTTGTTTCACCTCCTTTGTGAATTGGTACTATAACGGCAGTTTTCCAGTCTGGAGGAACAACTCCCGTGGCTAAACTTTGATTGATTATTGTTGTTAGAGGTTCAACTACACTATGTTTAGCCATTTTTAACATTAAGTTATTAACACCATCTAATCCCGGAGCACTATCAGTTTTTAGGTTCATGATTATATTTTCTATTTCTCGGGTGTCAGTGGGCTCAAAAAAGAAAGATTTTACTGGAGTTGAATCATTATCAAGCTCTTGTGCCAATTTAGACTGGGTTGTGTTGAGTCCCTTCAGAATGTTAGTAGCATAGCTTTGACCAACTGATGCAAAGAATTCATTGCAAAGATTAACTGCGTTTTGTGGACAAGTGTGAACATTAATCAAATCAGAAGTATTTGAGTTCGCGATTTTTTTCCTATGAGAGGTTTTATTGATGGTTTCCCAAAGTTTTTTCGGCTGATTTTTGAATTTTTCTAGTAAATCAGAATCGTAGTTATTTTTTATTTTACGCAGCAAAGTGATAAAGAAATTTCTATATCTAGTGTATATAAGAGTTTTTACATGGTCCTTTGGTACATTTCTAGCTTCAAGATGAAGTTTGTCCCTCACTCGGGAACACCTCAGTAACCCTTGTGTCATCCAAGGCTTGAGAATAGTTTTCGACCGACTAATGCTAATTGTTTTAGAATTTGCATCAATAATAGATTTCATTACATTTAGGAAAGTATCCGCTTGCTCGACGACACACTGAATGTTACACAATCCAGACCAATCAACATTACTCAGTTCTTCTACTATTGAGTCATAGTTAGGGGTTATCTTGTATTTTGAGGGTGTTAATTGTCCTGGTGCAACAATTGATAATCCAGATATCACTAAGTCATGATCAGTAACAGACGACGGGCAAACAATTGTTTCTATGTCTACTTTACCCTTAAAAAATACATGATCAAGGCAAGAGTTCATTCTGGTAGGTTTATTTATAGCCGGTCGCAACCCCAATTCAGCCATAGCACATAGGTAAGACGCTGAGTCGGCCGCATCTGGATTAGTTATGTTAATGTTGATGTCGCCAGTGAATACCGTACATGGTCCAGAATTTATGGTTTGCATGACGCCATGTAACGAGTTGATGAAGTTATCAATGTTTTTGAAGGAAGGAGACCTATAAACACCTAGTACAGTTATGATATTTGGGATATTTATCAGAATGCATTCTGCGTCGCCGATCTTAGGTTCAGAAATTTTCGGTGACCAAGTATCTTTCACGTACACAACAACACCCCCAGCTCTATTAATATATTTTGTAGTATGATGTGCTCTATAACCTTCGATCTGATATATTAATGAACTCTCGTTTAGCCAGCATTCAGTTAGCACAATTACGTCAAAATCAATTTTTATTCTCTTAACTACGGTCATGAAGCTATAGAAATTACGACTAAGACTTCGAATGTTAAATGTTATGATTTTATAACTGTGTTTATGAATAATGTTGTACGCATCCTCTGCAATGTCTACGTGGTGGCATTTTATTGCATAATCGTTATCTATGTATTCCATAATGTCAAGTGTCGTCATAGTTTATAGTTATCTTATGTATTGATTTTAAATATAAAATACAGTGTACGAAAAATGCCTTTTTTATATGCAATAAAAGAACCACGCAAGCGATCGGTTGCGAGGAATGATTATAAATTTTAACAATACTAGTAATAAAATGATTACTGCGTGTGGAATAAATAAGAAGTATTTGTTTGTTTTGTTTAAATGACGTTAAGTATCTTTGATTATAGACTCTCGTAATTTTGAGTGTAATGAATGTAAGTGATGTGTGTATTTTTGACTGTGAGTACATATTTGGGACATGCAAAGCTAATGAATAACAACAGAGTTCAAACAAAAATAGCAAGCAAAAATAGATAAACAAAAAATTGGACATAAAGCAAAACAGTAAGTTATATGAGCAAATCAGCAAATTAATTAAGCGGATCACATGAGGGTAATGTTGCCGGGGAGATTCCAATATGTTTGTCCAGATCTTCAAACGATTGAATACGTATCGCAGGGTATCTGTTATTGTCATTGTCTTCGAACTTTTTAATGTATATGAGCCCATTTCGCAGCCAGCAAAATCGAAAGCCATTGCGTTGGGCTCTGGCGCGCGCCTCTCGAAATAATAATCTCTTCTCTTTGGTGACACGTTCGTTTATGTATATCTTAGATTTGGTGCCATGAACCATGTCTTCTGACGTCACATTTCTCCTGGATTTAGCCGCTGAAAGTATTTCATCCCTTTTAATTTTCCGGGTTAGTTTAACTATGATGGGGCGATGTTGGCTAGGCTTTTCTTTCGAGTTGTGCTTAGGACCTGCTCGCAATATGCTGTCGATGTCAGATTCTTGCAAGTTTACATTAATTTTCTGCGAAACAGTGAGCAATAGATGCGTGAGGTTTTCATTACGTTCCTCTGGCATTCCACATATCTCGATCTCATTTCTTAAGGCATTTGTCTCCAGAGCGCTGACTGCAGACTGTAGTTGAGACACCAACAACTTCAAGTCATTTATTTCTTTGTTCTTGTCTTCAATTAAAACTTTAAAGTCAATAAAATGTTGTGATATTGATGGAGAGAGACTAGCAAGGTGTTCTTTTAATTCCAGTACATCCTGTCTTAATATATATATATCATTGTTGGATTGTTTTAATTCTTTAACCTCCTCTCGCAGCTCTCGAATCTCAGTAACTAATTCAAGAAGCGTAATGTCAGACGTAGCTGTGGACTTGCCTCGGGAGCCACGCACCAAGTTTATATTATCGCAGAGCGATTCCTCGGTGTTTAAATCAGGCGAACGGACCGGAGTATTAATATTTCCTCGCTTTGGCAAGAGGCAAACACAAGTAGGGCATAACCAGGATTTTCTATAGCTCGCGGTAAACTTGGTGAAGGATTCTAAACTGATGTTTATGCATTGTAGGTCGTACTGACATTTGCACTTAGAGCAATCCATAAAATTAATACCTTTAATAGGCTTACTGCAAGCTTTGCATGTCGTCGGCATTGTAGTTGAGGTTTTTTTTTTTTTTTTTTTTTTTGTGGTAGGTAAAAATCATCCAATGACGAATCCCGCCCTTGGGTGGGGCGGGAAACAGTGTCAGACTTTTACTGACTAAAAAACCTACCTTTCCATTCCTTGCCTTTATCCTGGGGCCTTTGGTGACAGTCTCACATAACCTTTGGCCCCAGTAGGCTTCGGCCCTGCTGGACCCCTACAGTATGCTGACAACTCCTTGAGGCGCGCGGGAACGGTGCGCGCCGTAGACGACCTGAGCTCGGACCGGTCTGTTACCGGACGGACGGACAGCGAGCTACCCATTGCCCACCGTCCGCGAGCCCGCGCCTACGGTGGCCGGAAATTGGGATCGGAAACCCGGCGGCGGCGGCGGCGTGTCCGCCTTTGCCTAAGGCGGTCGGCCTCCTCCTTTACTAGCATTACTGCTTCGCAGAAGGAGGCGACCGCCTGCCACTCCTCCTCGCTCCGGAGCATGGCTTGAACCAAGCCCCGGCGCGAGAGATCGCCGCCGATCGCCCCCACGAGGACACGGCGCTGCTCTTCCCAAGCGGGGCACACCTCGACTGTGTGCTCCACCGTGTCCACCGGGCGGTCCGCACAGTGGCGACACCCGGGCGTCGTCTCCGCACGAATCTTGTACAGGTACGGACCGAACTTGCCGTGCTCGGTTAGCACCTGCGCCAAACGGAAGGTGACGACGCCGTGGGGCCTTTCCAGCCACGCCTCAAAGAGGGGCCTTACCGCCTCGATCGTGGCGTGCCCAGCACGAGGTTGCGACAATCGCTCTCGCCATTTCACCATGAGATCCCGCCGGAGCTCTGTCCGCCATGCCGCGACTTGTCGCGGCAGCGGAGTTTCGCCCCGACGTTGCATCTCCACGCGTAAGTCATGCATGTGTGCAAGGACTGTTGCCTCCAAATCCCACGGTGGTAGGCCAGCAAGGAGGCTCGCCGCTTCGCAGGACACCGTACGGTATCCGCGGATCATCCGGATGGCCATGACCCTCTGGCAGGCGGTTAGCCGGGCCGCCACTCGCTTCCGTAGCGATGGCGCCCACACCGGCGCACCGTAAAGGGCCATGGACCGAACGATGCCTGCGTAGAGCCTCCGGCAGGAGGCGTCTGGACCCCCTAGGTTCGGCAGGAGCCGCTTGAGCGCAGCCCCAGTCGCATTCAACCTGGGAGCCAGACGTCGGAAGTGCTCCTTGAAGTTCCACCGGCTGTCGAGGACGAGTCCCAGGTACTTCATCGTCGACCCGACGCCGATGTGAACTCCTCCTACCGTTAATTGGGAGCCCGGAGGTGGCGCGCTCCGAGGGCCGTGAAAACACATGGCCTCGGACTTGTGCAATGCCACCTCGAGTCCCAACTGCTGTATCCTCTCCACGACTGTCGCAACCCCGCGCGTCGCTAGTTCGACCGCCGCCTGGTACGACCGTCCCCGCGCCAGGACCAGCGTGTCGTCTGCGTAACAGACCACGCTGACCCCGTCGGGGAGGTCGGCGCGCAGCACGTAGTCGTACCCGATGTTCCACAAGGGCGGTCCTAGTACCGATCCCTGCGGAACACCGCACGACATCTCTCGCCGTTTCAACTCCCCCTGATGACCGGGGTAGATGATGAACCTGTCCGACAGGTAGGCCTCGATCACCCGACAGAGGTAGTCGGGCACCCGGTGGTACCGGAGTGCCCCACCAATGCAACTCCAGGGCAGGGAGTTGAAGGCGTTGGCGATGTCCAGAGACACCGCCAAGACACACCTGCCCCGGGACACCGCATCCCCCGTCGTGAGGGCTCGCACGCGCATGATGGCGTCCACAGTGGAGCGCCTCCTGCGAAATCCGAACTGGCCGTCCGCAAGATCCGGCCCCTTCCGATTGTAGTTGAGGTAGTATTTTGATAGCAAGTGTTTAATTCCAAGCCAAAATTCGCGCGGAGCCACAGCGCTGCAGTTGACACACAGCGACACAAAACCCGATCCTTTCCAGCTTCAGACACAGTGTGGCACTGTGTTTAGTAGGCGGAGTCTCGCCGTGCGCTGCGATGAATCAGTGTCGCTTGTTGACACAGAACGACACAGAACGCGATGCCTTCCAACTATTCAACACTGTTTTTTCACTTCGTCCGTTATTTAAAATTTTAAGTTATGTTTTTGATTTATTTTATAAAAACAATGGAGATTATAAATGTTTATTGTTATAGAAATATGTATTGGTAGTAGTTGCACTTCACTATATGTTTCACGATACAGAAAGTCTCCCGTAAGACCAAGGATGTTGCTGTCGATGAAATGACGAAATAATAACGTTATTTACATAAAGGTAAAATAGTAGGTTTTTGCTTCATGCAGTACAATTCGTAGGTAAATAGCAAAACTAAGTGAAGATTTTTTTATGGTAGGTAAAATCATCAAATGACAAATCCTGCCCTTGGGTGGGGCGGAAGATAGTATCAGACTCTTACTGACTAAAAACCTACCCTGCTCCTTTCATTGCCTTCGTTCCAGGGCCCCGGGGTTCAAACCTAAGTGAAAATTATGTTCTAAGTAATATTAGAGACATTGACACTACTAGTTTATTATTGGCATCTTATAATCGACTTCATTTTACTGTCTCATTGATCTTGTAGTAGCCAGCGCGACTGATGAGTGCGGAGGATTGAGTTCAATTTCTGGATCGGGCTAAACTGCTATTGGGTTTATTCCATAAGTATTACTGTGTAACTGCCCGGAGTTTTAAAGTTGGTGGTGTGACACTACCATGCCTCGGTATGCACGTAAAGCCATTGGTTCTAGGATCGACCCCTCCCTGGTCGTGTTGAATTGCCGTCCCATTAGTCTATGAGAGTGAAGGAACAGGGAGTGCACCTGTCTTTATGCACACGTTTGTGCTCTATAATATCTCCTTTCTATTGAGATTGGCCACCGTGATCGTAATTGGGTCGGGACGATTAATGGCATCGGTAGGCGAGAGATTACTAAGCCGATGTTTAATTCTACTAGGTAATAAATCATTCATCTATTTCTTTTTCAATATCCTTACCCTTATATTTTTCCACCGGTTTCAAGTCCGCTGTAATTAAATATTTTTGCAAATAATAACGGTGCCACTAACAGAGTTTGCGCCACAAGTTTTTTTTTTTTTTATAGTACGTAAAATCATCCAATGACAGATCCCGCCATTGGGTGGAGCGGGAAGTAGTGTCAGACTCTTACTGATTAAAAACCTACACCGTTCCTTCGTAGCCTATCGTGCCGGGGCCGAGCAATCCTTTCGAAAGTTAACCCATGACCCCTGTAGGCTTCGACCCTGCCTGCCTGCAGTTAGCAGGCTGGGCCTCTTCGGTGTGCTGACAGCTCCTTGAGGCGCGCGGGAATAGAACGCGTCGTCGACGACTTGGGCTCGGTCCGGTCGGTTACCAGACAATCGGACAGCGTGCTACCCATTGCACGCCGTCCGCAAGCCCGCGCCTACGGTGCGCCACAAGATGAGGTTTTAACAAGGATTTTCAGTTAAACTAGACTAGAAGCATGACTTAATTTTAGAGGACTTAGTATTTGTTTTTATATATATTTAGGATCTAAATAAGGCTCAATTGTACGCTTTTTTTGGATGAAGAAAATAATTTAAAGATTTTCCTTACTTTATTTCGTAGAAGTTATTAAAAATACGTACAATTTCTTGTGAAAAAAAAAAGATAAACAAAATTTCAGGACAGTTGACACTCATTATTATTGCTCGCGACTTTCCTTTTTTCGTAAAACTTCTTTTGCAGTTCATTTCCAACTTATCCTTGGAATTTTATCAATTCAGACCGAATTTGCAAGACATTTATTTAATTATCTGGAAAAGATATTTAGAAATATCTTTCGCATGTTCAATGTTAAGTTCTTACCGAACAGTACCTCTACCATGAGTTTTAAGCAATAGTATTCGTCGCTATTCGATATCGACGCCATAAATATTTTGTATGGCAAATTTTGGTTCTGCAAGTGACCGCTAGAGGCGCTGCAAAATTTTCCATACAAAATATTTACGGCGTCGATATCGAGTAGCGACGAATACTATTGCTTAAAACTAATGGGAGAGGTACTAATCAGGTATACCAAGCTAAATTTTTGGAATTAAGTAATAATTAGAACTTTTGTGCCCTTTCTTTTTAGGGTTCTGGACCTCAAATGGAAAAGACGAAACCCTTATAGGATTACTTTGTTGTTTAATATCGAAAACTAACAAAAATTACCTCTGTGTAATAAAAATTGTAGGACTTTTGAGTTTTATAGGAATTAATTAGTTTAATCTTCTTGTAACTAAAGGTATAAAGGCGGTCTAAAAAAAAAATACAAAATTATGAAAAAACCAGGCATTTGAGGGTTCAGTACAAACTTACCTGTGAAAACAATTCAATTCCCGAATTTAATTGTCCTTATTTTTTTTTTTGTGACGTAACTATTTTGTAGTTACGTACAGTTTTCAGATTTTTTATTGTATTTATGCTACAAGACCTTGCTTCACGCCAGGTTTCAAGATTCTAGATCAACGAGAAGTATCCTATGAATTTTGATTCCCTTGAGAGTACTAGAAAGCGAGCTACTTATTGCACGCCGTCCGCAAGCCCGCGCCTACGGTGGCCGGAAATCGGGATTGAATCCCGGCGGCGGCTGGTGCGTGAGCGCCGTTGCCTTTGCCTGATGCGGTCAGCCTCCTCCTTTGCTAGCATTACTGCTTCGCAGAAGGAGGCGACCGTCTGCCGCCCCTCCTCGCTCCGGACCAGGGCCTGTACTAAAGCCACGCGCAAGAGATCGCCGCCGCCGAATCCTATACAGATTCCGTTTTTGACCTCTTGAGCTACGGAACCCTAAAAAACTGTATTATTTGACATCGCTCAGTTTACCAACTGCCATAAAACAAGGTTTTTGTTTCAAAGGAATATTTCGTATACTCAGCGTAGCTCCTACGTGACTCCGTCGTCACCGACCCTTAATGTCTTTTTTATTTTACTTTACTACACAAACATGAAGAACATGTCACGAAAGTTTGAGGAAGGAGCACCTAATTTAGATGCCGGGGTTATCTTTTACAAAGTTTGTTTTTTACACACGTCTTCAGTACCTCTACCATGAGTTTTAAGCAATAGTATTCGTCGTTACTCGATATCGACGCCGTAAATATTTTGTATGGCAAATTTTGGTTCTGCAAGTGACCGCTAGAGGCGCTGCAAAATTTGCCATACAAAATATTTACGGCGTCGATATCGAGTAGCGACGAATACTATTGCTTAAAACTCATGGTAGAGGTACTGTTGACTTTCCGGGTTATTAAGCTATAGTATATTTTGGTAAGTTAAATCTAAGACTACATTGGAAGTGTATTTTATAACTTACTGGGAATAAAAACCATATTGATTTTTTTTTTATTGAAAGATTTGTTCACAATTACCACAAGTTGTTTACTAGTTAAAAGTATTTAACATAAAATTGTTTAATTTAAAAGTCAAATATTTGAGACAAAAAATATAATTACTTAGTTATAATATCTCAACAAACCTTTGCCACATTATTCCAAAACGTGATTTAAACTAGTTCCGGGACTATTACTAGGTACCCATTTAAACTTGATTTAAATAAATTTCCCGGATTACTAGGTTTTATGTCAAATAAACCTAGTAATAGTCCCTGAACTATTTTAGATCGCGTTTTGGAATAAGGCGGTTGTTGTTTTGAAAATAGTGCATAGTAACCAGTTTCGACATTTATTTAAAAAAAGAAATACAAGTTCACAGTGCATAACTAAAACTAAAAACAAACTTAATTAACACTTGCTAAACGTGACAGTAAATAGTGTCACGTTTATAACCAAGTTTTTAATTAAAATATTTTCTTAGCAAGCTTTTATAGCACAGTATATACATAATAATATATAATTTAATACGCATGATAACCATTCCAAAAAATTCAAACACGATAGGAATAACTTATTGTACTTAATTACCGAGTTTCGATAACAATCTTCCAGTTCCATCATCATTCCCTGGTTACCATCTAGTACTAAAATACTTGTCAAGACGAATCACACTTGCCCAAACTCGATGGGGTTGTGTCTTTTAATTATCGAGTTAATATGGCCACCTTCCAGTTCCATCATAAGATTAACTCCACGTCATAATAATTTTGCATTGTCATCTCAATTACTCATGCATGCAAAATTTCAGCTCAATCGGTAACCGGGAAGTGAAACAAAATTACAAGATTTGATTACAAACAAACATCGGGACAGATGAAATTAAATAAAAGCTTGTAATTAATATTTTTTTAAATTGATATAAACTATAAACGTGTTAAGATTATAATAGCTTTCGACAGTTCCTCAATAAAACCAAGTACACTTACTTTATAGAAGCAATTTACTTATAATGGATCCATATTGTGAAGTTATAAACTCTTATTTATAATTTCATGTAATCAAACCGAATGATTCCCAGTATATTTAGTTCAATCATCTTCAACTTCAGCTCTTTTATTAACATTCGTTTTATCCTTCCTCTTCATACATGACCATACCAAGGCATTGACGGCACGGTTGGCGCAGTGGTTGAGCGATTGGCTGCTGCGCTACGGGTCGCGGGTTCGATCCCCGCACGGAACAAATATTTGTAATGTCTACAGATAGTTGTTCCGGGTCTGGGTGTCTTGTGTATGTGAGTTTACATGTTTGTGAACGCACCCACGATACAGGAGTCATTCCTAGAGTTGAGCATTGTTTTTTTTTTTTTTTTAAACTTTCAATTTTTCAGTCGCGTGCACCACTTTCAAGGCAAACAGCATTTAGATATAATATTATTATGTTTTTATCAAAGTTAATTAAAAATAATAATTAATTATAGTATTAACTTGATTTTCCAATATACTAAACCCCGAAAACATTGTATTCATTAAAATCGGTTATCGATTTTTGTTATTCAAATGACCTCATTAAGAATATCTGTGTTAAAAATGAACTGTTTCGGTATGCAATAGATAGGGTCATTTTTTTTATTTTTTTTTTTAATTGGCACAGCGATAAAAGTCTTTAATTATTATTATTTTAGCCTCCGGATTGTTAAAGAAGTTTTGAAAAAAAAAGTAGATTTTTGATATCATGTTGCTACTACTTTTCAACTTAATTGTTACAGTATTCAGTCGTAATAGTTCTTAAAAACGATAAATACCCGTCAGGTAGTCGAAAAATATTAACAATATTCCACTAGCAGCCAAATACTATTGAATGCATGCATTATAGAAGGAACTAAATACAAAAAAAAAATAATTAACGACGAAAATGCTAACAATAAGCACTGTTTTTATTTTTATTTTTTTTAGTAAAACTAATTTTAAATAGGTGCAATTTCTTGTGTAAAAAAAAGTCTAAATTATTTTCAGGAAAGTCACTATTTCGTAAAACTTCCTTTGTTACAAAGGACGTTCCCAACTTTTTCTTGGAATTTCAGCAATTCAGCCTGAACGTGAATATAATTTGCAAGTCATTCAGTTAATTATCTCTTAAAAATGTAATTTTCATCTTCAATGTCAAGTCTTTAGCAAACAGAAGATAATCAAGGTAAATCTTTGGAAATAAGTATTTTTTTTTTTTGTTCTTTGTTTTTTAAATAATATCTACTGTTTTATGCTTTTGGATCCTTTTTTTTTAAACAGCACCCTAGGTTGAGTAGAGAATGCCTGAGGCATTAAGTCTGCCTTTGTACCATAAGTTGCATGAAGATTAAATTAATTAATTAATACCTATTGATGGCAAACTACTAAGTCATTATTTATTACAAAGAGGTATAATAACTTTATGTTAGTTTATCAACTTTATAAATTTTGATAAAAATTTCTAGTACTTTGGCACCATTTGTTACTATTGTACTGTTCCTTTAGGATAACCCACCGCTAGAAGCTTATAAGAAGATTAAAGAGAAGTCTTATTAAGGTTGCTGGATGAAGAGTATCATAGAACGGGAGCGCCGAAAGTTTCGAAAAAAAAAAAAAACTGCTAAAAATCGCTGTACATTGCCATATGTTTGTATTGCGCGTGCGATGACGCAGCCCGCTGCTGCAATGTACGACGAACGCCCAACGCGCCGCGTGTCCATAAACAAGACCTAATAGTTATTTAGCTACACGTTGCTGATCATCTACAAGCTCGCGCCTACGTTAGTTATATCTTCCTTTACATTCACCGCAAAATTAAGACTCTAATACCTAATAATAATAAATCAGTTTGACTTACTTGCTAAACAGAAAGCCATGCTTTATCGTTTACCTATCAACCCTTAATCATTTTCATATAATTTGTGTTAATTTTATCACTTTTTTTCGGAACATTTCACAATCGTCGCCCAGCATTGCGTGCGCCATACGAAATATTTATGTGAGCAATTTGGCAACACAACCACGTAAGTTATCATTTTTATGGCTTAACCTCATAGTACTGTGTCTATTTAAGTCTCCATTTTTATATTCTTTTGAAGTCTTTATGTCCATACTTATTTTGTGAAATAGAACGTATTTGATTTATTCCATTACAGTGAACTTTTGGATGACTGATGGCTTTTTGACTACAGTTGGAGTTTGTAACTTGAAGAATGAGAGCAATGTTGTGTGAATGAAAGATTTTATACTGAATAGAAACTATTTTATTCATGCAGCTAAAAACTGCGTTTCGTAAATCAACATTGAATTAAATTAGTGTCATTCATAGAAAGTTAAAAATTGATATACATTAAACCCACTAATCGCAATCAGAGCCTATATCATGAGTTTGTATGTAGTATCATTCAGTGCCATCCCTCATGGTAAGGTCCCTGCACATAGAAATTGCGCATATGTATACATAGGCTCGCATCATAAAAATAATTTATATATTAATGTATAATCGCCTATTTATATGTTATAAGTTTGATGTGTCTGTCTGTCTGTATGTCTGTTCGTGGCATTCGTGTAGGAACACGAATGGATCAATTTTGATGCGGGTTTTTTTGTTTGAAAGCTGACGTAACCGAGATGGGTCTTAACGACAATTTATGAAGTTTTGTGCAGGTTTTTGAGGTCATCAGCTCGTTTGTTAACTGCGGTAGGGTTTTTAAACACTTAATGAGTATTTACTCTATTTTACCCTTATGTTTGACCTAATTTTTGAAATACTCGTGAACAATCTGGTGCCATTGAGCTGGTCAGATGATGGAGCTCGAAGGTAATTACACGGGGTTGCTAATTAACATAGTAAACCTATCGATTTTAGGCTCATTAGATTTGCTATACATTTCTCATGATGACAAGAACCAGATGCTAGAACTGGAAGGTGGAAGGATGGAACTTTGGAATGCCTATTAGCAAACCCATCAAATTTAGGCTCATTAGATTCGTCATGACCAGTTCTATACCTTTCTCAAGAACCTGATGCTAGAACTGGGAGGTGGCTGATGGAACTGTGGAATGCCTATTAGCAAACCCATCAAATTTAGGCTCATTAAATTAGACATGACCATTTCTATACCTTTCTCAAGGACCTGATGCTAGAACTGGGAGGTGGCTGATGGAACTGTGGAATGCCTATTAGAAAACCCATCAAATTTAGGCTCATTAGATTAGACATGACCATTTCTATACCTTTCTCAAGGACCTGATGCTAGAACTGGGAGGCGGCTGTTGGAACTGTGGAATGCCTATTAGCAAACCCATCAAATTTAGGCTCATTAAATTCGTCATGACCAGTTCTATACCTTTCTCAAGAACCTGATGCTAGAACTGGGAGGTGGCTGATGGAACTTTGGAATGCCTACTAGTAAACCCATCTAGTTTAGGCTCATGAGGTTCGTCTTGACCAGTTCTATTCATCTCATATTGATGACAAGGACTGTCGGGTTTCTTTTTTTAATATAAATTTTGTAGTTTTTACCACATTCTCTTGTGGCATGCTTCACTTAAGAGACTGTGTTGCTTACATTTGCGATATGGGTCTTGGAACAAAGTATACCGTTCCTTATGCGGTTTGGACTCGAAGATTATATTATACATAAAAAATTGTTAAACGTTAAACATTACTCACTCTTTATTACGTTCATCACATCATCAGTTTCATTTATGAAATACAATAAGTACAGCACGCAAACAATCCAAATTCTTCCTTTTAAAAACGTAAAGCTCTCATATTTCACCAACATCAGCCAAGCAAGACTTAAGAGAGAACGTGCTTATCAAATACGGCGATCACGTACGAACAGCTCGGTTGCAGCCTTAATTAACGAGACATTCGTGCGACAGTCATTGGTACCTCGGCCAATTTCGGCAGAGATCGGGAAAGCTCGACGGACCTCGGTACAAGTCGTGTTCGGCGAATCTCGGTCGGTACAACTCGTGTTCGTCGAGATTTTGTTTATTGTTGTGATTAGTTCTTGTTAGCTGGTGTGTGGGTGGAATATTGGAAGATAAGGCGAAGCTGTTATTTAAGCTAATATTACTTATTTGTACTGATATCTATGATAAGCAACTAGGTCAGATATTGAAAATTAACCTGAGTCAATAATACGTTAATTATTATCCGGGTCGTAAACATAGTCCTGTGGCATTATTATGCGGATACTTTACCTCCCTTTTTTTAAGGAGGAATATCATGTTATGACATCTCTAGGGTAGAGCGGGAGGGCGTTCCAGACTTGCTTATCACGCTGACAACGCTGGGGAAGTCACACTCAGCACGTAGTCGTAGCCGATGTTGCACAAGAGCGGTCCCAGTATCGATCCCTGCAGAACACCGCATGACATATCTCGCCGTTTGCACTCTCCCTAGTTCCTAGTGCCTCGGGTAGATGATGAATCTTTTCGTCTAATGGGCCTCGATCACGCGACGGAGGCAGGTACCTCCGTTGTAAGTGAGGCTCCAGTACCGTCGAATGCAGACCTCAGCATTCGGTGATACTGTAGTGCCTCCCTTATGCAACTCCAGCGCAGGCTATTGAAGGCATTGAAGATGTCCAAAGACTACTTTGTTGTGCAAACTTTATATGTCCTAAAATGTGTTAAAACATACACCAAAAACGGTAACACAGAGTTAATAACAAATATTAAACACCGAAACTAGAGTGAAAAACTCTATTAAAATAAAGCTCGTAAGTATCCAGACCTCATTTTTAAACCATAATTACCAACAGTTTTGTAGAGATATAGAGTAAAAACTTAACCCTAAATAATTACGGTGCATAAACTATTACGTATTCATCCTGCAGCGGTGGTAGTGAGCGAAGTACAGATGAAAAAGAATCAGCAGTTACCATAGGACATGGAATGGATACACAGCACTAACTGGAGATACCATTTCTAATAATATTCGCAAAGTAGTACTATGCGCTGAGTACGAGATGTTTGTACGTTAACGTGATGAAAAGGTTTACAGTATTAGGCTCTCTGATTGGTTAAAGGCTTGGAGCGGGCTAATCGGAGTGCTTAGTGTCATAGACATGTCGATCGCTTGTTGTGCCTCGTTTGCTCGTCTGCTACCACTCAGAATCACTGGCTCGACATTGCACACGTACACAGCACGCTACGTCCACACTCGTCATCTGCGACACAAATGTCATCTGCGACAGCCATATGAAAAATGACCAAGAATCTCACATATCTTACGGAAATGACACGATCAGTATTTCTCTGAGAAAACCATAAACATAGACAACTAAATGTGTATTATCGTCACAAAATTGACTTATCAGTAAAAAGAGATCACGAATAGATGGCTAGTCAAGATTCATGTAAATGGTCAAAAAAATAAATATATGTCACACTTTTCTGATCGACTTGACAACCAGGCATGTATAAGGTATGAGTAAACGGTAAAAATTTTATCTAGTATGGATAGTTTTGTCAATAATACCTCCAGAATGCCTTCTCTAGCAACTATCCACATTCGTACTCTATGGTAGTTGCGGATTTTAATGGCTAAAAAGTTGTGAGTAAAAACAGTTTTTAACCCTAGATAACTAAACATTCGTCCGTTCGACGACCCACCTACTCGCGAATCTTGTGCTCGTGCAGTTCTAGGTGGCCCCCCCCTGCGCCTCTTTGTCTACCTTCCTAAAACACGTAAACAGTGCACCGTGTGACGCGGAAGTGATTGCACGATAATTAGAACAGGAGATGTGACCATAGCGTCGTCCGCTCGACGAAAGTTTAGTAACAACGAGGTACGTATGTGTTGATCTTTGTATTTTATTTTTCTGAAATATTTGTTCATTTTATTGTTTATTTTTTTCTGGATTGTTTTCATTTAGTTAGTAATTATGAATAATATTTATTTTATAAGTGAAAAGTCCGAATGTGGGTACTTTTTTTATAGAAATGTAATTTTGTACGTTTATGATATCTAAACGTATCATTATATACGTTGTTTATAGTTACGATTTTATTAATTTATTATTTTTATTTTAAGATGGACTTACGAGGAATTGAGGAGCAGATTCATCAATGGCTGGAGCGTAGCGACACAGACGAAGATGAGGAAGAAACTCGGGATTCAGAATCAGAAACTGAGGATATTTTGGAAGAAGAAATACACCGGTCTACCAGCAGCGATTCTGACTCTTTTCACGAATCTTCTGGGTCAGAAGAAGAAATTATAAGGCCAGGTAAGAGAAAGAGAGCACAAATTATAGATTCCAGCGAATCTTCTGAGGATGAGAGCAATGTTTCCACGCCCAGCACCCGAAACCGAAATGCCCCTGATGCTCGGCTTATTCAACCATCTTCTAGATACATTTATGGAAAAAACAAACATAAATGGTCAACCCAACCTAGACCTGCTACCACGCGTACTCTAAGACGAAATATTGTTCATTTTATACCAGGACCTAGAGAAAACGCTAGAGAACTAGAAGAGCCGATTGAATTATTCTCCTTGTTTTTGAACGATGACATGCTGAATCAAGTGGTGATGTTTACTAATGCTGAAATCGAAATTCAAAAATGCAAGTACAAACGTGATTGGTCCACTATATCTAAAACTGATTTGCAAGAACTGAAGGCTTTATTAGGTTTGTTGCTCCACTCTGCAGCTACTAAAGGTAACCATTTGCCGACTCGAATTCTGTTCAATGCGCAACGGTCAGGAAATATTTATAAGGCTTGTATGAGTGCAGAAAGATTTAATTTTCTTATAAAATGTGTCCGATTTGATGATAAGCAAACAAGAGCTGAAAGACAAAAAAAAGATAGGTTTGCTCACATTCGAGATCTGTGGCAATCAATGATTGACAATTTTCAAAAGTGGTACACACCAGGATCGTATATTACCGTTGATGAACAGCTTGTTGGGTTTCGTGGAAGATGCCCTTTTAGAATGTATATACCAAACAAACCTAACAAGTATGGAATAAAAATTGTAATGGCTGCAGACGTAAGCAGTAAATATGTACTAAACGCTATACCTTACTTGGGCAAGGGCACCGATCCACAGAAACAACCTTTGGCAACGTTTTTCATAAAGGAAATTACCTCAACTCTCCACGGATCTAATCGTAACATCACTATGGACAACTGGTTCACATCTGTACCTTTGGCCGATGAGCTTTTGAAAGCACCTTACAATTTAACTTTGGTTGGTACTCTAAGAAGTAATAAGCGCGAAATACCCGAAAAGCTGAAAAATTCGAAGTCGCGCGCAATTGGAACTTCAGTATTCTGCTTCGACGGTGATAAAACATTAGTGTCATTTAAGGCTAAGTCAAACAAAGTGGTATATGTTTTATCGACAATCCATGATCAACCAAATATCAACGAAAGTTCTGGAAAGCCAGAAATTATTCACTGTTATAATAACACAAAAGGTGCTGTAGATACGGTTGATCAAATGTGCTCCAACATATGTACCAGTCGTAAAACCAAGAGATGGCCGATGTGCTTATTTTATAATATGCTAAACCTATCTATTATCAATGCATATGTTATCAACGTATCTAATTCTTTGCGGAAAAAGAAAACACCTTTGCATCGGCGTGATTTTGTGTTGAAGTTAGCCGACCAACTTATGGAGCCATGGTTGAGGCAAAGATTTCAAACTGTTACTTTGAGGCGGGACATCAAGGTCATGATTCAAGACATTCTCGGTATAACTCCGCCTGTAGATGCTCCAGTTCCTTCTGCGTCAAATGTGCGTAAAATTTGCTACTTATGTCCATCTAAGGCCCGCAGAATGACCAAACACCGCTGCATCAAATGCAAGCGATAAATGATAAATGATATTTATTTTGTAAATAGGTTTTTTACAAACACTTTTACACGTCATTTTTTTTTTGTCAGTTTATGCTAGATGAGGCCGGTGTTTTCTAGCTGACTGCCCTGAGAAGAAACACCGAAACAAACTCAGGGACCGAAACAAACTCAGGGATACATTTGTGGACCTCATAATATCGATATGTGCTGTGGCTGTGTGGAATAGTTTTATGTTACTGTTTTGATTATTTTTTGTTTAGATATGATCCAAAGAATGTACCCATGTCAGAAGTTCCTATGATTAATAAATACTTTTTCCAAAAAATGCATTTAATTTGCCGTAGTCGGTTCGACGAATGTGTAGTAACCATGTAACAACGAAACTAGTTTAGTTCTCTAGGGTTAAAGCAACGTATTTATATTAAAATATAGCACAGACGTGACATGACATCTGTATGAAATTATGTCATGTTTGTTTGGATTTTATCCTCTAAAAATTGTGAATATTTAAATATTATTAGTATTGCAGTGGTCTCCGACGCTCCGACACATTAAAGAAAACTTGTGTCTTATATTTTCTTTGTTTCCATGATCCGTGTGTGAGATTTAATCTGCTACGACTAAAAGTAAACCCTTTTCTCTCCTTCTTCCTCCCCTCGTCCCATTTAATTTGTAGTCGGCAATACCTTTTTTTTTTAATCCATTCTGTCCTGTCCGGCTGTCCCCCGTCACACTATCACTAACTCCCTTTTCTTTCATATCACTTCTCACATAATCCTTTCATTTTTGCTTTGGCCTCCCTCTCTCTCTCCATCCATCCACATGTATACCTTGAACGTAAATCCTTTTCCAATAACATAATATGAACAAATTTTTGAAGCCAGCCTATCTTTATACAAAAATATATCTAGAGATGTTATGTCACATATTTCCAATGCATCGAAAAAATATGTAAAGGAAACAAATCTCATAAAACTGTCTACCATCAAATACATTTTCCATGATATTCACAATTTTTCTGCTTTTCCTCATACTAAGCTATATTCGATGATTATTCCCAAATATAGTCGTCTATAATAGTTATACCAAACGTATCGAATAAGTAATGTTGGAATTTTATCCTCCATTACTATTTATGATGCATGCAACCGAATGCTGTTTTATGGTCAAACTAGAGGGGTATAGATCCGATGTTTTATAGATCATAAATGTCCAGTGTTTAATATGGCCAACCGTAATGGAGCTTTATGTAGAACAGCTCATTCGTGAAGTTAATGCTACTATACTGTTTTACAACCTAGCACCATTTCATGTTAAGAGCTCCCAAAATGCAATATTTCTCCTACGACCACACTTACGTGATTATAACATTTTTCTCTAGATATTTTGGAAACACAGATACCTTGTGGATATTATGTAGGTTTCAATTTAAATAAACAAAAACAAAGTTCATTTCTGCATTTCTATGTTTATTTGCTAAGTCACCCTAATCCACGCAACGGATATGTTGCGACTTGTAATGACATAAAGAACAATAACTTGACTTGGTTTGACTCGACTCGACTTAACTCAACTTGACTCGACTTGACTCAACTCGGCTCGACTCGACTTGATTTCACTCTCAATTCCAGTCGTGCACTTTACTTTGTGTAATTTAATTCATAAATTCATTCATCATATCCAATAGAAGGAAACGTTGTGAAGAATGTCTTAAATACAAAAACTTAGAAGACATGTGAAATCCTGAATAGATTACGAACCATTCCCACTCCTAGAGAAGAAACCTGAGTCCCAATAGCGGGATCATTATAAGGCATATTAAATTATGTTAAGTTTTTAATGTATGATTTAACAAAAATTAACTATTAGTAAAGGAAAACATCCCAATTTAAAATAAAATATCTGAGAGATTACTTTTCATGAAATATTTTAAAATTCCAAATTTTAATGAGCTCTATTTTCAGGAAGAACTGAAAATGCAGAGCTTAAATTCGCAGTGAAATGTGTTACATATTTCAATTTGTAGGAAACCACTGCTGAAATCTGCAATTTGCAGTGTAACTCGTGATTTTCAGTGAATACGAGTATAATATTTTGCTTTTCATTTAGAAGTGTAGGTAATTGTTCATGGAAATAGAAAACTGTTGTACAATAACGAGCATAAATAATACACGGCTAAATTTTGATCGTTTTAATCCCGTGGAGGGTCGATCCAGTACATGGAACACTATCGATTTGTAAAGATAAAATAAACAAATAAAGTATTTTTTTTCTAAAACTAATGTACGACATTAATTTCTTTAATTAAATGAGTCAATGACCTTGTAGATAGTAGTCGGTTGTTGCGTACTAAGCTACAGCTCATTGGACTCGCTCACCTGACTTTTGCATAATTATGCAAATATTAATTCGGATTTTAGAGAAGATAAGAATCAAGTCTAAGTTGATGGCGCATTATTCTCCACGCCTTAAATTTATGTCAACTAAACTGATAGGGCCTAGTACCAATGCGTGCTTATTTTTTCGGTGGGAAAATCATGCAATGACATCTTCTCGCCCTTGCGCGGAACGGGAGATAGTGTCAGACTTTTACTGAATAAAAAGCTCATTCCTTTTTCTTCGTTGCCTTTCATACCGGATTCGAACCTTTCTTTCAGAAATCAATCCTTGGTCCCTGCAGACTTCGACCCTGCTGGGCCCCTACGGTATGCTGACAACGTGACAACTCTTTGAGACATGCGTGGCAGTACGCACCGTCGACGACTTGGGCTCGGTTTGGACGGTGACCAGGTGGTTGGACAGCGAGTTGCCCATTGCTTGCCGTCTGCAAGCCCGTGCCAACGGTGGCTGAAAATTGGGATCGGAATTTAGGATTACGAGAACTTTGAAACAGTTACCGTAGCCCTAGAATGTAAATAACAACTGATGTAATAATAATAATAATAAATTTATTGAACCATTGTTACAAAAGTTGCCTTATATCAAATTATCGTAACTTAATGTAAGTCTGTAACTGATTGACAAGCTTCATTGTGTAGTCTATACGGCGGTCCCCAAACTCGGCCGAGCCTGTATCTTGGGGACCAGGGTTACACAGGATGTACACAGGTGGGTTTTAACTATTTAAAGTCTGACGCCCTCTCATTCCACACTAGAGTGAAAAATGTACTTTATGAAAACGTCGTTTGATTCTTACCTCAAAAAAAGAAACATAAA
Organism: Leucania comma; assembly: GCA_958295575.1. Taxonomy (NCBI): domain Eukaryota; kingdom Metazoa; phylum Arthropoda; class Insecta; order Lepidoptera; family Noctuidae; genus Leucania; species Leucania comma. The sequence continues at coordinate 8,164,155 of OY282482.1, read as the reverse complement.
TCCACTGACACTGGTCTAACATCTGAATTGCCTTAGAGTAACGGTATAGCTGAACAATTTGGATCTAGAACTCAAATATTACTATTCCGTTACATCTGGTTAGTCTGGGTGCGAATTTAAATCATCATCTTCCTATGCAGATCTGCATGCAGCAGAGGTGGCCGAGTGGTAACGGCCCCGACTTAAGAGTTGTAGGTCTCAGGTTCAAGACCAGCCAGGCGCAATACTTTGTGTAATTTATTTTATCACCACTGTCCTCAAAACGGTGAAGGAAAATATCGTGAGGAAATCGGCATGTCCTAGAACCAAAAATTTGAAAACATGTGACATCCACCAACCCGCACTGGGCCCGCGTGGTGAATTACGGCCCATTCCTTCTCCTAGAGAGGAGGCCTGAGTCCCAGTAGTTGGAAAATTATAAGGCTGATGCTAATACTAATGCTATGCAGATCTTGTCCAGTTTTATTAGGAGTTAGAGTAAGATTTTCTTCTTTCATTATGTCCTATTAACCATCACGCTATCACTAATTTCCTTTTCTTTCATATCATATCAAACAATCCGGCTATCTTTTCTTTGGCGACCCATTTGCTCTCCATCCATTCACTTTTATACTTTAGGCGTTTCATTCCTCCTTTTTACATGAAAATATCAAGGCCACCGGTAACAATAATATATTCTGGAAAATACTGGTCCAACCAAAACTGCCAATCTATCCAAATCAGTAGGTAGCCGTTACTACCTTGATGTAAGTCACCTTATATAACATAAGCCGGGCAAGTGCAAGTCGGACTCACACACCAAGGGTTCTGTACAAACTAACTTACGTAAATAAATCAAATCCCGAATCGAGTCTCGAACATTTTTCCGAGTCAAAAAAAGTTTTTTTTTTTGTGACGTAACTGCTTTACAGTTTTCAGATTTATTCCTATATTTGTGTTTTTGTTTTGTTTTTGTTTAGCTTGTTTCATGCCAAATTTCAGGTCTTTAGGTCAACTGGAGGTACACTATGATTTTTGATTCCCTTGATTGTGTCGAAATGTACGTTTTTTGCAACATAAACGGCGTATCCTTTTTTGTCGCTAATTTATAAGTTCGATTTTCTCTCACTTGGCTATATTGTTTAAATTCGATACCTCTACGCGTTCTTGAGATAAAAGATCTTGACATACAGGCAGACGCACAAAAAAGTGATTTTTTTATGGTAGGTTAATCATCCAATGACAAACCCACCCTTCGGCGGAGCGGGAAGTAGTGTCAGACTCTTACTGACTAAAAACCTACCCCGTTCCTTCGTAGCCTATCGTGCTGGGGCCGGATATTCCTTTCGGAAGCTGACCCATGACCCCAGTAGGCTTCGACCCTGCCTGCCTGCAGCTAGCAGGCTGAGCCTCTTCGGTGTGCCGACAGCTCCTTGAGGTGTTCGGGAACAGAACCAGTTAACCAGTTACCAGACGATCGGACAGCGTGCTACCCATTGCACGCCCCGTCCGCAAGCCCGATCCTATAAGGGTACCGTTTTTTCCTTTTGAGATACGAAACCCTAAAAAAGGGTGGCCACAAAATATTCTTTTTCTCTCGGCACCAGGTGTACGATAAAGCAATATAGCTTCTACTAACTTGGTGCCCTGGTCCATTTGCCTTGCCTTTTCAAGTTTTATTAAAAAGTTAGCCAACCTACCGGGAATTTATGGAAGTTTTAATTAAGTTTTGATAGTATATGAACGATATTTCATTTGATTAAACTGTGAACTCGAGTTTTTGCTAAAAAAGGCGAAAGTTTAGTTCATTTTTAAGTAATGTAAGTTAGAACAGCCAACTAAACGTTGGTTGGTAAGATTTTTTCAATGCATTTACTCGAAAATACACTCTTTTTGCACTGCATTTAAATTCGCAATTGCACTGTTTTCCGCATTAGTGCGGAAAAGTGCGTATGCTGTCGTAAATAGTGTCATAAAAGTCAATATTTTATGCTACAAAATTTAATAAAAGAAACGACTCGCTGCGAATCCGACTTCACACAGTCTTGTCTGCCCTACCCCTAGAGTGTAATTTAAACCCGCTTAGGCGCGGAGGGGTAGAGTGGCCCGCGAGCTGAGGAGCAGATGATTCGAAGGCCCGCCGCAGCCACCGCAGCTTCGGCTTGCTGGCTGGCTTTGCCGGCCAGCCTCAGCCGCGGCGGAGCGTTGAAACCATCTGCGACGATAAGCTCGCTTGGAACCACCCAAACCCCGCAGCGCCGGAGCAGACACAGAAAACATTCCATGGTGGTATAATGAAGGTTCGGAAACATAATACCTACTTCGAAAAAATGATAGTTCCGCTAAGTGTAACATTGGTGAAAATTTTTTTGACCAAATGAAACGTTGGTGTTACGAAAAAAATCGAATTGACAATAGGCGAACTGATACACTGGCAGACGTGACTTCGATGAAATAAAAAAAAAAACGATGCGATAATAGTTGAAAAGTTTTAGGTGAAATGAAATTCGATCAAACGTTTTTCGAACTTATTATAGGTAACCCAAAACATGACATAAATTAGACGGCTTAGAAAAAAAAATCTCGAATCTGACCCTAACTTATGATTTCAAACGTGTATGTCTACGAGATTACGTCACGGCCATATGAAAGTAACAAATAATGGGCAAAATAATGGGCCTTGCAAAAACAAAAATCTTGAATAGTTATTGTCTTTTTTTTTAACAAAAATAAAACCGTTGTTACGGGGCCGCGAAGACGACACAAACCCGGGCGGAGTTCTTGTAAAATCATCAGTGACTACAACCGGCTGCCAGAGGTAGCGCAGGGATGATAATAGAAATTCATTCCAAATAAACATACTCCGGGAATAAAAAGTACACTATGTGCATAGGCAATGAGTAAGAAACATCCATACATACAATCTTTCGCAATAATAATATCAGCAGAATATTTTTTTTCTAATAATAGTAGAATGTCTAACATCCGTATTTCTAAAGATTACTTGTTGCTTAGTAATTTCTTATTAATTTATTAGTTGACATTAGAAATGTTCCTTCAAAAATTTAAACTTTTCTTAACGATAGAATACAAATTGTTACTTAAGTAGTTACTTTTACTCAAGTAATTAGTTTTACTTGATTATAAATACAGTTGTTAATTAGAAACCGCAAAATCTTCTATCGGCTTCTCGCCAACTAAGGTAGGCTAATTCATATATTCTGGCTGTAGTAGATAAATAAGTCTAGCCACTAATTTGAGACCAGAGACGAGCAGAGCGTACCATAGCGTTTACATCACCAGAATTCTGACGTAAAATATGTTTTGGCAATACATTTCTAGCGCTAGAATTTTATTTGTAAATTGACGACTTACATAAAATTTATTCACATAAAACCTGCAGGTTGTAATGCCAGAATATATGTACCTATGAAACTTTTTCGCCTATCAAATAGATTACTAGGCTAGACAGCCTACGAGTTATGCTAGCGATATATTTATATAGCTAACAGTATGTATTGGCCAATCTAGAGGAGTGCCCGAATTTCAGGTTCGTTGCCAACTTTCAAAGTCAGCAAATTGAAATTTTCTTGCCAGCAATGTGCTTTTAATTTTTTGTCAGCACATTTCCGAAAATGTTTTCTTGATAAAATGAAGATCAAGCGATCGAATAAATTATTAGTCGTCTTTATATGAATAAGGTAGAATGATAGTGGGCTTATTTAAACATAAATCATATTACATACATATATTTATGTTTAAGGTAGACAATTTAAGGAGAAAAATCGTCTAATGACTTCTCCCTCTCTACGGTGGAGCGGGAGGGTGTGTCAGATTTTCACTGATTAAAACCACATCTATATTCCTTAAGTTGGCCTTTGCGCCCCAGGGCCATAGGTAATTCTTTTAGAAGTCGAACTACGGCCCTAGTAGATTGCGCAATTGTAAATTTTTAATCGTTTATGTTTTCTATTATGTAATGGGTCTAAAAATCTACATTCCCTTATAAATGACTAAGTCAGCCAAATCATCTTAACCATTAGCCATCTTCTATGTAGGTCTGCCACTTTCTCGGTGGTTAAAAAAAAAACACAAAGGCTAAGGCGGGAGCTTCCCCGCTCCACTTCCACATTAGCCATCTAATCCAACCGGTCCATGTCGGAGTGCCTTAAAATTCCGAAATAATTTTTCTTATGTAATTCTCTTTTATTACAAATAAATAAAATTAAGAATATGTGAAGATACCTGAAAATGCGCCTTTCCTGTGGTAAGTAACCGGCGTATACTATTGTATATTTCAGGGACTGCATACCGAAAAAATATCGGTTATAAGGGAGAATCACGAAAAATAATTCCGGTACCGGAATTATTTCGGTTAAATAAAGGTATAGCGGTACCTAAAAAAATAGCGCTATCGTTATTTTAATACCGGTAGCGTAACCGTATACCTTAACCGAAAACGGTCCCTGGTATATTTTAACCAAAAGCATAGCCTGGCTTTGGTTTGTTACTCTTCAAAAATAAAGTCTTAAAACTACTTCGTCTAGACTAGACACCGTGTGCCAGACAGTTGATGTTACTAGCATAAACTGTGTTATTTTAAAATTTCTAGCCAATCTAGCTAGCTGCTTTATGAATTTGTTAGACTAATAACAAAGAGATGAATTGCTTTGAAGTCAAGTCTTTTTTATTATTCTGTTCTTCTACTCGAATTGTTCTCACGCAAAATTGGTTCTTATTTAATTTGTTGAACGCAGTAGTTTGTGATTTTATAAAACACAATAAACACAGAGAGGTAGAGGCCGCCCGCTATTAACTACGTGATCTAACATCGAGAGAAACCTCGAGCAAGCCCAAAATAATGGCCAATATCGGCAACCCAGGACAGACTTCCTTGAGGCGTGGTTGGAAAGACCTCACGGCGTTCTCAACTTCCGCACGACTCAGGTGCTTACCGAACACGGAAAGTTCGCTAAGTACCTGTTCCGGATTCGTGCGGAGGATTCGCCCGCATCGCCGTGTCCTCGTGGGGGCGATCGGCGGCAGCGATCTCTCTCGCCGGGCCTTGGTTCAGGCCATGGTCCGTAGTGAAGAGGGATGGCAGGCGGTCGCCTCCTTCTGCGAAGCAGTAATGCTAGCAAAGGAGGAGGTCGACCGCATCAGGCAGAGGTAACGGGGCGCTCGCCCCAGCCGCCGCCGGGATTCCGATCCCGATTTCCGGCCACCGTAGGCGCGGGCTTGCGGACGGCGTGCAATGGGTAGCACGCTGTCCGATCGTCCGGTAACGAACCGTACCGAGACCAAGTCGTCGAGGGCGCGTTCTGTTCTCGCGCGCCTCAAGGAGCTGTCAGCACACCGAAGAGGCCCAGTCTGCTAACTGCAGGCAGGCAGGGTCGAAGCCTACTGGGGTCATGGGTTGACTTCCGAAAGGAATGCTCGGCCCCGGCACGATAGGCTACGAAGGAATGGGGTAGGTTTTTAGTCAGTAAGAGTCTGACACTACTTCCCGCTCCGCCCGAGGGCGGGATTTGTCATTGGATGATTTTACCTACCATAAAAAAATAAAAAAAATACCCTGGACAGACTGTCCTGAAGCAGAATTATGATGAGACCTGACCCCAGTTAATAGGAGAAGGGACGGGCAAAGAAGAAAAAGGAAACAAAAGCAAAAACAAAACATTTTACACAAAAAAAAAAATACAAACGATTTCAAAGTAAAAAAATAAAAACACAAAAAAGTGCAAAATAACTTTAATTTCGGAAGTTGGATTACTATAATAGTTTAGTCTCTTTGTTATTAAACACCGACTTCGGAAATTAAAGTCATATTTTCCTTTTTTTTCATTGGAGACGTTTGTACTTTTTTTTTTTTTGTAAAAAGCTCTTTATTTCATATTTTTTAGTTGTAGTACCCCTCAGCCAAACTTAAATAGATATCTTACGCCTTTCGGTTCCATCATCAAACACGATATCGGTGGACAAACATAAAAAAAAAACATACAGCCGAACATAGAACCTCCTCCTTTTCGAAGTCGGTTAAAAATAAAATTCAAAGACAAGACGAAACGTGTCGTGTCGACTTTCTAAAGTTTTGAAAACTAATTAAATTACCTTTCCTAATTCACTTTTAAAGTGTACATGACAAATTCAGTTTCAAAAAAGGTGCATCGTATTTAAATCTAATAAAAAAGAAAAAAGTTCTTTTTCCATCAAGTTACAAAAAACAACCCAGCAATGTGGGTTCAACATTTCACTTTTCTCGTTTTATAGGCAAATTGCTTCTCTCCTGCATAAAATTTTGATTGGGTTTCCTAAAACCACGTCTGCATTCAGCTATGGAAAACTGAAAATCGTATCTTGTTTTCTTTGTGTGTTCACTGCGGGAAAAATGCGGAAATTTTCGCAGTTTTCCCACTATTATGCTGCAAATTCTTATCAGTTTTGACGGCCATCCGGTAAGGAGCTCGATTCGTCTATGGCGTGAAGGGTTCTACGTGTTCCTCAAAGATATCAGCAAACCGTAGGGGTCCAGTAATGCTGATGCTCGCTTTAGCCATGGGTAAGTGAAGGATACAGGCGTGGTTTTAGTCAGTAAAAGTCTGACTCCCTCTCCTACTCCACCTTAGGGCTTGTTTACAGATACACGGTGCGTTGCGCGGTGCGTTGGGCGGTCGTCGTACATTGCAATATGTTTGTGATCGCACGTGCGTCGACGCGGCCAGCTGCTGCAATGTACGACGCGCACTCTACGCGCCGCGTCTCCGTAAACACGGCCTAGGCAGCAGAAGTCATTATTGGTAATCCACCCAAAATGAAACCTATTTAGATAGTTACCAGGCTATAGGAATCCAGAGGCTGTAAACATAGATATTTTTTTTTATATTTTTATGGCTGTAGACTGAGTAATACCGATTGTCAATGCTTCAAAGTGTTTGGGAATAACCACACGACACTACTTTATTTGAGAGCAGTGGTGGCTGAGTGGTAACGGCCCCGACTTACGAGTTGTAGGTTGCGGGTTTAAACCCAGTCAGGCGCATAACTTTGTGCAATTTATTTCATCACCACTGTTCTCAAAATGGTGAAGGAAAACATCGTGAGGAAATCGGTATGTCCAAAAATTCGAAGACATTCACCAATCTGCACTTGGTCCGCGTGGTGGTTTACGGCCCATTCCCTCTCCTAGAGAGGAGGCCGGAGTCCCAGCAGTGGGAACATTATAAAGCCAATGCTATGCTATTCTACTACTACATTTTACCAAGTCAATCTATTTACTTAAGAAATAAAAGATTTGCAAATGGTCCTCTAAGATGTTGCAGAAGGTACTTTAAGTAGGAACTGAATAAAATAACTAAATTGGTATTACATGTATCTCATAATGTCTACGGTAGATGTACCGAGTTGCGAGATTTTTTCAAGTTATGTTTTTGATGGTATTCCTAATTATAAAACGTCCCTACTCATTTGCTCATCATAAAAAATAAAGGGCATTATTTTCCAGTAAAATTGCAGTATAAAACAAAGTAATTTCCTTAAAAAAACAAACTTCGGCCTCGCCTACGGTAAATTGAAAAATGGTCGTGGCGTTTGCGTTGCGTTCGTCCGCGAAAACATTAAATATTTTTATTCATTGATTGAACGTTCCGTTCCCTTCAATTTGTCGCACTTTGGCAGCCATTTTGTTTCTGCATAGGTACTGTTACTGTTCGTATATTTTTTATTTTATTTGAAGCGCTTGGTTTTGTAAAGCATTTGTTAGCGTAGCGTGCTGTTGAATAATTTTTGTTGGTGTCCTATTTGTTTTTGACAATAGAGTTACGTTTTATAAAACCTCTTTCTGGTATCCTTTTTAGAGTTCCGTAACTCAAAAGAAAAAAACGTAACCCATAAAAGATCACTTTGTTGTCCGTCTGTCCAGACCCTTTATCTCGAGAACACGTGGAGGTATCGAGTCGAAATTAAAACTCAAGTCTTTTATGTAGTCCCTTGAAGCTGTGATATAAAATCAAACTTCAAAGTCAACGAAAAAAAAAGATACAGTTGTTTATGTCGCAAAAACGTGGTTTCGACACTTTCAAAGAAATTTTCATAAGAGTTCTTTCCGTTGACCTAGAACCCTAAAATTTGGCATGGCAAGGTCTTATAACATATATATAAGAATAAATCTGAAAACTAAAAATTTGTTGTTGTTATAGATTTTAAACTAACTAAATATATTAATAATATTATAAATTATTAACAGGTAATAATAAAAGAGAGAGGAAAATTAAAGAGCATTTTCTTTCGCATTGACATAGTATTTATATAGGGTGACTGGTAATTAATGAACGATACTTAAACACGTGATTGTAGGGACTAATCCTGAAATCGCAAAAAAATCAGCCAAGTTCAGTACATTTTGACCAGTCAGACAAACATAAAATTTATTTCGCGATTTCAGGATTGGTCCCATAGTAAAAGTTGTTTGTTATCATGACTACCATTACGTGTTTAGGTACAGTCCACTATATATGATTTTATACTTAATATATCTAAGTATATTTGTATTTATGTATGTAGGTATGTTTATGTATTATTTATTATAAATTATAACCCAATTATGCTTGAACAGCGGAACGGATTTAGATGAAATTTGGCATTCGAGTACGTCCTAGAAACGCACAAAGAATACAATTTTTCCCGAGAGTATATTCCTTTGATACTATTTTGTATTTTCATGCGAGTGAAGCCGCTGACAAAAGCTATTATGTAAAGTAAAATATACCCTATCTTTTGTTTTCACGAAAAAATAAATACGAAAATGCTAAAGATAAAAATACTATTTTAAAAACATAAAACTCGTGCAAGCTTCAAACAAGGAGTCCATCTTTCTAAAGTTACTGGTTGTTAGAGGAAAGTTAGTTATTTGAAACTTGACGCTACGCCTCAAAGCGTCTGAACTGTCTGCGTCAACTTTTAAGTAATTAGTTCACTTTACTAGTTCATCACTTTATCTTGTTACTACTAGAATAGGTTCTAAGTGTTGCTTATAAAGAGAATTTCGGATTAGGCGCACAATGTTTCATTCACAAAATGACATTTCAAAATATGCCACACTAGCAAATGTCTTTTCTCAAAATGCCACATTAGCAAAATGACACATTCACAAATGAGACACTTCAAAAAAAAAACATAATTAACAGATAATGTGCGATTTGCGTAAATGAAAAATAAAAAAAATTGTTAAAATTACACATTTACTTCTTGTACTTAAAAAGTACAAAAAATAAATTTATGAATAAAAAATAATGCTAGCAGTACTGCTTCGCAGAAAGAGGCAACCACCTAGCTGCTACTCCTCCTCGCTTCGGACAATGGCCTGTAACAAGGTCCGGCGCGAAAGATCGCCACCGCTAACCACCCCCACGATGACACAGCGGTGCTCTGCCTGAGCGGGGCACACCTACTATCTACTGTGTGCTCCACTGTGTCCTCCGGGCGATCCACACAGTGGTGCTGGTGACACCCGGGCGTCACTTGCGCACAAATTCGATGCAAGTATCTCCCGAACTTACCATAACCGGTGAGAACCTGCATCATGCGGAAGTTGAGAACGTCGTGAGGTCTATCCGGCCACTCCTCAAAGAAGGGACTTACCGCCATTATTATGGCGTGCCCAAGATTGAGTAGGTTACTTCCAGGCAAGCGTGGTATATCTATCGTCGACCACATCTTCGCGTAGCATCAGATAGAGGTTAAGCGCGTAAATATCAATATTATAAATGAAGAATGCGCATTGCTGAATAAACTAATTATAAATAGTTATTTTTCTAATATTTTAAGAATCGATTATACTCTGAGCAGCTCGCATTTCACGGCAAATCAAACTTTTGTTTTATTTGACATAAACTAGTGCATGACTGCGATCCCACCTGATGGTAAGCAGTGAGCAGTGATCGCCGATGGTGAGGCGCAGTAGTTTATTAAGAGCCTATTCAAACTATCCTTGAAGACACCCAAATTACAATCGGGTGGAAAGATCGCAGCAGGCAAATTGTCCCAGTCCTTCGATGTACGCGGTAAAACCTAGTGTTCGGAGTATGATTTCGAGTTAAATTAAAGAACTCAAGGTCTACATTCAAGTTACCAAAACAACTCAAAAATAAAATCATTTATCTTCCATCACAAAACCAATAACTCTTCTTCAAGCTGTTGTTATCGACTTGGCAAGCTTGTGACAAGCAGAAAACTTTTAATAACACCTCAGACTACCAAACTTGGTAAACAATTGGAAATTAATTGTCTGTACTTGGCAACGACTTGGCCTCTCTGTTTATTTGCCAAGTTTAGCTGAAAACAGAGAAATTGGAAAGTTTTGAACACAGAACCGTTACAATGAAAGTTTTAAAGATTAGTTGTTTAACATTTAGATAAGTTTGACAGCTCTTTGAAGGTTGTAACAGATGCATTGGTGAGAGTTGTTGGTTTGACATAAAGGTCGAATTAATATGGAGATAAAAGTGTTTAGGTCTGACGTAGGCGATAATTGTATATAAAATATATTATAATCATTTTAAATAAGTTAAAATGGTGTGGCTTTGATGGAGCGTTATAGTCGTTATAGTGACAAAGCTTCCTAATCGAGGGGCACGGCAGTGCCCCCGCCAAGTCGAGCGCGAAGCAAACACTGCCGTACAATCTTTTACTGGAACCATTTCGCCGCATTTTCAGGCTCCTATTCGAGAACCTCTGGATAAGACTAGAGAGAACACAGAAATTTTCTTCACCTAGTTAGCTACTTAAAATCCAAAATTCACATATTTAAAATCCAAAATTTCAAGTCTGTAGGTTATTTAGTTCCGAAGTTAAGCGAAAGCAAAGTTTCGCATTTATGACACTCACTCACTCATGATCATCAGAATAGAAATAATATTTCCCATAAACTCAGAGAGCTGAAATGGTACAGAGTTAGGATTTAATGGCCACATAAAGGGAAAACTATAAAAACTAGGATAATCGAAGATCTGGAGTACCTGGTGACCCTGATTGATGACCACAAGAGCCCAACCAAACTATTAGATATCGACATACCTTACCTACTTACTTACTACCTTTACAAAAAATATTCAACTTCGTGGGCCGCTTCATTTGACGTCAAAAATCGAAGGTCTGGAGTATCTGATGAAGAACCCTCAGCTGGTCTAAGCTTTATTAAAGATATGGTAATGCCCCCTTCTACTATTGGTACATAAAAAAAAATATATTTGCTATATGGCCAAGTCACATAACATTAACTATAATAATAAAGAAATCGCAGTAAGGAACCTTACACTTGACACGACTTTGTCTAGATTTCATTACTTTTTAGAGATAAACAAGCAGCTCCATCGAGACTTGGCTACTTTTTTACAGAATGTTTTTAGTGTGATATAGATAACAAAAAAAAAGTGTTTAGGTACACTCAGGGTCGAAAGTTCAGTATAAGAAATATTCTAATCTAGCTAAGTACTACCAAAAGCTTCACCTACGACAATGTAGATCATCCAAAAGTAACAAACCCCGGGTTTTTTATTCATTGGGAAAATCATCCAATGACATCTCCACGCCCTTGAGCGGGGCGGGAGATACCGTCAGACTTTTATTAACTAAAATCCCACTCCTGTTCCTTCGTTGCCTTTCACATCGAGGCCGAATCTTCTTTTCAGAAACCCACCCTGGCCTCAGCGTCCTCGTGAGGGCGATCGGTAGCAATGATCTCTCGCGCCGGGGCTTGGTTCAGGCCATGCTCCGGAGCGAGGAGGAGTGGCAGGCGATCGCCTCCTTCTGCGAAGCACTATGCTATCAAAGGAGGAGGCCGACCGCATCAGGCAACGGCGTACACGCCGCCGCCGCCGCCGTAACTCCGATCCAAATTTCCGGCCACCGTAGGCGCGGGCTCGCGGACGGCGGGCAATGGGTAGCTCGCTGTCCGTTTGTCCGGTAACAGACCGGACCGAGTCCAGGGCGTTTACGGCGCGCACTGTTCCCGTGCGCCTCAAGGAGTTGTCAGCAAACCGAAGGGGCCCAGTAGGGTCGAGGCCTAGTCTGGGGCTCTGGGGAGGTATGAAAATGTATACCAGGGCCCCGGATCCAAGGCAGGGAAGGAACAGGGTAGGTTTTTAGTCAGTAAGAATCTGACACTATTTCCCGCTCCGCCCAAGGGCGGGATTTGTCATTGGATGATTTTACCTACCATAAAAAAAACCCTGGCCTCAGTAGGCTTCCTACCCTGCTGGGCCCCTACGGTTTGCTGTCAACTCCTTGAGGCGCGCGTGGAACGATACGTGCCTTAAACTCCCGGCTTAAAAAGTATCCTATGTGTTATTTTAAATTTCATTGACGGAGTAACAAACTTACATAATACATCTACAAAATTTTGCCTTTATAATACTCGTCTGAATAATTAGTATAGGTTTCATAATTAATTTTGATGACAAGCATGACAATCCGTTACATGTTTTTCGATAATCACCCTTGAAATATTCTTTTTAGAAACATATTTTTTATATAATATGCGGACTAATATGATATCAGTTTCCACACGTCCAATCCTAACTACAATTACATGGATTCTTCGTTCGAATTTCAACGTTCTTATACAAGTATTGAAGCGTAACGTAGGTATCGTACTCCGAAGACTAGGTTTAAAGAGCAAAGCTTTGTAACTGTAAAAATAAAACAACACTAGACTGGATATTCTTTCTAGGAAAACTTCTGCTAAAAGCTCCTCTTTGCGCTGCGTTCCTGGTACTTGTACGTATGTTATCGGATTTAAAATGCCTTTGAATTTTATTTTCAATACACTTACTCGAAAAGCCGCCCTTATCCCTCTGTTTACCGCACTGGCTTTTCTTAGGACTGTCGTGGGTTCTTGTTTTGACCAATTGGCATGATATAGAAGCCCTAGGAATCATAAATGTAAGAAATTGCATTATTAAATCAATAACTTTTCTTAATTTCTTTTTAAATGTCAATTTGCTGCTTTATTACCGTTATTACTAGTTCTTGCCAAGGGTTTCATCTGCGTAATAGTAAAAATAATCCCAAGATATATTATGTTACTCTATGTGCTAGTTGTGTAATATTATATTATTATTATTATATTATTCCAGGATATGGTCTGCCTTGGGCACTCCATAGTTATGGGGGGAAGTCTCCTCTTTGAGGAGTGGCTAGAAAGACCTTACGGCGTCCTCACATTCGCATAACGCCGGTTTTCACCGAACATGGTAAGTTTGGGAGGTTCCTGCACCGGATTCATGCAGAAGTGACGCCTGGGTGTCACCACTGTGTGGACCGCCTGACAAACACAGTGGAGTACACGGTAAGGGTAAGCCCCGCCTGGACAGAGCCCCGCTCAGTCCTCGTGGAGGTGATCGGCAGTAAAGATCTCTCGCGCCAGGACTTAGTCCGAAGTGAGGAGGAGTGGCCGGCAGTCGCCTCCTTCTGCGAAGCAGTAATGCTAGCAAAAACGGCAGCCACACGCAAATTGACAGTACGTATTCTAAAAAAAATAACAAAAAGTTTCTTAATATTTCTTAACACACATTAAATATTCATAAGCATCAAAAACAACGGCCCTCTTAACTTTGTAAAACAAAAACGGAATTTCAAACAATATCGAAAAGAAAGTGTGCACTCAGGGCCGTTTTTTCGTAACTTCAAAAGAAGTGTAATAAATCAGGAAGAAACAAGTAAACAAACGTAATGAATTGTTACTTAGACTGACGAAACTTTTAACTTGTGCGTGAAAAATAAAGATTCTAAGAACTTTTTTCCTTGAATTTTCATCCGGAGATAAATTTCGAGAGATTTTTTTTTACCATCGTTCTCGTGATTTTTAGGGTTCTATGCCCAAAGCGTAAAACGGGACCCTATAGCTATGACAGGACTGGACGTCTGTTGGTCATCAGACTGTATCTCATGAACCGTGATAGCTAGACAGTTCAAATTTTCACAGATGATGACTGTATTTCTATTGCCACTATAGCAACAAATATTAAAAACAGAATAAAATAAATATTTAAGTGGGGTTCAAACGAGATTTTTTTTGCCGTTTTTTACTACGGACAGTACAGAAGCCGTCCTGAGCGATTCCGACCCTCACTTGGCCGGTTTTTTAGAATACTTACATTTATTTTTAATCTATAAATTATTTTCTGCTTGTGTCATAATTTTTTGCAGATATAATTAACTTTTATAATCATTTCATAGTAAAACTATGAAATTATTGTGTTTTAGGTTTTATAAAAATCTTTTTTATGATTTTTCAGGAGTGGGGTTTTGTTTTGTAGAATTCTGACACTATCTCTCGCCCCGTCCAAGGGCGCAAAGATTTCATTGGATGACATACCCAAATAAAAAAATAAACTTGCAAAAAGCAAAAGTGTTAGAAAGACAGAAAATAAATTTTAAATTCTATTCTTAATTCTTTATCCATTCCCCCAGTTAGTACTTTATTTGCATAAACTAACCTCAATCTGCGAGTTAAAACCCAATTCCTACTCAAATCCGCTGAGCAACGTATCCGCACTACATAACATTGCTCAAATGTTACCCTCAGGCGCCGCAGCGACTAGTCCATTCTGGCGCGAATCCAATAGATATAATGTTCGCGGAATTCCCCCAATACTCGTATAGAAACGATTGTCACATAGAATCATAAAATACAGGAGTATATATATAAAGTTTGTTCACTAGATTCACATAAAAAGCAGATTCTGTGCAGCTTTTTGTGGTAGTCATTTTGTATCACACAGTAAATATGAAATTACTATTACTGTAAATTGATGTAGTGCATTCTAATGTGCTCAAATGGCTCAAATGTAAGGGATATTCAGAAAAAAATACACCGCCAGTAGGCGCCACTTAGCCGAGAGGTCTCCTACTTTTGAAAACGTGTACATGATGTTGACGTCAATTTATACAATTCTATTAAGAGCGACCAACCCGAGGTATATGTTCATACAACCGCTCTTACGTGATTATGAATACACAGTTTTCTTCAAATATTTTGTATAGATACACATAATATATCTTGTGGATTATTTATTATCTAGGCTTCTATCAAAACATAAATTTATGTAAAACTAATTCAGTAAAAACCTCTAAAAATTTAGTATTTTACGTGAACTGTGGCCCTCCATAATGTGCTCATAATATAAAAAAGTTAATAAAAATCTGAGAGTTCTTTTTGCTTCACATGAGAGCGGGCAAAGTCATTAATGATTTCCCACCTGAAAGAAAATGATATCTTACTTAATAGGCATCTCAAATTTAATATCTGAGTATTCAAAAGTTTTATATTCATTATAAATACAGTCATTAATTACATCCATCGCTTCTACATACGTACTGAAACAAAATTTTAATATTTCTACCAAAAGAGAGATAATTTTGTTACCAACGGTTGTCATTAAGGACAACGGAAGGGAAAATCAAGGGGACGGCCCAAAATTACCTCCTTTTGTACAAAATATCTGGTAAATTTGTTTACAACGAATGCAAATGGAGGGAACATGGGCTCTCATTAACTTCAATAGAGTACAAAATTGAGGCTTGGAAGTAATTTACTACAATAACTTAGCAAGTATTTGGTGTTATGGTTGAGGATTTTTGGAGAGTAACTGCAGCCTTCAATTGCAAAGTATAATTAAAGAAACACGTAGGCGATGGCGAGCAATGGGTAGCTTGTCATCCGACCGAGCCCAAGTCGTCAACGCCATGTAGTTTTCTATGCGCGCCTCAAGCAGATGTGAACTTTTTTTCATTAGACAACTTTTACAATCAAATACGTCAAGTAGTCAACCTGGGCGCCGGAAAATAAAATAACGCATTCCATAACGAATTATTGTTAGATGTTAAACATGTGATGTTATATGCCTATCCTATTCCTTTTCCTACAGTCTGAGTAAGTTTGAAAAGGATAGGTATACTCTAGACTGAGAAAGAGTTAAAAGAGTGTCCATGGAGTTTCTTGCACGTTCTTCTCCATAGAGATCTACGCTTTGGAACGTGCAATTTAGCTTCACTTTTTTTTTGGACTGACCGACATTTTGACAATTCAAAAGTGCCTGTAATTGGTCTATTTGAAATAAACTATTCTGATTCTGAAGAAAACACGTATTAAATCCGACCTAACTCACGTCAAGCTCGATGAGTCGACTTACACACGCGCCATTTTTTTAGGCGGACTCAATGAGTCCGAGTTACAGCTGAGGGGTTAAGCCACTGGCCATTGTAAATAATCATTTTATATTTACCCGTCAGCGATTTAAAATTAATGTAGCTTTGAGTACCTTGTGTTACTTCTGTGTAGAAAAAAAGTGTCATTTATAAACCGTTAATCACCGATCGTTTTAATCCCGTGGAGGGTCGATCAGGTATATGAAACATTATCGATTTGTAAAGATAAAATAAACTCGAATTAATATGCGCATGTACGAAATGAATTTCTTTAATTAAACGAGTCAATGACCTTGTAAGTAGTTGTCGGTCGTTGCGTACTAACTACCTACAGGTCATTAACCTTGCTCACCTGACGTTTACTTAAAGAAATTCATTTCGTACAATATGTGTAAATTAATTCTAGTTTTAAAAAAAGTACTATATTTTTTAATTTTCGCTTTACAAATCGGTAGTGTTTCATGAACTGGATCGACCCACCGCGGGATAAAAAGGACAAAATTTTTTTTTTATATATCCCATGATAGCTTATGTCGTGGGATCTAGTTTTTTTACGTTTAAAATCACACTCCCATAGAAACTAAGTTCACTAATGATTAAGTTACATAACTAAACAATAATTACCTTTTCGTAACTTTATTTATTACCATTAAGAAATGCCTGGCAACAAAATGAGAAATCTAGAAATGAGTCTCTGTATCTAATCGTTAACCATCAGACTGTTTATTTACATCAAATTTGCGCTAATCTGGATTAAGTTAGGTAATTACTAAGGGCTGATTTCACCATTCAATATAAAAACTCAGTTCAACTAAACTGAGCTCAGCGTAATCTAGTTTAAAGATCCGTGTCGTAAACATGGGCGACAACAAAAGAATTGAAACTGAGTTTAGGGTAAACTAGGTTTAATTCATAGCGGTGAAACGCAAAATGAAGCTATAATCTCGATTAGGAGCTCAAACTGCGTTTTGTTTATATAATCGCGATTAGTTTCTTGGTGAATTTGGCCCTTACTTGGCTAGACTATAATTAAGCCGTAGTCCCAACGACAACAAACTAATAACAGTAAATTTTCGTAGCAACAATATCTCATAAGATCTCTGTAATCCGGCGACTCGCAGTCTGCAGACGGCAGTTTGGATCCTGTCCAGTAGGAATCATCCACAGAGCAAAGAGTCGTATCGACGGCGCAGAAATTTTCAAAACTTTCAATAAAATAAAGCCACATTTATTCATCATTGTGGAGTCTGTCTCGTAGTGCAGGGCAAAGTTGAGGGCACCAGGCCACGTGGTAGATCTACCATCTGGGGTGATCACCCATGAGATGGACAGACCAGATCAAGGCCGCAACTAAGTGCTCGGTCTACGAAAGTACCCTTCCGGGTACTTTCGTAGACCGAGCACTGTCCGACCGAGCTGCAGTCCGCGATGAATGGCGCCGTGTGACCGGGATGATTACTCATCGTGATTCATAGTGATGACCACGACCACTCTGACAAGAGTGATCGTGGTCATAGACCGACTAAGAAGAAGAATGGAGTCTGTCTCTACGTACTAGAGACAGATTCCATAGAATCTCTCTCTCTTCTCCATAGAGATCTACGCTTTGGAAAGCGCAATTCAGCATCATTTTTTTGCCCGACTGATATTTTGAAAATTCGAAATTGCCTGCAAATGGTTTATTTGAAGTAAACGTTTTTGATTGTTTTCATCATCATGGTTTCAGCCAAAACACGTTTGATGCTTGATAAAGACCTCCATAAAATATCGCTACAACGATGGGTTCTGAGTGTCTCGAATCTATCGGGTTTCCGTAACCCTTACCAGCTCATTTAAAAACCAATTTTGATGGTATTTTCAGTTTTTTTTTTTTATTTTACAAACTAGCACTTGACTGCAATCCTACCTGATGGTAAGCAGTGATGCAATCGTGTTAGCAAATAGTGTTATTTATTGTTTAGTCTAAAATAATGTATCACAGGAAAATACCCAATTTTGATGTCACTTTTGTTGGAATCTTATTGTTTGGATAAGGTTTTCAATTGAACACTTGTTGTCGTGCGTGACAGCTGATATTTTAAAGTTAGAAGTAACTGTCGTCTAGATGGCGTTAGTTTTGATATACTTACAATCTATTTGTTTTATCAAATAACGATTTTATATTTAAAGTGGTGCATTAAATAATTCTTGAACTTTATGAGACATTAAACCAAATGTTTCAGATATTTATATTATTGTAAGGATTGTTCTGGTTGTCTTTACATACACTGACTCGAATATATAGTTGACTGTTTCTGTTATGCTGGTGCTATATCCAGTCCCCACTTTATTTGCTAGCTGGTGCTTGGACAATCGGTAGTCAGTTATCAGCGTCAGAACAGGCAAGTCGGAGAAATAAAAAGTGATTTGTGTGGATAAAGTCAGTAATGTTGAAGCAGTCCTCCAACACTATGGCTATTGTTACTTAGTGCCAACACGGCGTTCTGTGCTCTATAGTATCAACTATCTCTGAAGTAGAATAGCCAGTTGTCTGATCGTGACAAACATAGGAATGCTTTGAGGAAACTGAACGGAGACATTCGAATTTATCCTCACTAATATCTGGAGCATCGAGGGCATTGGTTGGACAACTGTATTTTTTTACTATGTCAAGTATAATCAGTGTAGGTATGTGGGTTCCGTTGGGCACAAGCATCGTAGAGGCACAGTATATATGGTTACCTTGAATTGATGAATTGTTTAAAAGTCAAAGCAACGTGGCCCTGGAACGCTAATGGCAAATAAATGGAAGACGGACAGTTTTAGACGATAAAAATCTAATATTCCCTCCCTCTCACCCGACTTAGAAGCGGGAAAACTTATCTGATGATTTCCCAATCAAAGATTTTGTCTATATCATTGAAAACAGTAATAGATTCATCGTATGTAAACATGTTAAAGTTCCAAAAATGTGTACGTACCATTGCGATAATTTCTGCCTGATCATTTAAAGAAAAAGTTCGCTTGAATCCTGCGGCGTGGCGCCAAACCAAACCCTTTGAAGTTTTTATTACGAGTGCAAGCAAAAATGAACTTAGCGGTGGTCAAGTTATCCCCCGCCCTTGGGCGGAGCGGGAGAGTGTCAAACTTTTACTGACTAAAAAACTACTCCATTCAAGTTTTCAAGGCCCTGGTATAGCGGTGGTTAGGTGGAAGTGTCTTTGATAGTACATACCTATGTGTCGATTTGATTACCTACCTCCGTTTTATGAGGTTCATTAATAATAAAAAATAGATATTACTACCTATATATGTATATACCAAATTATAGTACGCGACATAGAGGTCAGTGTCCCAGCAATTATAATATAACTAAGTATCTAATGGTGCATCCACATCTGGCGAAGCGCCTCTCAGGGTGCGTCCACATCTGGCGAATGTGCCGCGAATGTGCAGCTCGCGAGCCGACTGCGAGCTGCCTGCGAGCTGCGCGCGTGCAGTCTCGGCAATGGTTTGGTGCCCCTCTTTAGCGTAACTCATGCAAGGCTCGTATAAAGGCGTGTGCGCGGCGCGCGATCTGCGCGCACTCAATTTTCGCAGTTACAGTTCCGTTTACTGGCTCAGTACTTTCGAAGATGTCGGATGACAAGTTCAAGTTTGGGGTGCCGTGCTTGAGGCGCGGATGGAAGGAAGACGCGAGCCGCTAGCGCGCCACTTGCATGTTGCGCGCGGGCGGCGCAGGAGCGGCGCACGAACAAAAATGCACGAGCGCAGCTCACGGGCAGCTCGCAAATGGCTCGCGAGCTGCACATTCGCCAGTTGTGGACGCACCCTCACACGCCGCTCGAACCGCTTGCAAAAGGCGCGCGAGCATTTCGCCCACGGCTCATTCGTACAAAACCCCTGCACCGCGAGCGCTTCCTACAAACATGAAATGCACGAACACAGTTCGCAAGCGGCTCGCGAGCGTAGCATTCGCTAAATCTGGACGCACCATAATAAATCACATGGTTAAAATACTCAAACAAAAACATAACTCATAGAATAAACTAAAAAAATATGACCCCGATTTCTGTATTTTCAAACTCCAATATTTTATCCCCTACCAAATCCGAAAAGCCTGACGCAAAACATGCCGAATTGCTGAATCCCAAAAGGCCGTATATCCTTGTATTGTGTACGAGTAAAAAGATTATACAGAACTAGAGTATGGCCATAAATCACGGAGTTAAATATGGATGAGCACCTGTGTTGGGTTGCTGATTAATTATGACTGCTCTAAGCTGTGTTCCGGTGACTACAGATATGGCGGTATGTGTTTAGGATTTAAGAGTGGCCTGGATCAGACCGACGTCGGTGTGTTGTATGTATGCAGATAAAGTTTTATACCTTTGTACATGTTTGGCATTATTACGGACTAATTTTTCTATAAAAGCAAACATATGAAAACTTTACGTAGGTATATGAAGTTTGAAAATGACTGAAAAGTTGAAAAAAGTTGCGAGTAAAATCTTCGTAACTCATTTCGGGAATTGAACTGTTTTCATAGGCGTACGGAACCCTCAGCGCGCAAATCTGGCTCGCACTTGCCTGGTTTTTGTAGGTATACTAAGCAATAGTTGTAAAGGTTTTGTGTTGTACTTTGGTAAACAAGTATTTTTTTTTGTACACAATAAAACGAAAAACTAAAACATAATCATCATGATCTTTCTGCTCTTGTCCCATTACATTCTGTTGACCTTCACGCTTAAAATCCACTCCCTTTTCTTTTATATCCTTACAGAATAAAGAATACAACACACAACACAACACATCACAACACAACACACAACACATCACAACACAACACATTACACAACATAGAACACAAAGAATATATCTACCTATTTTTTCATTGGCATTCCTCTCATACTTCATCCCTTCATAACTAAAATAAGACTACGATATACACATAGGTACAAGTATATTCAATTTATCATTATATTCAAATCAGGGCTGTCAATGACATTTCTTGATAGAATATGGCTCATAGAGAGGTATTCCCGCCCTTCCCGTGTCAGTTTAAATGCTTCGTAGCCGCCTAATGAACAAAGCCATTTGGGATTTGGTTTTACTAAAAAACAAGCTATTTTTATAGCCATAGAGGTCAAAGAAAAATCTTTTGGAGGTGTATTTTAACTCGAGTTTTTTATCACTAGCACCAGCTAGCGACTTCGCCCACATGAATGTAGAAAATTGTCTCAAGGGAACATTCTCCCTGGATAAAAGTTATTCTATGTTATAAACGTTCGTTGTTGTTGTTGTTTGTTTCTTGTTGTTGTTGTTGTTATTATATGTTGTTTAATATGTCGGCGCACATTAGGATGCCGATGTCAAGAGTAAGGCAGATCCTACAGAGGAGTCGCAAACGCACCAAGTTCATTCATCCAAATCTGTGCAACCGTTGCAGCCTAAAGAAGTAGATAATAAACATAAATACACACAAACACATACTCACAAACTTTCGCTTTTATAATGTTATAGTGTGATTTGCAAAACTAACATTTATTATTTATCAACAAATAGTATGATTAAATCTTTATTATAGAAGACTACAGATTCTACAGTATTTTAGTCCTCTAAACAGAGTTGTAATTTTCTCAGGAAATATCAAACAAAGCTAACTTAACAAAGTATCTATCTAACAAGTTTGTACTGTAATACAATTCTCCCTGATACCACAAATTGCAGCAACCTGCTCGCAATAGCTGCATTGCATCAAAGACTACCAAATACAAGCCATTTTATGACGTGCAGTTAAAACCATGTAAGTGTTGTGTTAAACAATATTGTTGTGGGTAAACGATCGTCAATTGATTATGCCACATCGACAGCTTTACCAAAGATAAACAAATACGTTTCAATGTTGCCAGCATAATTAGTCGATTTCAATGAATAATCGAATGTAAAACTAAATTAAATAATATTTTTGATAACAAAAAACGAAGTAAATAATCTGATTACGTATCAAAATCTAATACTAGGAAAAAAAGGATGCTTCAGACTCTCTTACTATGTTAATCCATACTATCCATATCAATATTATAAATGCAAGATTAAAGAGAACAGCATCATAGGATCTTAAATATATCGACATAAATAATTATATGGGCATATCAATGGACATTGCTCCATGCACGACCGAACAAATGACTTAATCCCCTGTTCAATGTCGAACCGACAGATTGCAGGATCAATAAGAGAGAGAGAAAAAAAAATGCGAAAGTAACTCGGTCTGTCTGTCTGTTATGCTTTCATGTTTAAACCACTCAAAGGATTTTAATTAAATTTGGTACAGAACAAGCTTGGCTATAAATTATCACGTGTTGTTATATTATTGCTTAATTTACGTAACGCATCTATATTCAACCTAATCCGAATGGATACAAGTAGCTGCTCTATTTCAATAACACGCAAGTAGGTCGAGCACCAATCGAGCGTATTAAGGGTTGGCATATATAGCTTCTTATTATAATATTGCACACATACCACACACAAACAACACAGACACACATATTACAAACATACAGACGAGGTAACTATAACCTTAGTTATAGTTACCTCGTCTGTATGTCTGTATTCACACCAATATTATAAAGGCAAAATTTTGTCATCAGCTAATATATAACGCTGTACCTACACAACATGAACAGTCAGAATAAGATAATATGTTGCCGCCATATCGTATAACATGCCGTATTATAAATAGGCGCGCCGAATTGAAAAACCGGCCAAGTGCGAATCGGACTCGCGCACGAAGAGTTTCGTACTATCATTTATAAAAAAAAATGACAAAAAAATCATGTCTGTCCTATGGGAGCCTCCTTATATATTTATTTTATTTGAAATATTTGCAACAGAAATACATCATCAGTGATAATTTCAACTGTCTAACTCACGGTTCGTGAGATACAGCGTGGTGACAGACGGTCAGACAGACAGCGGAGTCTCAGTAACATGGTCCCGTTTTACCCAGCCGACGAGCCATAAGACCGCGTTTTTACTCGCTCGTCGATCAGGGCCTTATTTATAAAGGGGTAAAGTTTGTTCTTTTGTTTATAGGAGGTAAACTATGAAACCACAGCCCCCCCTAGCTAAGTTACGGTCGTTTCATTTCGATTCTCTTGCATCGAACGCCTCGAGTCGGCCACGCCTCCAATCCTTTGTTCTGACCACGTGATTGAGCGTTGAGATGACGTCAGCGTTCGACATAAGAGAAACGAAACGGTCGTAGCTTGGCTAGGCCTGCTGGTCCGATTGATAAAATTTTTTCATCGATAGAAAGCCGCTTTATTCTTGAGATGTACACGGGTGAAACTGCGGGCAAAACTAATATCAAACAAAATCTTATCTTCTTTTATATATAAAAATGAAAAGCTGTTCGTTAGTCTCGCTAAAACTCGAGATGGCTGGACCAATTTGACCAATTTTGGTCTTGAAATATTCGTGATACTCCAGGGAAGATTTAAATGGTGAAAAAAAATGGAAAAATTCACGAAAAAATCCGACTATTAAATATTAGGATCACTTTAAAATTTAAATAAAGTATTTTTTCGTCTTTTTTTCTTTCTAAAAGAAAGAAACTGTAAACATAATTGAAATGATGTTGAAACCAAATTATTATTCATTACTAATTAACGATACTTACTTCATTATCAAAAGACTAGAAAAACATTATTACACAATAATATAGCTAGCCTTACTTTCTATTTACTTGACTAGTGAAAAACAAAGTTGTCTTGCGTAGGATTTCCAACCTAATAACGATATTAATTGGGCACATATTCATTTTCTTTGGAAAACAAGTATGTAACTATTTACTTAACTAATTGATTGCTAAGTAGACTTTGAAAATATGATTTTATTGTGCACAACTATACATGGTCTGACACGCCCTCTCGCTCTAAAAGCGGGAGAAGTCATTAGATGATGTCCACCCTTAAACTGGCAGCTTCATAGGAAGCTGACAAAAATGCTGGCTGAAATGCTTGTAGGTTTGTGCAGCTCCAAGCCCAATTATGAATCAATACGGTATATCAATAGGGTTGAATTTTAACATAACATGGTAGGTAAAATCATCCAATGACAAATCCCGCCCTTGGGTTTTTTTTTTTTTTTTTTTTTTTTTTTTTGTGGTAGGTAAAATCATCCAATGACGAATCCCGCCCTTGGGTGGGGCGGGAAACAGTGTCAGACTTTTACTGACTAAAAACCTACCTTTCCATTCCTCGCCTTTGTCCCGGGGCCCGTGGTGACACTCTCGCATGACCTTTGGCCCCAGTAGGCTTCGGCCCTGCTGGACCCCTACAGTTTGCTGACAACTCCTTGAGGCGCGCGGGAACGGTGCGCGCCGTAGACGACCTGAGCTCGGACCGGTCTGTTACCGGACGGACGGACAGCGAGCTACCCATTGCCCACCGTCCGCGAGCCCGCGCCTACGGTGGCCGGAAATTGGGATCGGAAACCCGGCGGCGGCGGCGGCGTGTCCGCCTTTGCCTAAGGCGGTCGGCCTCCTCCTTTACTAGCATTACTGCTTCGCAGAAGGAGGCGACCGCCTGCCATTCCTCCTCGCTCCGGAGCATGGCTTGAACCAAGCCCCGGCGCGAGAGATCGCCGCCGATCGCCCCCACGAGGACACGGCGCTGCTCTTCCCAAGCGGGGCACACCTCGACTGTGTGCTCCACCGTGTCCACCGGGCGGTCCGCACAGTGGCGACACCCGGGCGTCGTCTCCGCACGAATCTTGTACAGGTACGGACCGAACTTGCCGTGTTCAGTCAGCACCTGCGCCAAACGGAAGGTGACGACGCCGTGGGGCCTTTCCAGCCACGCCTCAAAGAGGGGCCTTACCGCCTCGATCGTGGCGTGCCCAGCACGAGGTTGCGACAATCGCTCTCGCCATTTCACCATGAGATCCCGCCGGAGCTCTGTCCGCCATGCCGCGACTTGTCGCGGCAGCGGAGTTTCGCCCCGACGTTGCATCTCCACGCGTAAGTCGTGCATGTGTGCAAGGACTGTTGCCTCCAAATCCCATGGTGGTAGGCCAGCAAGGAGGCTCGCCGCTTCGCAGGACACCGTACGGTATCCGCGGATCATCCGGATGGCCATGACCCTCTGACAGGCGGTTAGCCGGGCCGCCACTCGCTTCCGTAGCGATGGCGCCCACACCGGCGCACCGTAAAGGGCCATGGACCGAACGATGCCTGCGTAGAGCCTCCGGCAGGAGGCGTCTGGACCCCCTAGGTTCGGCAGGAGCCGCTTGAGCGCAGCCCCAGTCGCATTCAACCTGGGAGCCAGACGTCGGAAGTGCTCCTTGAAGTTCCACCGGCTGTCGAGGACGAGTCCCAGGTACTTCATCGTCGACCCGACGCCGATGTGAACTCCTCCTACCGTTAATTGGGAGCCCGGAGGTGGCGCGCTCCGAGGGCCGTGAAAACACATGGCCTCGGACTTGTGCAATGCCACCTCGAGTCCCAACTGCTGTATCCTCTCCACGACTGTCGCAACCCCGCGCGTCGCTAGTTCGACCGCCGCCTGGTACGACCGTCCCCGCGCCAGGACCAGCGTGTCGTCTGCGTAACAGACCACGCTGACCCCGTCGGGGAGGTCGGCGCGCAGCACGTAGTCGTACCCGATGTTCCACAAGGGCGGTCCTAGTACCGATCCCTGCGGAACACCGCACGACATCTCTCGCCGTTTCAACTCCCCCTGATGACCGGGGTAGATGATGAACCTGTCCGACAGGTAGGCCTCGATCACCCGACAGAGGTAGTCGGGCACCCGGTGGTACCGGAGTGCCCCACCAATGCAACTCCAGGGCAGGGAGTTGAAGGCGTTGGCGATGTCCAGAGACACCGCCAAGACACACCTGCCCCGGGACACCGCATCCCCCGTCGTGAGGGCTCGCACGCGCATGATGGCGTCCACAGTGGAGCGCCTCCTGCGAAATCCGAACTGGCCGTCCGCAAGATCCGGCCCCTTCCGTGCCAGATGCACGACGAGGCGGTCTGCAATTACTCTTTCAAAGAGCTTGCCCACCTCGTCGAGCAGCACAATGGGCCGATACGCGGACGGAGAGTCCGCGGGGCGCCCCGGCTTCGCGATAAGGACCAGTTTCCCCGTCTTCCAGCGAAGCGGGAACTGGCCCCTCTCCATGCATGCGCTGAAGAGCCCTCTCAATCGAGACCCGAGTTCCTCCATGGCCAGGACCCAGGCTTTTCCAGGCAAGCCATCGGGTCCTGGGGCGGTGTTCTTGGCACTCAGCCTTCGCACCGCCACTCTCATCTCCACCTCGGTCACCTCTGGAGCATTGTTGCCGTCGTTGCCGTCGTGGTCCGCATCGGACACCGCTGCTGGTGGCGGAGCCATAGGCGGGGGAGTATGCTCCCCTCGCGTAGGGAACAGAGCGCTCACCACACCCTCCACGAGCTGGGGCCGGAGACTCTGAGTCAGCGGGGGAGCCCATGGGCGGAGCTTCTCCATCACCATTTTGTATGGGCGTCCCCACGGATCGACGTTCAGAGACTCCAGCCACACGTTGCGGGCCTCGAGTTTGGCCCGCTTTATCTCCGCTCGGAGGGTGCGCTTTGCAGCTCTGTATCCCTCATACAGCTCCGCCTCTATGGCCTCCGCACCCGGTGGACGGGTGCGGCGCCTGCGGTGTCTAGTATACCGGCGTCGCGCAGCATTGCACGCATCGCGCAGTGCCGCAATCTCTGGCGACCACCAGTGTACTTGGCGCCGGGCACGTCCTGGCCGGACTCGGGGCATGGCCGCGTCGCATATTTGCGACATGGCCACCTGGAACCAGTCCGCCTCGACGTCGATGTCGACAGGCCTGTCCGGTGCTTGCACCCAGGCCTGGACTATCGCGGCTTCCTGGAGCAGGTCCCTGTCCAGCTGCCTCAGCGCCCAACGCGGACCACACGGGGTCTGTCGGACCGGCACGGTCGAGGTCTGGGCGGAGACGTCAAACCGGATGTACCGGTGGTCGGAGAACGTCTCCACCTCCTCTATGACGCGCCAGTCGACGACGCGCGGTGCCAGTGCAGGGCTGGCGAACGTAATGTCCACCACCGACTCGCCCTGCATCCGCACACACGTGGGGACAGAACCCCGGTTTTGTACGACTAGGCCCTGCCCTAGGGCCCATTCCTCCACCCTTCGACCTCGCTGGTTCGTGAACCGGGAACCCCAAGCCTCGTTCCAGGCATTGAAGTCCCCGCAAACGACCACGGGGAGGCTGGAGTCAAACCCAGCAACGACGGCATCCAGCTCCAAAAGGGAGCTATCCAATTCGGCGAGAGATCTGTTCGGGGACAGGTAGACGCCTACCACCACTATGTCCCCGAACCGTGCTGCCACGCAACCCCGACCTTTCTTGACGGCCTCGAGCGCCGGGGATCCCGCCCTTGGGTGGGGAGGGAAATAGTGTCAGACTCTTACTGACTAAAAACCTACCCTTTCATTCATTGCCTTTGTCCCAGGACCCGTGGTGACATTTTCACATAACCTTTGGCCCCAGTAGGCTTCGGCCCTGCTGGGCCCCTACAGTTTGCTGACAACTCCTTGAGGCGCGCGGGAACAGTGCGCGCCGTAGACGACTTGAGCTCGGACCGGTCTGTTACCGGACGGACGGACAGCGAGCTACCCATTGCGCACCGTCCGCGAGCCCGTAACAATACTGATCAAATGCGACCTATTTATACGTATTTGCTGCAACATTATAAATTACAATGAAATGTTGCCATTGTGTCATTCAAAAATAATGTAGCTTGATAGAGGTGAAATACTTTTCAAAGTTGTTCCATAGATTGCTTCCTAAAAACAAAATTACAAACTTTACCTCTCTATAATATTAGTGTATTTTATTTTTTTATTTTATTTTATTTTATTTTATTTTATTAGGGACAAAAAACAGTTACATGCTAGAGAAAATACAAGAAAATCTTTAAAACTAGATGCACAAACATGTAACCCACTCCAATGTCCACATATAAACATAAAAATAAGAGAAGTGATGGAGTGTGGTAAGAGTTAACAGAAAACATTGCCTTCTGCGAAAGCTTTTTATATTACAAAATAATTTGTTTCCCAATTAATGTTATATATAATATAATTCAATTCTATTATTCTCAATTCCATTTAATTTAAATCAATATTTTTTTTATTAATTCTGTACTATTATTTTCTAATTCAATTCAATTACAAACAATTCAATTTAATTTAATTCAATTCAATAAAATTCATTTAATTTGTTTTTTTTTTATAATTGAAATCTACTCAATTCAGTTTAAATATAATCTAAGAGTATTTGCTTAATTTACATTTAATTAATATAACTTTCTCAATATTATTGTTCCTTCGACAAAATATCTATAGCCTTTTTTTTAAATAACTGGTTAGAGAGAGTAAATATGTCAAGCTCCATAAAATGAGTGTTGTATGTTTCAACAAGGCGACGAAGAGGTGCGCGCACGCCAGCGTTATTTCTACACATACCAGTATGAAATAGTCGAGGTACGCGTACCCCTCGTTGTATAACAGTTCTGGGCACTCTGTAACATATCTGATTAGTAAGTTCAATACAATCGAATTTATTGTTACATAACCCATGTAGTGTCATTACACTCAGAAGCTGTCTCCTGGACTCCAAACTTAGAACTCCGTATCGCTTTAGTAACTGCACGTATGGAACCTTTGAATTAAAGCATTTATAGTTCATAGACCGCATAAACTTTTTTTGTACCATTTCCAACCTTAAGCAATATTTTTCGTAGAAAGGGTTCCAGATTTGGATGGCATATTCTAACTGGGATCGTACCAAAGTTTTGTATAACAATAAGAACGTAGAGGGCCGCACAAAGTCACTAGATGATCTCATGACGAACCCATACATCCGATACGCCTTATTCACTATGTTGTCAACATGGATGTCAAAATGCAAACGTGAGTCTAATGTGACACCCAAGTCTCGGACGGCTGCAACACTGCCCAAGCGTGTACTATTAATAACATAATTGTAATGTATTATTTTCTTATTTTTAGTAAATGATAGTGTAGATAACATTACCCACAACAAAATATCGAACAGAACGCTTAAACAGTTTTAACTGCACGTCATAAAACGGCTTGCATTTGGTAGCCTTTGATGCAACGCAGCTATTAAGAGCTGGTTGCTGCAATTTGTGGTATCATGGAGAATTGTATTACAGTACAAAGTTGGTCTAGTAGTTAGTGGCCCTGACTGCTATTCCGGAGTCGTGGGTTCGATTCCCACCCAGGACAAATGTTTGTGTGATGAGCACGATCATTTGTTCTGTGTCTGGGTGTAATTTATCTATAATATGTATGTATTTAGTAATATATATAAGTATGTTTATCAGTTGTCTAGTACCCATAACACAAGCTCTGCTTAGCTTGGGACTAGACGACGTTGTGTGATAGTTGTGGAATATTATTATTATTATATTATTTGATCAGTTAGCTTTGTTTGATATTTACTGGGAAAGTTACAACTCTCTTTAGAGGACTAAGATACCGTAGAATCTGTAGTCTTCTATATAGAGATTTAATCATACAATTTATTGATTAATAAATTATACTTGATGTTTGTTTTGTAAATCACACTATCACTACATAGTATAAAACAAAGTCACTTCCCGCTATCTGTACCTATGTATGCTTAGATCTTTAAAACTACGCAACGGATTTTGATGCGATTTTTTTAATAGATAGAATAATTTATCTCTAAAAACATACATTGTTAGAGATAAATTCAAACATTTTTAATAAATAATTATATAAATTTGATTCATCGTCATCATCATCGGCCTTTTAATGTTCCCACTGCTGGGACTCAGGTTTCCTCTCTAGAAGAGGGAATGGGCCGTAATCCACCACGCGGGCCCAGTGCGGATTGGTGGATGTCAGATGTCTTCGAATTTTTAGATAGATAGATAGATAGATGTATTCTTTATTGTACACCAAAAATAAAATTACATAAAGAACTTAAAATTAATAGGGTGTCACAATGGGCGGTCTTATCACTAAAAGCGATCTCTTACAGACAACCTTTGGATGGATTACACAGAGAAGGAGAAAAAGATACTCAGGTAGTTTATGGTGTACCTACTATTTACATATATACAATACATAACTAATAAAATACATATAATACAAGCAATATAATATATATACATTTACATATAGATAATATATATGAAAGCAGAGAAATAGCGTACTTAATGACGTTCAAGAGGAGAGGTAGTGATCCTTGACCATATTTAATTTTTAGTTCTAGGACAAGCCGGTTTCCTCACGATATTTTCCTTCACCGTTTTGAGAGCAGTGGTGATAAATTAAATTACACAAAGTAATGCGCCTGTACAGTTACAATTCGTAAATCGGGGCCGTTACCACTCGGCCACCACTGCTCTCTCTTAATTTGATTATTGTAAGGTAAGTACTAAACACTTAGGTAAATGAAATAGATATTTAAAAAAAAAAACATAACAAATGACTATGATCATTAGGTGTTAGGTTAAACTAACACAGGAAGAGCAGAAACACGTCTCTACGAGTCATATTCTTTCAAAAAATGTCATTGACAGCTCTGATTCAACAATTCGACATATTTTACAGTTGCACAGATACATGGGATACAAAATTATACCAATTTTACATCACAATATCCACAAAGAATCCATTTTCGAATAAAGTTCAGCAAGAAATCTTACCAAAAACTTATAATAAGGCTAGCCAGCCTTTCATTAAATACTTTTTTTTTAATCATAAGATTATTATAAAAAAAAATATTAAAAAAATTATTGAGTGTAGAACTGGCGATTAATTTTTGAAATTCTCCAACGATAATAAAAATAACCAATTTAAGTTCGAAGAAAGAAATAAAACTTTTTGAATATTTATTTGAATCGAAATTCAACTTTTTTCTGAAGAAAATTCATTTGACTTTTGAATAAAATCGTTTCGAACCAGTAGTCGATAAATTTATTGGCTAAGAAATAATTCATAAAAGTTACCGAAGGGAAATCATGGCAAAAGTTTTTTTCTCTGTGATTTCCCTTGAGAATATTTTCTGGAATATTTCCGTGAACTACACAGCTTTATATAAAACTGTGTAGAATAGATGCCTCTTCATGAATAACATATCACTGTAATCAGCTTTTTTGACTTGCAGAATTCGGAACTAACATAGGTTAAAAAAAAATGAAACGATGAGGAAAAATGAGTGAAACGATGGATGAACTAGATACTTCAGTTGTCAACCCCTTTTTGGCCAACCGCAGGCGCGAGCTTGCGGACGGCGAGCAATGGGTAGCTTGCTGTCCGACCGTCCGGTAACCGACCAGATCGAGCCCAAGTCGTCGAGCGCGCGTACTGTTACCGGGGTTGCGGACTATTTTAGCTATAGTTTTGTTGTAGCGCCTGCACTCGTTTCTCCTCTCCGTTGCCCCGTATCACTTCCCAATTTTGTATGGATTGAACTAGTTCGTGTAGTTCGTACTCCCTGTTCACGGAGAGGAGCGGAGATTTTGTGCAATCCTATTGGTTAATATTTCTCCGTTTCTCAGCTCCACAGCTTCGCTCCGCTCCGGTGGATAGGCAGTCTTAAGGCTCAATTTTAAATTTTACTGTGTTCGTACCTGAAAGCCATTGCAATAGCTTGTAGGGTTTTATATTTTAATATATATTCTCAAAATTCAAAATTAGCGCTACTAGCATAGCTCCATAATTTTTGGCATTCATATTGACTGGCTTCTAAATAAGGACTATGCAAAAACTGAAGAATTACTGACATATATCGCGTAACCTACACACACAAACATACGATACTCCTATCAAGATAGCACAACAATAACTTATCCACACACACATCTACCAAATTACACAAACATACACAAACACTCACCCAACTTCTCAACATGCCCACCCCACAACACATGGTCCCCTTAAGTAATAACTAAATGTATTAGCAACTATTTTTATCAACTGTCCAGTGACAATGTTCACTTGCTTGCACCAAAATTGTAAATAGTTATCATAGAGCCATATTAAACGACTGAACACTGCCACCCAAAACACAAGCATTCGCTTAGCTTGGGAGACAGTACCAGTACCTATAGAAACTGTTACCTATGTCTAATTATAAGTCTCATTGTGAACTCTGTAACCTTGAAATAAAGATAATTATTGTTATTATTATATTCAGCTAACAGGTTATTTTCTCAATTATTCCATTTTTTCCTTTTGTTTATTTTTTTAACACACAATGGGTCGTATTCCGCTACGCGGGCCCAGTGAGGGTTAGTTGATGTCACATGTCTTCGAATTTGTGGTTCTAGGACATGCCGGTTTCCTCACGATGTTTTCCTTCACCGTTTTGAGAGAAGTGGTTATTAAATAAATTGCACAGAGTAAGGTAAGTAAGTAATGCTGGGTTTCAACCTGGGACCTACAACTCGTAAGTCGGGTCCGTTACCACTCGGCCACCACTGCTACTACCACCACTATCGCTCAACCACTGCCGACAAACCATCAACATATTTACATACACTGCCCACTTCTCACGATAGTTTGTTTAATATTTGCAAATAGAATAAACAACAAATTGTAACTGACAAATAAACAATTCCATTTGAAACACCGTTCGATTTGCACACACACAAATTAACAATCAAACACAAGGCTAAGCAAATATTTGTTAGCCACACGGTAGCCTAACGTGGTCTGCAAACAGCTTCAGTACGCTTTTGGAGGTATGGGTAACAGGAAGTAAAGTCTCATATACCTGTGTTGAAAAGAGAGGAACCTCCGACCAGACGGATGTTAAATCCAGTCCGGGCAACTGCCAAAAAGTTAATTTCGGGCTGTTATACAGGCTGTATCTGACATCGTACCACAAACGGATACCATGGATCTAGTACATAGAATGGATTCTAAAATTAAAAATGTTGTCGGAGTTGATTAGAATAACGATTTTACCAACCCCTTTAAATTTTTAATTAATTAATTTTTAATAAAAGATTCTCTTTCTTTTTTTTTAAGATCTTTTTCTTTTTTACTGAAAATATCATCGAGGTTGAATAGAATAACGATATTATTCAATTTAAATTAAAAAAAGCACAGATTAAAAAAAGGAACCACTGGGGTGTCCAGAATCATGTACTGGATCCATGTTATTCGTTTGTGGCACGATGTCAGATACACGGTGTATCTGTATATGTTCTAAAAAACAAAACAAAAAAACATATCAGTGGTCCTATTCTCTAAAAAAACGCAGCGCTGCCTCAACGACGAACACCCAAATAGGATACATTAGATTGTCAACCTATAATACACCTATACATTGGATTGTTAATTCAATGTGTCCTATTTGGATGTTCGTCGTTGCGGCAGCGCTGCCTTTTCTCAGAGAATAGCACCACAGTTTCTTTAAACATTATCAACGCTACCAACCGCACGTATAGACTTGTTTTGTGGATTCTTGCAGTGTAAATATTATAAGTCTGATTATATAGCATAGTATATGCTATCAACGTTTGAAAATGCAAGAGATATGAGTAGCAAAATGTCACAAGGATAACCCCAAAGAATTTGATAGTGAAATTGGTAATGATCAAGTGACAGCGATGTGGAAGAAAACTTCTAGTACCTGACTTAATACAAAATACACAGAATGGGTCATTGGATTTGTATGTGATTTGAATATACAGTCAGGGCTCAAAAGTGCAGTTGCACTCTACCGATACTAAAGTATGTAAAGCTTTGTAAAAGAGGGTCAATGGATCATGACCGATTTAGTTTGTAGCAAATAATCTAAAATATTGAATAAATTTGTTGTAGAACACTGGACTTCTACTACAAAGTTTTAGACAGTTTAGCATTTTTAGAGTGCAACTGCATTTTTGACCTCTGACTGTACCTACTTATATTTCCTCGCTAGGCCAGCGCTGCGCTGAAAGCTGTTTTCTTAAAGAATAGCACTGCTTACGTCACGCAAATCAACATCTTGTGCAGTCCCTAGTTTTTCTTATAATTAATTCTGATGTGTGCTACTATGATCTGAATGCCTATCTCCTCAATAAACTTGACCGTCTTCTGAATAACTGGAATCGATTTATCTTCAATCTCCGTAAGTACAATCACTTAACTGCGTATCGTGTACTTTTAAAATGGTTACCCATTCGTCAGTGTAGTGCGCTAAGCGCTTTGACTACCCTGTTTTCTTTTCTAGATAAGCCTTCTTCCCCTTCTTATCTGATGTTTGAAAGTGTTTAGATGAAGCAACAAGCTTTTAAACAATGCTTGACGTTGAGGATAGGCGAGTGGAGAATGGCCACCTTTCGGCTTCTCAGGAAAATTAGGTTAACAGTCCATAAATTCCTATGTTGACCTGCGAGAGGCCTCACAAAAAAAAAACTAAACCCCAAGAGCGCTCTTGATCTTTAGACTTCGTGCGATCAATATTGCCTAGGACCTATCCCTCGGGTCTTTGTGAATTGAATACCTAAAGTCTACAATATAATAAATTGGTTGCGTGTTTTAGAATAATTTGATCATTGCTTGCTCCTGAACCGTCATATATAGTAGTCCAAGAACTACTATCGATTCAACTACATACAATACCCATATTGGTCGGAGTATACTTTTTTTTTTCAATGGAAGTTGTGGAACTTTACCCTGTAACGCATACCTCTCC
This sequence comes from Leucania comma, assembly GCA_958295575.1. NCBI lineage: Eukaryota > Metazoa > Arthropoda > Insecta > Lepidoptera > Noctuidae > Leucania > Leucania comma. The sequence continues at coordinate 8,129,235 of OY282482.1, read as the reverse complement.
TCACCCACACAAGAATTTTGTAAATGCGTCAGCGAGCGGGGTCCGCATACCTGAATTTTTGGGCCAAGCATATTTGAACTTATTGAAGAACTTATGTATTCCATCAAAACGCTAAGAAGCGATGTTGATTGGTGTTTATTAAAGAGGACACTAGAATTCAACAATAAACGCCTGTCAAAAAGTAACTGCTTCTTTTTCTTCTTTTCGAATCGATGGTAAACTCATCTCAACGTAAACTAACGTAACTAACTAACTCAAAGTAACTGCAACACCCCAATTAGTTGACCACTCATCTAAACAAGAAATAGCACATCATTATCATTGTATAGTAAAGCCGTAAATACTGCAAGTCAGCATTTACGCCTCTATTCATTTTATCTTATTTATAGAATGAGTCCCGACTGCTACAATTTATCTTGTATTTAAAATATTATATAGTTAAGTGCAATCGGGTGCAACGACCTTCTTGTTTTAGAGCTTTTTCATGAATACTCAGAAAAACAATCGGGTTTTTTTTAGTTTTTTAAATTACCGTTTACTATATTTAAATATTTAAATACAAGTTACTACATTTAAATACTTCTTATTTTCCCGAAAAAACATCTTATTTGTCTTTCGGCGTTTCTCTAGCTTAAACTTTTGCATTTCTTGAGCATTTGGCGTAGATTTCTACGCCAAATGCTCAAGAAATGCAAAAGTTTTCGGTGCAAATGTAAAAGAGAGAACAAGCCTTAGTAATCGGCACAAACTTTCTTTGACTCCTCAACGCCATAGTTTTACTCAAGTTTGCATCGTTTTGCAGAAGTTTGTCTGAGTTCAATTCGTACGCTTCTGTTTACTCAGAGATATTTATTTATTTGTAGGTTTACATAGTTCGGGCTTGCGGGCGGCGGGCATTGGGTAGCTTGCTTATTTCAGGGCTGCGGTGACTCTTTTGAACAAGCCCTCAACCCTTCCATACTTTAATGATAACAAAAAAAAAATTATTGTGTGTTTTTTTTAACCATTTTTATTTTACACTTTTAGTTGTGGTACCCCTTCAGCTATACGTAAATAGTATGCCATTGCTATTATCGCCAGGCTTGAAAATCGTACAGTCGGAGAAACCACATAAAAAAAAATTAAATATAATGAAATGAAATCTCCATAATAATTATATGAGAGTATAATAATATATTAGCCTGAGTGTACTGTGTTTTTGTATTATATGTACATGGGTAGGTTTTAGTATAATTAGATTAGTTAATATTTAAGGTTTTGTACATGTGTAGATATAATTTAAATAGTTACTTATGTATTTTAATCGCTAAACGCTCTAATGAAGTATTTATTAATTTTAAAAAAATTATATCAACTCACATTTCGTCAGAAATGTTTAGGCGTTGCATCAATTTAAATTCCGAACTACAAGCAGTATAAAATAAGTAGACAATCATTTAACACATAAGTAATCGTACCAAACAAAACCTGCCAGAATATTTAAAGTTATTTCAAAAGGCTTGTAAGACTAATGGCGGGTTTCTGAATTGAGTATTTTGAGTTAAGAACGACTCAAACCATACTTATATGCCAAATTTTGACAGGTTTGCAGGCTAAAGTAGAGTTTGAGTAATACTCAACTTCAAATGCTCAAATCAGAAATCGGGGGTTAAACAAGCCGTACTTACTTAAGTCCTAAAAGCCTTTTGAAATAACTATAAAAGGGATTTGTTTGTTGAACTCAATTTAATGTTCACAAAGAGAATTCTTATCCTTCTTTTCTCGTTACTAACAGAAAGATTGTCGAAATGTACCATACGATCATTTCTACGAATAAAAGGCCTTAGTATTGTTATCTAGATAGATTTTCTATTGTTGGAACATGCAATCTTCCAGTTATATTAAGAGTTTACCTACTCGTAACGGGATAATAGAACGTTTACCTATCAAAATAACACTTACTGACTGAGAGGTGGTCAATCATTTGCCAACCTGTGCGGTTTTAGTTTGCCCTTTGCAGTCTAAGACTACCTGAGTCTCCGGTCCCAGCTTGTGGAAAAAATATCCTCACCACGTTAACCATACCTTGGTGAGGATTTTGTTCCCTCCGCAAAGGAAGCATTTTCCTCCACTCATGGAGATCCATGGATGGACGAAAATGCATCTAGCGTTGTTCAATGAACTTGCGGTGTAAAGCGGTGGCGGTGGCGGTGGCTTGCGGTGTTAATTGACTAAAAATCAAATTGTGTGCCTTGACGGGCCTCGCTGGAGCCGTCGATAACTGGCTCTAGCGGGTCCTGAGAATTTGCTGACAGCACTTTGAGGCGCGCGCGAAACAAAACGCACCGATGACCCGGGCTTGATCGATCGGCAAGCTACCCATTGCCAGCCGGCCGCAAGCTCACACCAACGTTGGTCGGGAGCGACTCCCGATGCCCGGGGCAGTAGTCACAACTGAACGATTCCACGAGGACTCGGCGGTACTCCGTCCAAGAAGCGCAGACCTCAACCATACGCTCCACCGTGTCTCCCGGTGAATCCGGTGATGGTGGTTTTTGTTTATGCAGTGTACAATAAATAAATAATAAAACAACACACGCTTCGATTATATTATTTTTTCTAAGATTTTCTATTTTACAGTACATTTCTTTGACCAAGACCAGTCAAATTATGATTGTGTTGGTATGTACCTTATAAGATATTTTAATTTAAAATGATAGGTTAGGTATCAATTCCCGATGTAATTAAAGTCCTGTTACTTAGGCACAACGACATCTTGAGGATGGACCATTGAGGAACCATCTCCTGATGACAAAGCTACTCGAAGCTACAACTGGTCGGAGCGGGCAGAGTTTGAGAAGAAGTCGGTTGACACAATAACAGAAGTACTATGTTCTGATAGCACATATAAATTATAGGTATATTTTATGAAACTGTGCAGTACTGGACAAAACTAGGTCAAGAAAATTTCAAAATTTTGAAAACTGTGACTTAAAATAGTCCGCTCATTTGGCGACTTTACAAATTGCCTAGCACCAATCAATACGGTTGATTATAGCACGTAAAGAGAAAATAGTTACCTTAGCCCACTGAATTATGTAGGTGCTAAGCAAGCTATCAGTAGCAGTACTTTCGGCCTCAATTGTATCAACTTCATCAGGAATCGGAGATGTGCTAAGTTTATTTGCTTGACGATTTATAATCTGAAATAGCCTTAAATGATAGGTACTTACGTATTGTATATTTCTTGTCAGAATGGCGAGAAGTCCTTGTTGTTTGCGACGTACGCCTCTTGTAACGCATTATGCAATCTATGAAAGATAGAGAAAAAGGTAAATTTTGCATCACAAAGAGATATGTGGAAGGATGTACACACAAGGATGTGTGACACTAATAAAAATAGGTTATTGTTCCCTTATTTTTACCCGACTACGGCAAAGCCAAAGAAGGGTTATGATTTTGACAGGCTGTGTACGTATGTATGTAAGTATGTATGTGAGTATGTTCATCTGTTTCCTCATTTTGTTCAATAGTAACGCCCTCTAGTGGACAAAAAGTCATGTGTTAAAAAAACATTGATATTAATAAACCGTGTTTGATATAATTTGAAAGAGCTTCACTATCCTTATCAAAAATATTATCATCAAAATTTAATGTGGCGCTCTCAAGCGGTCAAAAAATTCGATGTGAAAAACAGTATAGAAGCACAGTGATTTAACACCAAAATAGTTTAAATAATAAAGTAAAAAAAATAAAATCCGACTACGACTAAAAAAACTATAATGAAAAATTATGAAACAAGATTTTTAGGATTCTGAAATAAACAAGGTTACTCGAGAAACCAGAACAAAACAAAAAGAAAAGCCGTAGTCACACGTTATTAAAGTGTTATAGTTGGTACTATGGTTGGTACCTCCCTTTGAATACCGTAATTAGAGACACAATAGAAAGACAATTTATAGGTGTGTGGACATCGGTGTCCGCTTGGGGCTTGAGTAACTACAACGTGTGACGACTGCTTTTCTTTTTGTTTTGTTTTTATTTCTCCTGTAACTTTGTCCAGTAACAACGTCTTTCTGCAGAAATCATGATGATGATGACAAGACATCAAGCGCGGGCTCGCGGACGGTGGGCAATGGGTAGCTCGCTGTCCGTCCGTCCGGCAACAGACCAGTCTGAGCTCAAGTCGTCTACGGCGCGCACTGTTCCCGCGCGCCTCAAGGAGTTGTCAGCAAACAGTAGGGGCCCAGCAGGGCTGAAGCCTACTGGGGCCAAAGGTTATTTGAAAATGTCACCACGGGCCCTGGGACAAAGGCAATGAATGGAAGGGTAGGTTTTTAGTCAGTAAGAGTCTGACACTATTTCCCGCCCCACCCAAGGGCGGGATTTGTCATTGGATGATTTTACCTACCATAAAAAAAACCTGATTTTAGTGGGAAGACATCCACTATTGGACATAGTGTGGTCTCTATTGTGTGTTGTTGTAATTGTTGAAAACGAGGTCCGTAACCCACAGGGGGTGCCCTTAGCGTGTAGTTGATTAGTTTTAAGTTTAGTTTTTTGTAAGCCCTGGCTTTTTATTAAAACCCTCACAGGCTAGTCCAGTTAAGTAGTCGACAACATCATAGATTAATCAGAAATCAGAATCAGAAATCAGAAAATAAATAAAGGACTAAGGAGGAATAAGTTTTTTATCTTTACCCGTCGTTATAAATAGAAAATTGGTTATTATGAAAAAGTATTGTCCCTTATACTTATTTATTTTTATTAATTACTAAAGCCCCAAGCAAACGCCGGCGTTCGCACACCTATTTTCTTTCTATTGTGTCTCTTATTATTTATTCAAAACATTAAGTATCAGAATAGTGATTCTTTGAAACCGAGACGTCTCATTCATCTGGCCTAGTTTTTTCTTTACAATTTGATATTTTTATTTGCCAAAGGCACTCATTTGCGCCCCATGGCTTATGATATAAAATTGATAAATATGAAAACTAGACCAGATCAAGGAGCTGTCAGCAAACCGTAGAAGCCCAGCCTGCTAGCTGCAGGCAGGGTCGAAGCCTGCTGGGGTCATAGGTCAGCTTCCGAAAGGAATACCCGGCCCCGGCACGATAGGCAACGAAGGAACGGGGTAGGTTTTTAGTCAGTAAGAGTCTGACACTACTTCCCACGCCGCCCAAGGGCGGGATTTGTCATTGGATGATTTTACCTAAAATAGAAAAAAAAAAACTAGACCAGGTGAATTAGACATCCTCTGGGTTTCAAAGACTCACCCAGAAAAGGTTTGACTTTGTTTTCAGAATCATGTGCACAAAAGCACTTAATATAAAACTATGAAAATGAGAATAACTCAGTCGTGTTATCACATCCATGCAGGCGTATTACTGTCGAACTTATTATGTCAAGTATTACCAGTTTAAATCCAAGTCGGGCCTGAAATTTTCTGCATTCTTATTTCTGTCTGTAATGGTCTCTTTTTAGTCATTCGTAGAAGTATTCTGGTGCAAAGTATAAAAGAGCATTGATCATCATTTTGTCATCAAATTTTCCTTTTAGGTATGCTTGTTCTGAGTCTAACTAATTTTATTAAAGGGGATGCCCAAAGTAATACAAATTTTTAAATTATCATGAGCACTTCCCTCCCCTCTCCCCCTATCGCCTTCTATAGTAATTACTCTGACAAATTTTAAAGTAGGTAGAAGTAACGATTGACAGCTAACCATTATACACCGTTAAAATTTGGTCGTTTTAATCCCGTGGAGGGTCGATTAATGAAACATGAAACTCTATTGATTTGTAAAGATAAAATTGAAAAATAAAGTACTTTTTTTTAAAACTCGAATTAATTTACGCTTGTACGAAATTAATTTCTTTAAGTAAACGTCAGCTGATGGTCAATGAAGTCTAGGTAGTTAGTACGCAACGACTGACAACTCCCGACAAGGTTATTGACTAGTTTACTTAAAGAAATTAATTTCGTACAAGCGTAAATTAATTCGAATTTTAGAAAAAAGTACTTTATTTTTTAATTTTATCTATATAAATTGATAGTGTTTCATGTACCGAGTCGACCCTCCATGGGATTAAAACGACCAAAATTTAACGAGGTATTGATAGCCAGAAAATATAGTTTTTGTAGTAACTATAAATGTGCTTTAACGATTTTCGTGCAACTTTTTCTTTTCTTTTATATAAAAAAACATCCAAATTGGTCCAATTATTGTTGAGTTTTACGCTCAGCAACACATTTGATCATTCATTTTTATGTTTATATTATTATGTATTATATGTTACCGGCAATCTGTATAATTCAGGTATTCTATGCAATACCGAATGCCCAGTAATGTGTGTAAAATACGAGAGCAGGGAAGGAGCTGATGTAATTTTAGGGCACCCCGACACGGACAGCCAAAAAGCTAAAAATAAAAGCCTTATTTTAAACCGTATTTTATACATTGCCTAGGTATTGTATAGAATACCAGATTATATAGATTGCCGGTAACATAATTATACTCAAATCGAACGCATTTCTGTAAATTTTTTGACTGGCCTGGTTGTCTCTGACTACTATGCCGGAGGTCGTGGGTTCGTCTCCTACCCAGGACAAATGTTTGTGTGAGGAGTACCATCTGTTCTGTGTCTGAGTGTAATTTATCTATAATTTATGTATGTATTTAGAAATATATAAGTATGTTTATCAGTTGTCTAGTACCCATAACACAAGCTCTGCTTAGCTTGGGACTAGACGGCGTTGTGTGTGATAGTTGTGGAATATTATGTGGAATATTAAAAAATTTATTTCCTTTTACATGTTTTTACATTCCACATACTTCGACTTCAAATTCTAACAGTAGCACTTTTATTGAGACACAAATACGACCTTTAGTAAGACGTGAGGAATAACAATAAAATTTTGTGCACAGTTCAAACGAGATTCCATAAAATTTTGTGAGTGTTAGAGTGTTGCATCTCGTGCATATACACCGTGAAATTTTAGTGGTTGTTCTCCCGCAGCAAAACGACTTGCCATAAGGAGTACTTTTGAAACATACCGTTTGACAGAGATGTCAGACTTTTACTGACTAAAACCCACTCCTGTTCATGTTTTGCCTTCGTTCCAGAGCCCCGGGGCTCTCTTTCGCACAACCTATGGTCCTTGTAGGCTGCGACCTTGGTGGGCCCTTACGGTTTGCTGACATCTCCTTGAGGCGCGCCTAAAAGACTACACGCCGTCGAAGACTTGGTCTGGACAGTTACCCGCGTCTAAGGTAATTGTCCAAAGTTTTTTAAGGTGGGAAAATCATCCAATGATTTCATTCCCTCTTGTCAGACTTTTACTGATCAAAACCTACATCTATGTGCCCCCTTTACGGTGCGCCGGTGTGGACGCCATCGCTACGGAAGCGAGTGGCGGCCCGGCTAACCGCCTGCCAGAGGGTCATGGCCATCCGGATGATCCGCGGATACCGTACGGTGTCCTGTGAAGCGGCAAGCCTCCTTGCTGGCCTACCACCGTGGGATTTGGAGGCAACAGTCCTTGCACACATGCATGATTTACGCGTGGAGATGCAACGTCGGGGCGAAACTCCGCTGCCGCGACAAGTCGCGGCATGGCGGACAGAGCTCCGGCGGGATCTCATGGTGAAATGGCGAGAGCGACTGTCGCAACCTCGTGCTGGGCACGCCACGATCGAGGCGGTAAGGCCCCTCTTTGAGGCGTGGCTGGAAAGGCCCCACGGCGTCGTCACCTTCCGTTTGGCGCAGGTGCTGACCGAACACGGCAAGTTCGGTCCGTACCTGTACAAGATTCGTGCGGAGACGACGCCCGGGTGTCGCCACTGGTGCGGACCGCCCGATGGACACGGTGGAGCACACAGTCGAGGTGTGCCCCGCTTGGGAAGAGCATCGCCGTGTCCTCGTGGGGGCGATCGGCGGCGATCTCTCGCGCCGGGGCTTGGTTCAAGCCATGCTCCGGAGCGAGGAGGAGTGGCAGGCGGTCGCCTCCTTTTGCGAAGCAGTAATGCTAGTAAAGGAGGAGGCCGACCGCATTAGGCAAAGGTGCACACGCCGCCGCCGCCGCCGGGTTTCCGATCCCAATTTCCGGCCACCGTAGGCGCGGGCTCGCGGACGGTGGGCAATGGGTAGCTCGCTGTCCGTCCGTCCGGTAACAGACCGGTCCGAGCTCAGGTCGTCTACGGCGCGCACCGTTCCCGCGCGCCTCAAGGAGTTGTCAGCAAACTGTAGGGGTCCAGCAGGGCCGAAGCCTACTGGGGCCAAAGGTTATGTGAGACTGTCACCAAAGGCCCCAGGATAAAGGCAAGGAATGGAAAGGTAGGTTTTTAGTCAGTAAAAGTCTGACACTGTTTCCCGCCCCACCCAAGGGCGGGATTCGTCATTGGATGATTTTACCTACGTTAAAAAAAAAAAAAAAAAACATCTATGTGCCGTCTTTGCCTTGCATTCCAGGAGCCCGGTATTTCCTTTCAGAAGCGAGTCCATGGCCCTGTAGGCTTCGACCCTGCTGGGCCCCTACGGTTTTGCTGACATCTCCTTGAGGCTCGCGTGGAACACTACGCGCCGTCCACGAATCTGGTTCGGTCCGGACGGTGACCAACCTTTGCTCGCTGTCCGCATGAAGCTCATCTCTCTAGCTTTTTCCCAACTAGTTTGGGGTACACTTCCAGTCTAACAATGCGACTGGATACCGATGTACTCGGAGCCGCTGGCTGTCTGTCAGACCTCCACAACCCAGTTACTGGGCAACAAGATTCTCCTTGGACAGACAATGTCAGATTTTCCGGTGTCTGACTACCTGTAACGACTGTCAAAGATCTACGAATGACAACTAGGACCAGCGACTTCACGTGCTTTCCGAGGCACAAGGTGTCCTAGATATACTTATCACAAATCTAATTTGTAGACCTAGCGACCAGCCCTGGCTTCGCACGGGTGCAATGCTGATATTAAATATATTACAGAATGTCTTTATTTACAACGTTCAAAACTTTTACATCATTAGGCAATACAAGCATGTTTTCTTTAGTCACTCTTGAAAGAGCAGCTGTGGCCGAGTGGTAACGGCCCCGACTTACGCGTTGTAGGTCGCGGATTCAAGCCCAGCCAGGCACATTACTTTGTGTAATTTCTCAAAACGGTGAAGGAAAACATCTTGAGGAAACCGGCATGTCCTAGAACTAAAAATTCGAAGATATGTGACATCCACCAACCCACATTGGAAACACGTGGTGGATTACGGCTCATTTCCTCTCCAAGATAGGAGGCCTGAGTCCCAGCAGTGGGAACATTAAAAGGCTGATGATGATGATGAAGAATTTGAAAGAGCGATATGAAGTTGGCTATGTGAATAACACTCAGATCTGAAATCTAAGCCTACAACGCTGAAAGTTTAATTTTGGAAATCCCTGTTAAATAACGAAGACAAAACTGTTATAGAAACACCGACTTCCGAAATTAAAGTTATTTTGCAGTCGGTTGTATTTTTATTTTGTAAGAAGTTTTTTTACTACAATACTTTATCTCAGTCTTACACCCGTATTTATAAACGAGTAGAACTAATAACTTAAATAAAAGTAACTACTTAAGTAACAATTTGTATTCTAAGATTTATTTTTAATTTTGAATGAAATTTCCAAGCCTCAAATAATGACTTTAGCAACAAGTAATGCCTTCTTTATAAGTACGGGTGTTAAAGGATCACTTTGTTGTCTGGCTGTCCGTCTGTCAAGACAATATACTTTTTCTTAGGATCTTATGCAAGGCCATTTATACTCCGTATGTTATAAGGCACATATTTTGATGCTCACAAGGATATCGAAACCTATAGGATACCGATGGCTTAGAAGCATGAATTTTTTTAATAGCAAGTTCTCTCAGCAAATAAATGGAAAAGGATGAAAACAGAACAAGCTTACGTCCGTTATAAAGTACGAATAATTTGTCACGAAGACTCGAACTATTTACATAGGTAAGTTAGTACCGAACCCTTGATCTCAAAGTCCGATTTGCACTTGACCGGTTTTTTTTATTTATTTGTACGGCGGCCTTAACCAAAGACTGATTAAGTACTCGAGTAGGTTTCCAAATAAAGGGTAGATTGAAGCAAACAATTATTCTGTGAGTGAGCGAAATAATCAATGTACGACCCTCTGTGATTTAGACTGGAAAAAAAGAGTCGGTCTTTGTAGTCTTTGCGATCAATTAATCAGTCTAGCCAGTTTCCGAACTACATTTATTTTGGGGTCGAGTTCCAATGGAACCAGACCTTTGAATGCCTGTTTTTGATATACAATTTCTTCTTAACATAGTTAGTATGAAAATACACAAAGGAGACTTAACATTTTTAGTGGTAGGATAGGATAGACCCATGGCCCCAGTATCCTTGGACCGATATTTTACGATTGAACCTCTGATCCCCAGCTCAAGAGACAATATAAAGCTACTAGATAATGACAATAAGTTCAAAGTTACCAAGAAATAACACCTTCATTAATTCGAGCAAATAATTTACGGCTAAAAACATACGAAGCATGCACGACTCTAACTTTCCAGCAACTTGAACATAATATATCTGAGACGTCTGGTTCAGAAGCTGGTTGCCATAGCAACGTCTTGTTAGAATATCTTTGAGAAATTGACGCCATCCTTTGATACTGTTTGTTCTTTGTGCTTCTGATATTGTTAGAAATAACTTTGTTGTACCGTCTGTTTCAATGATTAAAGTTAACGAGACCAAAAGTTAAGAAACGCAACGATATTTATAGCGCTACAAAGAAAAAAAATTGTAAATCCGTCATCGCACAAATCGTCGTTGCGACTCAAAGGGCCGTGCCTCACTGAGATGCCAATGGTGACGTAGCCGACAACACGCCAATAAAAAATATAGATTGGCCGCGTGGCCAAAAGTTGCAAGGTGAGGGTTGCACCATAGAGCCGCATGCATTTCCTTGGTTGCGCGAACTGGCTGCGCCGCCATGGCGTCCCGGTGAGGCACGGGCTTTATACCTCTTATGTGTCACTTTTGGCAAAATCACTTTTTTACCATTGCCTATTTGACATTTATAAGCTCAATTGAATGCAAAAACCCATGTTTATAGGATGCGATTAAATAATCCTATATACATGAGATTTTTTGCATTCGATAGAGCTTCAAAATGACAAAAAGGCAAGGGTAAAAAAGTGATTTTGCCAAAAGTGATACAGTCTAGTCCAGTGATACGGTCTTAAAGTCGCAACGATGAAATAGGTTATTTCAAGTGATTTTCAATTATACAACAGCCTTACACACACTTATCGGGTAGTTGCCTTGATCAGACGATCAGACATAACATCCGTCTGATCTGAAGATCCTCCATTTATGAAGGTTTTTCAGGGTTAGGGTTTTTAGACGTACCTCAAAAGGAAGAAACGGAACTCTTATAGGATCACTTTGCTGTCCGTCTGTCTGTCAAGACCCTTTATCTCAGGAACGCGTGGAAGTATCGAGTTGAAATTAAAACCATATACTAACTTCTACTGTACCTTAAAGCTGTCAAAAAATCAAACTTCTTAGTTAACAGAAATAAAAGATACGGCCGTTTATGTCGTAAAAACTTTTATTTTGACACTCGCAAGGGAATCAAAATTTATAGGGTACTTCCCGTTGGCCTAGAATCTTGAAATTTGGAATAAAGCAAGGTAATATAGCACAAATATAGGAATAAATGTTAAAGCCAATTCAAACTTTTGGCATGATTTACATTTTTCTTTTCGCAAAAATGAAACCTAGGTTATATGTTAGAGGAGAATATGAGAAATCAATAGCAAAAAGAACCAGGTCCATAAACCGTAACCGAACGAAGATAGTACGTTTAAAAGCGTTGCTAGGGCAGAAACTTCAAAATATTACGTATCAAACGGAATATTTTGAAGTTTCTATTGATAAGATAAAAAAAGATAAAAATAATAATACTGGACTTACCAACTTAATCTAAGTTGGTTAGTCTTGTATTATTTTTTTACACTTGCAGTTTTTCATGACTAAAACTATTAAAAAAAAAAAAGTTTTATACGACATATATGTGGTCGACTGCGGCAGTGAATTAATGAATGTGTTCCCAAAATGCTTTGTACTTATGGGTGGAATATCCACCTATGTACCGATTTACGGGACTTTGCACTCTGTTCCGCATACCTCTAAGAGAAAGAATAGAGATTTGATAGAAAATGCCTATGGCATTAAGTCCGCCTTTGTACAATTTTTTTACTTGTGCAAGAAGTTTAATAAATAAATAAACATTTTATTATTCTTAATGATATGTGAATAGTTATAATATTTTCGTACTACAAGGCAAAGGGCCCCAAGGCTGAAAACAACAACCGCAAGGGTTGATCGATCACATTAAGCTAGGTTTGGAGTCGAAAATTTAGGCCATCCGTCGCCCTATCAATCAAGACCCGAGATGGCAACGGATAGTGTCCCACGTACGCCTCTCTTAGTCGTGTAGCGGAGTTAATACCTCACAACCCATTATAGGAAAAGATCCGGGGACTGTGCATCAGTACTAGTCTAGGGTAATGGAAGGCACATCGCACTGGCAGCCCCTCACGCAAGTGTGCGACTGATTAGCATGATATTTTAGTCAGTACGAGTCTGACAGAATAGGACGGAGAGCATGCTACGTCATAGATATGTTCCCCAGGTGCCTACCTGCATTAAACATTTATTCCAAATATTTAAACCATTACAGGCACTTTTGAAAGGTCAAGATGTCGATCTATCAGAAAAAAAATTACTAATTACACATTCCAAAGCGTAGATTTCTATGGAGAAGAATGTGCGAAGAACTGTTGTGTTATGTATCACAAATATCTCGGTTACCTGCTTCTTGTCACTGCTAATGTGTGAGAAAAATGTAACTAAGATAAAAGGAGAGAAAAAAAAAACAAATTCTAAATAAAAATATTAAAATAAACTATAGATATAAACATAACTTGGCGAAATGGGGTTTATAGAACCGTCGAATATTGCGATGCTCCTGTTCAAAACATGAACCACACGTTGGAGTATAATATATATACCAAGTGGCTTTCACCTGCACTATGGACGATTTAATAAGTGCACCCGATGCTGCAGTTAACGTAACCATCTACTGGGACCAAACAATTTAATGACATTACCATCATTTCGAAAAGAAGAAGCAAAAGATCATGGTCATCTATAAGGAGTGGTTACAGAGATGCAACGGCATCTTCCGCACTTTTCGGCTGATGCAAGTCCTCACCGCTTGCTTCGAAAGATTCCTGTTTCGGATTCGAGGGGAAGAAATGCCTGGGTGATACACCGTTAAATTTTAGTCGTTTTGATTCCGCGGAGGGTCGATTGGTAAATGAAACACTATCGATTTGTGAAGAGAAAATTGAAAAATAAAATACTTTTTTTAAATTCTAACTGATTAACGCATGTACGAAATTAATTTCTAGTACATGCGTATATTAACTCGGGTTCTCGAGCCTCCACGGGATTAAAACGACCAAAATTTAACGGTTTATATGTGGATCACTCGGAGGACACCGTGAAGCACATGGTGGAGGTCTGCCTATTTTATGCGGAGCACCGCTGTATCATCGTGGAGGCGATTGGTGATCTCCCGCGCTAGGCGCTGATCTAGACCATGTTCCAAAAATGGAAAAAATGGGAAGTCTCCTTCTGCGAAGTAATAATGCAAGCAAAGGAGGTGATGGAAAGCGTAAGGGAGATATTAAGACCCAATCCTCGTTAGACGTTCCGGGTATCGGAAGTCGCAAGGTGCAACCTGCAATTGCCAGCCACCTTTGGCATGAGTTTGTGGACGGCCCGTAAAGACTAAACCTGGATCGACTGCTAGTTGTGTTCTACGATTATTACTTATACCTGCCAGAGTTGCAGGGCTGTTTAAAAGAGTCAGTATCCTGAATAAAAAAAGGTTTGCTTTGGTTTAGGATCGGATAGAACAAAGTAGATTCATCCATTACATCTCGAGACCCATCTGTGCCGTGGAAAGCACGTAAAGCCGTTGTTTACGACTGTCATTTGTAAATCTCTGTCAGTGTTTACCGGCAAGCAGAACCGCGATTTTCTTGATGAGGGATATCGTATAAAGGTAAACGCATACATAATCGAGCTGAACGCGTCGAACGAATCGAAAGAAAAGAATTATAGAATTCTTTATTCTGACGATTCGACGCGGTTAGGTGAGCGGGGTTTCATACGATTTCATGTAAAGAAATATAAGGGCTCACGGATGAATATTCGTATGGAATAACAAAGCAGCGCGGTGGCAGCGCTGCAACCGCGCTGCCGTCACGAGGCACGTTGCGGTTAATTTCGGCGCAAGGCGCCCTAAAATTGGTTTCTTTTGATTCGTTCAGCACGTTCGACTCGGATAAATGTGCGTTCTCCTTGAATGAGAAACTGTATTCAATGACATATATATTTCCACTATATTTATTTATTTTATAATATATGTATACACATAGGTATACACAGAAGATAGGTTTACAGAGAAAAGAAATTTCTTCCAGCAGATCTGTGAAAGGAGAAATTAGAAAAAATGTAAAAGAATGTGTATAGAAATAAGCAAAGAAGAGTTTGTGAATCTTAAAGTAAAACAAAAATATCACACAAAATATTATATAAATATTAATAAATACTTCAAAAAATATACGTATACAAGGCTTCTGAGAAAAATATACCAGATTGATCATCGGAAATGATAAATAACATTAGAAAATAGATCTAAGCATATACCACAGCTGGATACTCTCTTTCAACTGCCTTTAGATCTTTTCACAACAGGAGAGATAAGTAAGTACACGTGATCGTAATAAAAGGGTCAGCTATTTTGATATAACGTGGGCTGTGGGGCCATTATACTTTATCAGTCAAGATCAAAGCTTAATTTTCAGTTCCTCGTAGGAAAGATACGGACATTCTATTTATAAAATAATTACGAGTACTTAGATAGGCAATTCTTAACCTTACCTTTCACAGTATCAGTGATCTCTTCAATCTTATTTAACACAACCAGGTCCACAACTATTTGATAAAAAACTAACGATATGTACAAGTAACTAGAAGGAAGACTATTTTAACAACTGTCTAAAACATCAACAATCTTATTTCTAAATTATTAGCTGAACACATTCACGATTCTACACTCATAATTGTAACACTATATAACTGGGTTTTCAACCCCAAAAATACAATAGAAATAGTCAAAATGTCCGTAAAAATCGTTTTTAATTTATAATTTTCACATTTTCATTCATTATTATTAATAAAAACGTTAATTTGACTATAGTTTCGCTCCAGATTTTTTGATTTGACGTTTTTAGTGGGGTTGCCAACTACTGAAACTAAATCTACAATAAATGGTTCATAAATTTTGACAATTTAATTACAACTTTATACAAGATTAAAAGTTCACCTAAAGAAGTGAACGAAGGTTTTAAATGTTTTATAATTATCTATAAGAAATATAGAAGGTAAAATTTTAACACTGAATAATTTACTGACACTGTCGCACTGACATAAATCACTATCCAATAATTACATAGATACGAGTAACATATAGCTACGACTACATACAACAAACGAACTGTTGTCAAGCCTCTCTCTCTCCCATAAATCGCGGTAAAACCTCACCTTCAAACTGGCAACACAGTTTCACGCATGCGCGCCTTTTCCCCGGGTTCGCGCCAGATGTTCTCAGAGTTTTGGTAGTTTTATTGATCTGCGTGGCTCCGTAATGTGAGCATCATTACCTATGAGGCTATGATAGATTGACCTCAGTATCGTAATAGATCTCTCGATATCTATCCCCTCCTAGTACAGACTGTCTTTGACCTCGATTTAGATTAGACTGGCTGGAAAGTTTGTCTAGAAGCGTTGGCGGCAAAATTTAAATTTAGAATTAGGTTACTTCATTTCCTAGTGTTTTTATTTGACGTCTGTTTTTTGCAGTTTTTTGACGATGGCCAATTGTAAAAGTTTGCTTGATTTTGTTATCTGGGTGAAAATATTTTTAGTTCTACTGAGAATTTCTTAGAGATCCTTCAGAAAAATATCAGAAAGAAAAACATTAATAGGTTTTTAAATTGTTGTCTTTTCTATAAGGTTTTTGAACAATATAATAACCTTTAATTGACATTATCTTGGAATTGTCGAAACTCTGTGTGTGAAATTATGATGAATAATGAGAAAAAAATGATCAGTTTTTTTTTTATTACCTTCCAACAATTAAAAATGTATTATGTAAATGGGCATGCACTGCTCGTATCAGCTTCTATAACCACTAACAGAATCTGGTTTTCCTCAAAAATTATCGAGTCGATAGGTACGTACTTCCGTTTGCTGCATTAATTAAAAACGCAGTAAGGACAAATTTTTGGAAAATGAGTGACTCATAGATCTTAAAAAAAACTACTAATAACCTACTTACTGCACTTTTAATTAGCGCGGCAATCCTATTTCATATACGTAGGTATATCCTTAAAAAAAATATTTTTTCCTTAAAGTATTTGTGAAAAAAAAATAGAATGATAATAATCATATCGTCGATGACTTGGGCTCGGTCCGGGGACGGTTACCTAACGGTCGGTGTCGGAACGGTGGCTGGTAACCGGGATCAGGATCCCGGTGGCTGGGGAGTGAGGGCTGTTCCGTGCCTTCATAGCATCACTACTTCGCAGAAGGAAGTGACCATGGCCCGGACCAAGGCTTGGCGCAAGAGATCACTGCCGCTAATCGCCCCACGAGGACACGACAGTGCTCTGCCTAAGCGGATAACTCCTCCACTCCAGAACGGAAGACATCGTTGAGAATTTCCATCCAAAAAAAGGTTAAGCCACAAAAAAAGTAGTTTGAAGTCTCAAGACAATATTTCGTCGGAATGTTTTTCTTCCTACCCTTTAGATACTTACCCCCCCCCCCCCCATTCTAAGATTGATGATAGGTACTAACAACTCCTAAAATAGTAAGTAACGGACCCTGTTGAACTATTTCGTACATTGGAAGTTTGTTAGAGTTAAGAGAATATTTATAGTTCATCCATTTAGCGACATTAAGGTTAAGGTTATAACAGTCTATTTTCCCAATAGATTGAAAAAGTTCAAAATGAGTAGAATCTGGCCTTTATGAAGCAATCACAGCAAGAGATTTTTCCTTATCAATTATAGAATGCTAATTGCCCTTAGAAGCATTTTTTTAATTATTTAATCATAATCACAAGACTGATGTTATAATTATCTGCTTTGTAGATTATTAACAAAAGAAAAAAAAAATACAATGAGGAAGTGGTTTTCTGTTCATCTTTGAATGATTCCTTGATATTAAAAACACTTAGTAACAGAGGTATAATGGTATTGATTGATTGAGGCCGGTCGCAATGACAAACTTTCTGCACTTGTATCAAAATATACTATTCCCAATCTAGAATTTCGTCAAGAAAGTTTGAGGTCATTTATTGAAAATAATGCAATCATAATGTTTCTATTGTCTGTATCGATTCATATATTAAAACTCAATGTCATCGAACTAATTTAATAAAAAGGTCACCTTTTCAATAAATTCTCATTGATTTCGCGTTGGGCGGTCCGTCGTACATTACCATATGTTTGTGTTTGCGCGAGCGATGATGCGGCCCGCTGCTGCAATGTACGACGAACGCCCAACGCGTTACGCAACGCACCGTGTCTCTGTAAAAAAGGCCTAAGAGTGTTTTTTTGTATCATCGTTCATTCATACCCAAACATATCAATGTTGAATGAACGATGATACTAATTTTTGTGAGAAGGATGTATGACTGAGTTAAATAAAAGAGATTTAATTATGTTTCAACATTGTAATTGGCCTCGGCCGTTCTATTTAATAATCTTTTTACATATAAAAATGAATAGCTGT
The DNA here is from genome assembly GCA_958295575.1 of Leucania comma. Taxonomy (NCBI): domain Eukaryota; kingdom Metazoa; phylum Arthropoda; class Insecta; order Lepidoptera; family Noctuidae; genus Leucania; species Leucania comma. The sequence goes on along the minus strand of OY282482.1, from coordinate 8,111,315 downwards.
TGAATACTATGTGGATTGCTTTTTCTTTTCTTTTCAGTAATTTTAATGGTTGTATGTCTGGTATTTTGAGTATTTTCTGCGGCCTGTCCAAAGGTCCTGTCTTTGGTATTGTTCGTCAAATTGTTGAGCTCCTTAGTAGTCCTGAGTTGAGCTATACGAATACTGACAAATGACTGGACAGGTCCACTCAAATCTGGTTCTTTCTTCAAAAGACCATCTCAGACAAATCTGCATAAACTTTAAAAGAGACTGTGACCCCTGAGTTTGTTTCGGTGTTTCTTCTCAGTATAGTCAGCTAGGAAATACCGCTCTCATCTAGTTTAAACTGACGAAAAAAAAGATTGACGTGTTAAAGTGTTTTTTAAAACCTACTTGCAAAATAAATATCATTTAATAATCTCGCTAAGACTCAAGAACAGTTGGACCGATTTGCCTAATTTTGGTTTTGAAATATTTATGATGCTCCAGGAATGGGTGGCCCCCTTTTCTATTGACCCCGACTTACGAATTTGTACATCGTAGCTTCCAAAAATGGTGAAAGTAAATACCTTCAGAGGACTCACACATCTTACTCTATTCGTTTTCAAAGAAGAGGACCTCTCACTTAGGTAGCACACATTGGTACAGTTATTTTTCCTGAAAAAGCTCCTAATTTCCCTTACTTTATATATCACTCAAAGCAAAGCGCCTGCACGCCTGAACGACGTAAGGCGTGATGGTCATCACTAAGCCACAACAGTCTTTGTGTAATTTGTTTCATCACCACTGCTCTCGAAACTGTGTAGAAAAACAGCTCGTGAGGAAGCCGGGATTTCGTAGAACCAAAAATTTGAAGACATGTGACATTCATCCTGCATTGGGCCAGCGTGGTTGATTACCGACTACTCTCACTCTCTACTCTAGAGAGTACTCGCAACATTATCCTCTGGTCAAACAACAATAATGAATTGGGTGTTATAATTATGCATGTCATGAAAATAACACAAAACTGATTACGTATAATCATTATTTTTAGTATACGCGAAACCTGAATATAGTTTGTTCAGAATCATTAACTGAATCAATTCCAATAACTTTTAAACCATGTTATATTTTTACCCAAAAGTATTTAAAAAAGGTCACAGGTTGGACAGGCAGGTCATAGCGGGCATGAGACACGAGCGCACAGCTAGGTGCGGGAGCAAAACAACCCCTTAGTGGCCCGGATGGGGCGGTGACCATGTGTTTGTGTGGTCAACCAGACAACGTAACGAGCTTATAACTTGGTGTTTTTTATGATACAGTTATGAAATTTTATACGTAGATTCTTTGCATAAAAATACTAGACCTGTGTTTTGAGTTTCGCGTATACTAAAAATCTATAATATAAAAATGAATCGCAAAATGTGTTGGTAAGCGCATAACTCAACAACGCCTGGACCAATTTGGCCGAATCTTTTTTTAAAATGTTCGTTGAAGTTCAAGGATGGTTTTTACGGCGAGAAAAATAGAGTAGGGTAGAGTAGGGTAGAGTAGGGTAGAGTAGGGTAGAGTAGGGTAGAGTAGGGTAGAGTAGGGTAGAGTAGGGTAGAGTAGGGTAGAGTAGGGTAGAGTAGGGTAGAGTAGGGTAGAGTAGGGTAGAGTAGGGTAGAGTAGGGTAGAGTAGGGTAGAGTAGGGTAGAGTAGGGTAGAGTAGGGTAGAGTAGGGTAGAGTAGGGTAGAGTAGGGTAGAGTAGGGTAGAGTAGGGTAGAGTAGGGTAGAGTAGGGTAGAGTAGGGTAGAGTAGGGTAGAGTAGGGTAGAGTAGGGTAGAGTAGGGTAGAGTAGGGTAGAGTAGGGTAGAGTAGGGTAGAGTAGGGTAGAGTAGGGTAGAGTAGGGTAGAGTAGGGTAGAGTAGGGTAGAGTAGGGTAGAGTAGGGTAGAGTAGGGTAGAGTAGGGTAGAGTAGGGTAGAGTAGGGTAGAGTAGGGTAGAGTAGGGTAGAGTAGGGTAGAGTAGGGTAGAGTAGGGTAGAGTAGGGTAGAGTAGGGTAGAGTAGGGTAGAGTAGCGTAGAGTAGGGTAGGGTAGAGTAGGGTAGATTTGGGTAGAGTAGGGTAGAGCGGGAGCGAAGCCGCGGGCAAAAGCTAGTAAGGTTATAAATTTAGATAAATAATAATATCATTATAGACCGACAGGAAGTAAATTATATTATGATATTAAAATTGGTTCTAAAATATATCCGCATTTAATACTTATTTTAACTTATCAAAATTTCTAATAATTAGATTAAAATTCTTAACAGTTCACAGTTAGTCGCTTTAGTACGTAAGGTCATTGAGTTTTAATACGATGCACTTAATTTGAGTCTAATTTTCGCTTTAAAATAAAGAAGTAGAATGAATATGGAAATGTATATTTTATACAAAGTTTTTGACAAACATCGTATAAATCAGAAAAAAAAAAATTTTGACAAGAACGTGATACGTCAATGACACCAGCTGATACGAAACTACAAATATGCACAGCAGAAGTTCAGCTTCAAACAAACTGCAAAATTTTAAATTCAAGCTCACAAATATTCAGCTTATAACGATCTCTCAGCTGGGACAAGGATCTATGAGAAGAGGTGTACCACAATCCAACACGCGAACCCAAAGCAATTTTTTATTCTAAAACGATTTTAATATCGAAATTTTCATCTAACTTTACATCCTTAAATTTTGATCGAAAATACTAGAGTTAAATTTTGAAGTGTGAGTGATTGTAAAAATAAATTAGTGTTTTTCTGAACTTAATGAAATATTTTGTAAGAGGCAATCTCTAATCTCTCCAATCACATATATCTAAATTGGCGTTGGACTGAAATCTATAAGAAGAAGCGTAGCCGTTTTCGGCAAACCTGATGATGCACCGTGCTGGCAGAAATGACAGCCATCAGATTGACATGGAGCAAGATGAAGCATGCAGCTGCTGCCTCAGCTGGATATAGGACTAGCATCGCCACATGAACCGGTACTATACGAGTATAACCTTATTTTTAGTATATGCGAAACCTTATATAGTATGTTCGGTATCAGTAACTAAATCAATTCCACTTTACACCAAGCTATATTTTCCCCAAAAATATTTAAAAAAGTCACAAGTTGGACACCACTGACACTAAATACGTAACAGGTCATGACAGGTCATAACGGGCATTAAACGAAAGCGCACAGCACGCTGGATGCGGGAGCAAAACAACTCCTCAGTCACCCGGGTGGCCCGGTAACCATGTGTTTATTTTGCTAAACAGATACCATAACGGGAACATTGTGATTTTTCATAATACAGTTTTGAAATTTTGTACATAGATTCTTTACATAAAAATACTAGACGAGTGTTTCAGGTTTTGCATATTATACTAAAAATAAGAATGTATATGCTTCTTGTATCCTAAGAAATCCTTCAATCTTGGTGGTAGGCCAAGGTGTGTGCTTTCCGAAATAATACAATTTTGTCATGTTTTAAATCACAAAGTAAAAGATGTCATGAAAATAATTTTATAATCATTTTTTAATAGTTACACCGTTTGTTTTTTGTTGGCATACGTTTGACGTAATGACATTTATTTGCTTCCCATATTTGTCTGAAGTTAGCCTACTGATCTTATTTGGTGCGCGTACACATAAACATTCGAACGCAAGGGTCAAGGCAACCGTAAGGAACACTGCGTTCGACTCAGTGTAGTGCCAACGGCCGCAGTCGATAGCAGCCTATATACGGTACGAATTTTTTTATTTTTTTTTATTACGTTTCGGCAACCTTGATTGTTTTTGTTTCTGTTGGTGACAGGTGTTTTTTTTTTTTTGATTTATTGATTGTTGTTGTGGTTCTGTTTTTTTTTATCTTTGATTGATTAAGCAAGGTTTTTTTTTTATTTAAATGTGAACAGGAACTTTTTATACTTATACTGTGTCATGGGTTTCCCTCATAGCTTTTTGGCTCAGTGTGTTTAATCGTCCGCCAATCTCTTATAAATTCTTAGTAGTCAGTTGCAGTATTAATTTATTTATTTCTGGTTTGATCAATATTCTTTAAACTATGAATATTAAATTTACAATTACTTATCTACCTTTACTGGTTTATTAAACAAATAGAGTCACTGCCAAAACTTGAATGCTTTCCAAACTTGTATAAACCGTAGTAACATGTAATTGTAAATGTTTCTTAAGATAGTTTAGTGGTCTATCAAAGTAAAATGGGTATATTTATACAAATCTATAAAGAACTATACAAAAAATAAACAAATATAATAATAATATTCCACAACTATCACATACAGCCGTCTAGTCCCAAGCTAAGCAGAGCTTGTGTTATGAGTACTAGACAACTGATAAACATACTTATATATTTCTAAATACATACATATTATAGATAAATAACATCCAGACACAGAATAAATGATCGTGCTCATCACACAAACATTTTGTCCTGGGTGGGAATCGAACCCACGACCTCCGGCATAGCAGTCCGGGCCACTAACTACTACACCAACAGACCAGTCAAAATATTTTGTTACTAAAACTACATGCAGTTTTAGTAACAAAATATTTGTTTTTTTTTGTTTGTTGTTTCGCTTCCGTGACCAATCTCACAAGAACTGTGCAATTTCTCCGGTATAAAAAGGAGACAATAGAATAAACTATAGTGTAGAGAACTTTAAATCGATATATTTTTTGGGTATTATTTAACTGTTCCTCAATTTATTTCTATTTTAAAAGCTTTTATTAAGTAACACCTATTCAATGTTTGTCTGTGATCAAATCTTGCAAATTAAATTTGATCCACTGGGAAGTTACCGGTGTATGTGTAAATCAAATGACAATGCAAAATAATTATGTATGATGTGAAGCTGATCTGATGATGAGATCGGAAGGTGCCCATAGGAACTCGGTAGTTAAATGACACAACCCCATCGAGTTTGGATTCGTTTGATCTATCTTGACGAGTACTTTAATGTTTGACCGTAACCAGGGTCTGATGATGGAGCTGGAAGACGGCCATAGGAACTCAGTCTCTTCTTCCTGCCCTTGTCCCATATTACTTGGGGTCGGCGCAACACGTTTTTTTCTCCATAGGAACTCAGTAATAAGCGTAATAAGATAACTATCGTGCTTGAGCTTTTCAGAACATAATAGCTTGCTATGAAAAATTACTTTCATTGAAAACTTGTTTCACTACAAAACCTTTGTTACATCAAAAACACTAATTGAGCACTTATAATTTTACTAACTTAGGCTTTATGCCTCCCGGAAGCTTAAAAGAAATAATCGTGAAGGGGATGTCGGAGTTTAGCGCTCCGCCATCGCTTTGTAACCTAACCTATCCGAGTAGCAGTGTTCAAGCCATGCTCCGGAGCGAGGAGGAGTGGTAGGCGGTCGCCTCCTTTTGCGAAGCAGTAATGCTAGCAAAGGAGGAGGCCGACCGCATTAGGCAAAGGCGCACACGCCGCCGCCGCCGCCGGGTTTCTGATCCCGATTTCCGGCCACCGTAGGCGCGGGCTCGCGGACGGTGGGCAATGGGTAGCTCGCTGTCCGTCCGTCCGGTAACAGACCGGTCCGAGCTCAGGTCGTCTACGGCGCGCACTGTTCCCGCGCGCCTCAAGGAGTTGTCAGCAAACTGTAGGGGTCCAGCAGGGCCGAAGCCTACTGGGGCCAAAGGTTATGCGAGAGTGTCACCACGGGCCCCGGGACAAAGGCAAGGAACGGAAAGGTAGGTTTTTAGTCAGTAAAAGTCTGACACTATTTCCCGCCCCACCCAAGGGCGGGATTTGTCATTGGATGATTTTACCTACCAAAAAAAAAAAAACCCCAATTCCTTTAATAATTAATTGAAGAATTATTAATTCATTTATTGATGTACAAATAGTATTATTTAGGTGAAGAATAAGATCTTTATGCACTTTTAAAAACATCCCTTTTCAATCGGACCAATAGTTTTAGAAATTGCCTTTTACAAACAATTGCATTGAGTTCAGAAAATCACTGATTTATTTTTAAAATCACTTAGTATAATTAACCCCTTATCTGCCTAAAGGGTAGTTCAACCAAGTCGCCATACTTCCACATTAATCCACTATAAATTAAGCAAGTTATATGATGTGGAAGGGTTGACTAATAGAGTAGGGAACAATTACCAACTAGTACCGCTAGTAAAAGCTCTGGACTAGCAATAAATCTTCGTTAGACTGGACTTGGAGTTAGTCTGATAGCTATCTATATTATAGTTAATAAGGTTCTGGATAAACGAGGTTATTAGAAGACGCAATTTGAATAAAAAGTATCTAATATCACAAAGGAGATGAGAACAGAACGATTTAGGCAAAAAACTCACGAAGTGCCGCCGCGGTCGCGGGCCCGCAACTTCCATAGAAAGCATATATAATGTAAAAAATTAAAGCACATTTCACGACGCATTTTACGCCCGCTGTGTGTGCGGTTTTTCGCGGCTCCAGGATCACCAGCGGGCCGTCTTGTAACCGCATGTCTTGCGATAATCACCCGCCAGGTTTACGGGTGAAAATCGTATCGTTAGGTTTAAGGGTGAACATTGAATCTTATCCGCACAAAACTGCAGTCTCGTGAGCTTAGAAATAAAGCAGCGATTCCTAGTTCATAATTATCATCAAGATACATTTTTTGGGTGTTGAAGATATCAGGTGATTTAGTTTAATGTATTTCTTTAACGTCTATAATGCAAAACCAATAAAGCTTTGATGGAATAAAATATCGTAAAACTGTATTATCGACACACCGTGTTCGATATAATAAAAATCAAATCATCAAGCTTCGCAGACAAATAGGGAATCCGTCAATCTTGCTGCCATTTCTTTGAGGTGCTCGTGCAAACATGTTTTTGACTCGGGTTTGGTCTTTTCTAAACGTCAAGCTACCCATTGTTCGACGATATAAAACCTCGCCTATTGAATGCAATTTAAGAATCGCCTTGAGACTCCGGCGTTTCTAGTAGTTCAGCCCCCCTAGGCAAGTTACCATAGTTTCGTTACGCGTGAACGCTTGGAATTGGCCACGTCCCAATTCCTTTATTCTAACACGTGACTGAGCATTGAGATGACGTCAGAACAAAGGAATTGGGGGCGTGGCTGACTCCAAGCGTTCTCGGTAAGCGAAATGATTGTAAGTTGGCTAGGGGGACTGTAGTGCCCCCGGTATAGCACATGTACGAGTACGTATCGGCGACGTAGTAACCAAATATCTAACACAAGTTGTACCAATCTGCCACAAGCCTGCTAGTCCGCTTCTCTACACGAAATTAAAAAAAAAAACTTGACAACGAAACACGCAGAATACAGAAAAACATTACTAGGTAGTTATGTTGAAGTGTCTAAATTAAATCAAACAGAATTAATTCGTTTAGTTACAAGCGAAAGCAAGAGTTGAAAATGAAAGTGTAACAAATGCGTGTTACCTAAGTCAGAAAATTCACTAGCTGTAATAAAATGAGCAATAGGTAATAAAACAGTTAAACCAGTTTTAGCATTTTCCTCAAATTGGCCAGTTTGAGTTTACCTTAGTGACACTCTACTACATCTAAATATAGCACTTTCAATCATGCTTCATTCTAATTTCATAAATGTCTAATTTCTTTCCACCTTATTCTAAATCGCGATCTAAAATAGTTCCGGGACTACTTCTAGGTTTAATTGGCATTAAAGCATGAAGCTCCTTGGTTACTCTATAAGAAAAAAAATGTTTCTAAAGTATTTTCATATTAAAATATTAGTAGATATGAGAAGACAATGTAGAGCAGCTTTGTACTCAAAGCACAATAAAAATTGTAACTCTTGAATCCGCGGCAGTCTATGGTGTTCTCACATTCACATTTAAAAATAAGCTATACAAAAATAAAGATAAACCTATCAATAAATTATTATACAGTAAAAAAAGGTGGTTGTAAATTATGTTAATAATTGCTGAACTGGATTGAAACATGTTTAAGTACATTGATACAGTGCCGGAATCCAGCCATGCTGGCGCTAGCTACTGAATCAATGTAAATTAGCCTTAAAAAAAAAAAACAATGTCACAGGAAGGGAGGAAAAAAATTTATCAGTATTAATAATGATGTTAAAACAATGATGGAGCAGTTATTCTCAATGTTTTCCTTCTCCGTTTTGGACTAACCAGCGTTAACTATTACCTGTTCAGTACCATAACAGATGCTCACTGATCGGTATTATTTAACGATTACTAATTAACACTAACCAAATTAGAAGTGTTCTGTTGTACTAATTGGTGCCAAATTTGGCACTTGCGGTACAATGGAAACTTTGTTTTGATTATGTGGGACTTCGAAAAGTGTGACTTCTGTCATGGTAACTTTATTTAACTGTAAACGAGGGTTCTAGGCCAGCAAGTAGATCAAAGAGTTCCTTTGGCTCAATGAGGATATTTCCTCAAGGGTATCAAATTTAAACTTAAAAGCATTTAATTCACATAGGTCTACATGGGCACTTTATAAAACGTCAGAAGCTAGCGCATGGTTCCAATTGGTCGTTTCCTATGGGGAAGAACCGACAAGAAACTCCATGGTTACTGTTTTAAAAAAAGTGATCGTTTCTACAATATTTCCATATTACAATACTAATACACCGTTAAATTTTGATCGTTTTAATCCCGTGGAGGGTCGATTCGGTACATGAAACACTATCGATTTGTAAAGAGAAAATTAAAAAATGAAGTACATTTTTTTACTCGAATTTATTTACGCGTGTACGAAATTAATTTCTTTAAATAAACGTCAGCTGAGCGAGGCCAATGACCTGTAGGTAGTTAGTACGCATCGACCGACAACTACCTACAAGGTCATTGACTCGTTTACTTACAGAAATTAATTTCGTACATGCGTATATTAATTCGACATTTTTTTATTTTAACTACGACCCCCCACGGGATTAAAACGATCAAAATTTAACGGTGTAGATATGAGAGGACAATGTAGACCGGTTAGTTTTGTACCCAAAAGCACAATAAAAATCATAATCCTTGAATTGGCGGAGATCCTTGAATCCTCAGCCCTGGGGTGGGTGGAGGTATCTGTCAGACTCTTACTGACTAAAATCACTCCGGTGTTGCATCGTACACTTGTGTTGGAGGCTGCGGGTGCGGTGGGACTTACACTGCTCTGGACTAGTCTTGGCTCGCTATTCGGGAGTCTCGGCCCAACTGTCTCTCATATAGGTCTGTTTTATTTTTAGGTAGGAAAATCATCCAATGTCATCTCCCGCCATTGGGCGAAGCGGGGAATAGTATCACACTTTTACCGACTAAAACCCACTCCTATTCCTTCTTTGCCTTCGGAGTCCAAGGGCCCCAGGGTACACCACATTACCCATAGCCCAAGCCCAGGAGCTTCGACCCTGCTGGGCTCCTACTTTTTTTCTGATATCTCTTTAAAGTGCTCGTGGATAACCACGCGCTGTCAAGGACTCAGGCTCGGTCCTGACGGTTGGCGGACGGCCGGAAGGCGACCTACCTATTACTCGTCGTCCGCGAGCCCACACCTACTGTGACTGGAAATCGGGGTTGGTATCTAACGAGGCAGAGGGTCTTAATATTGATATTACAAAAAAGATGTTTGATTCTCGACTCTCAGATTACATTCCTGACTCTATTGTTACCTGCACATTCTAAAACTCAAAAATATCAAGGTCAATTTTTTGCTTAACGAATGATAGCTATGCAACATGATGTAATATAATTCGATATCCTAGTTACAATTGCTCGTTTCTAGATACTGTGACTAATCTGACGAGCAATTAAATAGTTTCGAATTTCCCTCACGCACTAGCCATTATGTTTAAACATGTATCTAAAATTTATTCTGTACGAGCATTCATACTCACGCGCAACAGCAGTAGGTAGGACACATACGAACGACGACTTAGTTGCCGAAAGGGCAATGGAAGGGCTATGCTCGGAGTTTCCTTGCGTGTCGACTTAGGAATGAAGATATTCGCAGAAGAACCAAGGTTACCGATATATAGCACGAAAAACCGCCAAACTTAAGTGGCAATAGGCAGGGCACATTGCTCGCAGGACAGATGGCTGTTGGGGCCGAAAGGTTCTGCAATGGCGTCCAAGTATCGAAAGACGTAGCGTTGGAAGGCCTCCTACAAGATGGACCGATGACCTGGTAAGGGGAATCTAATGGATGGACGCAAAAAGTCGTTCATTGTAGCGACAGTTGTGGGAAGCATATGCCCAACAGTGGATGTCTTTCGGCTGAAATGATGATGACAACTAACACACAACGCCATCTAGTTCCAAACTAAACAGAGCTAGTGTTATGAGTACTAGACAACTGATAAACATACTTATATATTATAGAATAGCTTTTGCTATCGGCTGCGCCCGCGTGATAATACGTTTCTCCATACAAACCTCACCGACCGAGAAACCGATTAAGAAATCCTCTCTTGGTGCTCGTTTACGCCATAAAAAAAAGCTTTTAGCAAAATTTCACACTCCTAGTTCAAGTAGTTCCGACTGTGTATTGTTATTTCTGTAAGTCAGTGTCTCCTTTTATACAAATAGATAAATTACTCCCAGACACAGAACAAATGATTGTGCTCATCACAAAATCATTTGTTTTGGATGGGAATCTAACCAACCACCAGCATAGAAGTCAGGGCCACTAACCACTAGACCAACAGGCCAGTCAAACGTCGGTCGTAGAACATATGGTGAACGGATAATGGTGGACAATTTTTAGAGTGGCGACCACGTACAGACAGGCCTGTCAGTTTCTTTGCGTGATGAAGACATGCACGGGAGTTTAGTGATTCTTTGGGCAATGTCGATAACATTGATTATGTTCCCGACATAGCCTGAAGAGCCAAAAAGTGGCAGTGAACAAGGCCCCATGTTCGTAGAATAAGATGTTTGGTAGGGCCGAAAGTTTCTGGAGTACCGACTTGTTATTAAATAATGTAGCGTTGGTAGGCCTTCTACAAGGTGGACCAATGACCTGTTGAGGGTCAAGGGTATCTGATGAATGCGACACGCGCAAGATCGATCATTGTGGTGACGCTTCGTTGTGGCCTATAACCAAAATGACGAGATACCTACTCATTTTTAATTTTTTCATCAATCCAAAAGATATCTTCTAGCAAATACCACTTAAAAAATACGATCTAAATTGAGGCTACAATCATTATCGATAACCATCTTCATAAGTCAAACAGAACATTAACCTATCGACATAAATCATAATTGTTATCATGACAGTTATCGATAAATCTTTTCCCAACACTAGCAACAGGAAGTCACCTCGCGGTAGCCTTTACTTCCGCTATAGTATGGCGGACGTTACGATTTAGGTGGACCTGTATTATAAATGAATGCGCGTGAGTTGATGGCTGGTATTTCGAGTTATGGGGTTAGCAGGCTTTTAGGACCGAATCACGTTACCACGTTGCAGCGCCGCACTGCTAAAATCGCCAGTGCCGCCCACCGCTACGCAGAATTTTGAGGTGTGCACCGCGGCGTGAATACCATAGCTTTATTAAATGGATATAATCAGTATCTGCTTTGTTTTTAAAATAGAGTAATGTCTTCTTAATAAAAAAAATAAGCATAAGTTTATTACGATCCATGGCAGAGAAACGTCTATCCACACTCAAAATTCTCGAGAAACTGGTTATCCCTGTAGGATACGAAAATAAACGCTGATAGTTCCGTTGCGGCGACGCGAAAAAGAGCGGCGAGCAGCACCGCCGTTTTAAGCGGCGCAGCGCCGCAACGCGGTTATATGTTTCAGCCCTTAGATCTGTAGTACGGGCCAATACCTGAATGAATTAAAAAATCTGTAAGTTGAACTTGTGGGATAAAATTGTAACCAATCCTAACCTACTGGTTGCCAGGATGCTGGTATTTTCCAGCAGAGTTAACACGACCCTGGAACAGGAAGATCAAGTGAAGGAAAACAGGTGGGTTTTAGTCTCACCCAGAGTGGGAGAGGGTATTTGATGATATCCCACCTCCAGTGAAACATAGTAGGGAGCCCACTTGAGTTCCACGCGAACGAGGAGTATCATACACTCAGAGGGGAACAATAATTTCATGAGCACCCTTAAAATGCATGTCTTGACTTTGTATTTATTTATTTGTATCGGCACACCAACGACTCTTTCACTGGTTTACCATTATAAAAAGACACTTTGCAATTGAAAAATATTGTAGTGAATTTGTCACTTATAGGCATGCACAGCACTTGTACAATAGCAGTTGTTTATAAAAGAAAATTGTGATCATACAAAAATAATAAAATTAAATTACATTAAAATATTAAAGTATTCAATCATTCCTGACATATTTAGTATTCCGTTAAATTGTATTTGGTAACTCTTGACATTAATTTAGTATAGTGAACTGGCCTGTTGGTCTAGTGGTTCGTGGCCCTGACTGATATACCGGAGGTCATGGGTTCGATTCCCATCCAGGACAAATGTTTGTGTGATGAGCACGATCATTTGTTCTGTGTCTGGGTGTAATATTTATCTATAATATTGTATTTTGAAATTTATAAGTATGTTTATCTGTTGTCTAGTAGTCATAACACAAGCTCTGCTTAGCTTGGGACTAGACGGCGTTGTGTGTGTGATACGTCTGGAAAAAAAATATAATCATCATCATCATCATCATCTGCCTTTTAATGTTCCCACTGCTGGGACACAGGCCTCCTCTCTAGGAGAGGAAATGGGCCGTAATCCAACACACGGGCCCAGTGCGGGTTGGTGAATGTCACATATCTTCGAATTTTTAGTTCTAGGACATGCCGGTTTCCTCACGATGTTTTCCTTCACCGTTTTGAGAAAAAAATATACATAAGTATAAAAAAAGTATATATGAAGTATAGTGACATTGAAACATGTAAATTCTTGACATATGGTACTTTTGGTTTTAAATTGATTTTAATTTAATATCTTGAAAATATTTGAACGCTGGAAACAACAGAACATTATGGACGTAAACTTGAATGTTCTAACAAATAAATTTATTATTATCATTAAAAAAATGGTGTCATAAAAGACGTAGATCATCACTGTAATTAGTAATTCAAGGTGACCAGTTAGTGTGTACACAAACTCAAAAACGATGACCTAGTGCTATAAGGCTTGGATCAAGGAAAGATCAGTCTTATCATTAAATATAGATTAGCCATGAGGTACATACTCGTAATTAGTCCAGTGCCTGGAAGTTTACCTCAGAATTTTATTACTATGGATATAATTAAAAAACCAATCAAGTCTGTAGCAAAAAACGGCATAAATCACGTTTTTTTTTATGGGAGTCAGTAAGAGTCTGACATCTGAATGAAATCGGCCGCCCTTGGGCGGAACCGGAGATATCCCGTTCCGCCCAAGGGCGGGAGATGTCATTGGATGATTTTACCCACCAACTATCTAGCTATCACCTTCATGAGATACCAAGCCAAGGGTTGTGCGAAAGTAAACCCCGAGGCCCTGGTTACATATATTTCTTTTCGCTTCAACTATGTGAGCACAATGTAGATAAGTAATGAGAAAAAAAAGACTAATTAAAAATATAGAAATTGAATTAAGCCACTGGCAGCTAAGAGATGACCAGCCTCAACTGATAGCGCCCATTCACGAGCATGACGCTTGCTCCAGCCCCACTCAGCTCAACCATTTTGAATGGTTATAACACGTGCCACCATCAGCGAGACATTTGAGTGAGCATAACAAACTCTTAACTGCACTGCTCGATTCTGTCAAATAAACTGTAACGTAGTAAAAAATGCTCCATGGTACTTCACATTCACACAAATTTGAAACAGACTTCTGTCAGACTTTTACTGCCTAAAACCCCCTCCTATGTTCCTTCTTTGCCTTGCGTTCCAGGACTCCGGGTTTTCCTTTTAGAAGCTAAGCCATGGCCCCAGTAGCCTTCGACCATGCTGGGCCCTTACGGTTTGCAGACATCTCCTTGAGGCGCGTATGGAATACTACGCGCCGTTGAAGACTCGGGCTTGGTCTGTACTGTTACTGGACGGTTGGACGGCGAGCTACACATTGCTTGGCGCAAGCCCTCGCCTACGGTGATATAGACACATAATTTTAAAATGAAATGTGTTTACGTAAAATATTAGTTATCTCAAAGCAACATCACCTCGGAGAGATGCGATTTCTGGCGGAAGAATTTCCAACTTCCTGATGATTTTATCGAGCCGTCGAAGAGCCTTTCTCCTGGACACGAGCTGCCATGGCCAGCCTGGAAAACTCTAAATAGACCCAGGACTCCGCACCCAGGTTGGGCGCAATAAAGACAATCTCCAAAGATGGGGTTTCTCGGACGGTTCCGATCTTCAGTGTTTTTGCGGCGTCTCTCCACAGACCATGTCCCACCTTCCATCTTCATTCTTCCTTCCATCCTGCACCACGTGCCCTATAACCTGTTCACGTAGGAACCTAGTGGACGGCATTGCCGTGGCCGAATACTGGGCCAGGCAAGGAATTTAATTAATTTTACCATCGACACGCTAAGAAGAAGATTAGTCATCAGCTGTTTACGAGTAGTCTCTCATATTGTTTAATCTCTTAAACTACTAGGTAACAAATTAAGGCTTAGTTGTGTGTCCTTCAATTAATACTATTTGAGCCCTTACTTAATATTCTTGTTTACTGATTGTTTGTCAACTTTTAGTGGGTTGAAATTGTTATCCAAATTAAGTCCATCAGTTTAGAATTTGTTAAAAGATAGTTTAAATTCATTTCTGTTGCATTTAATTAGAATAATATTAATGTACGAGCATTCAACAAATTCGTATTCTCAGAAAACTTAAAGGGTAAATAGTTAGTTACCAATCTAAGTTTCTAATGGGAAAATCTAAAAAAAAAAACGGTAATTTAAAAAACTAAAAAACCCGACTGCTTTTCTGAGTAATCATGTAAAAGCCCTAAAACAAGAAAATCGTTGTACCCGATTGCACTTAACTATATAATATTTTAAATACAAGATAAATAGAAGCAGCTGGGACCCATTCCGGGACCAATTGAGAGCACATACCTATATTACATTGCAGATTACTCCAATCTACTGACTAGACGGCTGACTTTCTAGAATGGGTCCCGACTGCTACAATTTATCTTGTATTTAAAAAATGATATAGTTCCTCACACAACCCTCCTTCTGGCGCAGTCGGGTAAAAAGGCAATACCATGACTGTCTGATACGGGCATTGAACTTAGGGTCTCAAGGTCTACTGTTAATCTTGTGATCCTAAGTTCAATCCAATGGTTTTTGTGAGTAAAAGTCTGACACGCTCTCCGCTCCGCCCTAGAGCGGGAAAAGTCATTAGATAATTTCTCACCTAAAAAATAGAATACCTGACCACAACACATACCACAACAACATAACTTATTTAGTGCCGAGAAGGAGTTTGGCGTCCGAGAGTAGCGAGGTCGCCAATATTTCGAGGAACTAAATAAATTTTAACCCGAGGTAAACTCTGCTTTTCATTACGAATACAAGGATAAAAATAAAAACCTGAGTCGTTGTCAAAGTTTGTCGTATGATTTTAGGATGGGAAACCACCTAAAATAAAAGGTACATCATCATTTTTAGTTCGTCGACACTGATCCTTCTGACAGCCCGGTTGGCATAGCTGATTAAGCAACTGGCTGATGTGCTACGTTTCGCGAGTTTGATTCCCGAACGAAACAAATATTTCTATGACCTAATAATATAATTGTACTGGGTACAGAAGTCTTGTGAACGTACCCGCGATACAAAAGCATATACTTTTTTTAAAAAAAACGGTTAAGCTCGCCTGTGCTTATTAATTCAGAGGCTTAAACTTTTGTGTACTGCAAAGAATAAAGAATGTTATAAGATCATCTATCAACTTAGCACTTTCTGTTCTGAGTTTATTTTATGTGATGTATAATGTAAGACCCGATAAAAAGAACCATCTTAAAAATTTACCGTACTAGTCGGTCTTTGTAAATTGGATTCCAATTTACAAAGCCTTGAGCACAGGCACAGAGTAGCCAGCCTTTCGGTATTTTACAGGATGCATTTTGAAGAGTGTGCGCGGGAATTGACATGACATGATTCCACCATCTCATTTCTACCATCGGACAACCATACGGCGAATATCCACTCTTACGTTGTTGAAAATTCTACGAACTAAGCGTTTTCCCTCGTCGTTTATGCTGCGTACATCGAAAAACTGGAACAGTTTCCCTGCTGCGGTCTTCCCGTCCGATTATAATTTAAGTGTCTTCAAGGCTAGAGTGAATAGGCTCTTAATAACCTAGTGCACCTCACCATCAACGATTGCATCACTGCTTACCATCAGGGGGGATTGCAGTCAAACTCTAGTTTATATTAATTAAAAAGAAGGCTTTAGAGGTTAGTCAAAATTATCTCATGAACTAGTGCAGTAAGCCTAGTCAACCGGATTTATTCCAGTCCATGACTCTTCACCGACTGTACAAAATCTCGCGGCGTTTGAGTGCCTAGTTTCGTTTGTAAAATGGGATGTGCTAGATTATTTTGATTAGCTCTGACCTCCCTGTTAGTTAGGCTATCAGATAGTCGTGAGATCTAGCTCATAGATAAGAGCAGGTCAAGTCTCCCCTCAGTTATGAAAGGAAATTGATGATTTCTAGCTGAATTGACATGCAGGCACTCATTTTTTTTTATCGTGTCAAGTCTGGGTGGGACAAGGATAATGTCCTATTTTTACTGACTAACTGTGCTACTTCAATCGCCTTTTGCGAGGGCTACGTTAACTCTATCGAATAATCTTGCAGCCTCAGCAGGCATTGCCCCTACCAGGTTTCATCAATTTTGCTTTCGTTAAACTGTGCTCCATGTTCAAATGAAATGTTGCTATTCAAATATTTTATAGCCACTGTGGAGTGATTGCTTGAAAAAAAATACTGGGCAAGTGCGAGTGGGACCCGCACCCTGAGGGTTCCGTACAAAGTAACTTACGTAAATCGTTGAATTATCGATTGAGTCTCAAAGATTTTTCCGAATAGAAAGTCTTTTTTTGGTGACGTAACTACAAATTTTCAGTTTTCATATTTGATCCTATACTTGTGCTATAAAACTTTTTTTCATGCCAAATTTCAAGGTTCCAAGTCAACGGGAAAAGAAACGGGGTAGGTTTTTAGTCAGTAAAAGTCTAACACTATCTCCCGTTCCACCCAAGGGCGGGATTGGTCATTGGATGATTTTACCTACCATAAAAAAAATCTTCAATTTATTGGAATTATGTTATGTAATTCATACGTAATGCAACTTGAATAAAATTCAGTAAAAATAGCAATATATTTTGAACATTAAGATTTCTTTATGTAATTTGCACACGCTGAAACAATTTAGACATCATGCATTTTGTTTCTACAATTAACACAAAACATTCTACTTTATGTTGCATATTATTGCATTTGTTTTTATTAAAACACATATACATATTATGTGTAACATTAGAATTGTGAAACGAAGTGTTTTGACCTGAAAAAATATGTTAAAATAAAACATTACTTCATCAAATAACGTATTGTTTGTTTTAATGTTATTATACAAAATAAATATTAATTGTGTGTACAAGTTAGGACTAAATGGAAATATGTTTTATTATCATAATAATCTACTTAGGTTAGAGGTCAAACGAGTGTTTAAAATAAATATATTATGGAAATAGGTTAGGGCGAACTAGCTCTTTACCCGCGACTTCGTTCGCGAGAATATTTTCATAAAAACTTTACCCCCCCTTAAATCCCGGGTGTCACCACTGTGCGGAACACCCGGAGGACACGGTGGAGCATACTGTAGAGGTGTGCCCCGCCTGGGCGGAGCATCGCCGTGTCCCCGTGGGGGCGATCGGCGACAGCGATCTCTCTCGCCGGGCCTTGGCTCAGGCCATGGTCCGGAGTGAGGAGGGATGGCAGGCGGTCGCCTCCTTCTGCGAAGCAGTAATGCTGGTAAAGGAGGAGGCCGACCACATCAGGCAGAGGCAACGGGGCGCTCGCCCCAGCCGCCACCGGGATTCTGATCCCGATTCCCGGCCACCGTAGGCGCGTTATTGCGGACGGAGTGCAATGGGTAGCACGCTGTATGATCATCCGGTAACCGATCGGACCGAGCCCAAGTCGTTGACGGCGCGTTCTGTTCCCGCGCCAGCCTGCTAGCTGCTAGGGTCGAAGCCTGCTGGGGTCATGGGTCAGCTTCCGAAAGGAATACCCGGCCCCGGCACTATAGGCAACGAAGGAACGGGGTAGGTTTTTAGTCAGTAAGAGTCTAACACCATCTCCCGCTCCGCCCAAGGGCGGGCTACCCCCTTTGGGGTAGTGGGTAAATCAGTTCTTAGCTGATGTCTACATCCTATAAGGAACCTACCTGCCAAATTTAAGTTTGTAAGTGTTATAGTTTCTGGCGATTTCGTGATTAATCAGTGAGTTGTATTTCGCTTCACCTTATCTGTATTTAATTTATTTAAAACTCATCTATATTTTTTATTTTTATCTTTTTGCACACTGTACCTTTCCGGCGTCTTAATGTCAACACCGGCCAACGTCGAAAACCAGCGCTGTGTGCTCATCGCATTGTGCATGAGGGCACAGCTTTATGCTGAGCGTTCGGCCGTTTTGCACGGATGTGACGCATATCTTTCCTTTATTTTTGGTTACTTTTTGGTTGCGTCATTCCGTGTAAATAAACTGTTTTTCTTTCTTTAATATTTAAAATAGCGACTCGCCCCAGCTTCGCACGGGTGCAATTTTGATATTAAATATATTATGCATGTATTATACATATAAACCTTCCTCTTGCATCACTCTATCGATTAAAAAAAGCCGCAACAAAATCCGTTGCGTGGTTTTAAAGATCTAACCATACATGGGGACAGACAGCGGGAAGTGACTGTTTTATACTATGTAGTGATGTAAAGAAGATTCATTCAATGATTGCCATTAAAATATACGTCAATAAAAAACAAATGACAGCAGTACGCATTAATTCACAATCTATTCGTGATAAAATAGATCAAGCTCATTACAAAAAGGTTTGCGTCGTTTGAGGGCGACCTCATCGAGGCGCTATGGGAAGTTCCGTGACAAGTCTTCAGGTAGATGCATAGTGCATGAGAGATAGCGGCGTATAGAATAATAAATTATCCAATGCCATTATGTTTTTCTATTAGGACAATGAAAATTACATTAATACTTTTTGAATTTCACAAATGGAATGGTTACACATTCGTTACAGAAATTCAAAAACGATTTACGTAGTTATCAAGTGCAAAGAAATTAGTTGTATGTTCGAAATTATCTACTGAAATAACGTCAGTTATTTTTTAACGGCTAATGTTTTTATCCTAAAAAATCTTCTGTGATAAATTCATTATAAAAATTGATTGCATTACTAGATTTTTTGTGTGTACGTGTGTAGATAATAATAAAATAATATTTTTTGTCCCTCCCTCCCCTCCTGGTGAGATGTCGTGAGATTTTATTCAACCTCCTCTCCCATCCCCCAATCTCACGTGAAATTATTTTCTTTCGAACGATTAATGAATGATTTTAATCGTATTACGATATACGCTTATGATTAAATCTTAAGCATGTACAATCTGGATTAAACGGTCAAAAATAATATATTTTCTTTTGTTTCAATCAGAAAAAATCGCTCGACCCCCTCCCCCCCTTAAACATCTCACATAATTTATGGACGCCCCCTTAGCACGTCGATTCCCATATTATTTGCCAACAATTACGATAGCAGTTTTCTTAAACAAAACACTACCTATGTGTAATATAGTTCTCTAATTGGGATGTTATTGGATGTTATATTGGGATGGAATAATCAGTTAAATGTGAAAATCGATAATATCAACAGTTCAATGCAATTGGATGAAACTGAAACACTAGTAAACCCGTGGCTTAGATTAAAATTTATAGGGCTGTTTTACCCCGGTGGTGTGATTCCGGAACAATATTTTTTTTTTTTTTTTTTTTTTTTTTTTCTCTAAAACAGTATTAGAAATTACTTTTTATCGTACTCGTAATGCCAATAAAGCTGCCTTCACTGAATTGCGACATACTACCTACTATCCCCTCGTTCCGAATTGCGTTAAAAGCGATTATAGCGCGAATCCGACCAAATAGTCACAAAATATAAGGGCTATTAAGTAATAATTGTGACGTTGCGCGTTAATTGGATTCGCACTATAATCACTTTTGACGCAATCCGGAACGAGGAGTATATGAATCACTAATGAATTAAAATCGCTATTCGAAATTCACTATGGTCGCAGCCTGAACCATTTCAATATCGACGGCATAAAGAGGGCGTAGGCGAAAACCTTCGGAAGATTGTGTGATTGTGAACTTTTACATTTTATGCATATTTACCTACTTCGACCTATTTGATGATGAAGCTATATTATGATTTTATACTCAGTTTTGCCTGTAATCTATACCTTTCACTGATTAATCACGAAATCTCAGCAACTATAAAACAAAACACCTACTAACTTAAAATTTGGCAGGTAGGTTTCTTTTAAGGTGTAGACATCCGCTAAGAACGGACTTTACGAAATTCCTCCCCTAAGGGGGTAAAACGGGGGTTGGAAGTTTGTATGGAGAAATCGCGCGAAGCCGCTGGCAATAAGGAACACGATCCCGCTCCGCCCAAGGGTGGGAGATTTCATTGGATGACTTGATCACCTAAAAAAAAAGGGCTGTAAGGGCCCAGCAGGGCCGAAGCCTACTAGGGCCAAAGGTTATGTGAAAATGTTACCCGGGGCCCTGGGACAAAGGCAAAGAATGGAGCAGGGTAGGATTTTAGTCAGTAAGAGTCTGAAACTATTTCCCGCCCCACTCAAGGGTGGGATTTGTCATTGGATGATTTTACCTACCATAAAAAAAAACCTAAAAAAGGGCATTACGCTGTTTTACTAGTCCAAGTCGCGGACTCGAACTAAGTCAATAAAAAACTCACAAAACTGATTTTCCCATAAATATTTTGACCAACCTCTCAGTGTTGTTTTATTCATAGCCTTAAAAGTTATAAAATTTAACGACTTAAATGATTATCTTCTTTCATTGTTATTTACACGAAATACATTTTATGCTCCGTGAGAAAAACTAGGTAAAATCTTTGCGTGACAGATATAATGTAACTTATAATGGCGCTTATTGCCAGTAACTGCTTTTAAACTGTCGATCTTGCAAGACTTGCCTTCGTAATCGGATAAGCTTTCGTTCGGACAATACTACAATTTTTATTGCCCCATTATACTTTGTCCACACCTGACACCAGTCTTTCTAAGAGGTATTGCGTTGACGGCAGCGACCTGCGTCCATTCCTTGTTTAGACCATAGTACAAAATGAGAGAAAATAAGAGATGGCCGCAACCGTAGAAAAAAAATGGATGCCCATTCGCCAGAGAAGAAGTTTGCGCGCACTGACTACACTTTTCTCTCTGCTCAACTCTCCCACCCCTACTTCCTATCTAATATCACACGTTCAATATCTATGTTCTTCTCATGCTAAGAATCTGCGTTCTTTAACACGATCGACACGTTCATGACGTTCAGTTCTCCGATTGGCCCGTTCCAAGCTCTTAACCAATCAGTGAGTCAAACGCGGTAAACGTTTCGATCGCACTCAGAGCCACCAGTCAGTATGCATTTAAGCGGAAGTTGCGGAATTATTTTTAAGCAAATAGCGTAAAACTGCTTTCATTTACTTTACATAAATAATATATATTTTTATATTACGTAGGTTTATATTATATTAAATATATATGTATGTTTATTTTTTTATGCACCTGCCATGCTTTCTCTTTACTACTCTTGGTTGACTGGTAGATAATGCCTAAGGCATTAAGTTCGCCTTTGTACCTTTGTGTTGCATGAAGTTTTAAGAAATAAACAAATATCCTCATGCCTGAGAAGAAGAATTTCTGACGCCCCCAGGGCGACAGAAATTGCAGGTCGATTCCAGATCACCGTAGTTGCGGGCTTGGGTACCTCACTGTCTGGCTATCTGGTAAGGACCGAGCCCAAGTCGACGGTGCGTAGTGTCCTAGGCTCCCCTAACCGATCATCTTTTAAAATTATCCCAAAAATAATGACACATCTACCTAATGTCAACGCACAGAAATGTCATGAATGTCATCCACCCACTTTGACATTAGAGAGGCAAAACGAATGCATGTGCGTTCAGACACAATACCATTGATTTTAAATTGTGATCGTTATAATCTTAGACATAAGGTTGTTTGTAAAATGGCTGCGAAAGATCTTTGTCGTGTAATGTCAAGGGAAGTACGTGATAGGATATTGCTGGTATTTGAGAGTATTGTTCTTTAACGTTTCTGATATGTTCTAAATTGATTTTGAAATCCATCCTGACTTCTATAGGAATTTGATAGCGATTCCATTTAGTTTCATGGTCGATAGTTTTGGCATTTTAAAAGTAGGTGAGGGAAAGGTATGTCTAAATATGTCGGTTATCTATACATCAGCTATTCTACACATATAAATAAAATTGAAGTCTGTTTTTAATAGATAGGTATCAATTTTTTTTTTTTTAATAAATGCATATTAAAGTATATTTTAAAATTTTTATGTATCTGTTTGTCGGTTGCTGCGGATAATCTCTGAAACGGCTGAACTGAATTTGACAGAACTTTCACTGATAGACAACTGATGTTACAAGCGTAACTATACTCCATCTGTTTAGCTACTTCTACTAAACGTAAACAATTTTGATACGTCTATTTATTCAAAAAAATCGTATAAAAGACATACAAAGATTATTATAATTTATTTAATTATCTAACATCGATTTAGGTAAATAGCTAATTGTAAACATTTTTAGACAAATTGTAGACATGTGGAGATTGTTTACATTTAGATAAGTACCTAAACAGATGGAGTATAGTATACTACTTCTACTTTAGAAAAGGAATTAGAATTACGAGCACAAAAACTTCTTAAAATTCCATTTCTTTATTTACATTGTTCTCACATAATAGTATTGACAATAAACATAAAACCGATATATTAAAAACACAACATGATTGAAATGAGGGACAATCTTATCTTCTCCTTAAAAACTTATTTCTACTTTTTACCCGACTGCGCCAGGCTGACTTTCTAGAATGGGTCCCGACTGCTACAATTTATCTTGTATTTAAAATATTATATAGTTAAGTGCAATCGAGTACAACGACTTTCTTGTTTAGGGCATTTTCTACTCTGAAAAGCAGTCGGGTTTTTTAGTTTTTTAAATTACCGTTTTTACTTCTTTATTTGAAAAACTAGTGCTTGACAGCAATCCCACCTGGGGCCCTAGTCTGCTATGTTTATAAATTCGTCATTCCAACACAATCCAATTGTGATTTTGCTACAAGTTCGTAAACTGTTATTTCTCAATGGTCAATTATTGGTCGGTCAGTGATCTCGTAATAGAATTGTGGCTGGAATTGACTTCTTAACAATACAAAAGTGCTAGTAAATGGTTTATTTGCAATAAAATTAAATACTTTGAATCTTTACTGTTTTACGAGTCTGACGCGGATAAACTCACGGACATAAACTAGTCTAAAATAATTTGAAGAAGGTGAGCGGAATGCGTATAGAATTTTGCTATTTTCCGGCTAAAAAGGTTACTTCGGTGTATCCTGTGTATCGTAAAAGGTAGTGAAGGGAATACCTATGTCAAATTACGTAAAAAGTAAGACAGAAATGATATTTCCTTTGTTATAATAGGAACCAGCTAGTGTCATGTTAAATCAGGTTTCAAACGCGACTATAAGGTGTCTTCCATTGCGTGAGGGAACGGACCACTTTACGCCTCAGCCGGCCGAACCCCGACCCCGATTTCTAGCTACAGTATGTGTGGGCTCGCCTACAATGAGCAATGGCTGGGTAGCTCGGCGTCCAACCTGAGTCGTCGACGGCGCGTAAAATTCCTAGCGCCTCAAAAGATGTCAGCAAAACCGTAGGGGCCAAGCAGGGCCGAAGCCTAATAGGGCAATAGGTTGTTCTAAATGGAAAAACTGTAAAGCTGTTTAATTCAGTTATAATACTCTGATATATAACCATAAGCTTATGCGGACACTTTTATGCAGCCTAAAGCTGTGTTTTACACACTTGTACAACCCTTATACAGCTCTAAGCTGTATATGCGCTGCTTTATTGATATTTGTTACGCTTGCGTGCTACTTGGGTAGAACTTCTGTTGTATTTTACAGATCAACCTCAATATATGGCTAAATATTGAGGTTAGTCTATGAAAAACATGCTCAGTAATTTAGATAACAGGCTGGTCATAGTTAGTCAGAGATTACAGCTAGAACAACAGAATAGAAGCAAACTGTTTTATACGTAAACCGTGTGTTAACTGTCTAACATTAGCTAAGTGGTTTCAAAAGCCATACAAATCGCCAACTCAATCATCCAAAGGCCTTCACACTTCTTTACTATAGAACCCATTATTGTTTTGCTGTTTATCCTTAACATACACTTAACGGTGATCTGAGAGCCATGAACAATGCCCGTTATGTAGTTTTAAGTATATAATGAGGTACATTGACCGCCTCGCTTCGGGCTGATGGCCTCTCAACCCAGTAATTCTAACGAGATTTATTGTGATCGCTGGAAAGTACTCTGGAGTGACGCCACTTGCACGTGGAGTTGCCCAGAAGCAAACAGCGCAAACTATCAAACAAGGGCACGGACGCCATGTCTGGACCAAATGTAAAGCAGGAGTGTGGTAGTAGAAGTCTAACACTGCCCAGACTGGCTCGTTTGTGAGGATTTCCCACACCTCCCGAAAAACAAATAACAAAACAAAAAGTACATTGACCTTATGAGTCAGAGATGGGTTAGGAAAATTATTTCTTGTGAAAGACGATGACATGTAAGAGATCATTTCTTAGTTTGGGTTTGTAGAGAAGGCTTATTTGTCAGTAAATGATAATGATTGATATTCATTTTGCAAATCATCATCATCTGTTGCTCATAGGTCTCGAGTGTCGCCACAACGAACGGTCCTGTGCGTCTAGCATCTATCAGATTCTAACGACCCTTACCAGCCTCCCTAGCCAAGTTATGACCGTTTCGTTAAGCGTGAACGCTTGGAGTTGGCCACGCCCCCAATTCCTTTGTTCTTACCACGTATCACCACGTTGAGATGACGTCAAAATTAAGTGGCAGTGGGCACGGTACATTGCTCGCAGAAGAGACGGTTGACCGCGTACCGGTGGACGCAGTGTTGAAAGGCCTCCCATAAGGTGGACCGGTGACCTGCCCCCCTAACCAAGTTTCGATCGTTTCGTTAACCGTGAACGCTTGGAGTTGGCCACGCCCCCAATTCCTTTGTTCTGACCACGCGGCTGAGCGTTGAGATGCCTTTAGAACAAAGGAAAGGGCTGAACTGATTTTAATGAAATTTAGTGTACAGGTACGCCATGTCCCGGAGTAGCATAAAGGAGTATGTTCCTTTAGAACAAATATCTTTTTTTATGCGGGCAAAGCCACGGGCAACAGCTAGTATATTAAATAAAGATGTAGGATGTCGTCATACTGCGTTGTATGAAAATGTTGTCAATGAACTTGAAATTGTGACAATGATTCATTGTTTACGGAACTTATTATGAAGATACTTTTCTTAGTACAAGTATTTTCTTTGTTTCACTTAAAAGAGTGCAATAGTTATATTTAGTATATTATGCATGTATTATACATATAAACTTTCCTCTTGAATCACTCTATCTATTATAAAAACCGCATCAAAATCCGTCACGTAGTTTTAAAGAACTAAGCATACATATAGACAGACAGCGGGAAGTCACTTTGTTTTATACTATGTAATATCGTAATTAGAGACACAATAGAAAGACAATAGGTGTGCGGACACCGGTGTCCTCTTGGGAATTAATGAATTAAATTAATTATTATTATAAATTATATTATCAGTCCAAACCATTCTCAATACGTATTAGAGCCGCTTTTACTTTTCAATAATTAAATCATTTGATAGCGATATTTTATTAACAAGCGTATGGCTCGTGAAAACACGTCAAACTTTAGGAGGTTTTGTTTATGGTAGGTAACCATAAAATCATCCAATGACAGATCCCGCCCTTGGGTGGGGTGGGAAATAGTGTCAGACTCTTACTGACTAAAAACTTACCCTGTTCCTTCGTTGCCTATCATACTGGGGCTGAGTCTTCCTCTCAGAAAACGGAAACGAAACTTAAGGAGGTTAGTCATAGCAAACGGTGCCTCAAAGGTTCCAATATATAAGGAAATAATGAATATTAAAAAAAAAATGACCGGCCTTATTTGTAATTTATCTGTCTCTATAAATTGGCTCTAGTATTTTTTTTTTTTTTTAAACTCTACTTGGATGTTGTTGCAAATTTTTACAAACGTTCTATTTGATATTATAAAAAAACCTGGTAAAGTTTGCGGGAATCCGATGGATGCGAGAGGCACAGGACCGTTTATTGTGGCGACATTTGGCCTATGTCCAACAAGGGACTTCATTGGGCTGAAATAATGATGATGGTGGCGATGATTTCATTCATGTATAATTCGAAGAATTCAAAACTATTTTATTTACTATTTACTACTACTAATTCGCTTCTAAAGGCATCAGAGCGCAATGGTAAATGATATATTTTTTGTACAATTAAAACTTTGACCTTGGAACCTAATCTTTTACATTGTTTTTATATTTAACAAAGCAAGGACAGTGTCGTGGGCAGTTGATCACTTTAATGCCTTATTTGTGTTAACGACATAAAAAATGTCCTTGAGCATGACTTGACCTTTGCGAAAATCAAAACGAAAAGGTTATGGATATACTAGGATATAAAGTTTTATAATTGCATTAATTTAATAACGGATTGATTGTACAATAGGGTTATTTGATTCGAATGTTTGTTTTAAGAAATAATTCAATAATTGGATTTAATAATTCGAGTAATTAGGAGTGGAGTAAACCCTGGCACGCATAAGGGGCCGTTTAAGTATTACGTAAGCAGATTTTTGGCAAATATTAACCCCCTCCCCTCTCTCGTAAGCAAAAGTAAGCCCCAATGCTTACGTAGATATTTATTTATTTATTTATAATTATATACTTTATTGAACACTAATTAGATACACAAATTAAAGCTTAAAACTTATAATATACAATGGGCGGCCTTATCGCTTTCTGCGATCTCTTCCAAGCAACCTGGAATGGAGAGAGATTGCCTGGACACAAAATGGGGTTGCACTTGGTGCATTTCAAAACTATATTAAGACTAAAATAGATACATAAATACATACATACTAAAAATAAAGGTAAGAAAACAAGTGACGACTATAATTACTGTAGCAAAAAACGAAACAACATAACATAATTAAATTACAGAGATAAGTAATATTCTTTCACCAGTCTTATAAATATAGTGAGCACTTTATTGATACTGGCAATGCATTCCACTGACGAGGGGCTTGAACAGTAAAGGACTTATCAAGGAATCTAGCGCAATGAATCGGCATTTTGAGTCTCAAGTTATCTGATGACCTATGAAATTTCGTGTGCGAGACGGAGAGGAATTCAAACCGTTCCTTAAGATAAAGAGGGGTGAAAGGGGAAAATAGAACATTATACAACAGGGAAAGAACACCCACCTACTCGTACCTACCTACATACATTTTTCAATGTACTCTGGTTTCATTATTAGTTAATTTAATGAGCAAAAGTTACAAGTCTAAAAATAAGGAATATCGAGAAACTAAAAAATTAACTTTTATTTTGGCATGACAAACGAAAAATTTTCGAAGTTTTCAATGACATTGGACGTTTGCTGCTCAGTGATATTGTGTGTATGCTATACTAAAAATATATATGTACAGGTAGTGCTGACGTAATCGCTATCTAGACTCCCTTATCTCCCATGTCATCAAAAGTAAGCAAATCAAAGCCCCCTGGAAGGGCCCAAGCCTAATCTGGGGCTCTAGGGAGGTATGAAGATGGATACCAGGGCCCTGGACCCAAGGCAAACAAGGAACGTAGTAGTTTTTAAGTCAGTAAGTGTCTGACACTATCTTCTGGTCCGCCCAAGGGCGGGGGATGTCATTGGACGATTTTACCTACCATAAAAAAACCCCCGCCCCCCCTAAACTGGGTCGTTAACCCAATTATGTGTTTCATAGGGTAAACGGATCCAATTGCACCAGCCAACCGCTTGACCAAGCATACCGTTGATGTAATATTCAAGCTACCACATTCCTATTGAAACCAATAACTGATTTCTTTCATTCTCCACTTTCCAGGTCAAGGATGTCACCAGCAGCGTCGTTTGCTCAACGATGGGCCCGTGATAACCTGACCAGGGCACCGTCTCCCGAGGAGCTGGTGGTGCTAGGTCTCTTCCCTATCACGTGTGAGGGGGATGAAGCCGAAGCAGCCAAAAGAGCGAGGAGGTATTATACGGCTAGAGGTCCTGGAGGGCTGACGGAGCTGTGGCATAGAAGGCATCCAGATGATGAGGATATTCTGTCAAGCTGTCAGGATGTGTGAGTATTTTAACCGACTTCGAAAAGGAGGAGGTTTTATGTTCGGCTGTCTGTATTTTTTTTTTACGTATGTTCACCGATATCTCGGTCAATTGTGGACCGATTTCGAAAATTTTTGTTTTCATTGAAAGATTTACACTCCCGAGTTAGTCCCATAGAAATATTGTTTTGATCTGATGATGAACTACGAAGATATAGAACGGACCTCTTCCAAAAACCATAGCAGAACTCGACTAGTAACAAGTAAAATTGGAAGTCGGTGTTAAATAACAAAGAGACCAAACTATTATAGAAACACCGATTTCCGAAATTAAAGTTATTTTGCACTTTTTGATGTTTTTTTGAAGTCGATTGTTTTTTTTTTCAATCGTAAGATAGTGAATGTGCTTTAATTTGGTTTGTGACCCAGTAAGTATTTTTTATTTAATTGGGCTATGTGAAATTGTTCTGGACAAGACTGATAAACGAGAAGGTACACAATATATTTTTTTTTGTTTTGAATGATGCTTCACCATTGTTTTAAATCCTTATGAAGGATTTTAAACGCTGCGTGTTGTTACCTGTCAAAATATTAATGGCATACATAACGCACTAAGTAAATGTAGGAACTTCGACAGCCATTTTCGGAACACATTCATTGTGCATACAGCTTAGGAATGGAATTCCTTGCTGGAGTCTGCGTTTTCTTATAGCTATAACCTGGGAGTCTTTAAGTCAAAAATGAATAGGTTACTTCTAGAGAAGCATGATCCATTGTCAACCACATCAACACTTTTCATCTAGTGAGATAGAATAGAATATACTTCATTGTACAACAAATAAGTAATACAATTTGTCGGTAGCTTTCCATCAGGTGACACAACGGTCAAGCGTGAGCTTATAAATAGTAATAAAAAAACGGGGCAAGTTCAAATCGGACTTACGTTTCGAGGTGGTTGCGCCAATTTGCTATGATCCGCGATTTTGTTTTTTGTAATTTATTTTTTGGCCTAGCAATCCTATCCCTTCCGTTTCCCTTCCCCGCACGACCTCAAGAAATGAAATGACATGACGTGTTTTGTGCTTCGAGTGTGAATGTGTCCGCTCCGCTAACATCGCCCGCTCGAAATTACAAGAAAATTGACTATTTCGTGATCCAACCATTCAAAGACTCAACAATAGTGCAGTGTAGTGCAATACAGGACCTGGCAGTGATTGAATGTGCGAAGTCGGGGTTCGCCGGCCGGCGCCACGTGGAACCTTCGAGGTCAAAAGGTCAGTGTTCCTCCCTAATACATCCATCCCATCAATAAAGGCACAGTACCTGCATATTGTTAACAAACCTTAGTTCGCTTTTCAAACATACAGTCCACAGCTTATTCGCGCAACCACGAGGGTTCCGTACAAAACTTAGGTAAAAACATAACACTCCTTTTTTGGGGCAGTCGTGTAAATAGTTCAATTCCCGAATGGAATCTTGAAGATTTTTGTGACGTAAAAATTGTTTTACCTACATGAGTAGAATTAGAAAGACAAAGGTCACAGTTTAAAAATTAAAAAAAACCCCGACAGTCCTTGTCATCAATATGAAATACTTATAACTTTTCAAGACGAATCTAATGAGCCCAAACTCGATGGGTTTAGTAGTAGGCATTCTAAAGTTCCATCAGCTACCTCCCAGTTCTAATATCAGGTCCTTGTCATCATGAGAAATGAATAGCACTGGTCAAGACGAATATTTTGAGCCCAAACATAATAGGTTTACTAATAGGCATTCCAAAGTTCCATCAGCCACCTCCAAGTTCTAGCATCAGGTCCTTGTCATCATGAGAAATGTATAGCACTGGTTACGGCGAATCTAATGAGCTCAAACTCGATAGGTTTAGTATGTTAATAAGCAATCCAAGGTTCGAGCTCCATCATCAGACCAGCTCAATGGCACCAGATTGTACACCAGTATTTCAAATATTAGGTCATACATATGTTTAAAATAAAATAAATACCCATTTAATGTTTAAAAACCCTACCGCAGTTAACAAACGAGCTGATGACCTTGAACACCAGCACTGATCTTTTTGAATTGTAGCTAAGAACTATCTCGATTATGCCAGCTTTCAAACAAAAAAAACCGCATCAAATCGGTCAAGTCGTTTGAATGCTACGATGCCACGGACAGACAGACAGACAGGGCAAGGACAATTATATCATCGTCCGGTAACCGACCGGACCGAGCCCAAGTCGTCGACGGCGCGTTCTGTTCCCGCGCGCCTCAAGGAGCTGTCAGCATACCGAAGAGGCCCAGCCTGCTAACTGCAAGCAGGCAGGGTCGAAGCCTGCTGGGGTCAAGGGCCGTTTTCTGAGAGGAAGGCTCAGCCCCGGCACTATAGGCTACGAAGGAACGGGGTAGGTTTTAGTCAGTAAGAGTCTGACACTACTTCCCGCTCCGCCCAAGGGCGGGATTTGTCATTGAATGATTTTACCTACCATAAAAAAAAAACAAAAACCCCTCTTTTCCGTCAGGGTTAAAAACAGCAAAACCATATACAACACCAGGAAATCCTTAAAATACCTAATGAACATACATAATGACAAAACGTAGCAGCAATTACATTCATTGAATGCCATCGCCACTAATTTATATTCTCTGGGGGTCGATAGTATGATGATAAAGAGGAAAACTCTCTGATTAGGTAGTTTTTAAATAGAAATTTATCCTTATCAATGAGTGGAACTAACACTGTATATGAAAGAAAAAAAATAAAAAGAGTTTATTTGCCACAAACATGGCGCATACCCTAAAATAACAACTACAAACAATGACTCAACATATGACTTGCCTGTTGGTCTTGTTGCCAGTAGCCCTGACTGCTATGCTGAAGGTTGTGAGTTCGATTCCCACCCAGGATAAATGTTTGTGTGATGAGCATGATCATTCATCATTTCTATGTGTTACAGTCTCTGAGATTTTGTGATAATTCACTTTTTAAATACACCGTGAAATTTTAGTTGTTTGTTTTCCCGGGGCAGAACGACTTACCATAAGGAATACTTTCGAAGCATGTAGTAAAAATAAACTTTTTCGACAAAAAAAAAACAGACTACACAAAAAAAAAATACACTAAATTAAAGGTATTTTAATCCTTATAATGGCTTTTTTTAGTGAGTCGTTTTTTTTTTTGTAAAAAGGTTTTTTTTTGTATTTTTTTTTTTTACGTTGAAGTTAACAAATTGTTTTCAGGTACATTGTGCCTCTTCGGACGCGCAGCAAGGGTGGTAGGCGAGTAACCCTGGTGCGGCTGCCAGCTCCATCAGCACTGGACAAACCTCTGTCGGCTAAGGCGTTACTGGCTAGGTGGCTTATGATATTGGACATCAGGTACTTATCCATTATTTTTGTTAACTTCAAACCTCTGATTACCTCATCCTCTCCCTATGGCCTTTTCCCAAGTAGCAACACCGTGAAAGCCAGCCCTAAGGTTTTAAGGGTGTTTTTAATATCTTCAAGATTTCATCACGCATACGGAATTGCTCCGCATGCAAAGGTGCCGCCCGATATCATGCCCCACATCCCGCGACCATATTCCACAAATACATGGTTACCAGGCCATCCGAGCAACTGAAAGGTTGGTTTGTTGTCTCAGTCGCGCAATGAATTTTGTACTTAGTGTCGGTGGTGTCAAACTTGTAAACATTTTTAAATATTTTTGGAAGAATATCTAACATGGTGTAAATGTACTGATTCTGAACACACTATATTCAGATTTCACATATACTAAAATGAAAAAATAATGTTGCATATATTTTTTAATTGACTTAGAGAAATCTTGATTTTGCATTTAAAAACTAGACTCTAGGATATTTTAGATGAGCGATGGGATTGTGCGGAACGCAAAAGGCAATTTAAGAAACACGGGAGGGTTTTAGTCAGCAAAAGTCAGAACTTCATATTGGTTTACCCAGAGCGGTAACAGTTATTTCATCATCATTATTTGACCCAAAAGACGTCCACTGTTGGGCATAAGCCTGTGCATCTCGCATCCGTCGGATACCCGCGTCCCTCATTAAGTCATCCGTCAAAAAAATTGTACATTATACAATTTTAGAGAACAAGATACTAAAGGTACGTGGCCACAAACGCCGATTTAGGCGCGTCGGTGTCCATAAATTTTATATGGCAACTAGACTTGTAGAGTTACCTTAGATCCACGCCACACGACGCGACTCTACGTACTATCAAAGACACTTCAGTCTGACCACGTCCAACCATCAAGTTCATTTTTGCTTGCACTCGAAACGAAAACTTAAAGGGTTTTACGCCGGTTTGGCGCCGCGCCGCAGGATTCAAGCAAATTTTTTTTTAAGTGATCTGGCAGAAATGTCTGCGATGGTATAAATCGGGCGTGGCTCATGCGTGCGTCGGTCTAATGTAGTTCAAGAACAAAATCTACAAACATTAATAATAACCATATCCTTACAGGCCTCTCAATAACAGTATCGACAACAACTCACTACTAAGTAAACGTAGATAAATAAATTCCACAGAATATTGAAAAATTATCAGTTTATAGAGAACAAAGGACCACTGTTTGTGTGACAAAGAGCGAATCTTACAATGGGCTCTTTTGTTAGGTTCCAGACTGTTTGCATATCGTTTCGTCTCGTCATTGTACCTTTGGAACGTTCACTTTGGTGTATCTGCGTACTTAAAATAATACAATAGCTACATTAAATAACACATATGAGGGCGTAAGCGAATTTGTTTTACGAATCGATACGTTTATAACATTCGGCGCTCCGATTGGTCCGCTCCAAGTTCTTAACCAATCAGAGAGCTAAACGCTGTAAACGTCTCAATCGCATTAACGTAAAAACAACTCGTACTACGAAGTGCCTAGTTGGAGTTTGTTTGTAGTCACTGAGTATTTTGTATGAACTCCGCCCGGGTCTATGTCGACTTTGCGCCCACGAAACAACGGTTTTATTTTTTATTAAAAAAAACAATAACTATTCAAGATTTTTGTTTTTGCTAGGCGCTTTTAAATAACACGCCTTATTTTTTTTTTGTAACTTTTATTTTTATTTTTATTTATTTATTTTATTTATTTATGTACACACAATAATAATAAAAAAGAAAAGAACAAATCGCTGCTTTAATTTGATAGTGGCACATCACAAAATGTGTCATTATTTTGATAATGTTACCATTCAATACAGATTAATCCATAATATCATGTGAATAAAACTCACATTCCTATGTATATATTTGACGACGTGCCATGACTGAATGACGTTATCTGATTGGTCGAAATCGACCGCAATTTTGTCGGTATATCGACACAATGCCAGTTGCTTTGAATTTTCGCAAGGTGACATACACATTTTCTTTTGAAAAAAGACATAAAATAAAATAGTTCGTTCTTATTGGTGGAATATTTTTTTAAATAGGGTTTTTTTTGTATTGTGACAATATACAAAAAATTTGAGTGTCATAGTTATGTTTCAATTCATTTAAATAATGTGGTATTTGGTGTTGCGACAGTATCAAAACAAATGAGTAGAGAAACTAAATAGCGTATTTTAAAATGGGTTAGTATTCAATTATTTGTTTTTGGTAAATATTAGAACTAATACAAAATAAGTCTATTTCCTTCTTAAAAGTCCTAATTTTTACGATTTTTCTTTGCAAAATATGACGCTTTTTTGTGCTATTGTCGAATGATTTTTAAATATGTGCCATTGTTCAAAATAACTGCAATTAAATATTTTTTTAATATAACATAAGCAAGGTGTGGAAGCAAGACATTAAATATTGAAAATAATTTCTTTAATTAAGATTTAATCTAATTATTTTTACCCTTACAGTGTATTATCGAAAAACCATCAATTCAGAAGATTCATTGCAGATTTCTGTAGCAGATGGCACTAAAAATACCAAGATAGGAATGGATTATAACCTTTGCTGATTGAAAATAGCATAGAATAGCATAGCATCAGCGTTATAATGTTCTCACAGCTGGGACTCAGGCCTCCTCTTTAGGAGAGGAAATTGGCCGTAACCCACCATGCGGGCCCAGTGCGGGTTGGTGGATGTCACATGCCTTCGAATTTTTGGTTCTAGGACATGCCGATTTCCTCATGATATTTTCCTTTACCGTTTTGAAAGCAGTGGTGATGAAAAAAAATAACACAAAGTAATACGCCTGGCTGGGTTTGAACCCGCGACGTGGCAAACAGCCATCATGCTATAGATCCAGTCATTAAAAAGGGTGTCAGGAAACAGAAAATACCGAAAATTGACAGTATTGTAATGTTATACGTAGAAGCAAAAGACACAGAATATTACTCATATTGTTATAAAAATCAAATAATAATAATATCAAGAAAGTGATACTTAGTTGAAAATACAGGAAAGACAAGAAATAGAAGCGTTTGTAATAAAAATATTTCACTGAAGAAAATTTATAAAACTAAAAAGATGACACGTGAGAAAAAGAAAAAAGGCCTATATACTAAATAAAATACTTATAATATATATACAAGATTTTATGCCCCATTTTTTGAAAATCTATAAAGGATTTTTCGTAGAATAACGAAGATTTGTACACGGCAAACTAAATTGAACCACATACTGTGGTTGCGCGCGACCCCCGCTTCGATTGGGATCCAAAAATCCGTGTCTGCCCATTCACCTACCATCATGATGGTTCAACTTGTGTGACAGGGATTATAACCGATTTTCGGGTCTAGGTCGGATAGAGGGCTGCGTGTAGCTCTGGCGGATAGTTCAATTTATTTGCCGCGTACCCTTTGTTATCCTACGATCAATCCTTCATAGATTTTCAAAAAATGGGGCGTAAAATATTAAGTACCAGTAGTAGTTTTTTACCATTTGAAAAACTTTGTAACACCTTTTTTACTACATTTTTTTGTTTAAATTTGTTTTTGTAACTTTGTGTTGTTTGAATTGATTTTGG
This sequence comes from Leucania comma, assembly GCA_958295575.1. Taxonomy (NCBI): domain Eukaryota; kingdom Metazoa; phylum Arthropoda; class Insecta; order Lepidoptera; family Noctuidae; genus Leucania; species Leucania comma. Next base: position 8,075,784 of record OY282482.1, on the reverse strand, counting down.
TGTATGGTCATGTGAAGAGAAGGGATGAAACGCATATTACTAAAAGAGTTTTGAGTGTACATGTGGATGGATGGAGAGGGAGAGGGAGGCCAAAGAAGAGATGGATGGATTGTGTGAGGAGTGATATGAAAAAAAAGGAGTTAGTGATAATGTAACGAGTGACAGGACAGAATGGAAGAAAAAAACGTATTGCGCTGACCCCAAATAAAACGGGATAAGGGCAGGAAAATGATGATGAGTAAAAGAACATTACTTTTTTAGAAACAGGTAATGCTTTATTTTTGTTAAAGTGGGCTAGTGGAAGTCATAAAATTAATTTTGTTAGTAGGTTATTTATTATTTCACTGTTTCTATAATATAAATACTAGCTATATTTGCAATTTGAGAATAGCGCGTGTTCTGTGAAGGTAAGTTTTACATAATTAGTATTATTTTTGATCTCTATAACGATAAAGACTGATAGAAAGTTAGTTAAACAAAACAAAAAATGTCATTGTATAGTAAAAATACATTGGTTTTGTATTACACCTTCCTTAGAATAGTAATGTAATTGTAAAAGTGTCATTATTTGTAAAAATTCACTAACAAAAAAAATGCATCAAAAATAAATAAGCCACTGTACAAAAATTACTTTACTGAACTATTTGTTTTATTAAGAATAGTGTCACTGTTCACGAAAGAATGTTGTCAAATTAAAGGTCGTACTATAATTTATGCCAATGTTAAAAATAATTAAACTAAAAACTGTTTGGCGTATGTCTGAAGCATGTTGTTTTTTATAAGTTTATGTGTTGATTTTGTATTGAAAGGGCTAAATAACTTATTAATAATAAAAATTTGATAGATTTTACGTCGATTTAGGCAATTTTCAAAGGTTTCTCTTTATTAAAATAAAAGATGGAAACAATTTAATTTCTTGTTTAATTTAAACTGCTCTCTTGAAAAAAGTGCATTTTTGAGATCTGTCACTATCAAATTAAAGCAGCGAAATATAGACAGAAGAGTACAAAGGTGCTGCTTATTTCTAACGTCTTCCAGCAGACCTGCGACAGGAGAATTGGATGAGAAATGTAGACACAGTGTGTATAAATAATTCATACAAGTTAAAATGGACTAAAATTAAAATCAGATAATACAAATAAATACCTATATCAATAACAGTAAATAAATGTACACATATATATGTATATATATAATAATACAATACATACATTAAATTATATTAATACATAATCTATAATATATAAATTTACGAGACAACTTTCATATATTTCCATAACATAATCTCGTAGATTAACATGCTTGAAATCGTAAATTAGGATTAGTACCGCGATTTTTTTTTTTGTCGAGTCAACTCATTTATAACATGTTTTCATTTTTGACTTGCGGTACACATTTCAATCGCGATAACGTAAAAACAATTCGCACTACAGGGCCTAGTTCGAGTTTGTTTTGACACGATTATAACGTTCGGCGCTCCGATTGGTCCGCTCCAAGCTCTTAACCAATCAGAGAGTTAAACGCAGTAAACCTTAGCAAAATAAGTCTCACTCAGCGCACAGGATAAATATGGAAGACCACACTGATTTTTCCTTTTAGGTACAGAAACCTAAAAATGAGCATGACAGACTACTGACCTTCAGATATTCATTTGTTTACTGACATTACTGTCTACCTGTTCCAGACTCCGCGAAGACCCGACTCCTGGAGAGGAGGTCATCTTCATTGACGTAAGCGATCTCCAACCAGCACACATCAAGAATCACTTTAGAGGCACCTACTGGAAAGACTTCGTCTGGTGCATGAAGGTGAATAAAATTATAGAGACACTGATAAAATACTGTACACTATTGCTACTGATTTTTATTTTATTCTAATTCTAAAAACTTGTGTGCCATTACGTTTACTACGGATAATTTTTTTTATTTTAAATAAAAAAAAAATTATTATCTATGTCAATGTATGAAGTTCAGAACCCTGAGGTCCTGAACCTTTGGAAGGCATATGAGGAGGCGAAACTAACTCGCAGAAGCCCTATAGACACTTTAAATGGAACGTGATACCAACCGACGATTATCCCTGTACGCGCTTTGCTAGTGCACCTAAGGACAACACCGGTTGGTGCAAAACTATTGCGACATATGAAAAACAAAGACAATAAGGCTATATGTTTTGGAGTCTTAATTGGACTGGTTACCAGGAATTATGTAAAAACTATGACTCCTGCCTGAACAAAGTTATTAATATCCATCGATAAAATGACAGAGGGTGTCTTGCACACTCAGTAAATAAGCCTCCGAAAACGACCGCTAGCATGAAATGACGTAGCAACATATCCTGATGTGGTTGAGGAATGGAGAGGTATACCACGACTATAAGGACAATCCCGGAAGTACGGTCAAGATCCCTACTAGCACCTTACTGGATTATACATCCTTCTCCTGAGCACGTTTGCTCTTGTAAATCTCCACTCAAACCAGCCAATAATGGCAAGAGAGAGGTGGAAGCTCTGTTCTTCGTCAACTACGACTGGCCAATAAATTATTTTTAATCTTTATTTAATTTAACCATTTCTTATTTTTCAGACTGCCTATCCAATCCGAATCACAGAGGTTCACATAATCAACACGCAACGCCTGAAGACCATGTCACTCCTACTTCTCCACATAGGTCTATACCCTTGGAGACGTAAGGTGGTCCAGCTGCATGGAACATCTGACAGCATTGAGGAGGCGCTGGGTTCAGATAGGTTCCAGGTGGATGGACTGCCGCATGAATATGGGGGGAGAGCTGGAATGATGAAGGATCTTAATGGTATGATAGTTTAAACTGTTGACAATGTTTTAACTTCTAAACTAGGCAAGGAATACTCTTTAAGGATACAACTCTAAACAATTGTTTTCATTGCTAATCTTGTTTGCCTAATACTTTCAAAAGTCTTAGGCTGAAGACTATCAGGGCCATGACTTCTGAAAGGAAAACCCGGTGTCTTGGAACACAAAACAAAGAAGGAACGTATTAGTGAGTTTAGTCAGTAAAAATTTGACATGCCTTCCCGTCCCAGAGCTGGAGAAATTATCGGATGAATTCCCATCTATAAAAAAATCCTCGAATAATGGGAAAGGCCGATAAGCAGATGTGTTATATTGCGGTTACATTTTTGCAGGCGTTTGAACAAACCAAAAATATGTAAAATAATTTAATACTACTTATAGTTTAAACTGAACTATTTTTTTCTTTACGCATATTTTCAACCAAAAGAGAGCAGTTCCATAATCTACATTACAGGACTCCTTTCTTTTATAATGAAAAATCGTCAAATAACTTTCTCCCGCTATGTTTGAATCCAGAGTGAGTGTAATACAGAATAGAACTGTATTCTTCTAATCTGTGAGTAAAACCCACCTATATTTTACCCACCCCATATATTTTCCCACCTATCTTATCCGAACAATCCCACTACCCACGGGTAAATTTTTATTGCAAACTAGTAACTCGCCGCAGCTTCACACGGGTGCAATGGTGATGTGAAATATATTATGCATGTTTTATACATTATTACCCTTCTCTTGAATCACTCTATTTATTAAAAAAAACCGCATCAAAATCCGTTGCGTAGTTTTAAAGATCTAAGCATACTTACATAGGGACAGACAGCGGGAAGCGACTTTGTTTTATACTATGTAGTGATATCCATTACCAATAACATCGTCATCTTTTTTCGCAGACGAATGGACAAAGAAGCTCCTATTAAACTCCAAATGGCTACAAACAGAAGAACGCAAATTCTACGAGACAGATCTCAAACCCGAAGTCAAAGCGCGCATGCGCCACCGAAGCGCAGTCAGGATCCTGCGCGGCAGCAACGGATCTTACGACACGGTGACCAGAACGCACTCGTGTAGATCACTGCATCGACATGACGACCTGGATGATGGGATTCATGGTGCTTATAGGACATTAAAAGTTGCCAGTGATAGAAGTTATAAAGTGGATCTGTTATAATCTTATGTGCTGTTTTTACTACGAACACAGAAAATAATACTATCGTTGTTACATTTCAAGTAATAAGTACAGGATACTTATTGCAATCTAACCTTCTTAAAAAAGTAAAATTCGATTATCAAAAAATCAAAAACAAAAGAACGTTGTGTGCCGCAAAGGCGTAGCCACATGACAGAATAATTCAAAATCGCAATCATTCGGGTAAGATCGGCTCGAGTCGGCCAACCTTACGAACTGGTACTAAGGCCTTTAGCACAAAGATTTATGGATATTTGGCATACGTCTTTGACATTCGAGCTAATGATTTGCAACGACTATACCCATTATCCTTTGACTATAGTATATGAAGTGTACAACGTCACAACAGATTTACCTACAGTCTCATTAATATGTCACTCAATAATCGAATCATTTAGAATGGTCGACATTACTTAAAATCAAGTTACCTGTATTTGTAAATTGCTTCAAATTGAAAAAAAAAAATAAGGACCAAATCAAGTAACCTTAGTAATTTAAAAAAAAAAAAAAGATTTTTTACATACGTTAATATAACATTTTAACATTTAATTCAATATAATTTACTTACTTATTTATTTACATGTTCAGTTGTTCATATAATTTATATACACTATCAGCAGATTTTATGGTTCGGCACTGGATGTAATTTTGTAGTGAACTGTTGTAGATTAGCGACAGAGTACTGTATTATTGGTAGGCGCCAAATAAATTTGCCATAAAGTACATTGACCTTTCTCTACGGTAACCTATTTTTTTACACAGTATTTTACCACTTGTACATGGTATGTTCATGAATAATAATAATCGTTTTCCACTACAAAATGTAAAGGATCACAATATATGTCGATTGACGACGGTATTAGGTATGTGTTTATTTCCATTTTTTAAATTAATTCAATCAATAAATTGTCTAGGTGAATCAATTTAGTTTATGGCAAAGGACTATGGGCAAAGTATGACACCCGTCTCCCTATAATCATAATTAAATCTTTTACTTTTTGATACACTACTTTTACTGTGAATATAGATAGTTAAATTATAAATGCTTCAGATAAATGTGTTCAGTTAATTATGAGACTGTGTGTCTTAAAATGTGATAATATCATTGCATATTCTTTGTAAATCATGATCTATACATATTATCTAATAAATGTGTACAGAAAAACTTTCTATGCTTTATATACTAGACACCATCTGATGGTAGATTTTTTGTCCTTAGTTAATATAACAGTAGTAAAAAAGGTAGATACGGTCAGGGGTCAAAAGTGCAGTTGCACTCTAACAATGCTAAACTGTCTAAAATTTCTTTGTAGTAGAATTCCAGTGTTCTGCAACTAGTTTATTCGATATCTTAGATTATATCCTACAAACTAAATCGGTCATGATCCATTGACCCTCTTTTATAAAGAAATTTTATATACTTTAGTATCGGTAGAGTGCAACTGCACTTGTGAGCCCTACCTAACTAATTATAAAAAATACGCTAAAATGCGTACAATCAATAGTTAGTCTAACCAACTAGTTCTCAAGAAACGAGAAGCAAATGGACAGAAATTTAGCTTTATTTATCAATAAATCATCATTTCATTCAAAAGACGTCCAATATCGGACATAGGCCTCCCCAAGTGTCCCCAATTAGCTTTATTTATCAATCAGTAATCATTTCAGCCAAAAGACGTTCATTGTTGGACATAAGCCTCCCCAGGTGTCGCCACAACTACTAGTCCTGTGCATTTCGCATCCATCGGATTCCCGCGATCCTTACCAGGTCATCGGTCCACCTTGTGGGGAGGTGGCTGGAAAGGCCCCACGGCGTCGTCACCTTCCGTTTGGCGCAGGTGCTGACCGAGCACGGCAAGTTCGGTCCGTACCTGTACAAGATTCGTGCGGAGACGACGCCCGGGTGTCGCCACTGTGCGGACCGCCCGGTGGACACGGTGGAGCACACAGTCGAGGTGTGCCCCGCTTGGGAAGAGCAGCGCCGTGTCCTCGTGGGGGCTATCGGCGGCGATCTCTCGCGCCGGGGCTTGGTTCACGCCATGCTCCGGAGCGAGGAGGAGTGGCGGGCGGTCGCCTCCTTCTGCGAAGCAGTAATGCTAGTAAAGGAGGAGGCCGACCGCCTTAGGCAAAGGCGGACACGCCGCCGCCGCCGCCGGGTTTCCGATCCCAATTTCCGGCCACCGTAGGCGCGGGCTCGCGGACGGTGGGCAATGGGTAGCTCGCTGTCCGTCCGTCCGGTAACAGACCGGTCCGAGCTCAGGTCGTCTACGGCGCGCACCGTTCCCGCGCGCCTCAAGGAGTTGTCAGCATACTGTAGGGGTCCAGCAGGGCCGAAGCCTACTGGGGCCAAAGGTTATGTGAGACTGTCACCAAAGGCCCCAGGATAAAGGCAAGGAATGGAAAGGTAGGTTTTTTAGTCAGTAAAAGTCTGACACTGTTTCCCGCCCCACCCAAGGGCGGGATTCGTCATTGGATGATTTTCACCTACCACAAAAAAAAAAAAAAAAAAAAAAAAACCTTGTGGGGAGGCCTTCCAACGCTCTAGCATCCAGTACGTGGTACCACTCTAAAATCTTTCAGCCCTAGCGACCATATGTTCTGAAAGATGAGTGCCCTGCCCATAACCACTTAAGGTGATCAGATTTTTTGATGATTTTAAATCCAACATTACGTCTAAACGTTTGAAATAACTACACCACTATTTTTTAATTATGGCAAATACTTATTAGAAAAGGTCTTGTTATTATTTAAGTAAAGTCTCAATGCATAATATTCATAAACAGCAAAGTTATGAGCGTTTGTTTATATCCCAAAATCTCACTCAATTTATGAAAACATTGTACAGGTTATTTTTTATGAATGAAAGAATGTCAATAAAAATGGAAAAACACTGCGCTTGGTATTTTTTTGTAGTAGTTGTTATGAATGATGATTCAATTATGAATTTACCAATAATGACAAATTTTTGTGGACAATTTTGGGATTTCGTTTTTTGTACTTTTGACTACACAAATATGATCAGTAACGGGTACTGATTGAGCACCATAGTTTTGTGCACTAATTAAAAAATAGGGGTGTATATGTTAAACTAGACTATTTGAACATTTATGAATATTTACTTTTTTTTCTTAGAACTTGGTGTGATTTATTTTCAAAGTTATGTTTAACAAAGACAAAAAAGCGAGGATCAGGTAAAAACCATTTTATTCATACTGTGTTTAATAAATGAAGGACATAATTATTATTGAAATAAACTTGACGCGCGCGAGGCGACGCTAGCTCCACTTTTGTTCGCTGGAGGTCACTGGCCTTTAGCAATTATTATCAATAATTAACTTTTGTTATCTAACAAATCATCAACTGGCCTTTAGGTTTAATATTTTTTTTATTACTTGTATTATGAATTGTATAAATACGTAAGTCTTATTAATACTCAAATCAAATAAAACAGTGAAAATATTTTTGTACAAATTATAAGATTTTGTTTACTTATACTTATTTTATTAAATAAATAAAAACACTGTTAGTGCAGCCTTTCCGTGGTTATTTTATTCACTTGAACACAACTGTCTCGCTATTTACTGAAACGCCTAAAATATGTACACTAATTTACCTACCTTTAAAGAATCTTTAAACAATTATTTTTTTTACAAAATAATACAGTAGATATACTCATTTCTGGTTTTGTACCAAGATAAGATATAATCAACGAAGACACTACTTCTTCTTCCTGCCCTTGTCCCATATTACTTGGGGTCGGCGCAACACGATTTGGTTGAGCTGAGTGGTGCTGATATACGCGTCATGTCCGTGAACGGGCGCTTTCAGTTGAGACTGGTAATATCTATATTTAGAATATCTTTTTTTTTCGTCTTTATTTTATTGACATTGTTCGCACATAATAGTATCGAGAAGAAACATGTAACAGAGATATTTGTTATACATAAAATGATTGAAAAGAGTGTCCATGGAGTTTCTTGCACGTTCTTCTCCATAGAGATCTACGCTTTGGAATGTGCAATTAGCATCTTTTTTTTTCTGACAGACACCTTGACCTTTCAAAAGTGCCTGTAAATGGTTTATTTGAAATAAATGCTTTTGAATCTTTGAATCTTTTGCGAATAGGTTTTCAAAACCATTTTCATACGTCATTTTTTTTTTGTCAATTTAAACTAGATGAGGTCGGTGTTTCCGAGCTGACTACCCTGAGAGGCTGAGAAGAACATCAAAACAAACTCAGGGTCAAAGTCTTTATTAAAGTCCATACACATGTAACAGCCAAAAATTATTGGAGTCTCAGTGAACCTGCTCAGTTACACAGTTCAAGTAGACCTGCTCAGTCAGTGCAAGCATTTGTGTAGCTCAATCAGCCCATCTGTTCTATGTGCAATATGTGCTTTGCACTGCCGCTTAATTTTGGCGATTATTCGGGCTATATGAACAATTCAATTTATTTAAAACATACATATTTATTTCTACTCAACATTTTGTACAGTTTTTACTACGCGTAAACAGAAATCAACAGCACGCATTCATACTTTATGAATGTGTGCATAACTAAGTGTAATCAGAGGATATTTTTCTTAATTCCAGGCCATAGAAGTTCTTTATAATCATAAATATTGCCAGAATTTTTATTTATACTTACATTGTTATTAACACATTAAATTATTTCATGCAAATCAACGACGAAAACGACGATTTCGTGGAAGGATACCGACCTCGCAGTGGAACACGACGCCGTCACTTCGTGTACAATAGATTTTAATAATTTGATATAGTTTATTTATATGTATTAGTTTAATTTTGTATGGTTATTTGTGTATTTTATCTATGGGCCTTAGTTGCCTGACAATAAAGGTTTATTATTATTATAAATACTTCTAAAATTAACAAAAAGTTCTGAGTTGACCTGAAGTTCAAGAGTTTGTTATCTATTTTTCTTTTTTTGCAAAAACTAATCTGAAGTATTAAGTACAACAATTTTCAGACGAAAATAAAATAAAAACTACAAGCTCTCAACAATGCGGACTCGACTATTGTGATCCTGCACCCAAGTTTTAAATAAAAAATATGCACCATTTTTCGTGGCCAGTCGAGTATGAAAATATTTTTTACTAAAAAAATTCGTAGCTATTGCTGCTGGATATTATTTCGAGTTTATTTTAGGAGTAAATAGTCGCCTTAAAAAGTATTGAAAACAGAACCATATAATGGGTTTTTTTATGTTCAATATTTTTTTTCCAATTGCTATATACTATTTATGAATAATAATGTAATAATATATATATATATATATATAAGCGCTATACCACTCACTGATTAATCACGAAATCTCCGGAACTATAACACCTAAAAACTTAAAACTTCGCAGGTAGGTTTCTTATAGGGTGTAGAGGTCCGCTAAGAATGGATTTTATAAGGGAATAAACTGACTTACATGGGCGGTTAGGTTAGTTTATATATATAATAGCGAAATACCACTCACTGATTAATCACGAAATCTCATAAACTATAAAACCTACAAACATAAAATTTGGCAGGTAGGTTCCTTATAGAATTTAGACATCCGCTAAGAACGGATTTTACGAAACTCAACACCTAAGGGGGTAAACCGACTTTCACGCAGGTGAAGCCGTTGGGAGAAGCTAGTCTATATATAAATCCTCGCAAAGGTCAGACGGTACTTCACGCCGGATCAGCTGCTCAAACTTTATCAAGCGCAAGTGCGATCGTGTTACGAGTACTGCTCTCATCTTTGGGACGGATCTGCCCGATACCAGCTTGATGCGCTTGAGACTATTGAGAGGCAAGCCAAGAGGATCATTGGCAATGATGCACTCGTCGAGTCGAGGCTTCAAAGTCTTGAGCATCGACGCCGAGTTGCTAGCCTGTCGGTTTTCTACAGGTTACATTTCGGGGAGTGTGCGTCGGAATTGCATAGCCTAATTCCGCCTAGCCCGTTCCATCATCGGACTACCAGACGTACGGCGTTGCGCCACCGGTACATGGTGGACATCCCACCTATACGCACAAAGCGTTTTGGGAACACTTTTATTATGCGTACAGCTAAGGAGTGGAATTCCCTGCCGGAGTCTGTGTTTCCTGATGGCTACAACCCGGGAATCTTTAAGTCAAGAGTGAATAGGTTTCTTCTAGGTAAGCACGATCCATCGTCGACCGTATCGTCGCTTTCCATCAGGTGAGATAGCGGTCAAGCGCGAACCTATCAATAATAAAAAAAAAGCGAAATATCACTCACTGATTAATCACAAAATCTTAGAATCCATTACACCTTTAAACTTAAAATTTGGCAGGTATGCTCATTACAGGGTGTAAACATTCGCTAAGAACGAATTTTACAAAACTCTACCCCTAAACGGGGGTTGGATGTTTGTATGTAAAACCGATTTTCACACGGGCGAAGCTAGTGGCTAGTGGTAACATATGTCCAAAAAAAAAATTTAACTAACTAAAAACAGTATAAATATATGGCGTCGAAAAATTTAGCAAGGCCTATGTTTAAATGTGAACTTCTAGGGTCTGATACCACCAAAACCACCTGGAAATAAGGCAAGCCTCGTATTTTATTTTATTCCACGGCAACAGTCTAGGGTAGCTGTAAAACGGAGACAAGCCTCACGTTTTGCCCCCCGCCAGGTACCAGGAGTCGCAAAACGAAGGAGTACTATCGAAACATACAATAAAGTAAAAAAAAAAAAATTTTTTTCATAACAAAATTCAGACTTCAACAAAATAAATACACTAAATTAGAAAGGACCAAAATAAATTTAATTTCAGAAGTCGGTGTTTCTCGATATTGTTTGTTTCTTATTTAACACCGTCGGTAATTTTTTTTTTTAGTTTTACTATGTTTCGAAAGTACTCCTTATGGCAAGTCGTTCTGCCGCGGGGAAACAACCACTAAAATTTCACGGTGTATATGTATTTATAACTTTAAGATTTCGTAAATTCTTCTTTTCTTATTTCTGCACACTATTGTCTACATTTTTTCTTTTCTCTCCTTTTGCAGGTCTGCTAGAAGAAATTTCTTTAAGAAATAAGCAGTACCTTTGTACATTTTTTTTTTATAATACTGGATCTCTTTCCTGTATATGTGTGTACATAAATTCTAAAGTAAATAATAATCTTTTTGAAGATTATTTATCCTGTAGTTTTGACGCGTTATTTATTTAATCCTATGCAAAACGTGAGTTCCATTAGTCCGAGCCACAAGAATTAGAAATGCGATTCAGAGCCATTATATGCAAAGCTATTGGCTTCGCCAAACGGTCGCGACTACAAAGCCACAAGCAATTTAGAACCTCTCCAGGATTCATTTGTACCCGAATGAATGCTGGGGAAACGGGGTTTAATAATTTCACACTCGGAGCGGTTTTGGGCGAAATGTAGACGTATGTTTGTGGCCAGTAAGCCGCATGCTGTTCGGGTTTATTGTATACCTTTGCTGTTGTATTATTCTCTCTATTTCCTTACAATAAAAACAAATTCATAATAGTTTTTAGTTGGTAAATTGCAAAATGGATGTTTTGAGTATCACACTAATGTTATAAAAAGCGCATGTTTATGTGCCCTGCTTGGGTGGAGCACCGCCGTATCCTCGTTGAGGCGATCGGTGGAAGCATCTCTCGCACAGGGCCCCAGATGTAATAGGATGCAGTCGCCGAAGCAGTAATGCTAGCGAAGGAGAAGGCCGCACGCGTGAAGGAAAGGTTATCCTCACGCCTAGCGCTAGCATTACTGCTTCGCAGAAAGAGGCGACCGCCTGCCTTTCCTCGTCACTCCGGACCATGGCCTATACCAGAGTACAGCCGATCGCCCCCACGAGGACTTTATAATATTACTGTGATAATATTAAACATATACATTATAATGTCAGTAATGCTTATCTAAGTTGATAATATACTATCGTAACGCTATTAAAAAACTAACCAAATGTATGGGAATGACATCATCACAACAAAATTTCTAGGCAAGTTCACATCGTTCAAAATGACAGAATTCAATGTAATCGCTACCTTCTGTAGTTTTAGGATACACAAGTTTTCAATTAAAATATTTTTTTCATAGCAAGCTTTTATAGCGGTGTAAATACTCATCAAGAAAATTTCAAAAAGTTCAAACACGATAGGGGTTATTTTATTCCGCTTATTACCGAGTTTCTATGGCCATCTTCCAGTTTCATCATCATACCCTGGTTACCATCTAGCACCAAAATAATCGTCAAGACGAGTCACACAAACCCAAACTCGATGGGGTTGTGTCGTTTAATTACCGAGTTCCTATAGCCACCTTCCGATTCCGTCATCAGATCAGCTCCATGTCATAATAATTTTGCATTGTCATCTGATTTACAAATGCATGCAAAATAACCGGGAAATGGGTCTTAATTTATAAGATTTGATCACAGACAAACATCGGAACAGGTGTAACTATTTAAAAGCTTGTAAACTGGTAAGTTTATGCTGAGGCATTACCGATTGTAGAAAGAAATTCGACACCAAAAGGTCGTAAACCAGGTTAAGCTTTTTTTTTTTGGTAGTGGGTAAAATCGTCAGATGACATCTCCCGCCCTCGGGTGGAGCGAGAGATAGTGTCAGACTTACTGTCTAAAAACCCACCCTGTTTCTTCTTAGCCCTTTGTACCGTGGCCGGACATTATTTTCAAAAATCAGTCCATAGCCCCAGTAGGTTTCTGCCTGCTGGGCCTCTACGGTTTGCTGACAACTCCTTGAGGTGTGCAGAAACAGTGCGCGCCGTCGACGATTTGGGGTCGGTCCGGACGGTTACCGGACGGTCGGACAGCGAGCTACCCATTGCTCGCCGTCCGAAAGCCCGCGCCTACGGTGAAACTTGGTTAGGCTTGCAAAAAATAAACCATGAAAGTATCATTTCACATAATACAAAACAAAAATAATTTCGAATCAAACAACGAATGGTATACAGCAGCTGAAATGTGCGAAATAAAAGCAAGATGGCCGAAATTTGAGAGAGTACGTCTCTGATTACAGGCAGTGAAAGAGGTGCTCAGATTTAACGGCTTCATATGCACGAAATGGTCGCTCAAATGTTTTTCATACGTGATGATTACGTTTTGTTACAATAATTATGCCCATTTTTTCGAATAAAAATGTGACAAAGTTAAGCGATAATTAGCCAGCAAAACCGTAAGGGCCCAGCAGGTCCGAAGCCTACTGAGGCCAGGGGTTGACATATAAGAGGGAAAGCTGGGCTTTTGGAAAGCTAGGCAAATAAGGAATATAAGTGTTATTTTAGTCAATAAAAGTCTGACACGCTGCTTCAACCTACAGCGGTATTAATCATTATTATTTTAAAGGCCGGTTGCAGTCACTGAGTGTTTTGTGTGAACTGCGTGGTTTAATTTTTCAATAAAAAAAAAAAACAACAACTATTCAAGATTTTTGTTTTTGCAAGGCGCTTTTAAATAACAAGCCTTATTTATTTATTTTTTATAACTTAGCCAACTAATTTATATCATGTTTTCATTTTTACCCAGCGGTCATATAGTCAATTTCAATAAAATAAATTTTCATGGTGTTTTCTTCTATATTTGTGGACTTTCAGAGGTTTAAAAAAGTTCGAATTGAGTAGAACCTGGCCTTAAATAAGATTTCGAACGCAAAGAGTAACTGAAGAAACATGGGTGAGTCTGTAAAATACTGTAACTCTCTCGCTTCACCCAGAGCGGGAGAAAATATTTGACAATTTCCCTCCCCCCTTCCCTTAAAACTTAACAAGTTATCACTATGTTCAGTTACAGAAATGCCAGTCCATTCTAACGGTAGCCTCACTGTGTAAAATAGAACAAAATGCCTGCAATTTGTATGAGTGCATCTCATTACAAGCAGTGAAAGGAGGCTTTAGACGAGCAGCGAGCGCTGTACCTAAGTGCTGGAAATGTAGGAGCCGGTTTACAGGCGACGGCTGCGATGCGATTTCATGATCTGTGAAGTCAGTCGTTTAGCGTGAAGAAGTATACCTTTTATTTATTTTATTTATTTATATTTATTAATTTATTCAGTACAGCAAAATAGCCATTAATACTAAATTAAATTAAACCTTTCACTCTGTCTTCTCACAGAACCTTAAACTATCTAGTAATATCGTCTTCCATTCATCAGCAAACAAATCCAATCCGGGGTTGGTCTCCACGAGCGCGTTGAGCATCGTTAGCATACGCGGTATAGGAGAGGTGGATCGAGCTACAGTGCGACAAAATGGGACATTAAATTATTTATGCTTTCTAGAGCGATTGTAATTATTTGGAACAAATAATTGACACAACTCCGCATGTAAGTCGGATGTGTCAGTGTAACCATTGATAATTTTATAGGCTGTTGTAATTTGGTCAACAGCCCGTCTTACCTTCAATGAGTTGTAATTTAAGCATCCGAGGATAAACTTCGTAGGATACATGTATGGATAATATCCAAATAGACGCTTGTATAGGTACCTAAGAAAAGCTTTTTGAACTTTCTCCAGCATAAGTGTATAAGTAACCTCATGAGGGTTCCATACACAAGCGCTGGTTTCGAGTTTACACCGAACTAAAGCATTATAGAGAAGCTTTATAACTGCTTGGTTTTTAAAACATTGACTGTTACGCAAAACAAATCCTAAACGCCTAAATGACTCTTTAGCCAGGCTTAATATGTGCGTATGGAAAGTTAGTTTTGTGTCAAATTGGACACCAAGGTCTTTCACAGTCGAAACTCTAGTTATAAGATCATTGTTTATACTGCAGTCGTACTGTATAGGACTCCGCATGCGGCCAAAGCTCATTATTTGGCATTTGGAGATGTAAATTCCATCTTGTTGGTAGTAGCCCACTCACTCAGGGCATCTATATCATGCTGGAGAGCTATACAGTCGGACACTTTATGTCTTTGTCTACCTATACACCGTTAAATTTTAGTCGTTTTAATCCCGTGCAGGGTCGATTCGGTACATGAAACACTATCGATTTGTAAAGATAAAATAAAAAACAAAGTACTTTTTTTCTAAAACTCGAATTAATTTACGCATGTACGAAATTAATTTCTTTAAGTAAAGGCCAAGGCCAGGCAAGGATTAACGGTGTATAATATTTTATTTATTTATCAATTAATTTGTTTTTTTTTTTTGGTGTCCTATTTGGTATCCAAATCAATTTGCACAGTACACCGTTCCGTCTTTATGTCGATACCGGCCATTGCTGAAAACCAGCGCTGTAAGCTCATCGCATTATGCATGATGAGGCCACAGCTTTATGCTGAGCGTTGGACTATTTTGCACGGATATGACGCGTATGTTTCGTATACAATGATTATGTTTGTTGGCTCAACCTTAACGTCATTTTGCTTAAATAAACTGTTTTTCTTTCTTTCTTCCTTCTTTTACTTTAGGTGAGATATAGTACTACTACTACATACACTATACTACTTACTACATACACAATAGGTATCTGTTAATGACTAAAACCCACCTGTATTCCTTCAGCTGCCATTGGTATTCCAAGGCCGCGGTAACACTTCTCTTCTTCTCGTTGGCATAGGCTAAATATTTCATGTATGCAGGCGAAGCGGCGGGCAAAAGCTAGTAGATAATACAGAAAGTAACTGAAGATCAATGTTGTTATACAGTTTTAATTCTACCGCAGTTACATACTGCCGATCGTATCGCAGTCGTATCGTGCAAAAAGATGCTGCCACAAATTCATCGTTTATAAAAAGTAACAGTTGGGGTAATGAGCGCTGATCTACGAGACAAGCGTGCTCACGTACTTTCTAATCTGAGAGTAGAGGCACTAACACAAATGCTAACGTTGTTAAATTCATACTTAGTCGTCACGCTTATGATTACGCAAAAAATAAAATTGTGTGTATTTTTGGTGAATTCACTGTTCAAATCACAATCATATTGTCCGGATATTTGACTAGATATATTTATATTACTACCAAAGATGTTTTATGTATTACAAATGATATCTACACATGTACCAAACCTTGAATAGATATAGACAAAAACTATGGACTCGTTCTTCGCGGTGCGCATCTTTTTTTTTAGCAAACTGTTAAAAATTAAGCAAAAGTCTAGTGATGAAGAATTATAAGCATAACAATCAGCTTCAATTATAATATTCTCACTGCTGGGACTCGGGCCTGCTTTCTAGGAGAAGGAATGGGTTGTAACCCACCAAGCGTAGTAGGGGGGTAGGTGGATGTGAACTGTCTTCGATATTTTATTTTAAAATACGACGGTTTCCTCAGAATTTTTCTTTCTCCGTTTTGAGAGCAATGGTAATCAATTACACAAAGTAATGCGCCTGGCTGAGTTTGAACCCGCGACCTACAACTCGTACATCAGAACCGTTACCACTGAGCCACCGTTCCTAGAAACGTAATTGTATTATACATATTTCTTTTTCTTGCCCATATGTTAGCAGGTATTAAATTTCAGTCGTGTAAATTCAACTATAACATATGTTGCTAATAACTTTGGAAGTTGTTTGATCTCTCTTGTACCTTATTTATTTTATAATTTATGTACACACATATAAATTCCAAGACCGCTAGATTGTTACAAATGTAGAAGAGTCTATGATAAATCTCTCTTTTAATCTTTTTTAACTCTTCTTCTTCTTTTTCTTAGCGTATCGATGGCAAAACTAGTAAAATTTTTCATCTGGCCCAGTATATAGCTAAGGCAATGTCATCTACTGATGCGGTCATTAGGTCCCTACATGAACAGCTAATAGGGCTCGTGATGCAGGATGTTTGGTGGGATGTGGTCTGCGGAGAGACGCCGCGCCAACTTTGAAAATAACACCCGTCCGAGAAACCCCATCTGTGGAGATCTGACAGATTTCGTTAATTGAATGGGAAATCCCAGAGCTGAATTTCATGAGTCTAAGAATTTATTTGGCACTTGCATAACAGATATTTATTTTACAGCATCTAAGAGTTTTTATTTAGGAACCAGTATATTTTTTAATGTTGGAAGGTAGGAGCTTTGTAATTTTTTTCAAGTAAGTCACACAGTCTGAGGAGTTCCTTGTTTCCTTAAAAAATAAATTTAGTATCGTTAGTATTAATTCATTATCATTCATTTCATTATCCATTCTGAGATATTGTCCAGACAGAATGAAAGCATCTAGCTTTTAACCTTATGATGTACTGCTAGGGATGCTGTTGCATATGCAAAAATACCTATTACTACTCACACAAGTTCGGGCCAAGGACACTTCCTTGGGGCACTCCTAGATAGATGTTATGGAAGTTGATAGTGTCCTCACCTTGCTTGTTATAAAAGTACCTCAGTCAGTCGTCTGGCTATAAAATATGACATAAGAAAAATGAAATACCCAGTGGGGAAATAGTTTTCTGTTTTAAAGAGCAATCCTTCGTGCCAGACTGTGTCAAAGGTCTGGAATATATCCAGGAATACTGTACACCAATACTTTTTATTTTTAGAAGCTCTAAGAATATTTTCAACCAATCGATGAGCCTGTTTAATGGTGCCATGTTTCTGTCTAAAGTCGAATTGATGGTTGCAGGTATTATCTTGGCTTCTGCTGCTATTTAATTACTCATACTTAATCTTCAGGAAAACGGATTCCCGTAACTTAAAATGGGTATAAGATGGGTACCGTCTATAATAGCAAACTGAGGTATGTGTGTGTGATCTATGTAAAGAAGCTTCTTACGGACTTTTCTCAGGTTAGAGAATCATAATGAATAAAGAAAATAATTCATAATAGTTCCACAAGAACAAAAACACTGGCAGAAACTAGTTACTAATAAAAGAGAGAAAAATAAACATATATATATAATGCAATATATAATAACAAAGTTTATGTAGATAGATAGATAGAACATTTATTCGATGCAACACAGATAACGAGTAGACCATACACAAAAGCACACATATTACAAAACTAAGCACATAAATTACCAATAATAAAATAAACAATAAAATAAACAATCACAAACACCAATGTTACAGATATATTGAATTGTATTTATATTAACGAAATAAAAAAAAAACAAGTTACAAACAAGAAAATAGAATATATTATAGAATTAAAAATATTTTATTTTAGTTATTTATACATCAAACACTTTTTCATCTCACTGTACTGGCATCTCGTTAGAACATTCACCGCGGCAATTTGCCAGGCATTTACATTATTTAATTTATGGATTTGTCAATAAAATATAGTTTACTGAGCACGAAACTTACTGAACTGTGTAAATCCAATTTGGTAGTTAATAAATTAAAGAATTCATAATATTATGTACTTTACTTTGTTACTCCTTTATGCTCAAACAGCTGAACAGTTTTTTTTTATAGGCATAAACAAGTGCTTGACTACTATTCCACATGATGGTAAGCAGTGATGCAATGGTTGATGGTAAGGCGCACTAGTTTAATAAAAGCCTATTCACTCTAGCCTTGAAGACACATAAACTACATCCGGACTAGAAGACCGCAGCAGGCAAATTTTTCCAGACCTTCGATGAACGCGGTATAAACAACATAGCGGAACGCTTAGTCTGGACCGTAGAAGTTTGAAGATTTGACACTTGAGCGCGCGAGTAGATAATATCCTATAATACGACAGTGAACACCCTTAATTTGAAAGAAGGAAAAGAAAAAGTTAATGTGAAAAAGAGATTTTTTATATTCACAAGGCACAGTAACACTAGTTAGGTTAGGTTAGGCAAAAAATAAGTAAAAAATAAAATGACATGCTTCACGTCTGTGCAAAATAGGTCCAGTTCAGCGTGAAGGACAGGTATCTTGTTACTGACGCTGATATTCAACTCAGCTGTTTAAATATACATATAATAAAAACCAGCGTCAGGCAACTACCACGTAGCTGTCTGGCATTTATTCTGGTAATTTTGGTTCTGCAAGTGACCGCTAGAGGCGCTGCAAAATTTGCCATACAAAATATTTACGGCGTCGATATCGAGTAGCGACGAATACTATTGCTTAAAACTCATGGTTGAGGTACAGGACCTATTTGGCGCAACCATGAGACACACAATGTTAGTTTTATCCTTTTTATAAACATGTAGAAATACATGTTGTTTCTGCCTTGTGTGTGTCTGTATGTGTCAAATATTTATATTTCTTTCTTTATGTAAAAGTGTACGGATCAAAAAAAAATGAATGGATTATGTGAAGAATTTTATGAAAGAAAAGGGGGTCAAAGACCGCATTACAGTTTACAGGACAGAATAGAACAAGAAAACATTGCGTCGATCTCAAATAACATTAAAATGGCGGAAAGTGACTGGCAAAAATGATCACTTTCTTCAAAAAATGGTAACGAAATAGGTACACACACTGTAATGCGGTACCTACAAGACCTCTCTTTAAATAATATACTCGTATATCTTTATGCACGTAATAAACTCAAAAATTACAAAACGATTTTTTCCGAATCCCATCTGATAGTAAGCAGTGATGCAATCGGTGAGGCGCACTAGTTTAATAAGAGCCTATTCACTATAGCCTTGAAGATATCCAAATTGTAATCGGATGGGAAGACCCTCAGCATGCAAATTGTTCCAGTCCTTTGAAGTACGTGGTATACACGACGAGGCGAAACGCTTAGTCCGGACCGTAGAGGTTTCAACAACGTAAGTGTGGATACTCGCCTTACGTCGGATTGTCTGTTGTTCTCATGAGGTTTTCACTAATAATAAGAATAAATCATTACATGCAAATACGAGTACTAGTAAAAAGCAAAATTCACAAAGATTTGTAACACCCGGGCGAAGATTGGATATTTTTTTTTAAATGAGAAATCATCTAATGACTTCTTCCGCTCTAGGGTGGAGCGGGTGGATGCGTCAGATATTTACTGAATAAAACTACACCTAGGTTTCTTCAGTTATTCTCTGCCTTCTAGGACCACGTGTTTATTTATTTATTTAAACTTCATGTACAATAGTGGTACATAGGCGGACTTAATGCAACAAGGCATTCTCTACCAGTCAACCTTTGGGTTCCCTTTTAGAAGTCAACATATGGCCCCAGTAGGCTTCGGCCCTGCTGGGCCCCTACGGTTTTGCTGACGTCTTTTTGAGGCGCGCGTGGATCAATACGCCGCGTCGACAACTCGGGCTTGGTCTGGACGGTTGCCGGACGGCGAGCTATCCGTTGCTCGTCGTCAGTTACAAGTTTTAAATATCGATACGATATGTCAGAGTTGCCTAGCACATTTAACTTTACTGAGAATCGCGACCATGGTTATAAGCAGGAATTGGATTATATGCATTTGCATATATCCACATGCATTTGCATATTCAAGCAATCCTAAAAGCACATTTTACCTAATATCTAGTGATTATTTTACTGTTTTATAGTTAGTTAAGTATTGTTTAAGTCAATTATACGTATTGGTACATTTATAATATTTTTCCGAATGCAGTACACTCACCCTGCGTTCCAAAATGCGATAAAAGTCGACATCATGTCACTTAACTGAAGATACAATCTTGAACCACTGAACATTTGCAACAGTACTTGATTGTTTTCGTTTACAAAAATATTAAATCATTTTAATGTCATGTAAAATTATCGTATCTATTATCGCCTTTCAAAAGATAACTTACTAATTGCATGCTGACTTTCATGATTTATTGATTTTATGTGATTTGTGAACTTTCTTTTTTTGGGTTTTTTTTTATGGTAGGTAAAAGCATCCAATGACAAATCCCGCCCTTGGGCGGAGCGGGAAGTAGTGTCAGACTCTTACTGACTAAAAACCTACCCCGTTCCTTCGTGGCCTTAGATACCAGGGCCGGGCTTTCCTTTCGGAAGCAAACCCTTGGCCCCAGTAGTCTTCGACCCGGCCTGCCTGCAGCTAGCAGGCTGGGTCTCTACAGTTTGCTGACAACTCTTTGAGGCGCGCGGGAACAGTGCGCGCCGTTGACGACCTGGGCTTGGTCCGGATGGTTACCGGACGGTCGGACAGCGAGCTACCCATAGCTCGCCGTCCGCAAGCCCGCGCCTGCGTTGGCTGGAGCAGTTAGCAGGCTGGGCCTCTTCGGTGTGCTGACAGCTCCTTGAGGCCCGCGGGAACAGAACGCGCCGTCGATGACTTGGGCTCGGTCCGGTCGGTTACCGGACAATCGGACAGCGTGCTACCCATTGCACGCCGTCCGCAAGCCCGCGCCTACGGTGGCCGGAAATCGGGATCGGAATCCCGGCGGCTGGGGCTAGCGCCCCGTTGCCTCTGCCTGATGCGATCGGCCTCCTCCTTTGCTAGCATTACTGCTTCGCAGAAGGAGGCAACCGCTTCTTTTCTTGGGTTCCGAAAAGTTTAACTATTATCATTTATGATCGCATATTCTGCTAATTTTCATGCATATTTTAAGTATTTTTCATGCATGCATATAACAAGCTTTTTATGTTGCATATAATGCGGTCTCTAGTTATGAAAATTCGCTAGATTCAAGAAATATAGGCTCGTAACATTTCGTCACACTGAAATAACTTATGGTCTTCTTTCAAATAATTTATGTAACTAAAAACGTAAATAGCAGAGCAAAAGAAATCCGAGTCTCTAATTAATTACTTATTTATTAATTAGTACTGAGCAATATAAATTTCCATTACACAAACTATGCCTAATAACATTTACAAAATAGTTTTTTCTGGTAAATTATCTAAAGTTTGTGAGCGTAAAAATATAATTGCTCCGACTTTTTCCTTCGCAACTAAATATGCACAATCTTGATAGGTACCTCTACTTTGCAAAATTACAAATGAAAGTAGTACCATTGCTATTTTCACATATTCCTATTATAATTACATCTAATTAATTAAAAATTACTAAATAACAGCTACCATTTCATTGCACAATCGTAAATAGATAAAAATATCTTACCAAGTCAGTAATACTGCTTATGACATCCAACCTCTTCATATACAGTTCTTATGTCAACAAGATAAGGTTTAAAATCCTTTGACTGCCACATTAAAAAATATATTTCGTGAAGTGTTTGAAAGGCCTTATTTCAAAGTAGTAAAGTCTCATTTTCTTCAACATGCAGACTTTACTGGTAAACACAAGAACAGAAGTCTAAACAAGTAGTAAATCGGCTAACGTTGCGCACGCAACGCTTCACGCACTAGTAAAGGAATGAAGTGAC
This sequence comes from Leucania comma, assembly GCA_958295575.1. Lineage (NCBI taxonomy): Eukaryota > Metazoa > Arthropoda > Insecta > Lepidoptera > Noctuidae > Leucania > Leucania comma. The sequence goes on along the minus strand of OY282482.1, from coordinate 8,053,570 downwards.
CATGCTATGGGAATATAGAAGTAGTACCGCCTTTTTTACATGAAGATTAAATAAATAAATAAAAAGCTTAAAAAAAAAACAACTTCAAAATAACACAAAAAGTGCAAAATAACATTAATTTTCGGAAGTTGGTGTTTTTATAATAGTTTAGTTTCTTTGTTGTTAAACACCGACTTTTAAAATTTAAGTTATTTTACACGTTTTTGTGTATTTTTTTCACATTGAAGTCGGTTGTATTTTTTTTTTAAGTTTTTTATTTCACACTTTTCAGTTTTAGTACCCCTCATCCAAACTTAAATAGATACCTTCTACTATTCGGTTCTATCACCACATCATCAGGAAAATTCTAATAATACTAAACACTGCTAGGATACACAGATTTATTACAGAATTCCGATTTTTACCTACCTTCCAGCTTCATAATCAGATCAGTTCTATGTCCCCTTCTTCCTTCAGTCAGTCACCGACTGCATGTATAAACAATGCAATTTTATATCTAACGACAATTGTACTATGTTTTTTTGAAGAGTTCTGTTCTATATCTTCAAGGCAAAACATCAGAACAAAACAATATTTCTATGGAACCAATTCGGGAGTATAATCTGTCATTTATATAATTGGTATAAAAATCAGATAAATTAATATAAGTAAAAAATTTAGAAAAAAATAAAAAATTGGAATATCAGAGAATAAAAATATCACATTAAGTATGTGAAGCAATAAAAAAATGAAACAAATTGTCAGGTATAACAATGAAAAAAAAAAAATTAAATCATTAGATATGTCAAAGAAAAAAAATTGCACAATTCATATGTCAGCGTCATTTAAAAAGTCAGTTACAGAATAATAACATTTTTCAATCAATAATAAAGGCAGTCTCTTTTTAAAGTTACGAATTGTGTCGTTTTTAATGCTATTGGGTAATTTATTATGTATAATATTCAACCTATTGTATTACAAGTCAAGACCGTCAGCACGCTTGTGGTTGCTGGAAAGACCTCACGGCGTCCTAACCTTCCGCATGACCCAGGTTCTCACCGGACACGGTAAGTTCGGGAGGTTCCTGTTCCGGATTCGTGCGGAACCGACGCCCGGTTGCCACCACTGCGTGGACTGCCCGGAGGACACGGTGGAGCACACGGTCGAAGTGTGCCCCGCTTGGGCAGAGCATCGCCGTGTTCTCGTGAGTGCGATCGGCAGCGGCGATCTCTCGCGCCAGGCCCTGGTACGGGCCATGGTCCGAAGCGAGGAGGGATGGCAGGCGGTCGCCTCCTTCTGCGAAGCAGTAATGCTAGCAAAGGAGGAGGCCGCACGCGAGAGGCAACGGACCACAAGGCTCAGCCGCCGCGGGGATTCCGATTCCGATCCTGATTTCCAGCCAAGTAGACGCGGGCTCGCTGTCCGACCGTCCGGTAAACATCCGGACCAAGCCCAGGTCGTCAACGGCGCGCACTGTTCCCGCGCGCCTCAAGGAGTTGTCAGCAAACCGTAGAGACCCAGCCTGCTAGCTGCAGGCAGGCAGGGTCGAAGCCTACTGGGGCCAAGGGTTTGCTTCCGAAAGGAAAGCCCGGCCCTGGTATCTAAGGCCACGAAGGAACGGGGTGGGTTTTTAGTCAGTAAGAGTCTGACACTATCTCCCGCTCCGCCCAAGGGCGGGAGATGTCATTGGATGATTTTACCCACCACCAAAAAAAAAAAGCACGCTTGTGGTTTATTAAAAAAAAAGAATATTTCTGTCCGAAATCAGGACTATCCGAGTAACACCAAACTCATGGTCACCCAAATGAAAAACTGTAGTTCGTTGTTTATTGCACCGCCCGCCAAATTTAGCAACGAACGGTTACATCACGTGCATCCGTCTTGTACACAAGTACTCATAAACCGACGCATTAGAAATCGCGATACTAACTTTTGTTATAACTATTAAGAAATTAATGTAAACACAAACAATATTCATTGGTATATAAATATTACAGAGGGAAAGTTTGTAGGTAATAAATATCGGAACATAATCGGGAGTAATAAATATCGGAAGATCGTAGAGCAGTGGTGGCCGAGTGGTAACGGCCCCGACTTACGAGTTGTAGGTCACGGATTCAAACCCAGCCAGACAAATTACTTTGTGTAATTTATTTCATCACCACTGCTCTCAAAACGGTGAAGGAAAACATTGTAAGGAAACCGGCATGTCCTAGAACAAAAAATTCGAAGATATGTGACATCCACCAACCCGCACTGGGCCCGTGTGGTGGATTACGGCCCATTCCCTCCCTTAGAAAGGAGGCCTATGTCCCAGCAGTAGGAACACTAAAAGGCTGATTATGATTATTATGAAATATCGGAACTGAAAAATTTTCAAGAATTTTCAAAAATCATGGGATATACCCTCCCTTTTTTTTCTAAAAACCAATGATATCTCCCGCCCTTGGTCGGAGCGGGAGCTTAGTGTTAGACTTTTGCTGACTAAAAATCCACTCCTGTTCCTTCTTTGCCTTTGTTCCAGAACCCCGGGGTTCACTTTCATTTAACCCATAGTCCCAGTAGGCTTCGTCCCTGCTGGGCCCCTACAGCTTGCTGACATCTCCTTGAGGCATGCGTGGAACCATATGCGTCGTCGACGACTTGGGCCCAATCCGGACGGTTACCGGACGGTCGGACGGCGAGCTACTCATTACTCGCCGTCTGCAAGCCCGCGCCTGCCAAGAAATACGTGTTTTAAAACGCTTAAAAGTTTTTGAGAAAAATTGTCATCGTTTAGAATCGATTAAATGTGCAAGGCTTGTAAAGATGTATTTTTTTATATTTGTATTATATGAGTACTTTATGGAGGGCCAAAGTTCACTTAAAATAGCAAATTTTCAGAGGTTTTTACTGTATTAATTTTACACAAAATGTTTTGATTTCTATAGAAGCCTAGATAAAAAAAAAAATGTGTAATAACAGCATATTCACGTAAGAGTGATTGTATGAAAAAGTACTTCGGGTTGGCCTCTCTTAAGGATTTGACTAAAAGCAGAGCCCCCAGTAGTAACGCGGCCCCATCTTATAAGTTTTACATCGTAAGTTCAAACCCAGCCAGGTGTTATTTATTTCATCGCCACTACTCTCAAAATGGTGAAAGATGTTTTCCATCTGAAGAAACCAGCCTCCTCGAAGACATTTGATAACGGCACATTTTTTCTCCTAAAAAATAGACCTGAGACTCAGTAGTGGGAAAATTGTAAAAGCCATGAACAGTCACAGATGGCGAGACACCATCAGTAAGAAGCTTATCCAACGAGAATTTCACGACCCTCAGTAATAAGGAATACGACTCGAGGAATTGGCGGTGTGTACCATGCTTTCCTGGTATGAGCTAGTCTCAGCCAGGTTGCACCTCTAGATTTACAAACGATGCAGTGTTTAACTTACGACAACATACAACCCAAACTAGAATATTAAACTGCTTAAATATAAGAAGTAATTGAAAATTAAACAGTTACATTGGGCCATATTATTAACTACCATTAAGGCTTAAAAAGAAAATAATTAAAATAATATAACAGTTGAAATAGTGAATAAGCATGTATGTTACAGATTAATTACTCTCACTGGATAATTGTAGAATTAAATACATATTTTGCTAATTACCCAGACTATCTAACGCATTATTTCTAAATTGCAAAAGCGAAAGTCCTGTTATTGAAAATGACGCTTTGACTCAATTTTGGCGTTTTCTTACGTAAAGACAAACTTTCAATATGGCCGACAAGTCACATTTTTTGTGTGTGTAAGTTTGTTACGAACGGCTGAGCGGAAATCTCTTGACGCTCGTGGAACACATTATGTCATCGACCCGAACTTCCTTACTCCGGCCAGACGGCGTGCTACCCAATGCTGAATGTACGCAAACTCGATGATACCCAAGAACCAGCTTTTACCTTTGTCATAAGATAATCATTGTCATACAGGTTAAGGCTTCCCAATATTTCTTTATGGCGCAGAAACGTGGACGGTTCGCCTCAAAACCCGACACAAAATCGATGCACTCGAGATGTGGTGCTGGTGGTGACTGCTGCGAATCCCTTGGACAGCACTTAAGACTAATGTCTCGATCCTTGAGGAGATAAAAATCAAACAGAGGTTATCGTCGACTGTGCAAGTACGAATCCTCAAATATTTCGGTCACTGTTCGCAAAGAACACTCCATTGAGCGACTCGTTGTCCAGGGACAAGTGGAGGGGAATCGGTCACTCGGGCGCTCACCTACGCGTTAGACAGACCTCAACAGAGTAGCAACAGAAACCTCCATAATCTAGAGTTCTCGAGATGCTTAAACCGTGACAAGTAGAGACGAATCGCGAGAGCCTCACTTGCCAACGAAAATGCAACACTGTCAACCACGACCACTCTTTCAAGAGTGAACGACTAAGGAGAAGGACAGGCGCAGCAATGCCATCAGCTCACACCATTACTACTAGACGCATATATTTAGACAGCAATGCGAAGTTTTTTGGATAAAGGAAATGTACGTTTCCTTTCTAACGAGCAAGTTTCGTCAGATATAATAATAAAAGCACAGGGTTTTCAACGATGGAAATCACGTACTTAAAACCTTTACACCCCTATGACCACCTCATTCCGATCCCCCTGAACTTCAGGTCCGCCCCACAATAATGATAATTTGGCCAAATGCCCACATTATGAGACCGCAATAAACCTTGATGCGGTTTCTGTGCGGGACAAGTGCGTCGTACGCAACGCAAATCTAACATTAGTGGCGAGCGATATTTCGACAGAGTGTAATCGTTAGGTAGTGCTGTTTCCATTGTTGTACGACACGATATAAACAACTGTTATAAAAGAAATAGGCATTTTAAAAATAAAATATAAGGCCGTTTTTACGGAGACGCGGCGCGTTGGGCATTCGTCGTACATTGAAGCAGCGGGCCGCATCATCGCTCGCGCAAACACAAACATATGGCAATGTACGACGAACTGCTCAACGCACCGCGTCTCCGTAATCGACAATATGTCAGCGACTATGACAATATTTAGCGTTTAACTCCATTGATTCCTTAGTACCGGAGTGAAACGCTCTCTAACGTTGTAGACGTCACGTGAGCAAAATCGTTTGGAGGAGTGAAATTTACGAATAGCAGTCTTGGGCCAGCCGTCGAGTAGTTTGGACACTCCTGACGAGATCACTGATTGCGATACTCCTTAGTATGTAATTTTTTAACTATATCTACTGTGTAATATAAGTAATCGTAAAGTGAATTGTTATTTTAATTCCACAAAATTAACCCTCTACCTGAAAACCTTATCACTGTCGCCTTCATATTTATTTATTATTATTTATTTTTCACATTTTAAGAAAGCTTACAGACTTTACGACGAAAAAGAAAAGTGTGTGACTCTTCGGTGTGACTACAACTTTTCTTTTTGTTTTGTTCTTGTTTCTCCAGTTACCTTGTTTATTTCAGTATCCAGAAAATTTTGTTTCGTACTTTTTTGCGTCGTTTTTTTTTTGTTGGTGTCGGGTTTTAGTTTTTTACTTTATTTTACTTTGGTTTTAGATCCTAAAAGATAAAAACGGAACGCTATTGCTAAAACTCCGCTGTCCGTTTGTCTGTTACTAGGCTATATATCATGAACCACGACAGCTAGACGATTGATATTGTCACATAAATGATGTATTTCTATAGCCGCAATAAAACAAATACTAAAAACAAAATAAAATAAATATTTAAGTGGGGCTCCCATACAACAATGCGATTTTTTCCATTTTTTGCTACGGACGGTACAGAACCCATCCTGCACGAGTCCGACTCACACTTGCCTGGTTTTTTATTAATATGTCAATAACCAAAACCGATCTCAGCTACTTAATAAAGCAAATAATTAGTGAACATATTATTTCTCGTTAAATCCCGTACATCAATGGAAACACTAACTCTAACTAGTGGGGGAACATCGTACCACTATGACTCACCTCTATTAGACACTTTCTGAGCATTATGCTGACGGAATTTGCCGCTTGTTTTGTTGTGCTCGTGTCGAAATAAAAATAGCTTGAGTTAGAAGTTATAAGTCATTGTATTGTTGACAAACCAGATGTGTTATGCTTTTGAAAGGGGAAAATAAGAATAAAGAAATAATTCATCATATTAATTATATCTACTATTACTGGCCTATTGGTCTAGTGGTTAGTGGCCCTGACTGCTATGCCGGAGGTCGTGGGTTCGATTCCCACCCAGGACAAATATTTGTGTGATGAGCACGATCATTTGTTCTGTGTCTGGGTGTAATTTATCTACTGTTAACTTCTGTCAGCGGCTTCACCCACATGAAAATCAGGTTCTATTAAAGGGCGTCACCTGGAAAATAGAGATTGATTTATTTTATCTAATCTGCCACAATCGTAACGTTTGTTAACCACTTGTAAACTTGTCATTTATAAAAAAAAATCGATTAATAAATTAATTAAAAGGAACATTATTTTGAACAAGTAAAAGGCGCCGTCAATCGGCCACATTGGTTTTGGTGGCTTTGAAGTTTCACTGGCTGGAACTAAGGAAGGTGGGGGCAGGAAATATGGAGCCACTAGCACTATGCCAGATTGTGCCAGGTGCCAGATTTAGCACTATTATGGTAAGAATTTTGGTGGTGATTACAGTCCCCTTGGACATTTTAATAGATATTCCACCAACTTTAGCACTAAAACTCTACAGGTACTTCCCAGGTATGGTTCTATTACCATAAAAACTTAATTTTTTTGGTAATAGAACAACGATTTTTCGCAATTTTTTTTTCTTTACTTCATTCAACAATATTATTATTTATATCATACTGTAAAAATTCAAGAATATTTCCGACCCTTTTTTCTAAGCTGCGAAATGATCCTTATTAAGCAATAAGGATCATTTCGCAGCTTCAGCAGAAGAAGAAGCCTTCTTCCGCACTAGAGGGGAGCGAGAGAACGTGTCAGATTTTTACTGGCTGAAACTTACCTGTATTCTTTAGTTACTTTTTTCCATTCTAGGGCCACGGTTACACTTTTCAACGTTTCTGGAACCCCAGCCTACTACCTTTGAGCTGCACGTGGAAAATAACGCGCTGTCAACTTGAGCTTGATTCTTACCGGATGGCCAGACTGCGAGCTAATCATTGCTCATCGCGTACAAGCCACGCCGACGATGGCTGCAGGGGGGGGGGGGGGGAACACCCAAATACTGCGAAAATTTTATTCCGAATTTCGATGTTCCGATTTTCAAAACTCCGAATTTCATAATACCTAAGAATTATAATGTCTATTATTATAAATCACGAAATTTATTTTACCGAAAATCGTAAATGCGGTTTGTTAGTTTTCCGATTTTCATACATTCGGAGAAACAAATGCTCGTAGGGTTTTCGGTCCGAAAAACGACATTCCAATTTTCAATACTTCGAATAAACTAAAAATCAACACCGACTTCACGCAGTCTTCAAGAACCGTGACAGAAACAATGCATGTTGCAGGCCCGCTTGCATGCTGCATGCCTGCTTGCATGCTGCATGCGTGCTTGCATGCTGCATGCCTGCTTGCTTGCTGCTTGCCTGGTTGCTTGCTGCTTGCCTGCTTGCATGCTGCATGCCTGCTTGCATGTGGCATGCCTGCTTGCTTGCATGTGGCATGCTGCATGTATGCTTGTACACTTGTGTTTGTCATGCTATTCTATTTTACAAGGAGTTTTTATTTCTGAATTGTAGTAAATCGGTATTTTAATAATCGGAATTCGTATTTTTGATGTTTCGTTGTTTGACGAATAACAAAAAGTCCGACTTAGTCATAATACATCATTAAGTCGGACTTTTTGTCATTCGATCTATTAAAACTGATCCGACAGTCATTCAGAACTAAGCATTTTATAAGCATAGATTAATCCAAAAGTATGAGGAACTCCACGCTGCGTTAAAAGACGGGGGATCATAGATGTAGGAAAAAAGACTGCCAGGCTAAAATGAGATTGGGCGGGTCACAAGTCACATCATACACACTAACCTTTGGGCAAGAGTCTCCACGAAGTGGGTACCTAAGGATACACCACGCCGCCGAGGTCTACCTGTGAAAAGGTGGCTAGATACCTATACGCCTAAAGCGAGGACTGGTTCGAGATGGGCTGAGAAAATAAAACCTGGAAAAAGTTAGGGTAGCTGTGGGAAAGTATAGGCTTGACAAAAAAAATTGTTCACTGTGATCGATCTCAACGAACATTCGTCTCTGTGAAGGTGAGATAGCGGCCAAAGCGCACCTATCAACAATAAAAAAAAGATTAGCTAGGTATGCAGGCAAAAAAAAACCCTGTTCCTTTACTATTTCAATCTGACACGGCTGGGTCGAGATCAGTCGTAAGACCAACAGATTCACTTATTTTCCTGGGCACGGGTGTGCTACACCGCCACCTTCCAATTTCCGGCTCTTAAGGAAATAACCTATTAACACTTTGCTTTATCTAAGAATCAAAGCAAAGAGTTAAACGTTCAGCAGTTAAAGAAAACAATCGAAAAAAAATGCATTACTAAATGCAAATTATAACAATGTCAATCTTCACTTTAACGCTAGATTTAGTTCGAATAGCTCTTGCTAAAAGTATTGGTAAGAAAAGCACTTTTAGACCACAACATTAAAAACTCATTTTTACTTTCAAAAACTTCTCAAATACCTAGGAAGTATATAAATCGGAAAATAATATCTTTATTATTTTAAAGTACTTATCTACACTTTTACAAAAACGCGTTGATGTCTTCACTATTGTACACTTTTGCTGAACATTTTTGTCAATTACTTTCTTTGAAATCAACACAAAGCTATGTTTATCTCTATGTATATATATAAAAGGAGAAACTGACTGACTGACATATCAACGCACAGCCAAAATTACTGGGACTAGGAGCATTCAACTTTGCATAAGGTTTCCTTTTATGACGCATGCGCTAAGAGACGATCTTCAAAAATTCACCCCTTAAGAAGGTTAACAAACTTTGAACGGTATACCGTTAAACTACTCGTATAATTATTTATAAATATAATTCCAGAATCGCCAAACTAAAGTCGCAATTTGTATACCACAATTATCACACAACGCCGTCTAGTCTCAAGCTAAGCAGAGCTTGTGTTATGAATACTAGACAACTGATAAACATACTTATATATTTATAAATACAGACATATTATAGACAAATTACACCCAGACACAGCATAAATGATCGTGCTCATGACACAAACATTTGTCCTGGATGGGAATCGAACCCACGACCTCTGGAATAGTAGTCGGGGCCACTAACCACTAGACCAACCGGCCAGTCAAATGGCAATGGGCAGAACAGATGGCCATTGGGGCCGAAAGGTTCTGGAGTGGCGGCCGCGTACCGGAAGACGCAGCATTGGAAATCCTCCTACAAGGTGGACCGATGACCTGGTAAAGACTGCGGGAATCCGATGGTTGCGAGACGCACAGGGCCGTTCATTGTGGCGACATTTAGGGGAGGCCTATGTCCAACAGTGGACGTCTTTGGGCTGAAATGATTATGATGATGATGATTCCAGAATATATTCTATTTTTTTTTTATTTTGACATGATTTCAAATGTGTTTTAAGTATGGCTGATACAATTCCTTGAAAAAACAAAGCATGTCTTCTAAAATTGAAAAAAAAAAAAAACAAATTTCATTATAAAGAGGACAGGAAATTAGTCCTGTCTTATTTTGAAAGAGTTTTTTTTAAAAATAGAGGGGTTATGCAGTAACACTGCAGTATGCATAAGCGTATAGCATAATTAGCTTTATAATGTTCCCACTGCTGGAACTCAGGCCTCCTCTATAGGAAACGGAATGAGCCGTAATTCATCACGTCACATATCTTCCAATCTTTGACTCTAGGACATGCCGGTTTCTTCACGATTTTTTCCTTCACCGTTTTGAGAGTTTTTTTTTAAATTGATATAAAACCAACCAATCGACCTTCAAAGTGAGGTTCAAAGTTCGCGAGTACATTTGTAAGATGTTGACAGCAGTATCGTCACAGCGCTAATTTTTTCTCTTATTATTTGTCTGCACCAATTGATCACCTGATTCATGTATTCACCGTAGGCGCGGGCTTGCGGACGGCGTGCAGTGGGTAGCACGCTGTCCGATCGTCCGGTACCATACCGGACCGAGCCCAAGTCGTCGACGGCGCGTTCTGTTCCCGCGCGCCTCAAGGAGCTGTCAGCAAACCGTAGAGGCCCAGCCTGCTAGCTGCAGGCAGGCAGGGTCGAAGCCTGCTGGGGTTAAGGGCCGTTTTCTGAGAGGAAGGCTCAGCCCCGGCATGATAGGCAACAAAGGAACAGGGTAGGTTTTTAGTCAGTAAGAGTCTGACACTACTTCCCGCTCCACCCAAGGGCGGGACTTGTCATTGAATGATTTTACCTACCATAAAAAAAAATCCTGATTCATGTATTCTCTTTTTTATTTCCTTCTTTCTTGTTTGAGTAAATATAGATATAGTGTATTGTATTTATAATATATCACTACATACTCGTAGTATAAAACAAAATCGCTTTCCACTGTCTGTCCCTATATATGCTTAGATCTTTAAAACTACGTAACTGATTTTGATGCAGTTTTTTTTTAATAGATAGAGTGATTCAAGAGGAAGGTTTATATATGTTAAATGCATAATATATTTAATATCACCTTTGTACCCGGGCTAAGCTGAGGTGGGTCGCTAGTAGTATATATTTTTATAAAATATAGTGTGTTATAAATAATAGTAATGCTGAATATTGCACCTACTACAATTTGTCTCTGAATCACCCAAAGGTTGACTGGTAGAAAATGCCTTAAGGCATTAAGTCCGCCTCTACTTTTGTGTGCATAAAAAAAAAAAAAAACTAGTGCTTGACTGCGATCCCACCTGACGGTAATTAGTGCTGCAATCATTGATGGTTAGGCGCACTAGTTTATTAAGAGTTTATTCACTCTAGCCTTGAAGACACCTAAATTATAATCGGACGGGAAAACCATAATACATTTGTAACAAACAAGTTACTTACTCTGATACGAATTAGGTGTCTATATTTCTTAGAATGACCGGTGTGAGTAGTTTTAACATGAGATATGGCTTCAGTTATTATGCTTAAGCCATGAACGAAGAGAGGGCACATGGCTTACTTACGGTATTTTTTTGGTGGGTAAAAATCATCCAATGACAACTTCCGCCCTTGGGCGGAGCAGGAGATAGTGTCAGACTTTTACTGACTAAAAAACCCACCCTGTTCCATACCAGGGCCCTGGTGTACACTTTCATATTTACCCAAGGCCCCAGAGTAGGCTTCGACCATGCTGGCCCCCTACAGTTTGCTGAAAACTCCTTGAGGCGCGCGGGAATAGAACGCACCGTCGACGACTTGGGCTCGGTCCGGACAGATACCGGACGGTCGGACAGCGAGCCACCCATTGCTCGCTATCCGCAATGTGGGTTGGCGGTTTCAGTTTTGTGCGAACTGTAAATTTTTGAATGTTTGTTGAAATGTTTTCCTTTATTGATATAAGTATATATCAAGGACTAGCTCCTACTAGCAATTTTGTTCATGTGATGGTCGGAAATCATATCAAAGCGACTTACTCTCAAATTAATAAGTATTCCATTTTACACGTTGATAATATTAGGTATTTTTGGTGCAATAGTTTTTGAGTTTCATCACCTCCTTAGCCAACCCTAAGGCTTCCAGTGGAATCGTATGCTGCTGAATACATAGGTTTTATATAGAGGGATTATCAGACCTCCAAAATCCAGTTACAGGACAATACAATACTTCTAGCTTAGATAGACTGACAGTCGTCTATCTGAGTTGTTTACAGATAGATATGAGAACACAACAGGTAGTAATGTTTTTTTTTTATGGTAGGTAAAATCATCCAATGACAAATCCCGCCCTTGGGCGGAGCGGGAAGTAGTGTTAGACTCTTACTGACTAAAAACCTAAACCGTTCCTTCGTTGCAAATGGAGGACATGCTTCTACGAGTATATTTAATGCAACTACATCCGCTTCAGATATTTCACTAACACATCCGAAAATACACATTCAAATGTTGTGTTAAAAAATATTTTTTTCGAAAAATTTCAGGAAAAATTTTGGAAGGTATTGGCACTTCACCGTCGATATTTATTTAGATAAAGTTGTCCTACGACGCATAATCCACGTGGCTACTATTTATCCATGAACCTCTTCCTACTATTTCACTTAAATAGAATGTAATAAAACAACTTATTGTAAGCTGATGCCGAGATAAAGTCATGTGACTGCTTTACTTTTCTTTTGAGTATCTCCGCCGCGATGACTCATTGTTTCTCGGTCACCCTCCTTGAGACGCGGTCACACTTATCGCGGGTTTATAATAACTAAAATAGGCTATTTGATTGATTTTTTAAATTGATTTCTAGATTGATTTGTCTAAAAAAAGTATTTTATTTCAATAAAGATATTTTTATAGTAATATTTTATATATTATTCAAAAAAACAGTTATTATATACACCGTTAAATTTTGGTCGTTTTAATCCCGCGGAAAATCGATTCGGTACATGAAACCTTATCAATTTGTAAAGATAAAAATAAAAAAATAAAGTAGGTACTTTTTTAACTCGAATTAATTTACGCATGAACGAAATTGGTTTCTTTAAGTAAACGTCAGCTGATCGAGGCCAATGAACTGTAGGTAGTTAGTATGCAACGACCGACAATTCCATACAAGGTCATTGACTCGTTTAATTAAAGAAATTAATTTCGTACAGGCGTATAGGTATTCAAGTTTTAGAAAAGAAGTACTTTATTTTTTTATTTTATCTTTATAAATCGAAACACTATTGTTTCATGTCCCAAATCGACCCTCCACGGGATTAAAACGACCAAAATTTAACGGTGTATATTATTCAAAAAAGCCGCCAGAACATTTGACAATCCGCGTCAAATTGTATTCGCCTACGTCACACGCTAGTAAATAAACAAAATTGTATCACAGTTAGTCAAAGGAATAGCAGTCAATGACGGACATATTTAAAACTTGTGACTTAAGATAATAGCCACCGTTATCAAAAACATGGCACCGTTAAAATAAAATAAAGTTTATTTCATTTTTTTTTTTTTTAATCGGCCATTATTTTTAATACATAAAAATTGGTAAAAATTGCTTTTAAAACCCATAATCTATGCGGCTGGCAATTAATATGAACTTATTTTTCATACTGTCAAATATACAAAACATAAACGCTTATTGTAAGCAAATAAACAAAACATTTTGACATTCTTGTTTTCTTTTTTTTTTTCGACACAAAAAGTGCATTTCTTGTCTACATAAAACATTAGACTTTTGAATTTGCTGTTACGTTAATCCTCCTTTTTAGTTGAGGTGGAAAATCATCAATTAATTCCGCTCTAGATGGAAAGGGTAGTGTCAGACTTTACGTCATACTCCCCAGGCACCACATAATCAACTATTTACTGTTTCATTTCCTCTTCAACTCCATATTTCAATTGTACGCAATATGTACTACAGGTATTTATTTTTTAAGTATTAGATCCTCTATCCGCTCCATCTGTATCCTTCGGCCCAAGTAAAATTTGAATAAATGTTACTGTTGGTTGCACCTAGGCCTCCCCCAAATATCACCATAACGAACGATCCTGTGAGTCTCTGCATCCATCGGATTCCTACAATATTCGGTTGCATATCAAATTTTACATAGAAACACCATAGGAATAGGAAAAGAAACGTAGATGTCAAGAAGTTCTAAAGCAATTATTGTCATTGCTCGGCAGCATAATATGCCTAACATCACCCATCCCATATTTCAGTAATATCGAGCCATCCGCTTCCATTGCCACCAACTCCTAACCATCGGAACACCGAAGCCATCCCTCCTAACACCACCTTGCTTACGCCCCGTAACGAAATGATAAAACCTGCGCCCGCGCAAGTCCCGCTCCATTCGGGTTAGCGCGAGTACCGCGCTTGCAAGTACAAACTTTTTGGTACCAAAAGTGACAATAAAGCCTTAAACACGTTACGACAAAGTGCCGGTGTGTTTATAGTAGAGACTTTGGCTTGTGACTTAATTTTCCAGTTCCAAGGTGATTTGATTTAATTATTATTTATTTTAATAAAAATAAAAAAAAAATTTTGGAGTGTCTGTGGAAAGTGTCTGGATTTGGTTTTGGTAAGGTTAAAGAAAATAGAGCAGTTAGTAGTATAAAAAAAGACTTATCAATCGATTTTAAATAATAAAATCAATATATTTTTTTTTTTAATATACCATTTACATGCACTTTTCAATTGTCAAAAAAGTGAAGATAAATTGCACATTCTAAAGCATAGATCTTTAGGAAGAATAACGTGCAAGAAAGTCCATGTGGACACTAAACTTTTAAATCATGTTATGAGTTACAAAAATCTTAGTTACATATTTCTTGTTGCTACTTTTATCTGAGCACAATGTAAATAAATAATGAAAAAAAATATATAAATACTTTAATTAAATTAAGTGGATTATGTTCAATTTATTTTAGACTAGCGACCCGCCCCAGCTTTGCACATGCATATTATGCATGTATTATACATATAAATATTCCTCATGAATCACTTTATCTAAAAACCGGACCAAAATCCGTTGCGTAGTTGTAAAGATCTAAGCATACATAGGGACAGACAGCGGGAAGCGAATTTGTTTTGTACGATATTTGTTTTATATTTTATGTAGTGATAGTAAAGTATAAAATTATTATTACAAAACTCGAGATAAGTAAAAATTTTATTGCAAAAACGAATTTCAGAACATGTTTTCGTGAATCAATCCCCAAAATAAATAACAGACTTGTCGATCACTGCTCCTTAGTCCAAGACCATGAATTTGTAAATCGCGTATAAACCTAAGTGTTTAAAATAAACAGTTAACCAGTTTTATGGTTAACGGAGATGAAAATCTCGCAGTTGGCTGTACCTGCCTCTTGCGCGGTCAATGGCATCGCGGAGAAATTGCACTTTTAAGCGTAGCTTACACCGGATTTGCTGTTTTATTAATTGATTGCACTATTTATTGACTTACATTTTTTTTTTAATAATCAATAATATAGATTGCATTTTCTTTTATTGAAGCCCACTATAATAATAATAGTATAATACAAATTTTTCATAGTTTTCTAAACCTAGAGTATAATTATATCGTTTTGTACTTTTTTGTAGCTTCATTGTGTGAATTTCTTTAAACAATGTCGTGTAATTTTAATTGTTTACATTCTTGTAAGTTAACAAGAGCTAGTATGGAAAAGAAATGCTATTTACACGCGTTAAAGTAAAGATCAAACGTGAGTTTAAGATTCTATGAATTACTATGAAGGTTGTACCAAATATTTATATAAATTACAATTTTATAAATTAAAATGAAACAAAAACAAATTTTCTGTGTTATAATTCTTTCAAAAATAAGTAGTAACAGGAGAACTTATTAATGTATCATAATCTTACTCGTAGAAATATATGTTTGTTGTATGTTGTATGTTTCATACAAATTCGTTCAGTCGTGAAGGCGTAATTTATCAACAAACGTCTTATGCAACAGTATTTTTTTTTATATTTGTACGACATATTTGTTTTGTATATTTTTAACTTCTCATTAATTCAGTTCCTTATAAATATAAGCATTCTTTGATCACCGAATAATATTCGCTATAAAACATAATCCATATGCACAAGCTCTGTTCCAATTAATCAAACAATTGGAGCAAACTGTATGAACCAAGCTTAAGATTGACAGCAAAGAGAAATGAAATGCACCAGATATTATTGGCTTTCTCAAATGAACAAACATACATACCTACATAACATACCAATCGTTGTAATGAAATACATTTGTCATTGTTTCACTATCACGCTTAGTCACTGTGGAATGAGCAGGAACCGAAGTATTTTACAAATAATTACAGTATTTTTGTTTATAGTATATAGTATCCACCTCGATTTAGACCAGAAAATATGTTACTGCACATTCAAGGTCGATCGCCATTTTGGTTCAAAATATATTTCGCGTCTAGTACTTAGTTTTGACCGTTTGGCGACAAAAAAGAAAAGCAAGATAATCATTATAATCGTGAAGGAAGTGTTAACTGTTAACGTAATTGAGAACAAAAGTAGGCTATGAGATTATTATTTTATTATAGTTGTTAACATAGATCAAGTTGATAAAATATTTCGTTAGATATGTTTCTGAGTGAAACAGAGACAGTATTTTATTTAACAGACGACCCACGGACGGCGATGCGCCACCGGTACATGATAGACATCCCACCTCTACGCAAAAACGTTTTGGGAACACATTTCTTATGAGTACAGCCCCCCTAGCCAAGTTTACAACCAACGCTAAGAGTTGTCCATTACTCTCAAAAACAAACATAACGGAGTTTTAGACCCTAAATATCCGTTTTTGTTTGAGTGTACAAAAAAATAGAATCCAGGTTTTCAAAACAAATGAATGTCGCGTGTAGCTCTCACTTGAGGCCGGCCAACCCGAGGTACATTTTTGTTATTACACATCTTTCTTCCGAGATTTTGGATACACAGCTATCTTGTAGATATTAAGTAGGCTTCTATAGAAATTAAAACATACAGTGTAAAACGAATCCAGGAAAGATCTCTGAATATCTGCTATTTTACGTAAATTTTGACTTTCCATAATGTACACAACCACATATTTATTAAAAATATAAAAAGTAGGTCAGATAGGATAATTGAGATTTTGAATGGTCACAATTTTTTTTAAAACCTTTTAAGGGTTTTAAAAAAAAATACGTATTTTCTGAAACCAGTTTTGTAAAATATTCAAGTAAATCATGGAATTACCAAAAGCCAACAGAGTTTTCAGTTGTTATCTCTCTTTTTTCGCGTTGCCTCTCCATCAAACATCGCGTTAGATTGCTTTAAATGAAGCAACAAACTTTTAAACCATGCCCGACGTTGACGATATGCGAATGAGGAAAGGACATCTTAAGGTCTTTTTACATAGCATGGATAGGATGACAGCAGGACAAAAATATGCATCTAGATGAGAGAAAAGGATAGGAAGCTACATTTTCTGAATTTGACAGCTGTCACTCGCATCATCTTATATCAATTGTAGTATACTGTGTTTTTGTTGGAGTTTTGACGGTCATATTCTGGTATCACATTCATTTTGAGTAAACTCTAGCTTACAACCTTTTCGTTTCATGATAGGCAGGGGCAGTGAGGTTGAACTAAAGAGTGACCGTAGTCTTGAACCGCAAAGATTAACTAAATGAACTGAAGGTTTTTAATTAGTAAGACGACACACGCGTGACGTCACGCGTGTGTCGTGTACGGTGGTCCCCGTCGTGAAAACCGGTTTATTACCTGCGCAGTGTCGCTAGTTTAACTTTAACGGTGTGCATGTAGTCGTGTCGACGGAGAACTTTAATGTATTTCTTGCGCAGCATCAGGGGCGGCGAGTCCAGATGGAGAACTTTTGATGGGACCGCGCGTACGCCCGTTTAACACAGCGTTAGCCTTAAAAGTTTGATACTACCTCTTCTTCCATCCAGACCAAGAGCAGCAAATATGATGATTACGTACCAAAAAAAAAAGAATGGACAAAATACTTTTAAACGTTGCGTCTTTCACATGCACTTACAATTTACTAACCACACAATACTAAATCTAAAAAAATAAAATACCCAGTAAAAAGTCGAACTACTGCATACCGTTAGCAAAAAAATCTTTCACCGTTTCAAAATTTCTAACAAAAAATCAACCTCGAGCACAACTATTATCATTTTAGAATCGTATAATAGTTGGGTGCTGAGTCCATCACCCAATCATCATGCTTACAATAAAAACTAAACGAATGATGCGCGAAGCACGTGACTTCCGTACGTCCCGTCGTCGAAATGTCTGCCATTGTAGCTGTATATAGGGTTGCCAGACTTGCCAGTGAAATCGGAGAACTTGTTATGTTTGGAACAAGAACTGGAATCTTGAGTTTGAAACTACATGTTGAAAAGCAATCGAATAGTAATCAATCAGAATACAAATGTCACCGACCTATTACTTTGCAGAAACTGGGAATATGCGACATTGTAACAACGATACAAAGACGCTTTTCATAGAAGGCCTTAGACATAGATTTGTCTTGAACTTGACAATATAATTTTATTAATCACTGTTTGTCTTGTGCTAAATATAACGTAAGGATTGTATATGACTCGAAAAAGGAAAAAAAATAACCAGTGAGGGCGTAAAATCACACGACAGACGTTAAGACTTCAATCCGGTGAGATTAAAATATAATACAAAATCGTAATCGTTCGGGTAAATCGGCCGACTCGAGCCGAGCTTACCCGAATGAGTGTTACAGAGCCGAACATGACAGCCCAGTCTTAGAACGTGGAGATACCTATGTCTACGGCACGTCAAAGCCACCGTGCAACGTCGTCTCAGTACCTCTACCATGAGCTTTAAGCAATAGTATTCGTCGCTACTCGATATCGACGCCGTAAATATTTTGTATGGCAAATTTTGCAGCGCCTCTAGCGGTCACTTGCAGAACCAAAATTTGCCATACAAAATATTTACGGCGTCGATATCGAGTAGCGACGAATACTATTGCTTAAAACTCATGGTAGAGGTACTGTGGCGTCGTGACGATGCATGGTGGCAGTGACGTGCCGTTGATATGTCCACGCTCTCATTCAACACCCACAGTTTACACTTCAAAAAAAAAATACTTAGCTTTTTTCTTTTAGCCTAAATCACGACCACAACCTAACGGTCTACAGACTAGACGCATTAAAGTAAAAATTGACCCACAATATGCACGTAGCAACCCTAACCACAATC
Organism: Leucania comma; assembly: GCA_958295575.1. Taxonomy (NCBI): domain Eukaryota; kingdom Metazoa; phylum Arthropoda; class Insecta; order Lepidoptera; family Noctuidae; genus Leucania; species Leucania comma. The sequence continues at coordinate 8,034,665 of OY282482.1, read as the reverse complement.
AATTGTCAGCGATTGTGTTGCCAACGGTACTAACACCGTTAGTAATGGATGCAATTATTTTAAAAGTCGACGAGATTGAAAGAAATCATCTTAAAGGCATAGCTAGCGGTAATATGATGAATTTTACGATTTATTTTTGCATTAGAGCTTGCATTTCCGAACCAAAGTTTATATTTTTATTTCTTTTTCTTTTTCAATAATAGCTTCCTTTGTATTCCTACTTAGTCTACTTTCGCAAAAGTTTACAATAAGCAATTTCAGAAATAATTTAGAACCATTTTGTCTGATTATCATAGACTAAATTTTGCCGCACAAAGTATTAATAACTGTCTATCATATTATGTAAATGATAGTGGGCTAGGACGCAGAACAGATTCTCGATGGGATTGAAAGGTGGCTGAAAGGTTCTGGAGTGGCAATCATGTTCTGGAAGATGCAACGTTTAAAAAATCAAAATTATTTTGAAAAGGTGAAAGTTTTATAGTTATTTATTAATTTTCAAATTTTTGTGCACACATACAAAATATACAAAAAAAGATACATGAATAAAAAATATATATTCTTTTTTTGTAATTTTACGTATATTTGTTACTCGTTCACACGCAAAAATCTAAATGGAATTAGATGAAATTTTGCACACCAGTAAACCATGTCTTGGAATAGCAAATATTTTAATTCTAAGAATAAGTGGCTTGCAATAATTTCGATTTTCATGCGAACAATGTCGCTGGCAAAAATTTGTAGTTTTAAAACAAGATAATCATGTCTGAAAGTTCATTAAACTTTGCAAAAAGACTGGTAATTCATTGCCAAGTTCGATTTAAACGGTCTTAGAAACATTTAGACACGCTTTGTTAAATTAAATCAATTCTTATGTTTCTTGGCTAAACCGTGATCGACTTTTTTCTTTCCCATGTCTATCTTCAATTGCATGGCATTGATTTAAAGCCACGTTTATTATAATCGTCATGTTTATAATTCCAGGATTTGAGAAGAGGTATTTAATAATACCTCCTCTCAAATAATGAAATGAAATGAAATGATATTTATTTTGCAAATAGGTTTTTCAAAAACACTTTTACACGTCAATTTTTTAATAATACTCTATGTTATTGGACTAACCACGTAGCATGAATGGCTAGAGAAGTGGTGGCCGGGTAGTACCTAACGGCCCCGTATACGAGTTTTAAGTAGCGAGTTCAAACCCAGCCAGGCGCATCACTTTGTGTAATTTATTTCATCATCACTGCTCTCAAAGCGGTGATGGAAAACATCGTGAGGAAACCGATATCTCCTAGAACCAAAAATTCAAAGACACGTGACATCCACCAATCCGCACTGGGTCCGCGTGGTGGATTACAGCCCATTCCCTCCTAGAGAGGAGACCTCAGTCCCAGCTGTGGGAACATTGTAAGTCTGATGCTATGCTATGCTATGAATGGCTACAGTAATAGGACCCGCACTAGCTTGGTTCAGCTCTGGGTAAACGAACCCGGGTGATTGTTTAAAACCGAGAAATGTCTAATTTTTTCGTACCTATAGGTAGTAGGGTACCTATAGGTAGGGGTAGGTACCTATTTTGTATCATAAGCCACTGGGCGCAAATAAGTGAGTGACTTTGAGTGAAAAAATCTAATTGTAAAGAAAAATCTAGGCCAAATGAATGAGACACCCTCTCATTTTCAAAGAATCACCCACCTACTCCATCAATTTCAATTTTAGACTTCTGCTTGTGAAATACCTAAATAAATACATCCTTAATTTTATTAATTTGATTAAAGACCTATGTATTTATTTATTATTACGGTACTTCCAACAAATAGGCAAAATCTTTTTTTTTTTTTTTTGGACGCTTCGGGAACTTTCGAAAGTGTTACCGTGGACCTAGAACGCAAAAAACAACTGAAGGAATATTATATAGGTGGATTGTAGTCAATAATTTATAGTCTGACTCGCTTTCTCGCTTTACCTTACAATGAAATGTACCTAAATAATTTTGATACCTCGCTAAGGCAGGCCTCGGTTCCGGGATCGGTGTATGAAATAAAACCAATTCAGAGCGAGAAAAATTCTATGTATTGATCACTTCATTACACTTCAACGATCACAAGCAAACTCCCGAAACCACAAACAATTTTTTCCTACCAAATTTTTGAACGTAGAACGGCCAACATCCTTCAAAATATCTATCAAGCCAGTACGTTAACAAGCCAGTACCTCATGCAACCTCCTTCCGACGTGACAATAATTACTCTTGCAGGAGTAATATTTCATGATTTCCTGCCACACCCAAAAAATCGGTTGGTGCTTGACGCAGTAGTTGATTGCATTCCCAAATGCTCCCATTGGCAAGCACTCTTTGACGACTACCTTTCGTAATCAGAAGACTTTGTTTGGATCGCTACTTTTTAAGAAGCTAACGCAATTAAAGGCCTGCACGTGTTTGTATTTAATAACTTTCTACTAGTGGATATGTGACGATCGTAATATTTTGTCATAATCAAACCCTGTTGTCATAATTAATTGATTAGCTCAAATTAAATAAAGCGCCATCTATTATTTATTTTTTGAACTGCAACCACTACATCTCTCAAAAGTTTCTTCCATCTTTGAATTTAGTTTACAGTATGTTAAATAGATGTCGCTGTTCCCAAAATTATAATACTTGAAGTAAAATGCGCTTTTTAATAAATAATAGGGTTGCATGTTAGTATGTGCATGGTAATTACCAATTACGAAGAAGAAACAGAGCGGCACGTCGTGACCACACGAGACGCGAGGGCATTGCTCAACCAAACGGTGAAAGTTTGTTAAAAACTCATTAAATTGCTTTTTTCGTAACATGAAAACCGTTACGGTACATATAACGCTGTTACAGAACACTAAAGATCTTTTTTATAAAGTAAAAGTCATACTTTACCCTATTTTGTTTTCACGAAAGCGAGTTTAGAAATTTTTGTGCTCGCACTGTTGAATTTCATTACTTTCTTACACACTTTTACGGGGCCGTGGTTTCTTTTTATGTATTAAACTGTACATAGGAATTTAAAATATAGTTTCTAGTCATTTGTATCTGCGGTTTACCATAACAGCTCTCGAGCCTACATTTTGTACCCAAGATTTTTTTCTCTATAAACAGATTTTAACAGATTGTCTGAATGCTTTAATGAAAATTCTTTTAACAGTCTTATCTTTACCTTTTCGTGATAATTTATTGCACGAACCAAAAAAAAATAGTCATAATCATAACTTTATGCCTGAATTTAGACTTACACCTCATAACCTATAGCAATTTCCGACACAGACGCTTCTAAAGAAATTAAAAGTTAAATTAATTAAGATAAATTCATCACATTTATTGTGCATACAGCTTAGCAGTGGAATTACTGCTAGAATCCGTCCTGACAGCTACAACCTAGGATTTTTTTAAGTCGAAAGTTACTTCAAAGCAAACGTGCTCCATCGTCGACCACATTATTGCTTTCCATGCATGAGAAAGTGGTTAATCACGAGCCTATCATGAGTAAATAAGTTGTTTAGAAACAAAACAGATATATAGGTAGGTAAATGCTAGTCAAAACCATAACCCTCCCTCTGACTTCACTGGCCTGGTAAAACAAATAAAAATCCTTTTTTATTTAAGGGATTTTCGCACACTTCTCACTACTGTGACAATTTCAATCCCATCGTACTTAATATCACACATGTGTACACACAAAAAAAAATCCTTAAATCTATGAAGGAATATAGAACTTTTGCTGCACTACAATTAGGATTGTCTAAGATGCCATTAAAACTCCTACATCCATTGCGCTCACCTTCAACGACTTTAAAAGAATATTTTTCTGTATCGGACACATTCCACCAACACATGCTGTACGTCTTCCTCTTTTCCCATATAGCTCACAGTTGGGGTGGCCAATTTGTCGCATGAGTTAAGCAAAGTTGTTTAGTGGACTGTATCCTGACTGCAATTGATGCGCAGCAACAATTTGAGGGCAACTCAATTTTGCATCAGAGAACAAAGTTATATGAGGAGGCTCATACTGTATAGTTAAATGCCAGATTCTTTTCGATTTAGATCTGTCATCAAAATGCTCCTTCCAACAAAAATAGATATTTTTTCTCAATTTACTTAATATTTCAGAATAACTAGGTAATGTGCCCCGTTTTTGTGTGCCTAAAAGAATAGCTTCTTTAGCTAATTTGTCAGCCTCCTCATTACCCAAAAGTCCGAAATGAGACGGCACCCACTAGATACCTAAAGTTTTACCTATTTGCTTAAAAAAATTAATTCGTTTTTAATTGTGTATGCTAGCCAACCCCTTTGAATCATTGCGAACACATTTAGAAATATGTTGCAAAGTGCTCTTGCTGTCGGTAAAGAAAACAAAACAAAATATAAACAACCATCATTAAAAATAAGCATTTCATAACTTCTTCCATTTCACTAACTGACCGTTCGTACAACCTTGCTTGTTACAACACTTTGTCTAAACTGAGAACAAGGTCTTCTTGACAAAATAGAGACAGGGCCACGTGACCATAGACATAGATGTATTGCATATTATGGTCGGCAATTAAGTCGATGACCCCAAGTGCTCAGCTGTTGCTGCGTGGCTGATTATTGAGGCAGGCTCGGTAACCGGTTGAACCTGATTTTCAAAGAATGTGACTAATGAAAATGGAGTCATCTCAATTATATACAAAAATAACACAAATATTGTAACTGTTATCATTACAATAGTTACAATATTAGTGTTATTTTTACTCCACCACCACCACTTCACCCACTATGCATCCACAGTGGACTATAGGAGCCAAAATGACAAAAGAAAATTTCCAAAAGTCTATATCTCCCAATAGCTTTATATTATTGACTAGCTGACCCGGAAAACTTCGTACCGCATAATAGTCTATGGACATCTATATTTTCTTACCGTTTAAACCTTTCCTGGACCATCACGAATATTTCAAGACTCAAATTAGCCAAATCAGTCCAGCCGTTCTTGAGTTTTAGCGAAACTAACGAACAGGTATTCATTTTTATACATAAAAAGATTGACTTACACTTTAACACTATGTCACCTAATGATAAGCAATGTATGAGGCATGAAGTACCTCTCCTTAGCTGTACGCACAATGAATGTTATCCCAAAACGTTTAGTGCTTATGGGTGGCATCATGTCCGCTATGTTTTAACCTTAGGGTCTTTAAGTCAAGAGTGAATAGATTACTTCTAGGCAAACGTGCTTCAACGTCGATCCCATCATCGCTTTCCTTAGGTGAGATAATAGACAAACACGAGCCTATGTAACTCAAATAAATACCAGCGTTAGTAACAAAAGACCAACCAACACTAAGGATCTTCACGTCATAAAAGGATGTTGCTTTTTAAACAAAGAACAACACCTAAATTAATTTAATTACAAAATTAAGCCTTTAAAGACTTCATGGCGTCATATTAGTCGACTAATTAATTCCACATTCAGAAATGTCAGCTTGATACCAGGGGTCACTTAAACAACGAACTCATGAATGAGTCATAAGCACTAATGAAAAAGCGCCTATTTGCACTCTAGCGACCAAAAATGTGAGACTACAAACCTAAAGATCTTGTTTCCAAATTCGAATCCTGGCAAGAATGATACCAGTGGTGTAGATAATGTGATTTGGAACTTAATTGATAGTAAAACGGTCATACATCTAAAAGCTAAATAATCTAAACATCCATTGAAACTTTTATGTGTTTTTGTATAAGAATAACTTGAATATAATGTCTAACCTTGAATCTTCTTTTATCCATAGGACCAGTCGAAGCAGCCAAGATGACGCTCGAACAGCCAGCCGGAGAGATGTGGCAGAAGATCCGAGAGGAGCTGAATGAGAAAGCGGATACCAAGGATGCTGACTTGGCGCATATCAAGGAGTGGCTGAAGAAAGAGCCCCATCTACCTGATGAATTCGGTAAGCTCACACTTCAGATTTTACGTTTCATGGTGCTTTTTTATCTGAGACAATTAAATCAGAGTTAAGCCTGGGTATAAAAATCAAACAATTGCCATCACAATATTTCTTTGACACCTACATGGTATTACTAAAAGAATTCTGAGTATAAATGTGAATGGATAGAGAGGGAGAGGGAGGCCAAAAAAAAGATGGTTTAATTTTATGAGGAATGATATGAACGAAAAGGGAGTAAGTGACAGCGTGACGGGTACAAGATACAATGGAAAAAAATGTATTGTCGTGATTCCAAATAATATGGGGTAAGATGAGGAGATAATGATGACACACATATTTTGAAAGTCGTTCCTTCTGTCCACTAATAACTTGGAAATAAAAAAGACAAAGATCAAAGGAGCTATTATTATCTTGTTCTACCTGTCACTTACTTTACCAGTTACCTAATCAAATACCAACACAAATCATATTCAATCCATTTAATTTTCACAATCTATAAAATATACAGCATTGATATCATCTTCAATTATTCATGCATGTTCGACTGAGTAAAATCTGTTTTTAAAATATCGTTGTATTCAGGCTAGAGAGGCTGAGATACTGTTACGATTTATTTATCAAAATCTTCTATTTTAATTTTCGTCTCATCTTCCTCCTACTCTTTCTCACAGATGACCAACGTATAATGACTTTCCTCCGTGGTTGCAAGTTCTCTCTGGAGAAGACCAAGCGTAAGCTGGACATGTACTTCACCATGCGTGCTGCTGTCCCAGAGTTCTTCAATGACCGTGATGTCAACCGCCCCGAGCTACAGGAGATTTTAAATATTGTGTGAGTATTACAAATTATTGTGACGTTTACTAATTTTCGTGATGTTAACTTAACTTTTAACAATATCCTTCCTTTTTGTTAAAAATGAGTCTGTTATAAACTAGCTTAGATCATCGCATGGGGCAATTGGATCTGGATCTTTTTCTTCATTGTTTACGATTTTGATAACTACTACAAATCGAGTAAAGAAACACAGATTATACTATTTTATTCATTTAACATATCTCACGTTCATCCGTCCGCAGTTTTCAATGGCAGTTTTGCAGTCAGACATGAATATCATGTCATTAGCTTCATATTTTTACCCACTATCCTTAACCTCCGGTTCATCACCACTTAAGTGGAAATCTACAGATTATTCGTTAATTTGAAAAAATGAGGATTTATAATCATAGTACATATTAATTTGGTACCTACTGAAAACATCTTCATTCTTCAGTATGTGAATCTATATAATTAGTACCTATATTACATAAATTGCAGTAATAAACATAATATTATATCCTCTCAGACAAGTGTGGAAAAATATGCAACAATGAATACATGTGCTAATTATTTCATACATAACGTGGCAATTATATTAAGTGGACTACGGGAGTTAATAGCGAGTTTTATAATGCGCAAAAGTATATGATTTACTGCAGCTAGAATTAAAGAAAACATAAGTTCTTCTTCAGGATTTATACTAATAGATAGTGTGCTAAAACATAATACAGATAATTTAGCAGATACACTATAAAAAAATATAACAATATCATGAAGTTTACTTTATTCGTATTTGTATTACGGGCTTGTGTCCGCAACTCCACGACTAAAGCGCGTATTTTACGTACTAAATTTACTCTAAAAATTACTTTCATCGATTAATAACAAGATTGTTTATCAGATAATTCTACAAACAACGTTTACATTTTATTGTTTTCATTTTAAAATCAAAACTATAAATTTTTACTAAATCATTAGAATGCTTCATATTAAAAACATTAGTAGTATGTCTTTGTGCATCTCTTAGTTTTGCATGCAGCCCGAGTGACCGCGCTTTAAGTACTGTTTTTCTTTTTTAGCATTATCAGTCTTTTTAATGTTCCCACTTTTGGCACTCAGGCCTCCTCTCTAGGAGAGGAAATGCTAAGTACTGTAATCCTTTTAAATTATAAGACTTCCTACGTATCTCAGTTTACGAGGCATGTGAGAAATTGATGGTTTTACTCGTTTCTCATAATGTGTATTTTATGGAAATTAGCTCGGAAATTACAAATATGAAAAAAGAACAATTATAAAATAAAGTCCTTTTTTATAAAATGAGGATGCGGATGGCGTAATGAGGGTAAAAACAGAGACTTATATCATTGATTGTAAAAAAAAACTTCGCTTTTATTGCAATTGAGCAAGGATTAACGTCATATAGATCATGTTTCACAGTACAAAACAAAAACTTGTCGGACTGTCTGGCCGTCTGTCTGTGTGATATAATTTCATCATAAGAATGATATTATAATTATGTTGAGTCAATATATATTATTTGCATGCCTGAATAGATATATATAAATGGTTTAAAGGGGGTTGTTATTAACATTATTTAATTACTTATGTGCTACATTGTTTATTTACAGTCAAATGCCGCCGCTGCCAGGCCTAACACCAGAAGGCAGACGTGTAATTGTTATGAGAGGTCAGTTATTCAGTCACTAAAATCACTTTTGACTTTAAAGGCATGTTATATTTCTATGACACAAGAGAATTTCTTAAATAGCGGATGGAAATCCGCTATTTGGGAAATCCTCAGTCAGTGAAGGTCATTTTGCTTAAGATATTAAAATTAGGTATTATATTGTGTATATATTTGAAATATGTTTTGCAACCATCATGAAGTTACTTCATAAGAACAATCACATTAAAATCCCTACTATTCCTATAATATATTTTTATTTAACAGGGCTGGACAAAGACATCCAGACTCCCAACGTGGCGGATGCCTTCAAACTGGCTCTCATGCTGGGTGACGTCAGACTGGCGGAAGAGAAGGAAGGAGTAGCAGGAGACGTATACGTTCTAGACGCTTCTGTGGCGACTCCGACGCACTTTGCCAAGTTCACCCCCACACTCGTCAAGAAGTTCCTAGTCTGTGTACAGGTTAGTAAAAATTGACGAAATGCATTTTCTGTAACTTTAATACTGAAAACTAAAATAACATGGCTAAAGATGAACAGAGAACCTGGAAAACATATGTACGTAAAACGTATGCACAAAAATGTATAATATAAAGAAGATTGAAAATGATGCTATATGCAAAATACAATATACATTTTGATTCTATTTGAACAAAACGTGAGATTCTCGGATATAAGTTTTGATACGATCAATCTGCAGTTAAAATGCTGGTACGCTATGTACTTCTCTTGCATATTTCATTCACGATAAGCAGTGGGTATCTCCTGTATAAAGATTCAGTATATTTTTAAGTTTATCTTATAAAGAACCTTAAATTTCATCTAATTCTGATATTAATAATGTCTTTTGTGTTTTCAGGAAGCCTACCCCGTCAAACTGAAGGAAGTTCATGTCATCAACGTGTCACCTCTTGTTGACAAGATTGTCAACTTCGTCAAACCCTTCATAAAGGACAAGATCAAAGAAAGGGTAAGATGTGACTACCATACTAGATTTGCGTAACTTGCATTTTTTTTAATATTTTAATGAAAGAAACAGAATAAACAATGATTGCACCTTTTCCAAAATATAACTATAAAATATATATAACGAATCGTAGTAGGTACCTAAAGAAAAATAAATAAAAATATACGAGCGATCAATAGAACTGAATCCAGTGAGCAATGTAGGTACACTCATTTACGTACACTGACCTCAGGTATAATATGTTCCGTGTCTCAAAAAGCACATTAAGCTTTTGGTCATAGCTATCAAGCAAGTCTTTACAAGTAATCCAAAATCAGAGAAGGTTAGACTGGAAGTTGATCCCAAAACACAAAGTACTAAAAAGGTTATCAGATTGATCTTATGTACTTCAAAGAAAACCATTATTTTGGTTTTATACTTCTTTTATTATATCTACTAATAAGGGTTATAAATATGTATTCTCTTCAGATCTTCCTGCACACTGACACCAATGATCTCTACAAATACGTTCCTAAGGAAATGCTGCCTGCAGAATACGGTGGTAACGCTGGACCCATGAACGACCTCCACAGTAAGTGTCTTTGATCAAAACAACTACAAAATTTATTAGACAGTACACTGGTAGTGTCTAAGTACTGACTTAGCATGTTTCTAAGAAAATAAATTTTGATCTGGTAAATCGCCGCCGATTCAATCCGCCGATTTTTTTTGGTCGATCGCCGGTTTTGATCGGTTGAAATCCAACTAATTCGAACTTGACAAAACTAATATTTATTCGGATCAAAAGAGATACTGTAAATAATCATTTCATTTTCTTCCAGATGCTTGGGTTAAGAAGCTAGATGAATACAAAGACTGGTTCGCGGAACAGGAGAATCTTAAAGCCAATGAGGCACTCAGACCTGGAAAGCCTACCAACTATGATGAACTCTTCGGCATCGACGGTTCCTTCCGCCAGCTGGTTATAGACTAAACTACTCTCTCCAGACATTACCTCATTAAGTTTGAAAGACTCAAAGTCTTTGGATGATTGCGTTATAGAGGCCTTTTTAACTTGATCGGGTACCAGCGTCTCTCTACTGTCGCTTATTTCAGTTACCATTTTAAATTTTAGCATAATTATATTGACGATATGATTGTTTTTGCGACTGCTTGCTGAACGTATAATGCAATTTGTTAATCCATTTCTATTGGGATAAGGTATGAAATTGTTTGTTTGTGTTCAGTTTGCATTCTCTTGAAGTATATGTTTTGTCTGTCAACCAAAGTTTTGCTCAATTTATCGTATCTTTGTTATTAAGACGTGTGTATAACGTCTTTAATGTTAGGTATTTGATATTAAACATTTTCTTTAAAAATGGCCTTTTATTTTGTTATCCTTCTCCCTTTGATTAATTCAAAATGTTTTATCGTCAAGTTTGCTTTTTTTATTTGGTGTCGTGATAGCCCAGGGTTCAAGGTTACCTCTTGTTGTTACGAATTCTAAATTGGGCAAGTACCAACATACCCCTTGCCTAATGAGCAAATAACGCCGCTGGTCCCGATTGTCATTCATAGATCTTTGACAGTCATTACAGGCAGTCAGACGCCAAAAATCTGACCATCAGTCTATCCCAGTAGTATCAAAGAGTGTTGTCAAATAACTAGGTTATGGTGGTCTAATAGATTATCGCTCAATGTAAAACATGTGTATTCAGACGCATCCAGTTGGACTGGTAGCCTACTAAAAGCTAGTTGCGAAAAAGGTGAGGTAGATGATGATTTATTTCTATGGAAGACGCATCGACGGAAGGCCTCATTGTGGACCAATAACCTGGTGACAGTCGCGGGAAGTCGATGAATGCGAAACGTACAGAACCGTTTGGTGTAGCGACACTTGGGGAAGGCCTATGTCCAACAGTAGACGTCTTTTGGCTGAAAGGATGGTGACGATAAAATAATTTTCGAGTTTGATTGCGTGATATGTCTAGCCTAATAATTAATTGAACATAAATATTGAGGTGAGGCTGATCTACGAAATCTAATTTCATAAAACATATTTCAAAACTGGTTTTGCTTATTACGGAACCATGCATACGTATAGCAATATAGTTATTTTTAGCAGCATTGAGAATGTATTATGTAATACTAAAGTATTTTAGGCACACAGATGACCTCGGTTTTGAATCATCTGCATCAACAATTTGCATATTTATCGTTGATCAATAACTTTTCTTTTCCTTTTTTTTGCTTTTCCCCACTTTGACGCTGCTTTGATGCCACGGTCGGCGAAGCGGTTGAGCAATAGACTGCTACGCTTCGTATCACAGATTCAATTCCCGAACGTAAGAAATAATAAACAACTAAACATACACACACATACTCTCAAACATTTGCCTTCATAACACTAGTGCATTAGAAATAAAGAAGGGCTTACCGATATAGCCCGAAGAATCGCTAAAATTAAATGGCAGTGGGCAAGGCACATGGCTCATTGAACCGAAAGACGTAGGAGCCGAAAGGTTCTGGAGTGCCGACAGCGTACCGGAAGATGCATCAATGGAAAGCCTCCTACAATGTGGACCGATCACTTGGTAAGGGTTGTGGGAATCCGATAGATTTTTTTTTTGTGGTGAATAAAATCATCCAATGACATCTCCCATCTCCCTAGGGCGGACTGGGAGATAGTGTCAGATTTTTACTGACTAAAAACCTAGCCCGTTCCTTCGTTGCCTTTCATACTAGAGCCAAACCTTCCTTTCAGAAGCAGACCCTTGGCCCCAGTAGGCTTGACCCCAATAGGGGAATCCGATAGATGTGAGACGCATAGGATATGGATAAGATAAGTCGGCGACACTTTAGGAAGTTCTTTGTCCAACAGTGGACGGCTATCGGCTGAAATGAGGATGAATATTAATATGATAACTGACAATGTCACTGAAAATATAAATATCCTGTTAGCAAACCTTAACAACGACATTGAAGACAGCTGTTAAAACAATGTTATTTTTTTGCTCATAGAAATCATTTAACTACTGAGTAATCTCGGAGATGCTACATTGAATACTAGTTAGATAGTTAAAGGTAAATTAAGCTTAATTGGTAACAGAGCTGAATGAACAATTTAAATAAAAAACAGATTTCATACTCTATAACTTGAATTATGTTTACGCGGTTCAGGCTAAAGATTAGATAGCCACTCTTTCGATATTTTACAGGATGGATTTTGGAGACTGCGTGGGAAACGCCTGACTTGAGTCCACTCTTACGATGTTCAAACCTACATCATCATCACCGGTTCGTCGGGCTTATCGTTTATACCGCATAACTGGCCTTCTGCGGTCTTCTCATCCGATTATAATTTAGGTGTATCCAAACTAAACTTTTGAGCTTCACTTCAAAAATATTGCAAACTATTTTCATACTCTTGTTTCGCGGACGTCATCCAATGACATCCTCCGCCCTTATGCGGAGCGGGAGATAGTGTCAGACACTTACTGACTAAAAACCCCGTTCCTTCGTTGCCTTTCTTACCAGGGCCGAGCCTTCCTTTCAGAAACAGACCCTTGGCAGTCCAGGGAAGGTTTAAACGGTGAGAAAATTTGGAAAAAATCACGTTGATAAAGTTTTCTGGGACAGCTAATCAATAATAAAAAAAAGGTTACCAGCCTCTACCATCAAATAACAACGGTTACGTTGACCGACAAATGTCCATCGCGTGTTACGTTCCGTTCTATTTAGCGGCCGTGCAATAAGATGGGCGTAATCTGGTCTACTTTAGTTGCATAGCACTACTCAAGCAAGACGAAGATGTGGAGCGAGACAAATCTTAATCCTGACGTTAATTGCACTAAATTTATTTATGCTGAAACTGGTTATTGATGCCTTTTTTAGGAGTTTTTGTTCAACTGGACCTTGATCCTCACAACACCGCCGAACGGCAAGCTACTTACTGCGCACTGTCCGCGAGCAAGCGCCCACAGTAATCAGAAATCGTCCTGCGAAACATGATACCCGGGGCGTCTCCGACAAGCTCAGGGATTATTGATGCTTGAGTTTCTTTTGGTTCAGTTTTCTGAGTTAAACAACCCTTGCTAAGGTCAGTTGGATGGGTCCAATACATAAAGTGACTCCTACATGCTTCAAAAAGCACTTCAAGCTGTTGACCCAGACTGCAGTCGTTACTTTCTAGTAAGTGGTTCTGTTACCCAGTTACTGTGGAAGTCAGTTAGACAATCTTCATCTTCTTCTGGCTAGACCATATCCCATTAATTGGGGTTCGGCCTTCTTTGTGTAATTTTTCATTGAGCACGATTTTGTGCCATATCGATTTGAGCTTCTTTGAGTTGTTATGATGTTGTTGTTTTAAGTTTATTGAACCAAAGAATAAAATTTTATTCTTTGGTTCAATGCATAGCCAAAAATATCAGTATCAGGCAGTCAGTTTCTCCTTGTATACACAATTTTGGTCGTTTTAATCCCATGGAGGGTCGATCTGGTACATGAAACACTATCGATTTGTAGATAAAATTAAAAAATAAAGTACTTTAATCCTAATACTTTAACACTTCGATCCACAACTACCCAACTTGTTCATACAAAAGTAGACTCTAAACATCGGAATTAAGGCCTATAGTGGCGTGGATGTGAGAGGACACCGGTGTCCTCTGAGCTAGGACAGATTAATTAATATACGCATGTACGAAATTAATTTCTTTAAGTAAACGACTCAATGACCTTGTAGGTAGTTGTCGGTCGTTGCGTATTAACTACCTACAGTTCATTGGCCTCGCTCAGCTGACGTTTATGTAAAGAAATTAATTTGGTAAAGGCGTAAATGAATTCGAGTTTAAAAAAAATGTACATTTTTTTTATTTTCTCTTTACAAATCGATAGTGATTCGTATACCCAATCGATCCTCCACGGGATTAAAACGATCAAAATTTAATGGTTTATACCTAGATCTATTACGGATTTTATCACGTAACGTGACTCCTGGCGACCAGCGAAGCATGCGCATTTCGCTTGTGTGCAGTTTATTTAAGGGCCGGTTCTAGTCACTGTTTTTTTTTTGTATGAACTTCGCTCGGGATTATGTCGTCTGCGCGACCCCAAAACAGCGGTTTTATTTATATATAAAAAAAAACAATAACTATTCAAGATTTTTGTTCTTGCGAAGCGCTTTTAAATAACAAGCTTTATTTTTTTGGTACTTTCAAATAGTTCCGTAACGTAATCCCGTAGATAAATACGTTTTAAATCGTAAATTCATCATCATATCATATCATCATATCGCACACACTATCACACAACGTCGTCTAGTCCCAAGCTAAGCAGAGCTTGTGTTATGGGTACTAGACAACTGATAAACATACTTATATATTTATAAATAAAATAAATATTAAATCTTCTCTTCTCTTTCTTCTCTTTTTTAATATTATTATTTTTAAATTAGTGTCATATTCGCGATTTTTTTTTGTCGAGCCAACTAATTTATATCGTGTTTTCATTTTTGCCAAGCCCTTGGCCATACAGTCAATTTTAATAAAACAAATTTTCATGGTGTTCTCTTTTATATTTGTGGATTTCCATAGGTTTAAAAAAGGTCCAAATGAGTAGAACCGGGCCTTAAGTACAGTCGCTCCACGTAAAATACTGGTTTTGAACTGCACCCGGTTTAACTGGAACCCAATATAGTTGGAAAATGGCTAGACAGATTATAAACAGCGAAACTGGTGCCTTTTACTATTGCTTTACAAGATAAATTAGACTAAATGTTTAGCAATCGGTTTTTGAATCGCTGGTCTGGAATTTTATTAGTACTTACTTAATCGATAAATTATAATCATAATTTTAAAAATTAATACATGAACTGCGCATCTTTCTACTTTAGATAGTTGTTCTATTTCTGGTTGCGCGAATTTGCTGTGGACTGTAGGTTTGAAAAGCGATCTAAGGTTTGTTAACAATATGCAGGTACTGCGTCTAGCGTTTATTAATGGGATAAATGTATTAGAAGGAACACTGACCTTTAACCTCGAAAGTTCCACATGGCGCCGGCCGGCGAATCCCGAACTTCGTACTTTCAAGCACTGCCAGTTTCTGTATTGCACTACACTGCACTATTGTTGAGTTTTTGAATGGTTGGATCACGAAATAGCCAATTTTCTTGTAATTTCGAGCGGGCGCGGTTAGCGGTGCGGTCACATTCACTCGATGCACAAAACGTCAAAATGTCAAATCATTTCTTGCGGTCGTGCGGGCGGAAAACGGAAGGGATAGGATTGCCAGGCCAAAAAAATAAATTACAAAAAACAAAATCGCGGAACATAGCAAATTGGCGCAACCATTCCCCCCGGGTTTGAAGGGTTACCTTCAAAGAAAAGAAAAAAAACAAAAGCGAAACTAAACCCTATTACTAATCTAAACTATCAATACTAGGTAGCGAAACAACTTATAACTAACTATGCCACTACTACTGATTAGGCAGAGGGCAGATGCGAATAACCGGACGCAGGTACGATCCAGTTGCGGTTTTAACCTTTACGACTCGCGTTATTCCGTTCGAACCCGGAAAAACTTCTTCCACTACACCAAGAGGCCAGTGCAGAGGAGGCGCACTCTCAGTCTTCAGTATCACCACAGTACCGACTGTGACTGGATCTGAAGGAGTGTTCCACTTTTGACGCGACTGCAGCGTATGCAGATAATCTGTCCTCCATCGCTTCCAAAAGGACTGAACTAAGCTATCTAGCAGAGCGTGACGCGGGTGGAGCTGCAGTTTGTCAGTCTCGACATCTAAAGCGGGCAAATATTTAAGAGGAGTCGTCGTCAAGAAGTGAGCCGGCGTCAACGCTAGTGGCTCCGATGGATCACTAGACAAAGTCCGACACAACGGACGCGTATTCATCAACGCCTCTACCTGAGCGAGTACAGTGCTCAACTCCTCGTACGAGAGAATCTGTTCGCCTATGACCCGAAACAGGTGCGACTTAAGGCTCTTAATATTCGCCTCCCAATTGCCACCAAAATGACTAGCTGCTGGCGTATTAAAACACCAATCAATGCGATTCTCAGCTAAGACATGGGCGAATTCACTTTGGTAGTACTTGGAGCGTAAGAATGTATGTAATTCCGAAATATTGCGTCGCGCTCCAACATAATTTGTGCCGTTGTCAGAGTATAAGCGCTTAACGGGACCACGGCGAGATAAAAATCGTTTAAATGCAGACATAAAACCCTGCGTACTCAAATCACTGGTTAACTCTATGTGAACCGCACGAGTTGTCATACAAACGAATAGGCAAATGTATGCCTTTGTGGAACGTATACCACGACCACGGGCAATAGTGACTTTAAACGGTCCAGCATAGTCCGTCCCAGTATGTATGAAAGGTTTCACCGTCTGTACAACACGACAAGAACGATGGTCGGCCATTTCCGGCGCGTTGAAACGCGGGCGGAGCTTAAAGCAGGGCACACATCTGTGCACTCTAGCGCGTATCAAATTGCGAGCGGAAAGTATCCAGTACCTCTGTCGAAGAATGGACATTAATAAATCGGGACCAGCGTGACAATTCACCTTATGGTGATAGTCCACCAACAAATCCAAAACGTGATCCCTGCGTGGTAGAACTACTGGATGCATTTGTTCAAACTCTAACTTAGCATTTCGCAGACGGCCACCGACACGAATGAGTCCGTCTTGCAAAAATGGTTTCAAATGTTGAAGTGCGGGACTACAAGGTTTATGTGATTCTAAACTACGAAATTCTATTGAAAAATAAAATTTCTGCAACTCTCGAAGTACAACTGATTCAGCTCTATCCAAATCAGCTGCGATTATAGAACCACGCGATGGTAATAATCTCAAAAATCTTAGGACGTAAACTACACAGCGTAGTAGTCTCGACCAAGACGAGACTCGATTAGACAACAACAAAACAACTGACTCTTCACGCGGAACTGATACTACAAGCGTATGTTTCTTCTCCTCGGGTGGTTCTGAAACAGTAGCGGGGTTAAACGGAGCATTTGGCCACTCGTTAGGAGTGGTATGAAGCCAGGGAGGGCCACAAAACCAAAGCGGATGATTTAAAATTTGCGCAGGAAGCAAACCACGTGAGAGACAATCAGCTGGGTTTTCTGTTCCAGCGACATGGAATATATTTTCCGGAGACAATTCAGCTTGAATCTTACGTTCCAAGCATAGAAAGCGTTTTTCTGCGGAGGCACGGGAGCCACCGAGCGAAAAAATATCACCCTTGAAAGGGAGCGCGACAACATAACGACCATCTTTATCACGAGTAGTCGTGCGGGTATAAATCTCCTCAGTGACCTGATCCTCAGGGCTGAGAATAGGCGGGACATTGACCTCTTCAATCTCCCAGAACTTGCGGATGGTAGACTCAAGCGGCGGCTCGACGGTGCAACAGTGCGACACAGTCGAGTAACTATTTAAATAAGCGGGTGCGGAACCAACTATAACAAACCCGAGAACTGTTTCCAGTGCGTGCGGAGCGGGGTACATCGGAAGACCTTGAATTTTACGTGATAACTGGAGATGCGGGAGAATCGAAGCACCGATCAATAGATCGATATCTCCAGGGAAAGCGTAATTTCCGTCGGCTAACTGCAAGTTCTTAAACTCCGTCAGCATGGACGTGTCAACCGGTACCGTGGGCAACCGTTCCGTAATCTTATCTGCGACTAGCGAATCCATTTCAAACGAAATATTACGATTAAAACGTGAACTAAATATTATTTTAATGGAACCGTGAATGGTTGCCTTTAAACCTCCAAAACCTTTCACTTCTGAGCGGGATGACCAATTATTAAAACTAAAACCAAGGCGTTGACAACAATCCCGAGTAATAAAATTACTCTGGGAAGCGCCATCTAGTAGCGCTCGAACGGTGTGCGGTTTGCCAAAGGCATCTACAATGACAACTTGCGCGGTCGCAAGTAAAACGGTAGTGACTTGAGTACCAGCGGCGGAAAGCGAACACAATGTTACGTCGTTTGCACTTGCAGCAGGCCGCGCGTCACAAGCGTCGCGCGTCTGCGCAGGCTGCTGCTGCGATGGCAGCTTACTACTCTCAAAATGTAAGAAGGTATGATGTCTAGCTAGACATTTACGACAGCTACCACCACTGTTACATGACGTAACCAGATGTTTGTCACTTAGACAATTAAAACACAAATTATTAGTGCGGACAAACTTGTAACGATCACTAGGCGATAATCTCTGAAATTCCGAACACTTGTACAGCTGTGTATGGCTACCCTTACACAGAGAACAGTCAGGTGTTGAGGCGGTATTAACTAGCGTATGTGCAGTCTTGACTGACTTCGATGACGCGTCTATACGGCGATCGGAACCTGTCCTATTCGTGGCTTCATGACGTGCCGACGTGCGCTGCAACACCTTAATATGGTCGCGAATAAAAGATTCTAAATCTTCGAACTTAGGTATTTCTTTACCGCGCTGAGTCGTTTCAAACAGACGAACAGTTTCAGGATCTAATTTCTTTAAACCGATATACAAAAACAAAAAGTCACAGAGGTCATTGACCTTTAGGTTCTTTACTGCACGAACAGATGATGCGAAAATATTTAAAAACTTCTCTAAATTATGATCGTTACAAACGGAAAAACTTTTCAAATCGAATAATTGATCTAAATATGCGGTGGCTACTAATCGCTTATCTTCGTATTTTGTTTTTAAAGTGTTCAAAACTAAATTGTAATTTTCAGCGCTAAACGTAATTCCAGCACAGACAGCCTTTGCCTTACCGGTCAATTTTTCTACGAGATAATGCAATCTCTCGTGATCTGTCAGCGATGTGTTCCTATGTATTATATTTTCGAAACTATCTATAAATAAATTCCAATTTCGAATGTCACCATTAAATTCAGGTATTTGAATTGGCGGCAATCGTGGGCGTTCGCGAGGAGGGTTGGATAAACCACTCGCGGGGGGGGGAGTCTCTAAACTCCTAGCAATACGTTTGATACGACAATACAAGTCATCAAAGGACGACAATGCCTGATAACTCACACAGTAATCAGGATTTAACTCCAACTCTAAAATGTTTATATTATTAATTGTAGATTCAAAATCCGCGCGCAAACTATCTAAAGTTTCCAACGAACACAAGAAAGCATCTCTAATCGCCAGATCCGAGGTTTGCGAAGATTTATCACAAATCGATTGAACACGTGAAAACTGTGAGTCCCTTTTAGCGTATAAAAGCTTTAACTGAACCTTTAAATCAGTACTAACCTTGGTTCCCTTAAGAGACATCTTGTTTTGATATATTCACACTATACACTCAAACAAACACTTAACGAATTATTAAGTAAGCGATAATTAACAGATAACAATATGGTAATATTGTAAACAACAAAGTGAACGGCGAACGAACGGAACAACCTGAATCAATGAGTGAATATTACCCAATTTCTCGATTAAATATATGCGTATATAATCTATGGTTTATCCGTTTCCTACAAATGTTCACTCAACAATGAACGGGTATTTTTGAAATGCGTCTACCTACATGCAATTTGTAGGATGGTCGAATGAATTTTGTCAAGAAAAAGAATGCGATCGATTTATATCTACGCTGATATTTACGTAGCTAACTATAATTATGCGGTGCGGTTGACGGCGTAGGTACCGTAATTATCAATGACACTTTAACTATACGAGCGAAATAACGTATAGTTGCCTAAATGCCTAGATGCGGGTTTTCTACTATTATATCTAGGTAAACAGGCGCGTTGCGTTTATTCCCTATGGAACAAATACTATATTGCGAAATTACAAGAAAATGATTCACGATCCTGCTCGTATGGACCAAAAAAGTAATGGTTGCGCGAATTTGCTGTGGACTGTAGGTTTGAAAAGCGATCTAAGGTTTGTTAACAATATGCAGGTACTGCGTCTAGCGTTTATTAATGGGATAAATGTATTAGAAGGAACACTGACCTTTAACCTCGAAAGTTCCACATGGCGCCGGCCGGCGAATCCCGAACTTCGTACTTTCAAGCACTGCCAGTTTCTGTATTGCACTACACTGCACTATTGTTGAGTTTTTGAATGGTTGGATCACGAAATAGCCAATTTTCTTGTAATTTCGAGCGGGCGCGGTTAGCGGTGCGGTCACATTCACTCGATGCACAAAACGTCAAAATGTCAAATCATTTCTTGCGGTCGTGCGGGCGGAAAACGGAAGGGATAGGATTGCCAGGCCAAAAAAATAAATTACAAAAAACAAAATCGCGGAACATAGCAAATTGGCGCAACCAATTTCTATTTTTATCCTTGTGGACTTTGGATAATATGCTTTAGTAAACACATCCTTATGTCGATACTTATAAAGTATATAATAAATAAATAAATACATATGCTGATGAAACGCTGACCAAGTCTGGCAAAACATAGTCCAATACTAACATACCGCTACCAACTGAAATCTTCGGCGGTTAGTTCCATATTCAAAAATAAGTCGCTTAGTCGTAGTAGTAGCCGCGAAAGTCGCGGAATTGCGATGACGTGCGTGCGATGTGCAAGACGCACAGATCCGTTCGTGGTGGCGACACTTCACTTACTATGTTCAGTCCAGCTGTAGACTTCTTTTGGCAGTAATGATGATGATGATGACTGTATTTTTATCACAGGTTTGTAGAGAATGTGTAATGTATTTTTTTTTTCTTTTTTAGTCATAAATTAAATACGAATTGTAGGTCGCGGGTTCAAACCCAACCAAGCGCATTACTTTGTATAATTTATTTCATTACCACTGCTCTCAAAACGTAGAAGGAAAATATCGCGAGGAAACCGGCTTGTCCTAGAACCAAAAATTTGAAAACATGTGACATCCACCAACCCGCACTGGGCTCGCGTGGTGGATTACGGTCCTCTTCTAGAAAGGAGGTCTGAGTCCCAGCAGTGGGAACATTATAAGGCTTATTCTATGCTATGCTACGTTTTGTACGTTAATGAAGACAAACAATTATTTCTCAAATTAGGTTTCTCTATTTGAGTTCCTCTATCTTCATTTCCAAAGAACCTATTTAGATATTTTATATTTAAATTACGTCATAAAAAAGGAGACAAAGCCAACATCTCAAACTATCGACACATAAGCCTCATTTCTCATTCATACAAATTATTTATTAAAATAATACAGAACCATACCACTACGACGCTTGACCTTCATCAACCTCAACAAGCAGGATTTCGGCCCCATTTCTCCATAACCGACCACCTTCATACTATCAATAATGTTATTGAAAAATACAATGTAATCGATGATCCGCTTTGTTTAGTCTTCATGGACTATACCAAGGCATTCGATAGTATAGACCATAACGCATTCATCAATGCTTTAGAATTTCGAAATGTTCAGCATAAATACATTGACCGCATTGACACCATTTATCGAAATAGTTCTACAAACATCAAGTTACACATTTTTATCCCAAATTTCAAAGTAGAAAAAGGAGTTAAACAAGGCGATCCACTCTCACCCAAACTGTTCACAAGCACACTGCAAGAGGTTCTTAACAACTGGTCTGATTCATCGCAGTCACGAGGTATAAACGTTGGTGGCCACCAGCTAACGAACCTCCACTTTGCTGACGACATTGTGCTATTTTCCACATCACCTTTAGAACTTGAAGCAATGCTCCAAGATCTGAGCACGGCAAGTCTTGAGGATGGACTTACAATGAAAAGATCTAAGACCCAGGTAGACGGGTAAGTGTTGCAATATGTCGATGAGTATACGTACTTAGGCCAGATCATTTAAAAATAGGCAAGACATTGAAGTCGAAAGACGAATCCAAAATGCTTGGAAGACTCTTTGGACCTTTAAGATAAAGGATAACCATCCGATGAAATTTAAACGGAAACTCATCGACATGTGTATCCTGCCCGTCCTAACTTACGGTGCTCAAAGTTGGTCACTTACTGAACAACAAAAGTCCAAACTCAAGATTTGCCAAAGGGCAATGGAGCGCTGCATAATAGGTATCAAGCGAATAGATCGCATTAAAAACACCACGCTGCGCTCCAAAACCCAAATAGCAGATGTCGGAGAAAAAACAGCCAGGCTGAAGTGGGAGTGGGCTGGCCACGTCGCACGAATGCACCCGGACAGATGGGTGAAGATTGTCACTCACTGGACGCCTGAAAGAGGTGGACGCCGCCGAGGTCGACCACGGCGAAGGTGGTGTGACGATCTGATCATGTTTGCGGTACAAAATTGGCCAGAGATTGCCCTAGACAGGGAAGTTTTGAAGGAAAAAGGGCAGGCCTTTGCCCAGCAGTGAGACACTCAATAATTTTTAAAAAATAATTATATATACCTATATAAGCCATAATTTATGTATCAAATCTTAGATTTATTCTGGATCCTATCCTTTATGATCTTTCTCTATCACTCAAAGGTTTGCTGTGACAAAATTCAACATCAAGAATGAGTTTAAGCTCGCCTTTTTATAAAGTACAGAGTGATTAGATAATAGATGTCTAGACATTCTAAAAGAACAGTGTCAGAGACAATCAGTGTCCTTAAAAACATTTGCACAGTTAATATATATTATGAAACCAAATTCAGCTCTATAAAGTAGAAGAAAACCGGAATATGACGCTTTTCGTGACCTTTAAGGTTTAATTTTCATGACAATGGATTTAAAAATGGCGGAAAACTAAATTAAACGACGCGATAGCAGTTAAAGATATCGCCAAAATATAAGTGCAAAATCTTTTTTGAAACTTACCCGAAAACCCGCTCTTATCCCATAGGCACGTAATAGACTGTTTTCCGCACTAGTGCAGAAAACTCGCAAAGCGTACGCGCACTTTTCTCTCTTCTTTTTTCTCACTTCCCACCATAATTTTATTAGATTTATTGTTCATGAGGCGCGGGTCAACCCCCGTTTATTCATTGTTTCGTATATCGATCGGTTCCATAACACACACGTGTGAATTCCGCTTCGGTTGCAATGACAAACTTTCTGCACTTGTATCAAAATATACTATTTTACAATCTCAAAGTCGTTGTTTGTATAAAGCAGATTACTTTTAATTTTTTTTTTAATATGTTGATATTTAAGAAAACACGCAAAAAATTAATATCTATACTAATATTATAAAGAGGTAAAGTTTGTAAGTTTGTATGTAGGGGGTAATCTCTGGAACACATGATCCAATTCTAAAAATTTGTACACTGGTAGAAAGCTACATTATTCCTGAGTGCTATAGGCTATAAATTATTTTTATAACATGTACATTAACCGAGCTATCACAATTTTTGTCTTGCAAGTCGGAAAAAAATACCTCATAAAACAGAATTATTTGCGTGCGCTGCCTAGAGAGTTGCTTAAAATTAAAAACAATGTATGGCAATCTGATTCGTCTTAATTATATCTACAAAAAAGTCCGCGACAGCATATTTCTATCTTTTATATGTTATCTTTTATACTTCTTTATTTGCATTAAAAAAGTATTTTTTCGGCATACTTACGTTTGGTTGATTATTTGAGCAACGAAATATTAATTCTTGTCTCAATAAATTATTTCAGTATCACAAGGACATCATACAGATAATATTTGCCATTTACAGTATGTCAATTGGTCATATAGTTTCGGAGATAATATAAAATTACTAAAACGCAAAATGCCACTAGCACAACTTTCATTCGTAGAGCTCTAGATCTATCATGCTTTGTGCGGACGTTTTATCCATTTGCCCATAGATGGCGTTCTGCAAATACGTCATTTTTCTGAATCGCGGTGTTAAGATTTTCCGTGAATTGATGACCCTCTCGAATTATTGTGCCCACTCTGTGCGATAACGTGATATTACGATTATTTTGTTTTAAAGGTGGACGGGTGTCGATGTCGAGTCCCTGATCCCTCTCCCTTTGTTCATAATTGTTTTTAAGTTTGTGTAGTTTGTTCATTTTTTGACTAAGAGCATGCCTAAAAGGAAATCGCAAGTGTCCCGGCAGACATCACAGACAAGAGCAGCTTGAGTACGCCGTACGGAAGAATCTGCCCTTGAAAATGAGCAGCGCCTCTCGAGAAATAGAGAATATATTTTGCAAGCACGCGCTAGAGAATCAAGCTCCGAGCGCTCACAGCGGGTCGCTAGCCAAAATGTGAGAACGTTGCGGGCCCGTGCTCGAAAAACTAGCGCTGAACGTGCGCAGCGTCTATCTGACTTAAGGCAGCATGTTTCTGAAACAAGGGATAGGGCGACTAGCGCTGAGCGCTCGCAGCGGCTCGCTAGCCAAAATGTGAGAACGTCGCGGGCTCGTGCTCGAGAAACTAGCGCTGAACGTGCGCAGCTTCTATCTGACTTAAGGCAGTATGTTTCTGAAACAAGGGATAGGGCGACTAGCGCTGAGCGCTCGCAGCGGCTCGCTAGCCAAAATCTGAGAACGTCGCGGGCCCGTGCTCGAGAAACTAGCGCTGAACGTGCGCAGCGTCTATCTGACTTAAGGCAGTATGTTTCTGAAACAAGGGATAGGGAGACTAGCGCTGAGCGCTCGCAGCGGCTCGCTAGCCAAAATGTGAGAACGTCGCGGGCCCGTGCGAAACTAGCGCTGAACGTGCGCAGCGTCTATCTGACTTAAGGCAGCATGTTTCTGAAACAAGGGATAGGGAGACTAGCGCTGAGCGCTCGCAGCGGCTCGCTAGCCAAAATGTGAGAACGTCGCGGGCCCGTGCTCGAGAAACTAGCGCTGAACGTGCGCAGCGTCTATCTGACTTAAGGCAGCATGTTTCTGAAACAAGGGATAGGGAGACTAGCGCTGAGCGCTACTGTCGAGTGTAAAATTATGTTAAAACAAGAAATTTTCCGCGGACGAAGTCGCGGGCAGCAGCTAGTTTTAAAATAAAACGATGACTTTAAGATTTAAAACAAAATAATGCACTAGACTTAAATATTAACTAAGAATGTTTATAACGAAACTACAATGTGTAAAATATGTTTATATAAGTTATAAGGACATCATTCTAAAATAACGTAGTCTAATCATAATTTTTTTATATCATGGACTTGTCCACCTTCTTTCCCACTGCAAAGGTCAGTTAAATATAGGATAAACATTCGTCGAATAAGATGCCACTATACACACAATAATATAAAAATGCCTTTTCAACTACATGATACGTAGTTGCGTGTGAATTCAATTGAACTTTAAAAATCAATAAAAATGGAAATAGGCGTGTAGCTACACCATCCATAACTTTTAGTACTTAAACTATTTTTAAATGGCAATATAAATTCAATTTTTATTTAATCTTCATGCAACACAAAAGTACAAAGGCGGACTTAAGTCAGCAGCTTAAGAATGTCTAAAGTATTAATACCTTAGGCATTTTAGACGGGTATTTGGTCTGGTCCGGGCAAAGGCTGCAATCATTGCCAATGATGCGCCCGTCAAGCTGAAACTTCAAAATCTTGAGCACCTATAACGAGTTGCTAGACTGTCCGTTTTCAATCATTTACATTTTGGAGAGCATGCATTTGGAATTACACGATTTGATTCCGCCAAGCTCATAGACATATAGCGCGTCATTGGGTTACATGGTCGAATTTCCATCCATACTTACATTAAAAAAAAATTGGGAACAAATTCATTGTGCTTATAGCTGAGAAGTGGTATTCCCTGCCGGAGTCTGTGTTTCCTAATAGCTACAACCAGTCAAGAGTGAATAGGTGACGTTACGGTCTCTCTATCGACTAAAATATCTTCTTCCAGCTCACATTAAGGCATTGCAATTCCTATTATTGGCTATGGTGCTGTTTGCTACTATGACCTCATGCAGATCTCCTCAATAAACTAGACCGCCTTCTGAATAACTGCATTCGTTTTGGGTTCAACCTTCGTAAGTATGATCATGAATCCGAGAAATGATCACTTTTAAAATGGCTACCCATCCGTCAACGTGGAGCGTCAAGAGCCTTGACTACCCTATTTTCTTTGCTAGATAAACCTTCTTCTCCTTCTTATTTGATTTCTCAATCAATATTTTTGCTCTGATCATAATAAAATCTCTGATCTACCAATAATCGTCTACTACAATGTCCCACATTCATCGCTCTGGGTTTATCCATTCTTTCTTCTTTGTCCAGACTGCCTCTTTGAAATGCTCTCCCTCTGAACATCAGGATGGCTTCCAGTCGTAATCATCACAGTGTTTTTTTTTATGGTAGGTAAAATCATTAAATGACATATCCCGCCCCTGGGCAGAGCGGGAAGTAGTGTCAGACTCTTACTGACTAAAAACCTACACCGTTCCTTCGTTGCCTATCGTGTCGGGGTTCGGAAGCTGACCCATGACCCCAGCAGGCTTCAACCCTGCCTGCCTGCAGCTAGCAGGCTGGGCCTCTACGGTTTGCTGACAGCTCCTTGAGGCGCGCGGGAACAGAACGCGCCGTCGACGACTTGGGCTCGGTCCGGTCGATTACCGGACGATCGGACAGCGTGCTACCCATTGCACGCCGTCCGCAAGCCCGCGATCATCAGTGTTAAGATTCTCATAATAATATTGTGAATAATTTGTTTTAAGGTCAGACAGCGCGTCATACGTAAGACTATCTAAAATAAAATAAAAAAACTTTCTTTTGTTTCATTATTTCAACAAATTAAGTATCTAAATCAAGAAAAATCTTACGTAAGCCCGATTTATTTATGGTTAAACAATTGTTCAGTGAGAACTGACTCATTGCTTCATAACTTCGCGGTCCGGACCAAGAATAATGTTGTACAATAGATACTTAATCGAAGTTTGATTAATGTTGTAATAGCATAATTACGTATCTATTCATAGTTCGTAATGAAGATATCCGCAGGAGCACCAAATTATCCAACGTAGCACAGACTTAAAATTGTCGATGGTGACGAAAGGTCCTGGAGGGGCGACCACGTACCGGAGGTGAACCGAAGACCTGGTGAAGGTTGCAGGAATCCGTTGGATGCGAGACGCACAGGACCTGTCATTATGGCGACATTTGGGGGAAGCTTATGTCCAACAGTGGACGTCTTTCGTCTGAAATGATGATGATGGTGATGATACGTAGTTTGAAAACGTTCAAAGGTATCGTCGCTTTATCTTGAAGGAATGCTTGCTCAATTGAAACTTCCAAATCCATAAGTACTGATATTTTTTTGGCGGAATTTCTTCGAGTGAAATTAAGTGGCTATTTTAATCATTCGCAAATTAATTCCTAGTGGATTTTGTGGTATTAAATTGATGTAGTTTTGTGTCTGCACAACTGGACAATATGTGGAATCAATGAAACAGGTGCGATCTCTGTAAAAATGGAGCTGAGAATTGTATTGTAGTGTTGACAATAACATTAATTATTATACAATAACATTTAAATATGTACACTCAAATTCCTACAAGGTGGACCGATGTCCTGGCAAGAGTTGCGGGAATCCGATGGATGCGAGATGCATAGGACCGTTCATTGTGGCGACACTTGGGGGAGGCCTGTGTCCAACAGTGGACGTCTTTTGGCTGATATGATGATGATGATGATGACCCAAATTTCAATGCTATGCATACGGAGCCATGGCTTAAATGACTTAACAAAGGAAGCTGCTATGAAATAGCGGCGTTCTTGCAAAGGTCCGGCAGTACTTCACACCGAAACAGTTTTTTTTTATATAAAACACAGATCCGATCGTGTGTGAAATACTGCAGCGACATATGGGCTGGTACTGCAAAATGCAACCTAGCAGCTTTGGACTCGGAGGAAAGGCGTGCGAAGAGGCTAATTGGTGATCCAGATTTGATAAGTCCAATCTTCAAAACCACACAGATGTGGGTCAGCCAGCATTTTGGTATTTTACAGGTTGCATTTTGGAGAGTGTGTGCGCAAGAATTGCATGTCTTGATTCACCCATTTTATTTCTACCATCAGACAACCCAACATATTGCGAGTATCAACCCTTATGTTGTTGAAACCTCTACTGTCCTGACTAAGCGTTTCGCCTCGCCGTTTATACCGCGTACATCGAAGTACGGGAACAATTTGCCTGCTGCGGTCTTCCATTTCAATTATAATTTGGGTGTCTTCAAGGCTAGAGTGAATAGGCTCTTAATAAACTAGTGCGCCTCACAATCAACGATTGCATCCTAGTGGAGCATCGTAATCAAGCACTAGTTTATATCAAACAAAAAATATTAATAATATCCAAGCCAATAACTTTAAAAAAAATAAAATAATGAACAATAAAATAAATATTGAAACGTTTGTAGTTGATATTGTCTTGGAGTGGAAGGCTGACGGGTACCTACAACAAGTATTAATATAATATAATAATATAATATTTCTAAAACTATCACACAACACCGTCTAGTCCCAAGCTAAGCAGAGCTTGTGTTATGGGTACCAGACAGCTGATAAACATACTTATATATTTCTAAATACATACATATTATAGATAAATAACACAAAGACACAGAACAAATGATCGTGCTCATCACACAAATATTTGTCCTGGATGGGAATCGAACCCACGACCTCCGGCATAGCAATCAGGGCCACTAACCACTAGACCAACAGGCCAGTCACAACCAACTAAAAAGTATGAAATAAAAAACTTTTTACAAATAAAATATAACCGACTTTAATGTAAAAAAAAAAAACAAAAAATTGCAAAATAGCTTTAAATCGGAAGTCGGTGTTAAATAACGAGGAGACCAAACTATTATAGAAACAGCGACTTCCGAAATTAAAGTCATTTTGCACTTTCTTGTGTTTTTTTTTACATTGAAGTCGGTTATTTTTTTTTTTGTAACAAGTTTTTTTTTTTATTAAAGCTAAAAGGCTCACGCCGAAACACTATCCTGGTGATAAGCAATAATTCTATTCTATTACAATCTGCACAAAAATAACGTTTCCATCGTTTTTGGTGACAAAATACGTGTCACCTTTAGTTCAAATCCTCGTGTTTGATTGGTCAATTGCTCCATCATTCGATTCCTTAGTCAAAAAGTATTTTGTCAAAAAAACTACGCATACATGTGGAAATGTGTTATTTTTAGCCGAAAAATCATTGGCAAATCAAACAAACTATGAATTGAATTAAAAACCGGTATTTAACATATACATCTAGTACCCAACTCACCGCCCAATGTCATATTGGTGCGGGTCGCCTGGAGGTCACGGTGGAGCATGCGGTGGAAGTTAACAAGCTTAGGTGGAGCAAGGCCATGTCCGGACCTGGTTTAGTACAGAGCGTTCATGGTACTCAGCTGCAGGCTGCAGATGTAAGCAGCACTTGCAGCAACACATGCAACCGCAGGCGCGTTCTGAATATTTTCACACGAAACCAGTCCTGCTGCCGAGCCTCGGCTGCGAGTGCTGCCGCGACCTGCAGCCGCAGCCTTGTTCGGAATGGTTTTCACACAAATCCATTATACTACAGTGCAGCCGACGGATCTTGGCGCGTCTGAAGTTAGGCTCTGCGAACTTTAGCGCTCAAAATAAGCACGTCAAATAAATTATTTATATAAATAAATACCAATAACGGTTCTTCAACAGCAATGATAACTGCTATTGGCATTTATTTTTTCAAACCATTTTTTTTACGAGTGCACAAGCGCTAAAGTTCGCAGAGCCTAACTTCAGACGCGCCAAGATCCGTCGGCCGTACTGTACAAAGAAAACCAGTCGTGCAGCTGCATTCGTGCAGACACCTCATGTGCTGCCACCATACGCAGCCTGCATCCAAGGTTCGAATAGCACCTTTATCACCATTCTAGCCGAAAGACGTCCACTGCTGGACATAGGCTTCCCCCAAGGTTCGCTGCAATTACAGGTCTTTTGCATTTCGCATCCATCGGATCCACGCGATCCTCACCAGGTCATCGACCCACCTTGTGGAAGGCCTTCCAACGCTGCGTCTTCCGGTACGAGGTCACCACTCAACCTTTCATCCCATCTGTACCTCTACCATGAGTTTTAAGCAATAGTATTCGTCGCTACTCGATATCGATGCCGTAAATATTTTGTATGGCAAATTTTGCAGCGCCTCTAGCGGTAACTTGCAGAACCAAAATTTGCCTTACAAAATATTTACGGCGTCGATATCGAGTAGCGACGAATACTATTGCTTAAAACTCATGGTAGAGGTGCAGTACAGCCGACGGATCTTGGCGCGTCTGAAGTTAGGCTCTACGAACTTTAGCGCTCAAAATAAGCGCGTCAAATAAATGATTTATATAAATAAATACCAATAATAGTAACAGCAATGATAACTGCTATTGGCATTTATTTTTTCAAACCATTTTTTTTTACGAGTGCACAAACGCTAACGTCCGCAGAGCCTAACTTCAGACGCGCCAAGATCCGTCGGCCGTACTGTACATAGAAAACCAGTCGTGCAGCTGCATTTGTGTAGCCACCTCATGTGCTGCCACCATACGCAGCCTGCAGCCGAGGATTTTTTTTTTATGGTAGGTAAAATCATCCAATGACAAGTACCGCCCTTGGGCGGAGCGGGAAGTAGTGTCAGACTCTTACTGACTAAAAACCTACCCCGTTCCTTCGTTGCGTATCATGCCAGGGCTGAGCCTTCCTCTCATCGAATAGCACCTTTAACACCATTCCAGCCGAAAGACGTCCACTGCTGGACATAGGTTTCCCCAAGGTTCGCTGCAATTACAGGTCTTTTGCATTTCGCATCCATCGGATCCACGCGACCCTCACCAGGTCATCGACCCACCTTGTGGGAGGCCTTCCAACGCTGCGTCTTCCGGTACGTGGTCACCACTCAATCTTTCATCCCATCTGTACCTCTACAATGAGTTTTAAGCAATAGTATTCGTCGCTACTCGATATCGACGCCGTAAATATTTTGTATGGCAAATTTTGCAGCGCCTCTAGCGGTCACTTGCAGAACCAAAATTTGCCATACAAAATATTTACGGCGTCGATATCGAGTAGCGACGAATACTATTGCTTAAAACTCATGGTAGAGGTACTGTTCTGCAAGTAAAGTGACCTACTGAGTATGTGATTTATTCTTAGATCATTTAACCCATAAATACTCTAAGGATTAATCCTATATTTGTACTATGAGACCATGCTCCATGCCAAATTTCAGGGTTCTAGAC
Organism: Leucania comma; assembly: GCA_958295575.1. NCBI lineage: Eukaryota > Metazoa > Arthropoda > Insecta > Lepidoptera > Noctuidae > Leucania > Leucania comma. The sequence continues at coordinate 8,003,101 of OY282482.1, read as the reverse complement.
CGGGAAGTACCCTATGAATTTTGATTGACTTGAGACTGACGAAATAAAGGTTTCTTGTGACATAAACGGCAATATCTTTTTAATTCGTTAACTTCATAGCTACAAGGAACAGAAGACCTGAGTATATGGTTCAAATTTCAACTCGATACCTCCTCGCGTTCCCAAGATAAAGGGTCTTGACAGACAGACAGACGGACAACAAAGTGATCTTATATACGGAACTCTAAAAAACTACCCAAGCTATTTAGCAAAGGAGAGGGGTTCAGTGGATTGTATTAGGTACCTTTGACCTGGTTAGGAATTAGGCATAGCAAAGATAATCATAAGAAAAAGGTGCAGGGTGGCCCGGTGGCAACGGCCCCGACTTACTTTATGTAATTTATTTTATCAGGGGGCTTACTCTCGAGCTTAATTCCGATCGGTAGACATTGGAATTGTGACAATAGGTACTCTTGAATTCGATGCTAGTGCCAAATTGCGTGACCTTTTTGGGAAACTAAGTAAAATGGGGATTGGGCCTGGCATGTGGTCACGCAATTTTAAATCAATTTGACGCTAGAATCGAATTCAAGAGTACCTAACGTCACAATTTCAATGTCTACTGATAGGAACTAAACTCGAGAGTAAGCTCCCAGGAGCACGACTGCTTTTTGAGAGCAGTCGTAAAGGAAAACATCGTGAGGAAACCGGCATATCATAGAACCAAAAATCATAGACTGTTACATTCGCCAACCCGCACTGGGCTCGCGTGGTTGGTGGCCCTTTCCATCTCCTAGAAAGCAGGCCTGAGTCCCAGCTGTGACACTATAAGGCTGAATAGGTATTATGATTCATGAAACAGGCAATACTGGCTAGTATGATAAACTATAAATGTCATATTTTGTCACAACAATTTTTTTTTTTCTCAAACGTTTGTTTCGCTAATCATTACATAGTATAATACAAAGTCGCTTCCCGCTGTCTGTCCCTATGTATGCTTAGATCTTTAAAACTATTTTTTTTAATAGATAGAGTGATTCAAGAGGAAGGTTTATATGTATAATACATGCATAATATATTTAATATCACCATTGCACTCGTGCAAAGCTGGGGCGGGTCGCTAGTTGAAAACAAACAATAACTTTCATGCAGACTTTTAACGCAGATAGATTGACATTTTTTTCTTTAGAACAACCTTTGCCCTGGGTAGCCTCCCTTCTTATGACGAAATGGTCCATGAACAAGATCTGATCGAGGAGACTAGGCTTGGTAAACGCGGTCTCAGTGTCAATTGTGACGCGAGACGCTGCGCACACCGATGGTTGCGAAATAAGTTGATAATATTTAGTGTTTTTTTTTTGTTTTGAACACGGATTTTTTCGGAACTGTAAGTATCTATATTAAGTATTATACCTAAGCTTTAACTTTAGAACCATTAGGTTATTTTTTTTACGTGACAATTTTATGAAAATGATTTTTTTCCTATCAATTATTTACTTCAATGTAAGTAATACCTAAAGTAAATAGAGCAAATTCGTAGAAACACCACATCTTCCTGCCCATGTATTTGCAGTCAACACGTTTTTTTTTTCATTCCGTATCTATTTCATTGAAGTATTTTTATACATTTTTATTAATGTCTAAATGTATAAACAATTATGTTCCTTTTTTAATACCTATAATGCCTATCCATTAAATATTTACTTGTAATTACAAAATTATATACAAACAGAGAAAAAAAAAATGGCCAGCATGATTTACGAGTATTTTCAGTTTTTTTAAATAGATAAAAAAAATATTTGTTGTAACCCAAAATACACACTAAAGAATAATATAGTACACTAAAGCATAACTAAATTATAGGCAATTAAGCACTTAAAGCTTTGTGCTAAATTTCGCGCTACTAGTCGCAGCAGTTTCGACGCTCTCACACTCTATCTATTAAAAAAACCGCATCAAAATCCGTTGTGTAGTTTTAAAGATCTAAACATCCATAGGAACAGACGGTGGGAAGCGACTTTGTTTTATTCTATATAGTGATATAGATTTTCGTATATTATGGGAATATTTGCTGAAATTATATTGTTTTGTATACATCAGATTTGTTGTTAACGAGTTCAGTTTTAAATACATCATGCTTTGTGCTATAAATAGTACCTACAGCGTCCACAATCTCGTAGCGATAAGATAAATCAGCGGAAATATATGAGGCCGGTATTGTTTGTGGTTTTCTATAGTCCTTCGCATGCTCTGAAATTATTTTTGTTATCTACAATTTATCTACGTTAATTACTTAGTTTTCATTTGTGCTTGTTTTCGCTCACATGAAAGCTGAAGATCATACGGGATCGTACGTAAGCGTAATCAAACTAAGTGCGAGGGTATCAATCTATGTGGGGGTATACGCGTAACCATAGCAAATGGTTCAAGTTATTTGCCGCATAATATAGTATGTAATACATATATAATAAAAACCTTAAAGTTTGGGCACGTCACATTCGCGACGATATTTGCCTTTGACGATACAAAAAAACGTGCAAAGGTGGTGATAAGGTGTGCAATAAAGTAATAATAAACAAATAAATAAATCTCTTTGTGGAGTGGTTATAGAGGCACTACGGCGTCCACCAGTCCACACTTTCCGTCTGACGCAGGCGACGAAAAAATAGTATGTCCATATTATGTTAGCGACTGAAACTTAAAACTATGATATTAGTATAATATTCAATTCAAATTACTTTAATAAATAAGTCAATTAGATCATAAAAAATCATTCAAAAACACAATAATCACAAATATCTGTCAATCTTAAAAAAAAAAACAGTTCACAAAACATGCAGTTCAAATTCCCGGGTGGTACCATTGTGCGGATAGCCAAGAGGATAACGTGCATACAGTGAAATTTTGACCGACTTATGCGCAGCACCGCCATGTCTTCGTGGAGACGATTAGCAACGGCAACCTCTCGCGTCCGTCCCATCCCCCCTAGCCAAGTTACGACCGTTTCATTTCGATTCTCTTGTGTCGAACGCCTTGAGTTGGCCACGCCTCCAATCCCTTTGTCAGGACAAAGGAATCGATGGCGCAACTTGACTAGGCCTGCTGGTCGGAGGAGAGGGTATAGTAAACAGTCAGCTGTACGCATAGCAGTAGTCCGAAAGAACATGTTGGCCAGAAAATATGAGGGAAAAGTTATCCTCATGCCTTAGCCGCCGCAGTTGTCTGCAACTAAACCCCACGTTTAATTTCGTTAATTGATTCTACTCACGGCTTGGCCTATATGAAAAGTGTTTTACAATCTCTTTTGTGATTCACATTTCATGAAGCATAAAAATTTACTTTATAGTATACTTTTTTTTTTTTTTTTTTGGGTAGGTAAAATCATCCAATGACGAATCCCGCCCTTGGGTGGGGCGGGAAACAGTGTCAGACTTTTACTGACTAAAAACCTACCTTTCCATTCCTTGCCTTTATCCTGGGGCCTTTGGTGACAGTCTCACATAACCTTTGGCCCCAGTAGGCTTCGGCCCTGCTGGACCCCTACAGTTTGCTGACAACTCCTTGAGGCGCGCGGGAACGGTGCGCGCCGTAGACGACCTGAGCTCGGACCAGTCTGTTACCGGACGGACGGACAGCGAGCTACCCATTGCCCACCGTCCGCGAGCCCGCGCCTACGGTGGCCGGAAATTGGGATCGGAAACCCGGCGGCGGCGGCGGCGTGTCCGCCTTTGCCTAAGGCGGTCGGCCTCCTCCTTTACTAGCATTACTGCTTCGCAGAAGGAGGCGACCGCCTGCCACTCCTCCTCGCTCCGGAGCATGGCTTGAACCAAGCCCCGGCGCGAGAGATCGCCGCCGATCGCCCCCACGAGGACACGGCGCTGCTCTTCCCAAGCGGGGCACACCTCGACTGTGTGCTCCACCGTGTCCACACTTTATAGTATACTGGAAGTATAATTTACTCAAGACTGAGAAGGAACAGCGTTCCAAATCTTATAAAACGTTTCCCCAAAGAATCGTGAGAGTGGTCAATGGACGACTCCCCGTGCTCAACGAAAGAAATGTCCAGACTTAGCTCAAACAAAGGAATAGCTAAATGTCTATGACAAATTACTGTGCTAAACAGGATACAGTAAAAAAAAAGTATATACTTATGCCAACTTTCATCAAAATGTATTGCGCATTTGACGTGAAGACATAATCGACAACATAAACTTTTTCGCTTTACCAATACTAGAATAAACATAAACATACCTACGTAATGTTCAGAGTCAAATCAATCATAATCTGAACTTCAATAAAACCATTAGATAGCAATTGAAAATTTATCTAATCAATATCTAAATCTATAAGACGTGCAATTATGAAATTGTCTTATAAACATTAAATTATGGTATTCTGTGTTTATATATATGAGTCAACGCATCATACTTTTGGAGCACGTGCGTGTATGATTCGTATTTATGATTAACTATATTATCGTAAAATGTTATCGATAAAAAATAGGCATAGAATCATGCCTTTTTCCTCAAAATGATTTTAAGATATGAAATCAGCCACGTCATTTATATACTACCTTTTTATTAAAAAAAAAAAACAGATTATTTACTAGTGACAAAAATTACCATGCTAGCAAAAATAGCTAACAAAAATTACCATGCTAGCAAAAATAGCTGACAAAAATTACTATACTAGCAAAAACCGCTGACAAAAATTACCATGTTAGCAAAAATAGCTGAAAAAAAATTACCATACTAGCAAAAATAGGTGACAAAAATTACCACGATGGCAAAAATAGCTGACAAAAATTACCGCTACAGCAAAGGCGCCTGGCAAATATTACCACCTTAGTAAAGGTGGCCGATAAAAAATACTGTAACAGCAAAAACAAAAGACAAAAGTTATCGTGGTAGCAAAGATAGCTGACCAAAATTGCCGTTACACCAAAATTGACTGACAAATATTACCGTATCGGCAAAGTTGACTGACAAAAATTAGTGTTAAAGAGGGAAAATAAATTTATAATTACGTAGGACAAAGGTCTCCCACCTTTGTTCAGCGTAATTATAAATTTATTTTTTAAATGTAATTGCTGGCTCGGCAAAGATTGTTCTTCCATTTATAAATTACTTGCGACCCGCCTCAGTTTCGCACGGGTGCAACACAATATTATGCATATGTTATACATATAAACCTTTTTCTTGAATCACTTTATCTACTAAAAAAAACCACATCTAAATCTATTGCGTACTTTTAAAGATCTAAGCATACTTAAGGACAGACAGTGGGAAGCGACTTTGTTTTATACTATGTAGAGATAAAAGTAAAAAATAGGGTTAAATAAAAGCCTATGATCTATTCTCAAACCTAAAAATAAAAAAAAAAATAATAATAAAAATTGATTATGTCAATGGAGGAATTCAGCAACTCACATTGTGATACGTTATTTTTGTGTTAGATTTCATTTTATTATTCGTAATAAGCGTAGGGTTTTTATTTTTTTATTTTACTACAATAGAGTTAATTAAGTTTTTTTAAATATATGGGTCCTGGCGAAACTCTTCAAAAAGTCATAGCAGAACTTTCGTTTTTATAAATATGTTCACTAATATATCGATAAGTTGTGCATCGATTTTGAAAATTTTTGTTTTGATTGAAAGATCATAGTCTCGAGTTGGTCCCATAGAAATATTGTTTTGATCTGATGATGAACTTCGAAAATCTAGTACAGAACTCTTCAAAAAATCATAGCAGAACTGTCGTAACAAGTGAAATTGCCTTGTTTATACATGTAGTCGGTGACTGACTGAAGGAAGAAGGGAAGAGGATACATAGAACTAATCTGATGATGAAGCCGGCCGGGTACGAACCGGAATTCTGTAATAAATCAGTGTATCCTAGCAGTGTTTAGTATTATTAGAATTGTCATGATGATTTGATGATCGAATCGAATGGCGGAAAGTATCTATTTAAGTTTGACTGAAGGAACTTTTTACAACCGACTTCAATGAAAAAAAGAAAACACAAAAAAGTGCAAAATAACTTTTATTTTGGAAGTCGGTGTTCAATAACCGAGAGACTAAAATATAATAGAAACAAACAGAATGTTGTATTATTTTTACAATATGTATTTTAGTAAATACTTATGAAAATGAAGAAACAAAATAATTATATTATTGTTAGCTGATGCCTACCTAAATCAAATTATTCTGCAGAGTTCATTCACATTGCCTGCTAACAAAAACCTTTAATTCACGAGATACCTAAAGTACCTACATTAAACCCAGTTTCCTGCCTTCACATGTTATACAAGGAATTCAAAACTTACAACACTTCCACGGAAATAAAAAAAAAAATATAGACCAACCTACTTATAGAGCGACCTATTAAAACTAGTTTTTGGTGTTGCAACTCAAATACAAGTTCCGCTCACTTGGTTGGCTTGTTGCGAAAACCGTTAAGTACTTGTATCTATTGATCATATTTGAGTGAGAATATTGCAGTCAATATACTGGGCGTAGTTACAGAAACAGTTCTTTGTGTGGTATTATTCTAGGTTTGTAACAAACTTCGCAGTCTATCTGGCTATTGAAACGTTACTCTTTATGGAGGAGATATATTATTATTATTTATTTATTTGTTTCTTTATTGCACACCTTAACTTATTACAACAAACAATAACTGTACAATAGGCCGTCTTATTGCACAGGGCAATTTCTACCACACAACCTTTCGATGGACTGGAAGTAAGGAAAAGATTTGGGGTTGTCAGTGTACAACAATATAAAAAATAGTAATAAATAATAAAATAGAAAATAATACAGAACGCGAGTGAAACGAAGGACGTTTCATTCGCGTTACTATTCCGTCCCCATGGGTCAAAGCGTATACAGCCTTTTAGTCTTTCGCAATAAATGGGCTATACAACACTAAAATATTTTTTCAATTCGAACCGGTAGTTCTTAAGATTAAGGCGTTTAAAAACAAACTTTTCAGTTTCCGCAATAGCATTTTTAGTACAGATATAAATTCAATGTTGAAACTGCGATAATAATAATTCACATACACATAATAACAACTTTTTGTGCTTCTTACGGAAATCAACAAGTCATTGTAAGTTTGTTGCTTCGGTAGGTAATTCCTTAGAAATAAATCTAATACAAATGTATTAATTATAGATTGTAAAATACATGTGTCCATACATCTTGTGCAATATAAAAACTACATAATGAAATAAAAACATACGGGTTTTTACCAATTAATTGACAAGACATCATTATGACGTATTCAACACAAATACGGATGTATATATTCAAGCCTATTTTCGCAGAAGATGGGTGGGGATTTACAAAATAATAGTTGTGAAACTTTTTTGCTTCACAAAATCGTCGAGAAGAAAAAAATTAAACATTAATCCCACATTAAGCTCACTTATATCACATCAAAAATCACTGAATTTACTTATTTGATGCCGAACCATTTGTGTCATTCAAAAGTTTTTTGTTTTTTTTCAATTGGAAATTATCAAATGTCTTTGCCCGATCAAGGTGGAGCGAGAGGGATTGACAGACTTTACCAACACTGTAAAGGACACACTGTTCTATTAGGGCGCCTTTAAATTAGCCACAAAATGCCGCATGACGGCAGCGCGGCTACAGCGCTGCTTTGTTGCATTACATTGCAATGCGTGTAAGAACAGTAGTGGAAATATTATAAGGCTGATGCAATGCATTGGATCAGCCTTATAATTTTCCCACTACTGAGACTAATGTTCCCACTACTGGGACTAATGTTCCCACTACTGGGACTAATGTTCCCACTACTGGGACTAATTTTCCCACTACTGTAACTAATGTTCCTACTACTGGGACTAATGTTCCCACAACTGGGACTAATGTTCCCACTACTAGGACTAATGTTCCCACTAATGGGACTAATGTTCCTACTACTGGAACTATTTTTTCCACTACTGGGACTAATGTTCCCACTCAAGCCTCCTCTTTAAGACTAGGAGAGACTGTTTTGTTATTTCATATACTTAAATAAAATACGCGCGGCCGCAGCGCGGCTGTAGCGCGGCAGTCACGCGGCACAGAGTGAAAATGCAAATAAAAAAAATATGTTTACCGACGTTAGAGTAATGTTTACCAGTTCAAGGTCAATGTCGTGTTAATAGACCTATCAGCTTACTTTGCGTAACACAAATGCAGACAGTGCTAATTAGTAATAATTGCCTAATAGGTGAAGTTCCTGCGTCATTTTATGTTTATTTAGACCGGTTGTTCACGGACGTGTCGCTTCATAGACGCGTATTTCTCATTATTACTCGACTACGGCAAAACCAAAGGAGGGTTATGATTTTGACAGGTCATGTGTGTATATATGTGAGTATGTTCATCTGTTCCTTCATAGCTCCTTATCTACTTATCGGAATTTGACATATGAGGTATCATTAGAACCATCTTAATTGTCTGCTGATCTTAAGCTAAAAACAAAACAAAAAGAAAAGCCGTAGTCACACGTTGTTAAAGTGTTACGGTTGGTACCTATATAACGTGTGAATACGACTTTTCTTTTTGTTTTGTTTTTGTTTCTCCAGTAACCTTGTTTAGTTCAGCATCCTGAAAATCTTGTTTCAAACTTTTTCAGCGTCGTTTTTTTTTTGTCGTAGTCGGTTTTTTTTTTACTTTTTAACCGACTTCTGAAAGGAGGAGGTTCTATGTTCGGCTGTAGGTATGTATTTTTTTATGTATTTTCACCAATATCTCGGTCCACTGTGGACCGATTTTGAATATTTTGTTTTGATTGTAAGATCATACTCCCGAATTAGTCCCATAGAAATATTATTTTGATCTGCTTATGAATGAACTTACTTCGAAGATATAGAACGGAGCTCTTCAAAAAATCATAGCATTACTGCCGTTTTTTTATATGTATGTTCAAATATATCTCGGTCAATTGTGGACTGATTTTGAAAATTTTTGTTTTGAATCAATGATTATTCTGCCAAATTGGTCTCATAGAATTCTTCTATTCAATTCTTCGATTTATGCAGTATCTTTGGTTTTCCTTACCAGGTCATCTGTCCACCTTATGACAGGCTAAGGGAGGGCTATTACAAGGTCCCACATTGCCTTCACACGTCACAAAGAAGGGAAATATGTAAAGCTACTCAATACTCAATATTTAATTGCCTTGAGAGTATGATGATAATACATCTTTGACTAGTTAGGTGCTTTTCCGTATTCGAAAGACCTTTGCCCCACAGCAGGATCATAACAGACTAAACTCCATATGTTTAGGTGATTAACTAAATGTAAACAATCTTTACAAGTTTTTTTATCTAAAAAATGACGACAAAAAAAATATCTAAAAATGTTTACCATTAGCTGTTTACCTAAAACGATGTTAGGTAATGAACTAAATTTAAATAATCTTTGTATCTCTTCTATACGATTTTTTTATATAAAAAGACATATAACTACCGAAACCGATGGAGTATAGTGTCTATAATTATATGTGTAAATATCAATTATAACTAGAAGGAAAGAAAAAGAGTTTATTTGTCACAAACATGGCGCATATCTTAAAATAACAGCTACACACACTGACTCTATATAAAAAAAAAGTACATAATAAGATATGCGTCACATCCGCGCAAAACGGCCAGCGCTCATCAAAATGCTAGAACTGTGGGTCCTAATATGCTACAACCTACAACCTAAGGGTCTTTAAGTCAAGAGTGAATAGGTTACTTCTAAGCAAGCTTGCTCCATCATCGATAAGTGAGATAGTGTTGAGCATATCCCTATTAGCATAGCATAGCATCAGCCTTATAATGTTCCCAATGCTTGGACTGAGGCTTCCTCTCTAGGAGAGGGAATGGGACTTAATCCACCACGCGGGCCCTGTGCGGGTTGGTGGATGTCATATGTCTTCGGATTTTTGGTTCTAGGACATGCCGGTTTTCTCGCGATATTTTCCTTCACCGTTTTGAGAGCAGTGGTGATGAAATAAATTACACAAAGTAATGTGCCTGGCTTGATTTGAACCCGCGACCTACAACTGGTAAGTTGAGGCCGTTACCACTCGGCCACCACTGCTCTCATCATAATGTTATATCCCTGTTAATAATAAAAAACTATATTACAATTATTATATTAATTTCGTTCGCCTATTTTAGTCTGCCTCAATGATGTCATAAAATCATCATGAGCGAAAAGGATAGTGCTATACGTCTTGTATGTCGTCTCTCTCTCACTGTAATTATGATGGACACAGAGGTCATTTGGAAGGGTCGACACTTAAGTTCACATTACCAAATACAGTGCCGTGGAAAATTTTTATAGCACTGTTCTTTTTATGAGTGTTTTAGTTCGCGAACGAATATTGTAATCTAGACCATTTTTTTTTTAAAGAGTAACCATGAAGTTTCTTTCCGGTTCTTCTCCATAGGAAACGACCAATTTGGACCCGTGCACTACCCTCTGACGTTTTATAAGTGCCCATGTAGGCCTATGAAAAATAAAAATATTTTTGATTTTGATTTGATTTGATTTGAACGAATTTTACGAAATTGTTGTACCGTGTTGTACCTACTGTTGTGTTGCTACTACCCCCCCCCCCCCCCAAAAAAAAACCCTCTTGCGGGGGTAAACCGACTTTCATGGGAACGAAGCCACTGGGTGAAGTTAATCTTATATATAAAAATGAATAGCTGTTCTTTCGGTGAGAAAATTTTGAAAAAATCACGAAAAATAATTCGAATTGTATTTTTTTTTCGTTTTTGATTTTTCGCCATCTCTAATTAAAATATAATTTTAAAATGAATTATGCTGGTAACGGCCTGTAGATGGCGATAAGCTTTAACTATTAGGCTGTATGAAATTCGCCAGGTTAGGCTAGTTATAAATATAGTTGAGGAAAAGAGGCGCCACGTCCGCGCAAAACGGCCAAACAGTCAACATAAAGCCCATAATGATAAAATCATACCCATAAAAAAGATGGCTGATGTCATAATAACTAGTAGGTATTAAAAATAACCAATTAGGGCCACTCTAAATAATGTAGTAAACAATTAAAAACGTGTTGTGACTTCTTCAATCGTTTCTATAAAAGATGCAATCAATATTAATTGTGTTGTTTAGTGCATTTTATTAAAATCATTCAAAAAAAGAAACTGAAATAAAGAGAATATTATTATTCCATTCATTTATTTTTTAACCATATTTTATAATATTTTTAAATTAATCTTAAAAAAAACACATTTAAAAAACCTTTAAAAATATAAAAAATAGTGTCCGACCGGTATCGGGAACAGGGTCCAAGCTACCGGCAGTCAGGGCTCCAGAGAAAGGAACCTCCTAATAATACGAGCCGTGTCTAGGAGTACCGCTTTCTGAATCAAGCCCTTGATCCAGCCGCCTAACGAGAGATATTATTATTATTATTTGTTTATTATTGTACACCTCATAATGTGGACAGGATAAACATTTACAAAAACTAAGTGTACAATGGGCTGTCTTATCGCACAGGGCAATCTCTTACAGTTAAAATGGACTGAACGAAAGGAGATAGATCATTCGTCAAATAGCTGGATTTTTTTGAGAAAACTGCTTTTCTACAGTTTGTTCATTATTAATGAGGATTAAAGGTGACAGTTCATTAGAGCCACCTGGCACCCACTCCGCACCGCCTCGCCTCCTGCGACTAGCATTCTTTATATGGACTCGTATGGGCATGCGCTCACCACATTCACTCCGTAGCGTCACTGATCACCTCGGTCGTAAGTGGAGATAGATAAATTACACCCACACACAGAACAAATGATGTCATTGTGCTCATCACACAAACATTTGTCCTGGGTGGGAATCGAAGCCACGACCTCTGACATTGCAGTCAGGGTTACTAACCACGAGACCACCAAGCCAGTTGGATGCTGCGTTACGTGTCACGGGTTTGATTCCCCACACGGAAAAAAAAATTATATAGCTTCAGATTTTCGTACCGAGTCTGGGTATCTTTATTTATTTTAAGGAGTTTTATCACTAAGTGATAATGTCACTCCTGTTACTAAACCACATATATTACACACTAAGCTTAGTAAAATTATGTCACTCAGTCTTCAACAATAATCGACACAATATCTTTGCCTCCTCCGACAACGGGGAAGCTAAGATACTGTTACATAACCCGACCTCGGAACTCACACCAGGCAGACCTTGTCCTTCCAGTATGTTCCGGTCACATTCCATCAATACATGATAAAAATCCTCTATGACCCCGCAAATTTCACAATTTGGTGAGGAACTTTTACCCATAAGGTATTTGAATTTATTGGAAGGAATGTGATCAGTACCTCCACCATGAGTTTTAAGCAATAGTATTCGTCGCTACTCGATATCGACGCCGTAAATATTTTGTATGGCAAATTTTGCAGCGCCTCTAGCGGTCACTTGCAGAACCAAAATTTCATCCTCAAGAGAGCTAGTATCTTGTTTATGTAAGATAACAGGTTTGTGAACGCACTCACAATTCATAAATAATTCCTAGTACAGGACAATGTTAAAAAAAAAAAACAAAATTTTGACTCATTCTCTGCCCCAACCAGAGCGTCAGCAGATATTTGATGATTTCCTATCACAAAAAAAACCTAATAGGTTTACCGATACATGCAAAAGCTTTCACACTTACCATCCAATTCACTAAATCAACTACGAACACACATAGGTACTTAGTATCTAGCAGCGATAACATATACAAAGGCACTTTAACATCAGTATCACTATACCTCATATTGCTAGCCACCAGTCATTTCGGATATAATAATACTCCACAACTTTCACACAACGCCATCTAGTCCCAAACTAAGTAGAGCTTGTGCTGTGAGTACTAGTAACAAATAAATATACTTATACTAGCTTTTGCCTGCGGCTTTGCTCCCGTCAACTGACTACTCTGTTCTACTCTACCCCACCCTATACTATCCTACTCTACCCTACTCCACCCTATTCTACCCTACTCTACCCCACCCTATACTATCCTACTCTACCCTACTCCACCCTATTCTACCCTACTCTACCCTATTTTACCCTACTCTACCCTTCTCTCCCCTTCTCTATCCTACTCTACCCTACTCTATACTACTCTACACTACTCTATCCTACTCTACCCTACTCTACCCTACACTACCCTACTCTACCCTACTCTACCCTACTCTACACTACTCTACCCTCCTCTACCCTACTCAACCCTACTCTATCCTACTCTACCCTACTCTCCTCACTCCCTAATGAGCATGTTTTGATTTTTTTATATAATTTAACGGGATAAAAACTTCCGTTCTTCTCCTGGTTTTAAGCTACCTTCCCATCAATTTTCAGCCAAATCGGTTCAGACGTTCTTGAGTTATAAATAGTGTAACTAACACGACTTTCTTTTATATAGATAGATATAGATATTTCTAAATACATACACATTTATAGATAAACTAGCTGACCAGGCAAACTTCGTAATGCCTAATAGTCTAAAATTATCCATATTTTCTCACCTTTTAAACATTCCCTGTAGTATCACACATATTTCAAGGCCAAAATTGGCTAAATTGGCTAAAGGCCGTTCTGGAGTTTTATCTAGACTAACGAACAGCTATTCATTTTTATATATAAGAAGATTACACCCAGACACAGAAAAAAATCTACATAATAGCGCTCATCACACTAATTTTTAATCAAGGTTGAAATCAAACCCACGACCTCCGGTATAACAAGGCCACTAACTATTGGATCAACAGGCCAGTCAAACATATGACTCATAGTTTCCATTACTATTATCAAAGAGATAATGAGGCAATACAGATTGAAACATAGTAAAAGTATTGATATACTATGATAAGGTATAGTTACTTCCCGCAGATAAATGGTGAATCAGTATTAGGTTATTAGCTAGTGAGATTAGAGAGAGTCGACGGAAATTGTAAGCCGTTTTCTTTTATTATTTTATTATTCGTCTAATATTATAAAGGTTGAAGGAATGGAGATTTCCGCTGGAGAACCTAACCTAAGAGGTCCATAGAGGCCCAGCCTGCTAGCTGCAGGCAGGCAGGGTCGAAGCCTGCTGGGGTCATGGGTCAGCTTCCGATAGGAATACCCGGCCCCGGCACGATAGGCAACGAAAGAACGGAGTAGGTTTTTAGTCAGTAAGAGTCTGACACTACTTCCCGCTTTTAAGGCGGGATTTGTCATTGGATGATTTTACTTACTACAAAAAAAAAACCTAATCTAAAAGGTTGCTGACATATCACGCCAGAATCGCCAAATTAAAGTGGCAATGGGCAAGGCACATTGCTCGCAGAACAGATGGCCGTTGGGGCTGAAAGACTCTGGAGTGGCGGCCGCGTACCAGAAGACGCAGTGTTTTTTTTTTTTTTTTTAACGTAGGTAAAATCATCCAATGACGAATCCCGCACTTGGGTGGGGCGGGAAACAGTGTCAGACTTTTACTGACTAAAAACCTACCTTTCCATTCCTTGCCTTTATCCTGGGGCCCGTGGTGACAGTCTCACATAACCTTTGGCCCCAGTAGGCTTCGGCCCTGCTGGACCCCTGCAGTTTGCTGACAACTCCTTGAGGCGCGCGGGAACGGTGCGCGCCGTAGACGACCTGAGCTCGGACCGGTCTGTTACCGGACGGACGGACAGCGAGCTACCCATTGTCCACCGTCCGCGAGCCCGCGCCTACGGTGGCCGGAAATTGGGATCGGAAACCCGGCGGCGGGGGCGGCGTGTCCGCCTTTGCCTAATGCGGTCGGCCTCCTCCTTTACTAGCATTACTGCTTCGCAAAAGGAGGCGACCGCCTGCCACTCCTCCTCGCTCCGGAGCATAGCTTGAACCAAGCTCCGGCGCGAGAGTTCGCCGCCGATCGCCCCCACGAGGACACGGCGATGCTCTTCCCAAGCGGGGCACACCTCGACTGTGTGCTCCACCGTGTCCACCGGGCAGAAGACGCAGTGTTGGAAATAAATAATTGTGATAAATGACTGAATGAATTAATTTTTATATATTTTAAATATTTATTTATTTTAATAACACATACAATTGTTTTAACAGATATAGACCTAAGGTAACAAATGCAGTCGCAAAATATCCGCTCACAAACTCAGAGACGCGACTCATAAAATAATCACATACCTTCATATTAGTGTGCTATTAAGGTAGAACTACATTGTATATTGGGCACATGTAGGCCACGTACGCCGATCTGGGCGCGTCGGTCTCTACACATGTTATATGGCAACTAGTGTTGTAGAGCTACATTAGAATCTACGTACAAATCAGGGAGACGTGTGTGTCGGTTTAATTTAGTTACCGCTTAATGCAGTATAGTGCCGTAACTAGGGTGATGCCAGTGGTGCCCAAGCACAGGGCGCAGAAATGATCAAACAAGTGCCACGTTTTGTATTATACTTAGTATTTTTTTTATTGGTATGTTTGACTGCGGTCGTACCTGATGGTAAGCAGTAATGCAATCATTGTTGGTGAGGCGCAATATGGTTTATTAAAAGCTTATTCACTCTAATCTTAAAGACTCCTGAATTACATAGAATTTTTATCGTATTCCTAATAAAAATAGACACGCCCTACCAGCGGTGACAACTACGTGAGTGCTTGGGGACTCCAGCATCCACAAGAGGTGAATAGTGGGTATTGAGTACCCAGGACTACAAATATAGCAACCTGCTGTATTTCCTTGGGACAACCTGTTCCCCTCTAGCCTGCCGCCCTGTAACTTAACTAAATTAGACTACAAACTACTGTATTACTGACAAAAAACTTTCTGTTTTTTCCAGAAATCAAAATGTCGACAGCTTCCGTGATGCTGGTGCAGCCAGAAGGCAAGTTGTGGGAGAGAATCAGAGTGGAGCTGAATGAGAACGTTAACACTAGGTATGACGACCTGGCAGCCATCAAGGAGTGGCTGCGAAAGCAACCGCATCTGCCTGATGAGTGGGGTGAGTTCGATGGTAGATTTTACCATACCGGGTTATTAGCGAGACTTATTGATCATAGCATAGCATCAGCCTTATAATGTTCCCACTGCTGGAACTCAGGCCTCCTCTCTAGGAGAGGGAATGGGCCGTAATCCACTACAAAAGGCTCAGTGCGGGTTGGTGGGTGTCACATGTCTTCGAATTTTTAGTTCTTTCTAGGACATGACTGTTTACTTACGATGCTTTTCTTCTATTGATAGCGAAAAATGTGTTGTAAAGTTATGAACACGTAAGAGTGGTTGTATGGAAATGTAACTCGGGTTGGACACTCTTAACCGAACTTAATCCAAAGTAAATTCAAATTAGGTTCAAAGTGAATTTTACAGAAATAACCTTTGTTGCAAAATGGATCTACTGACCTAGAATCTGAACTAAGAAAATCACAAATGATTAATATTTTCGTCCCCAGAGGATCGCAGCCTGCTGACCTTCCTACGAGGATGCAACTTCTCCCTCGAGAGGTGCAAGAGGAAGCTGGACATGTACTTCACGATGAGGGCAGCCTGCCCTGAATTTTTTACAAACAGGGACATCACGAGGCCTGAATTAAAGGACCTTATGTCTAAAGCGTAAGTGTTACTTTTATTTGACAAGAAACTAGTTTCAAAGAGAAAGAAAGCAACAGATAGATTATATTATGTAACGTAGACACTCTTTAGGGAAAACTAAAGTTTATCCAACGCTCACTCGATGATTTTTTTTTTCGTGTTGAAAAATCATGAAATGACATCTCTCGCTCTAAGGAGGCGACTGGAATCTTAATAAATTGTTTTGAAATAAAATATTGTTTTTTTTTTTTCTTTTTTTTTTGTTAATTTTCTTTTTTACCCGACTGCGCCAGAAGGAGGGTTATGTTTTTCGAGAGTATGTATGTATGTATGTAATATAGGTATGTGCTCTCAATTCTAGAATGGGTCCCGACTGCCAGTATTTAAAATATTATATAGAGAAGTGCAATCGGGTACGACTTTCTTGTTTTAGGGCTTTTTCATGAATGCTCAGAAAAGCAGTCGGGTTTTTTAGTTTTTTAAATTACCGTTTTTTATTTTCTTTCTTTTCTTTTTTTCTCCTGTTTCTTTCTTTTCTTTCACATTTACGTATAAAAAACATCGAAGAAATAATAATAAACGTACGCATATTTTTTTCCATATTTTCAGACAAGGCCCCACTATGCCCGGTTTGACACCTTCTGGTAGAAGAGTAACAATTTGCAGAGGTGAGATATTTTGGCATTATTTTGTAGGTATCATGAACAAACAATCAAAGAAATCTTTCAGTAAGAAAATGAAAGCCTAAAGACTATAATAAATAGCGGTATTTTGAACAAACTGCGAAAAGATTGTTCGAGGAACAGAATAAAATCTTGACCAACAACGTTCTCAATGTAATGAATTTATCTTTAGAACTATTTTCCTTAACAAAGCAATACTTATGTCGATCGCATGATAAAAGTAATTAGCCGTCAATACCGTTTGACTTAGTGAAACTTAGTCAATTCACTATAATACTTCCCTTTTTATATATTGGCCGCCATTTTGTTACAACAACCGTAGGAAATGCTATGTGAACTATATTCTTACAGCTGTCATTGTAATATGCCAGAACCAAAACGAATGAAATATTAAGAAACAAAAAGTTTTTAACACAATCGTTCAACCATTATAATTTATAACTAAATTAAATTATAAACCAAACTCAGTTTTATACGAGTATCACAACGCAATATACTTCATTCGCATTAAGATTAGACATAATCTGTGACCGATTTTGACTATTCTAGGCAATGCGAGTCGAACACAAATTTCAGGGTTCTAGGTCAACGGAACCTTTGAATTTTGATTGACATAAACGGTCGTATCTTTTTTTTTTATTAACATAAATGTTTGATTTTTTCATAGCTTCAAGAAATCGTAGACTTGTGTATTAATAATATTCCAACTATGATTTTAAATCCAACCCGATACCTCCACGTGTTCTTAAGATAAAGGGTCTTGACAGACAGGCAGAGAGATACGCAACAAAGGGATCCTATAAGAATTCCGTTCTTTCCTCTTGAGATAAGACTGGCCTTTTGGCCACTCGCTACAATTATCATACTGTATTCGAAATATTTCAAAATTGATTTTAATTGGTGTAATCAACCAATCCTAAACTGAAGCTACCAATTCTATTGCACGTACCTCTGGGCCTCAAATCTGCTATTACAATAGTGTCAGATTCGTCTATCATTGGTTTCATAATTGTTGATTTTGACAAGTTTGGTAATCTACTAATACAATGGCGTCATTATGACTTTCCAATAGTCAATCAATAACACACCATAGAAAGAAATGGTAATCTCGTACTTATTTACAAATGAATTTCTGACGTATGGGGTAATCTGCTAAAATTTTGCCAGTTCCTTTGATTAGTGACTTACCATTAGATTTGTCTGAATACGACAAAGTCATTCTACCACCAATCGTTTAGACCAATAATAATCGATCAATGATCAACCATTATGATTTAGCAGATTAAGAACTTTTAGCAAAATGACAATGGAATTGTGTTGGAATGTCGAATTTACAAAAATAGCAGACTTGAGCACCTGGTTGCATTGGCTTGTCAGGAGCACTGTGTGCGGAATTGATGTACATGATATACATATGTCTGTAATGCAGTGTAATTAAGTGGTTTAACCATTGTAATGAAATAAAATGAATATTTATTAATTTTATTTCATTACAATGACAATGGCAATGGTTGGTGGCTTATAAATTATTTCTAATCAGGCCTCGACAAGAGTCTCGACACGCACCAGCTAAACGACGCGTTCAAGCTCGCCATGATGATCGGTGACGTCAGGCTGATGGAAGAAATAGAAGGAGTGGCGGGAGACGTATTCATTCTGGACGCTTCTATTGTAGCTCCGAGTCATCTGGGGAAGATTTCACCGTCAGCATTGAAGAAGTTCTTTATCTGTGTTCAGGTATTAAATATTACTTTTTGGATGGAATGACTGATATAAAGAAGGTGGCAAACCGAGACTGTGGCATAATATGGGAAAAGCCCAGCCACTGCAGAAGTGCAGTTAAGGCTTAGACTTATGGTAGACTAAGTGCCAAATTCACCAATAAACTAATCGCGATTATACAAGACAAAACGCAGTTTAAGCGCATAATCGAGATTAGAGCTTCATTTTGCGTTTCACCGCTATGAATTGAACCTAGTTTACGCTAAACTCAGTTTCATTTCTTTTGTTGTCGCCCATGTTTACGACACGGGTCTTTAAACTAGGTTACGCTGAGCTCAGTTTAGTTGAACTAAGTTTTTATATTGAATGATGAAATCAGCCCTAAGGTTATAAGTAAAATGGTCCTTTTGAAGAAGTGAGGAACAACTCATGTTGAAGTTGCCACAAATATGCCAAAGCTATGAAAGCTACGCTGACTTTCAGGCTCTTCATATTATAGTTAATCTTTTAGAAGAAATCCAATTAAATCCATATAATTCTATTACAGGAGGCGTACCCCGTCAAGCTGAAAGAAGTACACGTGGTGAATTCCAACGCTTTGATAGATACACTTTTCAATATCATCAAGCCTTTCCTCAAGGAAAAAATGAGATCAAGAGTAAGTGTCTATTACCATTCACTAAAGTACCTATTTTGTTAGTGTCTTATTAGGGTTCGTACCTCAAAAGGAAAAAACGGAACCCATATAGGATCATTTTGTTGTCTGTCTGTCTGTTAAGACCCTTTATCTCAAGAACGCGTGAAATTAAAACCATTTACTCAAGTTTTTAGTCCCTTACAGCGGTGAAAATATCAAACTTCAAAGTTACGAAAAAGTTAAAGATACGGCCGTTTATGTCGCAAAAAAGTATATTTCGACACTCTCAAAGGAATCAAAATTCATAGGGTACTTCCTGTTGACCCAGAATCCTGAATTTGTCATGAAGCATCAAAGTATCATAGCACAAGTATAGGAAAAAAATATCTAAAGACTAAATTTGTAGTTACGTTACAAAAAAAAAACTTTTTTTATGATTCGGAAAAATCTTCGTAACTCAATTTGGGAATTGAACTGTTTTTATAGGTAGTTTGTACGGAACCCTCAGTGCGCGAGTCCG
The DNA here is from genome assembly GCA_958295575.1 of Leucania comma. Lineage (NCBI taxonomy): Eukaryota > Metazoa > Arthropoda > Insecta > Lepidoptera > Noctuidae > Leucania > Leucania comma. Next base: position 7,982,967 of record OY282482.1, on the reverse strand, counting down.
ACTAGCACTTACCCGGTTTTTTTAAGTGGGAAATCATTTGTGACTTCAACGACCCACTTCAACGTTCCTTCGTTGCCTCGCCGGGTTTTTCTTACAAAAGCTCACCCATAGCACCAGAGGCTTCGACCCTACTGGGCCTCTACGGTTTTGCTGACTTCTCCTTGAGGCGCGCGCTGTCATCGACTCGAGCTCAGTCCGGATGGTTACCAAACGGCCGGACGGCAGCTATCGCTCGACATCCGCAATTTCACGCCTTTGGTGGCTGTAAATCGGGATCGGAGTCCGAATCATGAATTTTCCTCACACGTGCGACCACCTCCTTCGCTAACATTACTGCTTCACAGATGGTGGCGACTTCCTGCCATTCCTTGTCGCTCCGGACCATAGCCAGTACCAGAGCGCGGTCAGCACGATTTTAAATCACGTTACTGATTATGATGTGTTTTCTTTCAGATCCACTTTCACAGTAGCTTCACCGCCCTTCACGAGTACGTGCCTAAAGAGTTGCTGCCTCCAGAATATGGTGGAAGTGGACCGACACTAGATGAGATAAACAGTATGTTCCTTTCACCATTTTTTCTGGAATAGTCATAAAACTGCATGAAAGAAACCATGAGCCACCTGCTCCATAAATATTTTTGTTTTACGAGTAGTTTCTATAGTTTTTAGGGTTCTGTCTTCCCAATGGGTAAAAATGGGACCCTATTACTAAGGCTTCACTGTTCATCTGTCTGTCATTAGGCTGTATGTTATGAGACCCGTGATAGCTAGACAGTTCACTGTCACAGATAATGGTTTTCTTTTGCCATTCTAACAATAAAAAGGTTATAATATAATATCTAATATTGTATAGATGTAGTTGACGGAACCTTTCGTCCCAGACAGACCGACTCGCACTTGTATTTTGTTAAGGTCCTGCAAAAATCCTGCATTCATATTTAAAAATAAATTATAGGTACAATATATTTTACAAAGATATTATTCTTATTATAATATTATTAGATATATTATTATAACCATTTTATTTCCTCAATCCACAAAAAATATCATATTTACGATATACTTAAAATAATAAACTGAAGGCAAGACCTTTAGCAAAGAATAAAAAATAGTACAGGGTACTATTTCTTATTCTGTGCTAAAGGTCTTGCCTTCAGTTTACAATAGTACAATATTTACGAAGATATCGGTAAAAGATATGTTAAAATACTATAAAATACTTTCGAAAAATGTGAATCGAACTAAGAATTTGATAAATTCCACTAAGAAAATCGGCACGCTTTTCAATGCTTTGATTTATTATTCAGTCATCTAGAATTAGATAATAATATTGCTATAAATACTAACCTAACTTACATTCCAGGTGCCTGGGTAAAGATACTGGAAGAATACAAAGATTGGTTCAAGAGACAAGAATCCCTCAAGGCCGACGAGGCACTTCGGCCTGGAAAACCTACCAACTACGATGAACTCTTCGGAATCGATGGCTCGTTCAGAAAACTGGCTATTGACTAGACTACATTATATTATAGTTTTAGTAGGTATCTTCTATTATATTCGCTTGCCTATGGCCGAAACAGATAAACGCGTTGCAGCGCCCTGCCACTAAAATCGGCAGTGCCACACGCCGCTCTTTTTCGCGTCGCCGCAATGCAACTTTCAGCATTCATTGTTGTATCCTACAGGGATAACCAGTTTCTCGAGATGTTTGCGCGTGGATAGACGATTCTCTGCCATGTATCGTAATAAACGTATGCTTATTTGTTATTAAGAAGACATTACTCTACTTTAAATAAACGATAAAGAAGATACTGGTTATATCCATTTAATAAAGATAAAGTATTCGCGCCACGGTGCACACCGCAAAATTCTGCGTTGCGGTGGGCCGCACTATCAATTTTAGCGGCGCAGCGCCGCAACGCGTTTATGTGTTTCGGCCCTTAAAGATAGAACCTTCGTTGTGATGATCAAAAATATTTGTAGAAAACTAAAATTTGACCAACGGTAAATTAAAATTCAAAAGGATGTAACAGTGGTGCCTGACACAATACAATAGAAAAAAGAAGAGACAACGTCTGTATATGGGAGGACGTGGGGGCCTAGCAGAGTCGAAGCCTACTGGGGCCATAAGGAATGTGAAAATGAAACCCAGGGCCCTGAAACGAAGGCAAAGAAGGAATAGGAGTGGCTTTTTAGTCAGTAAAAGTCTGACACTATCGCCCGCCCCACCTAAGGGCGTGGAGATGTCATTGAATGATTTTTCCAACGATAAAAAAAAGATGGCAGGACGATGATACAAGAATAACAGACATTACTTGGTGAAGACAAACGCAGAACTGCGCTCTTTTTTTATTGGAAATCATTTAATGACCTCTCTGCTCTGGATTGGAGCGAAAGGGCGCGTCTTTTACTGACTTGTCTAGAAGCGATGCTTCTGAATACAGAATATACCTAATAAGGAGTCTCTGCCCACCTACCAGGGTGCACTGTCTCGAGGACTGGTCTTTCCTCCAGACTTATCCGCTAGGGAACTCCAGTCCAAGGGCACATTTGGAAGTTTTCCGTCTAAGCTCCAAGAACTGTATGACAAACTTTAGGCCCTATGCTGAAAAGTAAGACAATCTTCATGAACCGATGTCAGATATTTGAAGTCTTACAGAAAAAAAAAATGAAATTAACAAAACTCATTATAATAATTTAAGTGATATTGATATAAGATTATTATTAATGGCTATTATTATTAATTATATTATTCAATCAATGGAAAATCATACATATTATTAAAAATTTGGTCAGCCGAAAATTATTGTTTAGTGAACAGGATTCTTATCCGGGAAATAAGAGCATCATGGCCATTATATACATAGGTATTTAATAGCCTATGTTTTTTTTTTGCCATTATTATATTAATAAAAATCCCACTGCCCATTTAAAAATTTCTTATCAAAACAGCTTCTCTTTGTTAGCTAAAAGATAATCAAAACGTCTTTGTAGCTGACCCATAAATGATAGCCATTCTTTTGTGTATCCATGACTTAATTAAATCTTTAATCACATGCCCAATAATGATATAGCTAATTCAACATATGAATCAATTCTTCTATAAACATACACCGTAAAAATTTTGTGGCTGTTTTGAAAAAAAAACTGACTTCATAAAAAAAAAGTTCAAAAATTCTTTAATTTCCGGAAGTCGGGGTCAAATAAGGAACAAACAATACCTAGAAACACCGACTTCCGAAATTGAAATTATTTTGATCCTTTTAGCGTTTTTTTTAGTGAAGTCGGTTTTTTTTTTTTGTAAATCGTTTATTTTTTCTTTTTCAGTAGGTATACTTCAAAAGTACTCCTTATCCAATCGTTCTGGCCCAGGAAAACAACAACTAAAATTTCACGGTGTATAAAAATACAAGCTTTTGCTTGCGGCTTCGCCCGCGTGAAAATAGAAAATATATAGCTATATTACTCAATGATAACGTATCTTTCTAATGGTGAAAGAATTTTTTTAAATCGAACCAGTAGTTTTTAAGTTAAATCACAAACAAAAAAACAAAACTTTCCACTTTATAATATAATAGTTAAGATGATTATTGTTTTTTTTTTTACCTTATTTTGAAATATTTCACAAAGCCAAGACAACATGTAAAATGGGTTGTAATGTAAATAAAATATTTTGTCTTGGGATTATATTATTCTTGCATTTGTCTATTTTACTTTTAAGATATCAATAATTAGATGTAGGTACTGAATTTTCAACAACGATAAAAATATCAAAATAATATTTTCTTTATTTTTTTTTTTGCGTAATCATAAGCTTTATTTGTATGCTTATGATATGTATGTGTATGTACTGAAACAATTTTCATGAAAAAATATAAAATAAACTTTATTCATTGAATCTGTTGTAATTAATATTAAGTAGGTATAATTATTTTAATAATGGTGTTTGTCTGTGATAAATTAAATTAATTTTGAGGATATTTTATGTTTTTTTTTAAACTACATTTACGAAACAATGGCTACGTATGGTATGTTATTACAGAAAAGTTAAGAATACTTCAAAGACACAGAACCTTTACAGACTTTTTGGGCTAGCTTTAATTTCTCGCTATATTCAGGATTCTAGCATTCTATAGTAACTTAGTCTTTGTTCGCTTGTGCGTTAAACTTAGAACTCCCTCACTGCGCTCGGGAGTTAAACCCGGATTTTGTCACTGCAGTCGGCATTCAATGTGTCGTCCCTGAATAAGGAACTGCTTTACCGCTGCATAATCTATTATTGCATCCGAAGAGAACGTACTACTGGGATAAAAAAAATCATAAATCTAGGTTATGATATACCGGTGTGCCTGTAATCACAGATTACAAATATTGAAGTATGCAGACTTTTGTAGGGATGTTCGGAATTGCCAAATAACTCCCCATCAAGAGCGTGGAATGTCATTTGATTATTTTCCACATAAAAAACAGATATAGTAACAGACTTTTATTTTCATGCAACTTGTAGAATTAGGTTATTAAGGGCCGGGTGTAGTCACTGAGTATTTTGTATGAACTCCGCCCGGGTCTATGTCGGCTTAGCGGCCCCAAAACAGTAGTTTTATTTTTATAAAAAAAAAATACCTATTCAAGACTTTTGTTTTTGCGAGGTGCTTTAAAAAAATAAGTTTTATTTTTTTTATAACTTTCAAATATTTCCGTGACGTAAACGTAACGTGACGAAACTTTATTTACTGAATCTGTTGTAATTAATATTAAGTAGGTATAATTATTTTAATAATGGTGTTTGTCTGTGATAAATTAAATTAATTTTGAGGATATTTTATGTTTTTTTTTAAACTACACTTACGAAACAATGGCTACGTATGGTATGTTATTACAGAAAAGTTAAGAATACTTCAAAGACACAGAACCTTTACAGACTTTTTGGGCTAGCTTTAATTTCTCGCTATATTCAGGATTCTAGCATTCTATAGTAACTTAGTCTTTGGTACAAAACAGTAGTTTTATTTTTATAAAAAAAAAAATAACTATTCAAGACTTTTGTTTTTGCGAGGTGCTTTAAAAAAATAAGTTTTATTTTTTTTATAACTTTCAAATATTTCCGTGACGTAATCTCGTAAATATACACGTTTGAAATCGTAAATTAGGGTCACATTTGCGATTTTTTTAATCGAGACAATTAATTTAAATAATGTTTCGATTTTCCCCGGCGCTTGGTTATATTTTCAATTTTAATAAAAATATTTTTTAATAAAAATTTTAACGGTGTTCTCTTTTATATGTGTGGATTTTCAGATGTTTAAAAAAGTTGAAAATTAATAGAACCTGGCCTTATTTAGTGTAGCTATACTTCTGATCTGGATTACGATAAAAGGATCTGAAAGAAAAAGACAGAAAATGGATTTATCTACCATAACACAAAGCAGACACAATAGTTATTATGACATAAGGACACCGGATAATACTCGATGGACTAGGTATAAAGTGTGTTTTATCTACATATCAAACAGCGAGGGAAATCCCTAAGTAAGAAATAATATACATTTATGTAAATAGTAAGTTTGCATAAAAATAAGAAACAACTACGTCCATATGAGGAAAGAAATATGTATTCTTACGGTTGAAATCTGTTCAAACAAAACGTATTCCACAGAACAGAAAAAGCAGCCCCCCTAGCCAAGTTGCAAACGATAAACGTGAACGCTTAGTAATCTCCAATAGATTTTCAACTTTATACCTAAGCGCATAAAGTTGAAAATCTATTAAAGACTACTGAGCGTTAGCGTCCGGAACGAACGAAAACACTATGTAATCTTCAATAGATTTTCAACTTTATAACCAATAATATAAAGTTGAAAATCTATTAAAGACTACTGAGAGTTTACGTTTATCGTTTGTGACTTGGCTAGGGGGGCTGTTATTCCAACTAACTTTTAAGGTCTATCCCACACATCCGTGCCAGGTCAGTGACGGGGCAGCAGCGTGTGTCGTCAGGAGTCTAAAAAAATATTGGTGCATACATTTTCGATGAACTCTATCACACAAATCCGATGCCGAGCCGTCAACGAGGCATCAGTGCCACCGCAACGTGCCCGAGCCTTCCGATTCCACGCCATGCCGTGCCCATGTTGATAATTTTTCTTTTAAGTTTGTCGACTTTTTTGATAGTAAAAATGAATGATGAATTAGTAATAGAGACTGTACGCTGCCCCGTCACTGATCCGGCACGTATGTGTGAGGATAGAGCTTTAGTCAGTAAAAGTCTCACATTTCATCTTGCATCACCGAGAAGGGAACCGGGAGTCATTCGGGATTTCTTACCAAAAAATAGTACATTTTGATAAAAGTAGAAAAAGTTTGTTATTGCAACCTGAGTGGAATTCGCCCGAACCCTAGGCGTGAGTATCATGGAGCCGAATGCTAGAGTGAAAAAGAACGTGATCAAACGACGTTTTTCAATACACTTACGAAGATGTAAACGGGGCTTGACCGGAGACTCCTGGGGCTTGGTTAGGCCAGGACCTAATACGTTATGATGGGGGCGAGCCCATCACTTTGAAGCACTAGTGCGCAAAACACTAAATTGCATGCCTGGAAGCGGTAGAAATAAGAGCCGGTTTTCGATCAAAGCGGCGTTTCGATCTTCAAAGATAAGAAATCATCAGATAACTTCTCCCATTTTGAGTGGAATGAGAGGAAATGTGTCACTTTTACCGAGTAAGAGTGTTTTTAATACCATGCAAATTTCATCACGCATGCGGATTTGTTCTGCATGCAGATAATTTCAAAAGGCATAAAAACGGCGTCCCGCATGCGTATCGCACGCCTTACAATAAATACTTCTATGAAAATGACATTTGTTTGTAATGAAATACGCACGATATTAAAAACACCCTAATACTAACCCGTTTTCCTTCAGTTGCCCTTTGCGTTCCAGGGTCACGGGGTCTGTTTCGAATAATAACGATGCTCTAGGTGGACATCCCAGCAATCATACAACAAAGGACTCATAACGCATATTTCTAGCATCTGGCTTTCGCATTGAAGAGGTTATCACTTTAAAAAAAAAACAATTGTTTTATTATGATACACAAGTAACCATTACGTATGTTATATTGTACTTGAACTGTGTTTCCTTATGCGACGTACCAGTAAAGGTTCGGTTACATTAACATGCATTGTAGCTAAGCGATTACAAAAAAGTAACGATTGTCAAAGAGTGACTTTTGATAGGCGCTACCGAGCGTTGTTGACAGGTGCTTTTGAAAATTTTTATCATTGGTAGACGCTACCCAGCTTATGAAGCATACGGTACAGATATGCCCGCTCGGGCGGACCACCGCCGTGTCCTCCTAGAGGTGATCGGTTGCAACGATCCCGTGCTCCGGGCCCTGATACAGGCCATGGTCCGGAGCGAGGAGGAATGGCAGGCAGTCGCCTCCTTTTGCAAAGCAGTAATGCAAACGAAGAAGGCAGCCGCGCGCATGAGGGAATGAACTTCCTCATACCCCAGCTGCCAGGATCTCGACCTCGATTTCCATCCACTGTAGACATGGGCTTGCAGATGCCGAGTAACAGGTAGCCCGCCGTCCGTCCGTCCGGTAAATCCGAATGAAAATAAGTTAAAAAAGAAAAAACTCTATGCGCCCAGCAATCGAGCTACCCATTGCTCGCTGTCCGCAAGCCCACGCCTGCGGTGGCTGGAGCTAGTTATCCACGTTCTTATGCGCCTACATAAATTGACATAGCAAATGACAATGCAGCGTTAGATAAAACTACATTGCTTGTAGGTACTGTTAACAAATTGCCAATGAACAGCAAGGTTGTCCTTGACCAAGAGACTGATCAATCTACACAAGACAAATAGTAGGTACAGATAACGGCACGGATCTTGAGCTCTGACTCCCAATTGCGCGGAAGTAAAATATCGGATCTCTCTGGTGCTATGAACTGAGACGCGGATGCCGTGAGTGCAAAAAGATAGTACGCGGCAAATAATAATTGAACCCGTTGCTATACTTACACTTAGCGCCCACCTTGATTGAGACTCGAAAATCAGTTACTTCGCATTCAAAGCCGATCGCCATTTTAGTTCAACTTATATTTCGCGCACGCATTGTAGTCCAGTCATTTAAGGTTGTATCTGCGGAAAAAATCCTAGTGAGCTGAATTTTTATATACACCTTTATTACGGTGTTGTAATGAAGATGTGAAAAATTGACATTGATATCGTGCTGGCTAAACCGGCCGCAGTATACCGATGACCTGTAAGTAATTAGAATTAGGTTCTAATTGAATTTTTGCAAAATCGCTCTCCGCTCCGCTCATCCCCATCCTCGCTCTGCTCGCTCATCAACATCGCTTACACACAAGACTTGAATACATAATGTAATCACTACAAAGACGCAGTAAGTACGTACCTACGTGACTCCGATTAGAACTGCCCACAGATTTTGTATGAAATGCTGCGTCCGAAAATTTAGAAACAATACCTTTAGTAATCAGCTGATTTTATCAGATGAAGATGCAGTAGTAGGTTTAGAATAAAGCGCTATCTACACATATCCGGGTACCCGGCCCTGCCGTGATCCATCAGGGAAACGGTTGCATACAACTTGTTCATACAAGTTCACATAGGTCCGTATCAGGGGCATCCGGATCGTCAGTGTCCCGGAGCATGCTCGGACGCACGGACGCTCTGACCGTGCTATCCGATTTTTATCTAGGTACGTTGACGACAACATAAATACAAAAAAATATATAGCACTTGTACGACAGAATAATATACTTTATGATCTTTCTAATCGACATTATTTAAATTCTGGGATAATATAAGAAAGGGTTTAGATATTATAGTAAGTTTAAACAGTTTCACACTGATACCGATTTCCCTGATATGTGTGAACACGGGTGACGGATGGCACGTCCCTGACAAGAACACTGAAACGAACAACTCGGAACACGGATAGTCCTGACCCGGAAATGTGTGGATAACGCTTAATAATGCAGTTATCATAAAAAATTCTTGCCTTGGACTCCTAGACCATGTGGTCTTGTATCACCGATAGCAGCTCTTTTGTAACCCTGTTTTCTAAATAAGTAACAGATATATTTTTTTAAGTACCTTTCATATTCTCTCTCTACCATCCATAGTTAACAATGCCTTTTCATTTAGTAATTAATTTAACATTAAATCTTTACGAACGTCTCAAGACAAAAGTCTATGACCAGTGCGTGTTGCCAGTGATGACATATGGCTCCGAAACGTGGTTGCTCACAATGGGCCTCATAAGAAGACTTAAAGTCACCCAAAGGGCAATAGAAAGGGCTATGCTCGGAGTTTCCTTGCGTGATCGATAAATGAAAGTATCACATTCACATTGCTCGCAGAACAGATGGCCGTTGGGGCCGACAGGTTCTGGAGTGGCGACTGCGTTTAGAAGGACTCCTACAAGGTAGACCGATGACCTGGCAAGGGTTGCGGGAATCCGATGAATGCTTGATGCGCAGGACCGTTCATTGTAGTGACACTTGGGGGAGGCCTATTTCCAACAGTGGACGTCTTTCGGCTGAAATTATGATGATGATGATAAATCTTTACTCATATCTTTCTTTTGAATGCAGTCCGGGAGTGACCGCGCTTTAGTTGCTAAAGTCCTCTTAAGTTAAACTTTTCACAACTCCTCAAATGGACAAAGGTCGCATCTCATCAAACACCATGAGTAAACAAGCACTAAAAGGTTATTTACTGAGCCATCCTGTACTATATTTACTTTTTACCATTACCATCTAGTGGACTGTAAATATAAATTGCAAATCTGTACAGTATTGAAAAATAAATTCTAGCATCATTCGTTCCTCTTTGTTATTTATTCGAATTTGCCACGTTTTAAAGGCGAATCATGTTATTTTAAATACTAGCTGATTCGAAAACCATTGTTCTTCCATTTATAAATTATCAAAGAAACAAATGAACAGTGTGGGACAGCTAGGCGGGTGAACAATACATTACTACCTAGTTATTTTAAATAGGTATGTTTTAGAGTAGCGCCGAATAGTGGTTTTAACGAATAACCAAAATCGAATAATATTCGGTTAAGTTCTTACCAAACCGAATATACTGCTGGATAATAATTCGGTTCCCCGTTCCATAGTTTTGCCTACACTAATTTTCCAAAGCGCCACGCGCACAGAGTAAATCGATTGCCAGACCATCATCGATTTGGACTGTGCAACAAACATTGCAGACTTCATTTCTTACAAAGTGGGATATTAAAGACCCGAAAGCAAAACAAATTCATGGAATCGTCGCTTAAATGATTGCCATCGATATAAGCTATTTCAATTTTAGAAGATGAATAGCACATCTCAAAGCCAAGAAAATAAACCAAACACATTCGGCATTTTAACCGAATGATTCGGCCGAATACACCGAATAACAAATATAAAAAGAATATTCGGCGCATCTCTAGTAATTTTTTATTCTAAAATAGTCAAAAAATATGTTAAAAAATACCTGTTGTGATAAATCTTGTTTGCGGCACTAGCGTATTTGTCTGTGCATGCATAATTACCAATATCGATGCGATACCCGTAATGCGTCGATTTTTAATTGACTTCAAAAAGGAGGAGGTTATATCGACGCTTTTCGCTACAAACGGCATAACTCCATATCCCACAGTTTTGGATATGAACAAAATAGGAAAAAAATACATTTTTATTTATAAATTCCCCATGGTTCTAGCAGGCATCGACCCTGTTGAACCTCTACGGCTTTGCTAACATTTCTACCTAACCTAACTTTGAACCAACAATGTAAGACTACACCCACGTCTATGTTTAATTAAAACCACTCGTCTTGCCTTAACTGCAGGCAGGCAGGGCTAACTGCAGGCAGGCAGGGTCGAAGCCTACTGGGGTCATGGGTTAACTTCCGAAAGGAATACCCGGCCCCGGCACGATAGGCTACGAATACTAAAATGATTTTACCTACCATAAAAAAAACCACTCGTCTTGCCTGGATAGGTAAACGCCCGCGCGTCCTGTCGAGGTTCATCTAAGTTACGTTAACCCTTAGGATCTCATGTAACTGCTTAGGATTCGCCGCTTCTTAAGGGCCGGTTGTAGTCACTGACCGCATTATTCCAAAACGCGATCTAAAATAGTTCTGGGACTATAACTAGGTTTAATCCTGATTAAATGCTATCTAAATATAGATTTCGGGATTATTATTAAATTTAATACCAATTAAAAGCGATCTAAATGTTTTTCTGGGACTATTATTAGGTTTAATGCCAATTAAAACTAGTAATAGTCCCGGAACTATTTTAGATCGCGTTTTAGAATAAGGTGGTGAGTATTTTGTATGAACTCCGCCCGGGTCTATGTCGATTTTGCGGCCCTAAAACAGCGGTTTTTTTTTTAAACCAATAACTATTCAAGATTTTTGTATTTGCGAGGCGCTTTTAAACGACAAGCTTTATTTGTTTTTATAACTTTCAAATATTTTTTTGACGTAAGTAATCTCTTAGACGTTTGAAATCGTAAATTATGGCAATTTTTTTTTTTATCAAGCCAGCTAATTTATGTCATATTTTATTTTTTTCCCGGCATTTGGTCATTGTATAGTCAATTTTAATAAAATAGTTTTTCATGTACAAAATGAGTAGAACCTGGCCTTAAATAGGACCAAAACCTGGACGGTATATACTACATATTTCATGAATTTTACACCTATTTCTCGAAATAGATAATTCAATTTTCTTTTTGTTCCTTTTTAATCGTTGTGTCTTTAAATTTGCTGAAATACATTCTAGGTTTTTTAACCGACTTCGAAAAAAGGAGGAGGTTCTATGTTCGGCTGTATGTATTTTTTTTTTTTTTTTTTTTTTTTATGTATGTTCACCGATAACTCGGTCAATTGTGGACCGATTTCGAAAATTTTTATTTTGATTGAAAGATTATACTTCCAAATTGGTCCCATGAAAATATCTTTTTGATCCGATGATAAACTTCGAAGATATAGGACGAAACTCTTCAAAAAATCATAGCAGTACTGTCGTTTGTATATGTTTGTTCGCCGATATCTCGGTCAATTGTGGACCGATTTTGAAATTTTTTGTTTTGATTGAAAGATTATACTCTCGAGTTGGTCTTATAAAAATATTGTTTTGATCTGATGATGAACTTCAAAGACATAGAACGGAATTCTTCAAAAAACCTTAGCAGAACTGTCGTAACAAGTAAAATTGCTTTGTTTATACATGTAGTTGGTGGCTGACTAAAGGAAAAAGGGGAGGGGTACATAGAACTGACCTGATGATGAAGACGGAAGGTAGGTAAGAGCCGGAACTTTGTAATAAATCAGTGTATCTTAGCCGTGTTTGGTATTATTAGAATTGTCATGATGATTTGATGATGGAACCGAATGGCGGAAGGTACCTATCTATTTAAGTTTTGCTGAGGGGTACTACTACTAAAAAGAGTGAAATAAAAAACTTTTTACAAAAAAAATACAACCGACTTCAAAAACCACCAAAAAATGCAAAATAAATTTCAATTTCGGAAGTCGGTGTTTCTATAATAGTTTGGTCTCTTCGCTATTTAACACCGACTTCCGAAATTGAAAGGTCATTGGGCATTTTGTTCGGACATTTGACCCATGGCGTACACAAACGAAATAGGGCAAGGTATAAAGATAAATGTATCTGCAACCCAGTGGTATGGGTCGCATTCTTGTGGGCCATGGGAGAATTGAGAAAAAAATATATTATTAAGGTATTTTTAAAGCACTTTAGTAATTAAATAACTGAAGTCTACTCGACTGATTTCAAAAATACTTATAGCAGTCGAAAGCTTGTCATCCCTAAGTGGCATAAGATATTTTCCCATAGGAAATTCCGACGGGAAAGAAAGCAGAATGTGCTAGTATTATCAAAAGCAGTTCTTTTAAACTATCTATGGGACAAAAATAAAATCCAGGTCTACTTAAATAATATATTTTATTCTGCTTGATCAAAATCTATTGTTATTTCATCTAAAAAAGCTACAAGTCCTTCTATTACATCTTGATGCCACATACATACATTACATATGGATTTCGAGTGGCATTAATTATTTCCGCAGTTATTATAAAGTCGACCATCATATGTCTCACCTTCTTCTTCTTTGCGGTATCACTCTTGACAAAGTGGTCGTGGTCATCACTTCAGGCGTTGGTGGCAAGCTTCATAACACGCCGCCACTCTTTTCTGATGGCCGCCTTCCTCGTGCATTAATGCAGTGATGATGAGCCATTTACTGCCGCTCTTATCTGGTCAGTCAACCTCATAGGCGACCTTCCTCATTGCTTGGTACCCTCTACCTTTCCCTGGACCATAAGTCACGTCGTTTGCTGTGTAAGGTCCCATAGCATCTAGTATGTAGCCATCGGTACATACTTATAAAAAGAGTTTGACCAAATTCAGAAAATAAGGAGACTGTAAGTTTTCCGTTGAAAAAGGAAATTCGCTCTCTTCTGCAGGTAAAATATGTTCCATCACATACGGCTGCGGGATCATTTTGGTTATCAAAAAATGGCTTGGGATAGAAAGGTTTCTGGCTACCACATCTTCTCTTGTAACATGATTTAAGCCTAAATGCTGTGACACGAGATCATTAATTAAGAATTCCCTTTCTATTGCCAATTTCCTTTCTAATGTGTCATCTAGTTCACCGGTTTATTATTTTAGTTAAGTAAATTACAAGAACTGTGGCGTTCTGATCTACGAAACAGAAAAGTTAAAATTACATTAAATTGGTATTTCGTAAGACCGGTCCGAAAGCGTCATCTCATTGTTCGACATTTTCATAATCAAATTGATTTCTTCGTTCGAAACCCCATTTGTACAGGTTCATCATGCCAACAACATGAGCACCATTAAAGATTTCGAGTGAAGGGGTATTAATTAAGTCTACTCAATTATTTCTAATAAAATGAGGATTTCAAACCCGAGCTAATTCGTGTATTTTTACCTATCTGCCAAATGTGCGAGCGAGTGAGATATTTCGTAGAGCTCTACAAACATTTATTGTGCTTGTATCACACGTTTCCACGACGCTAAAAATAAAAACTTATGTTTCATTAACAAAAGTTAACGTTAAATAACTTTTTTCACCCATTGAATACATTAAAAAAAAATACATATTTTGAAAAGTGGGATTGAATTCTTCAATTTAAAACTAATTCGGTTTGTGTACGCGAACTTTCATAAAGTGGGTCAGAAATGCCCCATGACCTTTATTTTGCATTTTTTGGTGGTTTTTGAAGTCGGTTGTATTTTTTTTTTGTAAAAAGTTTTTTATGTCTAATTCATTTATTCTAAACTTTTATTTTGTTTAGTTCATAAATTAGGTCATTTTGATTTGATTATAAATTTTATAAAATTATAAACATACATATTGAAAGTAATTTGTTCAGAATCCACTACTCTAACGATATCGGTTATTTTTAACCGACTTCCAAAAGGAGGAGGTTCTATGTTCGGCAGTAGTATGTATTTTTTTTCTGTGTGTAATGTATATTCACCGATATCTCGGTCAATTATGGACCGATTTCGATTTTTTTTTGTTTTGATTGAAAGATTATACTTCCGAATCAATCAATCAATCATTTATTTGCTATAAATATGGTACAGGAGTTGTTACAGTAACAGTTATAGACCGAGACATATTTAACCTAAGTTACAGGTATGCAAATATTAAGAATAATTTATTTTTATACACAAATTAATGAAAATAGTTAATAAATGCTCAATACAAAAACAAAATTAAGTAAAATTCATAATAAACGTCAAAAAATACAATTAATTTCAATTAATAATAATAAAATTCATAATAAAAGTAAAAAAAATACATTCAATTTCAATTAATAATAATAAAATTTTAAAAATGTCAAGAAATAAAAGGATAAAACTACAATTCATAATAAAAGTCAAAAATAAAATAAAATACGATAACACAATAATTTATGCATCCTTAAAAAAGTTATAACAACATGAAATTTTTTTCAAAAAATCTTTTACTGAATAAAAACTTTCCTCTATCAACCAGTCCCGTAAAACACGACAGAATTTATTATATGGCAACTCGGAAATGCGTTTGGGTAAGGAGTTGTAAATAAGTGGTGCCATATATACACAGTTACGTTTAAACAGTTCTAATCTAGGGACCGGCATTTTGAGAGGTAACCGCGTTAACAACCGCTTACTTTTATTATCATTACCTTCGAAAAGGAATGGATGGGCCTTTACAAATTTGGCGACTTCATAGATGTAGAGACTAGGGACAGTTAATAGTTTTGAATTGGTCCCATAAAAATATCTTTTTGATCTGATCATGAACTTCGAAGATATTTCTATATTATTTGAAACTCTTCAAAAAATCATAGCAGAACTGTCGTTTTTTATATGTGTGTTCATCGATATCTCGGTCAATTATGAACCGATTATGATATTTATTGGTTTCGATTGATAGATTATACTACCGAATTGGTCTCATAGAAATATTGTTTTGATCCGATGATGAACTTCAAAGATATCGAACGAAACTCTTCAAAAAATTCTATATTGTCCAAAATACCTATTTTGATAAATCTTGATTGCGTCACCAGCGCATTTGTGTGTGTAGATAGCAATATTGATTTGATACCCGTAGTGCATCGATTTCCGTTTATGACGATATATATATATATATTTTTTATGGTAGGTAAAATCATCCAATGACAAATCCCGCACTTGGGTGGAGCGGGAAGTAGTGTCAGACTCTTACTGACAAAAACCCTACCCCGTTCCTTCGTTGCCTATTATGTCGATACTTAGGGATAATAATTTCAATAAACTAAGTGCATTAAGTACATTTAACTAAAATTTCAGTGCTTGAATTATAATTGACTTAATAATATAAAAACAAAACATAAAAAATAATAATATACATACGAAAACCAAAATTAGAAGATAAATGAAAACTTTGATTGTTACGGTTTTTTCTACAAAATAAAATTCATCATCATCATCAGCCGAAAGACGTCCACAGTTGGACATAGGCCTCCCCCAAGCGTTGCCTCAATGAACGGTCCTGTGCATCTCGCTCTAACAAAATAATAAAAACGAAACAAAATTAACGAAATTTAAAAATTATTTAGTACTAATTTTCATTGAAAGCTTTAAACATAATAAAAGCATTGCTCCACACTAGGAATGATTCCTGTATCGTGACTGCGTTCACAAACAAGACATGTAAACTCACATATCTACACAACACAACATTTATGGGTATATATGTAGGCCATGCAAATATTTGTTACGTGCGGGGTTCGAAACCGCAACACTCAGCGCAGCAGTCAATAATTTAACTACAACACCATCCGTCATATAATATATATAGTAATACGTCATTCTAATTATAATAATAATATAATTAATAAGTTCGTACCGTACGTACATTATTACGTTCTAAAGACTTTATGTGGATAAAATAACAAGATGTTCAAATATGTTTATTATGTATGTACAATAAAGTATATAATAAATAAATAAATAAATACTCACCAAATAATAATAAAACGACTTACTGACGGACACAGTGACCTAATCGTCACACTTTACTTTCAATATTTCACTTCACTTTACTTTTAATAGTGCCTGTAATTGGTCTATTTGAAATAAACTATTCTGATTCTGATTCTGATTTCTTTCAAAGGAGTGTAAGTGGTTGATCATTGGGAAGTCATAGATAATGACGCCAATATTTTAGTAAATTACCTAAATGGTCAAAATCAACAATTATGAAATCGATGATAGAACATTCTGACACTTTTGTAATAGCAGACTTGAGGCCGCTGTTTCTGGTCCGGGCAACAACCCATTACTTTCTGCGGACTGTTATATCAATCGGATTTATCTATAATAAATCCGGATGTATAAGATTGACATATACTGATATTTAAACACTGTTAAATTTCGATTGTTTTAGTCCCATGGAGGGTCGATTCGGTACATAAAACACTATATTAATTTGAGTTTTAGAAAAAACGTAATTTTTTTATTTTATCTTTACAAATCTATAGTGTTTCATGTACCGGATCAACTCTCCACGGGATTAAAACGATTAAAATTTAACGGTGTATATATTTTCTTCAAATACAAAATCAGATTTAATTAGTTTTTTAGGGTTTCGTACAAAAACGAAACCCGATAAAACTTTGATGTCCGTCTGTCTGCTTGTCTGTTTATCTGTCAAGACCCTTCATCCCAGGAACGCATGTAGGAATCGAGTTGAAATTAAAACCATAATAATATAATCAAGTGTGTATCTCTAATAATGCAATGGAGTACGACTTACCCTTTTTAACGCACTTTACTTCACGACGCCGTAGGACCACACTCTGTGGTAAGAAACATATACCTACCTAGAAACATACGGGCATCGACATACGGGTCTAAAATTTAACTGACTGGATTTAAATTTTGGGCACGCCTTAATTATGGCGGTAAGGCCCCTCTTTGAGGCGTGGCTGGAAAGACCTCACGGCGTCCTAACCTTCCGCATGACCCAGGTTCTCACCGGACATGGCAAGTTCGGGAGGTTCCTGTTCCGGATTTGCGCGGAACCGACGTCCTGATTTCACCACTGTGTGGACTGCCCGGAGGACACGCTGGAGCACACGGTCGAAGTGTGCCCCGCTTGGGCAAAGCATTCCCGTGTTCTCGTGAGGACGATCGGCAGCGGCGATCTCTCGCGCCAGGCTCTGGTTCGGGCCATGATCCGAAGCGAGGAGGGATAGCAGGCGGTCGCCTCCTTCTGCGAACCAGTAATGAGAGACAACGGCCCTTATGCCCGCCGGGGGATTCCGATTCTGATCCTGATTTCGAACGACAAACCGTAGAGACCAAGCCTGCTAGCTGCAGGTATGCAGGGTCGAAACCTACTGGGGCCAAGGGTTTACTTCTGAAAGGAAGGCTCGGCCCTGGTATCTAAGGCAACGAAGGAACGGGGTGGGTTTTTAGTTAGTAAGAGTCTGACACTATCTCCCGCTCCGCCCCAGGGCGGTAGATGTCATTGGATGCTTTTACCCAACACCAAAAAAAAACAAAATACTGGCTTTAAATTTTTAATTTTGAAATCAGAAATATTCTCTGAAAAAATGCTAAATGTTTGGTCGAACCTTGCAAGAGTAAGTACATTTTGATACAAGTGCAGAAAGTTTGTCATTGCGACCGAAGCGGAATTCGAACGACCCGTAAGCGAGTGTTTTACAGAGCCGAGTTTTGAGAACTTGCATGTTTATCAAACGACAACTTTGGAGGTTGACCCGCGCCTCGTGGGGTTCGACGCGCACCCTGCCTGATACAATAAACAATTTTATTTCAGTAAAATTGTGGCGATTTTCGGGTCTCAATCGGAATGGGGGGTTGCGCGTAGCCATATGCCAATGGTTCAAGCTATTTGCTACGTAGTATACTTGTTTGGGTAAAAAGGTTATTTCACTACCCAATTTATCGTGATTACATTGTCCTAAATCGTTGACAATTTAGGAAGTAGAAAGGTCAGGCCTCCAATTTACACTAAAACGGAATCAATCTGTTCTAATTGAGATTACACCTTCCGATTTTCTGAATTGGTTTCCTCAAAATCGGATAATGTAGTCTTTAAACGACACACTTGTAAATATTTCTAAAAACTGTTAGTTACAAAAATAAACATCAAAACCAACCAAACGTATAATTATTTTTCCTTTAGGTTATTACGTAATACATATTTAGTAAACAGGGCAAAGTTAATCTATTTTTTTCTTATCTAGGGTCAAAAACCAGTAAATTTTGTCATTTTACGTATATTACAAGTATAAAGGCCAAAGTTTGTAATAAATGGTTGTTACTGATAGATTTGAATGAAAGTCACGCGGATAGACAACATCCGCTTTTGTATTATGGGACTTGTTTATTTATTTATTGTTCTCTTGTAAACCGCTGGTAAAATTTAATTATTAATTCATGGTGTTAGTTAACTTATCTTGCACAGATCATGAAAACAAAAATCTATTAATTTATATTTAATATTTTGAAAACTATTTTTTTTTTTTCGTAAGTTTGCTTTTTACTTACAAAGCTTTACTCAACACAAAATAAATTTCTCACAATCTTTGATTTTTTTTCAATAACTTTTGGATATAATGTATTCATGATCTCAGTATCGACTCATCTATTCACCCGTATGTGTTCACACACTCTAAATGCATTTCTCAACAACATCACCGAGAGAGGTTCGCTTCTCTCAGTAGTCGCCGTGCCTTGCACCTTGGCTGACGCAAAAAAAAAAGTTGCGATACTGTGATCATAGTGTCTGTGTGGGACTTGACATGTGAGTTTGAATATTGAATATTCCTTAAAAACTATGCGTGCTTCTATTTTTAAATTTCGAATGTCATTTCAAAATTTTCTTTGTGTGTGATTTTGAAGTTGACATTTTTGTTATTTTTGTATGTGAAAACTTTTGTCTAATTGTTTCGACTCGACGTTTTAATTACTTCGTGTATTTTGTTAAGTTAATTAAAACACTTGTGATGACTTGTGTTTTAATATTATAAAAAAAGGTTTAAAACTTACGTTGAGTTTTAAAGATAAATATTTAAAGCTATTTTCTACTTAGAAGTCTGGAAGTTATATAACAATACAACCAAGGTAATGTCTACAATAAAATTATAACAACATCAAGAAAAATGCAATTTTCATCATTTAAATTAAGGAGACCATAAACAAACAACACTGATGTCAGAACTTCTTACACATTTTTTTTTAACTGAAAACGGCACCTGTACTGGCAGATATTCTTTTGCTACCATAAATTGTTTATGATATTCCTGGTGGAAAATTAAACCACAGTTTGAAGTTTTGGCGGGATTTCTTCGAGTAAATTACTGTGGTTGTTTTAATTACTTGCTAAATGATTCCTAGTGGATATTGTGATTTAAAATTGGTGTAGTTTTGTATCTCAAGTGTCTGCATAACTAGACAATAAATATGTGGAATCATTGAAACAGGCGCAATCTCGGTAAAATGGAGTTGAAAATTTTACTGTCCTTTTGGCTTACTCAGCAAAGTTTACCGTGACGGCTGAAAAACATACAGTGAAGTGGTGTCTAAGGCAAAATGTGTAGAGAATGCTCCTTGTATGGCATCCTTGCCATACCGTTCTCTACACATTTTGCCTTAGACACTATTTTGAGGCACGCATAGTGGAGCGAATGGTCAGATAGTTTACTCCTGTAAACTATCTGACCATTCTCTCCACAATAGGGGATATAAAAAAAAAAATAAGGACTTTCAGTTACACTATATCCACCCACTATCCCATGTGCACTAGTAATGCGACTTTCATGCGAATAACCGCATGGAAGCCGTCACTTCGGTTCTGAGCAAACAGATCTTACCTTGAACATAAACTCGTTCGGCTTTTATTATTCTAATCACGAGTTCGTCAGGACTAGGTTAGTTATGTTATTTAAATATTTTGTTAACTTAGAATCATAGAGGTTCATTAGGTATTCAAAAAGTTTAATCATCAACATTTCGATCTCATCCTTGGGCGCCCCAAACACCACACAATTTATTTGAATGTACAATATTATTCAACGTGTAGGGATAAAATGAAACATTGTGCAATGATTTAACATAGGTTTGAGCGTGCTTCAATTTTATTGTGCAATATTATTTAAGGTGCAGGGCGCCTTACATTAAGCAGTATCATAGAGCTATTTATGGTTTTTATTGGATTGGCAATAAATAAATGGTATGTTTTTTTGCACGTTTGAATTCTAATTACAAAGGGTAGACAATTTTTTCTTGTTGAAGTTCTCCTGTTTTTTTTTTTTCTTTCAACTAAATGAAACATCGTTTCTCTTCTAATTAATTATATGAGCTTTTGGTTTGATTGCCTGTTTTGTCCTACTTTAAGGCAAATGCCCGTAAAGGCCTCTTAGGGAACCAGCTCTGTGTTACTTTGGCCTACAGTGAGTCGGGCATATTATGGCGGATAAGATCTCGCTCAATCATATTTAAATAGGACAGCCTTTTATCATATGAGTATCTTTCATCAAAATAATACCGTAAAATTGTATTACGAGTACTTTGGCCCCAGGGTCGAACGGAACTAGGTTGATCAGCCAATTTTGGCCCAAGTCGTGTACAGGACACTGTTTATGTTATTTCTATTGATAAATAAGTTTGTTTCAAAGTTATACCCTCTTTTTTGAGCTAGGCAATCATCAATTGATTTCTCCTGCTCTAGGGTGGAGTGAGAGGCCGTCTCAGACTTTTTCTGACTAAAACCCACCTGTTTTTTAGTTGGCCGGTGATTTCCAAGGCCACAGCAACTCTTTTAAGAAATCCAGTGGCCCTTGAGCCAAAATAATACGACTTTACTGTACACATAAGCCTTCCATAAAAATCTGCATTGCATAGCATCAGCCTTATAATATTCCCACTGCTGGGACTCAGGCCTCCTCTCTAGGATAATGAATGGGCCGTAATCCACGCGGGCCCAGAGCGAGTTGGTGGATGTCACATGTCTACGAATTTTTGGTTCTAGGACATGCCGGTTTTCTCACGATGTTTTCATTCACCATTTTGAGAACAGTAGTGATGAAATAAATTACACAAAGTAATGCGCCTAGGCGGGGTTTGAGCCCGCGACTTACAACTCGTAAGTCGGGACCGTTACTACTCGGCCACCACCGCTCTCTAAAAATATTATTCAAATTTTTAGTGTAATACTAAAATTGGTAGCGTAGTTTCAAATAACAACGCGGTGCACAGACAGAGATGAAAAGAAATGCAAATAAGTCATGTCATTCAAATTAATTTAGCAACTACGGCTCTGGTCAAGGTTAATGTTACTCTTTGTTTCTTTTCATACAAGAAGCACATTATTCCTCTTAAAAGTGAGTGTGTGTGAACTTGTGGACGACGAGCAATGGGTAACTCGCCGATCGAGCCCGAAAGAGTTACACCAAGGCTGAAACCTACTGCCATAGATCGACTTCTGAAAGGTTCTCGGTCCTGAGACGTAAAGGGCATCTAAAGGAACATAGGTTTTTTGAAAAACTTTCAAACCTTTCCGTAATCGTAAGTTAGGGTATTCGCGATTTTTTTTATAGAGACAACTAATTTATATCATGTTTTGATTTACCCGGCGGTTGGTCACATAGTCAATTTTACTGAAATAATTTTTCATAGTGTTCTCTTTAATATTTGTGGATTTCCAGAGGTTTAAATAAGTTCAAAATCAGTACGTAGAACCTGGCCTTAAATGAATTCCCACGTAAAAAAAGTTTGTTTGCAAAACACATCGTATATTATGTAATCATTGCTTGGTGTGTACATAGAAGACTACTTATCACATCTTGCGTGAATTTAACTAAACTATGTGACAAACTTGCTAGTATTATTATTAATATGTAAATGGGGTTTTTATCTGACCAGATATGCCAACGCCATCGTACCTTTTAACATTACCTAATAATCTCATCGAATAATTATACTTAAACTAAAATAAATAGAATATTATGTACATTATAACTTTACAATAATAAAGATGAAAGTCACAATAGAAGAGCTGTTACTAAATGACATATTTTTTTGGCATTATTTGTAGTTGGTCGAGACAAAATTGACTGTATTAGTCCCACATTAAGTCTATTTTGATTTAATTCCCTCAAAAGTATATTTTTTAATATCATTGAAGATGATATTAGAAAAATAGTTTGCAAGAGGTAATAAATATTTTGTTTAGAACAACAATTAAATTCAGATTAACTTCGCTAAACCGTTCTACGTATATCTTAACTTATCTCTGATTACTGATAAAATCACAGTTTCATCTACGTATTCGAATTATTTCGAGTCGTATGTTATTATATTATACGAATAATCAGCATATACCTAATGACGTAAGTAGGTACATTTATACATAGGTATTGATGCAAATGACACGTCTGTTATAATAGTTTAGTTCAGGGGTGGCAAACCCGTTATTGGAAACAGTCTTTTTGAGGTGGAAAATAATAACTATTATTTATTTCATAAAATACTGTTTTATGTACATGTAAAAATAGTAAACGAGTATGGGAAATTATCTGATGACATCTGCCGCTCTAGTTTGAAGCGGGAAGACCGACTATTACTGACTAAAACCACACCTGTGGCCTTTTAGGACCATGGGTCTCGTTTTCAGAAATCATTTGTGGCCGCTGGCCTTAGCTGGCACTGGGTCCCTAAACTATTGGAGACTGTCAATTTCATATTTAAAAAAAATATAAGGTGTACAAAAAAAGAATTTTGATTTTGTTGATTTTGTGGTTTATGTTATTTTTTTTTAATTTTAAAAATAAAATTTAGTGTGATTTCGGTTATTACTTTATTTTAAAGATGCTAAGTAGTTTTAAATTGGTAAGCCCAATTATACTACATGTGACAAATGACACGCGTACCATAGATTGACCATCCCTGGCTTAGTTCATGCATATTATGACGATTGACTTAGAACAATCACTTTGGAAACGGTGATCTGGTCTATGACTCATTGGTAATACAATTTAGTATATTTATTAAGTAATTTGAAAAGAATATTGTACCTCTGTAGGTATTTATGTTGACTTACTGACGTTTCGTACACGACATGTTGGAACAGTGTCCAAATCGTCACTTGATTTTTTCAGTCAGCAAAAATCTGATGCTCCCTCTCACTCCCAGAGCGAGAGGAACATCTATTTAAAAAAAAAATCATAAAAAAATAAATTAATAAAAAACAAAAAAAAATACTAAAATAACACACATACACACACACACACATACACACACACACATACATACTTATTAAAATAAACAAAGGAAAACCATTTAATTAAAGCACATACAATGGGCGGCCTTATCGCATTCCGCGATTTCTTACAGGCAACCAGGGAATGGAAAGTAATTTTCGGGACATGATATGGGGCTGTCACAATAAGCACCAACACTTAATACAAAATATACAATAATAGAAAAACAAAAAATATAACAATAATAGAAAATTATGTTGTCATATGTAGATACTGACAATTCTGTAATCTTAACTAAACAAAATAGTTGTATAAAATTAACCTCATAATGATATGACGATCGTAAAGAAAAGACTGCCAATTAATTTCGAAATCAATTTCAATGCCAAACAAAAAAGTTTAGCATCAATTCTTTTAATCTTCTACTAAAAGTAACCTCAAAAACTTGACCTCCTTTATAACACAACAACAATGATTTGATGAAATATGAGAATCATCAAAATACCATACCTACATCTTACCAGTAGGACATCTGAATAAAGATCATTATAAAAGACAAGGTCACCTAATTTTATTGTTTAAAACCATTATTTCTTAACTGTTTGGTAACTTCGTCTATCATTCGTGATATAAGGCTGCGATTGTAGGCATAAGAGGTAGCGATGAGCGGAATAAATCAATGCATGAGCCGAGCTCAAATTTGTGTACAATGCGTTTCAAGTAAGAATAGAATTGATTGCCATGTTGTGACGTCACGTCATACTGTCAAATCGAAGAAATTGGGTAGGGTGAGCAAAACAAGAAATTTTTAAAATTAACTTTAATTACGAATCGTGAACGAAAAAAGTTTAATGAGAATCCAGCCCTTTCATTTTGTTTATCTCTGCGTCACTGTGTGAAGTGAAGAGTAGTGGCAAATGGAAGAAGAAAGCGAATTGTCAAAAAATAAAATATTTTTTTAACTAATTAAATAAATTAAAACCATATATTTAGCTAAATAATATTAAACAATAACGTGTTTACTTCACCTAGAATTAACTAAGACTTAGCAATACCAAGCAAAAAGAAACCTTTTATTGATACGCAAATGAGTTTTCTTTGCAAACCGTACTTTTCACTCAACATTTAACAGATCAAGGTTATTTACTTTCCTATTCTCATTTGGAACGCATAGTAGTGTTACTTGTGCTCGGCACTCCAAGAGTTGGTTTACACTACACGATTGAGTAGTGAGGTTATCAGTATTATGACGTCATTATCTTAGGTGATATTTTTAAATGTAAAAACTCGATAAAATTGCAATGTGATCTTTGATACTATATTTGTAAACTACTGTATTATATGTTACAGGATAGTTTCGCATAGGTGTAACTTTTTTTTCATTGCAACATTTCTGGTAATTTTTTTTATTAAAGTCAATCGCAAAATTTCGGATCAGTAGCCCAATATCTCTGGCGAAATAAATGATTTATGTCAATCATAAAAATCCTAGGAGTATCCGCTAGACCGTACTGTACCTCTACCATTTTTTTTTTTTTTTTTTTTTTTTTTACGGTAGGTAAAATCATCCAATGACAAATCCCGCCCTTGGGCGGAGCGGGAAATAGTGTCAGACTTTTACTGACTAAAATCCTACCCTGTTCCTTCCCTGCCTTGGTTCCAGGGCCCTGGTAACCTCTACCATGAGTTTTAAGCAATAGTATTCGTCGCTACTCGATATCGACGCCGTAAATATTTTGTATGGCAAATTTTGCAGCGCCTCTAGCGGTCACTTGCAGAACCAAAATTTGCCATACAAAATATTTACGGCGTCGATATCGAGTAGCGACGAATACTATTGCTTAAAACTCATGGTAGAGGTACTGGAGTCGGCACGGCGCACTTCCCCCGCCCCCACCATTTACGTCTATGCTTACAATCTATTAAATACAAAGCATAAAGGATTTTGCTTTATGTTTATCGCTGTCGCTTTTCAGTGTTGTCACAACCTTATACGTAGCCTGAGAATATTATACGACTGTACCAAAGCTAAGTGTTGCAACACAAAAGTTCAAATTGAAAGATAAAAATATTAGGTAATATTTCCATTCCTACCTTGACTATTTAAATTTCATCCAATACGGCAGAATAGGTTAAAAAATTATGCGTTTTTTCTTTAGATTTGTGCATGTAGTTATTAAGTTCACAAAATATTTAGTTTTTAATACAGAATACATACAGTCACTTTGTTCGCCATTCAGTCATGGGTTAAGGGCCATATAGTCACTGAGTATTTTGTATGAACTCTGCCCGGATCTACGTCGACTTTGCGGCCCCAAAATAGCGGCAAAATTTTATTTTGCCCGGCGCTTGGTCATATAGTCAATTTTGATAAAATTATGGTTCATAGTGTTCTCTTTTATATTTGTGGATTATTTCCAGAAGTTTAAAAACTTCAACATGAGTAGAACCTGGCCTTAAGTGAAATGAACCTCTGGAGCCCTGGAAGGCAAGGGAAAGAAGGAACAAACGAGTGCGTTTTAGTCAGTAAAAGTCTGACTCGCCTTCCACAGTATTTCATTTGAAGCTACAAACCAAATTTTTTCAATTTCGGTTCTGAATTCGGTACCTGTATAATTATTTACGTTACATTCAAAATTCGAACTGCAAAATGAAAAATATCTTACTAAAGCAACGCAGTGACTGCTGGGAGTTGCCTCACTCCCATTACTTGACAAACCGACACCATACTTTACTAAGTAACTAGTTTTCGTCACTTCAAGCTAAGACAACCTTTAATTTATTTACTTCACAAGTTACAGTTGTAAATATATTTATTTACAACCAACCTATTTAGTTTTTGATCCACTCCCATGGGTTACAGTATGATGTTATACAGCCTGTAGACTTCCCCAATGTATGAGCTATCCATTCCTAAAATAATTTCGTCAACGCGTGGATTCGAGTGGACCGCGCGTTGCCTGCGAATGATTCACGCGAGTATGACACATGATGATTTTATAAAATTTGACATTATTAAACGCACGTGTAGATCTAGTGCCTATTGTTATCAGACGACGATGGACGATACTGGGTGGGCACCGGGTGGCGTTAAAGAGCCTTGAATGTCGAAAATGCAGGAAATAAAAAGTGACTTTTAGAAAAATTTCGCTTACGAAAAGTCAACAGTAAAGGTTCGACTAAGTTGTGCAAAAATGCTAATCTAATCGTCGTATTATTAAAAATAAGTCCAAGGACACATCTCCCACTTTTCTCAAACCACAAGGGTAAACTTGAATGCCATAGACACACTCTGATCAAGGCAACGGAGCTATTGCCTCATGCGCTTCAAAGACATTTACATTTGACTAATATAACCACGTTGTGGGTCAATATGGACCTGCAGGTTTCGAAAGATGTATCGTATGATGTTGAAAAGTCTTAGACGGTATTATAGTAGATTTTTAGCTATGGACAAGGTCTTTCTAGCTTTTAATTACCACCAATAGATTTCGCAATTGCCTCAGAGCTACTTATAAATTTATAAATATGTTAATTTTAGAGGGCCCCCTCCCTTAAAAACTCTGTTGATTTCGTGCACGGCGTCTTAAGTTTTTTTGTTTTGAGTAAGTGTAATATTTATATACCGTTAAATTTTGGTTAATCCCATGGAGGATCGATTCGGTACATGAAACACTATCGATTTATAAAGATAAAATTAAAAAATAAAATACTCTTTTTCTATAACTCGAATTAATTTAAGCATGTACGAATTTAATTTCTTTAAGTAAACGAGTCCTTTTAGAGAGTTGTCGGTCGTTGCGTACTAACTACCTACAGTTCATTGGCCTCGATCAGCTGACGTTTACTTAAAGAAATTAATTCGAGTTTTAAAAAAAGGTACTTTATTTTTCATTCTTATGTTTACAAATCGATATGGTTTCATGTACTGAATCGATCCTCCGCGGGATTAAAACGACTAAAATTTAACGGTGTATACCTATATATTATTTTAATATACACGGTGTATACTTTCATTGCCTGCCTCAGCAGTTTTATTCACAAGCTAAAGTATACTAAATTCATAATAATGTAATCACCAAGGTCGGTCACAGACATTATCAAAGGTCAGCTAACAAAACAATTATTATCAAAGTACAATACGTGCCAAATAAAATTGAATCGATTTTTACACCATGTGGTGACGTCATACTGTAAAATCGAAGGAATTGGGTGGGGTGAGCAAACCAAGAAATTTAAAAAAAAAAAATTACGAATCATGAACGAAAATACTGTAATCAGAATCCAGTTCTTCAATTTTTTAGATTGAAGAAGAATTATTCCTAAATATGAAAATAAGAAAAATAATTGATTTTTTTTTTACATATTATGACTGAAACAATATATTTAGCTAATCTAGATTAAACAATAACGCTTTTACACCACCGTGATTTAAGCACTAAAACCAAGCAAAAAAAAAAAGTTTTCTCTGCAAACCGTACATTTTCACTCAAAATTTGACAGATCGGGTTATTGACTCCTATTCTTATTTGGAACGCATAGTAGTGGTTCATCAATTGAAACCTAAATTCTAAATATAAACCTAAGTATTTGCTTTTTATACTTTACATCAAAGACTTCCCTAGAAACAAGCGGATAATTCGAAATTATCGTATCTACATCCGATATTTCATATACATAAGATACCCTGACCTCTATGAATAAACGAAGATACTCATGGCTCACTTGGTTTGAATGAAAGGCTTTGACAATGCCAACTCTAGTGGCGAAGCATCCCCGTATTCAGTGAGGCAACTAAACTAGGCCTCAAGACTGCCCTTACAATAGTGTCAGAATGGTCATAATTGCTGAGTTTCATAAGTTTGGTAATTTACTAATATAATAGCGTAAGTTGCCTGACAAAATCGCGGATCATAGCAAATTTGCGCAACTATTCCCCCCGGGTTTGAAGGGTTACCTTCAAAGAAAAGAAAAAAAACAAAAGCGAAACTAAACCCTATTACTAATCTAAACTATCAATACTAGGTAGCGAAACAACTTATAACTAACTATGCCACTACTACTGATTAGGCAGAGGGCAGAGGCGAATAACCGGACGCAGGTACGATCCAGTTGCGGTTTTAACCTTTACGACTCGCGTTATTCCGTTCGAACCCGGAAAAACTTCTTCCACTACACCAAGAGGCCAGTGCAGAGGAGGCGCACTCTCAGTCTTCAGTATCACCACAGTACCGACTGTGACTGGATCTGAAGGAGTGTTCCACTTTTGACGCGACTGCAGCGTATGTTGATAATCTGTCCTCCATCGCTTCCAAAAGGACTGAACTAAGCTATCTAGCAGAGCGTGACGCGGGTGAAGCTTAAAGCAGGGCACACATCTGTGCACTCTAGCGCGTATCAAATTGCGAGCGGAAAGTATCCAGTACTTCTGTCGAAGAATGGACATTAATAAATCGGGACCAGCGTGACAATTCACCTTATGGTGATAATCCACCAACAAATCCAAAACGTGATCCTTGCGTGGTAGAACTACTGGATGCATTTGTTCAAACTCTAACTTAGCATTTCGCAGACGGCCACCGACACGAATGAGTCCGTCTTGCAAAAATGGTTTCAAATGTTGAAGTGCGTGACTACAAGGTTTATGTGATTCTAAACTACGAAATTCTATTGAAAAATAAAATTTCTGCAACTCTCGAAGTACAACTGATTCAGCTCTATCCAAATCAGCCTTCCAATGATCAACCACTGACACTCCATTGAAAGAAATGGCAGAGAATCTCGTACATAATGACAAATGAATGTCGGATGTATGCGGTAATATGCAAAAATTTTGACAGTTCCTTAGACCAACCTACCATTACAACGTCATTATGCAGACATGTTTTTTTGATATTATAATTCTACCACAACTCTATTACCAGACCATTTACTGATCAATGATCGATCAGTATGAATTAGCAGATTACGAACTTTTAGCAAAATGACTATGGGATCGCGTTGGTATGACAATGACAAATTTATAGATTTACACTCAACCCCTGCCACTACTCCTGCCGCTCCCGGAAATATTGCCCTAAATACTTTTGAGGCAGTGGAAGTCGAGGTTGCTGCGGTTACAGCATTATGTCTGCACTGTGTATTGAACTATATACGTGTTTTCGTTTACCATATGCTTTAATTTATAATTTTTATTACTTTATACTTGCTCAATTTCGTATAGCTCTAAAAACTTAATTATTTTGACATTACTCCACTCCGGTGGCGGTAGCAAGAGGGCTGAATGTAAACCCTCACTAGCGCTCGGGCTGCCCGTCCTTCGACTTCCGCACGAAAAACCGACAATCGAAGGAGCGCCGAGCAGTGGCAGCATCATGAGAAGTGAAGTGAGAAGTGAAGCGCTAGTGACCTATTTACGTACTCACGCTGCCCACTTCCCAATTTCCTGCCCAAAAAAGCTGAGTGTAAATGCGGGGATATAAATAGCAGACATGGGCCTCTGTTCCGTTGCACTGTGCAAGAGAACAGTTAGGTACATTTACCCCGCCTGCATTGAATACCAGCCTAACTGGCTAGCTCAGTTGCGCTTGCGCACGCGACTTATTTCAAGTGCAAGAAACGCGTCTAAAAAGTCGGGTAATTAGGTTAAATGATCCATATTTTCTCTTTCTTTCGATCATTTTGGTCATTAAAATTGTCTTCGTAATAAAGTAAATCATTTTTTTTTATTTGCCACAAGTTTTTTTTATTTTCATAGACATTAATAATAACTTCTAATCAAAATATTAATAATGATCGGTTTAGTTTGAGTACCTACATAATTAAAAGTTGGGAGTTTTTCCCTTTCCTAATTATATGCAAAGTACTCTTTTAAATTTTAAATAAGATAGAAGAAATTCTAATTATTGATTGTAATAAGAGATATCTAAATTTAATAATTATGACTAAAGTTTTTGAAAGTGAGTGTGTGATGGTGTGTGTGTGTGTGTGTTACTTGTTCACGCTCGAACAACCATGTCCTAGAAATAGCACATGGGATAATTCTATCCTGGTAGTGTGTTCCCTTAGGATAATTTTCTACTATCACACAAGTGAAGCCGCTGGTAGCAGCTAGTGTTTAATATAGTGTAATAAATATGTAAAATTTAGAATCAATATAATATTATGTAATTTAATCATTCGAAACTGAACATGGAAATTTAACGCATGCCTTAACATCCATTGTTTTATATACACTGTTAAATTTTGATCGTTTGAATCCCGTGGAGGGCCGATCCGGTAATGAAACACTATATATTGGTAAAGATAAAATTAAAAAATAAAATACCTATAAGCTTTTCGTAATATAAGCAATTGTACGAAAGTCAATGACCTTGTAGGTAGTTGTCGGTCGTTGCTTACTAACTACCTACCGGTCATTGGACTCGCTCAGCTAACGTTTACTCCAAAAAAATTAATTTCGCACATGCGTATATTAATTCGAGTTTTAGAAAAAAGTACTTTTCTTTTTAATTTTGCTTTACAAATTGATAGTTTTTAATGAACCGGATCGACCCTCCACGGGATTTAAACGATCAAAATTTAGCCGTGTATTATCTCATGTCCTTGATAAGTACACGCGATGAACCGCAACGGTGAACTTTTTTATGAGACCGTGCGTGCGGCCACTTAACGCAACGTTCGCCATGCCCCTTAGTCAGTAAAAATCTGACACTTCCTCTTATTCCACGCTAGACTGGAAGAAGTCGTATATTGATTTCGCACCTCAAACAAAAACACCTTCGTAAA
This sequence comes from Leucania comma, assembly GCA_958295575.1. Lineage (NCBI taxonomy): Eukaryota > Metazoa > Arthropoda > Insecta > Lepidoptera > Noctuidae > Leucania > Leucania comma. The sequence continues at coordinate 7,951,322 of OY282482.1, read as the reverse complement.
TCGCTTACAATAAAGATGAAGGTCACGTTTCTCCAAAGAATTACAACTAGACTAACATAATAGCACACATTAAATTAAGTACGTACTTGGAATTACCAGTAGATACCCACCAACGTAAATGTTTTGCAATAATTAATTTTATTAGTGTCGATAGAACTGCACTAACACACAAGGTCAGATGTACGCAACATTTGGGCCACACTGATCTTCAATGAGTTAAGCGACTTGAGTCATGATAGTTTTTGACTGGCCTGTTGGTCTAGTGGTTAGTGGCCCTGACTGCTATGCTGGGATCGATTCCAACCCAAGACAAATGTTTCCGAGATGAGCACGATCATTTGTTCTTTGTCTGGGATAATTTATCTATAATATGTATGTATTTAGAAATATATAGGGTGACTGGTAATTAGTGAACGATACTTAAACACGTGGTTGTAGTCATGATAACAAACAACTTTACTATGGGACCAAACCTGAAATCGCGAAAAAAATCTGCGTAGTTCAGTATATTTATGTTCGCGTAACTGGTTAAAAATTAATTACAATAACTCCAAAAGATTCCGATCATATTTTCCATACAACAAATTAACTAGAAAAAATGGATATCTGTCATCAAGTCCAAGTGGAAAAAATTAATGCAAGTTATTATAAATGGTATATAATAATTATTATGACTATTAAATGCATAAATGAAATTATGATTTGAGCTATACTTTGCTATTATTTTTATTATATTCTGTAACAATGGTAACTAATAAAACACATCTTGATCAATTTAGATAACCTTTGAGAAAAAAATATAACAAAGAAATCATAATATTAATGTGTATCTTTTTTTATGGTAGGTAAAATCATCCGATGACAAATACCGCCCTTGGGCGGGGCGGGAGATAGTGTCAGACTCTTACTGACTAAAAAATCCTACCCTGTTCCTTCGTTGCCTTTCATACCGGGGCCAAGCCTTCTTTTCAGAAGCCGACCCTTGGCCCCAGTAGGCTTCGACCCTGTTGATATTTCTTCCCTCTGCATTTTTATGATGATTTGCAGCAGAATTTCAACCTTACCGATCTCCTAACTGTGGTAGAAGCTTATAGAGTGCCTAAGCGAGCTAATTTTACGTTAATGCGATCGACACGTTTAGGTATAGCGTTCGACGCTCCGATTGGCCCATTCCAGGCTTTTGACCAATCAGAAAGCCAAAGAGATAGTTTGTACGATGCTGGCACAGAAAGTTTTGACAGGAATGATAATATTTCCTTTGTTTTACATCAATACAAATTAAAATTCTTAGAAGTACCCTACCCTTGGTTATGTTTGTAACTTCCAAATACATCAGAAGTCACTCTACCTAAACAAGTCCAAATAAAATCCTATGCTTTGTTTTTTCAATGGGAACACACTAAAGAGCACACTAAGACCTACACTGTGCACACGTGTGCCACACACGCCGATCTAGGCACGTCAGTCTCCATACATTTTATATGGAAACTAGACTTGTAGAGCTACACTTGATACTTTGCCATACGACGTCATTCTACGTACAAATCAGGCGTGTTATACGTGTGCATCTGTATAATGTGGTTTTAGCTTTAGTCTTGAGCCGTTATTTATTTAACCATTTATGTACACACGTAAAAGAAAACAAAACAAAAGAAAAAGGAAACAGAAAAATAGGTACAAAAGTGATGCTTATTTCTAAAGAAATCTCTTCCAGCACTCTTGCGAAAGGAGAGTTAGTAAAATAGAGATGTAGACAAACTCTGTTAGGCATAAAGAAATAGTATATTTTTAAAAATTCCAAATCCTTATTCCTCTAGCCGATAACTTTCGGAAACCAATCGTAGTCGTAGCGGAATTGCAACATAAGTAGCTAGCGAACTATTACAACACGACATGTCTATAGCGCGATGGTTGGCAACAAACATTGCCAGTGACCTTACAGCCTTTCCAACACGCGAGATTGAGTAACATAGACGAAAACACACCGATATGTTGGTTATATTTTGCGATTGATTGCGGTTTAGTCGTTCTAATTAGTTGTGTTGTGGGTATAATGGTATCCTGTAATAAATATAATATATCCTGTATTAAGTCATATTTATGAAAGCTTATTGAAAAAATATCGATATTTTCAGCCAATATATTTTGATCCGATATATCGATATAAAATATTCAATATGGAGAATCGTAATAAAAACTTTTTTTTTTCAAAATTAATTTATTACCTGAATATTTATTGGAATTCGAAATCGTAAAAGATACCGTAGGGACCAAGCAGGATCCTAGACACCCAGCAGGGTCGAAACCTACTGGAGCCAAGGGTCTGCTTCTGAAAGGAAGGCATGGCCCTAGTATGAAAGGTAACGAAGGAACAGGGTGTGTTTGTTAAACAGTAAAAGTCAAAGGGGTCAATGTGAGGTGTTTCTAGTCCATTTTAAAGTCCATACAATAATGGTCAAATCATATGAGAACCATGCAGATTAGTGTCGAGATTGTCTTTTGAGGAAAGAACCATACAGATTTGAGTGGACCAGTCCAGTCAGTAGATGTAAAAAATATTAAAAAGTTAAAGTAAAACAGCCGTCCTTTAAAGCAAAAAGTTAATGTCCAATCAAAATGTTTAAAACAGATATTTTTTTAGCAGTTCCTTAATTTAATAAACTAAGTTAAATAAAATATTTTTCATTTATGTAAAAAGCCAAAGATAGGCAGGACCGGAGTTTCCTAATACAGGCATAATCATGCGTAAGAGGAGGTTCCAATCATAATCTAATCTGAGCTAGGTGTTAAAGAACATTTTACATATTTATTGTTCCAAAAAGAAGCAAATGATCCTAATTAAGGGCCGAAACACACAAACGCGTTTTGACGCCGCGCAGCTAACATCCACAGTGACGCCCGCCGCCGCTACGTCGATTTTGAGTGTGCACCACGGCGTGAATTCTAACTTATGACGTCATACTTGTTGACAATAATACAGTTTATTTCTAACTTGTCACTTAAAAACGTACAAGCAATAAGTTTACCTAGAGTACGACAGTAAGCTATATTTCGCGACGCCGCAACGCAACATTCAGCGGAGGGCATCATTGCCGATTTTAGCAGCACTAACATCTCTTCTGCTTCTTTGTCCGTCCCCGCTCCCATTATCTGGGTTCGGGTCTCCTCTCAATTCTGCGCCAGCACAGTCGGTCTTGGTTTGTCGATTTTGGCAATTAAGCTTTCTTGAGGTCTCTCTCGATGATAGGCCACAAGGTTAATGGAGGGCGACCTCTCCCTCTTTTTTGTTATTAGTTAAACGAACTCGCATACCTTTAGATATTGCTCCACTATTATTGTCAGGCCTAATTCAATTTCAATTTTTCTGTACAAATTAATAAATTAAACTCAAGACCCAATTTTTCCTCAGTTCCAGTTTAAAACATGAAGTTAAAACAAGAGCTGTTGGAACAGCCTTCAGGCGAGCTGTGGAAGAGCATCCGCGTCGAGCTGAAAGAAGATGTTGCCACCAGGGACAGAGACGTGGCCGCCATCAGGGAGTGGCTCAAGAAGCAACCACATCTGCCGGATGATTGGGGTATCTATCAGACTTATTATATTTATATTTATCGCCAAAAATAAACATGAAGTTCTAGGTTCAATTTCCGGGTTGAGAAAATGATGCCATTGAGTTTTCTTAATAAAAAATATTCTATAGCAGCCCAGAGTTTGAAAGTTCTTGGTGTGACACCCTCGAGCCTTGAATAACACGTGAAACCATTGCTCATGCCACTGATCTCTTTCCGGTTATATCGAATCTAAACTACTGGATCTTCACAAACCTTCCAAAAGCTAATAGTCTGGTAACAAAACGAAAAATCTAATCATCAGAACCAAATAGACCATCAGATCAAAGATTACTAAAATATATTTACAGAGGTCCCTCCTATCATGACCTTCCTGCGAGGCAGCAGCTTCTCCCTCGAGAAGTGCAAGAGAAAGCTGGACATGTACTTCACGATGAGGGCAGCCTGCCCTGAGTTCTTCACAAATAGAGACGCTACTAGACCTGAGCTTGATGAGATTATGAGCTACAAAATGTAAGTAGGAACCAACACTCTCTTTCTTTACCTATTTTCATTTCTTGGTCTATATCTGGATCGACGATTAAGGTGGGTCTTCTCCACTCACCAATCGTCAACGTCGAGCAAGGTTTAAATGCTTGTGGTTTCATCTAAAACAATCCAACGCAATGTTTGATGGAGAGGCAACGCGAAAAAAGAGATATAACGACGGAAAACTCTGTTGGCATTACGTAATTTACTCGAATATTTCACAAAACTTGCTCCAGTGTTTTTATAAAACCCGTAAAAAAAATTCTAGCTAGATATTCGGGTGACTCAGATATCTTGAAATATTAAATAGGTTTCTAATGAAATCAAATCACAAATTACGGTAAGACTAATCTAGTGAAGATCTTTGAAAATCTGCTATTTTGCGTGAACTTTTGCCTTTCATAATATACTCATATATGAAGAAAAAATAAAGGAACCTAACTATAAAAACCTTGCAGGTTTAGTTACTCAAAACTGTGAATAGTGAAATTTTATTTACAAAAACATCACGTATTTCCTGAAACAAGTTTTCTGAAATATTCCAGTGATTGATGGAATTACCAAATGCCACCAGGGCGTTCAGGCGTTATCTTCCTTTTTTCGCATTGCCTCTTTAGCAAAAATTACGTTGGATGAACCAATAAGCTTTTAAATCATGCTCAAGTGGATGAGATAGACGAATTGAGAGGAATCGAGCTAAAATGCAGTGAAAAGTACGAGCCCATACTTTTCACTTTTAAGTTTATATTTGTGCAAACATTTAGGTTAGATATAGAGAATTATATAGACAAAATAATTATTTGTAAATTTAAATTTATTACAGTCAAGGACCACCTCTTCCGGGCATCACACCAAATGGCAGAAGAGTCACAATTTGTAGAGGTAAGAATATACGCTTACATTGTGTAGCAGACTTATTGTACCCCATTCTTAAAAGTTATACCTTTTACTCATTTATAAATGAGTACGTTCATATTTAAATACATTTATGATAAGGGTTGAGATTAGAAGAAGGGGTCACTGAAGAAAATCAGGTCGATTTTTAGACAGTAACAATCTGACACTCCTTCTTCTACCCACAGCGGGAGTTGACCCACTATAAAATAAAAAATATAAAAAAAAAATACTGTAAATAAAATATTATTATTTTCACACGAAGGGACAAAGGCCTCTCTCCATTCTTTGCATTGTTCCTGGCTGTGGGGTACTTCTTGACGATTCCTCAGGAAGATATAGATATTTTGACTTAGAAGTCATCCCGTCATCTTCTTTGTGACCTACCATGACTCGGGACACGATGTAAATAACTTGGCATAAATAAAAAATGGCAGCTATTCTACATACTTCGCGCTGGAAGACCTAAATAAGAAGCCACACCCTACGCAGTCGCATTTGAGACCAATCATTCAAGGAAATGGCCTCAATTACGTAATAACAAAAATTGTATATTATTTCATTTCCAGGAGTCCACCCCGACCTCAACTCCCAGCAGATCACAGATACTCTAAAGCTGGCGCTCATGATAGGAGACGTGAGGTTGACAGAAGAGAGCGAAGGAGTAGCGGGAGACATTTACGTGCTGGACGCCGCTATCCTGGGACCCAGCATGCTGGCCAAGCTGTCGGCTGCTACCATCAAGAAGTTCATGATTTGTGTCCAGGTTTGTTAAGAACCTATCTAAAGACTATAAACTCAAAATCAAATGGAATGTAATAAATTAAAAATGAACATAATCAAAAACAATGTTGGAAGCTGGTAAAGTATGGACCACCTAAAAGCCCTGATTGACGGGCGAGTATAACCGCGGTCTTATGGCTCGTCGGTAAAGCTTGCCGGTGTATCATTGCAATACGAAGGACGCGACGTTCAAAACTGTTTTACTTGCCAGTCGAACAGCACCACTTAAGTGGATGATCGACATACGAGCCAATACCGTGGTTTTAAAGAACGTTAGTTTTACTCGGGGCTCGTTGGTGCTGAAGGAAAACATCGTAAGGAAACATGTCTTAGAACCAAAAATTCGAGACATGTGACATCCACCAACCCGCATTGGGCCTGCGTGGTGGCCTTTCCCTCTCCTAGAGAGGAAGCCTGAGTCCCAGCAGTGGGAACATTGTAATGCTGACCGATATACGAGTATTTGCAATCTTGATGATTTCAATCAATTGACATAAGGTAAGCCTATTGCTTGTTTGTCATGTCACATAAATGTCACAGATTTCTTCTTGCAGGAAGCTTATCCTATAAAGTTGAAGGAAGTCCACATCGTGAACACGTCGCCGCTGGTTGAGCGGTTTGTTAACTTCGTCAAACCTTTCCTTAAGGAGAAGATCAGGAAACGGGTAAGAATTTGTATATGTCAATATTTTCGAGGGAGGTATTAAGGTTGAGACCTCATTAAAGCCATCCGGACCCCACACCGCACCGCCTCGTTTTCGACAGGTGAGGTTGAGGCCCAAAAATCGGTTAATGAGCATTCAAAGCTAAACGCCATGATGGTTTAACTTGTGAGCTGAGAATTATAGCTGTCTATCATCAACAAAAACTGTTAGTCAGTTAGCAAAAACTAGATGCTTTTTTTTACAACTTTTACAATTTTTTAATGACTTCTCCCGCTCTTGGGTAGTGCAGGAAGGCATACATCAGTCTTTTACTTACTAAAACACACCTGTGTCCATCAGTTGCCCTTTGCGTTTTAGAGTGTTTTAAATATCGTGCGGATTTCATCACGCATACGGATTTGCTCCGCATGCGTAACCTCCGCAAATGTGCTTTTCATACCAGTATTTATTGTAATGCGAGCAATACCCGTTTTTTTTATGCCTTTTGAATTTTTTTGCATGCGGAGCAAATCCGCATGCGTGATGAAATCCACATGACCTTAAAAACACCCTTCGGACCAGGAGTTGGTTTTTATATTTTTTTTGTGCAAATATTCACAGCATATTTTTTGCATGACGTATAATTTCGAGTATTCGGTCTTGTAAAAACTATCTTCTATCTCTGCAGATATACATCCACAGAGAGGTAAAGGATCTCTATAAGTACATTCCTCAGGAGATGCTACCCACAGAATATGGCGGACAGTGTGGCAATATGGCGACTTTACAAGGTAATAATTATGCTACTTAATTTCAAATGAATAGCACTTTTATACATCGTGTATCTGACATCGTACCACAAACGAATACCATGGATCCAGTACCTACATGATTCTGGACACCGCAGTGGTAGAATTTTTCGTCGGCTTTTTAATAAAAAAAAAATGTGCTTTTTTTAATTTTAAATTGTATAATAATCGTTATTATAACCAACCTCAATGATATATTCAGTAAAAAAAAAAGAAAAAATTTAAAAAGTAATTATTTAAAAAAATATAGGGGTTGATAAAATCGTTATTCTAATCAACTCCTACAGCATTTTTAATTTTAGACGTAATTCATTCCTTTTTTCAGTAAAAATATTAAAATAACGATTTTATACCGTTAAAATTAAGAACGTGATGAAAAAAATAAATAAGAAAAAACCGATGAAAAATTTTATCCCTGGGGTCCAGAATCATGTACTGGATCCACGGTATTCGTTTGTGGTACGATGTCAGATACACCCTGTATACTCTGAGGTCATAGACCTTTGGAGGGCGTACAAGGTGCCAAAGCCGACTCTACAGGCCTTTTAGACAGTTTTCAAGGAACATTGTACTGACCGATTATCCCTGTACGCGCTATGCAAGTACAACTAACAAGCATCCAAGGACAACTAACAGTTTGTTGGAAACTATTGCGCTATGTGGAAAATAAAGTTATAAGGCCATAGCCTTATAACCATAAACCTTAAAGCCATAGCTTTGTAAAGCTTCAGTGGACTGGAACAAGAACTATCTTAAGACTATAGTTGTCAAAAAATAAAGGGCTCGTTTTGACGTTTGATGTTTTTATTATTTACGTCATGTAAGCGTTTATATTACATTATGTTAAAACACTTTATTATAACTCACACACTCACATTTGTTTTTTTAATTTTTGTTCTTTTTTTATAGTTAAATATAGTAATTAATTGTAATTGTGTGTTTATTGTTTCTAATCTTTAATTTATTTACTCATGATTTCCATCTGACAGAACAATGGAAACTCAAACTTCAAGAATACCGCGAATGGTTCAAGCGCCAAGACAGCATCATTGCCAACGAGTCTCTCCGACCAGGCAGGCCAACCAACTACGACGAACTATTCGGTATCGACGGCTCCTTCAGACAGCTCTCCATCGACTGATGTCATCGATAACAACAGTTTGACAGCGTCACGTCACTATTTTTGTTCAAATGTCAAACTGACGTTTAGTATGATAATGTTGCCCCGTGTTCCAAATTACGATAATTATTTTCAATTTTAACGCCAAAAGTCGTTCCCAATTAGCGTACCTATAGCACGCATGGCAAATAATTTGAACCATTTCCTATGGTTACGCGCAGTGCCGACTTCGAATGAGACCCAAAAATCGGTTACTGGTTCAACTTGTGTGACGAGGATTTTAACCGATTTTTGGGTCAATCGCAGTGGCTGCACATAACCATAGCAAACAGTTCAACTTATTTGCCACGTTCTATTAACCATACACGAGTTGATTTGATGACGCACTAGCAACGCTGATATCGTAATTCGGAACGCGGGGCAAGTCGGTTGGCCAAACTGACAATTGAATTTATTGTCAAATTTTTAAGTGACATGGGAAGGTGGTAAAAATATTTTGTAAAGTTTTTCTGTGCCCTAGTTTTGATACATGACTTGTGATTGCTACAAGTACGACCGACGGATCTTGGCGCGTCTGAAGTTAGGCTCTGCGAACTTTAGCGCTTGGGCATTCGTAAAAAAATAAATGGTTTGAAAAAATAAATGCCAATAGCAGGTGTTATTGCTGTTAACTACAGTTATTGGCATTAATTTTTATAAATCATTCATTTGGCGCGCTTTTTTTGAGCGCTAAAGTTCGCAAAGGCTAACTTCAGACGCGCCAAGATCCGTCGGCCGTTCTGTATGAATAGCAACGAATTTTGATTGAATTTAATATACTTTAAATTTGAAGAAAGGATGTTGGTAAAAATAGACTTTGTTGTTTCATAGAAAAATAAAGAAATAAGAGCAACGCAAAACACACTTTACACAATAATTTCCACGTAACATTGATACAGTAGCTATAAGTTAAGATTTATATTTTCTTTAATAGATTCTAAAATAGATTTTATTTAGTCACAATTATCATTTTATTCTTAGGCTTTCGTAATAATAATTATCTTTACTTAGCAAAATGTATTTTTAAATTGACATTGCGTTCAAAAGAACCTCTGCATGGTTTAAAATGAGATGAAAATGAGGCAATAAGACATTTTTTATTATAATAAATGCATATTGATTTAAGATACTTATAAAATATTACAAAAGCTAGCAATCGAATTGCAAACTGTGGTATTTTAAATATATTATTTTCTTGAATTTTAAGATTTTTTTATTTATTTCCCTCGATTACATTCAGCTACATTTTTTTATATTTAAAATCTAGATGAAGTCGAAAAATAAAAACACAATAAGTTCGAAATAGTGAACGGTGATTGGCGACATGAACGGTAAGTAAAAACTAAAAAAAAAGATAAAATAAAACATTAGGACTGATATATTTTAAATAAATAAATAAATATTATATAATATTTTATTTTGCATTGGATGTAACAACTGATATAATTAGTACAATCGTTTAGATCGTAATTTTTTTACTGCTACACTCGGCTCCAACACCCTCACCTGCGGCTCGGGCCAATTCCGCCTCCATCGTGATGATGAACTTTCTCCACTGGTTTCAAAATGTACTATACAACATTATTTTTAGTATATGCGAAACCTGAATATAGTTTGTTCAGAATTAGTAACTGAATCGATTCCAATATTTTTTACACCATGTTATATTTTTCCCCAAAAATATTTAAAGAAGGTCACAAGTTGGACACCGATACTAAGTACAACACAGGTCTCGGCAGGTTATAGCGGGCATTAAGAGACAGCGCACAGCTGGAAACAACCCGTCAGTTTCTCGGTTGACCCGGTGACCATGTGTTTATGTGAACAACCAGGTAACATAATAAGCTTATAACTTTGTCATTCTTCATGATTCAGTTATAAAATTTTGTACATAGATTCTTTACACAAAATACTAGACACGTATTTCGGGTTTCGCTTAAAGGTACTAAAAATAAGGTTGCATAGTCATGCCCCTTAATCAGTTATGTTACTAGGTTAGGTTGGCTCCACCAGAGACTAGTATTAGTGTTGTAGCTGCTGATAATGCTTACTTCCTCTGGAGTGAGGTTGAAGTCAAACACGTCAATGTTCTCCTTTATTCGGTTCTCGTTCGTTGACTTGGGGATCGGGATCAGATCTCTGTCGAGCTGTAAAAACAACAGCCCACCAGCCAAGTTACGATCGTTTCGTTAAACGTGAACGCTTGGAGTTTCCCACGCCCCCAATTCCTTTGTTCTGACGTCATCTCCTCAGTCACGTGGTCAGAACAAAGGAATTGGGGGCGTGGCCAACTCCAAGCTTTTATGCGGGGGTTTAACTTTTTCACTGCTACAAGGGACCGCAGACCTTAGTAGCATCAGCCTTATAGCGTTCTCACTGCTGGGACTCGGGCCTCATCTCTAGGAGAGGGACCTTGCAGACCTTAGTATACGGTTTTCATTTCGTTTCGATACCTCAATGCGTTTCCAAGATAAAGGATCTTGACAGACAGACAGACAGACAAACGGACGTAAAACAATGTGATCACGTTGAAAATAGAAGATTTTTTGAACACTTACCAAATACCTCAGCAACACTTGACTGACGCTCTTCCCGTACTTCTGGGCAATGTTCCTGATCTTGGTATCGTCTTTAGTGGGCCTCTTGCCTCGGGACACGAAGAAACCGAAGGGGCTGTACGCAACGACAGTTATGTTGCGCTCGAAGCAGGCCTTTACTATCGTTTCTTGGGTGACCGATGGGTGGACCTGAAGAAGGAAATTATAGACGGCTTAATTTTGATTGTTTTAATCCCGTGGAGGGTCGATCCGGTACATGAAACACTATCGATTTGTAAAGGTAAAATAAAAAAATAAAGTACTTTTGTTGCGTACTGACTACGTACAGGTCATTGGACTCACTCAGCTGATGTTTACTTAAAGAAATTAATTTCGTAAATACGTATATTAATTCGATTTTTAGAAAAAAAAGTATGCACTTTATTTTTACAAGCTTTCTATTAGCTTGCACTGTATGTAACTATGTATGTTCGGCTCAAATCTTGCAACTCAATTTTGAAGCAGATATCTTCAACCGATTGAGCTGAAATTTTACATGCATGTGTAAATCGGGTGACAATGCAATATTATGATAACATGGAGCTGATCTGATGATGGAGCTGGAAGGTAGCCATAGGAACTTAGCAATAAAACAATACAACCCCATCGAGTTTGGGCTCGCTTGATTAGTATTGACGAGTACTTTAATTCTGTATGATAGTCAGGGTCTGATGATGGAGCCGGAAGGTGGTCATAGGAACTCCGCAGTTAAACGATACAACCCCATCGAATTTGGGCTCGTTTGATTCGTATTGATGAGTACTTTCATCCTATATGGTAACCAAGGTCTGATGATGGAGGTGGAAGGTGTTCACAGGAACTCCGCACTTAAACGACAAAACCTATCGAATTTGGGCTCGTTTAGTTTGTATTGACGAGTACTTTCATCCTATATGGTAGCCAGGGTCTGATGATGGAGCCGGAAGGTGTTCATAGGAACTCCGCAGATAAACGATACGACCCCATCGAGTTTGAGCTCGTTTGATTAGTATTGACGAGTAGTTTGATCATATATGGTAGCTAGGGTCTGATGATGGAGTCGGAAGGTGGTCATAGGAACTCCGCAGTTAAACGATACAACCCCATCGAATTTGGGTTCCTTTGATTCGTATTGACGAGTAGTTGGATCCTATATGGTAACCAGGGTCTGATGATGGAGCTGGAAGGTTGCCATAGAAACTACGCAATTAAAAGATATCACCCCATCGACTTTAGGCTCATTTGATTTGTAATGACGAGTACTTTGATCATGTATGGTAGCCAGGGTCTGGTGAAGGAGTCGGAAGGTGGTCATAGGAACTACGCAGTTAAACGACACAACCCCATCGAATTTGGGCTCGTTTGATTTGTATTTACGAGTGCTTGGATCCTATATGGTAACCAGATTTTGATGATGAAGCTGGAAGGTTACCATAGGAACTTCATAAGAAATCGACACAATCCCATCGAGTTTGGGCTCATTTGATTTTTATTGATGAGTACTTGGATCTTATATGGTAACCATGGTCTGATGATGGAGCTGGAAGGTTGCCATAAGAACTCCGCAATTAAACGATATAACCCCATCGACTTTAGGCTCATTTGATTTTTAATGACGAGTACTTGAATCTTATATTGTAACCAGGGTATGATGATGGAGTTGGATCGTGGTCATTGGAACTCCGCAATTAAACGACACAACCCCATCGAATTTGAGTTCGTTTGATTTGTATTGACGAGTGCTTGGATCCTATATGGTAACCAGGTTCTGATGATGGAGCTGGAAGGTTACCATAGGAATTGAAGTTACTAACCAAACACGGCAAGTTCGCGAAGTACCTGTACAAGATTCGTGCGGAGACGACGCCCGGGTGTCGCTACTGTGCGGAGCGCCCGGAAAACACGGTGGAGCACACAGTCGAGGTGTGCCCCGCTTGGGAAGAGCATCGCCGTGTACTTGTGGGAGCGATTGGTGGCGGCGATCTCTCGCGCCGGGGCTTGGTTCAGGCCATGCTCCGGAGCGAAGAGGAATGGCAGGTGGTCGCCTCCTTCTGCGAAGCAGTAATGCTAGCAAACGAGGAGGCCGACCACATTAGGCAACGGCGCACACGCCGCCGCCACCGCCTGGATTCCAATCCCGATTTCCGGCTGCAGTAGGCGCGGGCTGGCGGACGGCGGGCAATGGGTAGCTCGCTATCCGTCCGTCCGGTAACGGCGCAAGTCGTTTACGGCGTGCACTGTTCCCACGCGCCTCAAGAAGTTGTCAGCAAACTGTAGGGGCCCAGCAGGGCCGAAGCCTACTGGGGCCAAAAGTTATGTGAAAATGTCACCCGGGGCCCTGGGACGAAGGCAATGAATGGAACAGGGTAGATTTTTAGTCAGTAAGAGTCTGACACTATTTCCCGCCCCACCCAAGGGCGGGATTTGTCATTGGATGATTTTACCTACTATAAAAAAAAAACCATAGAAAATTCGTATGAAATTGACACAATCCCATCGAGTTCGGGCTCTTTTGATTTGTATTGATGAGTACTTGGATCCTATATGGTAACCAGGGTCTGATGATGGAGCTGAAAGGTGGCTACAAGAACTCCGCGATTAAACGACACAGCCCTCTCGTCTTTGGTCTCGTTAGATTTGTAATGACGAGTACTTTGATCAATATGGCAGTCGGGATCTGATGATGGAGCTGAAAGGTGGCCATAGGAGTTGCGCAATAAAACGACATAATCCCATCGAGTTTCGGATCGAATAAAATAAGTTCTAACCGGTCATAAGCGACTTGGACTCGCGCACGGCGGGTTCCGTACATATTTACATAAGTAAATAGCTAGTTAGTTTTAATACACTCCTACAAAATACCAATTGAAAGGGCTTGCAGAGAGTAACTTGAAAAATAAAGTGACATAACTCTAAATCCAATATTCTCCTTTTTCTCAGTCATACTCTTGGTGGAGTTGTAGTGGTCTTCTGGTAGGTTGGTTGCGGCTTTTGCGAGACTTCTCTATCTCTCTCTATTCATGGCACTTCGTGTACATTCAATGAGGAAACACTCTGAAGATGATTTAGTGAGGTCTGTCCATCTGGTAGGCGATTGGCCGCGAAAACGTAGGCCATATACTCTTTCCTGTACCACTAAACGTTCCAAAGAGCTTTCATTGCGTATGATATATCCAAACAGCTTAAAAATTCGCTGTTGCACAATCGACGAAAGTTTTTGTTTTGATGCAAAGCTCTTTAGGAATGGAACCGTTAGTGCGTTGAGCAGTCTGTTTTATCCTCAGTAAACGCCTCCAGCGTCACATTTCAAGAGCGTCAATCGGTTTACGGTGCTTGAAACTTCTCCGCATTTCCTAGGATTTGTGGATCCCAGGTAGATAAACTCTGGACAACTTCGCAATTGGCTATTTCATGTAAGTTAGGTTGATTTTTAGTCTTTCGATCCACCACCATCATTTTGACAGACCGAACCAAGCTGAAGGGCGGGGGCTGTCATTGGATGATTTTACACAACATAAAAAAAAACCTGGCAGACTTCTAAAGATAGCAGACTAAGCTTCTTATGCTTTCCTATGATATGGGTACGAAATTTAAGGATTTGCTGAGAATACAAATGTGATTGAAATAAGGTATAACTAAAAAGTAAAAAATAAATTACAAATAAAAAAACCCTTTTTAAAAACAAGCTTTCAATTAAATGGGCTAAAAAGAAGAAAATAAACTTTTCCTTTATAACTTTTACTATCAATTTATAACGACATTACACAATTTATATGATATAAAAGCTTGTCGCGAGATTTAACTGTGTAAATACACAGCTAAATAACTTCATTAATTAAATAAGTTAAATAACTTCATCTATTGATTTTAATATTTTCAAAATCTCGCGACAAGCTTTTGTATCATATAAATTGTGTAATACCGTTATAAATTTATAGTAAAAGTTATAAAGGAAAAGTTTATTTTCTTCTTTTTAGCCCATTTAATTGAAAGCTTGTTTTTAAAAAGGGTTTTTTTATTTGTAATTTATTTAATGTTATCTTTACAAATCGATAGTGTTTCATGTACTGGATCGATCCACCACGGGATTAAAATGATCTTTAGCCGTCTATACCACAGCTAGCTGAATTTCGAAGATGAAAAGTTTAAATAACTGGGTCAAAACTGATTTACTGGGCTTAATTATTCAATCAAGCTGAAGTTGAGCGCCATGACATCTCTCCACACTACCGACTTACCGCCATCATTGTGGTGATTATGGACGACCGAAAATAAATTGGGAAGGATGGTACGGTTGACATCTTTCGGGCATACCAACGGCCCGGGGAATCGATCCTTAACATTATTTCTGGGTGTTCTCGCCTGGCTAACGGAAAATATTTGCATAGACCCAGCCAGAATTATGCACCAGCAACTTTTCAAAGGAGGAGGCCGACCGCATCAGGCAAAGGCAATGGGGCGCTCGCTCCAGCCGCCGCCAGGATTCCGATCCCGATTTCCGGCCACCGTAGGCGCAGGCTTGCGGACGGCGTGCAATGGGTAGCACGCTGTCCGATCATCCGGTAACCGACCGGACCGAGCCAAAGTCGTCGACGGCGCGTACTGTTTCAGCGCGCCTCAAGGAGCTGTCAGCGAACCGTAACCGTAGGGTCGAAGCCTGCTGGGGTCAAGGGCCATTTTCTGAGAGAAAGGCTCAGCTCCGGCATGATAGGCAACGAAGGAACGGGGTAGGTTTTAAGTCAGTAAGAGTTTGACACTATTACCCGTTTCGCCCAAGGGCGGGATTTGTCATTGGATCATTTACCTATCATAAAAAAAAACCAGCAGCTTGTGGAATCGGAAGCACCGTGTATCACGTTGGCAAAACACAGGTATTCAGCTACTTCCAGTTAAACCAGGGGCCGACCCTAAGCTAGTTGATAAAAGATTAAGGAGATGATGAAGAAAACTAGAATAACACGCTTAAAATCTCATTAACACCAAACTTGAGTTAGGCTGGGTAAACCTGGACTAACAGGGGTATATTTATTGAGTTATATAAATACCTATATAAATACCGCATACCTCAATCTGGTTGACAGCGGGAACTATTGTGCTGTTAGCCCTAATCCTGTCAATCTGTTCTATATTAAAATTTGACACACCAATAGACTTGGTAAGACCAAGTTCCTTAGCCTCCTCCATGCCTTGCCAAGTCTCCAAGTAGTCAATGTTGGCGGGCGATCCATCTTCCTGAAAATCAAGGTAGAAAGTCGTTCATAAAGTGACGCATAACGAATCAAACGCTTGTGAAAGAACTCTTTAACGATGCAAGGAGCGTTTACTATATTTTTAGAGACGGTGATTATTATGCAGATAAACAAATCAAGCAATTTTTTCCAATGTACAATAATTTTTAATCTACTGTTTTGAGTAACGGGGTTATGAACTTCAGATAAGTAATCGCTCCAAATAACTACTTTCTACGGCACTTAAATTGCCAAGCAAAATATCACAAATAAATTAAGCCTACTTTAGCAGTCGGGTAATAAGGAGATCCCCATCCCGATCGTATAAAGCTCACATAGTGCTCACTGCTCTGACTGCTACTGGCCTGCAGTCGAGCCACCATAACATCGCACGTGGTTAGCTCGAAGTAGATTGAGATCTCCACTCCCACACGGGCTACCGCTTACCGCTCGTGCACTTACGGCCCGTTCACAACCTTGCCTCTGTGAGCTGCAGTTGAGCGTTTGAAGCACGCCACGAGACGCCGTTCATAGCGCCGTGCAGCGACTCGTGGCCTGCTTGAAACATTCTCATACTTTTGATGTTACCGCTCGTCGCGCACCGCGCACCGCCACCGCACTTAGCTGCTGCTCACTGCGGCATGATCGTGGACGGGCTGTTACTGCGGCCACTTGCATGAACGAGCTATGGCGTGAGCTGCCTGCGCTGCGGCGTGGGCTACTTGACGCGGGACGTACGTATTACATTTTATTACATACATAAATATAAAATAAAAACCTCAGCTCTAGCCAATACTTACGTTACTAGCTAAAGGACTGTGTATTAAATAAAGATCGACGTACGAAAGGTTCAATTTAGCGAGAGACTCCCTGAGTGCCGGTACAACTTGGTTCTTGGCATGCTTATCGTTCCACAGCTGAAATAAAACATTCAATTTAGAAGCCAAAATTATATTTCGAACATCTTCAACTTTTTTTTCCCTTTTAATTGATTTTGTTCTTGGCAGTTAAAAGTGAGAGCTGTGGTGGCCCAGTTGCCCACGACTTACGAGTTGTAGGTCGCAGGTTCAAACCCAGCCAGGCGCTTTACTTTGTCAAATTTATTTCATCACCACTACTCTCAAAACGGTGAAGCAAAACATCGTGAGGAAACCGGCATGTCCTAGAACCAAAAATTTGAAGACATGTGACATTCACCAACCCACACTGGGCCCACGTGGTACCCTCTTACAGAGGAGGCCTGTGTACCAGCAGTGGGAACATTAAAAAGGCTGATGATGATGATGAAAAAAGCAGTCAGCGTTTCTTTACGGTGTTTTTCTTCACAGTTTCAACATTACTGATAGGGCTGTAAATAATTGCCCTTACATCAATGATACCGTGGTAATAAAAATTGACAAAAATTATAGATATTGTACGAGGCAAATAAGTTGAGCTAAAATGGCCCCGAAAGTTTGTTACTGCGCTTTGAAGGTAGATCGCTATTTTAATTCAAATTACATGCCGCGTACAATACAATATTGTCTATCCTATAAATTTTAGTCTCGTGGTAAATTTCTAACATTTTGAACTCTTAACAATTTGTAACGCTGACGTCACTGTCTTTTTCTTACTTTTGTAGTAATATAGAGATCCTCTCTTCTGACGAGTCCCTTCTTCATAACATCGCTGATTCCCTTTCCGATCTCTGCTTCGTTGGCGTAATAAGCTGCTGTGTCGATGTGCCGGTACCCAGACTCAATCGCCACGTTAATAGCCTGCCGAATTTTTGGGATGTCACCCTGAAAAAGCAGATATTCGTACATACACACTCAATATCCCGCAGTTTCCCAGGATAGTAGGTAGAAACTCGAAAGAAAGAAAGAAGAATGTTAGAAAAATATTTTATTTGGCACGCCTGGATACACGCATGGTAAAAACAAAATTTATAAAACTTATAATAAAAACTGCTATGTAAATATGTAGTTCAATTGCCGAATCGAATTTCAAAGCCTTTTCGAACCGGACTTTTTTGTTATGACGTATCTACAGTTTTCAGGTTTATTCCTATGTTTGTATTATAAATTATAATACCTTGTTTCACGCCAAATTTCAGGGTTCTAGGTCAACGGGAAGTATGACCCTATGAATTTTGATTCCCTTGAGAGTGTCGAAATACACGTTTTTTGCGACATTTATGATATTGCACCATTTTTTGTAGATAATGATGTGTTCTGCGAAATCGTAGTACATTATTTTATCCTCTCATCAATAGTTTTCGCAGCGCATGCGATGTAAGGAAAATATACCGTTTTAGTAGGCAATCCTAATCTTTATTTAAATAAAATATAGCCTTATGTCGCTCAGCAATAAAGTGGCTTTCCACTAGTTAAAAAATCTTCAAAATCGGTCCGTAGTTTTTTAGTTTATTCGTTACAAACAAAAATACAAATCTTTCCTCTTTATAATATCTCTATAGATAACTTACCCTTCCAAAGGTGCCCAAACCGAGTGTTGGGATATGATTACCATCGTTGAGCTGTTTTGTGGGAACAGTAACTTGTTTCCCTACATTTTCATGGTTATGAACCGCTTGCCCACTTATGATCTGCAATAAAATGACATATTAATCTGGATAGTTCTCATGAAAATTAAACAAATTACTCAACAGATGATTGAAAACGCGCCACAGAAGAAGTCAGAAGGACGCACACAGACATTTTTGGTAACGTACTTCAGAAAAACTTCACAGGTAGTGTTTCCAACCAGTGGGCGTGCTTATTATGAGATGATGAAATATACATATGTCTCTATATAACTTAAGAACAGACTATCCATATTCATGGTTTTTATATATGGGAAAAATAAAGGAAATCAAAAGGTACCTTACATTATACAATACGAAGAGGGCGATGAATGTCAAAAGCAGCTTCATCTTGCATAAGACAGTGTAATACTGGCCACAAATAATATAACAGATTATTTGAACTAAAAAAAAATAATAGCATACAAGTTTTTAGTACTCACGACACGGTGGCGACACGATCACCAATATTTCAATCAAAGAACCTTAACTGTAATGAAATAATAAGATAGGTAAACATATTTCACGCGTTTATGTTGGTTAGGTTGATAATTTTACCACTCCTGTGATATTGAAGTAGAACACGTGTTAATAAGCAAGCTGGTTAGACAAATATACTTTAAAAGGACTGTGCAAATTTAGAATAAGATTTTAATTTCATTGGAAAAGAATTGTATGGATATTAAGTCAGTTTTGGATAGACAAGGTTACAGGAGTCTTTGAATTTATCTTCATAAACACCACGTCCACTCTGTTTCAAGCCTAAGATATGGTCTTCACACTACTAAAGTGATTCCCATAGTGACTAAACCTGCACGGCCTGCAAACCAATTGCATGACATAATTTCTCGTACAATGGTTTTCGAAATTCTAGTTTTTTTTTCTTTCTACTTTTGTTGTTGAGTGAAAATTAAAAGTAATGTTTTGTGGTAATATTTGAGTAAAATGTGGCCTGTTCCTGTAGTCGGTAGGAGGCTAGTAAGGCTTCGATATGATTGCTAAAAGACTTTTTAAGTGTTTTATAAAATAATAATTCAGACAAATCTTGTAATGCATTGTTCTCCTTTTTCATGAACTAAAATAATGTTTGAGTGGCCATCTAAATTGAAATGTTGCCTGTGTGTAAAATCGCATTTTCAATACAGGCAACGGTCATGATGGCAACTTCTTTAGGACTCTTAATATAGTGCATAGTTTGTAGTAATCGATCTACTTTGTACCCCGTTATGGGAGGGATATGGAATTTCCCAAACACTTTGAGAAATATTCAGTGTTGTTGAAAAGACTGGAAACAACAAATCGCTTATTTATATTTTAAAACAAACTCTTACGCTTTTAAATGTATTTTAGTTAAAAAATGCTTTATCACATATTCTTATCAAAATGTATGTTTTTTTAAAGTTATTGACACAAGGTGTATTTTGCTATCATCAGATAATTTCGACATTTAACCCCAGTAATTCCTTTATTTAAATCTGCTATCGATTGTTATTCATAATAAATATACTCGTATAATCAGCATATGTAACAGAACAGAGATTATCTGATCAAGTAAGAACGATTGTAAATAATACACACCAGAAATTAAAATCGGTGTAGAATTAGGGAATACCAACACCAACGCTCGATATATCAGTATGTTTGTTCAGACAAAGAAATGGCGATCATTTTAACACACAATCGAAACCGAATTAGAGCTACTTGCCACAAATGCAAGTTTTGGTGCAATGACCAGTAGGTAATTAGTACGCAACGACGACCGACAACTACTTACAGGTCATTGACCTCGCTCAGCTGTTGTTTACTTAAAGCAATTAATTAATATTAATTCGGTTTTAGGAAAAAAATACTTTATTTTTTAATTTATCTTTACAAATCGATAGTATTTCATATACCGGACCGACCCTCCATAGGATTAAAACGATTAAAATTTAGCCGCCTTTACAAAGGAATGGTAATTCTAAATCACAGAATATGCTAATACAGAAATGGAAGCAATATTTCAACAAGCTCAACTAAATTTTGATGACACATAATTATAGGGATTGATGAAGTGCTTGGTCTTTCCAATTTTTCTATATGGAGCTGAGACGTGGACGCTGAGGGTGCAAAACCTTCGCAAGATTGGCGCACTGGAAATTTGGTGCTGGAGACGCATGCTTAGAATCCTACGGACCGCGCACCGAACCAATATATCGATACTCAAAGAACTCAATATCAAAGAGAGATAATGGTCGTCTGTGCAAATACGAATACCTACGAATACGAATTTCATTCAGCCGAGGTTTAAACGAAGCAGATTACTCCCTGACTGAGGGTTTTAAGCTAGCTATACAGGATCCGATAGCAGTCACTCATAATTACAGAAAATACATCATGAAACACCAGAATCAGCCGACAGAGTTCTGCAGATACTTCAAATGTGCCCACAAACCCATTTATCAAATAATAGGAACAAGTTGCTGCAAAAAATACAAAAAAAAATATATAAAAAAATTAACTCGTAACTGAAATGTAATTTAGTCTGGCTATCAGATTTAAATGGGACTGGCTACATCTGTTGCTAATGTATCCTGAGTCTGAAGATAGTGGAGGTTGAAAGGTAGGCTCTCGACGTCCGAGGATAATATCAGCATAAACGCCTACGTACAGGCTTATTGCAACGCTCAAGTTGCGGTATTGCAGTCACGTAGTATTTTTTTAAATATTTTCTCATTGTTTTACTCACATATTCTTTTAATTTATTTACATTATATCAATCCAGGTTGCAGATCGCTGCAACACATTTTTCTATAGCTTAAAAGCCGATCAAAACTTATCATTTAAATAGGGTGCTCATGATAGGAGAGGCGAAATTAAAAGAATAGAGAGGGGTAGTTTGAGACATTTATGTGCCGGACGCCGCTATCCTGGGACCCAGTATGCTGGCCTGCTGTTCATCAAGAAGTTCATGATTTGCATACAGGTTTGTAGATCCTTCAAATGTTTAACTGCAGGGCATCATTATTATCATCATCATCCATCATTTCAGCCGACAAAGATATCCAGTGCTGAATATAGGCCTCCACAAAGCTTCGCACAATAACCAGTCCTGTGCGTCTCCGTGTGCGTATTTCGGTAGGCGGTCACTACTCAAGAACCTTTTGACCGCATCGACCTGTTCTACAAGCAATGTGCCCAGCCCACTACCACTACAGTTTGGTGTTTATTTGGGTTATGTCGGTAGCCTTGATTCTCCTGAGGATATCTTCATTATTGATTTGATCACGCAAGGAAACTCTTGAGTATAACTCTTTCTATAAACCTTTGGGAGAATTTTTAAAAAAATAAAACATTAGGACCGATACGTAATCATTTATTTTACATTGGACTTAAGATAGGAAATTGGATAAAATTCTGTCATCATGGCCCATAAGACAGCTAGATGGCTGTCCTATGGTACGAGCTGCCAATCAATCTCGAATATTCTACACTTTAGCCGAAGATGCTGGTATTAGTGTTGTAGCTGCTAATAATGCTTATTTCTTCTGGAGTGAGGTGGAAGTCAAAAACGTCAAGGTTCTCTTTTATGCGGTTCTGCTTCGTTGACTTGGGGATCGGGATAAGGTCTCTGTCGAGCTGTAAAAAAAAACAATTGATGAATGAGAAGTGTTGACAGATGTCACTCTATTGCAAGCAAAACACATATTTACTTTGATCAAAGTCATCAATCGAACAGTAAAGTCGTAGAACCTTGGCTCAAGCTTGTTGACCAGTAGAATCACAACATTTCTTATTCCTGTTGGTAAGTTTGGGCCAAACTTATAGCCCAGGGCCGAAATAATACGACTTTATATTATCTTATTGGAAAAAAAAAAAAACAAAATAAACAACTTGTAGATTTTGTCAGTCGTTACATGTGGTCAGAACCTGAAGTCTGATCTCACGAACGAGTAGCGTGTTATCCGATAGATGCCTATCCGACAGCCACCAAGATAACGCGATAGGTCTGTAACTCTGTACTAGTCGCTCTATATTAAATACTAGTATAAAAAAATAAGTTTTTATGTATACACCATTAAATTTTGGTCGTTTTAATCTCGTGGAGGATTGATTCGGTACATGAAACACTATCGATTTATATAGATAAAATTTAAAAATATAGTACTTTTTTTCTAAAACTCGAATTAAAATACGCAAGTACGAAATTAATTTGCATACTAACTACCTACAGTTCATTGGCCTCGATCAGCTGATGTTTGCTTAAAGAAATCAATTCCGTACATGCGTAAATTAATTCGAGTTAAAAAAAAAGTACTTTATTTTTAATTTTTATCTTTACAAATCGATAAGGTTTGATGTACCGAATCAACCCTCCGCGGGATTAAAACGACCAAAATTTAACGGTGTGTAAATAAAAACGACAATTTGTCCAGTACAAACTAATGTAAAAAAGAAAATGTTTTGGATATCCACATAAATATTGTTCTTGACTAAAATTTACTAAATTCCTGGAAACATTTGAGTAGTATTAAAAAACTGGCACTATGTGATTCACGGCAAGATAAGGATTTATCAATGGAGGCTCTCTAGGAAGGTAGGTCCAGTAAATGGCTTCGTAGAATGATGAGTAACAACAGAGTTGGTAAGAATAGTCGAAGATACAGTCATATGACGTGGCGTAACGTGCGTCGCTGTGCCGTCCATCCCGTGGTAGAATACGTTGAAGATAGAAGATTTTTTGAACACTTACCAAATACCGCAACAAAACTTGATTGACGCTCTTTCCGTACTTCTGCGCAATGTTCTTGATCTTAGGGTCGTCCTTACTGGGCCCCGCGCCACGGGACACGAAGAAACCGAATGGGCTGTACGCAACGACAGCTATGTTACGCTGGAAGCAGTCCTTTATTGTCTTTTCTTGGGTGTTCGATGGGTGGACCTGACAAAGGAAATAATATGCTTCAGATTGCTGAATTTGAAAGATGGAAAATTCAAACAATTAAAACTGAGTAACTGGGCTCTATTTCTAGTCCATCCCTAAGGCTGACTGTCCACCAGAGCGAGACAGCGGAGCGAAGCAAAGGAATAATACACCACGTCCACCAGAGCGAAGCGAGGCTACTGAGCGGAGTGAGTAAGTAAAGCGAAGTGGAGTTGCAGACTGTTTTAGCTATATTTTATCAAAGCGCCAGCATTCGTTTCTCCTCTGTTCCGCTTCCCAGTTTTGTATGAATTTTTAAACTAGTTCGTGCTAGTGCTGTCCACTGAAGAGGAGCGGAGCTTTTGTGCAATCGTACTGGTTAATATTTCTCCATTTCTCCACTCCGCAGACTTACTCTGCTCCGATGAACAGACAGCTTAAAGATAAGAATCTGCAGTCAATCTCGGTCAACCCATGTCTAGTTTATACCAAAATTATGCTGGCGATAAAAATTTTGATGACGGATCCCCGTTTTTTTTCACTCTCATAGCCAGATTAGACAACCTAACTAGAGAAAGATTAGACGCAGTACTTATATATAAAATAAATTTTGGCCTGCTGCTGAGTTAATCCTGATCATCATCATTATTTCAGTCGAATGAAGTCCACTGTTGGACATAGGTCTCCCCCAAGTGTCACCTTTTGACCGGTCCTGTGGGTGTCGCATCCATTGGATTCCTACACCTTCACCAGGTCAGCGGTCCACCTTGTGGGAGGTCTTTCAACGCTGCGTCTTCCGATACATGCTCGCCATTTCTGAACTTTTTGGCCCCCAAACCCCATCAAACATCTGTCCTGCGAGCAATGTGCCCTAACCCTAATGGTAAAATCCCCAACGGAACCCAAGACGCGAATGCATGCTAGTAACTTGCGCCTTTATCAATTAGTTAATAAAGAAGACTATCCACGAGAATACTGTACTACAATTTGGCAGAAGATATGTGAAAATATTTATGTATTTTTTTTTTAACCATTAAAAAAACTTATCCTGTAATAAAAAAAATAATAAGACTACCAAATAAAACATACTCAACAACAAAACCGGGAGAAAAAATGAAAAGCTTTATAGTTATTTTTATGCAAACTAGTTGAGTCACTTAATCAACCACTTTTTTTTTAAACCGAAACAGGTTTTCCGAAAACCCCTAAATTAATACAAAATAATAAATATGTATATATGGAAACCAGAATAACAAGTTTAAAATCTCGATACAACCAGACCGAAAATTGATTGGGTAAACCCGAACTACACAAAAACGAATGTTATAATAATTTCTAAGCCGAATGAAAAAAAAAAAAAATTATGACATAACATCATCATACCTCAATCTGGTTGACGGCGGGAACAACTTTGCTGTGAGCCTTAATCCTGTCAATTTGTTCCGTATTAAAGTTTGATACACCGATAGACTTGGCAAGGCCAAGTTTCTGAGCCTCCTCCATGCCTTGCCAAGTCTCCAAGTAGTCAATGTTGGCAGGCGATCCGTCTTCCTGAAAATTAACCCAGAAAGTCATTTATAAAGTGATGGTTAACTAATCAAACGCTTTTGAAAGATCTCATTGACGAAGTAAAGAGGATGTGTCGTACTCATATACCTGGTGAACATTATCATCACCATTTCAGCTGAAGAACTCCCACTGTTTGACGTAAGCCTCGCCATAACAATCGGTTCTGTGCGTCTCACATCCATCGGATCCCCATGACCCTCACCAGGTCATTGGCCCATCTTGTGGAAGGCCTTCTAAAACTGCGTCTTCCGGTACGAGTTTACCACTCCAGAACTTTTCGTCTCTATCGACCGTCCGTTATGCGAGCAATGTGCATAGCCCACTGCCACTTAAGTTTGGTGAATTTTATGCAGAGAAATAAATTTGGTGCAAATACAATGAACAACAATTATTAACAAATCATCATTATCTTCTATCATCTTCCTGCCCTTATCCCGTTTTATTTGGGGTCCGCGCAACACGTTTTTTTCTTCTATTCTGTCCTGTCACTCGTCACACTATCACTAACTCCCTTTTCTTTCATATCACTCGTCACACACTCCATCCATCTCTTCTTTGGCCTCCCTCTCCCTCTCCATCCAAATAATTATTAACAAATATACAGTGTCAAATAGCTGATTAGATAAAAGATCAATCTTACATGATTGGTAAAGGTAAATTCTGGGGATTTTCTCTCCGGTACTTAAATTGACGAGTAAAGAGTTTGTGATAGGGAGATCCTAATACTCAACCATAGATAGTATTTATGTATCACTATATCTCAGAACCCTGAGGTCCTGGACCTTTGGAAGGCGTACGATGAGCCGTAACCAAGTCACAGAGACCCTTTAGATACTTTTAATAGAATGTGATGCCAACCGACGATTATCTCTGTACCCGCAATGCTAGTACATCCAAGGACACCCCCGGTTGATGAAAACTATTGTAGACAATAGAGCTATGATTTTTGAACTCTTAAGTGGTCTGGTTACTAGGAAGAGTTTTTATATTATAATCAATGATAGACCATACAGATTAAACAAGGTCATCAAAAACCTTCGTTCTTGATAATACTTACTTTACTAGCTTCAGGTGAGTGTATTAGGTAAAGATCAACGTACTGAAGGCCCAATTTAGCAAGAGACTCCCTAAGTGCCGGTACAACTTGGTTCTTGGCATGCTTATCGTTCCACAGCTGAAATAAAACAAAGAATATTCAAAAAAAATTTAGAAGCGATGATTCCATCATGGGTCCGTCCGTATCCATCCATATTATATTATGAACGTGTTATTTTTTTTTTAATTTCTTTCGAGTACGTAGAAGTTTATGGGTCATTAAATACAATTAAAATGATTATTTATATAGCCGGAAAAAATTGAGATGTGTATCGAATTCTCGGCAATATTAATGTTTCCTTATGCTGTTTTCCTTAACAGTTTCATTGCCATTCCTAAGGCTCTCAAAAATTGAGAGAAGAATAGAATTTGACCAAAAAAATACACCTATTTATGTGATATTGAAGACAATATCTAATATGGTGTATTTATTTTTGTTTTATATTGGGATATTATCTATCTCATAACAGAGGATGCCTATTTTAGGCCCACCTTCTAATGACTATGTGTGCTACATCATAGGATAGGTATTTATTACTGTGTTTCATGTACCGGATCGACCCTCCACGGGATTAAAACAATCAAAAAACACTAACTTATTCTGCTCAAAATTACCTGTCCAACGATATAACATATGGGTATTGGAAGGTGGGCCCCAGGATTCATAGAAACGCCGGAATCATCTTTTGTAACACTGACGTCACTTTCACAATTACTTTCGGACCCTTGTGCGCTATTTTTCTTACTTTAGTAGTGATAAAAAGATCCTCTCTCTTGACGAGTCCCTTCTTCAAGACATCGCTGATGCCCTTCCCGATCTCAGCTTCGTTGTCGTAAAGAGCTGCCGTGTCGATATGCCGGTACCCAGACTCAACCGCCCAGTTGATAGCTTGCCGAATTTTTGGGATATCGTCCTGGAAAAATATATATACATCATCTCAGGCAGTTTCCTATGAGGATATGCAGAAACTAAACTAACGCACAGCCGTCAGCGACATAAGAACACGGACCTTAGGAGCTCCGAGTTCACTCATAGACGCCCTGAGTAAACTGAAGAGACTCATCTGCTTCTAGAGTGAGGTGGATTGGTTGGAGTTAAGGCCGCCATGGCCCACGCACAATGGTCCGCTAGGGACTAAGGCTATATACAGAAAGAAAGCTAGCAGCCTGCGATGATTTAACAGAGCCTATCGGAACCGGCCGGCGCGGGTAATCAGCGCAGGCAATAGGCGCCGAGCGTCTATACAAATATTCAGCGCTGGTAGATTGGCACACGCTGCCAGCTTTCTTTCTGTATACGGCCTAAGTGCGAAAACCAGACCACACAATACATTATAATACAAACAAATTTAAGATTTTTCTTTCATATTGTTTTGTTTTCTTCTGTTTCAGCCCCCTTAGCCAAGTTACAGTCGTTTCGTTTTGCGTTAACGCTTGGAATTGGCCACGCCCCCATTTCATTTGTTCGAACAAAGGAGTTGGGGGCGTGGCCAACTCCAAGCGTTAACGCAAAATGAATCGATTGTAACTTGGCTAGGAGAGCAGATGAAATATGAACTCAAGCATCCAGTTTGGTCAATAAGTTATTATGATTTTCCTTTAGATTTAAATTCTCAACAGATTTCCGGTTTTACTTATAGTAGCAAACCGGTTTTATTTATTGGACCCTTTTCGTTTTTTTTCTTTTTATATGGAAAATTAACAAATAAGTCTTGCCACTCTGGGTGAGGTGAGACTTTTACTGAATAACTGACTGGCTTACAGTTAGTAACAAACTTTTAAGGCCCCTTTTAGACGGTGCAAGTTTCGTGAACCAAACCTTTCTCGCCAGAGTGGACGAGCGAGAGGTAAGTCATACTTCTCACTCGTCCACTCTGACGAGAATCGTATGTTCGAGACGAGAAACTCACACCGTCTAGGTATGAATGTTTAGACGAAGAAACTTTTTCTATATTCTTACGATTATCGTACGTTGGAGACGAGAAATTCTCACCGTCTAAATTGGCCTTTATTGAATAACTCACTGGCTTACAGTTTTCTAATTGTGATAGACTTGAAAACTTACAAATCCAAAGGTGCCCAAACCGAGTGTTGGGATATGGTTTCCATCGTTGAGCTGTTTTGTAGGAACATTCACTTGTTTCCCTACGTGTCCATGGTTGTGGCCCGCTTGTCCAGTTATGACCTGCAATAGAATGACATATGAAAAATAAACAAGACAGATGATTGGAAACACCCCTAAAGGCCCTGATCGACGGGCGAGTAAAACCGCGGTCTTATGGCTCGTCGGTAAAGCTCGCCGGTGTATCATTGCAATACGAACGACGAGCCTGGCTCGCGGCTCGTCGTGTTTGCTTTATTTTCTACTCGGCTCGTCGTTTAAAACTGTTTTACTCGCTAGTCGATCAGCACCGATGAACCGCGAGTAAAACCGACGTTCTGTAAAACCGTGGCTCGTACGTCGATCACAAGTTGAAAGGTCCTGAAAAGACATAGAGGTAACGTTCGATCTTCAGAAAAGCCAAGTGCGTAATGTACACAACCGGTGGACGTGGGTGTGTGATGTCTGATCAATCTATATAATATATAAAAGCGAAATACTACTCACTGATTAATCACGAAATATCAGAAACTATAACACCTACAAACTTAAAATTTACGAAGATAGTAGACATCCACTAAGAACGAATTTTATGAAACTCCACGCCTAAGAGGGTAAACCGATTTTCACGCAGGCGCAGCTGCTGGCAGAAGCTAGTAATATTATAAAAGAGAAAGTTTGTGAAAATACGTGTGTTGTTCAAATTCAAAGTTGGTACATGGATAAACCATGTATCTCGGGAACGCGTGGAGGTATCGAGTAAAAATAAAAAACATACACTCTGGGCCTTAAGTCTGCTATTACAATAGTGTCAAAATCTTCTATCGTTGATTTCATCATGGTTGATTTTGACAACTTTGGTAATCTACTAATATAATGGCATCACTATGACTTTCCAACAGTCAATCACTGACACACCACTGAAAGAAATGGTAATCTCGTAAATAATGACAAATGAATTTCTGACTTATGGGGTAATCTGCTAAAATTTTGTCAGTTCCTTTGATTAGTGACTTACCATTAGATTTGTTTGAATACGACAAAGTCATTCTACCACCATTCGTTTACGAGACCAATAACCGACCAATGATCGACCATGATGATTTAGCAGATTAAATTTTTTATCAAAATGACAATGGGATTGTGTTGGAATGTCGAATTTACAAAAATAGCAGACTTGGGCATCAGGTCTGCGGTCCCTCGAAGCTGTGAAAAAATTAAACTTCTAAGTTAAAGACAAAAAAAAAGATACCGCCGTTTATGTCGCAAAAAAATGTGTATTTCGACACTCGCAAGGGAATCAAAATTCATAGGGTACTTCCCGTTGACCTAGAGCCCTGAAATTTCGCTTGAAGCAAGGTCTTATAACACGAATCATCACTAGATAGTATAAAACAAAGTCGCTTACCGCTGTCTGTCCCTATGTATGCTTAGATCTTTAAAACTACCCAAAGAACTTTGATGCGGTTTTTGTTATAATAGATAGAGTGATTCAAGAGAAAGGTTTATATGTTTTACGAGTATATATGTGTAATATATTTGGTATCAGTATTGCACGTAACCACTTTAATTTTTTTTTTGTCGTAGTCGGGTTTTAGTTTTTTTATTTTTTATTATTTAAACTATTTTGGTGTCACAGTATTTTTTTACTATTTTTGACATCAAATTTTTTGTCCGCTAGGGGGCGCTAAATCGAGATTTGTGGTACGTCACGTAGCCTATGTTCAGCGTAAGGGAGACAACTCATGAAGCGGTTTTCACCCGCGGCCGCTATGGTTGCGGGTCCGCGGCTTCTGTAGAATGCAGAAATACACCGTCCAATTTTGGTCGTTTTTATCCCATGGAGGGTCGATTCGGTACATGAAATACTATAGATTTGCAAAGAGAAAATTAAAAATAAGTACTTTTTTTAAACTCGAATTAATTTACGCATGTAATAAATTAATTTCTCTAAGTAAAAGTCAGCTAAGCGAGGCCAATGAACTGTAGGTAGTTAGTACGCAACGACCGACAACTACCTACAAGGTCATTGACTCGTTTACGTATAGAAATTAATTTCGTACATGCGTTAATTAATTCAAGTTTAAAAAAAGTACTTTATTTTTCATTTTTATCTTTACAAATCGATAGTGTTTCATGTACCGAATCGATCCTCCACGGGATTAAAACGACCGAAATTTAACGGTGTAGTAATGGCCGTACGACTTGATTTTGCAGCTAACTAATAATTCTCAGCCTCGCGTTCCCTCAACGGTTGTTTTTGGTGGGAAATCATCCAATAACTTCTCTCGGTCTTTTTGTGTCCGACTTTTACTGATCAAAACCCACTCCTATGTTCCTTTTTTGCCTTACATTCCAGGGCCCCGAGTTTTCCTTTCAGAATCAGCGAATTTGTAGCCCCAGTAGGCTTCGACCCTGCTGGGCCCCTACGGTTTTGCTGACACCTCCTTGAGAATGCGTGGAACACTACGTGCCGTCGACAACTCGGGCACGGTAAGGACAGTTGGACAGACGGCGAGCTGCCTATGGCTTGTTGTCCGCAAGCCCGCGCCTACGATGACTGGAAATCGGGGTCGGGATCCTGAGGTGTGAGGGCCGTTCTCACGCGGCCGCTTCCTTCGATAGCATTAGCAGAAGAAGGCGACCGCCTGCCATTGGCCTAAACCAAGGCCCGGTGCGAGAGGTCGTTGCCGCCGATCACCCCCACGAAGACACGGCGGTGCTCCGCCCAAGCGAGGCAAATCTCTACCGTATGCCCCACCGCGTCCTCCGGGCGATCCTTACAATGGTAACACCCGGGCGTTTCTTCCACACGAATCAGGTGCAGGATCCTCCCGAACTTACCATGTCCGGTGAGGATCTGCGTCATGCAGAAGATGAGGACCCCGTGACGTCTTTTCAGCCCCTCCACAAAGAGGGGACTTACCTCCATAATTCTGGCATGCCCATTCCCAACGGTTGGGGTCAGCTTCGTCCAACCGGGCACAGTTAGATATCTGTACTTTACATGGACTGACTGCCTATTGAGGGCCAATGCTGCGTTTAGCTGGCGCACGCGCGGACGCCCGCGCAGACATTCGTCGCGTGACTATGCGCGTGTGTCGTATGCGGCGGTCCCCGTAGCGAACACCGGTTCATTACCTGCGCAATGTCGCTAGCTCAACTTTAACAGTGTGCATGTAGTCGTATCGATGGAGAACTTTAATGTATAATTATTACGTAGCAAAACGGCGCGGGGCGCGGCTGCCCGGGACGGGTTCCGGCGCAGCGAGCCCGAATGGAGCACTTTAGTGCGCATGCGCCCCCTTAACGTAGCGATGGCCCTTAATCACCACAACCCAGTAGTTGGGTAACACAATAACCTTTATTAATTTCTCGGGCTGCTCACTATCCGTATCTACTGTCAAAATTTTACAAATGACAACCACCATACCAACTAAATTATGATTAAAATTTATTTACTTTATGCCTTTTTAATTTTTTTTAGCAGTCCATACCATAGTCGGCATACATAGAACTGTTATAGGATCACTTTGTTGTTGGTCTGTCTGTCTGTCAATACCCTATTACTCAGGAAAGTACGCATGGAGATATTCAGCTGTAATTAATATAAAGGCTCTGGTCGAGTTAAAAAACCGTAATTAGAAAATGGGGTACTTCCCGTTGACCTAAAATCCTGAAATTTCGCAAAATTCAAGGTCTCATAGTTGAAGAAAAACTCCTGAAAACTGTTAAAACTTTTTTGTAGTGACATCACAAAATAATTACTTTTTTGCGATTCAGAAAAAAAAAATTCGAGACTTGATCCGGGAATCGAACCATTTACATATGAAGGTATTGAAGTTTGTACGGAACCCCTGCAAGAATCCGACTTAATCGATTACTTTTATTTATTATTTATTTAACATTTCATATACACACAAACACTAAAACTAAACACTAAACACAACAGACACACACAACACAACACTAAATAGGAATGCAACTTTGTCAAGTTAAAATGTTTATCAAATCAATTGTTAAAGACACAAAAGCGTGCTTGGAATATAGTTTTGTAACAAAGAACCTTGGAGGAATATATATATTTGACATTGAGGATATTTATATAATTATAGTATAGACACAGACAGATATATGTATAGTTAATTCTCACGTTTGCTTAAAAAAAAATATTATAATTATTGTGCGTATTTTACTAAACAAACAACCCAGTGAGTAGGTATCTAAATTACCAAGTAGCATTTTTAGTTTGTCTAAAAGTGTTTGTTACTATTTTGGCGTACAATAAAGTTTATTCTATTCTACTATGCTATGCTATCCTTATAATGTTCCCACTGCTGGACTCAGGCCTCCTCTCTAGGAGAGGGAATGGGCCATAATCCATCACGCGGTACCGGTGCGGATTGGTGGATGTCACATGTCTTGAATTCAAGGTTAAAAATAAAATACAGCCGTTTATATTGCAAAAACGACCCTCTCGAAGGGGTCAAAATTCATAGGGTACTTTCCGTTGACCTATAATAGAACAAATAGGTATTAGAAAAAATCTGAAAATACAGTTTTCAGAATTTTTCGAGTACCTACAGTTTTCATAATTTGTAGTTACGTCACAAAAAAAACGTAAATCTGTAACGTCACGTAAATTTGTACGGAACCCTCAGTGCGCAAGTCCGACTCACACTTGTCCGGTTTTTTTGTTATATAAACCGGTGCTTAACTGCGATCCCACCTGATGGTAAGCAGTGATGAAATCGATGGTGAAGCGCTCTAGTTTATTAAGTGCCTATTCACTCTAACTTTGAAGACACGTAAATTATAATCGGACGGAAATAGCAGACGGCAAATTGTTCTAAAGTCTTTCGATGTACGCGTTATAAATGACGCTGCGAAACTCTTAGTCCGGATCGCAGAGGTGTTAACAATGTAAAGGGTTTTGTTCCAAGTCTGTGTACAAAGTGACTAAAATAATACAAGTTTTTAAGAGGTTTAGGTTTTAGCCCACATCATCACTACATCACTACATAGTATAAAACAAAGTCGCTTACCGCTGTCTGTCTGTCCCTATGTATGCTTAAATCTTTAAAACTACGCAAAGGATTTTGATACGGTTTAATAGATAGAGTGATTCAAGAGGAGGGTTTATATATATAATATAGGCATAATACTCGTATATTTAATATTACCATTGCACCCGTGCGAAGCTGGGGCGGGTCGCTATTACTTTGTAAGGCACCATTAAAAATCTTTGCAAAACATAAAACAAAGGCGGTTTCCTTTGCTATACCTACTTGTACGTTGGTTTATCCGCTAATTCTTCCTGAACTAAACAACCGATATTGATGCAGTTAACACTAAAAGGTAGAGCGACTAACAAAAAAAAAGTATAATTACTATACTAATATATAAAAAATCTATAAACCATGGACTAATAACTTGTATAGTACACGGCAAATAAGTTGAACCATTTTATATGGTTACGCAAAGCCTCACACTTCAAATAATAATAATTTTCATTTATTTCAGACTAATTAACTAGAAAATCAATTAAATCAAAAAATAAATAAAAACATTAAACAAAAATCGATATTAAAAACACAATAACAATGTCATACATACATTTAAATTAAATATAAATAGAAGGAATGAAATAATACAATTAACACATGAAATTAGACATACACAACAATTAATAAACACAGTCAAACAATACGAGGAGAAGCGCTAACATGAAGCTGCATCCACCTCTTTATCAGGCGGATGATTTTACCTACCAAAAAAAAAAAAACCTCTTTATCAGGGACAGGTCCCAACGCTCGGACAATACCCTCAGGAGACTGTTCAGGCTTCTTTGTAGGCAACTCAATATTAAAGCGCTCCGCTTTCGTATGATGCCGAAAAAATCATCCATCCGAGCCTCGGCAAATATAGTCGAAGCACTACAAAACCGCGGAAGCCCTAATAGTATCCTGAAAGCATTGTTGTACTGCACACGCAGTGTGCTGTACGCCCGCTGAATGAATTCAAAGATTCAAAGCATTTTATTTCAAATAAGTAAACCATTTACAGGCACTTTTGAAAAGTCAAGAAGTCGGTCTGTCAGAAAAAATGATGCTAATTGCACATTCCAAAGCGTAGATCTCTTTGGAGAAGAATGTGCAAGAAACTCCATGGACACTCTTTTCAAACTTGTTTTGTACTCGTATTACAAATATCTCGGTTACATGTTTTTTGTTGCTGCTATGATGTGAAAAAATGAGAATGAGACCCGAAAATCGGTTATAATCCTCATCACACAAGTTGAACCATCATGGCGGTCGACCTTGCATGCGCAGTAACCGATTTTCGGATCTCAATCGAAGTTTTCAATATATTTTTTAACAGTTATTAAGTACATAGGAATACGATTAACTATGTATGTAAACTAAACCTAGCAGTAGGTAATTTTTTTCTGACTAGCCTGTTGGTCTAGTGGTTAGTGGCCCTGACTGCTATGCCGGAGGTTGTAGGTTCGCTTCCCACCCAGGACAAATGTTTGTGTGATGAACACGATCATTTGTTCTGTGTCTTGATGTAATTTAATTATATTAAATTACATATGTATTTAGAAATATATAAGTATGTTTATCAGTTGTATAGTACTCATAACACAAGCTCTGCTTAGCTTGGGACTAGACGTGTGATAGATGTGGAATATAAAAAAAAAAATTGTCAGTTTGATTTAGAAGTCTTTTATACTGTGCCTAAGAAATTAATTTAAAAATCCAAATTCAATCACGTTATGTTTAATTAGGTATTTACTACAGTTTAAAACAATACCTCTGAAAGCTACAAGGCTTTTCAAACAAGGACTAAGAAATTATTAGACGAACATGCTTAAGGTACCTATATTCTTGCACAAAAAGTATTGCGTAATTCAACGGTAGGTTTTTTTTTAGCCCTTACTGTCCCAATAATAATAATAATAAAAAATACGTAATATATTAAAAAGTAACTTACATTAAACAAAGCGAAAAGGGCAACGGTCGATAGAAGCAGCTTCATCTTGCAAACAACAGTGAAAGACTGGCCGTAAATACAGCAGACGCTTTGAACTTAAAAGGAATAATTACTTAAAAATTTTTAGTTTATACGACACGGCGGCGACACGATCATCAATATTTCAATCAAAGGACATTGTGGTACATTGAAAATAAATAATCAAATACGTGGTCCAATAAAGTGGGTAAATATATTTTTCAATGCACTTACTCGAAAACCTGCTTTTATTTCACCGCTTATAAATTATAGGCACGCAATGGAATGTTTTCCGCATTAGTGCAGAAAAAAGCGCGTGCTCGCCGCCGACATAATTTTATTATTATTATCGTAAAAGGCTGGAAATGCTTGTCTACATAGTGTGCGTTTAATGCGTGTTTAAAACATGCATTAAACGCACACTATGTAGACAAGCATATTATAAATTGGAAGATTATCTCCTAGATAAAAATGCTTGGCTAAATGCCTGTCCGGCTCCACGTGCACAGCCATTTTTGCCTAATTAGTTTTTTTAAATATATAAATATACAAGATGAGATGACCCTTTTTGTATTGTTATTTTCGAGATGTTTTTTTTTTAATTTATTTATTTTAATGAAGCTTTTGACAATTGATTACTTATTGTATTTGGAACCAATAGCATTGTATAATGTAGAAGCACTTTTTCAAATTTTGTGAATGTGAAGTACCATGGAGCATTTTTATTTTTAATTAGTTACAAATATATTTGAATTTACAAGTATGGCAGTTGAGAGTTTGTCATGCTCACTTAAATGTCTCGCTGATGGTGGCACGTGTAATTGGGTCATTCGGTTCCCTTCATTATGGTTGAGCTGAGTGGGGCTGGTGCACGCGTCATGCTCGTGAACGGGCGCCGTCATTTGAGACTGGTCATCTCTTAGCTGCCAGTGGCTTATTTCAATTTCTGTTATTTCAATTTCTGTTAAAATATTTGCATTTAGTATTTTCTTTCATTATTTATCTACATTGTGCTCACATAGTAGAAGCAACATGAATTATGTAACCAAGAATTATGTAACTAATAATATGATTTAAAAGAGTGTCCATGGAGTTTCTTGCACGTTCTTCTCCATAGAGATCTACGCTTTGGAACGTGCAATTTAGCTTCACTTTTTTTTTTTTGGACTGACCGACATTTTGACAATTCAAAAGTGCCTGTAATTGGTCTATTTGAAATAAACGCTTCTGATTTCTGATTTCTGATTTCTGGGCGCGTGTCGACCCCACGAGGCGTGGGTCAACCCCCGTTTTATTCATTTCTTCGTAAGTGTATTGAAAAAGTCGTTTGAAATTTTCTGCACTTGTATCAAAATACTGCTAACGCATTTAAAATGGTTAGAGTTGTCCCTCTTTAAGGAGTGACTGGAAAGACGTCACAGTTTCCTCACCGTAGATTCAGAAGGAGTTCCTCACTTTCCGCATGACGCAAGTCATCACCGGACATAGCAAGTTCGGCAAGTTTTGCACCTCAATTGCGTGATACAGTTTTAATGACAATCGAAGAATAACTTAATAAAGAAATTATTACCCTTTCGATAGCCTGACAATATTGCATTGTGTTTTTTATGCTGTCAAAAGCCTTTGTGTAATCTTTGAAAGCTGGATAGGTGCCTATATTGAGTGTCGGAATCCTGAATACTTCTTTTATTATTTCTAGCTCGTTGAACGGTGAAGGAAAACATCGTGAGGAAACCGGCATGTCCTAGAGCCAAAAATTCGAAAACATTTAACATCCACCAATCCGCACTGGGCCGGCGTGATGGATTACGGCCCATTCCCTCTCCTAGAGAGAAGGCCTGAGTACCAGCAGTGGGAACATTATAAGGCTGATGCTATGCTATGCTATATCTAGCTCGTATTGCTGCAAAAGTTGGCAAAAGCCTCCTCCTTCTATTATTCCCGTCTTGAGCCACTTCTTACCTTCTTACATCTAAGTGGTCCCTCCATCTATTCTCCTTCTTGATCTGCCGCAACTCCGTTGTGCGCTATCAAGGTACCAATTTCTTTGTTTTATTGGCTCACTGCTCGATCGGTATGTGGCAGACATATTCAACATGGTCCTATTGAAGCTGACGTCAACAATCTATGTTTTGGAGCATAGTATTGTATTTCGAAATCAATCCTTTAAACACCAAGTGTACTGCGCTCCATAACACATTACTTTTCGATGTTAATCAAGATGCAACTTTGAAGGTGGTCTGTGGTGGTAAACTTGGGTAAAGTCAGGCTTATTTTGGCGGTTGATACGGGTCTAATATTGCGTTCATGCGATTGTTGAGGACTTTTATGAAGGTGAATCAAAACTCATAGGCCTGAAGTGGTTAATATTGCAAATTTTTCTCCTTTTTTAGGAAATAACTACGTTTAAGTGGGATATTTGAGTTGGAATGTTGCCTGTCTGTAAAATCGTGTTAAACAAGTTGGTAAGATGAAGAAGCAGAGTGGCAGATCCGAGTTTCAAAGCTTCGGTTGTAATGCCATGCTTACTGGGACTCTTAGTGCTCGATGACGGAGACACGGTGCATTCACAGCGCGTTGGGCGGTCCGTCGTACATTGCCATATGTTTGTGTTCGCGCAACGCGCCGCGTCTCCGTATACAAGTCCTTTTATACATAGTCTTTAAAACTCGATCTATTTCATATCCCTTTACAGGAGGGATATCTTCTGAGCAACTGGAAGTACCAGTATTTTCTATTTCTGATTGTCTGTCCAAATAAAGAGAACAGTAATATTCAGTGCAGAATTGGAGATTTCCATAATTGGTTGACTTTTATGATGTTCAGTTCCATTTTTATCTAGAAGGTTCCAAGGTTTGTTGCGAGATATTCCTTGTTTGGCAATCCATAATGATCTTCAGGCTGCCTATACCTGTGATGTTTTTCAAGTGCAACTTTGACTAAGTGACTGTTGACATTCCTGAAGTCTTTTCTCACAGTTCTCTTTGCCTTTTTATCTAAGTATAAACTTCTATTGTTCTGTTCCTATTTCGTATCTAGTTCTATATTTATATTTCACATGTCTGTTTTTATAAAATAAGTGTGGGTGTTGTGATCTTTTGTTTTTGTTACTATTTGTTTTTATATTTGCTTAAACTGGCCATTATCTATATATAAAAAATAAAAAGAGAAACTGACTGACTGACTGACATATCAACGCACACCCGAAATTACTAAGAGTAGGAGTGTGAAATTTTGCACAAAGCTTTATTCTATGACATAGGCTAGCAATAAGAGAGGATTTTTCAAAATGCAACGGTAGTTCAAAGTTTGTATGGAGAAATTTAGTTTCACGCAAGCGAAGCCACTGGCAGAAGCTAGTTCATTAATATTCTACTTCAACATCTAAGAGCCAACGCAGCGTTAAGCGGGCGCACACGCGGTCCCATACAAAAGTGCCCCGTCGCAGGCAGCCGCACCCTGCGCCCTTTTTTGCTACACTAAAAAGTTTTGAATCGACACGACTACATGCACACTGTTATAACTGAACAAGTTACACTGCGAAGGTAATAATCCAGTTTCCGCTACGGTGACCGCCGCACACGACACAAACGCATAGTCACGCGATGGGTAACCGCGCGGATGCCCGCGCGTTCTCCCGCTTGACGCAGCGCTGACCCTAATAGATTTTAATTATCTTTTTAGATAGTTATGGCATTTTTATTGTTTTCACGGCCACGTATAACGACAATGGGTTTTAAATAAAATTCTTATGATACCTTTCGTCATTTTATTGTCTAGTATTTCGGGGTCAATAGGTACGTTGGTATTTTTACATAAATAAATAGTGAATAACAAAAAAATAAAAAATAAATATATCTAAGGTATAAAAATAAAAGCTTCTAAAAGATCTTGTAATATAAAACTTCTAGATCGTGACACGATGCTCCGATCCAGTAAAACCGGTTTACTATTTACAATCATAACAATACGCTAGGATGCACAGACTAGATAACTAGTTTTCTTGATTACTTACATATACTAGTTCAAACAATGATAATACTGAGGACAGTATAAAAACGAATCATTCAATAAGGGGCCATTCAAGTATTACGTAAGCACAACAGGGGGTGGGGCTCTTTACCTTGCTTTATTTTTGATGATATGGTGGACGGGGGGGTCTGGATGGTGATTTTTTTTATGGTAGGTAAAATCATTCAATGACAAAACCCGCCCTTTGGCGGAGCGGTAAATAGTGTCAGACTCTTACTGACTAAAAACCTACACCGTTCCTTGGTTGCCTATCATGCCGGGGCTGAGCCTTTCTCTCAGAAAACGGCCCTTGACCCCAGCAGGCTTCGACCCTGAATGCCTGCAGCTAGCAGGCTGGGCATCTACGGTTCGCTAACATCTCCTTGAGGCACGCGGGAACAGTACGCGCCGTCGATGACTTGGGCTTGGTCCGGTCGGTTCCCGGACGATCGGACAACGTGCTACCCATTGCACGCCGTCCGCAAGCCCGCGCCTACGGTGGCCGGAAATCGGGATCGGAATCCCGGCGGCGGCTGGGGCGAGCGCCCCGTTGCCTTTGCCTGATGCAGTCGGCCTCCTCCTTTGCTAGCATTACTGCTTCGCAGGAGGCGACCGCCTGCCATCCCTCCTCACTCCGGACCATGGCCTGAACCAAGGCCCAGTGAGAGAGATCGTTGCCGCCGATCGCCCCCACGAGGACACGGCGATACTCCGCGTTTGGATCGTGATTACGTCAGCAGTATCTATACGTTTTTTTTGTTTTTTTAAGAGAACGATGACAAATTTTCAAAAACACACTAAAGTGAGCAGCAAACATCCAATGTCATTGAAAACTATTATATATAATCTAACTATGATATATTGTTATATATAGATTCGTGTGTCAAAATAAATTGTTTTTTTAGTTTCTCTATTCAAACCCTATTTTCTATTTTTAGACTTGTAACTTTTGCTCATAAAATTAACTACTATCGAAACCAGAGTACATTGAAAAATGCATGTAAGTAATGTTTACGTAAGCATGCGAGGTGAAAGCTTTGCTTACTTTTGCTGATGATGGGAGAGTGGGATTAATATTTGAAAAGAAAGAAAGAAAGAAAAAAAAAAAGAAAATTTGTCTATTTGGCACAGCAGATAATAAACAAAAAAACGTCCAAAAATCTGCTTACGCAATACCTGAACGGCCCATAATTACCAGGTTAAAGTGGGTGTAAGGTGGCCACGTCGCGCAAATAGGTACATTCATAACGTTAACAAGGAAAACCAATGTATTTATTATGAGTAGGTACAAAAAAGTATCTGCTCGAATTTTCCTGAGTGACATAATTATGCAGGGCCGGCTTTACCTATAGTGCAGGATGTTTTTTTATGGTGTTTTTTTCGGTTCATTGCCGAATTTTTTGATGATGACGTAACTCGTAAGTATGTGGATGCGTGACTCCATTCAATAATTTCTTGATTTTTACTGCTTAAAACCCACTCCTATGTTTCTTCGTTGCCTTGCAATTCAGGGCCCTGGGTTTTCCTTTCAGAAGCAAACCCATGGCCACAGTAGCCTTCGACCCTGCTGGGCCCCTATGGTTTTGTTGAAATCTCCTTCAGGTCCACCTGGAACACTACACGCCGTCGATGAATTGGGCTCATTCCAGGCGGTTACAGGATAGTCAGACGGTGAGCTACCCATTGTTTGCCATCCGCAAGCCCGCGCGTACGGTGGCTGGATCTGAAATCGGGATCGAGATTTTTTTTTTTTTTATGGTAGGTAAAATCATCCAATGACAAATCCCGCCCTTGGGCGGAGCGGGAAGTAGTGTCAGACTCTTACTGACTAAAAACCTACCCCGTTCCTTCGTAGCCTATCGTGCCGGGGTCGAGCATTCCTTTCGGAACTAACCCATGACCCCAGTAGGCTTCGACCCTGCCTGCCTGCAGTTAGCAGGCTGGGCCTCTTCGGTGTGCTGACAGCTCCTTGAGGCGCGCGGGAACAGAACGCGCCGTCGACGACTTGGGCTCGGTCCGGTCGGTTACCGGACGATCGGACAGCGTGCTACCCATTGCACGCCGTCCGCAAGCCCGCGCCTACGGTGGCCGGAAATCGGGATCGGAATCCCGGCGGCGGTTGGGGCGAGCGCCCCGTTGCCTCTGCCTGATGCGGTCGGCCTCCTCCTTTGCTAGCATTACTGCTTCGCAGAAGGAGGCGACCGCCTGCCATCCCTCCTCACTACGGACCATGGCCTGAACCAAGGCCCGGCGAGAGAGATCGCTGCCGCCGATCGCCCCCACGAGGACACGGCGATGCTCCGCCCAGGCGGGGCACACCTCTACAGTGTGCTCCACCGTGTCCTCCGGATGTTCCGCACAGTGGCGACACCCGGGCGAATCCTCCGCACGAATCCGGAACAGGTACTTAGCGAACTTTCCGTGTTCGGTAAGCACCTGCGTCGTGCGGAAGTTGAGAACGCCGTGAGGTCTTTCCAGCCACGCCCCAAGGATGGGCCTTATCGCCCCAATTGTGGCGCGCCCCGAACGAGGTTGCGATAGTCGTTGACGCCATTTCGCCATGAGATCCCGCCGGAGCTCTGTCCGCCATGCCTCGACTTGTCGTGGCAGCGGAATTTCGCCCCGGCGTTGCATCTCCATGCGCTTGTCGTGCATGTGTGCAAGGACTGTTGCCTCCAGATCCCACGGCGGTTGGCCAGCAAGGAGGGTCGCCGCCTCGCGGGAGATCGTTCGGTACCCTCGCACCATGCGTATTGCCATGACCCTCTGGCACGCATTCAGCTGGGTCCTCGGTTGCTGTTGCAACGTCGGTGCCCACACCGGAGCCCCGTAGAGAGCCATGGACCGAACGATTCCCGCGTAGAGCTTCCGGCAGGAGGCGTCTGGTCCCCTGAGGTTGGGCAGGAGCCGCCCGAGAGCAGCCCCAGTCCGATTCAGTTTGGGAGCCAGACGTCGGAAGTGCTCCTTGAAGTTCCACCAGCTGTCGAGGACGAGTCCCAGGTACTTCATCGTCGACCCGACGCTGATGTGAACCCCTCCTACCGTTAGCTGGCAACGCGGTGGTGGCGCACCCCGAGGGCCGTGGAAACACATGGCCTCGGACTTGTGCAGTGCCACCTCGAGTCCCAAGTGCTGGATCCTGTCAACGACCATCGTAACCCCGCGTGTCGCTAATTCGACCGCCGTCCGGTACGACTCTCCCCGCGCTAGGACCAACGTGTCGTCCGCGTAGCAGACCACGCTGACCCCGTCGGGGAAGTCGCCGCGCAGCACGTAGTCGTACCCGATGTTTCACAAGGGTGGTCCTAGTACCGATCCCTGCGGAACACCGCACGACATCTCTCGACGTTTCCACTCTCCCTGGTGACCGGGGTAGATGATATACCTCTCCGATAGGTAGGCCTCGATCACACGACAGAGGTAGTCGGGCACCCGGTGGTACCGGAGTGCCGTTCCAATGCAACTCCAGGGCAGGGAGTTGAAGGCGTTGGCAATGTCCAAGGACACTGCCACGACACACCTGCCCTGGGACACCGCATCCCCCGTCGTGAGGGCTCGCACGCGCATGATGGCGTCCACCGTGGAGCGCATCCTGCGAAAACCGAACTGTCCGTCCGACAGGTCCGGCCCCACCCTTGCAAGGCGCGCGACGAGGCGGTTTGCAATGACTCTTTCAAAGAGCTTGCCCACCTCGTCGAGCAGCACAATGGGCCGGTACGCGGACGGAGAGTCCGCAGGGCGCCCAGGCTTCGCTATGAGGACCAGTTTCCCCGTCTTCCAGCGAAGTGGGAACTGGCCCCTCTCCAGACATGCGCTAAAGAGCCCCCTCAATCGAGGCCCGAGAGCCTCCATAGCCAGGACCCAGGCCCTCCCAGGCAGGCCGTCAGGTCCTGGGGCGGTATTCTTGGCACTCAGCCTTCGTACCGCCACTCTCATCTCTACCTCGGTCACCTCTGGAACATCGTCGTCGTCGTCGTGGTCCGCGTCAGGTACAGCCGGTGTTGGCGGAGCCATAGACGGGGGGGAGTGTACCCCCCGCGTAGGGAACAGAGTGCTGACCACACCCTCCACGAGCTCGGGCCGGAGACTCTGAGTCAGTGGGGGAGCCCATGGACGGAGTTTCTCCCGTACCATCTTGTATGGGCGTCCCCACGGGTCTGCATTCAGAGACCCCAGCCAGACGTTGCGGGCCTCCATCTTGGACCGCTTCATCTCCGCTCGGAGGGTGCGCTTCGCTACCCTGTAACCCTCGTACAGCTCCGCCTCAACAGCCTCCGCATCCGGCGGGCGGTTGCGGCGCTTGCAGTACCTGGCGTACCGGCGTCGCGCGTGGTTGCACGCATTGCGCAATGCCGCAATCTCCGGCGACCACCAGTACACCTGGCGCTTGGCACGTCCTGGACGGACCCGGGGCATTGACGCGTCGCAGATTTGCGACATGCCCTCCCGGAACCACTCTGCCTCGACGTCAATGTCGACAGGCCTGTCCGGTGCTTGCACCCAGGCCTGTACCGTCGCGGCTTCCAGGAGGAGCTCCCGGTCCATCTGCCTCAGCGCCCATCGCGGACCACAAGGGCTCCGCTGGACCGGCGCGGTCGAGGTTTGGGCGAAGACGTCAAACCGGATGTACCGGTGGTCTGAGAACGTCTCCACCCCCTCCATAACACGCCAGTCGACGACACGTGGTGCCAGATCGGGGCTGGCGAACGACAGGTCCACCACTGATTCGCCCCGCATCCGCACACACGTGGAAACAGAGCCCCGGTTTAGGAGGGCCAGGCCGGACTCCTCAGCCCAGGCCTCTACCGACCGACCCCGCCCGTTCGTGTAGCGGGAACCCCAAGCCTCGTTCCAGGCATTGAAGTCCCCGCAAACGACCACGGGGAGGTCCCTAAACCCAACGACGACGTTTTTCAGCTCCATAAGGGAGATGTGGAAATCGCCGAGAGATCTGCTCGGGGACAGGTAGACGCCTACCACTGCAATGTCCCCGAACCGTGCTGCCACGCAACCTCGTCCCCTCGTGACGCGCTCGAGGGGCGGGGTACCGGCGGCGGTCGACCTAATAAGAGACACCGAGCCGTCTAGGTCCGAAACCCAGTCTGCACTGGGCAG
This sequence comes from Leucania comma, assembly GCA_958295575.1. Taxonomy (NCBI): domain Eukaryota; kingdom Metazoa; phylum Arthropoda; class Insecta; order Lepidoptera; family Noctuidae; genus Leucania; species Leucania comma. The sequence continues at coordinate 7,906,764 of OY282482.1, read as the reverse complement.
GACAAAATACGGCTCGGAGACTACGGCGACATTAATCGACCACTGCGCCATGCTCTGGAGCAACAGATCCTGAGCGGGGGCGCAGTGGTTGATGTTCGCCTGGAGGAGACGTAATGGAGCTGTTATTGACATTCCATTACGATCTCCTCCTGAGCCCTCTGTGAGGGTCCTGCCGCGGCGGCTGTGGCGGCGATAGCGGCGGCGGCTACGGACGCGGCTGCGGCGGTGAGGACGTCGCCGGGGATGGGCCGGACCCTGTGCTTCACCTTGGTTGGAGGGTCGCAGGACCTGCAACCAGCCTGGTGGTCCGCTTTTTTGCAAATCGGGATCGAGATCCTGGCGGCTGGGGTGTGGCCTCCTTTGCTAGCATTACTGCTTCCCGCTGCCAGTTCTCCTCGCTCCGGACCATGACCAGCACCAGGGCCCGGCGCGAAAGGTCGTTGCCGCCGATCACCCCCACGAGGACACGGCGATGCTCTACGCAAGTGGGGCACACCTCTACCGTGTGCCCCACCGTGTCCTCCGAGCGGTCCACACAATAGTGACACCCGGGCGTTTCTTACGCACGGATCCGGAGCATGCACCTCCCGAACTTACCATGTCCGGTAAGAACCAGCGATATGCGAAAGGTGAGGATGCCGTATTGTCTTTCCAGCCTCTCCTCAAAGAGGGGACGTACCGATATAATTATGGCGTGCCCAGCACTGGGTTGCGAGAGTCGCTGTCACCATTTCATGGTGAGACCGCCAGAAACTGCCATGCCAGCGGATTTATGCCCCAGTAGCAGCAGTGCATGCGTGCAAGGACCTCCAGAAAATAATAGTGCCGGGTGCACAGGGAGCACACGGGCGCAGCGGGTCTCCCGAGAGTGAAATAACTATAAAGTGCTTTTCTATTCATGCAATGTAATCCCTTTTCTTCCTAAAAAATTCTGTTTCTTAATTCTAATAAAATCTTATTCGAAAAAAAAAATTACTGTGTCAAAAAAAGTTTATTTCCTGCATTTTAGTGAGTAATACTTTTGTAATCGTATCCTCACTGGTTGTTCGCGTCATGCTCGATCTCTATTTCGAGACCAAACATGACTATCAAAATATAGACACTCAAATACCTTACCCCCGTTTAAACTGTAAGTAGAATAAACTTTATTGTACACCATAATAGTAACAATAAGTAAGTAAGAAGAGAGAGTGAGTAAGTGAGTTGAATTGCAAGTATATGAAAAATTACTGTACTTATTCCATTTTGTCTGCATGCAGGCACTAGAGGGCGCCAAGTTATTGGTTGCACACGGGCGCTCCAGAGTCTAGAGACGCGTTTGGACTTTGGGCACTTATTATTTTAACTGTTCTGCGATTTCAACAATGAGAAACTGAAAAAATATTTCATTTTTGGTATAAAATCCCATCAGATTACTCAAAAAAACTAAAACAGCTGTCAACTTTTTTATTTTTTGTAATTAATAATGCGAACTTGTAATATTTAAAGAATTTGATTTCTCATATGAATAAAAATAAAAGATCTTTCAAACACTACATTTCGATGCTAATTCTTTTGTTTATACCTAACTCAGGACTTCCTTAACTTGAAGAACATATCCTTCAAATACTAGTTCGTCCATAAAAGGTTTTGTTTTGGTATTTTGAAAGATACTTAAAATAGGACAATTAAATTTACTGCCGGTAGATTGCTGTATTATATATATGCTGCCGGTAGATTATCGTATTGTTCCACTCGCGCCTCAAGGAGATGTCAGCAAAACTGCAAGGTCGAAGCCTACTGGGGCCATGGGTTGTGCGAAAGAGTACCCCGTGGCCCAACGGGGCGAAACGAATGCCAAGAAGGAACAGGAGTGGATTTAAGTCAGTAAAAGTCTGACACGCCCTCCCACACCCGCCTAAGGGCGGGAGATGTCATTGGATGATTTCCCACCTAAAAAAAACCTACAGCTGGCCACGCCGCTAATGTCCTCCCGCTGGTTTATTGGACAGACTGACATTCATTCTAAGGCCATATACAGAAAGAAAGATGGCAGCCTGCGCCGATTTAACAGCGCCTATCGGAACCGGCCGGCGCGGGTAATCTGCGCAGGTAATAGGCATCGAGTTTTTATACAGTGTTAAGCGCTGGAGGATCGGCGCAGGCTGCCAGCTTTCTTTCTGTATACGGCCTTAATCTGGATTACTGATGAATAATTCAATGTAATTGTAATTGTAAACAATAAGATTGTATAATGTAGAAGCACTTTTTTTTTTAAATTTGTGAATGTGAAGTACCATGGAGCATTTTTATTATAATAGGTTACAACTTGTTTGACATTAAAAGCATAGCAGTTGAGAGTTTGTCATGCTCACTCAAATGTCTCGCTGATGGTGGCACGTGTTATTGGGTCATTCAGTTCCCTTCACAATGTTTGAGCTGAGTGGGGCTGAGGCACGCGTCATGCTCGTGAACGGGCGCCCTCAGTTGGGACTGGTCATCTCTTAGCTGCCAGTAGTTTAATTCAATTTCTATTTTTTAATTAGTTTATTTTATTTTTTCATTACTTATCTACATTGTGCTCACATAATAGAAGCGACAAGAAAAATGTTACCAAGATTTATGTTACCATAATATGATTTTAAATTCTATTCCTCTCAATTATTAATGTTCGATCCAGGCCGCCCCATGCTGCCTTACACTCTTCCAACAGGAACCTTCTGAGCTTGCCACCTCCGGTGTGAGGACGTGCGTCATGCGGAAGGTGAGAATGTCGTGGCACCTCTCCAGCAACTCCTCAAAGAGAGGACTTACAACCGCGAGTAACCAGAAAGAAAAGAGTAACAATGGAGTTTCTTGCCGGTTCTTCTCCATAGGAAACGACCAATTGGAACCGTACACTAGCTTCTGACATTTTATAAGTTCTCATGTAGGCATATGTAAAATAAACGATTTTGAGTTTGAGTTTTTGAGTTTGATTTTGAGAAGTACAGATTTCAAAGGAATTTGAACTTTATTTTTTATTAAATAGAATTACATGTTCAATAGTAAAGTTAATATTAGATACATTAACTATTGTGAGGATAGTAGGGGTGATCCTTCCAGTCGCTGATGTCGATGACTCTTGTGTTCTTGTTGAACCTGCTGATGGTGGCGATTTCTTCTTGCGTCAGCTGGAAGTCGAATACATTGATGTTCTCGGCTATACGCTTCTGGTTAGTCGACTTCGGAATCGGAATTAGGCCACGGTCGAGCTGGCGATAAAAGAAAAAAAAAAGAAGTTAGCGGTAATACATTAATTCTTTTTAATGATTGTCTATAGTGGGATTGAAAATAAACAAAAAAAAATCTATTTGACTAGTTCAGAATCGAGAAAAAAATAGGTGATAACTACAAGCCCGAGCTTAGCAAGGGTTTTTATATGGATATAAAATACTTGACTGCGATCCCATATGATGGTAAGCAGTGATGTAATCGTTGGAGGTGAAGCACACTAGTTTACTAAGAGGCTTTTAATAAACAATTACAAACATGACAAAAAATATTTGGCGAAATTGGTCCAGTTGTGACGTGATGACGTGCCCAAGGGAAGCCATCATCATCATCAGCCTTTTAATGTTTCCACTGCTGGGACTCAGGCCTCCTCTCTTGAGAGGGAATGGGCCGTAATCCACCAAGCGGGCCCAGTGCGGGTTGGTGGATGTCACATGTCTTGGAATTTTTGGTTCCAGGACATGCCGGTTTCCTCACGATGTTTTCCTTCACCGTTTTGAGAGCAGTGGTGATGAAATAAATTCCACAAAGTAATGCCGAAAACCTACTAATCGTAAATCGGGGCCGTTACCACTCGGCCACCACTGCTCGCTATGTATATACACCACTGATTTTTAATTAGTACACATACTTAAAGAGCTTTTTATGAAAGGTCTTGTTATTATTTAAGTAAAATCTCAATAAATAATATTCATAAACATCAGAGTTATGAGCGTTTGTTTATATCCCAAAATGTCACTCTATAAGGAATAATTGATATAATCAATATGAATGAAAGAACGGTAATAAAAATGGAAAAAACACTGCTCTTAGTATTTTCAAGTAGTAATTGTTATGAATAATTGATTCAATTCATCAGACGAGCTCTTGTCACCGTTGGCGTTCCAGCCATATTGGAACCCCATGACTTGACACGCGACGATGACAAGAAACCGGATGGCATGGTATTATTCACATGGAAGATAGGTAGGCCTTTAGTATGGGATACTACTTGTGTCGATACTCTTGCGTCTTCCCATCTTCCTAGGTCGTCGTTTTGTGCTGGTGCTGCCACTGAGGCTGCGGAGAACCTCAAGCGGCGGATATATAACCTTGTTGGAAGTTTTCGAACCGTTTGGGATTGAAACTCTCGAAACGTGAGGTCCGAGTGCTCACAAGTTGTATAAAGATCTGTCAAAACTTCTAATTGACACTTCGCGTGACCCAAGAGCTGGCTTTTACCTGGACAGAGGATAAGCATTGCCATCATCATCATCATCACCCTTTTAATGATCCCACAGCTGGGACACAGGCCTGCTGTCTAAGAGAGGGAATGGGCCGCAATCGACCACCCGTGCCCAGAGTGGGTTGGTGAATGTCACATGTCTTCGAATTTTTGGTTTTAGGACATGCTGGTTTTCTCACGATGTTTTCCTTCACCATTTTGAGAGAAGTGGTGATGAAATAAATTACACAAAGTAATGCCGAAAGGCCGGGTTTGAAGCCGCGAGCTACACTCGTAAGTCGGGGCCGTTACAACTCGGCCACCACTGCTCTCATAACATTGCCATACAGCGTGGCAATGCCGCCAGTCTTTTAGGCACATTACCAGTCGACAACGATATGGAAGAGTTTTTTAACGCCATATTTTAGTTAGTCATAGTTAACGTAGGGTTTTTATTATTTCTCTGGAACATTTTTAATAAAAATTAAAAAAATATATATGAATTTAGCAATTAAGTATGAGTATGTTATGGATTTCGTTTTTTTTGACTACACAGATATGATCAGTAACAAGTACTGTTCCAGGTTAGGTGTTTGTTCCAGGTCTGGTGTCTTGTTTATGTGACTTTACCTGTTTGTGGTAGCACCCATGATACATGATTAAAAAAAAGATACTCACCAGATATCTAAGCACAATCTGTCCAGGAGTCTTCCCGTATTTAGCAGCTAGAGCTCCCAGGGTGGGGTCGTCGTAACGTGGAGGGGGGGCGTCAGGGCGGTCCCGGGATACCAGGAACCCGAAGGGACTATACGACATCACTCCTATGCCTAACGACAGGCAATGGTAGACCAGAGGTTCTTGAGTTAGCGTTGGGTTTACCTGGGGAACAAACATCACAGTAATATTATAGAAGCGTATATTTACGAGTATATGTATGTCCGATCATAGTTTAAGAATCTTCAAGGCTCTTAATAAACTAGTGCGCCTCACCATCAACCATTGCATCACTGCTTACCATCAGGTGGGTTCGCAGTTAAGCACTAGTTTATACAAATACAAAAAAAATTGTTTATTTGATACTCCTCACACAAAAATTTATCTTGGGTAGAAATCGAACTCACGTATAGCAGTCAGGGCCACTAACCACTAGACCAACAGGCCAGTCAAACTAATAATAATAACTACGTATGTAACTAACCTCAATCTCATTGATGGCTGGTCTCACAGGGCTGTTGGCCACGATCCTATCGATCTGACTGGCGTTGAAGTTGGACACTCCGATAGACCTGGCCAGGCCCAGGTGCTTCGCCTCCTCCATACCGCTCCAGGTTTCCAAGTAGTCAATATTCTCAGGTGATCCATCACTCTGCAATAAATACAAAAAATTAATAAAATTTCATGGCCTCGAAAGAGGAGACGGGATGATCTGCCCCACCCCCCCTCCTCCCTAGCCAAGTTACGACAGTTTCGTTTGGATTTTCTTGCGTCGAACGCCTCGAGTCGACCACGCCTCCGATTCCTTTGTTCTGACCACGTGACTGAGCGTTGAGATGACGTCCTGCGGGATGTGTACCGCGAGAACTGGTTTAAGACAACGCCAGCACGGGCTGGTTTACTTACTATCAGGATTATTTTAAAAAAAAAAACACTACCTATATCAACGCTTTCCGCTACAAAGGGCGTAAAGACAATTTGATGGGATAAGGGAAACTAACTTTTTGATGCAGTTTTACTCAGTTGTTCACGCTCTTTCGATGTGTACATGTCGTGGTCAGATCATAGAAATTGATCAGTGGTGTTATTCTCTAAGAAAACGCAGCGCATCCGCAACGACGAACATCCAAATAGGATACATTGAATTAACAATCCAAGGTATATGTTTATTAGGTTGACAATCCAATGTATCCTATTTGGGTGTTCGTCGTTGAGGCAGTGCTGCGTTTTCTTAGAGAATAGCACCACAGGTCATGATATGGCTAGCTAGAACTGGCCAGATCGTTTTAATTACTCAATCCCCAAGCGGACACCGGTGTCAGCAGACCGTCTCTCTATTGTTTCTCTAATTACGGTATTCAAAGGGACGTTAAAGTTTGATGTTAAACGACGTTTTTCATTACACTTAAGAAAAAATAAATTCCTAAACGGGCGTTGATCGCCTACTCCGGGGTTCACTTAGCGCCCAGCCTGATACGATAAGTACAATAAATTGTGACGGGATGACCTGGAAATCGATTTTTTTTCGCACTAGTGCGGAAAAAAGCAAGATGCGTGCATAAAAGCGGTAGAGATAGAAGCGGGTTTTCGAGTACGTGTATTGAAAAAAAAAAAGATTTCGTGTTCTATACATTTTAAAGTTGTAAAACACGAGGAAACTAGTGAATTATGCATACGATATGATGCATAATGTATTAGCAACACAATTTTAATTTAAACATATTCCGTATCTGATCCATGCAGTAACTAAGTCCCGATATGGTCAAAGAATGTTTTTATAATGAGACTAATTGGATTTGTAGTAGACATGAATTCTTAGTGTTTAACAATGTAGGTGAGTTTTCTAGTTAACAAAAACCGGCCAAGTGCGAGTCGGATTCGCGTACGAAGGATTCCGTACCATTGACTAGGTAAACAACAGAACAACAACAAAATAGGCAAAAAAATAGCGTTTTTTGTATCGGAGCCCCCGTTAAATATTTATTTTATTTTGTTTGTAGTATTTGTTGTTATAGCGGCAAAAGAAATACATAATTTGTGAAAATTTCAACTGTCTAGCTATCGCGGTTCTTGAGATACAGCCTGGTGACAGACAGACGGACATACAGCGAAGTCTTAGTAATAGGGTCCCGTTTTTACCCTTTGGGTACGGAACCCTAAAAACTTGGCAAGTGCGAATCAGACTCGCACACTGAGGGTTCTTTACAAACTTTAACTTATGTAAATAGTCTCGAATCAATTTTTTCCGAATCGAAAAAGTATATTTTTTTATGACGTTACTAGAAATTTATAGTTTTCAGATTTATTCTTATATTTGTGCTATAAGATCTTGCTTCATGCCAAATTTCAAGGTTCTAGGTCTACTGGAAGTATCCTATGAATTTTGATTTTCTTGAGATTGTCAAAATATACGTTTTTTACGAAATAAAAGGCCGTATCTTTTTTTCTCGTTAACTTAAAAGTTTGATTTTTTCACAACTTCAAGGGACCGCAGACCCGAGTATATGGTTTTAATTTCAACTCGATACATTCACGCGTTCCTGAGATAAAGGGTCTTGACAGACAGATATCCCTTATGCGGTAAAGAACCCTAAAAAATAAAGATTAAGAGTTTTAAATTAACTTCTGCCAGCGAATTCGCGCGAAAGAAGATTCTAAGCTGAACTTTGAAAAATCCTTTCTTAGTGCTTGCTTACTTTATAAAAACGGAGCCTTGTACAAAATTAGCAGTTTCCCCACAAGTTTCCCAATAGTTTGGGCTGTGTGTTGATATGTCAGTCAGTCAGTACCACCTCTTATGTACATTAGTATACTCACCCCCCAAGGGGATGAAATGGGGGTCCAAAGATTGTACGAGCAAGTTTGTAGGAGCAAGTTTGTAGGAGCAAGTTTGTAGGAGCAAGTTTGTAGGAGCAAGTTTGTAGGAGCAAGTTTGTAAGAGCAAGTTTGTAGGAGCAAGTTTGTTGGATCTACCTTTACATGGATGACGCCGCTAGTTCAAAAAATAACCAGTCACCGCGTTCAAACGTTTTGCTTGGTGGTTCTGAATGCCAAAAGCAATAAAGGTCTTACCGTAGTAGCTAGAGGGAAGTGAATCAAGTACAGGTCGACATAGTCTAGACCCAACCTTGTCAGGGACTCCCTGAGAGCTGGCACCACCTGGTTACGCGCATGCTTGTCGTTCCACAGCTGAAATAGAAGACGGAAAGGTTACACAAGGTCAAATTAATAAGAAGAAAGAAGAAAGAAAGAAAATCTGTTTATTCACACGGAATGACGCAACTAAGAACTAGACAAACATAAAATTATACAGGAAAGATATGCGCCACATCCGTGTAAAACGGCCGAACGCTCAGCATAAAGCTGTGCCCTCATGCACAATGCGATGAGTTTTTGTCAGTACTGGTCAGCGCTGGTTTTCAGCGTTGGCCAGTACTGACAAAAAGACGCCGGAACGGTGCAATGTGCAAAAAAGATAAAAATAAAATAAAATAAATTATAAATGAATTTTAGATAAATAAAATAAAAATAAGGAGACTATGTATTTATGAATTGACAACACCACGGCGCGCCCATGACATTATGTGCACCTCATAGATTTTTTATAAAATTTAAGATGCAGCTTGATTACATAGTCTGTGGCAATTTGCTCAGACACTAATAGAAAATGGCACAAAGGCCAAATAGCCATGCCACAACATTACAAAAAAAAAAAAAAAAACTTTAATGAAAAAAATACTCTGTGGTTAATGCCCCATTGGACGCCATAACGCGACCGTGACGTTGTTTTCGAAAAAGGATATGACCGAATGTGACAATTTGTATGTGTTATGATGGTTTTGGAAATTCTAATAATTCTTGCAAAGTGCGATAGATGTTTTATGCGATAATGTTATAAGTATTTGTGACAAAATGTGAATTAGACGGACCGGAATAACCTAAAGACATCCAATGTTGAACTCAGACCCCAAGTCCAGTTACAATCGTTTCGTTTAGCGTGAACGCTTGGAGTTAGCTACGCCACAAATTCCTTTAATCTGACTACGTGACTGAGCGTTGAGAAGACGACAGAACAAAGAAACTGGCCAACACCAAGCGTTCACGCTCAATGAAACGATTGTAACAAGTGCACCCTCCGTTCCTTTACTCTCATGGTCCGAAGGGACAGCAATCTGACACGACCGGACAGACATCAGGCACAAGACCAACGGCTTTACGTGCTTTCCAAGCCACGAGGGTTACACACCACCGACTTCCAAACTCCGGGTTGCTACAGAGTAATTTCTAATGGAACAAACCATCACAATCTTCGTGCCCTTATCCCGTATTATTTGGGGTCGGCGCAACAGTTTTTCTTCTTCCACTTGTCTCTCGTCACACTATCACTAACTCCCTTTTCTTTTATATAATTCTTCACAGAATCCATTTATCTTTTCTTTGGCCTCCCTAATGGAAAAACCTAATAGCCTTTTTTGCTCGACAGAACGCCATGCATAGTACCACGAGAACAATGAGGCAGTTAAAAACTTTAACTATTGTTTGTTGATGCCTAAATAACTATTAGCCCAACGAACATAATCTTACCTTAGTAGTAACAAACACTTGATCCCTGGTCACGATTCCCTTGGCGATGGCATCAGCTATGCCTTGGCCGACTTGCTCCTCATCGCCGTACACCGCTGCTGTGTCAATGTGACGGTACCCAGCTTCTATAGCCCAGAAGACTGCTTTGCGGACGTCCTCTATTGACTCTGTCTGAAATTTGCAAGCATTTTTATTAATTTACGTGTATTTAAAAGGCAATTGAAAAAATCAAAAATCAATATATTTTTATTTTACATAGGCCTACATGGGCACTTATAAAACATCAGAAGCTAGTGCACGGTTCCAAATTGGTCGTTTCCTATGGAGAAGAACCGGCAAGAAACTCCATGGCTACTCTTTTAAATATGATTTATATTACAATATTTCCATATTACAGTCTTAATAGATAAAATATGTAAGGACAGTGTAGACCAGTCAATATTGCACCCAAGAGCACGAAACTAATAATCATAAACAAGTGAGTCATGATAGGAAGTAATATAAGAATTTGCAGAGTCTACAGTGAAGGGGTAATAGACTAATAGATACCAGACGTAGGTAGCATGCATTTACGATCATTTTAGCACCTCTGGATCAGTTCTTTCTAAAATTTTTAGTTGTCTATCCCCTTTTTCTTTAATTGGAGAATTATCAAACGGCCTTTCCCGCTCTGAGTGGAAAAAGAGGGAGTGTCAGTCCAATGAAAAGTCTAGAGCTAGTGAAGACTCGCTCTAGGTTGAATCGGGAGGACATATCAGCTTTTTACAAGCTTTAGTTTCACATGTCCCGATGTTTGTCTCAAATCTTACAAATTAAATTTGATCCACTTCCCGGTTACCGATTGAGCTGAAATTTTGTATGCATGTGTAAATCAGAATGACAGTGCAAAATTATTATGATACAGAACTGTTCCGATGTAGGAACTGGAAGGTGGCCATAGGAACTCGGTAGTTAAACGACACAATTCCATCGAGTTTGGGCTCGTATGATTCTTTTTGACGAGTATTTTGGCGCTATATGGTAACCAGGGTCTGATGATGGAATTGAAAAATGATAACTCGGTAATAAGCGCAATAAGATAACCCTATCGTGTTTCATCTATTTGGAATAGTCATGATGAGTATTAATTATATGGGTCGGAGGAAAAAAATATTTTCATTGAAAGCTGGTTACTGACTAAAACTCATTTCTATGTTCCCTCTTTGCATTGCGTTCCAGGAACCCCGATTTTTCTTTCGGAAGCATCAACCCATGGCTCCAGTAGGCTTTGGCCGTTCTTGGCCCCTACGGTTAGGGTGATCTTTCTTTGAGGCGTGCGTGGAATACTATACGCCGTCGAAGTCTCAGGACGACTCGAACTCTACATTTAGCCTAAAAACTTTGTAAATTTTGGCCTTACAGCTGTGACGTGACCTAAATTGCGGTTACATTCGGACTGCATAGAAAAAAATTGAGATGCGCGCCATGACGTGATGCAATGCTTGCAGTTTATTGCAAAATATGAAGTATTTCAACGATTTACTCCAAAATAACGCGAATTATTAAAATCTTGCAGCAAAATTTAATTAATTATTGTAATTAATTTTACCGACATAGTTAATTAGTCGTAGTCTAAAAATATTTAAAAATTAAAAGGTCAGGGTTATAAATGAATTTGACGATTATCACTATCGAGAGTTTCACGTTTAAAATAATACAGGTATGTTTAATGTTAAATTCTGTTTGTCCAAATTTAAAGTTCGGTACATTTCTGTAGTTTTCATTCGGTTGTATTTTGGTGTTTATTGTTATTATTTTTTTCGTGGTATCTTTAGGTATTATTAGCTGTTAAGGCTTATAAAATAGTGCATGTCGTGCTCTTCTTTAAATGGCGCTTAGACTAAAGGGTATTACATTGCTCAATGACCTTGAAAAATTTACCTCTACACTAGTAGAGAAGAATTGACCTCTACACAGGCATTGTAGGGGATGCTGCGCGCGGGGTGTTAGTACTGATTCGATTTTTTTCTTGATTACTTATCGATATTCAATGCAATTAGAAAAAAAATCAATACAAGTTATTCAATTTATCGTAACATATATTTTGGTATAAATTCAATGTATAAATATAGAGCCGTTTTCGAGAAAATATGGAATTAATGTTCAAAAAAGGCTTATATTTACCAGATTTTTTTTCTAGAGTTAGGGTATTTTTTTGAGAAACGTAATCAATACAATTTATTAGTAATGTCCTTAAGTATCATCCTTCATTTTTTATATGGTAATCGTACATAAGGAATAATCTATAAATTTCAATCAACTTAGGTGTTTTTTTGGATTTGGGCGATGTAATCCCCTTAAGATGATAAAAAAATACAAATTGTTTCCTTTACTTATATTCATCTTATATTACATGTAATAGTGTACTCATTGTTGAAGAGCCAAATAAAATAAATAAATAACATGTTTAGAAAACAACCATATTTCAAAAATATATACTTAGTCTATCTTGTCATAATATATTTTGTTCACAGCCAACAAAGTTTTTATCAATGGCGATCTCTTAAAACAGGGTTTGGTACGTTTTGAACTGCAGTCTCAAATCAGAGCCCGAATATTCTTATTTATTTCTTACAGCTTATAAAACTAAATAACTTCAAGGAGCTGTCAGCAAACAGTAGAGGCCGAGCCTGCTAGCTGCAGGCAGGGTCGAAACCTACTGGGGCCAAGGGTCGACTTCTGAAAAGAAGACTCGGCCCCGGTATGAAAGGCAGCGAAGGAACAGGGTAGGTTTATAGTAAGAGTCTGATACTATCTCCCGCTCCACCCAAGGGCGGGGGATGTCATTGGGTGATTTTGCGTACCATAAAAAAAACCCCGCCCATCCCCCAGGTATTTGGATTTTCCAAATTCTATTCCGTAAATGCAACCGTGCTTCATCATTGAGCACACCATCACAGCTAACCGTTACACAGTTTTCAAATTCAAGCCTATCAATAATAGTAAAATATAAAGATATATATTAATCTGATAGACACTTACAGCGATAGCTTAGCTGCTAGCAAGTTTTTAGAGAAGCAAAAACTATAAGTAAAAAATCGGATTTACCACGTCACGATCGCACAAAAAGGTTTTTATACGAACTAAAGGAACTACGGATATAGACGATTTAAATAGCAAGACGAGATTTTAATCCATTCCAGTCAAGTATATTTTGTTTTTTTATTTCTTCATCATCATCATCAGCCTTTAAATGTTCCCACTGCTGGGACTCAGGCCTCCTCTCTAGGAGAGGGAATGGGCCGTAATCCACCACGCGTTTCCAGTGCACATTGGTGGATGTCACATGTTTTCGAATTTTTTGGTTTCCTCGCGATGTTTTCCTTCACCGTTTTTGAGAGCAGTGGTGATTATATAAATTACACAAAGTAATGCGCCTGGCTGGGTTTGAACTCGCGACCTACAATTCGTAAGTCAGGGCCGTTACCATTCGGCCACCACTGCTCTATTAGCTTTATTTCTTAAATCGAATTTATTCTTCAATGGCACATTTTGCCACAAGAGTCGATCAACAATTAAGTTTTCTAAAAAAATACATAATAGACTTTAGTACAAAGCTACTGCATATTTCTAACGAAATTTCTTCCAGCAGACCTGCTCCCCTAGCAAAGTTACAATCGCCTTTTGAATACCGTAATTAGAAACACAATAGAAAGACAATAGGTGTGCGGATACCAGTGTCCTCTTGGGGCTTAATGAATTAAGCTATTATAAAAAAGTTTTAACAGATCTCTTTATTTATAGGCAATCGCAAAAATTTGATTTTCGATTACCGACTTATTGCGCGGAGGCGTCGATCTACACTTCTATACTAATATTGTAAAGAGGAAAGATTTTTATTTTTGTTTGTAATTAATAAACTCAAAAACTACTGAACTGATTTTGAAAATTCTTTCACTAGTAGAAAGCTATTTTATCACGAAGTGACATAGGCTATATTTTATTTTATAAAATTAATTAATTAAAGAAATTTGAGCGGGACAGTAACGTCCAATGACCTGTCGGTAGTTAGTACGCAATGACCAACAACTACCTAAAGGTCATTGAACTCGTTCAGCTGATGTTTACTTGAAGAAATTAAGTTCATACATGCGTATATTAATTCGAGTTTTTTTTAAAAAGTACTTTATTTTTTAATTTTATCTTTACAAATCGATAGTGTTTCATGTACCTACTGGATCGACCCTTCACGGGATTAAAACGATCAAAATTTAATGGTGTATACATATTTATACACATTTCTGGAACGACTTAGGCAAGGCCTTTAGCCAACAGTGGAAAAGTAAAGCCTAGTGAACAAAAAATGTATCCATTTAGACATCGCTTTGACCGTATCTATACAGAACCGAGCGAGGATACGGAGCGAAGTGAGAAAGTAATGCGGAGTGGAGTTGCAGACTGTTTATCTATAGTTTGTTAAAGCGTCCGCACTCATTTCTCCTCTCCGCTCCCTCGCTCCGCTTCCTAGTTTTGTATGAATTTTTAAACTAGTTCGTGGTCCCTGCCCACTGAAGAGGAGCGGAGATTTCGTGCAATCCTATTGGTTAATATTTTTCCGTAATTTATCTATAATATGTATGTATTTAAAAATATATAAGTACCTATGTTTATCGATTGTCTAGTACTCATACCACAAGCTCTGCTTAGTTTAGGACTAGATAGCGTTGTGTGAATGTTGTATAATTATTATTATTATTAATGCTTGTCCTGTATTTTTTGTTTATGCGGTGTTTAAGGGATAAAATAAATATATAACACTTCACAAGAATAGGGTCAAAAGTCAAAATCGAAATTCCACAGTAATTGGAGCCTGGTCTATGTGTTGTTGTGTACCACTGACTACAGGCAATTTCAACAAACGTGATCAGAAGCTATATTTTGTATAGAACTAAATGGCACAAGTATTGAGGTCACAATACGAGATCTGCACGAAGAGGATCGACAAGCTTCCTTGACTCTTCACAACGTTATTAAAGGAGAAAATGTCAAGGAATTTTTAGAGAATAACTTTTTATTATTGATAGTCTCGTGCTTGACCACTACCACAACTGATAGTGATGATAAGGTTGAAGTTAAAGTAAGAATAAGAGTTTATTTTCGACAAACATGGCGCATATCTTAAAAATAAGCGACATTAACGACTCTATACACTGTGAAATTTTAGTGGTTATTTTCCCGCGGCAGAACGACTTGCCATAAGGAGTAGGTACTTTCAAAGCATACAGTAAAAGTAAAAAACGAAATCACTAAACAAACAAGACTAAAAGGATCAAAACATCTTTAATTTCGGAAGTCGGTGTTAAATAAGAAACAAACAATACCGAGAAACACGGTGTATAATAATAAGAAGTAAGATATGCGTCACATCCGCGCAAACCGGCTAGCGCTCAGCAAAATGCTGAAGCTCGTATGTAAGACGGAGCCGCAGCGCTGATTTTTAGCGCCAGCCGTCGTCAACGGAGAGACGTTGATCGGCTAGCAAGGATTACAATAATAATACTTCAAATCACTGAATAAACAAACAAAGAGTCAAGAGTCAAGTCAAGTCAAGAGTGAATAGGTTACTTCTAGACAAGCATGCTCCATCATCGACCTTCATCATCGCTTACTATCAGGTGAGGTAGTTGATCATAGGCTGGCCCTTTGGCCTTGAAGCCATTTGGACAATAACGTGATAGATATCAAATCATGCAGACCGTAAAATCAATTCTAAAAGTAAAAGGTACCCCACGTTAGAATTTCTCCTGTACTATAGCGGGTGCGTGTATAAGCAATCTAAACTCACACACACTGACACCCAGACCAGAAACATCTGGTTGGAAGGTCATACATTTTACCAGTATTTGTTTCGGCCATTACAACTAGCCACAAGACCTTTAATAAGCACCTCTCTGTCACAGGAGTAGACAACCCACTGTGCAGAGCCTGCATGGAGGAGGACGAGACAGCAGCACATCTGCTTCTAAGCTGCCCAGTTGTCACTGGATACAGGGAAAAATACTTCGGAAATCTAGTTAACCTCCGCCTAATGGTCAGTAACATCAAGGCGCTACTGACCTTCATTGAGGAGCTGGGGTGGCTCGAATGACACATTTGTCCTACCCGTACGTAAAATACGCGCTTTAATCGTGGAATAGGAGTCGCGACATGCTATGTGGCAGCACTGGCAGCCAATCTCTTAAATAAGCAGGTAAACTCACCTCTTTAGCTGTGCCCCTACCGGTCCCCAAAGCAAGCGAAGGGATTCGGTTTCCATCGTTCAGTTCTATGCAGGGCGCCTGTGCAGCTAACGCTATCTGAAAATTAAAGGAGATTTATTAAGTAAAATTATTGTTTATTAACCAGCTGTTTTAGAACCAATCGGCTTGGCACGTGACGATGGAAAGAGGCCAGACGGGATGACCATAATGCCCTGGAAGTTGGGTAGGCCTCTGGTGTGGGATGCAACTTGTGTCGACACCCTTGCGTCATCCCATCTTCTGAGTACGGCAGGCTGTGCTGGGGCGGCTGCTGCAGGTGCAGAAAACCTCAAACGGCGTAAATACAATAACCTTATCGGTAGTTACATGTTTGAGCCGTTTGGGGTTGAAACACTAGGGCCATGGGGTCCGAGCGCTCATTGAGTTGTTCGTGACATCAGTAAACAGCTGGTCAACTCTTCGCGTGACCAGAGGGCTGGACTTTTCTTCGGTCAACGAATCAGCATTGCCATCCAACGAGGCAATGCTGCCAGCGTTCTGGGCACTTTTCCCATTGATATCGATGTGGAAGAATTTTTTGATGCCCAATAAGTTCTTTTTGTACCCGTTTGTACATATTATTATTTTTAACTACTACTAGAAGTTAAAGTAAAATTATTGTTCTTATTATGAAATGTTAAAGAAAGTGGCCATTGGAATAATCGAATCGAGCAAAGATTGCAAACCCAGTCAGGCGCATTACTTTATGTAATTTATTTCATCACCACTTCTCTCAAAAAGGTAAAGAAAAACCTCGTGAGGATACCGGCATATATATATATATATCTTATAATTTAAAATTAAAGGACATTTAACGTCCACCAATAAGCGTGGTGGAAATGGTCCGGAGCGAGGAGGAATGGCAGGGGGTCACCTCTTCTGCGAAGCAGTAATGCTAGGAGAGATCGCTGCTGCCGATTGCCTCCACGAGGACACACTCCACCTTTAAACGCAACCTTTAAATTGTTCTATAAATGTCCTGTAGTGGTTATATAATCGATATAATTCCATCTCAGATAAGACCACTTATTAATTAAGCATTTGTCAAACGTCACCAACTGCATTGTTTAACCTTAGCATTTGATAATTGGGTAATATCATTGACGTCTGTGATTCTGTGCAACTTTCTATTTTTTTTTTTTTATTTTAGTAATCTTCGTAATAAAATAAAAAAGCCTTGAGATTTAGGGAGTAGATTCGTAAGCAAAAAGTTTTGACTTTCAATGAGTGACAGGCTGGCATGATGCAATTGAGATGATAATGTTAAGAGGGACACGATCAGGAAAGAAGATACGAAATTACACTTCACACTAATATCATAGAGGCTTTTGCCTTTCTTACAATGACATTAAATTGACTTAAGGGCCGGTTGTAGTCATTGACTATTTTGTATGAACTGTAAGTCAACTTTACGGCCCCAAAACAACGGTTTTATTTTTATAAAAAATAACAATAACTATTCAAGATTTTTGTTTTTGCGAGCCGTTTTTAAAAAACAAGTATCAGTTTTTTTTTGGAACTTTTAAATATTTCCGTGACGTACCTAATCACGTAGTTTGAAATCGTAAATTAGGGCGATTTTTTTTTATCAATCAACTAATTTATATAATGTTTCGATTTTTGCCCGGCGCTTGGTCATATAATCAATTTTAATAAAAGTATTTTTTCATGGTGTTCTCTTTTACATTTGTGGATTTCCAGAGGTTTAAAACAGTTCAAAATGAGTAGAACCTAGCCTTAAGAATCGATGAAACATCTATCAACAGATAGCCGATAAAAAACGTCCTGGCTTGACCGGTTTGTGGTCGTAGGATTAGTAGCAGCGCAACCGTAATTTTTCCAGTTTCAACGACACACGAGTGACGGACAAATAGCAAGTGTAGGTAACATATTTTTTGCCCTTTATTCGAAAAAACTGAAACTCTTTTTTATGGTTCCGTACCAAAAGGGTAAAAACGAGATCTTATTACTAAGTCTTCGCTGTCTGTCCGTCCACCTGTCCGTATGTCTCTCACCAGGCTGTATATCAAGAACCGCGATAGCTAGACAGTTTTTTTTTTATGGTAGGTAAAATCATCTACTGACAAATCACGCCCTTGGGCGGAGCGGGAAGTAGTGTCAGACTCTTACTGACTAAAAACCTACCCCGTTCCTTCGTAGCCTATCGTGCCGGGGCCGGGTATTCCTTTCGGAAGTTAGCTAGACAGTTAAAATTTTCACGGATAATGTATTTCTGTTGCCGCTAAAACAAAAAATACTAAAAACAGGAAAAATAAATATTTAAGTGGGGCTCCCCTACAACAAAAGTGATCTTTTGCCGTTTTTTGCTACGGACGATACTCGACTCACGTGGTAGGTTTTTTTTTTCAATAGTAAATCATCAAATAACTTCTTCCTAAAGTTGAACTGAAAGTTACCGTGACCATGAAATGCAAAAAAAAACACCTGAAAGAACTCAACGTAAAATTGAGTCAGTAAAAGTCTGAAATTTTGATAATTTCTCTCTTATACGAGTATATAAA
Source organism: Leucania comma (assembly GCA_958295575.1). Classification (NCBI taxonomy): domain Eukaryota; kingdom Metazoa; phylum Arthropoda; class Insecta; order Lepidoptera; family Noctuidae; genus Leucania; species Leucania comma. The sequence continues at coordinate 7,888,210 of OY282482.1, read as the reverse complement.
AGAAAGACGTGTTAGTTACACTATTTATAACTCTATTTAGAACGGCTGAACCCATTTGGCTAGAAATTGGTGAGAAGGTAGCTTAGCAGGAGAAGGAAATAGGATAATTTTTATCCCGTTGAATTTAAAAATAAAAATATACCTGCTCATTTATTGGTATAGGGTAGAGTTAAGTAGGGTAGAGTAAAGTGAAGTAGGGTAGAGCGGGAGCGAATCCGCGGGCAAAAGTTAACATAAAAAATTCGTACTTAACCTGTTATACAATTTACCTACAACTCAACAAAAAACTTGTAGGTAAGTTTTTTGTTGAGTGAGGAAAATAAAACGAATAATATTATTCAAACTTAAATGGATCAGTGCGGACCAAAATAAACGATGCATAAGTAATTACTCGATCACGAATCTTGAACAGATTACAATCCCCCAGTCGAATTCTAGTTCTTGAATCTAAATATCAGAAGACGTATCTTTCAAGGGCAGATAAAAGTAAATTATTCGTAAGTCTCATATAGATACATTAGGGGACAAAGTGTCCCACAAAACGACGCTCAATCTACATGACTTGCCCTAACTTTGTACCCTAATTAAAAATAGTTGCATCAAAGGGCCTAACCAAATTACGACCGTTTCGTGTCTAATCTCTTTCTACAATCGGTAACGCCTCGGCTCGTAAGTGATTTTAGAAAACTATTGCAGACAGAGCAATGGTGGCCAAATGGCAACGGTCCCGACTTACAAGTTGTAGGTCGCGGGTTCAAACTCAGCCAGGCGCATTACTTTGTGTAATTTATTTCATCACCACTGCTCTCAAAAACAGTGAAGGAAAACATCGTGAGGAAACCGCCATGTCCTAGAACCAAAAATTTAAAGACATGTGACATCCACCGATCCGCACCGGGCCCGCGTGGTGGATTACGGCCCATTCCCTCTCCTAGAGAGGAGGCCTGAGTCCCAGCAGTGGGAACATTAAAACGCTGATGCAATGCAAAAAATTGGTGATTACCAACTTATTGCCCAGAGACGTCGACAGGAAAACTTTAGAACTAATTACTACTAATGATAACTATAATATTAAGTTACCTAACCACATGATTAATCAATGCTTGAAGATTTACAGTCACGATTTTTTTTAGACCTGCCACGACTTAGCTGAGTAGTTTAGTTTTTTTAGGGTTTCGTACACAAAGGTTACAGCTAAGACTTCACTGTCGGTCTGTCTGTCACCAGAATGTATCTCATGAACTGTGATAGCCAGGCAGTTGAAATTTTCACAGATGATGTATTTTTGTTGCCGCTTAAACAACAAATATACTTAAAACAGTATATAATAAAATAAATAATGAAGTCGGGCTCTTAGACAACTAACGTGATTTTATTGCCGTTTTCTGCTACGGACGGTACGTAAGTTCGTGCGCAAGTCCGACTCACATTTGGCCGTTTTTTTTTTTCAATAGTAAATCATCAAAGAACTTCTTCCTAAAGTTAGACTGAGAGTTACCGTGACCATGAAATGCAAAAAAACAACTGAAAGAACACAACGTAAGATTGAGTCAGTAAAAGTCTGAAACTTTGATGATTTCTAAATTAAATTATAAAAATATTTTAAAAAATCCGTACTACACCTGTTATGTTACAATTTACAACTTAACAAAAAACTTAATTAACTAACGTGATTTTATTGCCGTTTTTAGCTACCGACGGTACGTAAGTTCATGCGCAAGTTCGACTCACATTTGGCCGTTTTTTTTTCAATAGTAAATCATCAAAGCACTTCTTCCTAAAGTTAGACTGAGAATTACCATGACCATGAAATACAAAAAAACAACTGAAAGAACACAACGTAAGATTGAGTCAGTAAAAGTCTGAAACTTTGATAATTTCTCACGTAAATAAAATATTTTAAAAAATCCGTTCTACACCTGTTATGTTACAATTTACAACTCAACAAAAAACTTAATTAACTAACGTGATTTTATTGCCGTTTTTTGCTACGGACGGTACATAAGCTCGTGCGCGAATCCGGCTCATACTTAGCCGGTTTTTTTATAAGCCTGACACGGCTAAGTTAGGCAAAGATTTTGAAAAACCCATTAATAATATAAAATCAGTAGGTCATGCCTTGTCTAGGTGTGGCCAGTCATGGTAAAAAAGTGTAATAAATAAATAATTTATATGAGTCTAAGCCACCCAACCCATATTTATTATTAATAAATCCATCTCACTGACTCTCATTCAACGTAGGTCTTTTTTTTAAGTGGGACGTCATCTAATTACTCCTCTCGCTCTGAGTGCAGCGAGTGTTGAACGTTTACTGATTAACCCCCCTTTCAGAGTGCCTAGTGTGAGTTTGTTTTACGTAAACGCGATCGACACGTTTATGACGTTCGGCGCACCGATTGGCCAACTCGAAGCTCTTAGCCAATCAGAGAGCCAAACGCGGTAAACGTTTCGATCGCGTTAACGTAAAAACAACTCGCACTCAGCACACTGAATTAAACATTACTAGTTGAATTAGTCAACTTGTTAGTAAAAGAAATTATGTCTCCAATTTTATTTTCGCTTGAAAAGCTGTCAAAATTTTGTATTAACAATTTTTTTTTATATGTGTGTATGTGTGTTAAAAATATTTAAAAATGTTAAAAATATGTAATTAACGTACATTTTGACACTCTCAAAGGAATCAAAATTCATAGCGTATTTTCCGTTGACTCAGAACCCTGAATTTTGGCATGAAGCAAGGTCTCATAGAACAAGTATAAGAAAAAATCTGAAAACTGTAAATTTATCGTTACATCACAAAAAAAAAATGTGTTTAGGAAAAATCTTCGTAACTCAATTCGGGAATTGAATTGTTTTCCTAGGTAAATTTGTATGGAACCCTCAGTGCGCGATTCCGACTCACACAAGCCAGGTTTTTTTATACCATCTTAAAAATACAGACTTTTTACCATTAAATCAGTTTTGGTTTAAGTTAAGACAGCTGCTCAAAAAGTACTGTCAAAAATATAAAACTTTCACAACACATAATTTTAATAGTTGAATAACAGTTTTTTTTTTTTATCAGAGCCTTAAAGACATTAAATTAAAAATAAAAGAGAGCAGTTTCAACAACGAATGGTAAGTTTCTTAGCAAATTATGGACTACAAGTTTATCAATATCAACCAGGACAACAGATCGGAGAGGAACTTTATATTACTATATTCTTTTGCTTAAGAAGCCGTGCATGAAATCAACTCATTTTGAACATTTTTGATCATAGTTTGTGAGATAGGTAAGAAGAATTTGAACCTACTTTTTTAGGTAATAAAAGTCAAGTTCTTATTCTCTCAGATGGCATGAGTATTTTTTTGAAATACTTAATGTATGTATTATTGGCAATTGTACATATTCAAAACCCTTTTATCGCAAAAGTAACAAGCGAGTGATGATTGATTACGTTTTACACAAAACTAAAAAAGAATTAAGTATAACATTTAAAAATTATCAGTAACATCATTATATAATCTACTCACAGATGGGCCGAAAACATTATTGACTTCAAAAGAAAATAAAGCAGAAATAACTAGTCTATTTATTTACGAACAACAATTAACTCACATTAAATCCAAAATAAAATAAGCAGAGCACACGAATCATGTTTACTGACGTAAAGCTTCGAACACACTGACCTCTTCTGCCAGAGGTTTATGTTCATATACCATGTTACATAACATATAACTCAACCGATCGATAGACTGAAGTACTAGGAGCGCATAAGTCGACAGGTTCTCACAGCTTTCGAGTTCGGATCGTGAGGTGAAAAGGTCGAGCGCTCGAAGATCAATCTGCAAAATTATTGTGAGGAAACGTCTTCCTGGCTGGGTAGAATATACCTATTTATTATACTTATACAGAAAGCTTTTTTACAAACCCGAGGTCCTCACGACTCAGCCCCCACCGGAGTTGCCCTAGCCGCGGCAGTCGCAGGAGGATTCCCGAAGGCGCAGGGCTGCGGACGGAAAGCAACAGGTAACTCGCCGTTCGATAGGGATCAAGCCCGAACCGAATGCGTCATGTTCGGTACCTCAAAAATATGTCTGCAAATTGATGGAGCCTGTTAGCACAGATTTGATAATTAGTTACCTGTGATGCAGTTTTTGTATGTATATGTCGTCAGAAAATTGCAGACTCCGTATAATTCTAAGAAATCTTTATTAGATTATAATTTCTCGATATTGAAATTATATACAAAATAAATTACATCAAAATTCATTCGTTTTCAACATAATCGGATCTTATTTAGAAAAAAAAATGTGTACAATTTCTCGCGATAGTTTACAATCTTTTATTCGTTTGCGATTTGTCTGCCAGTGACATATGGCCTTACACCCTTATTTATAACCAAGTAAAACTAATTACTTGAGTAAAAGTAACTACTTAAGTAAGTAACAATTTGTATTCTATAGTTAAGAAAAATTGAATTTTTTAATGAAGATTTCTAACCTTTAATAATAATTACTTTTTTTATAAATACGGGTGTGTTGCAACACACGAGTGATGTTAATAAACGATTTGACTAAAATGCGTTTTTTGGCCCATTTTGTTCAAATTACAAAAGTCTGAGTTTAAGAAGAAGCAATGATGTAATCAATTCGGCTGTTTAATTTAATTACCAAACTCAAAACAAAACAATAAGGAAACATTAATCTTAACCATTTGCATTTTTACATAATAATTAACTGTTTTTTTGACTAATTTCATAGTGTGGTGTCAGTCCAGTGTCCTTAGCCTTAGTGTGATGAAAACCGGTAATAACCGGTTATTGTTGGCATAGGTAATCGGTTCTCAGGGTTCCGTTTAATACTGACCCTCTTGACCGATCCTCTTAGGACTATGGGATTGTTCGAAATATTTAGCCTTGAAACGCAAAGAAAAACTGTAGCAACAAAAAGTCAAAAGTCAAAAAGCATTTTTTTCAAATAAACCATTTACAAGCACTTTTGAAAGGTCAAGAAGTTAATCTGTCCGAAAAAAAAAGATGCTAATTGCATATTCCAAAGCGTATATTTATCTTTTCAATCATGGTTTGTATTACAAAGATCTCAGTTACATGTGACTTGTCGCTGCTAATATATGAGAACAAAAAAAAAAAAAGAATTTCCAAATAATAGATATTAAAATAAACCACGGACAGCTAAAGAATGACAAGTCTCAACTGACAGCGTTCGTTCACGGACATGACGCGGAAATCAGCACCACTCAGCTGAACCATTTTGAAGGCAACCGAAATCCAACACATGCGCCACCATTAGTGAGACATTTGCGTAAGCATGGTAAACTCTCAACTGCTATGTTCATTTCTATCAAACAAGTCCAATATTAATCTTAAATCATAAATAGGCCCTGAACTATATTATAAGTAGGTTTTGGTAATAATAATAATAATGACTTGGCAGGCGAGGTTGTCGACATGTGGGATGTGGACTCAGCGATAGTCGTGTCAGATAATGGCTTAATAGCCAAGAGCCTCGACCAACATCTTAGAAGCCTCGCGTTAGGCGACTGTATCAAGGGCTTGATTCAGAAAGCGGTACGCCTGGACACGGCTCGTATTGTTATGAGGTTCATTTCGCTGGAGCCCTGATCGCCGGTAGCTTGGACCCTATTCCCGATACCGGTGGGATACTATTTTTATATTTTTAAATGTTTTTTTGTTTTTTATTGGAATTCTAATAAATATAATTTATATGTTCATAAATAATACTTTACATGATTTATTAATTTATCAATTTTAATACAAGTCGAGAGTCGTTGTCATTGCGACTGAGACGGAATTGGGAGTGCAATGGAGTTGAGCGCTGCAATGACCTATTTCCACGTATATCAAACGACATTTTTCAATAAACTTAAGAAGAAATAAATAAACGTAGATTGTCCGGCGATTCGTGGGGATTTCTTAGCGCCCAGCCTGATACGATAAATGAAATAAAATTGTGCCAGGGGCGAGCACACGCACTTTTCTGCACTAGTGCAGAAAACAGTCAATTACGTTCCTAAAAGCGGTGGCACAAGAATCAAGTATGTGTATTGAAAAAATATTCCTACTGTCCCTTTCCCTTTCGAATACGGAACCTGAGTTTCCTAATACGATAAATGTAATAAAATTTTGGCGGGGGCGACCACGCGCACTTTTCTGCACTAGTGCGGAAAACAGTTAATTGCGTGCATTAAAAAAATATGCCTACTGTCCCTTTCCCTTCGAATACGGAACCTAAGTTTTCCAATACGAGTCAGATTTGCAATAACGAGTTCTCGACAGACTGCCGCAGGCATAGATATGGCCGTTGCGGTCATTGCCTTCATAGATAAATCAACTTTATGTACTAAGGCGTGCTCTGGTTAAATAATTACATGTGGATGTGATTGCGCAATCGATTTTTATGTCTAGAAAAAATATTGGGTATTTACCACGAAGCATTTTGAGTGAGAGAGCAGTGGTGGCCGAGTGGTAATGGCCCCGACTTACGAGTTGTAGGTCGCAGGTTCAAACCCGGCTAGGCGCATTAAACTGCTCTCAAAACGGTGAAGGATAACATCGTGAGGAAACCAGCATGTCCTAGAACCAAAAATTCAAAGACATGTGACATCCACCAACCCGCACTGGGCCTGCGTGGTGGATCACGGCACATTCCCTCTCTTAGAGAGGAGGCCTGTGTCCCAGCAGTAGAAACATTAAAAGGCTGAAATGATGATGATGATGATTTTGAGTGGGTATATCCTAGAACCAACAATGTTGACATCAGATGTCACGTAGGGACCCAGCCTGCCAGCAGGCAGGGACTAAGCCTAAGAAGGCTCGGCCCTGGTATAAAGGCAAAGAAGAAACGGGGTGGGTTTTTTAGTCAGTAAAAGTATGAAACTGTTTTTTAACTGATTTTTACCCACCGAAAAAAAAAACAGATATCAGTGAAATACAACTAATTGACATTGGTTGCGCGAATAAGCTTAATGGACTGTATGTTTGAAAAAGCGATCTAAGGTTTGTTAACAATATGCAGGTACTGTGCCTGGCCTTTATTGATGGATGGATGGATTGATTTAGGGAGGAACACTGACCTTTTGACCTCGAAGGTTCCACGTGGCGCCGGCCGGCGAACCCTGACTTCGCACCTTTAATCACTGCCAGGTCCTGTATTGCACTACACTGCACTATTGTTGAGTCTTTAAATAATTGGATCTCCGAATAGTCAATTTTCTTGTAATTTCGAGCGGGCGATGTTAGCGGAGCGGTCACATTCACAATCGATGCACACAACACGTCATGTCATCCATTTCTTGAGGTCGTGCGGGAAAGGGAAACGGAAGGGATAGGATTGCTAGGCCAAAAATAAATTACAAAAAAAACAAAATCGCGGATCATAGCAAATTGGCGCAAACATTCCCCCCGGGTTTGAAGGGTTACCTTCAAAGAAAAGGAGAAAACAAAAGCGAAACTAAACCCTATTACTATATCTAGACTATCAATACTAGGTAGCGAAACAACTTATAACTAACTATGCCACTACTGCTGATTAGGCAGAGGGCAGAGGCGAATAACCGGACGCAGGTACGATCCAGTTGCGGTTTTAACCTTTACGACTCGCGTTATTCCGTTCGAACCCGGAAAAACTTCTTCCACTACACCAAGAGGCCAGTGCAGAGGAGGCGCACTCTCAGTCTTCAGTATCACCACAGTACCGACTGTGACTGGATCTGAAGGAGTGTTCCACTTTTGACGCGACTGCAGCGTATGCAGATAATCTGTCCTCCATCGCTTCCAAAAGGACTGAACTAAGCTATCCAGCAGAGCGTGACGCGGGTGAAGCTGCAGTTTGTCAGTCTCGACATCTAAAGCGGGCAAATATTTAAGAGGAGTCGTCGTCAAGAAGTGAGCCGGCGTCAACGCTAGTGGCTCCGATGGATCACTAGACAAAGTCCGACACAACGGACGCGTATTCATCAACGCCTCTACCTGAGCGAGTACGGTGCTCAACTCCTCGTACGAGAGAATCTGTTCGCCTATGACCCGAAACAGGTGCGACTTAAGGCTTTTAATATTCGCCTCCCAATTGCCACCAAAATGACTAGCCGCTGGCGTATTAAAACACCAATCAATGCGATTCTCAGCTAAGACATGGGCGAATTCACTTTGGTAGTACTTGGAGCGTAAGAATGTATGTAATTCCGAAATATTGCGTCGCGCTCCAACATAATTTGTGCCGTTGTCAGAGTATAAGCGCTTAACGGGACCACGGCGAGATAAAAATCGTTTAAATGCAGACATAAAACCCTGCGTACTCAAATTACTGGTTAACTCTATGTGAACTGCACGAGTTGTCATACAAACGAATAGGCAAATGTATGCCTTTGTGGAACGTATACCACGACCACGGGCAATAGTGACTTTAAACGGTCCAGCATAGTCCGTCCCAGTATGTATGAAAGGTTTCACCGTCTGTACAACACGACAAGAACGATGGTCGGCCATTTGAGCTTAAAGCAGGGCACACATCTGTGCACTCTAGCGCGTATCAAATTGCGAGCGGAAAGTATCCAGTACTTCTGTCGAAGAATGGACATTAATAAATCGGGACCAGCGTGACAATTCACCTTATGGTGATAATCCACCAACAAATCCAAAACGTGATCCTTGCGTGGTAGAACTACTGGATGCATTTGTTCAAACTCTAACTTAGCATTTCGCAGACGGCCACCGACACGAATGAGTCCGTCTTGCAAAAATGGTTTCAAATGTTGAAGTGCGCGACTACAAGGTTTATGTGATTCTAAACTACGAAATTCTATTGAAAAATAAAATTTCTGCAACTCTCGAAGTACAACTGATTCAGCTCTATCCAAATCAGCTGCGATTATAGAACCACGCGATGGTAATAATCTCAAAAATCTTAAGACGTAAACTACACAGCGTAATAGTCTCGACCAAGACGAGACTCGATTAGACAACAACAAAACAACTGACTCTTCACGCGGAACTGATACTACAAGCGTATGTTTCTTCTCCTCGGGTGGCTCTGAAACAGTAGCGGGGTTAAACGGAGCACTTGGCCACTCGTTAGGAGTGGTATGAATCCAGGGAGGGCCACAAAACCAAAGCGGATGATTTAAAATTTGCGCAGGAAGCAAATCACGTGAGAGACAATCTGCTGGGTTTTCTGTTCCAGCGACATGGAATATATTTTCCGGTGACAATTCAACTTGAATCTTAGCCACCCTATTTGCGACAAACGTGCCCCATCGATGGGGTGAAGAGTGGGCCCAACATAGAGCAACGGTTGAGTCTGAAAACGCTACAATTCTCTCTATATTAATGCGAGGACGACAAGTTTTGACTATAGATGTAATCAATTGAACCAACATAAGAATAGCGCAGAGTTCGAGACGAGCAAGAGAGACAACCTTACGAGGAGATACCTTTGATTTTGCGCTAATGAGGAAAACTGAAATGTTATCGCCATTTTGGACCTGAAAGTAAACCACTCCCCCGTAAGCCCTCTCACTGGCGTCTGCGAAACCTACCACATTAACAACAGTGTCTGGTACTATACCAACATGGCGAGGAATCTGTATCTGATCGAGCATTGGAAGCTCTTTCCTATAGCGAGCCCACAACTTAGCAACACTGTCAGGAGCGGTGTCGTCCCAATCACAGTTGGAAAGCCAAAGCTCTTTTATAAGCAGCTTTGCATACAAAACGACAGGAGCTACAAAACCCATTATATCCCATATCCGAGCTACACATGCTAGGATAACGCGTTTGGTACAAGTTGGCGGAGTCGAGCTAATTTTAAGACTGAACATATCAGTTGCGGGTGACCAACTTAAACCAAGGATCTTATGCGAATCACTATCATCGAATTCCTTTACCGAAGTCAACCGGTGTGACGGTGGAATCGACTCTAATGTAGCTTGCGAGTTGCTTGTCCATTTCACCAGATCAAATTGACCGGACTTCATGAGGCTGATTACTTGAGCAGCGGTCTCTATAGCCTCTGCTTCACTAGGTACACTGTACACAAAATCGTCCATGTACAATCCGGTTTCAATAGTGGCCCTTGCTTTCGGGTATGTATCACCCTCGTCAGCGGCCAACTGCTTGATAGTGCGAAGAGCGTGAAAGGGACTAGACTTAAGCCCAAAACAAACACGATTGAATTCGTAAATCTTCAAAGGTTCCTGCGGAGAAAATCTATACAAGAAGCGTTGGAATCTACGGTCACATTCTCTGATTCCAATACTAAGAAACATTTGCCGAATATCAGCAGAGAGCGCAATAGCAAACAAGCGAAAATTTACTATTATTTCAAATAAGTTACCCTGGAGGTTCTGACCACAACACAAGATATCGTTAAGCGATATGCCAGTACTAGTTTTAGCGCTACCATCCATAACCACACGCAGTTTAGTTGTAAGCTTGTCTTCTCTAACAACTCCATGGTGCGGGATGATGTAAAACGGGTAATCACGTGTCTCCTCAGTCTCGGCAGGCGCTGATGAGATATAACCTTTATCTAAATATTCGATCAGCACATCATCATAGGCTTGCTTCAACTTAGGAGACGCCTGCATCTTACGTTCCAAGCATAGAAAGCGTTTTTCTGCGGAGGCACGGGAGCCACCGAGCGAAAAAATATCACCCTTGAAAGGGAGCGCGACAACATAACGACCATCTTTATCACGAGTAGTCGTGCGGGTATAAATCTCCTCAGTGACCTGATCCTCAGGGCTGAGAATAGGCGGGACATTGACCTCTTCAATCTCCCAGAACTTGCGGATGGTAGACTCAAGCGGCGGCTCGACGGTGCAACAGTGCGACACAGTCGAGTAACTATCTAAACAAGCGGGTGCGGAACCAACTATAACAAACCCGAGAACTGTTTCCAGTGCGTGCGGAGCGGGGTACATCGGAAGACCTTGAATTTTACGTGATAACTGGAGATGCGGGAGAATCGAAGCACCGATCAATAGATCGATATCTCCAGGGAAAGCGTAATTTCCGTCGGCTAACTGCAAGTTCTTAAACTCCGTCAGCATGGACGTGTCAACCGGTACCGTGGGCAACCGTTCCGTAATCTTATCTGCGACTAGCGAATCCATTTCAAACGAAATATTACGATTAAAACGTGAACTAAATATTAATTTAATGGAACCGTGAATGGTTGCCTTTAAACCTCCAAAACCTTTCACTTCTGAGCGGGATGACCAATTATTAAAACTAAAACCAAGGCGTTGACAACAATCCCGAGTAATAAAATTACTCTGGGAAGCGCCATCTAGTAGCGCTCGAACGGTGTGCGGTTTGCCAAAGGCATCTACAATGACAACTTGCGCGGTCGCAAGTAAAACGGTAGTGATTTGAGTACCAGCGGCGGAAAGCGAACACAATGTTACGTCGTTTGCACTTGCAGCAGGCCGCGCGTCACAAGCGTCGCGCGTCTGCGCAGGCTGCGGCTGCGATGGCAGCATGGGGATGACAGTACAGTACTTTGAAGTCAAGAAAAGAAAATGTATGGAAAGTGGTGCTATCTAGCGGGGAAGACGTGCCAACTAAGGCAAAAATATTCCATTTATATTACTAGATGTCGCCATATATGACCTCTGTCTTAATTTTATTTTTTTAATAATTTGTGAAATGTAAATTAATAATAGAAAGTAAAAATTCATTTTACATTTTTTTCGATTCGTCCTCGGTCTTTAAAAGTCTATAACATTTTTTATATAAATACTTAATACTTATTTTTCCAATGGCAACACTGATAATAGATAATACGGGTAGGTAAAACTTTTCAAAGTTTTCATTCAATTTATTTTGAATTATTTCGAGGACGTTTGTTGTGTGTGCCGTGAGTTTTCCAAGTTTTCTGTTCGATTTATCTGTCTTTTATTGAACATTGCGTGTTTCCTGGACCCCGAGAGTGCTTCTTACATAGTTACTCGGCTTTTCGTAAACTGATACCGACGAATACACTTATTTCGCTTGACCCTGGCATCGTTTTATGGACTTCGACGTGTGTGTAACTGACAACAAAACAAGGAGGTTCTCAATTCAACTGTTGTCTTCTTAAAATAATTTATGTTATTTCTTGTGGTGATTATAATATGACAATAATGTATTGCGAATGTTAGTCTTTGAAGTTAAACCATATTACCGTTTTATAAGCGATTTATTTTTTCACTAATACAATTTACAAAGTAGTTCCCCATCAAATTATCACAATAATTAACACTTTCTCCTACGTTTCGGCTGCTTTTCAGTAGCCATTATTATGGAAATTGTAAGAGATTTTATTTGAAAATTGTAATAGTGAAAATATATTACAATAAAAAGCATAAAAGTGGTTTAATTTCAATACATTAGAGACGTTAAATAATTATCTGTATAAATTGTCAAGAGCTGTAATTAATAAAATAATCTATTTCAATTTCCGTTGTTTTATTTCCCTTTATATTGATATATCCTTATCATATCCGTGTAAAAAATGTACTAAGGTGAAAAACCATATGGTTTTTCGCCTTGGTACATTTTTTACATGGAAAATGCGTTCCATGCAAGATCACCAATATACCTATAGGTGTGTACTTAGATGGCGCCTACATAGCTATATCTATACATATCATGCTTTCGCAGACACTAGCGCCAACTAGCGGGAAGGGCGAGTAGTTAAAAATAAAACTGATCTGTCAGTGGCTCATCTATACCCTTATTATATGTATTATCTATGGATGGCAGCTTACTACTCTCAAAATGTAAGAAGGTATGATGTCTAGCTAGACATTTACGACAGCTAACACCACTGTTACATGACGTAACCAGATGTTTGTCACTTAGACAATTAAAACACAAATTATTAGTGCGGACAAACTTGTAACGATCACTAGGCGATAATCTCTGAAATTCCGAACACTTGTACAGCTGTGTATGGCTACCCTTACACAGAGAACAGTCAGGTGTTGAGGCGGTATTAACTAGCGTATGTGCAGTCTTGACTGACTTCGATGACGCGTCTATACGGCGATCGGAACCTGTCCTATTCGTGACTTCATGACGTGCCGACGTGCGCTGCAATACCTTAATATGGTCGCGAATAAAAGATTCTAAATCTTCGAACTTAGGTATTTCGTTACCGCGCTGAGTCGTTTCAAACAGACGAACAGTTTCAGGATCTAATTTCTTTAAACCGATATACAAAAACAAAAAGTCACAGAGGTCATTGACCTTTAGGTTCTTTACTGCACGAACAGATGATGCGAAAATATTTAAAAACTTCTCTAAATTATGATCGTTACAAACGGAAAAACTTTTCAAATCGAATAATTGATCTAAATATGCGGTGGCTACTAATCGCTTATCTTCGTATTTTGTTTTTAAAGTGTTCAAAACTAAAGTGTAATTTTCAGCGCTAAACGTAATTCCAGCACAGACAGCCTTTGCCTTACCGGTCAATTTTTCTACGAGATAATGCAATCTCTCGTGATCTGTCAGCGATGTGTTCCTATGTATTATATTTTCGAAACTATCTATAAATAAATTCCAATTTCGAATGTCACCATTAAATTCAGGTATTTGAATTGGCGGCAATCGTGGGCGTTCGCGAGGAGGGTTGGATAAACCACTCGCGGGGGGGGGAGTCTCTAAACTCCTAGCAATACGTTTGATACGACAATACAAGTCATCAAAGGACGACAATGCCTGATAACTCACACAGTAATCAGGATTTAACTCCAACTCTAAAATGTTTATATTATTAATTGTAGATTCAAAATCCGCGCGCAAACTATCTAAAGTTTCCAACGAACACAAGAAAGCATCTCTAATCGCCAGATCCGAGGTTTGCAAAGATTTATCACAAATTGATTGAACACGTGAAAACTGTGAGTCCCTTTTAGCGTATAAAAGCTTTAACTGAACCTTTAAATCAGTACTAACCTTACTGCCCTTAAGAGACATTTTGTTTTGATATATTCACACTATACACTCAAACAAACACTTAACGAATTATTAAGTAAGCGATAATTATCAGATAACAATATGGTAATATTGTAAACAACAAAGTGAACGGCGAACGAACGGAATAACCTGAATCAATAAGTGAATATTACCCAATTTCTCGATTAAATCATTCACGTCGTTCATATGCGTATATAATCTATGGTTTATCCGTTTCCTACAAATATTCACTCAACAATGAACGGGTATTTTTGAAATGCGTCTACCTACATGCAATTTGTAGGACTTCCGAATGATTTTTGTCAAGAAAAAGAATGCGATCGATTTATATCTACGCTGATATTTACGTAGCTAACTATAATTATGCGGTGCGGTTGACGGCGTAGGTACCGTAATTATCAATGGCTCTTTAACTATACGAGCGAAATAACGTTTAGTTGCCTAAATGCCTAGATGCGGGTTTTCTACTATTATATCTAGGTAAACAGGCGCGTTGCGTTTATTCCCTATGGAACAAATACTATATTGCGAAATTACAAGAAAATGATTCACGATCCTGCTCGTAGGACCAAAAGTAATGGTTGCGCGAATAAGCTTAATGGACTGTATGTTTGAAAAAGCGATCTAAGGTTTGTTAACAATATGCAGGTACTGTGCCTGGCCTTTATTGATGGATGGATGGATTGATTTAGGGAGGAACACTGACCTTTTGACCTCGAAGGTTCCACGTGGCGCCGGCCGGCGAACCCTGACTTCGCACCTTTAATCACTGCCAGGTCCTGTATTGCACTACACTACACTATTGTTGAGTCTTTAAATAATTGGATCTCCGAATAGTCAATTTTCTTGTAATTTCGAGCGGGCGATGTTAGCGGAGCGGTCACATTCACAATCGATGCACACAACACGTCATGTCATCCATTTCTTGAGGTCGTGCGGGAAAGGGAAACGGAAGGGATAGGATTGCTAGGCCAAAAATAAATTACAAAAAAAACAAAATCGCGGATCATAGCAAATTGGCGCAACCAGACATAGATGGATTTTATTCAGTAAAAGTCTGACACTCCCTACCTATCCACCCAGAGCGGGTGAAGTTATTTGATGATTTCCCACGTACGTAAAACAAGTGAAGTAATCACCTACACAACAATCAATAAACTGTTTTAAAATCGATGTCAAACACATTTATCAGCAGTTTTTTTTTAATCTAATTTTAATGTTCAAGCATCTGTGCTGAGCACCGTTTCTATAATCTCCCATACTTAGCAAAAACAATCATTGCATTGTCTTTTAAACCTCTAGAAGTAGTACGCTTTCGTTCTAAGAAAATTACAATCATTCACACTGCTTCATTTGCATTTTAGACTTTAAAACCACCGTAATACAGCACATTATGAAACGTTTTACGTACACATCTGGCCTTAAAGACATAAAAATTGCTATTTTCTGCTGTACGAAAAGCGGAAATTAATCTATTTTCACTTTGATCGTGAATGATAAGTGCGAAATTGCTTTTTTTCTAGATGTATTTCACTGATGAGTCGTTTTTTAGGGTTCCGTCGTACTTCAAAAGCAAAAATCGGAACCCTTACAGGATCACTTTATTGTCCGTCTGTGTGTCTGTCAAGACCCTTTATCTCGAACGCGGGGAGGTATCGAGTTGAAATTAAAACTATATACCATATAGCGCATGTTTAATAGAAAACAGACCTAACACAAAAAAGAGTGTATTTCAAAATTGGACCTTATTATTGAAACATAATTTTTAAGATTCGAATACCTTCTTTTTTGAGTTAGGCCTCTTTTATATTAAACATGCGATAGGTACTCACTGTGGTCCCTTGAAGCTGTGAAAAAATCAAACTTTACGCAAAAAAAAAGATACAGCCGACATTCTCAAGGGAATCAAAATTAATAGGATACTTCCCGTTGACGTAGTACCCTGAAATTTGGCATGAAGCAAGGTCTTATAGCACAAATATAGGAATAAATCTGAAAACTGTATTGCAGTCAGGTCCCAAAAATTTTTTTTATTTTTTGATTCCGAAAAATCTTCGAGGTTAGATTTGGCAATTTAACTATGTTATTTACATAAGTTAGTTTATTTAAGAACCCTCAGTGTGCGAATTCAACTCGTACTTGACCAGTTTTGTCATCAAATAACTGCTATTTCTCTGAGTGAAAGAAAGAGTCAAACTTTACGGAAAAAAAACAGTAAATCCCATCTGGGCTAGAATACAGGCAACTTATAGGTAATTTTTTTTCTGTTGATAGGCTCGTGTTTGCCAACTATCTAACCTGATGATAAACGATGATGTGGCCGAAGCCACCTAGAAGTAACCTATTCACTATTCACTTAAAGACCCCTAAATTAGAGCTATCACTTCCTTAGATTAGGATCCTTTTTTTTTTTTTTTTTATGGTAGGTAAAATCATCCAATGACAAATCCCACCCTTGGGTGGAGCGGGAAGTAGTGTCAGACTCTTACTGACTAAAAACCTACCCCGTTCCTTCGTTGCCTATAGTGCCGGGGCTGAGCCTTCCTCTCAGAAAACGGCCCTTGACCCCAGCAGGCTTCGACCCTGCCTGCCTGCAGTTAGCAGGCTGGGCCTCTTCGGTGTGCTGACAGCTCCTTGAGGCGCGCGGGAACAGAACGCGCCGTCGACGACTTGGGCTCGGTCCGGTCGGTTACCGGACGATCGGACAGCGTGCTACCCATTGCACGCCGTCCGCAAGCCCGAGATTAGGATCCTTGATATTTTTCATGATCTACATATATCCAATGTTAGACTCCGGTCTAGGTTTAATCTACAAAGTAGATTTCCTAGGTTTCTGGCCTTTCCAGAAACGTAGAGACACAGCAGGGCCGAAACCTACTAGGGCCATGCACTGATTTCTGAAAAGAATGTCCGGGTCCGGTATAAAGAGCTACGGAACGGAGTCGGTTTATAGTCAGTCAAAATCTAACACTATCTCCCGCTCCGCCCAAGGGCGGGAAATGTCATTGGATGATTTTACCCACCACAAAAAAAGCCTTTCCAGAAAAGCCGTAGTTATATCTACAGAAATTTAAAAGAACTTATAGAAAGGCACCAACATTTTAAAAGACCCTTTAAAATTGGCAAAAATCAACTGTAAGTAAGCATTCACCAAGACATGCATGCAAATAGTATAATTAGTACATAAACAACACCATCAATCAATAAGAATTACAATAAATGATTTCTAATCGATGCACTCAACTCCTATTATACCTACCGATTAGGACTGACGTTGTCGTTTGGTGAAAGTTAAGTGGACCGGATCACAGCCTGGTTCCGATCGACATTTTCGTACGTGGACCGTACCCGCTTAGGTTCGGAACACAGCGAGACGCGATGTGTCGATGCGCGTATTTTTTACAATGGCGATGGCGATAGCGGTGCAATGTTAGGTTTTATTTATTAGATACAAAACACACTCCTGTAAGAAGAGGAAAACCGACGCCGCACTGCACTTCAATTCTTCAATTTTTTTATTTATTAATAACTAGCTTTTGCCCGCGACTTCGCTCCCGTCAACTGTCTACACTGATCAAATAAATAGACGGCAGTGTGTTGAGAGAATAATATTATAAAAAAAAAATATGACCGCATAGCTAAAAAGCAAAAGATTGACAACTATAGAGTAAAGAGTAGGTACTCGTACAAGACAAGTTTTTTGTAAGTAGGAACACTAATGAGTACCTATCAATATACAACATACTCTACCCTATCCTACCCTACTCTACCTTATACCAACAAATGAGCAGGTTTTGGATTACTTTTTATTTTATTTAACGGGATAAAAATTATCCTATGTCCTTCTCCTGGTTCTAAGCTACCATCCCACCAATTTTCAGCCAAATCGGTTCAGCCGTTCTGGAGTTATAAGTAGTGTAACTACACGACTTTCTTTTATATATAAAGACTAGCTTTTGCCCGCGGCTTCGCTCCCGCTCTACCCTACTCCACCCTACTGTATCCCATTGTACCCTATATATGAGCATCATGATGAGCATATTTTTTTTATTTAACGGGATAAAAATACCCTATGTCCATCTCCTAGTTCTAAGCTACCTTCTCACCAATTTTCAGCCAAATCGGTTCTACCGTTTTTGAGTTATAAATAGTGTAACTACACGACTTTCTTTTATACTCGTATATATAGATGATAGCTTCACGTTGAACCTTTATCTCACTCAATGTAGTCAACGATGGAACACGCTTGTCTATAATTAACCTATTTATTATAGGCTTAAAGACCCTTTGGTTGTGACTTCAGGAAACATGAACTCCGGTAGGAGATACCGATATTCAGCCACACTCACACTGAAAGTGTTCCTATATAGTTTTGTGTGTATGAGTGGGAAATACATCATTTACCTACACCAGCGGTGCATCGCCGTACGACTTCTGGTCTGATGATAGAACTGGCTTCACTGAATTAAATTGTCCAATTCGTGCACACTCCTCGAAATGTAGCGGTTAGAAAACCAACATTCTAGCCAATCACCGTCGATATTTGACTGGCCTGTTGGTCTAGTGGTAAGTGGCCCTGACTGCTATGCCGGAGGTTGAGCACGATCATTTGATCTGTGTCTGGGTTTAATTTATCTATATTACGTATGTATTTAGCAATATATAAGTATGTTTATTAGTTGTCTAGTACCCATAATACAAGCTCTGCTTAGCTTGGGACTAGACGACGTTGTGTGATAGTTGTGGAATATTATATTATTCTAGTTTTTGATGTTTTAACTCAACGAAAGTTAAGTCAAAAACTGATGATTAATCATCTTCATCTGATGACAGATGATTAATCATCTTCTTTGCTATTTTTATTCAAAGATGAGGACAGATTCTGCTCCATACACGATCGAACTTGCGTTAGTTAAAGGTTGAACAGCTGTTCCAGCGTTAAGTATCATACTCGTATCATTTTTGCCCGGGTTTCTACGAGCTGTGCAAACAATTGGGCTTTCAAGCTACGTCGCGTCGAATTGAGACATAGTGTGACCGGGCCCTTAGTGATAGTGATATAATACTTATTTTTGAGGACAACAGATTTTTTTTTTAATCCTCCAACGCATGATGATGAAGACCCTTTACTGCAGGAACGCGTGGAGGTATCGAATTGAAATTAAAATCACAAATGTGTACTCAGGTCTGCGGTCCCTTCAAGCTGTGAAAAAATCAAACTAACAACAAAAAGATACGACGGTATGTGTTGCAAAAATCTTACATTTTGAGTAATTTCGACACTCTCAAGGGAATCAAAATTCATAGGGTACTTCCCATTAACCTAAAACCACAAGTATAGGAATAAATCTAAAAACTGTAAATTTGTAGCTACGTCAAAAAAAAAAACACTTTTTAAATTCGGAAAAATATTTGAGACTCGATTTGGGAATTGAACCATTTACATAAGTTAGTTTTTACGGAACCTTTTCTATGCGAGTCCGGCTGGCACTTGCCCGGTTTTTTCGGTTTGAGATTTCTCATTAATATCCTTCGCCCTGAAATGGGCGGAAGACTCGTACTGACTAAAACCACCCCTTACACTTGTGACAGATGTACAGTCAGGGCTCAAAAGTGCAGTTGCACTCTACCGACACTAAACTAAGTATTTCTTTGTAAAAGAGGGTCAATGGATCATTACCCATTTAGTTTGTAGCATAGAATCTAATATATTGAATAAACTAGTTGCAGAACACTGGAATTCTACTACAAAGTAATTTTAGACAGTTTAGCATTGTTAGAGTGCAACTGCACTTTTGATCCCAGACTGTACTTACCTACCCTAATCCGTCGCACCTGAACCGTGTCAAATCAACGAAGTTAATATTTACTTAGACGTCGTCGCGGTCGGTTCCATAAACACCGTTAAATTTTGATCGTTTTAATCCCGTAGAGGGTCGATCCGGTACATTAAAACATATAGTACTTCTTTTTCTAAAACTCGAATTAATATACGCATTTACGAAATTAATTTCTTTAAGTAAACGAGTCAATGACCTTGTAGGTAGTTGTCGGTCGTAGCTTACTAACTACCTATAGGTCATTGGACTCGCCCAGCTGACGTTTACTTAAAGAAATTAATTTCGTACATGCGTAAATTAATTCAAGTTTTAAAAAAAGTACTTCATTTTTAATTTTATCTTTACAAATCGATAGTGTTTCATGTACCGAATCGACCCTCCACGGGATTAAAACGACTAAAATATAACGGTGTAAGTATATAACATAATTATAGAATCTTAGCATTGGGTCTGTAATTTGTCGGATTACAAGGTACCTACTCTTTTGTAAAAAAAAATCCGGACTTAGGGGATCTAAGGCAGTAGTCTATAATCCGACAAATTCGATAGTCTGACACTGCCCTGCAAAATGTTTCTCGGATTACCGGGGGTCCACTGTAATGACAGAATTACGAATAGCCCGAACGCACCGGTAACGGTAAAATACCGATAGAGTTTAGTCTAGTCAAGCAGCACGATCTAGCTATCTGCGGTTGACCACCCTACTTAATCTGAATGGCCGAGGTGACAGTTTGCATTTTTATGGGTAGGTTAGCTACTGACTTACTTTTCGACACTTCCCATGCATAAAGTCGTAATGCAAAAAGAGCCTTTTTTCAATAGAAGCGTTTTTGTAATTATTAATATACACCGTTAAATTTTGGTCGTTTTAATCCCGCGGAGGGTCGATCCGATACATAAAACCCTATCGATTTGTAAAGATAAAAATGAAAAATAAAGTACTTTTTTTTAAACTCGAATTAATGTACGCATGTACGAAATTAATTTCTTTAAGTAAATGTCAGCTGATCGAGGTCAATGAACTGTAGGAATTTGTACGCAACGACCGACAACTCCCTACAAGGTCGTTGACTCGTTTACTTAAAGAAATTAATTTCGTACATGCGTATATTTATTCGAGTTTTAGAAAAAAGTAGGTACTTTATTTTTTAATTTAATATTTATAAATCGATAGTGTTTCATGTACCGAATCTACCCTCCACGGGATTAGAACGACCAAAATTTAACGGTTTATAAGTAATTTGAGAAAAATCTTTTTGATCGATGTATTTGCATTAAGTAATCAAATAATCAGTTTAAGGTCACCGTACTAGACGCTGGATGTAAGCGAGGAGGAGTGGCAGGCGGTCGCCTCTTTCTGCAAAGCAGTAATGCTAGGAAAGGAGGAGGCCGCAGGCGTGAAGCAACGGCCCTCACGCCCCAGCTGCCGCCGGGATTCCGATCCCGATTTTCTTAAGGACAGCGAGCAATGGGTAGCTCGCCGTACGTCATCTGGTAACCGTCCGGACTGTGTTCAAGTCGTCGACGGCGCGTATTGTTCCACGCGCGCCTCAAGGAGTTGTCAGCAAACCGTAGGGGCCCAGCAGGGTCGAAGCCTACTGGGGCCAAGGATCGTTTTCTGAAAGGAAGGTTTGTGCCCGTTATGAAAGGCAACGAAGGAACAGGAGTGGGTTTTTAGTCAGTAAAAGTCTGACACTGTCTCGCCTCGCCCAAGGCCGCGGATTTGTCATTGGATTTTCCCAGCGACAAAAAAAAAACACGCTGGATGTAATAAGAAATAGATAATAATAATTTTTTATGTTTTTTTTTTTAATACAATTTTCGAAAACATGTTAGGACTTTAAGCGTTGGAGGTATATTTTTTTTTTTTGTTTCTTACGGAGTTCGGTCCTTCTTAGAAGCACTTATACAAAAACACGATAATATATGACGTAAAGTCTGTCTAATGAAAGCGCGACCTGGAGTTTTTTTTTTAAATTAAATTGGCAACATTATGTTGCCGTCAAAAGCACGTCAAAGTCTATGATTGGAATTGTCAGTATTTTGTAACAGATTGATTTTAAAAATATAATTGCTTATCATGGGTAAAACAATAAAAAGTTATGTAGGAAAGCTGTGAAATATTATGATCAGTAAGTTTAAAGAAAAACAAGAAGAGAAAGTAGTTGTTTTTGATCTCGGGTTTTTATGTTAGTATGACATTATAATCTTGATCATTGTTGACTGACTATTAGATATATTTTACGATATAATAATAATTTTTCTAATGTTTATAGATAATCTTGAAGATATTCAAGAACTGCGCGAAATAAATAAAAAAACATTGAATCGCTAAGGAATTTGGAGAAAAAACCTTTACACTTAAAACTAAGCTTTAAGAAGAAATATCTTCACTACCATGCTTTATACGTTCAAAAGCGGTCGAATTGATGTGATGAAATAGCATACTTTGAGGATGATAAAATTCAACATTTTGTATTATTCACCTTTTCCCATGACTTTCTTGATAGAATAGTAATTATATCTATAAATAAATCTTTACTCGTTTTTGTATTGTATTGGTTATTATAGCTATCCAGTATTGTTCTACTGCTGTGCAAAAGCCATCCACTCTTTCTAATGGTCTCAGTCCCTTACTCACATTCCATTTCTTAAGAAAGACATCCAGGTCGGTTGGCAAACCTTGAGTTTAGACTTTTGGATGTTAGTAAAAGACCAAGTCTGTATACACCATAGGTCAAATGAGGAGATTACACATGTCCATAAGCTTACGCTTTAGTGATATGGGCAAAGTGCCCTTACATAGTTCCTTGATGGACCACTAACTTTTTCAGGTATTTTCTGTTCGACACGATATTTCTTTGTCTTACCTGGCCCAGAAAGAGACTACTTGGCCCAAGTAGACAATAATATATTTTAAGACGTATTGTATATTCTGTCCGCCTACGTGTAAGTACCTTTTGGAGCTGCTGGTTATGATTTTGGTCTTCAACATTTTTATATGTAGACCAACCAGCATTTGCTCTAGTCCTGTGGCTGTAGGAGAGAACAGGACAATATTATCAAAGAAACGCAAATTACTTAGCTTCGCTGATGACGATGCCCTTCTCTTCCCATTCGACTGCTAATGTCTGAAAGAAGTGGTGAATAACTTTGGGGACAACGGGACGCCCTGTTTGACTCATTTCTGTTTGAAACATAAGATCTAATCTCTCTAACTTGCTGGAAGAAGTATGTATGGATTCTAATTATTGTTTTGTAAGGGAATTGAATATTTCTGAGTGTGTGATGCTGTTAAAAGCGTATTGGTTGAGTATATTTACTTCTAAACATTTTGTGTTCCTCATATTAGGAATCTAGTTCGTCAAAAAGAATTATACGACTGTCGCAAATACAAAAAAATACTCAAGTATCAAAATTTTTTTCTCCTAGTATGACAGTAATACCATATTCAATATTTTTTGATTTGACCTCATTTTCTCAGGTCGCGCTTTCGTTAGACAGACTCTATTATCCTGCAACGCGACGCAGCATCGCTTCAGGATGACAGACAGCATTTTTCTGTTTGGCAACATTGCTGAAATGAACCTTTTTGGTTTTTCTGTCTGACATTTTTTGTTTTTTTTATATTGACTGTGCCTTAAAAAAATGGTTGCACAACATATTTTCTACAAACTTAATTATGAGGCGCAGTTTAAGCGTGCTAAGGCTATACCCAACTGTCAAGCATTATCTCGATTAATCTTTTTTAAATCAGCATAATTATGCAAATATTGACATTAATCTATATATATTCTTTATTGTACACCGCATTAACAAAAAATATAGGACAAACATTATTATAAATAAGGGTACAATGGGCGCTCTAATCGCACAGGGCCTATACCTATACACCGTTAAATTTTGGTCGCTTTAATCCCGCGGAGAGTCGAAGTACTTTTTTTTAAACTCGAATTAATTTACGCATGTACGAAATTAATTTCCTTAAGTAAACGCCAGCTGAGCGAGGCCAATGAACTGTAGGAAGTTAGCACGCAACGACCAACAACTACCTAACAAGGTCATTGACTCGTTTACTTAAAAATAATATTTTCGTAAATGCGTATATTACCTCGACTTTTAGAAAAAAATGACTTTATGGTTTTTATTTTATCTTTATAAATCGATAGTGTTTCATGTACTGAATCGATCTTCCACGAGATCAAAACAACCAAAATTTTACTGTGTATAAAAACGAAATAGGTACCACTCAATGATTTATCACGAAATCTCAGCAACTATAACATCTACAAATTTTTATATTTCTATGTTTACAAACTAAAAATTTGTCAGGTAGGTTCTTTATAGGAACGTCCGCTCAGAACGGATTTTACGAAACTCCAGCCCTAAGGGGGTCTGTACGGACCGCCCGGTGGACACGGTGGAGCCTTACCTAGTGGTAGAGGTGTGCCCCGCTTAGGAAGAGCATCGCCGTGTCCTCGTGGGGGCGATCTGCGGCAAAGTTCTCTCGCGCCGGGCCTTGGTACAGGCCATAGTCCGGAGCGAGGACGACTGGCAGGCGGTCGCCTAGTTCTGCGAAGCAGTAATGCTAGCAAAGGAGGAGGCCGACCGCATCAGGCAATTGCGCTAACGCCGCAGCCGCAGCCGCAATTCCGATCCCAGTTTCCGGCCACCGTAGGCGCGGGCTTGCGGACGGCGGGCAATGGGTAGCTCGTTTTCCATTTATCCGGTAACAGACCGGACCGAGCCCAAGTCGTTTACGGCTCGCACTGTTCCCGCTCGCCTCAAGGAGTTTTCAGAAAACTGTAAGGGGTCACCCAGTAGGGTCGAGGCCTAGTTTGGGGCTTTGAGGAGGTATGAAAATGCATACCAGGGCCCTGGAACCAAGGCAGGGAAGGAACAGGGTAGGTTTTTGGTCAGTGAGAGTCTGACACTACTTCCCGCTCTGCCCAAGGGCGGGATATGTCATTGGATGATTTTACCTACCATAAAAAAGCCCCTAAGGGGGTAAACCAACTTTGTGTTTTACTGGCCCACCGCTCGTTTGGCATGCGGCAGACATGTCCAGCCCAGTCCCACTTAAGCTCGGCAGCCTTATGAGCCACGTCAATAATCTGCGTTTAGGAGCGCAGTACAATGTTTCGAACGTGATCCGTTATTTTAACACCTAGTATACTGCGCTGCACGTTGGCAAACCTGTTTAGACCTTTGGATCAGAATTGCATAACCTAATTCCACCAAGCCGGTTCTATCATCAGACCACCAGACACAAGTCGATGCACCACCGGTACATGGTGGACATCCCACCCATACGCACAAAACCGTTTTGGGAACACATTATCTATGTGCAGGCACCTACAGCCAGCTAAGGAGTGGAATTCCCTGCCAGAGTCTGTGTTTCCTGATAGCTATAATCTGGTGATATTTAACTCAAGAGTGCTTAAGTCACTTCTAGACAAGCGTGCTACATTTCGACCACCGGCGCTTTCTATCAGCAGGCTTAGCAAAGTTCACATGGTTCAAAATTACAGAATGAAATGTAATCTTTTCTACAATGATCAACGCTACATTCAGCCCCCCTAGCCAAGTTACGACTGTTTTGTTTCGATTCTCTTGCGTCGAACGCCTCGAGTCGGCCACGCCTCCGATTCCTTTGTTCTGAACATAACTTGGCTAGAGGGGCTGTAGTTTTATGGTAGGTATAAATTAGTTGCGCTGCGCTGAAGCGTTTCAATTATAGAAAGAGACTGAAAACGAGACGGTCCTATTTTGGCTAGAGATAGTGGTCAAGCGTGAGCCTAACCAAAGCAAAAAAACAAGTTCAATTTGTCGACATAATAGCACTTTAAAAATACTACAAGATAAAACTAAGATGCAGAAGATATTTTTCGATAAATATTTACTTTTTGTTACCACGCATCTTCAACACTTTCGATTATTTAACATCACTTTACAAGTCAGTCGCTAATCGACACCGTGCTACACTGTGGTACAATCATCGAACATCATTGTTCTTACAATGCTTACACAGTGTGGCAGTTGAAACACGTTAACTAGGAATAAGTGCGTGACGGACGAAAGTGTTTACGCTTAAAGTCAATTCACACATCTTCGACAATTTATAATGGCGATAAATATTCGCAGATTTATTTGTAATTGTCTATCGAGTGAGTAGACAGTAGATGACAGATTAACAATACTTTTGATTAATTACCGTCATCGACTTATATTCTATGTGATAGATAAGCTCGTTCATGGAAACTAATAGTCAAAAAACTGAAACGTTAAAACAAAAGTTCGCTGCAGCGCTAAATTGGCATTATGACGTCTAACAAAACTTTTAAAACTTACAGCGCTTAAATACTGCAAAACTGCACTAATGTCATCAAATCATCAATGTAAAGGGGTGTATGGCCTGCTACACTGAAGTCAAGCAAAGTGACTGTCCCTACGGTACGCCTAATTTAGTGCATAGTACATATATGTCGATAATTACCATACATACGTACTCCTATATACACATTTATCGTATACATGTTTGCCTAGAAAAAATCTAAATTAATTATACAGACGCACCCCGTAAGAATAAAGAGGAAGGACCCAATAGGAAAAGAAACGGTCCCCATTATTTTCTTTTTCAGAGAGGGAAATCTATTAATAACTTGTCCCTCTCTCTCAGGGTGGAGCAAGAGGGATTGTCCGACTTTTACAAACGAAAACCCAATGTATGTCTCTTCAATTGCCCTTTGCATTCCAAGCCGCGGAGATTCTTCCAACTACACTGCGATCCTGGTAGAGCGCAGTGGACCTCGTCAATTATGCTGTCATCTGTGCCGTGAACCAGAGCCTGAACCACAGATGACAAGCTACATAATGCTCGCCGCCTCCAAGGCTTCCTACGATGGCCGTCCGATGTCAAGAGGTTACAGCTTCCCCAAGAAATGAACACTAAATGGCGGATAGATGTAAGCAAGTTCAAAAATGGAGGACAATAAAGGTAGAACTACGTTGCGCACACGTGGGCCACGTACGCCGATCCCGTCGTGTCGGTCTCCAGCCAATTTATAAAGATGATATGGCAACTAGACTTGTAGAGCTACCACGCGATGTCGCGTCGTTCTACGTACAAATCAGGCGTGGCACACGTGTGCGTCGGTCTATTGTAGTTCTAGCTAGGTAATGGATGGAAGAAATCATCGACATAAATAAGTCAACCTAATAAACAGGGTCAAGTGAAGAAGATTGATGAAGAAGCAACAATAATACTTACTTTCGCCACTGCATGAAAACTTATTAGCGTCATTTATTTCTTTAACTTTTTATTTTCTGGTCTACCACAAAACTGTCGTACGTGTGACCTAAATTCCAATTGATAGCCATTAATGATACCTAATATTATACGTGACCGAATAAGTCATTTCAGTCATCATGACAAGGTAACCTACCTATGAATGGCTTAAAGTAGATATGAATAATTTGCAAAAATAATTGCAATTTTGACAATAACCTCTTTAGGAAATGAATTGCAATTAGACAAATCCTCCTCACCCATGATTCAATTAAGGTCAGTAACGTTTAAAGCAAAACATATTAGAAATGTCAAAAAGCATATTTCCAATTACAATTTAACGAGAGTTTTGATATGTGAACTGTTCTGTCAATTTATTTTCTACGTCAACGTATGTATCGCCCTTAATTATGTAAATTCAACTAATTAGAAGCGTTAATGTTTTTCCCTCTTGTCTGTAATTAACTAAAATGACAGTACTTTGCGTTTTCGTGCAATTAGTATTAAATTTACATTTTAGACAAGCCAAATAAACGTGTTTTCTTTCTTTCTTTTCTTTCTTTCTTAATGAATCTTCAACAAAAGATAAAAATTTCTTCCGAAAATGCTTTTAACGGTAAAATTGATCCTTAACTTGGTTAGTGTCACTTTCTTCGTATTTATGACTAGTATATACACCGTTAGATTTGATCATTTTAATCCCGTGGAGGGTCGATCCGGTACATGAAACACTATCGATTTGTGAATATAAAATAAAAAAATAAAATAGGTACTTTTTTTCTAAAATTCTAATTAATATACGCATGATGTACGACATTATTTTTTTTAAGTAAACTAGTCAATTACCTTGTACGTAGTTATCGGTCATTGCGTACTAACTACCTACAGGTCATTGAACTCGCCCAGCTGACGTTTAATTAAAGAAATTAATTTCGTACATACGTAAAATAATTCGATTAAAAAAAAGTAAATATTTTTTTTTAATTTTATCTTTACAAATCGATAGTGTTTCATGTACCGAATCGACTCTAAACGGGATTAAAACGATCAAAATTTAATGGTGTATAATGGGCTGTCAGAATGTGTTTAAAATAAGTACATAACGACGCCCCCGAGCAATAAGTCGGTAATCACAAAAATTCCGAGATTACCGACACCGAAAATCAACTACGAAAATCAAGCTTTTGCGATTACCGAATTATTGTCTGGGGGCGTCGATAAGAGTTCTAACTTTTTTTACTATACCTCTCTCTTTTTTTTCACCTACTTTTTCCACACTGTTTTGTATACTGGACCCTCGCAAGTAAAAGTTCTTTTTTTAACGCAAACACCATTTGTCATAAAGCTTGTCAACAAATTTCTTCGTGTAGAAATAAGGAAGACATAACCGGCCAAGTGCGAGTCGGACCCGCACACGAAGGGATCCCTACCATGGACTAGGTACCTAAATAACAGAACAACAAAAAAGCAAAAACTAGCGTTTTTTGTTAGGGAGCCCCCCTTAAATATTTATTTAATTTTAATTTTATTATTATTAAAGTAAAAATACAACAGTATTTTGTGAATATTTCATGTGCCTACCTGTTGCCATTATCAATATCGAGCAAAAAAAGGGCAAAAGAATCACGTTTGTTGTATGTTAACCCTTAAATATTTTTTCTATTTTGTTTTTATTTTTTAGTAAGTATTTGTTGTTATATAGGCAACAGAAATACATAATTGAAAATTTCAACATTGTAGCTATCGCGGTTCTTGAGATACAGCCTTTTGACAGGCAGACGGACAGACAGCGAAGTCTTAATAATAGGGTCCCGCTTTTACCCTTTGGGTACGGAACCCTAAAATGGTAAATTTTTGTGGAATTGTTCATTAATAACGTCACAACACTGTAAATAGACTGCCAGGAAATAAATTACTAATTGCTTATAGCTTTGTCGATTTGTTGTTTTTATTCATTACCATAATTGATGTAAGATATGTAAGGACAGCAAAATAACTTGACAATACTCACTGAAGAAGCAGGTACATTATAGGTAGTTTTTTTTTAAGGTTGATTATTATCTAATGTCTTCTCCCATTCTAGTGTGAAGCGAGAAAGCATGTCACTTTCATTGGCTAAAGACACATCTATGATCTGCAATTGCCTTTTGTGTTCTATTTTTTCAATAGAAAAATCATCCAATGACATCTCCGCGCCCTTGGGCTGAACGAGAGATAGTGTCAGATTTTTTTTTTGACCAACTCCTGTTCCTTCATTGCCTTTCATACCGGGGCCGAGCCTTCCTTTTAAAAACCGATCCTTGGCCCCAGTAGGCTACGACCCTACTAAGCCCCTACGGTTTGCTGACATCTATGAATTCTGGGTAGCTTTGAAGTACCTACGCAAATGGCATCCTTCTTCTTTGCTGTTACAGTACAGCCGACGTAACTTGGCGCTAGTGCACTCGTAAAAAAATAAATGGTTTCAAAACTAAATGCCAATAACGGTTGTTATTGGCATTTTACGAGTGCACAAGCGCTAAAGTTCGCAGAGCCTAACTTCAGACTCGCCAAGATTCGTCGCCTGTACTGTGCATGAATTTGTTTGAATGACTTTCCTGGACTGTAACTAAGTTGAGAAATTATCAAGACAGCGACCATTTAGAAAAAAAAATACCACTATTTGCACCATTTTAGGTAAATTCCTAAAGACACATTAGGCAAGCTTAATTTCTGAGCACTTATTAAACGAGTTGTTAAAATGCCGGAATATCGCTACAACTAGACCAAGCTCCTGCGACCAGCGCTTAACGGTTATGTGTCACCTTTCAACTTTAAAATCAGCGAACAAGGTTATTTTTTATTGCCTTGGCCTATTTACACGATGCGACTTTATACAGTAGGTACCTATAAGTCGCCATTTTTCACCGTATATCCTTAGATTAAATCAAAACAGCGGATGATAAGTGACTCATGTCTAGCACGTGGACCGCTGAAATCAGGCCGGTCGCCTAATTGGTGCTTATGCGGTTTCACTCGCACGACAGCGCCGGCTCTTATCTCTGTCCATGTCTATCTGTGGCTGTAGGTTTGCAACTGTGTTGAGTGATCATAGATGTGCGAGTTTCGAGTCCAGGCTTTCTAGTTGCGATGTTAGCGCGTAACATATCTTCCCTTATAATATATCAACGGCTCTTATCTCTGTCCTTGTCTATCAGTGACTGTAGGTTTGCGACTGTGTTGTCACTGATTATAGTTGTGCGAGTTTCGAGTCCAGGCTTTCTAGTTGCGATGTTACCGCGTAACATATCTTCCCTTATAATATATCAACGCTTCTTAACTCTGTCCTTTTCTATCAGTGGCTGTAGGTTTGCGACTGTGATAACACTGATCATAGCTGTGCGAGTTTCGAGTCCAGGTTTTCTATGTAGTTGCGATGTTAGCGCGTAACATATATTCCCTTATAATATATCAACGGCTCTTATCTCTGTCCTTGTCTATCAGTGACTGTAGGTTTGCGACTGTGTTGTCACTGATTATAGTCATGCGAGTTTCGAGTCCAGGTTTTCTATTTGCGATTTTAGCGCCTAACAAATCTTATAATATATCAACGTGTGTATCGTAATGCTGATGGAACAGCGCACGTTTGGGAACGGAGGGTCAGTCCTGCATATTTTTTAACTTTATAGGAAGTAGATTATGTAATTAGGGGATAAAGTAATGTCTATAAATCGCTAGAGGAATATTATATTCAAAACGGAGCGAAGGTTTCTAAGATTAAATCCCGAACGCAGTAAGGGATTTATATAATTAACTCCCTCGCTGTGCTCGGGAGTTAATAAATTAAAAGCCGTTTCTGAAAAACAAGGCATAAACTGGATTTTTTTCTGCATATTTAAGTACTTAAGTCGTTTTTATACAAAACTAGCTTCTGCCAGCGGCATCCCTGGCG
Source organism: Leucania comma (assembly GCA_958295575.1). Taxonomy (NCBI): domain Eukaryota; kingdom Metazoa; phylum Arthropoda; class Insecta; order Lepidoptera; family Noctuidae; genus Leucania; species Leucania comma. Next base: position 7,857,166 of record OY282482.1, on the reverse strand, counting down.
TGAAAGTAGATTTCTCTATACAAACTTCCAAACCCCGTTTTAACCCTTAGAAAAACCGTCCATAGCGCATGTCTACACCCTATTAAGGAACCTACCTGTCAAATTTTCAGTTTGTAGGTGTTATAGATTCTGAGATCTCATGATTAATCAGTGAGTGGTCTTTCGCTTTAATATAGGTATATAGATTACAGACTTGACACGTTGTTTCCAAAAGTGCGAAATATCGTCGTCGGCGTAACATATTTCGTTTAAAGAATTGAAAATCAGTGCAACACTAAAAGTAATTTGCATTGCTATCAAAATTGAGAATACTTAAGTTGTGAAAGCTGCTACACGAGTTGAAAATAAAAAAAATCAAATCATCATTTAGGACATTTTATAGCCATTGTAATTTTAACCAAATGAGAAATCACATTAACAGAATGTTGAGTCGCACGAAATACTAATCATAAAAAGTAAGGTTTTTACAAAGTAGGTATACAGCTAACATAACTGTTGATTTTATATTAGTATTATAAATATGAAAGTAACTCTTGTCTGTCTGTTACACCTTCTCGTCTTAACGGTTGAATTTTGAATGAAACTTGGCACAAGGGCAAAACATGTTCTGGATAAAGATCTATCCCAACACATCCATGCTGGGTCAGTGACGCGGCAGCAACGTGTGTCGTCAGTAACAAAATATCGGTGCATAAATTTTCTATGAACTCGTTCACACACATCCAATGCCGAGCCGTCAACGAGGCGTCAGTGTCAGCGCCGACACCCCAACGTGCCCATGCCTTGCGATATCAAATTAATAATTTTTCGTTGAAGTTTGTCGACTTTATTAAAGGAAAAAATGAATGATGAGTTATTAATAGAGACTGTACGCTTATATAGCGTATTGTACAACTTGTTCAACCCGAAATAACAAGTAATAAATATAAAACCCCAATATGGAATGAGATAGGAAGAATTTTTTTTTTTTATTTTAACTTTTTAAATTCGTGATCGATTTCACCACACAACACATAGGCTACTTAGACTCGGACAAGGAAACAGAATGAAGTAAGGGAAGGCGTCGGTCCGTCCATGGCACTGTCACGTCACTGACGTGTGCGAACAGAAAACCACTGGCGGGGCTCGGAAGCTCGGCGTCGGCGCGGGCAATGTGCTGCCCCGTCACTGACCTGGCACGGATGTGTGGGATAGACCTTAAAGGAACACAAAAGACAGGAGGAAGGGAACACAAAGAATACTTTTTATCCCTCAAGTACGTTTCCTTGGAATAATTTCCGAATTTTGACGCGAGCAGAAACTAGTAAAATGTATCTAAGTGGAACTAAAGTAAATCCTACATATGTTTTCTAAGTAAAACTTAACATTTACCAAGTCTTACTACCAAAAGTCCTTAGGGTAGGTACTTAATGCTTATGTATGACATAGAAATTTAGGTACAAAACTAAGGGCGTGGGCACATGTCCACGGCACGGTGCCGTGAGACGTCACGGCGTCTTGCAGTTTTTGTCTTGATATGGACCGCGAAAGACGTATCATTCTGCTCCAGACAAAAACTGAACGATGGTTGTTGTCTTGTGCCCGCGGTGCACCGTACTCGGCACCGTGGCGGCGTCGTGCCGTTGCACGGTGGCGGTGCCGTGCCGTTGACATGTGTCCACGCTCTAAAAGTAAAGTTACTTTCAAACCTGTCATGAAAAACATCACTGAGTTTGACAGATTTGACGTCCAAATTAACCTACGCCACAGAATAAGTAATAGTACAAGTCCTACGCTTTTCGACTCTGTAGTGACTTTTTACGATTATCGTGTCCTAGTCGTACAGTGTAAACGGGCTTCCACGGCGCCGGCGTCTAAAATGCGTGCAAGGCTTGCAGATATCTAGGCGGTGAGATCTTTGAGTCGAGGCATGATCTTTGCCACTAGCAGACCTACATACGAAGACTATGTAGGTATATACTTAGTAAGGTGTTTACGAAATGCGAAATTTTTGACTTGGTTTTTTTAGGTGGGAATATCATCCAATGACATCTCCGCGCCCTTGGGCAGGGTGGGAGATAGTGTCACACTTTTACTGACCAAAAATCCACTCCTGTTCCTTCGTTACCTTTCAAACCGGGGCCGAATCTTACTTTTAGAAACCGACCCTGGCCCCAGTAGGCTTCGACCCTACTGGGCCCCCACGACGGTTTGCTGACAACTCCCTGAGGCGCGCGTGGAACAATTCGCACCGTCAACGACTTGGGCTCGGTCCGTACAGTTAGCGGACGGCGAGCTACCTATTACTCGCCGTCCGTAAGCCCACGCCTACGTCTACGGTGGCCGAAAGTCGGGATCGGAATCCTGGCGGCGGCTGGGGCGTAAGGGCCGTTGTGTCACGCGTGTGGAATTCTTCTTTGCTTGCTTTGCTTTACTGTTTGACTTGACTTAGGTACATGTTGCGAATTTTCGCAGAAATTGATTCGGCGTTAAGTTAAATTGGGAATTAGCATTGCGGTCATTAGGACTTAAAATAACGTCATAGGTAAACACATAAACAGAACCTTTCTCAAGAGGTGTTCCTCGATAGGAAGGCATGCATGTCTATCTAAATTGAATATCAAGATAACTATACCGAATGGCATTTGCTAGAAAGGCGATGAAAAGCGAGGTGACGACATAGACGTACTTATAGATAAAATACATTCTGCGGTTAAATCTAAATAAATGAAGAAGAAACTTTATTTAAAACTTACCAAAGAAGCAAAAGTCTCTAAGGATCCGTCAAATAGACTACTCACACATGACAGAAGTAATGAATTATACTAACTAGACTTCAAAATAGGAGTCTCACTTTCATCTTTGTAAAAGGCGAGACATTAACAACGCCTTATTCGAAGTAGGTGTCTGTCCCGCTTTCATTACTGACACTGTAGCAAGAAAACATGCGCTTATCACGTCATCGCGTACAAAATGCAGGAAAATAAACACGAAATCAGATTCCTTTTCACCGGGCGGCCCAATATGCTTAACTAACTGTAAAATATTTCTTTGCGATCGTCGTGGGTTTTAAGACAGTTATCCAACTCATTGGCATGACACACAATAGTATCGGGCCCGCAGTATGCGGTCGCCGTCATTCGCCCGTGCGCCAACATTCCGTTAGCAGCTAGCTGCCTCTACACTTTTCAACTCAGTCAAAAACAATACTATAATGCAAAAAAGTTTTTAATAAAATTTAATCCGGATAAGTAAAAGTGAACGCATCCTATTTTGACGTTTTATTTGGCGGGAAGTTAAAACAAAATGGCGCGCGTATTTTTAGTGATTTTCGCGCTTATTTTGGTGCTGTCTCCGTGTGAAATGAGAAGGAGAAAGATCAAGGATTATCCAACGGATAAGCAGCTGACTTTGCAGAGGAAAGAGACTACGCCTGTGGATTTTACAAGACTAGTGGTGATGAGAATGGTGTATGGTTTTGCGAAAGTTCTTGGCTTCGAAGAGCCTATTGGTGAAGTGATGAATGGTGCTTTCGTCCCCCCTGGTGCGGACGATGATGACGATTTTGATGATGACGACGGTGATGACTTCTTTGACGATTATTAGCTTTAGGTATAAAAACATGCATATCTTCGATACCAAATAACTTGCATTTATCCAGTTATGTCTTGTTATAAATTATTTAATAACATATTTTAAATCTAAGTAATTTATTTTAGCTTTAGAATATTTAAGCACACTATCTTAGTATTTTTTTTTATTTCTTGCATATTCTTGGACGATTTTATTATTTTTTGTCTCTACTTTTTGTTGTTTATCACAGAAAAGTTTATTTTTATAAGTTTTATTATCTTAAGTACAGTCACGACCACACAATCATTTATCTACTTAATTTCTAGTAATTTTGATGATTATTTATAGTTCTAAAATAATTGTTATTGCTTGTGACTGTACATATATCGATAATTCATTGGTTTTTAAAGATTAAGTTATAAATGATGGAAATACCAAAGGCGTTTTTGAAGTATTTCTGATAAATATAAAAGATCCCTATTTCGTATTATATCAAGGGTTTCCTTCAAATAAGGTGGCTAAATGATATTCTACTTTCGATTTAATTATAATATGACCCTGCAATATAACAAACTCGATTCATTTTTATTTTCTTAATAATGGATTTTTTTTTTTATTACCTATTTGCTATTTACATTTTTATTAACTTTTCTTTAATTTGTCTTATTTTTCTTTTCGTTGTATTTATTTCAAGTTTAAGCCTATTAACGATGTACCTGGTAGCTACTAGCTTGTTTATTCCTGCTCAATTGTATACGTAAGTTTAAATTAATTGTAAATAAATTATAGTATTTAATCAAATATTTTTTTGCTTTATTATTCCTTTAAATTTTGTTACAATTTCAACTTTAAAATAAGCTAAGCTAAAAAAAAAATTGGCAAGACTGTTATTAGAACCTGTTTCATTATCACTATAACCAAAACCAGATTAAAGATTTCTCAGTAGCTATTTCACACGAGACTTAAATATAACTAGCTAAACCTTAGTGCTTGACTGCGATCCCACCTGATAGTAAGCAGTGATGCAATCGTTGATGGTGAGGCGCACTAGTTTATTAAGAGCCTATGCACTCTAGCCTTAAAGACACCTAAATTATAACCGGACGGGAAGACCGCAGCAGGCAAGTTGTTCCAGTCCCTCGATGTACGCGGTATAAACGACGAGTTGAAACGCTTGGTGTTAACCTCTGCCTAATCATAGTATAATAGGAAATAAAATACAACAAGTGTGTTATGGGCAGCGTACTCGTTGAAAATAATCACTCAAAGGACAACACGTAAAGGGCAAATGAAGGAATACAGGTAGGTTTTAGTCAGTGAAATTCTGACACAGCCTCTCGTTAAAACCAGAAAGGGAGAAGTTTAAAAAATAAGTCTTAATTTATGTTAGCTATATGCTTATTGATGAAATACCCGTAAATCAATCTCTATACTCCATCTGTTTAGGTACAGTTCGGCGGACAGTTCATTAATCTCAGTATCTAAACATAAAAAAAAACATCTCTGAAACTATATAGGATCCACTTTTTCATTGACTGGCCTGTTGGTCTAGTGGTTTGTGGCCCTGACTGCTATGCTGGAGGTCGTGGGTTCGATTCCCACCCAGGACAAATGTTTGTGTGATGAGCACGATCATTTGTTCTGTGTCTGGGTGTAATTTATCTATAATATCTATGTTTTTAGAAATATATAAGTATGTCTATCAGTTGTCTAGTACCCATAACACAAGCTCTGCTTAGCTTGGGACTAGACGGCGTTGTGTGATAGTTGTGGAATATTATATTATTATATCACCTACAAAATTAAAATTTGGCATGTAGGTTCTATAAGGATAGGGTGTAGACACCCGCTAAGATCGAATCTTACGAAACTTCATCCCAAAGGGGTTAAAAGGGGGGTTAGAAGTTTGTATGGAGAAACCGACTTTCACGCGAGCGAAGCCGCAGGCAGAAGCTAGTAAATAATAAATGCTTTGTTAAAAATTGACATGCAATTAAAATTTAATCGGTCGGACAGACTTTTCCTGGTTGATTTCCGATTTGTAGTGTCACGCAATTGAAATATCTACAGTTTGCGTAACAAATGCTTTTCCTTAGTCCTTCTTCCTGTCATAATTATGAAGTCAAGGAATTCAGTTACCTTTAAATTAAATGTAACTAAGATCATTTTTAATATCATGCGAATTTTCAATTAATAATATAAATAAAAAGACGTTACCTAAAAAGCTGCTATATTAAAGTGTCTACAGCATGTCAGATAAGCTGTCGGCTAAAAGAGCCACTTATTGGGTCCCGGTAAACGCAAGACGACATCGCAGAAGACCAAGGCGAAGGTGGAGAGATGAGCTGGTCAATTACCGGAGGGACTGCGCCTCTAGCGGTCACTTGCAGAACCAAAATTCGCCATACAAAATATTTACGGCGTCGATATCGAGTAGCGACGAATACTATTGCTTAAAACTCATGGTAGAGGTACTGTTCATATTTCACTCATCGTCAATCATGAAAGTGGATTCCGCACTCCTCAAACTTGTAACAAGTTCCACAAATAAATATTAATTATTTCAGCGCAGGAAATATCGTGCAAATTGTAATAATTACAGTTGTCGTGGCGAAAACCGGCATGCGAGTGGAAAGGGGACATTTCACTTTCCTCTCTTTCAACAACAACAATGATAAATTATATTTATTTTGCAAATAGGTTTTTTACAAACAATTTTACACGTAAATTTTTTCGACAGTTTAAGCTAGAGGCCGGTGTTTCCTAGCTCACCCTGAGAAGAAACACCGAAACCAACTCAGGGGTCAAAGAAAGTAGGCCAAACGAGAATTGACATATCATCAAAGTTTAACGTTTAAAATGATCACCATTTTAACTTGGCCTTATCGTGTGATCAATTTCTTTGACCTGGCCACGACAGATATATATCTCGAGTAAAATTAAGTGAGAAATGGGTAAAATATTAAAGAAAGTTTGAAATTGGCGCCATTGACTGAAATGTCGAAAGGGAATCGTTTGTCTTGGTATGCTCAAGTGAAAAGGACGGATAAAACACATGTTACTAAAAGAGTTATGGCTTATGAGTATACATGTAGATGTATGGAGACAGGGAGCCAGAGAGGCCAAAGCAAAAAATGGATGAATCGTATGAGGAGTGATATGAAAGAAAAGGAAGTTATGGATAGCGTGACAGTTGACACGGCAGAATGGAAGATAAGAAAAGGGTGGCGCCGACCTCTAGTAATAAGAGACAAGGGTAGCAACATGATGAGAATTCGGGTAAAAATCTATATTTATGTTACCAGCAATCTGTAGGTATAATTCAGGTATTCTATACAATACCGAAAGCGCAGACGATAATATGTGTAAAAGACGAGAGCAGGGAAGGAGGTAATGTAAACACGGACAGGTTTTTTTTTTTTGGTGGTTTTTTTTTTTTTTTTTTTTATGGTAGGTAAAATCATCCAATGACAAATCCCGCCCTTGGGCGGAGCGGGAAGTAGTGTCAGACTCTTACTGACTAAAAACCTACCCCGTTCCTACGTAGCCTATCGTGCCGGGGCCGAGCATTCCTTTCGGAACTAACCCATGACCCCAGTAGGCTTCGACCCTGCCTGCCTGCAGTTAGCAGGCTGGGCCTCTTCGGTGTGCTGACAGCTCCTTGAGGCGCGCGGGAACAGAACGCGCCGTCGACGACTTGGGCTCGGTCCGGTCGGTTACCGGACGATCGGACAGCGTGCTACCCATTGCACGCCGTTCGCAAGCCCGCGCCTACGGTGGCCGGAAATCGGGATCGGAATCCCGGCGGCGGCTGGGGCGAGCGCCCCGTTGCCTCTGCCTGATGCGGTCGGCCTCCTCCTTTGCTAGCATTACTGCTTCGCAGAAGGAGGCGACCGCCTGCCATCCCTCCTCACTACGGACCATGGCCTGAACCAAGGCCCGGCGAGAGAGATCGCTGCCGCCGATCGCCCCCACGAGGACACGGCGATGCTCCGCCCAGGCGGGGCACACCTCTACAGTGTGCTCCACCGTGTCCTCCGGATGTTCCGCACAGTGGCGACACCCGGGCGAATCCTCCGCACGAATCCGGAACAGGTACTTAGCGAACTTTCCGTGTTCGGTAAGCACCTGCGTCGTGCGGAAGTTGAGAACGCCGTGAGGTCTTTCCAGCCACGCCTCAAGGATGGGCCTTATCGCTCCAATTGTGGCGCGCCCCGAACGAGGTTGCGATAGTCGTTGACGCCATTTCGCCATGAGATCCCGCCGGAGCTCTGTCCGCCATGCCTCGACTTGTCGTGGCAGCGGAATTTCGCCCCGGCGTTGCATCTCCATGCGCTTGTCGTGCATGTGTGCAAGGACTGTTGCCTCCAGATCCCACGGCGGTTGGCCAGCAAGGAGGGTCGCCGCCTCGCGGGAGATCGTTCGGTACCCTCGCACCATGCGTATTGCCATGACCCTCTGGCACGCATTCAGCTGGGCCCTCGGTTGCTGTGTCAACGTCGGTGCCCACACCGGAGCCCCGTAGAGAGCCATGGACCGAACGATTCCCGCGTAGAGCTTCCGGCAGGAGGCGTCTGGTCCCCTGAGGTTGGGCAGGAGCCGCCCGAGAGCAGCCCCAGTCCGATTCAGTTTGGGAGCCAGACGTCGGAAGTGCTCCTTGAAGTTCCACCAGCTGTCGAGGACGAGTCCCAGGTACTTCATCGTCGACCCGACGCTGATGTGAACCCCTCCTACCGTTAGCTGGGAACGCGGTGGTGGCGCACCCCGAGGGCCGTGGAAGCACATGGCCTCGGACTTGTGCAGTGCCACCTCGAGTCCCAACTGCTGGATCCTGTCAACGACCATCGCAACCCCGCGTGTCGCTAATTCGACCGCCGTCCGGTACGACTCTCCCCGCGCTAGGACCAACGTGTCGTCCGCGTAGCAGACCACGCTGACCCCGTCGGGGAAGTCGCCGCGCAGCACGTAGTCGTACCCGATGTTCCACAAGGGTGGTCCTAGTACCGATCCCTGCGGAACACCGCACGACATCTCTCGACGTTTCCACTCTCCCTGGTGACCGGGGTAGATGATATACCTCTCCGATAGGTAGGCCTCGATCACACGACAGAGGTAGTCGGGCACCCGGTGGTACCGGAGTGCCGTTCCAATGCAACTCCAGGGCAGGGAGTTGAAGGCGTTGGAAATGTCCAAGGACACTGCCACGACACACCTGCCCTGGGACACCGCATCCCCCGTCGTGAGGGCTCGCACGCGCATGATGGCGTCCACCGTGGAGCGCATCCTGCGAAAACCGAACTGTCCGTCCGACAGGTCCGGCCCCACCCTTGCAAGGCGCGCGACGAGGCGGTTTTTTTTTTTTGGTGGTGGGTAAAATCATCCAATGTCATCTCCCGCTCTTGGGCGGAGCGGGAGATAGTGTCAGACTCTTACTGACTAAAAACCCACCCCGTTCCTTCGTTGCCTTAGATACCAGGGCCAGGCTTTCCTTTCAGAAGCAAACCCTTGGCCCCAGTAGACTTCGACCCTGCCTACAAAACACGGACAGGTTAGGTTAGAGTTATTTTTTTTTATCACCACCTGAAAATCCTACACCTACACCTATCCTATACCTTATTTTATATTTTGTTTCATTAACTGTAAGCCACCCGAACAAAATAAAATAAAAGCCTTACGCGTGAAGAGCTGGTCCGATTTCGCTAATTCTTTTTTTGTGTTTGTTATTGTCAGGAGTAGGAAAAAAAGTAGGGTAGAGTAGAATAGAGTAGGGTAGAATAGGGTAGAGTAGAGTGGGGTAGAGTAATAGTCGTAATAGCTGACGGGAGCAAAAGATAGTACGAAATAAAAACACATCTTTCGTCAAATAATACTGTATTAAAAATCCATCATAAATCTTCATTACAATCAAGCATCCAAGAAGGATCTTCAGCAAATCCTCTATCTTGCGCACCTTCTTCATCACTACATTCTTCTCCCTCACTTGTTCTAGAACACCCCTTCAATTTCCTGATCAAATCTCCCCATTTTAACTTAACACTGCAGAAAGGGCAATTACCTTCTATAGGCACATACTCTCCTGGTACCAAGAATAGGTCAGCTAGGCATGTTATGTGGGTTATCAGCTCACAACTGGGATTCAAACATGTGATCTTTGCCTGGCTATTAGTTATGTAGGTTGAACATAATAGACATTCTTCATCAGGTGATATGGTGGCAGAAGTTTTTTTTTTCAAGTTCTTACTTTTAACTAGACCTTGGCAGATGGTCATGTGTTCCGGTGGTATCCTTTCTGGCTGAAATTGAAAAGTACAAGATTTTTTAATAATACCTACAGTACTGAAGACTTCTGCAACAGCTTTGCCAGAATGAAAGTGAAAAATTATTATCAACATCCTATATAGGGTGACTGGTAATTAGGGACCGATACTTAAACACGTGATTGTAGTCATGATAACAAAGAACTTTGACTATGCAACCAAAACTGAAATCGCGAAAAAAATTTATCCTGTTAAATAACAAAAAAAAGCCAAAACCTGCTCCTGAGTACGGTAGAGTAGGGCAGAGCGCTAGCGAAGCTGCGGTCAAAATCTAGTAAAACTATAAAAGTAATAAATAAAGGAGGTTCTTACAGGAAACTCTTCACAATATTCAATCTCCAACCACCGTATGATCAGGGGAAGACGGCACCAAGGTCCCACGCGGAGCATCTCACTCAAAACTCTCAATTTGAATTTGAACTCAGACTCTTTTCTTGGGATCTTCTTTAAGTTCAGATGTTGCAGTCTTGTTGTTTTTGTTGGATTCTGCCAGGCCCATTCAAACTGAAAATGTCAACTTTAAAATTTATTTTTTTGCTTTTCTTTTTAAGGGCTTTTGTGATAACTAGCTCGCAAACCGCTAGTGTGATAACTAGCGGTTTGCGAGCGGTTACGGGGCGGGGCAGACGCGCAGTGAATGCGTCGCGTACACGCTGCGGCTGTAAAGCGAAGACATTGCGGACGCGTAGCAAATTCGCAACGTTTTCGTCGCGTGTTTGTAGCAAGTAACGACGTACAATACACTCAGTAAAAAAATGAATTCTGACGAGAAGACACTGCTGTTGGCTTTGTTACTTCGAAGACGCCGAAGACAAACGAAAGCATCGACGAATTTGAATCTCGTTGTGCTTTCGCAAAAAGTTCGCTGCGCATGCGCGGCGTATTCGTTGCGCACCCGCTCCGCTCTAAAGACGATTGCAATCCGCTAGTATGATAGCGGCCTAAGTCACAGACACAAGATCTTGAAAGTCATACAAATATTTTTTTCGTGAGGATCAAACCCACAATATGCAGCATAGCACAGCTAACTGCTCAATCACTGCCCCAACCATGCCATCAAATAACTTTAGGAGATTATATTGTTTGAATTAGACTAGTGGCACGTTTAGTGTAGTGATCAAGCAATCAGTTGCTGAGTGCATACATAATGTTAAATTATATTTATTTTGTAAATAGGTTTTTCAAACCACTTTTACACATTTTTTCGTCATTTTAAACTAGATGAGGCCGGTGTATCCTAGCTACCTGAGAAGAAACACTAAAACAAACTCGGGGATCATGAAACAAATATTTGCATGGCCTACAGATAGTTATTCCAAATCTGGGTGTCTTGTGTACGTGTGTTTATATGTTTGTGAAATCATTCCTAGAGTGGTGCAATGTTTAAAAAAAATTGGTAAAAAGATTAATAGAACCAAATTAAAATGGTAAATACTTTGAAGAAATGAATACTTACTCTCAAAGCAGAAATATTATTTGGGAATCCGTGAACTATCATCACCATTTTCCTAAAAATATTGATGATTAATAGTTTCTTTCATAGTAGAAAATAGTTTATCTAACTTGTTATATCTCGTAATGAGACCAGAAAATAAGAATGATGAACATTTCAGCTGCCATAAATGGACTGTAGATACAGGGCAAAGTACTTCGGAAACCCAGGTAACCTCTGCGAAATGGTGAGTAACATCAAGGCGATGCTGGCTTTCCTCGAGGAGCTGGGGTAGATCGAATGACACATTTGTCCTACCTGCTTTAGTTGTGGAGTTGTGGAAACCAACCCGAAATACAATACAATACAGTGGACTGTGATGACCGCTGAACAATGCTCCATTTAACCTATGACAGACGGTGCTGACCATCTTGACACTTCTTAGTTTGACTTGTAATAAAAAATATGATGATAATTTTCCAACTTGTAAATGTTTCTTAACAAGAGGTCATTGCTGTTTTGCAACTGAGTAAAAAAATGAACTTGAGTATCAATTAAAAAAAACAATGCATCAAAATCGGTATATTCGTGTAAGAGCTACGATACCACGGACAGACATAAAGACAGACATCAAACTTATAACACCTCTCTTTTCCGTCGGGGGATAAAAATATAATTTGTTGTTTTTAGCAGCTGGCTACAAGCACTATGTCTCATTGCCTGACATGCTAAGCAATGATATTATAGAACTATAAAACACTAATGAAGTCTCCTAAGGATAAATTTCTGTATTACATCGTGAAAATAAAACTGTCCCTAAAAGTTTTGCTACTATCTACTAACTGAATTATGTACACAGAGTACGTTTTCTATTGAATGTGACTATAGGTCTTTTTTTTTTTTTGGTATTGGGTAAAATCATCCAATGACATCTCCCGCCCTTGGGCGGAGCGGGAGATAGTGTCAGACTCTTACTGACTAAAAACCCACACCGTTCCTTCGTGGCCTTAGATACCAGGGCCGGGCTTTGGCGGGAGAAAAAGTGATAAATCTTTTAAAACATACCAGGGTCCTTTATTATTAGTTCGGTAAGCACCTCCAGCCCATATTCCTCTATTATGCTGCATTATTCTCCTGTTTGGGTCCCGAGTATAACCAATATATGTGCGGCCTTTGTATTTAGGATTGATACAGTACAACAGGTAAACACCGAAGAAATCTTCCACTAATTCTGGTTCCGTCATTTTGTATTATAGGAAGTATGTGTCAACTTATCAAATTAATATCACTTAATTCACTAAGGTTTTAGGTTTTATTGTTTACATTTTTTTCGAAAACAATGTTTTTATTTTGAACAATTTGACAGCTACCTACCTTTTGTCATCTTTTGTTGAAATTACGTTATATTATTCTTCATACTTTCATAGCACGGCGGTAGGTTTTCATTTTGAATTCATCGTCCGTCATGTAATTATAAAACGTGGATTTCTGACGGGAGCATCCTATTCACTTATTCATCTTAATATTTAAGCAATATTGCACATAACAGCAAAGTTAAAGTAAATAAATCACAAAGAAATTATCACAAACTACTCAGGTAGAAATGATGTGGTAAAAAGAAACTAAACGCAATTATCCAGATACAGTAGGGAGGGGAAAAATCAATATTTGAATTAATTTGTATAGCCTAAACAATCGATTCAACAATTAATCGAGTTCTAAAATATCAAATGTCGTAAAGATCGATCCGTTTCTTACTTTGCAGGTACTGAGTCCTAAAAAGTACGGAACAGATGATCCTACAGTGCTACTGTGCATATAATTATGTTTCATGACTGGTGAATAATCGGATGTAAAGTACGTGGCAAATAAGTTGAACCATTTGCTAAGGTTACGCGCAGCCCTTCACTTTTATGGAGATCCGAAAATTGGTTATATTCCTCGTCACACAAGTTGAATAGAATGGTTCAACTTGTGTGACGAGGAATATAACCGATTCGGTCCACCTTTAATGGATAGTAACCAATTTTCTCAATCGATATGACCCCACTGCGCGTAACTATAGCAAATGGTTCAACTTATTTGTCGCGTACTATACAACACAACAACATTCCATCCAACATTCATATAAAAATTAGCTTGAGAAAAATAGGTAATTTAATCGTTTTAAAAATAAAATAATAATTATGTATTCTATGCGAAAAAAAAATCAAGTTTCTGTTGTCGATTCACAAGATCGATTCGTTCCATAAAATTGATAAAAAACGATTTTAATGACAATCGTATTTTAATGATAATCGTTGTAACGATTAATCAATTTCATAATCGTTCAGCAGAGCTTAGTCCGAGTTATCTAGTCACTTTCTGTAATTAAATGTCAATTGAATTGTCAATGCTGGATGGTACAGTTTGTATTCTTTGTATTGTTTTCTGTTTTGTCGTTTTGAACCTTAGAGTTTTGAACCCCTAGGCTAGGATAATAGTGCTCTGTGGTTTTGGATGGATGGATTTGAAGTGGTTGAGGCAAGAAAACAGAAATTGAACTGGTAAACAATAAAACATTATAATGGCTGACACTAAAGTTTCCAAGATAAACCAAAATCTTTGTGGAATGTGAGTACAAACTTAACCTCATTGTTTTGTTTATTTCTAAGGGACGAAACTGCGTTAAGCTCGTTGACAAAGCACGTGTATGTGTGTCGTTTGCGAAGGTCTCCGTCGCGGAAACTGGATTTTTATCTACACAGTGCCTAGAAACGACTACATGCACACAGTTAAAGTTGAACTAATCGCTAGTTTAACGGTGTGCATGTAGTCGTGTCGATGGAGAACTTAATATTCCAGCCGCACTAATTAAAAACGCAACTAGGAAGGATTTTTGGAAAATTAAGTTACTTATAGATCCGGATTCCTTGTAATGAGCTCTGTATAGTTATTTAATCCTAAAAGAACGACTAATAACCTCCTTACTCTGCTTTGGATTAGCGCGGCAGATTAATTACGTAGAAAAAATCTAATAGGGCTCAGGTCACCGCAACGGAGCACTTGTATGGGAATGCGCGAGTTCCCATTTAAGGCAGTTTCGGCCCTAATGATTATATCAGCTTAAATTGCATCACAAACATTTCATAAATAAGACTATTAATCTTTTTAGATGTGAAGACAAACAAAGCAAATACTGCTGTCCTCGCTGTGAGATTTTTTACTGTTCCTTAGACTGTTACAAATCTGAGAAACATCAACAATGCTCCGAGAGCTTCTACAGAGACTGCGTGAACGATGAACTGACTTCACACAATGCCGACGAGGAATCTAGAAACAAAATGATTGAAATTTTAAAACGTATGCAGAATGAGGATACCGATAACATAGATATAGACAATCTAATAGAATATGACGATGAACCTGCAGATTCTGATGACGAAGTAGAAATTGATCTAGAGGAACGCATCAAAGACTTGAACCTGGATGATGCAGATGCAGTGTGGAATGCATTGACTGAAGATGAAAGGAATGAATTTGAAGCACTGTTAAATCAAGGGGATGTCGGATCTATAATGCCGCAGTGGGATCCGTGGTGGACTTATAGGAGAGATAAGAAGTTGGTAGAAGATATTGCTGTTGATGATAGCAAAGCTTTAGAAAAATGTCCAGAGTTGAAAGCTGTAATGAAGTTTGAGACTCTTACAGTAAGTGTGGGATTTATCTAAATCTTTGTAAACTATAAATTTGCTAGACTCACGTCAGCTTTGCATAGCTGCTACAAATCTACATTGATATTATAAAGGTAAAGTTTATTTTATTGTTTGTAGGAGGTAATCTGTGAAGGTACTGGTCCAATTACTAAAATTTTTCACTGATGGAAGGCTACTTTGTATGGGGGCAAAAGCTAGCCTTGATATTCTTAGCTTGTCTTTACATTAATATGCATGATAAATGATATTTATTTAGTAAGTAGGTTTTAAAAACACTTTTTTTTTGTCATTTTAAACTAGAATGTTTTATACATGTTTTATACACCTTAACTTTGTTCATGAATCATTCTGTTTATTGATGTGAAAACAACATTAAAATCCACTCAGTACTTTTTATGGTTCCGTATCCAAAAGGTAAAAACGGGACCCTATTACTAAGACTTCAGTGTCTGTCTGTCTGTCTGTCATCAGCCTGTATCTCAAGAATGGCGATAGCTAGACTGTTGAAATTTTCACAGATTATCTATTTCTATTGCTGCTATAACAGCAAATACTTAAAACAAAATAAAGTAAATATTTAAGGGGGCTCCCATACGCGTTTTTTGTAATTTTTTTGCTTGAAATCAATAATGGCAACAGGTACGCACTTGAAATATTCACAAAATACTCAATTGTATTTTTACTTTAATAATAAATAATAAAACTTAAAATAAAATAAATATTTAAGGGCATCCATACAAAAAACGCCATTTTTTGCCTATTTGGTCGTTGTTCTATTGTTTATCTAGTCAATGGTACGGAACCCTTCGTGCGCGAGTCCGACTCGCACTTGACCGTTTTTCTTTTTTCGAGATTATCGAAAACAGACGGTGCAGACGTGGTAGGGGATTTCATTTTATAATCACTGGGGTTTTCATTCTCAATGAATAATATCCTTTACTAATAATTTCAGACCATAAAACCATCACCAGCAATTAAGAACAACATCACAAATGTACTGGCAGCCTACGCCTTCATAATGCGGTACTTCAATGGAGAAATAGAACCGAGGGAGGCAGTAATATATCTGCTGGACATATGTGACAATTTGGACAGCAATGCCAACTTTGACGATCCAGCAATTGCTTTGGAATCTGCTGCACAGAAATGCCTTCAGGTAAATTAATATAAAAGAAAGAAAGAAAGAAAATATTTTATTTGACACATATAGACACACACAATGCAGAAACAACATGTAGACACTTAAGATAAAAAAAAGATAAAACTAATATTGTGTGTCTCATGGTTGCGCCAAATAGGTTCAGTTCAGCAAAAATACCCAATTTTAATTTTAATTTTAAACAAAAGCTATTTTGTCATTCCTATGATTTTCAGTCTGATTTTCTTGTAAAAGCACAGCTTTACTAATTTTATGTATTGAAAATTTCAGAGTGAGCTCATAGAAACAGACGAAGCTAGTCTCACAGTTATGAGAAAGGACACATTTCTCATCATCCGAGGACCCAGTGAAGAAAACGAGAAATATTACTGCCAAGCTGCTTTGTCTCATTTACACCACATACTTTCCATGGCCAAGTCTATAGGGAAACAAGAAAAGCCTGAACAAAAGACGGACAAAGGAAAAACCGATTTTTCCAGAAAGTTTCCTGAACATCAAAAAGATCATTTACCTAGTTTAGATGTAAGCAAAGTGAAGAAGTGTTTGAAAAAGGTAGAATTCTACTTATCATATATTGATAGTTACAATATGGATTTTGAATAAACAATTTATACTAGGTAAGGCGATTTTATTTTATAGTACTCTTGTGCAGTAACATAGTTATATGAGCGGTTATATTTTAAATACTGTTTTGTTAAAAAAAGTCATAGACAATTACCTAGGAAAAAAGTTAGACCCATACTATTTTTTGATCAGCTGAATTAAAAAGCTGAAAGATCAGATAATGAGCCAACTGTCTCTATTTATTATGATATTTCTTAATTCTAGTTGACAGAAGAGAAAATCAGTGCCTTATAAATTGAGCTTTGGTCCTTCACTCTTAAGTATCTACGTAGATGTGGTTAATTTAGGCGCCTAAGCTACAAAGAAATGTCGGGGCGAACTAGATCGCGAAAGGTGGAGTATGGCTGACGCCGGCATGACCACCATCGGGGAGAGAACTTATCTTCGCTGTGTTTTTGTTTTTGAGATATAAATGTGGGTAAGCTGGTCAGATTCTCTATACACAGACTAAATTTGGGAAAAAGACTATCTTCGCCAGATGCCTTAGTTTTTGAGATAGGTACAAAGTGTATAGTAAATAATTTTCATAATTTTCCTTTTGTATAAGGTGCTCTTTTTCCCTTCTTCCCCTCTTTACCTCAAAGAACGGTTCCAATTTCTTCAGGTCACACAGGTCCACTCAGTTCCTTTGCCCTCTTAGTCCGATGGGACGGCAATCCGACACTCGCAGAGAGAGATCTGGCACAGGACCGTCTTTTAAATGGTAAAGAGGTACGGAGGTGTCACATCACCAACTTCCAAGCTCCAGGCTGCTACTGAGAAATTTGTACTCCAAAAATCCAATATCACTTTTTGCCCGGCATTAGAATCGAACCCTGGAGGGCTGTAGGTTTTGATATCGCGAAACGCGACCGCTTAGCGTCCCCACGGTTGCTCCTGTATCATGGGCGTGGTTAAAAACACAAGACACCCGGAGCAACAGTCATAAAAATATTTGTTCTGTCCGGGAATGAAACCCCCAAGCCACTTTTTTTATGGTAGGTAAAATCATCCAATGACAAATCCCACCCCTGGGCGGAGCGGGAAGTAGTGTTAGACTCTTACTGAATAAAAACATACACCGTTCCTTCGCCCCGGCGTTGTCTCCAGGCGCTTATCGTGCATGTGTGCAAGGACTGTTGCCTCCTGATTCCACGGCGGTTGGCCAGCAAGGAGGGTCGCCGCTGCGACACACTTTGCAGCAGCCAACCGCTCAACCACTGCACCAGCCGTGCCGTCAAAGTTTGACTGAAGCCAACCAAAGAAATAACAGCATACCTAAAATAGTGACTATAACATAGGCATACTTACATAATATGTAGATACATCATAATGTACATACAAATAATCGAGATAAAACTCGAATGAACTGAAGTACGCTACGGTCGATAATTGCAGACAGGCTGGGACGCGCAACGCGGTCTGGTGGTGCTGCAAAACTAGCGCTTGTAAACATCCGTGCAAAATTATTTGCTCATTTTTCATAAAATATTATTTTATTTTCCGCTATCTCTAAACATGTAGCATTTATCATTCAAAAAATTAAAAATCCTGCCCCCTAGTCAAGTTACAATCGTTTTGTTTAGCGTGAACGATTGGAGTCGGCCACGCCCCCAATTCCTTTGTTGAATAGAATTGGTTGCGTGGTCAACAAACTACAGCCCGACAGAGATTTGATCCCGATCCCCTAGTCCACGGACGAAAACCGAATAAAAGAGAACATTAACCTGTTTGACTTCCACCGATACTTAAACACGTGATTGTAGTCATGATAACAAACAACTTTTACTATGGGACGAAACCTGAAATCGCGATAAAAATCAGTCAAGTTCAGTACATTTGGACCAGTTAGGCGAACATAAATGTACTGACCAGTAGACTTATTTCGCGATTTCGGGTTTGGTCCCATAGTAAAATTTGTTTGTTATCAAGATTACAACCACGTGTTTAAGTATCGGTCACTAATTACCAGTCGCTTTAAATATAAAAGCGAAATACCACTCACTGATTAATCACAAAATCTCAGAAACCATATCACGATTTGAAGACTGACAAGATTTTCACATTTGCACGGTTCCTTAATTATTTTTCTAAAATGTGTTAAGTTTAGATTACTGCCTGTAACATCAGCTATTTATCATTGAAAGTCCCGTCAAAATCTGTCCAGCCATTCCGGAGACTAGCCGGGACAAACAGACGGAACGACAAAAATTGCATTTTCTTGTAAGAACTTATATATCCATTTAGTAAAAAGAAATATATTTTGAAGCTTCAAAACGACTCTTAAATATTTATAATACTTACTATACTTCGTTAGCTTATTATTTCCGTCAATGTTCGCTAGCACGATGTGACTTAGCAACAAGAGGGCAAACTTATCGTGGTGTGCTTGAGGAGTGGGGAGGTAAGTATACCACAGCTATCGGAACAATACCGGATGCACGCTACCAGTATTTAACTGAATAATACATTCATCTCCCGAGCACGTTTGCTCTTGCAGATCTCTACTTAAGCCAGTCAATAAAGGCAAGAGAGAGCTGGGAGCTCTGTTATTCGTCATTGCAATTCACATCCCATTATTACTTTGTTTTATATATTACTCTGGACATGGAGAGAAAAGTTTCACCGCACGCACACACACATACACACACCCACCCACAAGCATCACATCACGTTCACATATTATCATCATCATCATCATAATAATTATCAACATAAATCTCATTTTCTCTATTATTTGTAAGTCGTTCAAAAACGCTTTCGCTACTGAATTGTAACATCTTTTTCTGACAGAATGTCTATTTTATTTGCAGGTCATTTATATTGCACCGAAGTGTTTACATAATAAAGACATGATGAAATAGCCAATCAACGATCCTTTCAATGACGTGATTTGATGGCCCCTTGTCGCAATACACCCCTCCCCCCCTTCGGTCCACCAAACAGATCTGAAATTTATCCCCAGTGCGCAAATAACCTTGAGGGGTCAAAACCTGTGTTCTGCATTGTATTTATTTATTCTTTACAAATTACTTACAAAAGGTATAACTTAAAAAGGGTGCTTAGCCAGACTTAAAAGTACGTTGGTCTTTATAATACAGTTAAAAATATTAAATATACACTACATTTGAAAGATGAATCTGTTGGATCATTTATGCAAATAGGATTCGATAAATGCCGCCAAAATTCAGTTTCCGGTGGGCCCTTATTGGCTATCGGCCATCGACTTATATTCTAAGTGATAGACAAGCCCGTTCATGGAAACTATTTGTCACAATACTGAAACGTTAAAACAAAAGTTCGCTGCAGCGCTAAATTGTCATTATGACGTCTAACAAAACATTTAAAACTTTAGCGCTTATATACTGCAAAATTGCACTAATGTCATCAAGTCAAGTTGTACGGCATGCATTACATGTAAGTCAGGCAAAGTAAATGTACGGCATGCCTAATCTAGTGCGTAGTACATATATATCGATGCTATCGGCCCCCTTCTCTTTGATCGGGCTTCAAGGTGCAATTTTCACAAATCAATAGAGTATACGCCCTTCAGTCATATCGGTCTATACAACATTGGAGTCGTGATTTATTCAAGATCTAATTTAGTTTAAATTTTCGTGTAGACTTTGATTTTCTAAAGCTAGCTTTGCAACTGGCCTGCGGATGTTAGCAAGTACTAAATTTCCAAACGCTTAGGAGTGAATGAAGTGAGAGACGTGTGCGCTCAAGCATTCTTATGTAATGCTGGAACATTGAAAATTTTTTTTTTTTGTTTAAAAAAAAAGCCAACTCGCTTAATCGTATTTCTGTGAAGTTGTGAACATTTTTCTTTGTTTATTAGTGATGGGACATTCGGACTTGCTATCAAACTATTCGAAAAAATCGTGTTTTAGTGTACATTGACATTATATCCGTATAAAAGGCGTTCCTGTTACCAGCACTGCCGTGGAGATATCTGCGGTCTTACATCCAAGATTCTCGTTGCAAGCGCTGTTCTTTGCAGTTAAGCAGTCTTCGTTTTACCCCGGACACATTACCTCCAATAGATTTCGCAAGTAATAGATTTAATTGATATAATTAACTAAAATGATGAGGCAACCTCCTCCAGAATTTGTCCCGTATAATATGATAAATAATAACAACAATAATGGGAACCAAGAACCGCGTCCTATAAGACACCCGCCGCCGCCGCCGGGGATGGTAGAGGTGGGACCTAACAATAACCCTCACCTACTGCATCCTATACCAATATTTTCGGTGAACGGAGCAGGAATGTTCCCAGCACAATGCAGACCACAAGTAAATACGAATGCGCCTATGATGTTCATGATGCATATGCCCGAACCGGTAGTTCCTGTTTGTCTTACTACTCCTGCTGATTTTGGTCGACCAATTGCACCACCCCTACCTTCAGAACTGATTCATCCTAGTGCTCAAAATCTGCAAGAAACCGATTACGAGGAAGCGGATACGTATGTCACGCCAGTAAATTTTGTTTTGTGCAAAGAACGTTTCAATGGGATCGGTGATGTCAGGCCGTTCATCAATGATATAATCGATTTTAAGAACTGTAGCGAAATGCACGATGAGTCGGCTCTCCGAAGCTTTTCATTGCTATTGACCGACCAGGTAGCGCATTGGTGGCAAGCCTACAAAACATGGGTCACTGATTGGCAGAGTGCTCTTAAGCTGTTACGCAACAACTACCGCCCTCGCAAGCAGCAGCAAAGGATATACCAACGCTTCTTCAACGCCCCACAAGCCGAAGAGTCTACAGCTGCATTCGTCCAACGAACAAAATGTTTATTAAACAAAATACCAGTGAATACTTTGACCCAGGAGACGCAGCTAGATTTGATATTTGCGATGTTACACCGCCGTATAAAGGAAAAAGTGAATCGGGACGATTGTGATACTCTCTTGGATCTGTTGGAGCGAGCTCGGAAGGTGGAGGAATCGCTAGCGGCGCAGGCAATTGGACCGCCTCAACCGCCTGCGCCAGCTAAGGCTCCAGCAGCGGTTGAAAAACAGGTTCCTAAAGAAGTAAAAGCGCCGTCTGAAGCACCCCCACTGAATTTAGAAACTGCGCCGCCACAAGAACCGGAGCTGCTTCAATCACCCATGTCACAGCAAGAAACTCCACCAGTTGCGCCATCTGCACAGCTTGAACCACCTGCACCGTCTGAGCCTCGTGCATCGTCCGAGCCACCCATAAAGAGTGACTCACTGGCTACACCAGCCCCTTCTTCTCCTTCTTTAGCCTCTCTCCCCATTTCTGATTTAGGCGAATCTTCTGAACCTCCTTGCGATCACTGCAAGGCATACGGCCTGCTTTTCGAGAGGGCGTGCCGTAAGTTGCACAACAAGGATGAGAAGTCTCCACAAAACATCGCGTTGCTCGAGGAATTGAGTAAATTGGACGCTGAAAAGTTCAGCAAAATAGTCTGCTTCCGCTGCCGTTCAGACAATATTGTGGACCTGATATGTCAGAAATGTACGCATGAGGTTGCAGGTGGATGTCCTTTGATATCCGTCACAATATTTGACGTGGATTTCACCTTCGTGGTGGACACAGGATCCAGTCATTCCGTTGCTTCTTCGGAACTGATGAAACATTTGATCGCGTGTGGGCAAGATTTCGCCTTCAACGCTCTGATAATGCCAATAAGGGGTATACCCAGGCGTCACGTGTTTCGTGTCGCGAACGTGGAAATGATGGTTGCTGGAGTTCCGATTTCGACGGTGCTGGTCGACTTGCCGGGTGCCACTAAGAGTGTGTTTGGCATGGATTTTATAAAGCAAGCTGGTTTGTCGTTGGACTTTAGTGGAGAAGGGACCTGGACTGTTCGGGGCGGAAAAGGAGAACAGCCCATGTTGTATGAGCGTTTGAGCCGAGTGGAACGCCAATACTAAGAGGAGTCTCACTAAACCTATATTTGTCATTGGTGTTATAGATACTCGGCTGGGGCAACAAGGTACAGTTGATATAATTACCCACTCGTCTCCAGTTGTACCTTTTATATTCTTCATTCACCATCTACAAAATAAATGAATTATCAGTATTATTTATTGGATCGTTTTATAAAATCTAGGTGTCGTGTTTTCGTCAGTCTGTAGTTTGTAACGATATTATTATATTTTAATTAATTATTAGGTTACCAGCCAAAAAAAAGGCTTAATGATGTGATTGTTAAATTTAAGACTGCGTGCTATTTTTACTCGACCACGGCAAAGCCCAAAGGTTGATGTTTATCAAAATTACATTGTTACCATGTTACGGAAAATTATTATTTTATCATAATATTCAAAATGTTTGGAAGCGCGATAGGCTAAAAGGCTTATATAGCCATCCTGGATTTAAAAAAAAACTCAGTTTTAACCTTTATAAGGAAAGGAAATTTTTTTTTTAAATAAAATGCTGTAAACAATTTTGAAATAAAACACAAGGGACACCTTAGCGAGATATATTCGTTCAAACATGAATAATCCAAAGGAATGTCAGATACCATCAACAATAATATTTATATACACAATTTTATAACACAACACTTAACATATACAGTGTTTTGTTGTTAAAATGTCTTATTTGGTAACAAACACGGTATGAAGTATCTCACAAAAGCTTGGCCACACCCGCCTGCGCAGGCCACTTGGTATACGGAAATCCGTATGGTGATAGCTCATTAGAGCCACCCGGAACACTCCGCACCGCCTTGCCTCCGGGTGGCTCTAATGAGCTGTGATCTTAAAACTGTACGAATTATACTAACCGCATTAACGGAGTTCCGTGTAGTAGGCACATTACACCTATATCTAGATCTGACAAGAACTGCTCCAAACTAATAATTTCAATGCTTTTTCAGAGTCAGTTTGAAAATACAAATCTTAGAACACCAAGTTTGTTTACCAATTAGGACAAAAAAATAAAAAACACACTTTAGAGACTTTGTTTACAAATATAGTGATTCCGATACAGCCTACATAAGCAAGGATTTTCGGTACAAATTCTATAAAGAACTTGAAATCTGTCTATTTGTGGTAATAGCAAAATAAGACAATTTAGATACACAGTGTGTTTTGTCTATCTCGTCCTGAAGACCTATTAAGTTTTAATCCCTTTTTAGCATCGGAAAAATAATGCTTTGTTTGTCACCAGTATTTTGTCTATCTTGAAAGATTTGAGAAAAGAAACAAAAATAATGATATAAAGCGCTTGACTGGCATCCCACTTGATAGCAAACAGCGATGCATTATGTTTAAAAAAAAAATGCTGCAATTATGGTAATCCTTGCTTACATTGAGTCCTGCATCGCAATTAAAAAACATTGATAGGTTAAATTGGCCTAAAAATCTTCTAAGTACTAGTTACTATTTCATACAACAAATAAGTTTTTTTTTTTTCACTTGGATATATAGACATTCAGAACGGCTTGCCTAAAATACTGTGTATAACTTGATATATATTTTTGATGTATTTTATTAGTACAGCTATGGTAACATGAACAATTATGTTACAACTTGGTTACTGAGGAAGTTTACGCATTAATTTATGCATTTTTTTTTTTGCTTTTTATTTGATACCATAATAGATATAAGCTATACAACATGTAACCGAAATAATACACGCCCTTATACACCCCAACTAGATTTTTTTAATTCACATAAACTAGTGACTGCGATCCCACATGATGGTAAGCAGTGATGCAATCGTTGATGGTGAGGCGCACTAGTTTACTAAGAGCCTATTCACTCTAGCCTTGAAGACACCTACATTATAATCGTGTTTTGGAATAAGGCGGTGATAGTTCTTCACTTGCAATCATTGATCTGCTTTAAGTATTGCTGTTGTGTTTCAAATTAAAAATAACTCTGTTCATTTATGTTTAACGAATCTCGTATAATTTTTTTTCTGTCATTAGCGATATTTTAACAGTAACGATATTTTCTATGATATATTAGACTACCTATGTAACCTGTAAGATGTAACAATATTGATGTTAGGATATAAGTATAGTATATAAGTTCATATACACGGTGAAATCTTTTCCCAAAATCTAAAATATCACTAGGGTAAAGACACCACCAAGCTATCAAATTTTAAAACTAAATTATTACCTCGAATACACATGATAGTTTTTTCTGTAACTTGAAAGTTACTTGGGACCTGAAGACCGTATTTTTGGAATCATTATTACGATAAATCTGTTTTTTTCTTTTATGAACAACACTGTCTTTAAGAAAGAGATGATGATATTTTTAAAGAAAAAAAAAACTCAATTTTCCTTTAGGTTTTTTCCGAATCTGTCGCTATCACATTCACATCACGCATCTCTTTCCATTTTATATTAATATTCAGCTAAAATAAGTACGATAAAATTGAAACTAAACACTTTCACCACAAATCACAATTTATCATTTAATATTAAGATAAAAAAAAATAGTGTTAAGAGGACTACAGGACCTAAGTCACTCTCGGACGGCATACAATAGAAAGGCATGCGTATAGACAATACTTACAAATATGAAGCATTATAGCGATTTATTAAAAAAAATATTAAAAATCTACAGTTTTGATTATAAAATTAAAACACTAGCAAAATTTGCAATAACCTGCCTTTCAAATTTGCAATAGCGGCAAAACATTGCTTTTAGAATATTTTGGCAAACGATCAGAATGATTGCATGTATATAAGTCTGATTATAATCGATAAAAGTATTTTTAGAGTTATTATGTTTTGAATCTATCATTTGGAAGAATAACATATATTTTTCTGATTATGTTTAATGCAGTGGATCATATATTTTTTACGCAATTAGGTCTTGCAGTACTCTTAAATGACTACATTTGACCACACCGGAACAGCATCCATTTTAATTAAAAAAAAACTCCTTTTAATCCATACCAAAATGACCTACCAGCCTTATTTTCACATCAACCAACGATATGCATTCAGTTTTTAAATCCACCATTATTCTATTTTTTTTAACTCCATTCGAACTAAGATTAGACAAACCTTTTTTACTGTCCGTTCAACCGAGTTTGTATTTTATTGCGTTGCTGGCATGGGGCCGTTTAAGTACGTAAGCAGATTTTTCGCAAATATTAAAAAAGTAGATTTTTGTATGAATTGTTTTTAGTAGTATTCTTGGTTTAAAACTTAGACTGTTCAGTAGTTCTTTTAGTGGTTTTTAAATTATTTTATACTGTGACTCTCTTTCTTTCTTAAATTATGTAATCATAAATGTCTATTTTGTAATAATATTAAGGAAACTTTTTAGATATTAAAATCTCATTGTCTTATGTATACGATTCTTGAAAGATATAATCTCTTTTTAGTATATAGTGATCTAAGCGTAATTTTTTTAACGTACAGACGCCAGCTCGTCAATCTACCCCAATCTGTCAAATTTTACCAATCGAACATTAACCTTCCGCTATTGTGATAAGGTTGAAAATCTATCAAAGAAATTAGACAGATTCAGGTAGGTTGATGTGCTAGCGTCTGTACATGATCGTGTCGGATTGACGACATGTGGTGGTATTCTCTAAGAAAACGCAACGTTGCCGCAACGACGAACATCCAAATAGGATATATTGAAGCAGAAAAAAAAAATGCAAAGACTATGCAGGTACCCTTTTTCAATAGCAATGGCTTTATTTATTTCTTTTAATTAAAAAAAAAAAAAAACAAGTAATAAGTTGCGCTAAAACGAAATAGCATAGGAAAATGACGCGCTAGGCAGACAGAATTCGCACTAGTTTTATTTCTATGACCGACTTTTTGATGGCCAGTGACCAGTATTCATCAAGGCCTAAGCGGACGCCGGTGTACGCACACCTATTGTCTTTCTATTGTGTCTCTAATTACGGTATTCAAAACTTTTCATAACTTTAAGTAAATGTATGCGAGTATCAGTAAGAAGTATGGGTTAGGAGCCAGGGTAAATGAAACTCTGAATAAGGGGCTAGAATGATAAGATTCGGAAACCAGGGTTTTTTTTTATGGTAGGTATAATCATCCAATGACAAGTCCCGCCCTTGGGTGGAGCGGGAAGTAGTGTCAGACTCTTACTGACTAAAAACCTACCCCGTTCCTTCGTTGCCTATCATGCCGGGGCTGAGCCTTCTTCTCAGAAAACGGCCCTTAACCCCAGCAGGCTTCGACCCTGCCTGCCTGCAGCTAGCAGGCTGGGCCTCTACGGTTTGCTGACAGCTCCTTGAGGCGCGCGGGAACAGAACGCGCCGTCGACGACTTGGGCGGAAACCAGGGTAAAAATATTTGAATCGGTTGACTGATTGAGAATAAGAGGGCGCTGTCAATGAGATAAACCTTTTTATAATTCGAACAGATATTGAAAAAATATTTATAAATTTATAGTAATGGAAATATGAGCATAATGTTACTGTAGAGCACTGTGACGTTCGCATGTTTTTATTATTCGTGATTTTTTTTTAAATTATAAATGTCTGCCCAGCGCGTTGTTTGCCTTAGAATTAGGTAATTTTTAACTATTTATGAAATCTACACCTATATTCCCAGTAAACATATTTAATCGTAGATTTTAAGGGTTTTGTGAAACAAAAAAATTTAAAGGAATAAAATTTAGACTTGATTAATACAGGAATTTTAAAGCATTTTGAGAATTTTCGGACGAAATTGAAATATAAAATATAACTAAATATTTATAACCATATTTTTCTAAAATCTATGGATATGTTTTGGCATTGTGTAAATTTTATTTAGGAACGACATTTAGACACATGTTTGTCCAGTTTGTTTTTTAAAAGATAGATATTGAATAGAAATAGTTTTTCGCAATTGCATTTTTAATATAAATCTATATGTTGTCAATTCGCAGGATAATAAATATAGGTGTGCTTAATAAAATATTGATGTCGTAAGATGGAGTTTTATTTTAAAAAAAAATTAAGTAAAAATGACAAAGTAGGATTCATAAAGAAATTCAAACAATACGACGAAACAATACAAGATCGAGAGATATTGCGTTGCGCAGCGCGTTGGGCGTTTCGTCGTACATTGCAGCAGCGGGCCGCGTCATCGCTCGCGCAAACACAAACATATGGCAATGTACGACGGACCGCCCGACGTGCCGCGCAACGCGCCGCGTCTCTGTAATCGAGCACTTAATGTCAAACAAAAACTTGCTGTGGCTTATAGCTGAATACTGCAACTGCAAAACAAATTAGCTAATAACAAACTGAGCCCACAAATGCTACGCATAATGTCATCTAGCCTTGAATTTCCTTGACAAAAATGACCAAAACCTGTCTACGGACGCGTAGCTTCATAGTCGTGTATTCGTCATTATTCGCTTGGAAGCTTACATACAAAACTATGGCCTACTTAACATGGTAGCGTAGCTTCATAGACGCGTATTCTTATGAGAAAAGGACATATGCATGGGGAGCAAATCATGCGTGATGTAATGCGCGTGATAATAAAAACACCCTTACGTTGGACACGAGTCTCACACGGGCAGCGCTTCAGTTATTGGCTACTATACAATTATTATCCAATTCTAATTCAAGCTTAAACTAAGCAATAACTTACCAGAATTGTAGATTCAAAATAGCATTAATCAGCAAGCAGTTTGAATGTAACAATCTGGTAGGTGTTGCTTATTTTAGGCCGTTAACGTTGAGATGGCCAAAAACTGTAACCATTGCAAATTCGTTGGTTTTCAAGCAAACTCAAGAGTCTAAATGTCACAATGCATGGCATACCTGAGCTCAGTTTCTAATAACAGTAATAAATAACAATATTGTAGGACAAACTCATAACCCCAAGTGTTTATCACAGGAAATACCTAAAGATACCCAGAAACAGTAACGAAAATCACCAACACACCCACCAATAGGGATTAGTAAAATAAAATCTTACCCAGTCACCGATGAGAACGTGAAATCTTCAACATATTGGTCTAGATAGGAATCCGAAATAAAAAAAAATTCTGTAACCGCAACCGATAAAATACACGGTATGTGACTGACACGCTGATAGTTCTAAACCCTTTAACTAGCTGCGCCGGATAAGTCCAACGAGTGTTTTTGCGTCTTATTCGCCAGGGTCGTGTGTTAGCGACTGGGTAATCAATCTCGTTTGGCTCTTCAATACCCAAAGGTGACAGAATAGCTGACAAGATTGTCGTGGATGTGCGACCCTGGCGGAATAAAGGAGTATTTGTCGGATTTATCCGACGTAAGCGTTTAAAATGTTAATATCAAACCTGTATTCCACAACGGTTTAGTCAAAAGTATAAATAGTATACCCACATTTCAACAGTTTTCTACTAGTCCATTTAAAAAAGGGGCTTAGAGAGGTAACAAAAATCTAATAAGGTATTTGATTCTGATAATACTGTATCATATCGTAAGTCCTAGTTCTAAAGTTTAGGAAGGAGTTCCTGATAACCGAGAGCATGTACGCTGCCGCCTCTTTTTCGGTGGAGTTCGGCGCGAATCGGGAACGGAGGAGGCGGATCGTCTGGCCTCTGAAGCAAGGTAGGCCGGTGTCCAGCATGAGAGATACCATGGAGATTATTGCTTCTTGGTAGGGCCTGGAAGGAGAGAAGATTATGTTAGGAAGGAGGTTGAATCCGAAACTGGCTGTTATTGCTTGTGAAGTCAAAGACTCAGCAGTGCTTCTTTAAGAAAACAGCCTTCAGTACAGCGCTGGCCCAGTGACGAAATCTAAGTAGGTACATTCAAATCACATACAAATCCAATCCAGGGTCACCGGCCACAACTAAAAAAGCCGCCACCGGTATATTTATTGTAACTTTAATACTTTAATGGTCTCGCCGTATTCGGTTGACGGCACACACTACAAATCGTCGCTGATCACACACCTCTGTCTTCGCCAGAGTCTATTATTATATAATACTGCGCGCATGGGTTATAAAAAGTAGCAGCCATCGGCTCGTGTCTGTGTCAGGCGACCCATAGGGTGTTTCAATACCATACGGCTTTACTCCGCATGCGTGATGAAATCCGCGCGATATTAAAAACACTTTCCTATGTTTGAAGTCATCATGCTGTGGCTTCCTGTAATTGTCCCTCAATTACAGGAAGCCACTAGTTTATAGCCACTAGTGCACTAGTTTATAATTTAAATGTAATGAACATTTACTTGTACATCCTTTGTTGGAGGTCCTTGATAATAATAATAAAATATTTTTAAATGTTTATTTTTATTTTTTGTTGAAATATTTAAAAATATAATTTATACGTGTATTGAAAGAATAATCGGAATAATAAGTAAATATAATGAAGGGTTCAAATTCACCTGACAGCGAGGAAGGCTTGCACACACAGTTCACAGAACCATCTAAACGGCGGAGCTTCCATTTTGCCGCCCATCACCATCACCATCTCGTCAGTCAGTTTGATGTCTGGTTCGAACCCTAGGTTACCGCCAGGCGACGACTCGAACATGAAGCCGAAATCTAGAAAAATAATACGACTTTGTTTATTTGATTTATTAACCCAGTTTTATTAGTAAAAGTAAATAACATGACAACTTCAATTCTTCACTTTCAAATCAGCTCCCACCTCCCTTTACACATATACTCACACATTCAAATTCATATTTAATAGTGTTCACTACCCCTTATCCATTATTTGGTTCAAAAACTATGATTTTCAAACCCGTTTATATCTTTGAATGATTTATTGTACAAACATAAGATTTACTAATAATTTTTTTTTCTTTTTTAAATAGTTAGACAGGATTATATTTAAACTAATAGCAAGCTTGTGAACTATATTGAGATATGTAAACTGTTATTTTTTAAATGTTACTTTCAGAGACGCTTATGACAGTCTGCCATAATGGCGCCTAGTTTGGAACTTATCTTTCCTTTCCAGGTTATTTTATTTAATTTTCGGTGGGAAAATCATCCAATAACATCTTCTTGGGCGGGGCGGGAGATAGTGTCAGACTTTTAGTGACTAAAAACCCACTCCTTTTCCTTCTAAGCCTTCGTTCCAGGGTTTCATTTTCATCTTCTCCATGGTCGCAGTAGGCTTCGATCCTGCTGGGCCCCTACGGTTTGCCTTTCCAGGTCTATATTTTTATTATTATAGCGTTTTATTTATCCAATGAATATACAGTTTTTGTTATTTTAATATCAAAAACTGTATATTCATCATATCATACAATCAAACATGCTTTAAACAAGTTTGAATCTTTTTTTTATTTTATTCATGGATCTCAATTGTGTGTAAAGGCCTCCTCCAATATTTCCCACTCATCATTTGTTGCTTTAGTCTTCCAGCCGCTTCTTGCAATTCTTTTTATTTCATCCTCCCATCTCTCCAGTTGTCTACCTCTTTGCCTTTTCCCTTTAGGTCTACTCCGTGTTGTGACAGTGTTTGTCCATATTTGGGCCGTCATTCTTGTAATATGCCCGGCCCATTTTCAGTTCAACCTTTTGCAATGGTGTAAAGCATCAATAGCATTAGACTTATCCCTTATTGTTGTGTTTTTTAATAAGTCCCTTCTTCTTATATCCAGGTCTATGTATATAACTATAATAAAGCTGAATATACACACCTATATGTATGATATGTCCGTCTGTGTCTAACATGATGTTCCCGTTGTGTCTGTCCTTGATCTGCAGTAGGAAGCCGATGACACTGTATGCGGCCATTGAAGTCACGAAGCAACGGCGAGCGGCCTGGAGTATACGAATGTTAGATTGATTATGGAGCACAAAAATGAATAAAAATTTCAGAAATCGGTTAGTTAATCGCGAACATTAAGATAAGCATCAGCCTTATAATGTTCACACTGCTGGGACTAAGGCCTCCTCTCTAGGAGAGGGAATGGGCCGTAATCCACCACGAGGGTCCAGTGCGGGGTGATGGAGGTCACATGTCTTCGAATTTTTTGTTCTAGGACATGCCGGTCTCCTCACGATGTTTTCCTTCGCCGTTTTGAGAGCAGTGGTGATGACATAAACTACACATAGTAATGCGTCTGGCTGGGTTTGAACCTGCGACCTACAACTCGTAACTCGGGACCGTTACCACTCGGCCACCAGTTTTTTTTATGGTAGGTAAAATCATCCACTGACAAATCCCTCCCTTGAGCGGGGCGGGAGATAGTGTCAGACTCTTACTGACTTATAACCTCCCCTGTTCCTTCATTGCCTTTGTTCCAGGACCTCGGGGTTCACTTTCGCACAACCCTTGGTCCCAGTAGGCTTTGACCCTGCTGGGCCCCTACAGTACTCGGCCACCACTGCTCTCTGTATTTACTATACATACCTGAAACTCTCTAGTTGTCTCATCTCCGTACTTCTTGATGAAGTACTCGTACATGCCGATGTCTGTTTGCCTGCCCAGCTGGTCGCGAGACTTCGCGTTAGGCACGCATTCTATTACGCCACACTGAAATTGTACACAGAAAAACACTAGTACGAATAGTTTTATAAATAACATAAGTTGTCTTGGGAAGGAAGAACTCGCCCGGACAGCGAACACTCTCAGCCAAGCTGTTACACAGTCAAGACGTTCTGAAACTGTCCCTTTTGTTGTTTGTACTTACCTAATAACAGTACAGTGCACTGTACCGAAATGTATTGAGAAGTAAATCAATTCAGTTCTTAGCCGTTTTTATTCATTGTACGATAACCATATAGGCCCACCTAGTAGATGATCAGAGCTCGAACCTCCACAGACGAGGCGACAAATAAATGAATTTCTAGTATTTTCTTTTCGGATTTCGTTTTACTCTTTTATATTTGAAACAGATTCTCAACTCACCCCAGGTGCAGTAGCGACGACCTTGTACGGGAACAGATACAAGTCCAATCCTACTTGTTGGAATATGTTCTTGAAGAGAGATATGACCTGCAGCGCCAACATGTCTTGTCGTACATCGTCACCTACTTTAAAGATGGCGGCTTGCCATACTTCTGCTGCTATGCCGGTGAACCTGTCTTTGCCTTCTTCCTGTTTGCATGAAAAATAGTTATTTAGTTCTCGATTTTAAATAAAGGATAGTTTGTGTTAGTTGGACAGTAGAAAAACAATTTTTTTTTCAATACACTTACTCGAAAACACTTTTATCTCTGCCGCTTTTAGGCAAGCAATTTACTGTTTTTCGAACCAGTGCGGAAAAGTGCGCGTGTTCGCCCCCTCCACAATTTTATTACATTTATCGTACCATGCTGGGCGTGGCGCGACCCCCACGAGTCGCGCGTCAACGCTTCTTCGTAAGTGTATTGAAAAGCGTGGAAATGTCACTGCAGGATTCGGCTCCATAGCACCCTCGCCTGCGGTTCGGAAGAATGCTGCCTCGGTCACAATGACAATCTTTTTCCACTTGTATCAAAATGTACTATTTCACATCAAGGTTTTCTTTTCATGCACATTCCTTCAGACTATGTAATTGTCAATATTTATTACAAGGATTTGATTGGTGCAGAATTCAACAGGCAATATTTGGTATTGAGGGATCAACGTAGTAATACGATTAAAAATAGTTAGGCCTAATACGCACGGCAGCTTTTTTAACGCCCGTTAAAAAGCGTTCAAATAGAATAAAAGCATTTCCAAATGTTGACTTTATCCAGACAAATCACTTTACTTTTTCTCTGACTTGCCCATTCCAACGTTGACAACCGACTGCGTCAAATCAGAACAACCAAACTTACGTATATAGGCCTGGATATAATTGGCTGGTATAACCGACCAACTTATATCCCGCTTCTGATATGTTGGAGGACTATTTCAACATTACTGACTTTGTGTCTAAGTGATTTGTGTGGCTTAGTTTTCGCGATTTCAGGTTTAGTCCCATAGTAAAAGTTGTTTCTTATCATGACTATAATCACGTGTTTAGGTATCGGTCACTAATTACCAGTCGCCTTATATAATATTATATAGGGCAACTAACATTTTTGTTGTTATTTATGAATTGTTGGGTATTTTTTTCTCATATATGATAAGTTTGGGGAGGATTCTCTCCTATGGACTTTGGCTGGTTTATAGGGATAACATCCTTCATACACACACACACACAAACTTACAAGTTCAGCAGTAGAACGGCGATGACCGACGTTAAAATATTTTAGAAGACTCTGTTATACGATAAAGTATAATAAAATAAAACGACAAGCAGGTTCCCACTGAGTTGCACGTGGACTGATATAATAATGACAATATTATTAAATATGATTGATAATATTATTATTTCAGATTGCTAGAAACTTGTACAAGTAAATTTCGCAAGCTTAAATACTTACTGAGGGCGGGTCTTCTCCAGCAGAGATAGCCATGGCGACGGCCTCCATTTCATCGATGCCGTACTTGCGTACCCTGAAGCGCGCCAAGTAGGGGGCCTTGGCTGCACTCTGCATAGGAGTACCTGGACAAAGCAATATTTGCATGAACTTAACGGAATAAAGACACGAACACAGGTACGGCTTGCAGGATAGTTTGAAAGAGTTTATAATAATATTCTACAACTTTCACATAACGCCATCTAGTCCCAAACTAAGGAGAGCTTGTGTTATGAGTACTAGACAAATGATATACATACTTATATATTTATAAATACATACATATTATAGATGAATTACACTCACACAAACAACAAATGATCGAGCAATCAAAAAATACAAAATAGTTTAATGTCACAATTACCCTTATCACGTTTACAATTATTTGGAGCCTCCTTTTAAGTAAAACAGTGCCTGTAGACTCCGCGATTCCATATCATTGCCGTACTTATACTAAATTTGAGTTACAAAAAATAGTGTACTGTGACACACGAAGTCAGGGCCATTAAGAACTAGACACATGAACCACTAACAACAGGCCAGTCGTGGGTGTGAAAAATAATAACCAGAGTAGGGTAGAGTTGCGATCCAGTTCTTTGATAGTTCGAGTAGCTATAGTTAAGCCAACTAGCTCTAACTCCGAGCACGGTAGGTTTGGTGTAAGCGGCCATAAGGACATTGACAGTTGGAACTCTCCGTTCTTGTTCAAAACTGCGCGTGTAGAGTATCTACCTGTAACTCTACCATGAGTTTTAAGCAATAGTATTCGTCACTACTCGATATCGACGCCGTAAATATTTTGTATGGCAAATTTTGGTTCTGCAAGTGACCGCTAGAGGCGCTGCAAAATTTGCCATACAAAATATTTACGGCGTCGATATCGAGTAGCGACGAATACTATTGCTTAAAACTCATGGTAGAGGTACTGATGACGTCATTTGAGTTAACTGTAACCTCTTTGGACGCAGGGCTGTAAAGACTTACTAAAGAAACACGGATGGGTTTTAGTCAGTTAAAATCTGCCACTCCCTCTTGCTGCACCCAGAACGGGACGAGTCATTTAATGATGGTTTGTTACAGTTTGGCGCAGAACTATGTCCCACAGAAATCGTGGTGATGAAACTTAGCAACGTGAGCTTCACGCATACAGGGAATCGATCTACAAAATATTGATTTAAAAAAAAAACACGTATTTCTTGGAACCAGTTTTGTAAAATATTCGAGTGTATCACGGAATTACCGAATGCCAACAGAGTTTTCAGGCATTATCTCTCTTTTTTCGCGTTGCCTCTCCATCAAACATCGCGTTCGATGGCATTAGATGAATCAACAAGCTTTTAAACCACGCCCAACGTAGACGACAGGTAAGTGGAGAAGGGCTACCATAAAGTAAATATCATAATAATATAATATTGATATAACTTACCGCTCTTGTAATCAATGTCGACGACCATTGAATCGGGGTTTGAGGGCAGATAGCAACCGGGCTGAACCTGTTACAAAAGAAAACAATAATCAGTTTTTTTTTTTCAGAACAAACTTATCACAAGGATAATCATACAAATTTCAAAATGCCGCTCCAAAAACAAAAGAAAATCTGCTTGAATCAATATACAACATTGACGACTGAACGGTTCGGGCGTAACATCAGTGACCGAGCTAGCTGCTTATCATTCATAGAGTAGTTAAAAAATCTATTTAGAGTGATACTGGTTTTGTTTGGTTTTGGTTTGTTTTAGAGCTCAAACTCACGGCTAGCCAGCCGTGATGCAGCGCGCCGTTGCGGTTGGCCACACTTCAATTTTTATATGAAAACGCTTGATACCAGCGCAGAGCTGCGGCGCGCCGCAACGGTTGAATGTAGCGACCCCAACTCCATGCACTCGGCGCGGTTGGCGATAAGCGGTTCTCGCGCTCCCCGCTACCCGCCAGTCAGTCGTACGTACATTGTGTGTACAGTGCCCTACATACATTGTATGTAGGGCACGCGTGTCATGGATTTTGATGCAGAAAAGTTAATTTGCTAAAAACTCCTCACACACTTACCTTTACAGTTTTCAGCGCCTCCAAGCAAGCTCGCTTCCTCTCGGCCCCCTTCGGGAAAGGTCGGATAGTTCCGCTGATATTCGTGATTTGGCTGAAGAAGTCGAATTCTCTCTCGTAGAACGCTTTCGCTGGACCCGATAGGTGGTCCACTATGTTCTTTGTTAAGCTTTCTAGAATGTCGTATAGGGCAGCTGGGGAAGAAAAAATACAATAAAATATCGGTAAACTTATTAACTCTTGAACCACTTGCGTCGGATTTGTTCGACGAGAGTTTCCGCGGTCTATTCGCGAGGGTCGTGTATTTACGACTGGGTACTCCATCTCGTTTAACTCTTCAATCCCAATAAGCGAAAGAAGAGCAGACAAAATGGAGTATTTAAAGGATAATTCTTTTTTTATCATATATCATTATACAAAAGGCAACTGACAACAATATAAATATACATATACTTGGGGGAGGCCTATGTCTAGCTGCGGACGTCTTTTGCTGAAATGAATCATCATCTGATGATGATGATGAAATACAGTGAAACTTGGTTAAGTGGGACCTGGATAAGTGGGAAACCTCCTCAGCTGGAACTCACACTGGATCCCGACACTTTAGCACTGAATTACCTCCACCTAAATTGAGTCTTATTCAGTGAAAACCCCTATCTGGGATTTTTTTTTCGATTTAGGCGTCATAGTTGCTTCTATAATTAAGACAGCGTATTTTACCTCTTTTACTGAAACTTTCATTTTAAAGAATACTTTTTTTTTTTAATTTTATAGACCTTTGTAACTGAGATAACATAAATTTTTCTCCTCTCTAACTTGTACTATTTATTTACAACTAATATATTATTTATACATAAATACCTTATTTTATTTAATAATCGCAACTCTTATGAATGAAATAACCTCTATTAATGGAACCCACTATAAATGCGACAGATATTTATTTATACTTTGATATCTGAGAAACTGGGTGTGTATACCTCTTTAAGTGAGACAAATTTGCATGTCCCTTTAAGTCGAATTTATCCAAGTTTCCCTGTATATACTTTGTCGAACCCCCTTTGGGTAATAAAGGCCAGTATCATTTAGACAAACAATAAATAAAATAGAAGGAATAACCTGTAGAGTCGTTAATTTTAAATAAATGGAATTACAACCTTTTTTTTTATTTCGAACACCAATAAAATATCAATACTTACGATCTTTATTCTGCATTTCCTCGTCAGTGTACATATTGGTATGCATGTTCCATATCAGCTGATGGGCCACGACTTGAGATTTCTTGGATAACGACTTTATTAGCTCTGCTACGTATCCCATCTGACGGAGGAAATAGAGTCATATGAGTTTGGGAGCACTCCTACTGTTGAATTCGAATGATAGTTGGTTGATTGACAGGGGATAATGAAAAAAAAAAATGTGTTGCGTCAAACCTAAGTACTCGTAACATGGGATTTTTTTTTAGGTAAGAAATCATCCAATGATATCTCCCGCGCATAAGCGGGGCGGGAGGATGTATCAGACTTATACTGACTAAAAACCCACCCCAGTCCCTTAAAGAAGGATCTTTGCCTCCGTTCCAGAGCCCCGGGTTTCACTGTCGCACAATCTGTGGTCCCAGTAGGCTTCGACCCCGCTAGGCCCCTAAGGTTTGTTGACATCTCCTTGAGGCGCGCGAGGAACGATACACGCCGTCGACGACTTGTGCTCGATTTGGACGGTTACCGAATCAGACAGCGACCTACTCATTTCTCGCCATCCGCAAGTCCGCGCCTGCGGTGGCCGGGAGTTATTTTGCAATTGAAATGTCGCTAAGCCTCATGATTTCAAATTGCAATTTCTATCTCTATGGACTCTTAGTACAAATAACTTAGCAACATTTCAAAAGATTACATCATTTGATTCAAGGATCACCACCACTGTAAAAGCAACCTTGCACGAATACTGTCAAATGCTTATATTTACAGGACAGGTTCATTCAAATCTGTATGGTTCTTTCCTCAAAAGAACATCTCAGACAGTAATCTGCATGCAAGATTCTCAAATGTTTGGCATAGACTTTAGAAGACACTTTGACCCCTGAGTTTGTTTCCGTTTCTTTTCAGGGTAGTCAGCTAGCAAACACTGGCATCGTCTAGTTTAAATTAATGCGTAAAAGTGTTTTTTAAATCCTATTTGTAAAATAAATGTCATTTATTATTTACTCTCATTGTCCAATTTAAACTCGGCTTTTAATAAAAAATCAACGTTGTCATAATGAAATTAAGGTCCAATTTAGGTTGTTAACTCACAGTGTCGTGGCGCAGCGCCTGCACCAGCTGCGGTATGTAGAGCAGCACGGCGGACGACGGGTATGACGTCAGAGTGCTGACGGCCGCCTGCGCCGACAGTGGGTGCGGCGGGTACTGCCGGCTGAAGTACGACAGCGCTTCTACTGGACTCACTCGCGCCCACGTTATCATGTGGACAAGCTACAATAGAGGAAAAAAATATTATTCATTCAGAATATTTACACGACTAAATTTTGATCGTTTTTATTCGGTGGAGGGTCGATCCGCTACATAAAACACTATCGATTTGTAAAGATAAAATAAAAATATACTTTTTTATACAACTCGAATCAATATACCCATGTACGAAATCAATTTCTCAGCTGAGCGAGTCCAATGACCTGTACGTAGTTGTCGGTCGTTGCGAACTAACTACCTACAGGTCATTGCACTCAATCAGCTGATGCATACTTAAAGAAATTAATTCCTTTTTTGACTTGAACACTGTACAGGCGGGAGACATCATTTAGCGGCTAGCATTCTGCTGCTGCCGTTGCAGTTGGGGCATACGCGGTGTCCCATTCTAGCTATACAACGCGATCACGAAGCGATGCGGCGCGAGTCGAACAATTTTATTTTTTTAAAGGCGTAGCAAAACGGAGTAAAAAAAAATCTTCCCAAATTTGGCTACCGTATAGCAAACTTGAATTATATACACGACTATGAATATTCCACTTACCTCATGAGCGTCGTTGAGTAGTGTCTCAGTCGTGACAAGATACTTCAACGCTTGAGGAACATGGCACACTGCAGTTGGTTGCGCTTGCACTTTGCGACGTATCTCCAAAACTATCCCTTCGTGTTTTAACCTGAAAACAAAAAATCACAGAAGGTTATAGGTACATTTAATGTGATTAGTGGTAATTGGGTCTACTACATAAGAAAGAAGAATTTTTTTTTTGAGGTGGAAGCGAGAGGGAAAAGGAGAAGGCCGCATGCGCACGCGGCTGAGTGGCCTTCACGTCCCAGCCGCCGCCGTGATGCACGCGCACTTTACCGCACTATTGCGGAAAACAGTCCATTGCGTGTCTAAACGCAGTGGGATAAGAGTGTTTTCGAGCATATTGTTTTTTTTTTTGTGTGCTTGATGTTGTGTGATAGTACGTACGATGGGATTGATATCGTCACAGTAGTGCACGAAACTCCCTTAAATAAAAAGATTAAAAAAAAAAATTTCGTTACCTTTCAGGTAGAAACACGGCTAGTGTAGGACTGATGTCCCAGGCCAGCTTGGCGTAGTCTCGCCAGGTGCGCTCCAGGTTGGGCTTGGAGCGCCACGTGTTGATGTTGTCTTCTCCGGGCACGGCCTGCTCCGGCCGCCCGTGCGGGTTGTGCCACGTTACTAGGAATTCTATTTCAACTGCCTAGAATAAGACAACATTTATGTTTAATACTGGCTGGATTCAGCGACTTTGTCCACGTCAAACTCCAATTTTGACATGTCTTTTATCTAAAAATGTTTACAATTAGCTATGTACCTAAACCGATGTTAGGTAATTAACTAAATTTAAATAATCTTTCTGTGTCTTATACGATTTCTTTTAAATAAAAAGCAGATATGAAGATTTTTTACGCTTAGTTAAACAGATGGAGTATAAGTAATTTTGTCACAATTCCAAGAAGTTCTTTTTCTACAACAAACGTAGCTTTATGTAGCTAGTTACTCGTTATAACATTATCTATCTACCAGTAAAAGCCCCGTCAAAATCAGTCCAGCCATTTCGGACATTTACCAAAACAAACCGACAGAAAGACAACAATATTAACAATTTGTTAAAGTATCGATAATATGCAGTTAGCAATAATAAAATAACAATTTTGATATTACAAACAGACAATTCTATTAACGTGTCACAGATCCATTTTCGTAGAAGATCACCGTGTCCCAAGACTGTACTGCCGACTATAAGCCGATCTACGGACTGCAGCGACAGGGTTACACCCGTAAACCCAACCCACTAGCACTCAGAAGCTCGACTTAACTTAAGATCCTATGTCCCCTAGCTGGGGCAGAGGGAGTCGACAGTAGTCATCTAACGCAACCGGTCTTGAGCTTTACGCTTCACCTCACTCCATGTTAAACAGATGGCCGTCGTTTCTACGAATACGGTGCGACGCCAGGTTTGCCGAGGACGGCCACGGTTCCTTTTTCCTTGGGGATTTCAGTACAACGCGAGTTTGTGATCAACCATGTGATCAGAAGATCAGAGATCCCTCCTAAGCGTGTGACCAATCCATCTCCACTTGCTACACCATATTTTTTTTTTTCTAAAAACTTACCATAAGTTCCAATATAAGGTTCCTCTTCCGGACATAATCCTTGACGAACGTGTCCTGCGGCTTGGCGGGCGGTTTCACGCTGCGGTTGGAACGCTTGCCCGCTATGCTGCCCGCGCCACTGCTTAGCGTTGTTGTCGACATGGGCACCTGCAGAGAAACAGATGAAAGTTGTATGTTGCAGTATGTTGTATGTTATATTCTAATGATTTGCTATGTCTCAATGCTACACTAGTAATATAAAGACGAAAAACGAGTTAAGAAGACGCCGAGTTGCTAGCCTTTCGGTTTTCTATCGACAGTTTTTCGATTTCGGGGAGTGTGCGTCGGAATTGCATAACTATTTATTTATTTATTAGAACTTTATGCAACACAAGGGCACAGAGGCAACTATAATAATATTTATTTATTTATCACAGCTTGGAGGACTTACAGCTTATAAAAAAAAAACTTATTAAAAAGAAAAACAATAATAGACGACATTTAGCCACCAACAATACACACATCATGACATGCCATGCCATGTTGACATGTAACAACTTACATACAACGCTATCTAGTCCCAAACTAAGCAGAGCTTTTGTTATGAGTACTAGACAACTGATAAACATACTTATAAATTTGAAAATACATACATATTATAGATAAATTACACCCAGACACAGAACAAATGATCGTGCTCATCACACAAATATTTTTCCTGGGTGGGAATCGAACCCAGGACCTCCGGCATAGCAGTCATGGCCACTGACCCCTAGAACTACAGGCCTATCATTTCTTAATATTATCTCATAACTTAATTCCGCCAAGCCCGTTCCATTATCGGACTATTAGACACACGGCGATGTGCCAACGTTTCAAGGTCTTTCCAGGTGCACATCCCACCCATACATACAAAACATTTCGGAATCAAATTCATTGTGCGAGCAGATAAAGAGTGGAATTCTCTATCCACTCTTTATCTGCTGTCTGTGTTTCCTGGTAACTAAAACCTACGGGTATTTAAGTGAAGAATCAATGGCTTACTTCTAGGCAAACGTGCTTCATCGTCGACCAGGTGTGAAAGTGGTCAAGTGCGAGTCTATCAATAAATAAACAAAAAACTTACGGTATTAATCCATCCGGTAGTCTGTCGACTTCCAATATCGCTGTTGACAGAAGACCGGTTGTCGATCGGCGAGTTCGACGTGTAGATGCTGTGGTTACTGCTCCGACCCATTAGCTCGAATTCACCTGAAGCAAATATTTACACTCGCTCGAGTTTGAGATACTCAGAGCTTCCTTGCGTAATCGAATCAGAAATGAAGATATCCGCAAGAGAACCATTGTTTCCGACATAGCACGTAGAATCGCCAAGCAATGGGCAGAACAGAATCTGTTCTGTCCATTGCCGCTTAAGTTTAAAACGCAACGACCGATAACTACCTACAAGGTCATTCCTTGTAGGTGGTCGTTGCGCACTAAGTACCTACAGGTCATTGGACTCGCCTAGATAACGTTTACTGAAAGAAATTAATTTCGTACATGCGTAAATTAATTCGAGTTAAAAAAAAGTACTTTATTTTTAAATTTTATCTTTACAAATCGAGTGTTTCATGTACCGAATCGTCCCTCCACGGAATTAAAATGATCAAAATTTAATGGTGTATAGTAAATAGTGACTCATAGTTGTCAATCAGCTTAGCCACGTCCCTTAACCAATTAGAGTATAGCAAATTAGAAAGCCGTGTTTACATCGACCAGTTAATGTAAGGGCCGAAACTGCGTTAAGAGGGCGCCGGCGACGGCTACCCGTCGCGTTACTATGCGCGTATGTCATATGCTCGGGTCCAAGTCCCGGAAACCAAATTATTACCTGGGCAGTGTCGCTTAGTTCTAATTTTAACGGTGTGCATGTAGTCGTGTCGATAGAGAGCTTTAGCAAACCGACCTTCAGACAGAACAGACGCCTATTTTGTTAATTTCAAAAATAAATACCTCGCCTATACGTAAAATTAAAGTGAACATTGTGACGATTATGTATTACTAGCTTTTGACCGCGGTTTTGCTCTCGTACATAAAATATAGTCAATGTTACTCAGGAATAAAGCAGTTATCTATCTGTGAAAAAATTTTAGCAAACCTCCTAAAAAATAAAAAACTTTATTACCTCTTTATAACATTAGTGAACATTAAATTTAACGGTAAATGAGTACCTCCAATATCACTGCTCTTCAAATACTTCTTGTCCGAATGCATGAGCTGCCAGAACTTGATAAGCGAGATGATATCCTCCCTCAGCGCGCTGGAGCTCTTGGCTGGGCACGTGAGGCCGCGGCAGAAGTAGTCCAGGCAGGCC
Organism: Leucania comma; assembly: GCA_958295575.1. Lineage (NCBI taxonomy): Eukaryota > Metazoa > Arthropoda > Insecta > Lepidoptera > Noctuidae > Leucania > Leucania comma. The sequence continues at coordinate 7,814,110 of OY282482.1, read as the reverse complement.
GCGTACACCCGCTCGCGGAGGATGTTGCGCGCGATGGATCGGGGGAGGATGTCGCCTTGGAGGAGAGATAGGCCGCAGGATAGCAATCTGCGGATAAACAGGTGAGACGTGCTAACAGAGATTTTGTCGGATTTTTTTTTTGTCTGCTCGAACGTCGGATATATCCCTGCTGTGATTCACAACAGGCCCATAGTAAAAACAAAATAAAAAAAAAAAATACTGGATTGAAACAAAAAGTTCAGGACTTCAATAAATGTAATGTTTTCAAAGGAACTTACCTAAACCTTACTCCAACGGCTTCAACATGCCTATTTATATGGTCTCGTATGTCTCCCACAGTTATTGGCAGTGACCTAAGGACACAAAAAAAAACATGTTGAACCAAATTAAACTTTAACTTTCTAAAAATAAAGTCCAATTTCCAATACAATAAATACGTACCTATGCAACAAACTAGCCAGCATTTCTACTTTTTCCAAGCTGTTGTATTTGGCAGTCTCAGCGACCTCGCATAGGTATCGCACCCACACAGCGTGAGGTGCCACGAAAGGTGGCCGAGGCTCTAGTTTAGCACCTGTTGAATAATTATAATACATAATTATTTATTAGTGGTTATCCATAAATTACGTCACACGTTATACGGGCCAAATGTGTGACACTGATATTCTAACTCAATCAAAACGTAAACTGTTAATCTGAAATCAAAACCGATCCCTTTAAAATTTTCGTGAAATCAATCCTATACGAGTAGTAATGTTATCGCAATTGGGTATTTGCTTCTGCTTATTTTGTACAATATTTTATACTAAGCAACAAATATCAATAAAAAAGTTTTTTTTTTCTGTAAACAGCATTAAAATTGGTCATTAAATGAAGCAGCAATTACCATTCCAAATATTATTTTGAGGAAGAGTGGGGCGTGGTGGGAATATCTCGCTTTTGAGCACTCGTAACCTAATGGCGGTGACGTCACATTTCAGTATGTGCATCTTTATACTGTTATTTGACAGTTTCTCTTTCCATTAGATTTGAATTTTTGATTTAACTTGATTAATATAGAACGTGTTTGAAAACATTCTATTTGCGATTTTGCATCATCATCTTCCTGCCCTTTTCCCATGTTATTTGGGGTCGGTGCAACACGTTTTCTTCTTCCATTCTGTTCTATCACCCGTCATACTATTACTAACTTCCTTTTCTTTCATATCACTCTTCACACAATCCATCCATATTTGCGATTTTGGATAAAGTTACTTTTTGTTACAACTATAGTATAAAAATTTAGTCAAGTACCCAATTCAAATATTCTCAAAAACATACGTCATTATCAGCCTAGCCTTTTCCTCGCTGTCTTGGGGTCGGCTTCCAGTTTAACGGTATGTACCTGAATACCCCACTGCTGGTTACTGGGCATCATGATATTCCATTGGTTAGCTTTATGTGCCTTCAGAGGCACGAAGTGTCAGAAATGTCCTAGATAAACTTTATTCTCAATAACAGGGCAACATGATACTCCTGGGATAGCCTGATAGTTAGACTTTCTGGTGTCTGAAACTGTCAGTAAAGTTTTGACAGTCATGAATGACAGCCGGCACCAACGGCTTTATGTGCTTTCAGAGGCACGGGGTGTCAGTAATGTCCTAGATAAACTTTATTCTTAATAACAGGGCAACATGATACTCCTGGGATCGCCTGATAGTTAGACTTTCTGGTGTCTGAAACTGGCAGTAAAGTTTTGACAGTCGTGAATGACAACCGGCACCAACGGCTTTATGTGCTTTCAGAGGCACGGGGTGTCAGTAATGTCCTAGATAAACTTTATTCTCAATAACAGGGCAACATGATAATCCTTGGATAGCCTGTTAGTTAGACTTTCTGGTGTCTGAAACTGTCAGTAAATTTTTGAAAGTCGTGAATGACAACCGGCACCAACGGGTTTATGTGCTTTCAGAGGCACGGGGTGTCAGTAATGTCCTAGATAAACTTTATTCTCAATAACAGGGCAACATGATAATCCTTGGATAGCCTGTTAGTTAGACTTTCTGGTGTCTGAAACTGTCAGTAAATTTTTGAAAGTCGTGAATGACAACCGGCACCAACGGCTTTATGTGCTTTCAGAGGCACAGAGTGTCAGTTATGTCCTAGATAAACTTAAATTCTCAATAAAATACATTCTTTCAAAAAGTCTACCGCTAACGGCTAAGTCGCTTACCATCAGGTGAGATATTGGTTAAGGGCGAGCCTATCAATGATAAAAAAAGTTTGGTACTCACCTTCATGCGCCGCCAACGGACTAATTTCGTCGGCCTGCTTAGAGAAGAGCCCCATCTTCCGATCCACAGTACTCTGCCACGCCGAGAATATCTCCTGCATGAGCCTGATCTCCAGGTCCGGGCGGGAAGTGGTAAGCCATTGCCAGCACTCAACTGCTGTTGTTACTGCGTCTTCCGTGAAGATCTCTACTTGAGACCACGCTGTTGAGGGTTGAAGACAGTTCGATATATAAATAGTTGACATCTAGCATTCAATAAAACACAGAAAACTAGTAAAGTAATTTAATAAATATACATCTTAATCAATGTGTGGATGTGCGATGCGGTTCACTCAAATTCAACGCGACGCGCCAGATAAGTCTCACATGCATGCAAAGTCACCGCATCAATCGCCATTTATAATTGTAGTCACTGCATCGCAAGAGTTCACGCAAAAATATCAAAACAACTGATTATCGTTAGTAACACTTCGCTTCGCTCGTCACCTTTCCGCACCCACGTGCGGTTGGTCATGTAGGCCATAAGAATAGAGTAACAATAATTGTTTATTCCATACGCGCCCCATCGCTTCACGTTCACGCACGTCGCGTTGAATCGCTTACGTAAAATACCGCTTAAGCTTTTTTAACGGGTTTCCGCAAATTTTCCCATCATTGAGGGAGGTGTTGTAATCGCCAAAAAGTTTTATTGTAGAAATTTTTCGTAGGTACACTTACCGACAGAGTGTAGCAGGCCCCGCGCAGTGGGCGCGGTGTGCGAGTGCGCCGCATGCGGGGAGTGATGGCGGGCGTGCACTAGCAGCGCCGTGGCGCGCCACAGTGCGGCCCGGTGGGAGGTCTCGCTGCCACTGCTGCACGCATCCCGGAGAGCTGTGTGCAAGCGAGCTCCTACTCTCCATAGCGCTGCTTCCCCGCCACCTTCTGCGCTCACGGCGCCGGCGATCTGTTGGAAAATTAAAACATGTTGTCAAAATGAATTGTATACACAGCGAGCAGCGTAACTTAGTCAGGTGTTGGATTTTTTTAACGGGATAAAAACTATCCTATGTCCTTCTCCTGGTTTTAAGCTACCTCCCAACCAATTTTCAGCCAAATCTGTTCCGACGTTCTTGAGTTATAAATAGCGTAACTAACACGACTTTCTTATATATATAGATTTTTATGTATTTATTTATCTCAGGACTCTGGGGCCCTGGATCTTTGCAAGGCGTACGAGAGGTCAACACGTAGAGGCACCTAAGACCATTTTCATATAACATTGGTACGACCGACGATAATCATTTGCAATAGTGCGCAATGCAAGTGCACTAGGTAGAGTAGGTAGAAAACAAAGATATAAGGTTATTATGTAGTAATATACATATAAATTATATTTTTAAATATTTCTTTAAAACAAACACATTAAAAAATAAACATTTAAAAATATAAAAAATAGTGTCCCACCGGTATCGGGAACAGGAACCAAGCTACCGGCGGTCAGGGCTCCAGAGAAAGGAACCTCCTAACAATACGAGCCGTGTCCAGGAGTACCGCTTTCTGAATCAAGCCCTTGATCCAGCCGCCTAACGAGAGCCTCCTAAGGTGTTGGTCGAGGCTCTCGTTGGTCGAGGTTATTATTATTATTATCTTAAAAGCTAGAGTGAATAGATTCATAAACTAGTGCGCTTTACCATCACCGATTGCAGCACTGCTTACCATCAATCGGTGCCAAAGGTTATGTGAGAACGTCACCACGGGCCCCGGGACAAAGGCAAGGAATGAAAGGGTAGGTTTTTAGTCAGTAAGAGTCTGACACTATTTCCCGCCCCACCCAAGGGCGGGATTTGTCGTTGGATGATTTTACCTACCAAAAAAAAAACCATCAATCGTTGGGACAGCAGTCAAGCACTAGTTTATGACAATTAAAAAAAACTTAAGGTGAAACCTACGAGCCTGAGCGTGGCCAAATTCTCATTAGATGGCGCTGATCACAATGTAGTGCACAACGTAGCATAGTTTTGTCTTAGTCAATTGAATGGTTATATCTTGAAAATATCATTCAATAGGGTAACACGAATCGAGAGGATGTTGACGTTTTTAATTATTATAAATCTGTAAGGGCCTGTGAACACCAAATGTGGTGTTCATAGGCCCTTAATAAACACGTATTACGGCCGTCAATCACATTTTAATCAACATGAAACTGCAAAATACGAAAAAATTATTTTTAAGAAAATTTGAATTTCGCGGTGAAAAGCAGACCTTAAGAGAGAGAGCATAACTACTTACCTCTCCGGCATATCTGCTACGTTGCGACACTACAGCGAGCAACGCAGCCGAGTCTTGAGTGACGCAAGGCGGCCGCTTGTCCAACGCGCTCCGCGGTAACGGAGCGGACATCCTGTTGAGTCCGGCAGCACCCAGTAAGGCTCCAGTTGCAAGGGCTAGCCCACAATGATGCCAGAGAGTTGAGTTTGGGACCTGAGGAACGAAAAAGAGGTTTGTTACTAAGCGCTTGTGTGAGATTGGTCTGACAAGTGTTTTCGTGTCCTATTTACCAGGGTTGTGTGTTTGCGACTGGTTACTCTATCTCGTTTAACTCTTAAATATCCATAGGTCTACTATAGAAGAGCTGATAAGATGAAGTATTTGGTCGTGGATGTGCGACCCTAGCGGAATAAACGCGAGAGTTTTTGTCGGATATATCCGACGTAGATGGTGTGGTGTTTCAAAATAAACACGTAACACATTATTATATTTATTACTTTGTCTGAAGTTAGGGGATGACACGTCCGACTAGCTCGGTCGCTAGCTTACGACTGACGGCCGACTCATCCCCACCACCGAGCGGCCAGTAGTCTAGATATGAATGACTGGAGTATGTAGTGATTGGTTGCATAGATACAATCAATAACTACATACTCTTCATTTGTATACATCACAGATGGTTAAAAGGTTAAATCTAAAATAATAAGGTTTATCCCTCCGCCTTTTTTGTTCAGGCAATATCTCTTTGGAATGCGCTCCCTCTGAAAATCTGGATGGCTACCAGCCGATTTTCCTTTAAGAGCGGCCAACTCGAGTAATGTACATTTTCATACAACCGCTCTTACGTGATTATGATGTTATTACACATCTTTCTCCAGATATATTGGATACACAAATATCTTGTGGGTATTATCTAGGTTTTTTATAGAAATCAAAACATAAATTTGTTTAAAACTAATCCATTACAGACCTCTGAAAATCTGCTATATTTTACGTGAACATTGGCCCTTTATTATGTGCATATATATTAAAAATATATAAAAAAAGTACATCCATAAAAGCCTCGCATGTTTAATCGAGATTCTGTCGTCATTCGTCATGGTTTTAAAAAAAACTTATTTACTCGAACAAGGTTTGTGAAATATTCGAGTAAATCACGAAATTAACTTACAGTTATTAGGTGTTATCTCTATTTTTTCGCGTTGCCTTTTCATCAAACATCGCATTGGATTGCGTTAGAAGCAACAAGATTTTAAGCCATGCTTGACGTTGACGAGTGGGAAAGGCCCCTCTTAAGGTGAAGGCACGTGAACACATTCGCAAGAAGTTGGCCATCACTATCGATTATCTGGATTTGTTTATTCACAATAACATTGCTTATTTATATGTATGAATGTAAGTATGGTATTCATTATTGTACTTTATCTTTTCTGTTTGTCTATTTATTAAGTTGCACCAGCCATGTATGTTTCTGCACCATCCTAATGTCGACTGGTAGAAAGTACCTAAGGCACAGGCCCCTTGAACAGTGTTACTAGTGCATAAATTTTTAATAAATAGATAAATAATATATTAAGCCTCTTTGAGCATGCGTAGTGATTATTAGTGTCTTCTCTTTATGAGAAGAATGGTCTTAGCCCTGCATTAGAAATTTTGCAGGACGAAATAGAAATTGGTAGAAATGGAATCCTCGTGTGTATTGTACGTGGTAGGTGCCAGATAAATTCACAATAGCAGTCCTTGTCACTCTACATTTTATTAATATTCTTAATTAAAAAAAAACGACGAAATAGAAATTGGAAGAAATGGAATCCTCCTGTGTATTCGTACGTGGTAGGTGCCAGATAAATTCACAATAGCAGTCCTTGCCACTCTACATTTTATTAATATTCTTAATTAAAAAAAAAAAAACAGAAATAAGCACATAAAACTTACTTTTATCGACATCTATGGTGACCATTTTCTAATACTGAAAAATTGTTCATTCTTAATTTTTTTTTTTAACTTTTCTATACTAATATTATAAAGCTGAAGAGTTTGTTTGAAGGCGATAGTCTCAAGAATTACTCGTTCAAATTAAAAAAATCTTTTAGTGTTGGATAGCAAGTATGCCATAATCTGTAGGCGGGTGGCAACGCTGATACGAAGGGTGAGGGACAGTTCCAACATGAAGGTAATTGCTTGTAAATTAGATAGTCCTAAATGGAGGCATTGGATCCAAATCCATCTAAAATAATATTTTTACCAAGGGGCCGTTCAAGTATTACGTAAGCAGATTTTTGGCAAATATTAACCCCCCCCTTTCCCTCGTCAGCAAAAGTAAGCAAAGATCTAACCCTCCCCCCCCCAAATGCTTACATAAACTTTGCTCAGTGATGTGTCTGTCTACTCATTTTCATGTGATTTTGGAACATCGAGATTGATCCATCCATCCAGACCCCCAACCCCCATATCATCAAAAGTAAGCAAAGCAAAGACCCCCCCCTGTAGTGTTTACGTAATATTCGAATGGCCCCCATATATTAGACTAAGTACTCACATTTATACCTAAGTTTCTTTTTTTATGTATTTTAAGTAACACTTCATGGACACTAGTCAGAAAATAAAGATATTAGATATTTATCGAGGAAGGCTATAATGCTATATAACATTACGCTACGTCCAAAGACGCGGGTGAAACCGCAAGAAAACTGTATCCTGCAACTAGTTGTAGTGCAGAGAAATAAGGTAAAAGTCAATGTACTTTATCGCAAAATTATCTGGCGCCTACTATAAGTGTCTTTTCTAATCAGCATTCGTTTTTGCAACATGCAAACTATTGTGTCGTGACAAAGAATTCTAATCTTTGTGCTGGATCAACTTGTAAAAGTAGAAAATATCAGCCTTAACAGATAATTATCTCACCGCAATGTAGGAACAAAGCTGTGAAGAGAAATGATTTATTTTTAAATTATTTATACATAATCGACTAAGCACGCCTTCAAATTAGTTGCCGCCACGCTATTTTGTTATTCCTGTAGCGACATCTATGTCGTCACATAAGAACTAATCCTGCATCGCGCAAGTAAGATTCTCCGCGCGATTGGAATGTATAGAACCAACCCGAAATCAACTATCGGGCAGTAGCCCACCAGATATAAACCTGTCTGGTCGGAAGATCCTCCCTTTTCCAGGGAGGTATGTGGGGCTTTACTCTCTGTTCCGCATACCTCCAAATTCCATACAAATAAAAACGAGTGACTGCCGCACCACATTTGCGCTGCGGCACTGCGACTAATTTGAAGGCGCCCTTAGTTGAGCCGTATTACAGCACTAAGATTACAACGTTTAAAAGAAAAATGGTCGATTAGAGCTGTCGATTTGGTCCACCTAATTAAAAATAATAATTACATTTTGATTATTTACAAAACATACAATGCAGTTTTCTTTTATTTAGTTCACTCACAGATTTGATGCCACTAACCCATTGCCAAGTCATTAATGAAACCAGATAGCTACATTGTGTTTGAGCACACGAAATCTTTAATCTTGCGCGAGACCATTAATAACGATTCATAAAAATACTTTTCAATACTCTTACTCCAAAACCCGCTCTTATTCCACCGCTTGCAGGCACGCAATGGACTCTTTTCCGCACTAGTTCAGAAAAGTGCGCGTGCACGCCCCCGCCACAATTTTATTGTAACAGAATAGTTTTTATCGTATTAGGCGCGCGTCAACTCCCACGAATCGTGAGTGTATTGAAAAACGTCGTTTGACACACGTGTAGTCCTCAGCTCCATAACACACACAAACTTTCTGCACACAAATTTTCGGCACTTGTATCAAAATTTAAAACTGTTGACCTGGCTCAAAAGTAAGATGGGTCTATAATTCTTATGCAGGGCATGGTCAGTATAGGTAATACCATCATCACCCGTCGCGTATTTGTTTTGAGATTATTTCACAGCAATCCTAATCTCGTACGGGCTGATGTCCGGGATGTCTTTGGTATGGTCTGGTCAATGTAGTTCTTGAGTCGTTTACTAGACTCGCAGCAAGTTTAGTAATTTACGTGTACAACTATATATAACATTTATATATATATATTGTCTAGTCCCAAGCTAAGCAGAGCTTGTGTTATGGGTACTAGACAACTGATAAACATACTTATATATTTCTAAATATATACATATTATAGATAAATTACACCCAGACACAGAACAAATGATCGTGCTCATCACGCAAATATTTATCCTGAGTGGAAATCGAACCCACGACCCCCAGCATAGCAGTCAGGGTCACTAACCACTAGACCAACAGGCTAGTCAACTGTTCTTAAAATGCCTTGATTTCTCGCTAAAGCTTTGTTTTGACCAATGCGATCGTCAGCCTTTAGTTTTGTGAGCTGGCTCTACCTAATAGGCAAATCTCTTACTCCTACTCCGGTTCGGTATTGAAGTGGTTTTTTTATGGTAGGATAAATCATCCAATGACAGATCCCGCCCTTGGGCGGAGCGGAAAATAGTGTCAGACTCTTACTGACTAAAAACCTACCCCGTTCCTTCGTTGCCTATCGTAGCCTTCCTTTCAGAAGCCGACCCATGACCCCAGCAGGCTTCGACCCTGCCTGCAGCTAGCAGGCTGGGCCTCTACGGTTTGCTGACAGGTCCTTGAGGCGCGCGGGAACAGTACGCGCCGTCGACGACTTGGGCTCGGTCCGGCCAGTTAACGGACGATCGGACAGCGAGGTACCCATTGCTCGCCATCCGCAAGCCCGCGGTATTGAAGTGGTTGAGGTTAGTTTTCCTTTTATTGAGCTGTGTCAAATCAAATCACGCTCACAAATCACAAATAAAATACTTTGACTTTGCTTTTTTTTATATTTCAACTAGACTCTGCCAGCGGCTTCGCCTGCGTTAAGGTAGGTTTCTCCATAGAAACTTGATCCGTTTCATCCACTTAGGGGGAGAATTCTGGAAAGTCCTTCCTTATTCTTTGTATACATCATAAAAGGAACTTATATGCAAAATTTTAGAGTTCTTGGTCTAAGGGTTTGGGCTCAGCGTTGATAATTCAGTGAGTAAGACAGAACTTTAACTTCCATATGACAAGTTCTTCTTCTTCTTCCTGCCTTTGTCCCGTTTTATTTGGGGTCACACACACACAGAATGGAAGAAAAACAAGTGTTGAAGCAACACTTGTTTTTCTTCCATTCTGTCCTATCACTCGTCACGCTATCACTAACTCCCTTTTGTTTCATATCACTTCTCACACAATCCATCCATCCTTTCTTTGGCCTCCCTCTCCCTCTCCATCCATGTACATGTAAGCTCATAACTCTTTAAGTGATTGCGTTTCATCCCTCCTCTTCACATGACCATACCACGACAAATGATCTAAACTTCTATATAATATAATTATACAGATAAAATGACTAAAATTAAAAGCATAGCTTACCTGATTTAGATATTCTTGCAAATGAGATCGTGTAGATTGAGGCGCCCATTTCATCGCCTCTTGAACTATTCCGTGGCATCGGTCAGCAAAATCTTTGACAATGCACTGTAAAGAATTCGAATATTATTTTAAACCTTATTTTTCACACTATAACGTTGATTTTAACTAACTATCTTTAGAGTATATTCCTAAAACTGACTTCGTTACCACTAGTGATAAAGCCAGTGGCGACAACTGGCAAAGTATGTGTCAAGTCACAGTTGGCGACACGTGGGATTAGTCACTAGTGCGGTTACAAAGTTGAAACGCGAAGCATAGTATACATAGTTACACAAATCTAAGTTACGGTAAGGTTGCCAATCCTTTAAAATAATGTTAATAGATATAGGATGACTGGTAATTAGTGAAAGATACTTAAACACGTGATTGTAGTCATGATAACAAACTATTTTTACCATGAGACCAAACCTAAAACCGCGAAAAAAATCTGTCTAGTTTTGTACATTTTACCTGAGCGAACATAAAATTTACAAAACTTGGCAGATTTTGTCGCGATTTCAGGCTTGGTCTCACGATAAAAGTTGCTTGTTATCATGTTTTGTGTTCACAAATTACCAGTCACCTTATATATTATTATTGTTACTATCGGCCTTTTAATGTTCCCACTGTTGGGACACAAGCTTCTTCTCTAGGAGAGGGAATGGACCATAATCCACCATGAGAGCCCAGTGCAGATTGGTGAAAGTCACATGTCTTCGAATTTTTGGTTCTAGGACATGCCGGTTTCATCACGATGTTTTCCTTCACCGTTTGGAGAGCAGCGGTGATGAAATAAATTACACCAAGTAATGCGCCTGGCTGGGTTTGAACCCGCGACCTATAACTTGTAAGTACCTACCACTGTTAACTTGTAAGTACCTACCACTGTTAACTTGTAGTACCAGTTACCACTGGGCCACCACTGCTCATAATAAATATATGTGTAATGTACAAGCTGCTCTCAATAGATATAAAAGTTTAGAAAGTTATTTTTCCACTTCACAAATAAAAAACGGGGGACAATTAAATCTTATTTAATACTGAAAAAATCTAAATAATTATGCTCTTTCAGCTTATATATTAAAAAATATATAAAAATCTGCCAAGTTTACCAGTTAGGCGAACATAAATGTACTGAACTTGGCAGACTTTTAGATTTTTTTCGTGATTTCAGGTTTGATCCCATAGTAAAAGTTGTTTGTTATCATAACTGCAATCACGTATTTAAGTATCGTTCACTAATTATCCAGTTACCCTATGTAAGTCGGGTTGCTATTCAAACTTTTAACTATAAGCTGGCTTAAGCTCCATACAATTTATTGAACATTTCTTTTCTAATACAAGCAATCAAAAAGTTTTTGGCTACATTTTGACAACGTGCAATATTAAATTCATTTTCTCTACCACTCAACATGCAATCAAATCGAAACTTTAAAACGAAAATAATAAGGTTAAATTTTCCTTACCTCCCTGCCCTCTAAAGTGTCTTGCAGTTGTAACGTGAAGTCTGTGCCAGGTACTTTAAGTAACGGCGTTTCCTGGTTGGCGTCCAGCTCTAAACTAAAGCTAAGTACTTGTAGAATATCTAACATGGACCAGAGGACCTGGAAAGTAGATTTGAGATTGAATTGATTAGTGATACCTGCTAATACGAGAATTAGAAAATCAGTCAATGTGACGCTTGGAGGGGAGGACTCCATTTAAATGTCCCACTGCGTCTCTACGGTTCTCCACAGACTCGCATTAGAATGTGAAAGAAATTCTAAGGACACTCTTCTAAATTAATAAATAATTATACCTAAGTAAAAAAAAAAACATAACAAAATAAATATGAAATTATGGTTACATCGTTTATGTGAATATGTATACATCATATATGTCAGTCCTAAGTAAAAAAAATCATAACAATAAAACTTGGCAGCTGAGAGATGACCAGTCCCGACTGACGGCGCTAGTTTACAAACATGAATCATGCAATGGCGTCATTCAGCTCAACCATTTTGAAGGGAACCGAATGATCCAATAGATGCGCCACCATCAGCAAAGCAAGGTATGCGGAACAGAGTGTAAATTTCCGCAAACCTCCGTTGAAAAGGGAGGATCCTCCGGCTAGACTGATGTTGTGTCTGGTCCGTACAACTGCCCGATAATCAATTTCGGACTGTTGTATATGTTGTGATCGCGCGGAGAACTCTGATGCAGCGTTCTAGGATTTTGAACTTTAGTTCCTATGTGGCGACATAGGTGTCTCTACAAGTATAAGCATGTGCAACAACTTAGAAATTCTGCTTACCCGACAATTCCACAGTAAATGTGGGAATCTATCCACCAATCCCGCAAGCCACTTGTCAGCCACCCTCCTGATTTGCTTGTGTATATGATTGAAGTTGACCAATAGGAACTGAGCATGCCCTTCCAGTTCTCTTTCACGAGATTCGTCTTTAACTTTGTCCGACATAACGTCTAGAAATTTCTGGAATACTTTGTCACCGACACTGGAAATTGACGCCATTGTAAGTTTATGATTGGAAGTTATTAAAGAACTATAGAGTGCAGTGACAGGCAACGTACAGTTTGAACAGCAAGGTCTATAAGCATAAAATTTCGCTCAAACGGTTCTTAAACCACGAGAGCGCATTGAAGAAAACTTTTTGAAATATAATTCACTGTCTAAAAAGTTAAACGGAGGATTCAAATAATGATGCCAGGGTTTCTATGACATCTGGGCCTATGACTACCTTCCGATACCTATGAGTTATATTGGTATTACATCTGAACGTGCCCATCCAGTTCTCAACATAATGTCTAGGAATTTCTGGAATACTTTGTCGCCGACACAGGAAATTGACGCCATTGTAGGTTACAGTTTGAACAGCAAGGTCTATAAGCATAAATTTTTGCTCGAAAGGTTCAAAGCGCAATAACCCTCCATCTGGCGCAGTCGGGTAAAAAGTTAAACGGAGGATTTAAAGAATGATACCAGTTTCTATGACTTCTGGGCCAACCATCCAATAGCTATGTGTGTTACATCGTTATATAGGTATTTTTGAGCTGAATAAATCTTGCTATTGCGCTAAGTTTCAAATCTTATTAATTGAAAATCCCATTGGTCTCTTAGCTCGCGCTTGTAAGATTTTTAGAAAACGATTCATTTATTCGAAGACGTTACAGTGTTACAAAGATTTTTATTCTTTTAATATTAACTTTTTAATTGTTATAGACAAAATATAAATATAGGATTGTTTTACATACCTGGCTACACATTGCCACATACCAGTCTTGTCTTTTTGTAACGCTGAATCGCTCAGATACTCTATGATTGGCTGTAAGCTCGGTTCTGGTGAATTACTTACTCTGAAATTTTAGGATCGGTAGTTATTGATTGAAAAAATAATAGGAAAATAGGACAGTCTTGGATGGTACACATTCGTTTGTTGCTCAACAAATGATTGAACACGAGACTTTCAAAGTTAGTCAAAACTTATAATGCAAACTAAATGTACAATGTTGGTGTTATGTTCGTATTTATGACTTACGAGCCTTTTGCAAGCAATTGTCATGCATCAAACATTTTTATTACTTAATATTTTATATTAGTAGAATTAAATTGAGAATTCATAAATATTTTAAGTGTTGCTTCGTTTTTCTACATACAAGGTAAAAAAAAAAAAAAACATTTAGCAAAACCAAATATTTTTGGCAAAAATATTATCGCAGGCGGATTCGATTTCCACACAAAAAATTCTATGGTCTACAGGTATTTATTCCGGGTCTGGGTGTCTTGGGTACCCAAGATATAGGAGCTATTCCTTGTTGTGAAGAAACTTTGAAAAATAAAAGGGTTGCTAATATGTAATGAAACAACACTTCCACTGCACAAGGCGCTTACAACTATTTTTTTTTATTTGATATAAACTAGTGCTTGACTGCGATCCCATCTGATGGTAAGCAGTGATGCAATCGTTGGTGGTGAGAATCACTAGTTTGTTAAGAGCCTATCCACTCTAGCCTTGAACACACCCAAATTATAATCGGATGGGAAGTCCGCAGCAAGCAAATTGTTCCAGTTCTTCGATGTACGAATATGATCGAAATTCACTGGCATACAATTTTGTCGCTAGAGTCTACGTAACAACCGATACCAAATAATAAAAAAAAGTAATACGTCACACTCACCGCAAAGTCTCCAACCAATAAACACTCAGCAGATACATACACGGCGCGAATGTCAACTTATTGACAAATACCGTCACTTCCGGCGGATGGTCCAACAGATTCGATATTTGAGTCTTCAACTCCTGTAGTTCGTTAATCGATACGGAATCGTTGCGGACAGCAGACGTGTACTGTAGCTCGCGCATTTCTGAACGCAGGGACGTTTGAGAGACAAGGAAAGGAGATTTTACTGCTATCTCTTTTACTCCAGCGTACCATTCTTGGGGCCATAAGCCTGTGGAAGCAAGGGTTATTTTATTACTGTTTTTGAGTAATTTTTATGACGGGATTTTAATGGGTAAAAGTTATTTTGTTACGGATTTATTTTATTATTGGCTCCACACATTTTGATACGGAAACAAGTGAATGTACATAAGTGATTATCAAATGAAAGTGTCACACAGACTTGAATTAACAAAAACATTTCAAGTTTATTTTGCATAAGTCAATAATTCAAAAGGACTGTTTCACAATGATAGGTTTTCCACACAGATCGTTATAATAGTAGTAATAATAATGCCGAAATAAAAATCACTCCTCACTCATAAGCGTCATCTATTAGTTACCTACAAAACTAAATAACGTCTAACATTGCCTTCTAATCAACCTAGAAGCACACACTTTTCAAAACAAAAATAAATGAATACACACACTACAAACTTTTGTACAAATCTTTAATTTCGATATGTATTTGTTATACTGCTAGATGTCGGTGATGCTGTATTTACTAGGACTGTATACTACTGACCACAATTTTTTTGAATTTAATGGCAGTGACGTCACATTTTGACAAACCTGTAACATAGGTTTTTTTCCAAAAGCATATATCAGGCACCAGTCTCTAACAAATGTGGAACACAGCTGAGACAATGTCTTGTAAACGTTAACTTTAAGTCAGCTTTGTGAAGACAGAATAAATGGCAATTATTATTATTATTATTTTTTTTGTTTACCTTTTTTCTGTCACTTGACAGTTTCTCCTTCCATTTAGCAGGTTTTATCTAGTTTATACATGTTTTTTTTCAATATTTATTATTTTATTTTGATAGTCTTTTAACTGAGTTTGTGGCATCACAACGGTCTCTAACAGAACCAGCGCTGCGATATTTATCGTTTTAAATAACGCAGCATATGCTGAGCTGAGCGCCTTTTTGGCCTCGCGGTGATTTCGCGTTTTTTCTTAGTGTATTTTTAGTTTATACGATTGTGTGAGATATGGATTGTATGAGGCACGAACAAACGCTTTTCTTTCTTCTTTCTTTCATTTAATTTTGACAGGATTTTTGTGTTCGACCGAAACTGGTTTTTCGACCGATACCGAAATCTCCTTAAATGTTTTGAGGGCAAAATAAAGAAGACGTTATTATGATCAGTTAGACTTTATTTTTTTATCGACATTTTCACTTATTCGTATGATAAATAATCAATATAACAACCTTTCATTATCGAAAACCAATGTGTAACTTTTTGTAATTAATTTAAAATCCTAAATAAATAATGAAAAAATAAAATGACTCAACTTATAGTGATTTGAAAAAAAACATTGTAGAACATACATTTCTAATTTAGTTAAGTTTCTGCACCACCCTAAAGTAAACTGGTAGAAAATGCCAAAAAGCATTAAGTCCACTTTTATACAATGTTTCTTAGCGTCAGCCTTATAATGTTCCTACTGCTGGGATTCAAGCCTCTCTAGGAGAGGGAATCGGCCGTAATCCACCACGCGCGGGCCCAGTGCGGGTTGGTGGATGTCACATGTCTTCGAATTTTTAGTTCTAGGACATGCCGGTTTCCTTCACCGTTTTGAGAGCAGTGGTGATGAAATATATTACACAATGTTTCTTACTAGTGCACAAAGTTTAAAAAAAAAAAAGAATAAATACCTAGTCAATAAAAAAAAAACGTTAATTTTTCCCGAAAATCGAGCTTTTGCCATTTAGCTCCGTTAAATTCAAATAACATCAATAAAATCAATCTTCTATTTTATTTTTAAAATCACTTTGATTAGATTCCAATTCGTCACAGTCGCAGTAAATACAGCACCATAAAAAAACTCATGTAAGTACCTAAACAAAACCATACAACATACATCTACATTACTTCTAGAAGCATGGTTACTCACGCTTTCGCATGGCTAAACGCGTCGCCAAGAAGAAGAGACAAGACGTTTAAATACATCACATGGTATAATAATAATATATACAGTTCGATAGAGAGGATCCTTCTTTTCTATCGACAATCGATCAGTAGAGAAAAGTGTGACAGAAGCGTATTTGGTCCACTATGTCACGCAAATTTAAAAAAAAAAACTGTATTTTTTTTTAATGATATCTACTAGTGATTGACTGCAATCCTGCTTGATGGTAAGCAGAGATGCAATCGTTGCAGTCTCATATTAGGTTAGTTTTTTATTTATACAATATACAATTTAAAGCCCTTGAATAATAGTATTTGTATCGAAAAAATGTAAGATTTCAAGCGTAAATACGACATTATTTTTAGAGGGGGCGACCATAGATTGTCGATTGAAAAGAAGAATGACCCAGAGACAGAATAGTGCTATGTTTAGAAATTGATTTAGTTGAAAATTTTATGTCGGATTGGGTGCGCGAATGCAGATAACTTGAGCGAGTTAACATTTATTTACATAAGTACACATAAAGATTAAAAACGAAAAGAAAAAAATACAAATAGAAGAGCAAGTGGAAACTTTTCACGTCCAGCCCTGGTTAAGACCATGATAGGAAATGACAGAGAATAGAAAGCGGACACTTCACCCTGTGAAGCAGTAATGCAAGCAAAGGAGGCGGCCGAAATCATGAGGCGGGAAGAAACCTCATACGTCGACCCCCACCGGAGACGAATAAGGCATCATGTAAATACATAACATGATTGAAAACAGTGTCCATGGAGTTTTTTGTACATTGTTCTCCATAGAGATCTAAACTTTGGAATGTGCAATTAGCATAATTTTTTTTTATTGACTTATTTCTTGGCAACTCAAAAGTACTGTAAATGATTCATCTTTGTATATAGAAGAAACTGACTGACATATCATTGCACAGTGAAACTAGTGAGACTAGGAATCTAAAACGTTTTCACAAGGTTATCTTATATGACGTCGGCGAGCCTAAGAGAGGATTTTCTAAAATTCGGTCCCTAAGGGAATGAAATGGAGGTAAAGTTTGCATGGAGAAATCTACATTGACACGGGCGAAGCCACAGTCATAAGCTATTTTGTATTGAATGCTTTGATTGATACATTCATAATACATAATTTTACTATTCATAACTTTGCATAGACCAAAAACACGTCAGACAGGTCCACTCAGAACTGTTTGGTTCCTTCTGAAAAAAACCATCTCAGACTCCAATCTGCATGGTTCTCATATGATTTGACCATTACATGTTTGTGTATGGACTATAAAAGAGACTCTGACCCCTGAGTTTGTTTCGGTGTTTCTCCTCAGGGTAGTCAGCTAGAAAACACCGGCCTCTTCTAGTTTAAATTGACGAACAAAATTGACGTGTTAAAGTGTTTTTGAAAACCTATTTGCAAAATAAATATCATTTATCATGAATATACACTTTTTTTTTTAATAAATAAGTAAGATAATGAAAATTTTGTCTCAACATCTGCGCCCGCGCACCTCAATCTATCCGATTATTACTTAGCATAAATTTAATTCGTGGGTAAATCAAAGAAGTTTGAACAAGAGTAAAGTATCAAAGTAAAAGCGATAAACAAAGTAGTAATAAGTACCTGATTCAGCTGCCGTGAACCCCATGACGACGCAGTACAGCCAGAAGTCTTTGAACAGCTTGTGGAGACGTGGCTTCGGGTTCCTGATTGGTGGGAGGCGTTTTACTAGGACCTGTTGATAAAAGATATTTTTACGGTAATATATTAAGGGTCTACACTACAGGAGCGGGTTTTTAAGTAAACGAGCCAATGACTTTGTAAGTTGTTGTCGATCGTTGCATACTACCTACAGGTCGATGAACTTGCCCAGCTGACGTTTACTTAAAGAAAGTAATTTCGTACATGAGTAAATTAATTCCAGTTTTAAAAAAAGTACTTTATTTTTTAATTTTATCTTTACAAATCGATAGAGTATCATGTACCGAATCGACCCTCCATGGAATCAAAACGATCAAAATTTATCGGTGTATTCATAGAGTTATTTAAACAAATCAACATCTCACTCACCGCTATCACAGGTATGAGCACGCCCAGATTGCCTGCACTGCCTGAAGCCTTCAACACGGGTGCAGGCGACCGATCTGTAGCTCGCTCTCCGCCCAACCCGAGCTGTACGAATAACTCCAGCAATCGAGTCAGTAGCTCGAGGCGAGCTGTTGTACCACGGACGTTTGCTGCTATATTGGCGAGCGCGTTGAGGACTGCGCCTGAGACGTGCCTGGAATATGAAAATAGTACCTACATTTAGATACAAATGGAGAAAGTTTGTCATTGCGACTGAGGCGGAATTCGCATGAGCTGCAGGCCTCTTGCCTGTGGCTCTTATGGAACCGAGTGCTGCAGTGACAAATTTGCACGTGTATCAAAACGACGTTTTGACACTATAAGCACATTTGGTGTGTGAGCTATGTCAGATTGAGTGCGCCCCCCATTGGGAACGTCTCCTCATCATCTATCTATATGATGTCCGTTCGCTTGAGACGCTTTGCGTGGCTTCGCATCGTGAGCTGTGCTGCTAACGCAATCGGATGCTTCTTTAGCTTCTCCAGGTATTTTAAGGATACGTTTTGTATTTCCTCCTCTATATTTAGTTTCTTGGTTGTTCGCATACCACGGGACATGCTGATCGTTCGGGAGTATAATGTTTTGCATTCTCTGCAAGCATGAGGAGGCAGACTTTCAAAATCAAAATCGTTTATTATACATAGGCCTACATGGGTACTTATAAAACGACGGAAGCCAGCGCACACTTCCAATTGCTCGTTTCCTATGGAAAAGAACCGATACATCCATACCGGATTCAATATACTTACGATACGATACGATTCAATATACTTAGTTTATTCTTTACAATATTGAATCGTAAAAACTGTGCGATACGTATCAGATATATGTATAAGACTGCACCAGTTGACTAAATATGACGATTAAAATTTTAGCCGTTCGTGTACCAGTGTTTTTTTTTTCGGTGGGAAAATCATCCAATGACAACTCCACGCCCTTGGGCGGGGCGGGAGATAGTGTCAGACTTTTTCTGACTAAAAACCCACTCCCATTCCTTCTTTGCCATCGTTCCAGGGTACCAGGGTACATTTTCACATTACCCATGGCCCCAGTAGGCTTCCACCCTGTTAGGCCCCTACAATGTTTGACATTAAGTCTGCCTTTTTTCTTTAACCCCTCTCACGCCAGGGGGTATTTTTATTATTACGTTATTGCCCCCTTTTTAGAAAATCAGTAAAAAAAAATTCAAACAAAGTTTTTTCTGTTTTTTTTTTCAGGATAAATAAAGATACATAAACCAAAATTTTCTGCCGAATGAATTTCGTACACCCGTGTGGACAGTACGACAATTAACGTTTTTCAAGGTCATTCTTTCAAGAGCCTTAAATAAGATAATAAACTATCTTTAGACTCAGACCTGTACTGCTTCTTATCATCAGTAGTATGATAGGCGGCGCTGGCGGCCTCCACAGTGATGACGGTGAACATTCTCATGATCTCGTCGTGTGCTGGACCTTCTGGGCTGGCCAGCGCCATGCAGCCGAGCTGATCCACTATCAGCGTATCTAGAGATGAGGGAGCTCGGCATAACCTGTGAAGAAATAAGAAATGCGTAGTTGCAAGTGTACAAATTTGGCATATAAGTTGCCAGGTGCTCTAAAACCTAAATAGTCCACTGACGTGTAGCCTTTTATACGCGTACATTATGCTGTCTTGTCGCAAGTACTTTTTTCCTAAAACTCGAATAAATATACGCATATTAATATACGCATTTACGAAATTAATTTCTTTAAGTAAACAACAGCTGAGCGAGTTCAATGATCTGTAGGTAGTTGTCGGTACTAATATATGTGATGTTTATTTTTTATTTTTATCTTTACAAATCAATAGTGTTTCATGAACCGGATCGACAATTTGTGTATAGGATTAAAAATTTCATGGCTTACCTTTGCTGAAAGAATTGTAGTATAGTATCGGTAGTTTTCGGCGTGTCCTTCAATGCGACAGCGACATGTCCCAGCATAATTACTATATTCGTACTTATGAGGGATGATTCACTGAAACAAAATTAATAGTTACTTATAACAAAGTTGACTTTCTCACATTGATAAATTCGTGCTATCTTCACTATTATAAATATACTAAATCTATCCGGATATATCCGGCTCGAATGACCAATGTTTGGGGTGAGTTTAAAATAAACAAAGAGTATAAAGATAGATTTTTCAACAATACTGATTAAACTTCGATTAAAACTAATGACATGGATAAGATGAGATTGTGTCCCGACCGATTGTGTTTAAATAGGTAATGCATAAAATAATGAAGGCAGAGAGCTGACATGTTTATTATTATTCGGTTATTTACCCGAACAAGCAAAATCGGCCTAATGTTTCCACTGCTAGGACTCAGGCCTTCTCTCTAGGAGAGGGAATGGGCTTTAGTCCAGTGAATATTACATATTCCAATCATAAGAAAAGACAAATACCGTCCATTCTCACCTGTCACTAGTCTCAGCAGTGAACAGCCGGTTACTGACAGACCCAACGAGCGCAGGCACGCAGTACTGGTCCAGGGTTAGCGCCGCTTCGAGCGCCACACATAAGTTCTCTATGGCAGCGTCCCGAAGCTTCTCAAAAGGCGTAGACTTCACGGGTACACCGGTTTCTGTGAGCCCTTGGAGCTCTTTGCCTTGAACTGGAACAAGATTAACTGCTTTAAACGCGGTGAATAGTGTATAATTTCAGCCTCAGGACCCCCACTGCTGGACAAAGGCCTCTCCTATTTTCCACAACGATCTGAAAAGCAATTCTCGTATTTTTAGGGTTAAGTACCTCAAAAGGAAAAAACGAAACCCTTATAGGATCACTTTGTTGTCCGTCTGTCTGTCTGTCAAGACCTTTTATCTCGGGAACACGTGGAGGTATCGAGTTGAAATTAAAACCATATACTCAGGTTTATGGTCCCTTGAGCCTGTGAAAAAATCACACTTTTAAGTTAACGACAAAAAAATGATGCGGCCGTTTATGTCGCAAAAAACGTACATTTCGACATTCTCAAGGGAATCGAAATTCATAAAGTACTTCCCGTTGACCTAGGACCCTGAAATTTGGCTTAAAGCAAGGTCTTATGGCACAAATATAGGAATAAATTCGAATTTGGACCAGTTTTTGGCATCGGAGGTTCACTTTAGGAAACCCCAAATTCTGGCCTTTGCGCAGTAAGTGTACTTTGTATTAATATTGTGTGCAATACAGAATAAGATTTGAGTCTATTATTAATAAGCTATTAAAAAAATCTCATCTCTGAGATGAGATGTTTTTAATAGCCTGTTGTGTGTCCCACAACTGGGTAAAGGCCGCCTCTTTCTTCTTTATGACTGGGGCGAGCTCTGGCCAAGTTTGACCCGCGAACATGATCAGATTGTCACACCACCTTCGCCACGGACGACCTCGACAGCCTCAACCTCTCTCAGGCGTCCAGATGAGATTACAAGTTGAATTTAATCGATTTTTAATTACAAGAATTGCACTTCTGTTGTGGGCTGCTCGCGTCCTTGACGACCCGCGGCCAATACTATCCTGCGTTCATTTATTTCTTTAGTGTCCAAACATGTGATAAATACAAAGCCTTGAAAACACAAAACCATGTGAATACCCATCTTTTCGAGACAATGTTTTTAGTTAGTCATTCTGAAATAAACTTAATTACCAAAGCGTAAACTTGATTTTTGTTTATGTAAAAGCCAATGAGAAGCAAGGATTGGGATAATATGGGATAGGTCGTCTGCCCACCGGGTGTGGCGGAGGAGGCGGCAGAATCAAACAGAGGCTATAAGCAAAGTGAGATTCTATCAGCGTTAGTTGGTTGCCAACAAATCAACTTTATAGCGGTTGTCAACAAATAAAAAATACGAGGGCTTTATAACAAATGGGCGTACATACGAAAATGCCATTTTTCGTTTTTAAAGGCAATAGATAGTACAAAAGAAGCTGTTAACCGTAGTTAAATATATAAACACATAAAGAATCTTACAAAAAAAATAAGTCTAACAACAGCTCTGGGATCTTAGTATATATAAGGCCGATATGTGACAGGGCCGCCCATTGTACTCGTATATATATGTTTCAGTTTTAGTTTCCCTTTTGTATGTGTAATACAATAAAGTATAGAATTAATTATTTTTAAATAAATAAAAAAAATTGTCTCTATTTTGTTACCCTATTGAATAGCTATTTTTTTTTATACCCCAACTATTACACAACGCCACCTAGTCTCAAACTAAGCAGAGCTTGTGCTATGAGTACTAGGTAGCTGATAAACATACTTATATATATATCTAAATACAAACATATTATAGATAAATAACACCCAGTCACAGAACAAATGATCGTGCTCATCACACAAACATTTGTCCTGACTACGACCCCCGGCTTAGCAGTCAGGGCTACTAACCACTAGACCAACAGGCCAGTTATTTCATGAAGATCATTCAATGTGATACCGGCCTCTTTAAATAAACGACTTTTGACTTTAGGATGTCATTTTGTTTATAGCCTCAGATGAAATGACAATGATCATAGACTCACGCGTAACCTTCATGTGTTCTTTACCGGTCTTCTCGAGTTCCAGCTTGTGCAGCTTGAAGAGTATTGGAGAAGGGGTCACGAGGAAGTCGCGCAGGCAGTAGATCGATGTGTTCGCTATCGTTGGGAACTTGGTCGCGAGTTTTCCGAGGCCCTGCGAAAATATACAATGCGTTTCAAATAAGTTTAATAATAATAATATTTCCACAACTATCTCACAACACCGTCTAGTCCCAAGCTAAGCAGAGCTTGTGTTATAGGTACCAGACAGGTGATAAACATACTTATATTTTTCTAAATACATACATATTATAGATAAATAACACCCAGACACAGAACAAATGATCGTGCTCATCACAAAAACATTTATCCTGGGTGGGAATCGAACCCTCGACCTCCGGCATAGCAGTCAGGGCCACTAACCACTAGAACAACAGGTCAGTCCTTAGATTAGGAACGTTCAAGACCTCTGTCAAATGTTACTTGGAAAGTACGATTTACAAAGAAAACTTATTTGAGTATAAATTACTGTTATTTTTTCACTTTGTTCAACCCAGTCTTAGTTAAATATAAGTGAAGAGAAAACGTTATTCTTTAATCTAAATTAGCTAAATATAATTATTATTTAAGTCATAATTAGTTTTTAAAAAAATGTTCAACAACAACATGCAACAATTTGTTCCTTCTTCTACTATTTGCCACTACTCATACACTTTGCATAGTCACGCAGAGATGAGCGAAATCGAAACATTAAAAGAATTGAATTGAATTGGATCTACAAATATTTAAAATTAGTTATTTACCTAAACCGATATTAGGTAATTAACTAAATTTTTTTTGAAGATTTTTTTTTACCACACCATCAAATAGCAAGGGAAGAAACACAGGTGAATATTACTCAATAAAAGTCGGACACTTCCTCTCGATCTACTAAGAGCGGGAGAAGTTATTTAATGATTTCCGCCTCAAAAAGTATAAATTATACAACTTACTTCAAGGCAGACCATAAGCAGAGGCATGTGCGCAAGTATCAGCTTGTGGTTATGATTGGAGTTTATCTTCTCAGTCAAACGTCCACATAACGAGTCCGCACCTACGAATTAACAAAACATTATAACTATTATTTTTTTCACAACTATCACACATCACCGTCTAGTCCCAAGCTAAGCAGAGCTTGTGTTATGGGTACCAGACAGCTGATAAAAATACTTATATATTTCTAAATACATACATATTATACATAAATAACACCCAGACACAGAACAAATGATCGTGCTTATCACACAAACATTTGTCCTGGGTGGGAATCGAACCCACGACCTCTGGCATAGCAGTCAGGGCCACTAATTACTAGACCAACAGGCTTATCAGGCATGTCTGTATTACAAATATAAAAGTACAAATAAATATCAATAAAATACGTAGAACAATCAGTAAACATAATACAGTCACAAAATTATAAAGGCAGTAAAAAATATGTCCATGTCGATGTCCACGGGAAATGAGTCGGTATTCGCAAAAAAATGTTTTTCGATTATCGACTTTATTACCGAACAATAAGTCGGTAAATCAAAAAACACTTTTTTGCGATTACCGACTTATTTTCCGTAGACGTCGACATGTCTTTACTGCATTTATAAATTGTGCGGGAGCATACATTATTGGTACCATCACAATACATATTGTTGCTTGATTAAACTATCATTGCTCTGAAATACACTCTTGAACCTATTTAGAGGAACGAACAAAAATAAGGTGAAAATGACCACAGAAGTGTATTAATAGAAGAATAGAATATACTGCCAATGATTTTTATTGATGACTGAAACTGAAACTGTCATTGGTTACAATGCCAAGAAGTCTTTCTATTGTGTCTCTAATTACGGTATTCAACGGGTTAATGATCACAGTTAAGGCAGTTTTTATACAAAGTACCATTTTTTTTGCACTCTGCTAAATAAGTCCATGTGTGTATTGTATATCTTCTAGGATAGATTCGTGGAACAGCTGCAAATATATGTTTTCAAAAATACCTAAAAAGGCCAATCGAAACCCGGCCCGTGGCTCATTTTTCGGTTCTGTTCAGGCATTTGTTGTCATAAAACCTCAATTTAAAAATAAATACATATAACACAAAATAAAAAATACACAAATTAATAATAATATAATAAATTAATTAATATTATTTACAAATATCTTGATTAGTGGGGAAATAGGCCCTGTATATAAATATATAGAATTTTAGTTGGACAAGGCTAGGATTTTAATGCCTGGAAAAGCATTGAAGATTGCTTTTTGAAGACCTGCCTACATGCAGTGATTTGTGCAAAAGTTTGTGCTAACTGTTTGTGCCAAGAAACATGTGGCACAATGCAGCATTCATGTGAATACTAATTTGTCGTCCCGTGTATGATTACCACCAATCCGATTGCGCCGGAGAGCATTTTGTAATGTGTCAATGTCA
The DNA here is from genome assembly GCA_958295575.1 of Leucania comma. Classification (NCBI taxonomy): domain Eukaryota; kingdom Metazoa; phylum Arthropoda; class Insecta; order Lepidoptera; family Noctuidae; genus Leucania; species Leucania comma. The sequence goes on along the minus strand of OY282482.1, from coordinate 7,788,641 downwards.
AGTGACACTATTGTGAACTGGTACAGACAGCTGCATCAATTGGGGATTAAAATATCTTAGTATTGGGCATACCAGTTGATGATGTTGTCCGTACAAATTAATATTTCCTTAGAATGAATCCGCCCAGTGATGCTAGGTACGAACATCCAAATAGGATACATTGAATTAACAATCCAATGTATAGGTATATTAGGTTGATAATCCAATGTATCCTATTTGGGTGTTCGTCGTTGAGGCAGCGCTGTGTTTTCTTAGAGAATAGCACCACAGATGCTTTATCATTTCAACCGAAAGATTTTTCACTGTTCGACATTTATTTAGATATTTAGGTGAGAAAATCATCTAATGACATCTCTCAGCCTTTTGTGTCAGACTTTTACTGACTAAAAACCCACTCTCCTTCCTTCGTTGCCTTTCATACCATGGCCGAGTCTTCCTTTCAGATGAAGACCCTTGGCCTCTGTAGGCTTCAACCCTGCTGGGTCCCTACTGCTGGACATAGGCAAGTGTCGCTATAATGACCGCTTTCATGAGGCTCGCGTCTATCTGATTTCTGCGACCCCCACTAGGACATCAGTCCACCTCGTGGGAGGCCTTCTTACGCTGCAACTTGCGTTACTCGTTCGCCACTCCAGAATCTTACGGCCCCATTGACCATCATTCGACTAATATTTCACCATCATCATCATTTCAGCCAAAAGACGTCCACTGTTGGGCAACGAACTTTCCCAAGTGTCTCAAAAACGTAAAGAATAACTGAAGGAAAATATCAACCGTATTTATAGACAAGTGAAATTAATTAATTGAGTAAAAGTAACTACTTCAGTAACAATTTGTATTCTATAGATGAGAAAAATTGAAATTTTTAATGAAGGTGTCTATCCTCAAGTAATAATTTAGTAAGAAATTACTTAGCAACAAGTAATTACTTTTTTATAAATACGGGTCTAAGCGTTTATTCGGTAAAAGTCTGACACACCGTCTTGTTTATAACCCTAGAAGTCATATGAGGATTTCTTAAGTCAAGAAAGGTACTCATTATCTGGACTAGTTCCAGCGCGGTCTGATCGGTGGAAATCGAATAACCGTTATTTTTGCTAGTTATAATTTGTAGGGCAAGTAAGATTGAAGGCTCAGATACATTAGAGGACTAAGGTCAAGAACTCACGAAGCGGTTATCAGCCGCGGCCGCCGCGGTTGCGGGCCTCAGGTTCTGTAGAATGCAGATATGTATGTAAAAAAAATAAAGCACATTTCACGGTGCGTTTTACGCCCGCGGTGTGCGCGGCTGCGTGGCCGTACAAAACTGCGACGAGACCGCAGTTTAGAAATAAAGCAGCGGTTTCCTCTATCGCGGCGGGCGCGTTTGAAAGCCGCTTCGTGAGTTTTTAGCGTTAATGTCCCCTAATATGACGTGCAACGCTGCCAAATTGTTCAACAGAACGCTCCGCGTCCCCTGAAAGTATGGTAAAATGTTGGGTGACAAATTGCGTGACACTGGACAACGTTGCAGCGTCGTATAGGCTGTGTTGCGCATCTTATTCGGAAATATTTTGTTCTCTAATGTATCTGAGGCTTAAGAATGTAGAATGTGAACTCCATTCACAACAAGATTAGACATTTAAACAAACCTTTTTTAACCAATTAGTCAAACCAATTTTGACTTTTATATTTATTTTTTATCACACAACGCTGTCTAGACCCAGCAATGACAAATCCCGCCCTTGGGCGGAGCGGAACTAGTGTCAGACTCTTACTAAAAGCCTACCCTGTTCCTTCGTTGCCTATCATACCGAGGCTGAGCCTTCCTCTCAGAAAACGGCCCTTGACCCCAGCAGGCTTCGACCCTGCCTGCCTGCAGCAAGCTAAGCAGAGCTTGTGTTATGGGTACTATACACCTGATAAACATACTTATATATTTCTAAATACATACATATTATATATAAATTACACGCAGACACAAAACAAATGATCATGCTCATCACACAAACATTTGTCCTGGGTGGGATTCAAACCCACTTCCTCCAGCATAGCAGTCAGGGCCACTAACCACTAGATCAACAGGCCAGTCCGTTGGTGGCATAATAAATGGCGGCCGCATAGTTAGTATTGAAACCACTTTTTTGCTTTTAATATCATCCTTATGCCTATGGAATAGAAGTCAAAATCGGTTGAACGGACAGTAAAAAAGTTTGTTTAAATGTTTAATGTTATTGCGAATGGAGTGGTATGGACAACTAAATCAGCATTTGGTGTTTGTAAGTACGCAGGGGGTTAGTTAGCACAGGGGGTAACTCAAAACGCACTCCGGTACCTATTAATATTGTTAGAGCGTTTATAAGAGCTGGTACGTGATAATCCCCGTCCACTGCAATAATACAATAAAGTACATAGATTATAAGAATGTATCAAGTTTCTCAAGAAAAAAAATGACTTTGACAGTACTTCAAACAAAAGACTAAAGAATTTTGGTTCTTCAGAAACTTGACAATATATAAAATTACAAATAGATAAGCAAATAGACTTAAATAGATAAGTATAACAGAGGTAGAAGAATAATGAAGATAAATATTTGAGTAAAGAAAAGACAAATTACGACACTGAAAAACGCCACACATTTTAAATTTCTAAGGTAATATACTTAAATTCAAAACTAGAGGTAGTTTATTTAAAGCTCAACCTTACACCCAACTAAGAAGGTCTAAAATCATCTGTCACCAATATCCCCAATTGCGTGACATAAATGTCACCATTACTTTTATTCCAATTTGAACCTAATTGTGGATAATAGAAGGTTTCAAATCCCCTGTTTCGAACTCATGCTGAGGGTATTGGCGTTAGTTCACCAAAAAAGTTCCTTATTCAATGTCAAAATACTTTTATTTCCAAAGTCAACCCTATTACTATACAAAGAAGGTCCGGAATCACCTGTTTCATCTCCAATAGCCCATACGAGCAGATCAACGCAGGCTGAGTTCGCCATTACATTGACTTTGAATTTGTTGACAGTCGCAAAGTTACTCTCACGATCCTCTCTCTCTGAGGCGTCATGGTGTCGACTCTGGAGTTCCGTTTGGCCGCTTAGGAAAAGGCATTTGACGAATTCCTGTAAGGAAATTAGGTAGGGTTAGATTGAAAGGCCGTGAAGGGCAAACATAGGCCTCGTCTTCTGTCACAAGTCTATGCTTTGCCCTATGGAAATTTTAACTGTCAAGATAAAAAGTATCCTATGTGCTATTGCAGAACATAATCTACCCATGAGCCTACCAAGTTTTATCGAAAACTGTTCGGCCATTCGAGCGTGAAGAAGTAATAAATATAAACGCTCATAAACATTCGACTTTAGGGTCAAGACTGCGTTAAGCAGGCGCACGCGCACGCGGATTATTACCTGCGTTGTGTCGCTAGTTTAACAGTGTGCATGTATTCGTATTGATGGGGAACTTTAATGTAATATTAGCAAAAGGACCGTGGGGCGTAGCTGACCACGACGGGGTCCCGCGCAGCGAGCATGGACGGAACACTATTATAATTGCTTAACACAGCGTTGGCCCTTATAAAATTAATTGATAAAATGGAAACAAACCTTTTAACTTATTAGTACAATAGTTTCACTTTCCTTGCCTTTGATAAAGACAATGTCAAAAGAAAAAATTGATAACATAAAACCCGTTTTAGAGTTAATTTAATTAAACCTTTAGGGTTTTAGGCCGGTTGATTGATTGCTAGCAAAGTACATCATTATTATACACCGCCTTAAATATAGTTGATAAGACTTGCGTAATATGGCTCTTCTGTCCTTGAAATAAGGTTTAAGTTTATGTAGTTGACAATCGTTCGTGTAATGTGTCGAATAAACTGAAAAGTATCTATTATAACTTAACATACAAATCTAACATAATCAGCCTTATAATGTTACTGCTGAGACTCAGGCCTCCTCTCTAGGAGAGGTAATGAGCCGTAATCCACCACGTGGACCCAGTGCAGGTTGGTGGATGTCACATGTCTTCGAATTTTTGGTTCTAGGACATGCCGGTTTCCTCACGATGTTATCCTTCACTGTTTTGAGAGCGGTGGTGATGAAATAAATTACACAAAGTAATGCGCCTGGCTGGGTTTGAACCCGCGGCCTGTTACTCGTAAATCAGGGCCGTTACAGGTTATCTGGTGGAAACTTACCTGAACATCTTTGGTAAAAGGTCCGGGCAAATCTTTCTGATGCTGCAGCAGTTCTCTAAGAAGAGTCACCATGACCAAGTTCAACGTTTCCGAGAATGATTTGTATGGAAACACCTGTAAAGATAATGCCATTGTTATTCAATTTTTTAAGGATAACGCCATTAGTATTCACCGTTAAATTTTGGTTGTTTGAATCCCGCGGAGAGTCGATTAGGTACCTGAAACACTATCGATTTGTAAAGAGAAAATTAAAAAATGAAGTATTTTTTTTAACTCGAATTAATTTACGTATATACATCGACTTATATTCTTGCGATAGACAAGCACGTTCATATAAACTATTTGTCAAAATACTGAAAAGTTCAAACAAAAAATCGCTACAGCGCTAGATTGCCATTATGTCGTTTACCAAAACTTTAAAACTTACAGCGCTAAGACAGCTTATAGAGGATACTTTTTCGCGACCAAAAGGTCTAAAGCGCCATGAATTTCCTGGTACTTACGCGTTTCGTTCAACTTAGTGTGATGACATGTCATCTATATAGATTTTTATACCGTAGAAGTGACACAGTTTCTTGCCTACAATACTTCATTACAATAATAATTTATTTCAAAATGTAATTATAGTGTATGTAAAAACGAGATCTAAATAACAATAAAATAAATAAATAAATCAGTAATCACTGATAATATTACAAGTTCAACTGAACCTAACTCAAATTTTAATATTAACCTGCACGTAATATGGTACGTAAATTACCTAAGTGCTAACGAATGACAGCATGGTTAACAACAAAACTTACTGATGAAAACTGATACCTCATGATTTGCTGACATTTCGTCGTAATTTATAAAAAAAAAAAAACATTGTTATTAATTATACAAAAAAAGAAAGAGCATTAAATAAAATATTTAAAAATTTCAAACAGTATAAAAGACCGTGCGAAGTCTGTATTTGGTAAACTAGCTGTAGGTAAAAACCTAATTCTGCTTTTTGTGGGAGGGAACATCTGCATGTTATAGTCTATGATTGTAAAATGGGGAAGAGTTTAAATAAAATAATATCTTCTCTAACGTACTATTACGATAGTAGAAGCTATTACGTTGCTTGAACAACCAATGGTTTTACTTACTTGACTACAAAATTATTATTTATGTCTAAGTTCACTTAAATTTGTATTTATAAGCGTCGCTCTGACACTGCATGAACGTCAAAACTGCACTAATGCCATCAATGTAAAAGTGTTCGGCCTGCAGGTCACTTAAGTGAAGTAAAGTGACTGTACGGCACGCCTCATCTAGTGCGTAGTACATATATATCAATGCGTATATATGAAATTAATTCCTTTAAGTAAACGTCAGTAGAGCGAGGTCAATGAACTGTAGGTAGTTAGTACGCAACGACCGACAACTACTTACAAGGTCATTGACTCTTTTACTTAAAAAAAATAATTTCGTACATGCGTATATTACCTCGACTTTTTTTAAAAAAAGTACTTTGTCTTTTAATTTTATCTTTACAAATCGAGAGTGTTTCATGTACCGAATCGACCCTCCACGGGATTAAAACGACCAAAATTTAACGGTGTATGGTAGACATCCCCTCCCCTAAGCACAAAGTATTTTGTGAACACATTCATTGTGCTTACAGCTGAGGAGTGGAATTCCCAGTCAGAGTCTAGGTTTCTTGATATTTTAATTTCTTTAAAATATGGTATCGAAAGTAAAAATACACACACTAAATCGTTTTTTTTTTTTTTTTTAATTTTGCTTAACATTATTTAGTGTTACCTGTATCTGTCCCGAAGCGTAAATATCTTCAGCTTCTTCATCCAAAAACGCCAGCAAATCTTTGGTAAGCAGTTTCTTCGCCAACGACAGAATAGATTGAAGATACGTCACGTAAAACTGGACATTAATCCTCTTTTCAGGCGACTCTGAGAACCTCATGTATGGGAACTGGTTGAAACTAGACCCAAACTTGTGGAAAAAGTACGTAGTAGGGTCATAAGGAACCGAGTTATAACTATGCAGTGATCCCCTTTTCAGGGTCCCTCCAGTACTATCAACAGTATCGTTACCATGATCTAAATGATGCTCGTTATTCGGGTTCAAATTCCCTGATAAAGACCTCGGAATGATTGGCCTGAATTGGTTGAACTTCCTCTTTTTGTCTAAGGTAGAATATTCGAAGTTCGGTTCAGGTTCTTTGGTCTTTACTGGGCTTGGCGGCTGGGGGAAGAGACGACAGAGGAGAGGCGGGTCTACAGTAGCATACCGGCCCATTGAACGAGCTAGACCTATCAATATAGGAATGGTGCTTTTGCAAAGTTGTAGCTTGGAGATCGTGCTAGAATAGTCCTTGCTTTCGTGGCAATTCATTATGAGCTTTGTCAGGTTGGACATAAGTTCAATTTGGGCTGTGATGATTTCTTCTCGAAGTGAGGGCTGTTTTGTGGCGATGTCTGAGAGGAGGGTGTTGAGACAGAAGCTGAATTTCTCCGACATTGGTATACCTGGAACAATGGAAGAGTTGATTTTAATATAACGTGCATTTTACTCTGACTAAATTGAATTTTGGATAAGATATAACATAACTATCGATACAAGACTGTTCAATAAGTACCAACACCTTAGTTTAACTCTGTGGTTTTTTTTGAGGTTCGAAATAATTAGCAAGAAAGATAGAAAATCAATTTAGTTGCTATCTTAGGAATACTACAAATGACAAACATTCTAAAGGGAAAATATGCGCTACGTCCACACAATACGGCTTACTGCTCAAATGGCGTAGCCACAAACATAGTGCGACAAGTCCGCAGCGCTGGTTTTCAGCGTGGGCCGGTGTCGCAATAACTTCTACTCTGAGCGGAAAGAGAGGTAGAGTCAAACTGAACTTTTTGGTGGGAAAATCATTTTATGACATCTCCCACCCTTGGGCGGAGCGAGAGATAGTGTCAGTTTTACTGACTAAAAACCCACTCCTGTTTCCTCTTTGCCTTTGCTCCAGGTCCCCGGGGTTAACTTTCACATAACCCTTAGCCCCAGTAAGCTTCGACCCTGCTGGGCCCCTACGGTTTGCTGACACCTCCTTGAAGCGCGCATGGATCAGTACGCGCCGTCGACGACTTGGGCTCAGTCTAGACGGTTGCCAGACAATCGGAGGGCGAGCTACCCATTGCTCGCCATCCTCAAGCCCGCGCCTGCGGTAGCCGGAAATCGGGATTGGAATCCCTGTAGCGGCTGGGGCGTAAGTGCCTTTGCTGCACGCATGCGGCGTCCTCCTTTGCTAGCGTTACTGCTCCTACGCCCTTCGCTTCGGACCATGGCCTGTACCAAGGTCCGGTTCCTCGATAAATAGGATATGTAGCACTAAAGACTTATACAATTCGAACCAGTTGATCCTGAGATTAGCTCATTCAATGGAACTCTTCCGTTTTATAAATTAACTAGCTTATGCCAACGGCTTCGCCCACGTGAAATTTGTTTTCTCCAAACAAACTTCCAACCCCCGTTTTTCCTCCTTAGGGATGGAGTTTCGTAAAATCCTAGCGGATAGCGAATAAATCTTAGCGGCTGTCGACACCGTATAAAGAACCTACCTGCCCAATTTTAAGTTTGTAGGTGTTATAGTTTCTGAGATTTATGTTCTAAACTCAAGAAATGTCATAGCCATATGGGGCTCCGCGTCTTACACTACTGCGATTGACGTAGGCACTTACATTAAATACCTCGAAAACAAGAAGAGGAGGATTTCGTGATTAATCAGTGAGTGGTATTTCACTTTTTTATATAGAATAGTAATTAGTATAATCTCGGCATATTTGCCGACGGAATATCCCATTGGCACACAGTCTGCAGAACTCTATAAAAATACTGAAAAGGGCAAATACTGCAGAACTAGATGCAGATTCTCTAGAATGTTTTAATTACTGAGCGCTAAAATGGCGCTCGTTTGTTTGACACACCTTGAAGGCTGTAATTACACCTTCAAGGTGTGTTTCCTCGTTTGTCCCTCGTGTAGGTAAATGAATTCTACGTAATTAAAAATGAACAGTCATCACAATTTAAAAGCAATAATAAAAAAAATCTCATCTCAACATAATAGTTATGTTTACACTAGCTAACAATGCCTTTAATGCGTGGCATGACCACTTATGATGCACAATTATCACTTACGCTACGAGCATATTAACCAATTAACCAACGATGTATGAAATTATTAAAAAACATTGTTAGGATAGGTTAGAATTATATTTTTTGACAAGAAAACGAGGAAAGCTGAAATATAATCTTTATCCCAAACGTCTCAATTAAAATCAAAATCATTCGTTTCAAATAGACAATTTATAGGTATTTTTGAATTTTCAAAAGTCAGTCAGTCAGAAAAATTTTGCTAATTGCAAATCTATGTAGAAGAACGTGCAAGGAACTCTAAAGACTATTACAAATATCTCGCATATTTCTCATTGGTTTTATATGTGACAGAGAACAATGTAAATAAATAAGCTAACAAAAAAAAAAAACAAAATATCGAAATAAAAATAAACAACTGGCAGCTAAGAGATAACCAGTTTCATCTGACAGCATTCGTTCACGGCGTTTGGAGTCAGTCAGTAGTAACTCATCAGTAATCAACAGACTTTTTAGTCAAATCATGTTCCTCAAGTTCATCCACCAGTTGTTTTCTTTCCTTCGTGTTATAGCCATCCATAATTTCATATTCCACTTGGTACAGCGAGAGAAGCTCACCAAGACCAACACACTATCTAGTAGGTATTGTTTATACAAGCTAGTGTCGGTTCTTCAACCTTTCGAGTTGAAGTTTTTAAAGGTAGTTTACTACAGGTATGGCGATATATAAGAGAAACGTTTATATGTAGGTACAATACATGCATAAAATATTTAATATCACCATTGCACACTTGCGTAGCTGGGGCGGGTCGCTAGTAATAAATAAATAACGGAACCCTGATAGAATCACTTTGTTGTCACTTTTTTCTCAGGAGCGCGTGGAGGTATGAATATGAAATTAAAATCAAATACTCAGGGTCTGCTAGAGTCTGCTACCCCAAGCGCAACAGCTTCCTGAGGCATAGACGACGTAGCTTTTGGAAGAACTTACGGGCCTTTATTGAAAAATTACAACCATTTATGATTATGACAAAAATTGGAGCCGTGTCGCATTGCTCAACCTTTTACCTACTCCATTTAAAATAATCTTATGTTAAAAATAAACTGCATATCCATTTTTTTAATAAAACAATTATTTCTCCATCATAATTTCAGAGATAAAATCACTAACACACTCAGGTGTTATAACGCGATATAAATACAACCGACGACATATGGTATTCACTCAGTATTACAAACTAAAAGGAACTCAAAATGTTCAAGTATATATTCGTCCTTTGCCTTGTCGTGATGATGTTTGGCAATGTGAGTATTGTTTTGGTAATTCTGTACCGCGTAGCGCATAGCGCCATTTTAGTGGTCCATTGCCAACTTTGCTACCTAACTTTTTATACTGATAATTTTCTTTTTATTACCCAAGAATGCTTACAAACATTCTTTTTTCTTTAATTAGGGTGACTTTTAAATCATTAGCCATCTATTAATTTTCACCTGCTTCGGTCTTCATGTCCGATTATAATTTAGGTGTCTTCACGGCCAATGTGAACAGGCTCTTAATAAACTAGTGCGCTTCACCATCAACGATTGCATCACTGCCTACCATCAGGTGGGATCGCAGTCAAGTACTAGTTTACATCATTAAAAAAAACATAAAAGGTAGTAGGATCACTGACAGTTCCAAATCTATCAGCTTTCGTTTAGTCCATTTGAAGTCTGCCTCAAAGATATTGTTCAGTGCGATAAGACTGCCCATTGTATACCAGTTTTTTTTTATGTTTATCTCGTCCATGTTATAAGGTATACAATTAAGTAACAAAAATGTATTGTATACTTGATCTTAAAGCCTTAATCGTTTTTATATTCATGAGACCAGCTCTTATGCTAAACTTAAGAAATGTCATAGCCATATGCCATCTTACACTACTGAAGATCCAAAAACTCCTCTGATGCTGCGATTGACGTAGCCACTTACATTAAATACCTTGAAAACAAGAAGATTCTCCTATGCTTATAATTTAATTTTTCAGAGCATGCAACAAGGTGGTGGAGGCGACGCTGGAGCCCAAGGTAAGAAGTTTAATATTCTTTATACAACATTTATAATGAATAAAAAAATAGGACAGCAATCGATGCATTCGATAGTTAAAAGATAGGCGGAACAGGCTTGTAAGGTCGCACGAACGTCCATAAAAAAAAGAAACCTCGGGAAGACAACGGCCCGATAGTTGAGTTCGTGCTGTAGTATAAAAAGAGGTATGTTCTATTTGTGCGGAGAACTTCGAAACAGGAGATCCAGTTCGGTGGGTCATTAAAAGTGAAAACTTCTCTCGCTCCACCGAAGCGGGAGATGTTATTTGTTGATTTTCAACCTCAAAAAAAGACACGTGATGGTTGACAGGAGAGAATGGATAAAGAAATCGTGTCACGACGATCTCAAGAACATGAAAGGAAACCCGAATTAATTTATCATCTTTAATAATACGAGTACCTATATTGTGTATTTTTATATTTCCAGGAGGTGCTGGTTTTGGGGCTGGTGGTGGCGCTGGAGCCGGAGGCGGAGGTGGTGGTAATTTTGACAACTAGAATATTTAAACAGTATAGTGGTGGCATATCTAAAATGAACCACATAAGAAACGAACATCTGAGATCTAAAACAAAAGTTATGGATATATTGACCAGAATTGATCAGCGAAAGTGGAGAGGGGCAGGACACATCATGACAGACAACCAGGAAAAATGGAGCCAAATAGTGACAGATTGGTACCCCAGGGACGGGAAACGGAGTAGGGGAAAACCACTGCTGAGATGGGAGAATGAGTTGAAACTGACAGCGGGCCCCAACTGAAGGAGAGTGGCTCGTGATAGAGCACTGTGGAAGCAGCTAGAGGAGGCCTTTGCCAGAAGTCACACTGAATTAAGGGATATTATATGAAAGAAGGAAAAGATAGGAAACAAGATAATTCAGATTAACAAGGCTATTATTATTATTATTTTTAGTGGTGGCTCAGTTGTTTCAACTTACAAGATATATCGTTCTAAAATCAGAATCCTACTTGGGTTATCGCTGTTACCCTTAAACAAATTTCAATTCAAAGGACCAATTATTCCAAAAAAATGACTCCAAGACTTGTGACATCTACCAACCCGCACTTGACCACTCTAAAGACAGTCTTTGGAATAATAATATTAATATAATATTACTTTTATTATAATAAATGTAATATTAATTTAAAAACGGTTCTATTAGAAAAAAAACTAGTCAGTCATAATATTTGAACTTTATCATGTCTTGTGAACTGAAAATAAAATGCAGTTTATTTCGGATTTTGATTGGCTACCGATCAATAAAAATGAAATAACTATAGCATGAACCTTTGTCAAATACTGGCACCTAAGTTGACAGGAACAGATATAAAATAGAAAAAAAAAACATTTTTACAAAACCCATTTTTTTATCAGTTTTGTTCGATACTTGGCAATAAAAATACATGTTGCTAAATTACTTTCAGGCAATGGCGGTGGTGGCGCTGATGGCGGGGCAGGGTTTGGTGCCGATTTTAATGCTGGCGCGGGGGCAGGTGCTAACGGCGGCGGTGGAGGTGGAAAGTAGGGTAAGGTATCCTCTATTACAGAGTAAAGAAACAGTTTTCACTCCTATTTGTCTTCACCGTTTTGGTCAATTATGTACAAGTTTACCGACAATTATTCCACACTTCATGTGAATGTATCGAGGTAATAACTGTGTAAAAGGCGGGTTCCTAATGTCCTGAAATACAGGCTAACAGCCTAGTTTAGGCATCGGTCTCCCACAATAATAATAAAAATAACTATTGTTATAAACATTTTAAAATATGAAATTTAATATAGTGGTGATTTTTATTTTATACTAGCTTTTACTCGATGCTTCGCTCCCGTCAAATGACTACCCTACTCTACCCTAATAAGAATCTTCTTCTGATAATAACAATTACAACAAAAAAGGAATTAGCGAAATCGGTCCAGCCTCCAGCTGTTCACGCGTGATAGCGTGACCAAGGGAAATAGGGATTCAATTTTAAACACAGTTAAAATTTGATCGTTTTAATCCCGTGGGGGGTTGATTAGGTACATGAAATACTATCGATTTGAAATTCGTAAATGCGTAAATTAATTCGAGTTTTTAAAAAGTACTTTATTTTTTAATTTTATCTTTACAAATCGATAGTGTAGCGACTTCTATGTCGTCACAAATGAACTAATCCTGCATCGCGCAAGTAAAATTCGCGGCGCGATTGGAACATATAGAACAAATCCGAAATCATCTATCGGGCAATAGCCCACCAGACATAACACCTGTCTGGTCGGAGGATCCTCCCTTTTCAACGGAGGTATGTGGGACTTTACTCTCTGTCCCAAATACCCCCAAACTGGTGACCCTCGACAAAGAACGTCAGCGCAGCCTTCGTGCAGCAACTACTTCGTGACGTCATCATCACTTCCTCAAGCTTTCGAGCAGCGAGCCAGACAGCCAGCATCCACGGCTATATGGGTATCCTGACCACCAGCATGCCTACTTGGTCATACCTGGTCATCACCCTCAGCCTCATCAGCGACCTTGGCTAAACATCTGCACCTTCGGCCAGTCACATGAAGAGCCTTGAAGAACCTCTCCTGGTCGACGACAGCAGTCAAGCCCTACGTCGCACAGCACCGCTCCGACTCACTGGAGCCAGCCGCAATACTGCGACTCACTGGAGCCAGCCGCAATACTGCGACTCACTGGAGCCTGCAGCATCGTATCCCGACTCACTGGGATAGCACCACCCCGACTCACTGGGGCATCACCGCAGACAGTTCCGACTCACCGAGAACTATGCGGAATCCGGTTCCGACTCACTGGAACCAACCTCCATTGGCCTCGCACGCATCACACGATGCATCAAGAAGCAACAAGAACCATCGATCTCCGATCTCCGGAGGGGAGTGATGTAGCGACATCTATGTCGTCACAAATGAACTAATCCTGCATCGCGCAAGTAAGATTCGCGGCGCGATTGGAACATATAGAACAAACCCGAAATCATCTATCGGGCAGTAGCCCACCAGACACAACACCCGTCTGGTCGGAGGATCCTCCCTTTTCAACGGAGGTATGTGGGACTTTACTCTCTGTTCCACTACCCCCAAACTGGTGACCCCGACAAAGAACGTCAGCGCAGCCTTCGTGCAGCTACCGCATCGTGACGTCATCATCACTTCCTCAAGCTTTCGAGCAGCGAGCCATACAGCCAGCACCCACGGCTATAAGGGTATCCTGACCACCAGCATGCCTACTTGGTCATACCTGGTCATCACCCTCAGCCTCATCACCGACCTTGGCTAAGCACCTGCACCTTCGGCCAGTGACATGAAGAGCATTGAAGATCCTCTCCTGGTCGACGACAGCAATCAAGCCCTACTTCGCACAGCACCGCTCCGACTCACTGGAGCCAGCCGCACTACTCCGACTCACTGGAGCCTGCAGCATCGTATCCCGACTCACTGGGATAGCACCACCCCGACTCACTGGGGCATCACCGCAGACAGTTCCGACTCACCGAGAACTATGCGGAATCCGGTTCCGACTCACTGGAACCAACCTCCATTGGCTTGGCACGCAGGCACGCATCACACGACGCATCAAGAAGCATCAAGAACCATCGATCTCCGATCTCCGGAGGGGAGTGATGTAGCGACTTCTATGTCGTCACAAATGAACTAATCCTGCATCGCGCAAGTAAGATTCGCGGCGCGATTGGAACATATAGAACAAACCCGAAATCATCTATCGGGCAGTAGCCCACCAGATATAAACCCTCCGCGGGATTATAACGACCAAAATTTAACGGTGTTTATATGGATATAAATGACCAAAAGCTAAGGCTGTAGTTTTTAAATGTGGTATTATTTTTATAATTTTAAAATAAATTGTTGAAAGTATATTTAAAAAAAAAAGTTAAAAAAAACTGTAAAATAGTCATTTTAGTAAGACATTATTTTAGCAAGATGCTTTGTTTCAGATGGCGAAATCAACAAATGGCACGAGTACTAATGAAATAACTTGTAATATTACTAAATATCCATATCTTCACTAAAAACTAATAAATAACTGATGTCCAAATTAAATTCTTTTATTTTTTTTCTTTAATTTTAAAAATGAATGATGATACAAAAAAGTACCAGATACCGTTTCAGTACCTGAATAGCGGAACTCTAAAAACAATAGGCTCGATAAATTATATCTAGAGAATTGTAATTAATTTATTTGCTATATTTAGGGCAGAAAATTAACATAAGCGTAGTGCTTACAGGAGTATAAATACCCCTGGTACTAGTCGTCAAACGGTACAGTACCAATTTGGTAATACTTTCTACTACTTCAACTTTCTCAAGTCTCTATATCAAGATGTTCAAGCAACTGTTTGTACTTTTCTTGATTGTGGCGATGTTTGGCAGCGTGAGTATTTCTTTTTCTTTTAAATATTGGTAAAGAAACCGCATGTTTTATTTGTAATCTGTCAGGGTTTTTTTTAATAGTAGGCAAAATCATACAATGACAAATCCCGCTCTTGGGCGGAGCGAGAAATATTTTCAGACTATTTCTGACTAAAAACCTACCCTCTAGGCTCTACCTAATAAGCAAATCTTTTGAAAACGCATTGGAGTTCTTACTCCTCTCAAATGCTTCTTAAATACTCCGGTTCGGTATTGAAGTGGTTTTTTTTATGGTAGGTAAAATCATCCAATGACAAATCCCGCCCTTGGGTGGAGCGGGAAGTAGTGTCAGACTCTTACTGACTAAAAACCTACCCCGTTCCTTCGTTGCCTATAGTGCCGGGGCTGAGCCTTCCTCTCAGAAAATGGCCCTTGACCCCAGCAGGCTTCGACCCTGCCTGCCTGCAGTTAGCAGGCTGGGCCTCTTCGGTGTGCTGACAGCTCCTTGAGGCGCGCGGGAACAGAACGCGCCGTCGACGACTTGGGCTCGGTCCGGTTGGTTACCGGACGATCGGACAGCGTGCTACCCATTGCACGCCGTCCGCAAGCCCGCGCCTACGGTGGCCGGAAATCGGGATCGGAATCCCGGCGGCGGCTGGGGCGAGCGCCCCGTTGCCTCTGCTTGATCCGGTCGGCCTCCTCCTTTGCTAGCATTACTGCTTCGCAGAAGGAGGCGACCGCCTGCCATCCCTCCTCACTACGGACCATGGCCTGAAGAACCAAGGCCAGGCGATAGAGATCGCTGCCGTCGATCGCCCCCACGAGGACACGGCGATGCTCCGCCCAGGCGGGGCACACCACTACAGTGTGCTCCACCGTGTCCACAGGGTGTTCCGCACAGTGGCGACACCCGGGCGAATCCTCCGCACGAATCCGGAACAGGTACTTAGCGAACTTTCCGTGTTCGGCAAGCACCTGCGTCATGCGGAAGTTGAGAACGCCGTGAGGTCTTTCCAACCACGCCTCAAGAATGGGCCTTATCGCCCCAATTGTGGCGCACCCCGAAGGAGGTTGCGATAGTCGCTGACGCCATTTCGCCATGAGATCCCGCCGGAGCTGTGTCCGCCATGCCTCGACTTGTCGTGGCAGCGGAATTTCGCCCCGGCGTTGCATCTCCATGCGCTTGTCGTGCATGTGTGCAAGGACTGTTGCCTCCAGATCCCATGGCGGTTGGCCAGCAAGGAGGGTTGCCACCTCGCGGGAACAACAAGGGGAGTCATGGAGTCGCGGTAACCAGCCCGAAATACTAGTGCATAAAAATTTAATCAATAAATAAATGTTAGGAACTACGGCACGTTAATTTTTTTTAATAATTCCAGAGCACGCAACAGAAAATCAGTGGTGAGATTAATAAATCCGGCAGCGGTGAAGGATCGGGTACGAAATTTTCAAATATATTACAAAAAATAATAATTTATAGATTTGACACCATCAACTGCATTAGATTTTTTTTATTAATTTTGGCAGAAAATAGTTATTTCTGTTGTTTTGGTGCCGCACTACGTTTTTTATCATTCTATCACATTTGTTTTTTTGTATATGAATGAAAAAATTGCTTGTAATTTTTTTGCAGGAGTTTTTCAAACATCTTTTTTCATATATTTGTATTTTCAGGACAAGTTAAGGCCGGTCTCACTGGTATCAGTGGTAATGCAAATGGTATGTTATATAAATTATTCATAAAATATACATTAAAACATGTACGATTTTCGGTGTCAAGTCTTGTGTTCGAAGTGGGGGGCTGCGCGTTACCAGGGCAAATGGTTCAACTTATTTGCCGCGTACTATATTATTCATCTAAATCAATTAAAGCAGTGGTGGCCGAGTGCTAACGGCCCCGACTTACGAATTGTATGTCGCAGGTTCAAAACCCAGCCAGGCGCATTGCTTTGCATCAGCCTTATAATGTTTCCACTGCTGGGACTCAGGCCTCCTCTCTAGGAGAGGGAATGGGCCGTAATCCACCACGCGGGCCCAGTGCGGATTGGTAGATGTCACATGTCTTCGAATTTTTGGTTCTAGGACATGCCAGTTTCCTCACGATGTTTTCCTTCACCGTTTTGAGAGCAGTGGTGATGAAAATAAATTACACAAAGTAATGGGCCGGGCTGGGTTTGAACCCGCGACCTACAACTCGTAAGTCGGGGCCATTACCACTCGGCCACCACTGCTCAAAATTATTTATAAAATATAAATATTCAAAAAAAAAGTACAATTTTCGATGTCAATCGAAGTGGGGGGGGGGGCTGCGCGTTACCATAGCAAATGGTTAAACTTATTTGCCGCGTACTATATTAAATTAGTGTAGGCGTTAGCGAATAAACAGACAGACACAGAAAGCGACTTTGTATACGATGTAGATATTTTTATTGCTGTTAATTTTGTAAATGGAGTAGTGATCAACTTTAAATATTTTTTCACAGGTGATGCTACTGGTAACGTCAATGGTAACGTAAAAGCTTCGATACCATAAGAAGCTAACAAGGTGAGATTACCTTCACTGCCGACAGACTGTTTTGCAGGGAGCATAGCCTTATGTAAGGGAGGGGGGGAGTAGGCCATACTCACCCCGGTACACCAGTGCGAACGTGAATATGAAGGTACACAGTACACACCTAAGCATTCACGTCTGCACAACATCTAGGGTGATTCTTTGAATCCCAGAGAGTGTCTCATTCATCTGGGCTAAATTTTTCTTTACAATTTGATATTTTTATTTGCATATTACATTTTCCTGGTCACTAAATGTATTAAAGGCAATCATTTGCGTCCAGTAGCTAACAACACAAAATTGATAGGTACGAAAACTAGGCCAAATGAATGAGATGTCCTCTCAGTTTCAAGAATCACCCTCTAATGACTGAGGTCTTACCATGACGTGTAAAGATGGGTTAATACCGATATTTGTCAGTATTAGCTAATATGAATATATTAGTCTAGTAATATCGTAATATTTAAACTAATATTTGAGTATTAGTAATATGTGATATCTGAATATGATGGAATACATAGGTATCACTGCTGTACTTGTATTCAATAAACAGATATTACTTTTGATATTGCTATAGTAATGAGTGAATATGATTCGCGCTAATCGAATGAATCCCGAGTGATATTGTATTCACAGAGTACTTTTTCATTATTATATTCGACCTGTGTTGAATGGTCCTTATATATTATGTGAATATGAAATAATATATTAGCATATCAGAGTTAGTCGGATTACTAATACATGAATCCATTGAAGATCAATAATATCTTAGCGAATACTATCTAATATATCAGTCACAACTCTAATGACGTGTTAAAATGTCAGGCGTGCGAGAAGAAAGTAGGATGGTCTCTAAATAGGGTGACTGTTAATTAGTGACCGATACTTAAACACGCGACTATAGTCATTATAACAAACAACTTTTACTATGAATGAGCAAGTTCAGTGCATTTTGATCAGTTAGGCGAACACAAATGTACTGACCAGTAGATATTTTTCGCGATTTCAGTTTTGGTCCCATAGTAAAAGTTGTTTGATATCATGCCTACAATCACGTGTTTAAGTATCGTTCACTGATTACCAGTCACCCTGTATAGCTCCATCCCTTTAAACGTTCAGTTTAGGTCGTCAATTGGATCGCGTTAAGAGTTCGTGGTAAGGCCTCTGGACGAAGATGTAGAGACAAGTTAATATATTTCGCAATTTCTAAGGGTGTTTTTTATATTCTTATATTCTTTATTGCACATAGACTATACAGGAAAATTTTTTAACCACTGCGTAAATTTTTTTTGGTGGCTCAGTGTAAGCAATAGAACACATTTCCATTTTTAGTTTATGACTTTTTTTTTTCTCATTTTTCCACTTTGTCCCAATTTGAAATAAGCAAGACATGGATATAATTTAATAGTAATACTATGAATGAGCATGAATGAAAACGCGAAGGCCGCCGGCCGCTGGAACACGCCCAGCGCACGAGAGGGGGGTGCGGGGGCATGCGGCGCCGGCGTTTGATAAACAAAACGCATGCACATGCAGTACGTCACTTGCGGAAGTGGAGGTCGGACGTTCGCGCCCTTCGCCGTCCCTGCGCGTGTGCCGCGTACTAGACTAGCGTAGTGACAATGTCTCATTTTACTCACCGCGAGTATTATGAAATGGTGCGAGTGTATTTGTTAAGCAATGAAAATTTACGAGCAGCACGAAGAAGATACGAAAGGGAGAGCGTACCTCGTATGCGAGCCCAAGGGATCCTCAATCCTACGGTCCCTAATGAGAGGACAATTTTAGCAGCTAACCAAAAGCTGCTTGATCACGGCCAGTTCAGAACACCGAGCCACGCACAAGGATCTGGCAGACCTCGACTGGCAGTCGAAGCCGATTTTTTTGAACGCAATCCAAGAGCCAGTACCTACGACGCAGAACGACGTTTTGGTGTTAGCCAATGCGCAGTATGGAAGCTGCTAAATACAGCCGGACTCCATCCATACCACTTTCAGCCGGTACAACAACTCCATGACCCAGACCCAGCACCACGTCGAGCCTTTTAAATCACACCACAATTTTTTAAATACGCCAAAATGCAATTGTTTCAATCTAAATTGTATCATGTCTAAATACCTATCATACCTAAATGTTTTATTTTGAATGGATTACAACGTATTACCTACTTTCTTACTTATTATGATTTATTTTCTGCATTTTGATGGTCCTAAGCCCATGAAAGTATGAAGGATAAATTGGAATTACGTTTACAAATAACTTTACACAGTCTAAACTTAAAAAATTGTATCGCTAAACTGGGGTCAATAATCGCACCGCGTAAGTAGGTACCGTCGCATAGAGCGAGCGCGCGTGAGTACTTCTGATACCAGCTGGCGCGTCAGGCGAGCGGTCGACGCGCGGCGTGAATCGGGCGACCAGTCGACGGACTGGCAAGCGACGTCCATAAAATAAATTTCTGAGTAAACAAGTCTCGTAAGCGTTAACTTAATTTTTTACTATTGAAACATATCAAAATAAAAAATACGTGTTTATTAAAATATATTCAAGTTTATTATGTCAAAATTTGCGCACTGGTTAAAAACTTTTCCTGTAGAGTTAACAATAAATAGGACAAGCGATATACACAGGCGAGCTTAACCCATAATTGGGTTTTCTTACAGCAAACCTTGAAAAATGTATATAAAGAAATATTATATTAATATTATATTGTGCGGATTACACCACACATGCAGGATTGCTCCGCATGCGTAGTCCCCGCAAATGTCCTTTTCATACAAATATTTATTGTAATGCGTGGAATACGCACGTGGGATGCGGAGCGTGATATCAGACAGTTCCGCATGCGGACCAATTCCGCATGAGTGATGAAATCCGCACGATATTAAAAACATCCTAAGTCAGTTCAATACTTATTTGTTTCAGATGGCGTAATCAACAAATGACAGGAGTAACTAATGAAGCAAATTGTAATATTACTAAATATCCATGTGTTCGAGATAAATAAATAAATAACTTAATTTGTAACGAATGTTTTATTTATTTCTATTTATTATTCATCTTTATATTGTTTTAACTAAGAGGCATAGTGATCCATGAAGATTATTTAGGTATATTTATTATTATACTTATATTATTATTTTCTCTTCTATAATATGCATAATTAACCCCCGACGGAAAAGAGGGGTGTTATAAGTTTGACCTGTCTGTCTGTTTGTTTGTCTGTGTGTCTGTCCATGGCATCGAAGTGCCCAAACGAATGGACCGATTTTGGTGCGTTTATTTTTTTGCTTGAAAGCTGGCTTAATCGAGATGGTTCTTAGTTACAATTTATGAAGATATTTGCAGGTGTTGAAGGTCATCAGCTCGTTTGTTTACTGCGGTAGTGTTTTTAAACACTTAATGGGTGTTTACTTTATTTTAAACATATGTGACCTAATATTTGCAATACTCTTGTACAATCTAGTGCCATTGAGATGTTCTGATGATGGAGCTCGAAGGTAAGAACCCTGGATTGCTTATAAACATAATAAACCTATCGAGTTTGGGCTCATTCGATTCGCCTTAACCAGTGCTATACATTTCTTATGACAAACAAGGACCTGATGCTAGAACTGGGAGGTGGCTGATGAAACTTTGGAATGCCTATTAGTAAACCCATCAAGTTTGGGCTCAACAGATTCGTCTTGACCAGTACTATTCATTTCTCTTGATGACAAGGACCTGATGCTAGAACTGGGAGGTGGCTGATGGAACGTTGGAATACCTACTAGTAAACCCATCGAGTTTGGGCTCGTTAGATTCGTCTTGATCAGTTCTATTCATTTCATATTGACGACAAGGACTGTCGAGGGTTCCTTAAAAAAATTAATTTTATAGTTATTACTCGTATAATATATGCATTGCAAAGCCGAGAATTACAAAAGATTCTAACACAAGTCGGGCGGATCACTAGTTTAATATTAGTGTTATTTTGTCTTTGATGTGTCTAGTAATTTTATGTAAAGAATCTATGTACAAAATTTTAAAACTGTCATAAATCATAAATCACAAAGTTATGTGTTACCTAGTTGTCCGCAAAAATACATGGTCGCTGGGTCATCCGGGCGATTGAGGGGGTTGTTTTGCTCCTGTATCCAGTTGTGCGCAGGCACCTAATACTTGCTATGACCTGCTGTGACTTGTGTTGTACTTGGTGTCGGTGGTGTCTAACTTGTAACCATTTTTAAAATTGTTTTGGGAAAAAATATAAAATGGTGTAAAATTATTGAAATCTATTCAGTTACTAATTCTGAACAAACTATATTTAGGTTTCGCATATAAATATATAAAAGCGAAATACCACTCATTGATTAATAACGAAATGTCAGAAACTATAAAACCTACTTACAAACTTAAAATTTGACATTAGGTTCCTTATAGGGTGTAGACATCCGCTAAGAATGGATTTTACGAAATTCCACCGCTAAGGGGATAAAACAGGGTTTGAAAATTTGTATGGAGAAACCGACACGCGGGCGAAGCCGCTGGCAGAAGCTAGTGTTGTATAAAAGGCAAAGTCTTGACTCATTTAATGACTCCTCAACAAAAACGCTTGGAACCAAAAACGCTGGAATATTGCACAGAGGTTATTTACTTATTAATCATACACACTATCTTTTCAGGCTGAACCGAACACAATACAATAGTGGTTCCCAAACACGCAAATAATTGAAAAAGGTTCCTTTTATGATATGTACAAAATATAAGAAAGAGTTTTCGCGGAGGTCCAAAGTTCGTATGGAGAAACCTGCTTTCATGCGCGCAAAGCTGCTGGGCTTCGTCGCGTGTGTGTACTAAAACCATCGACTTATATTCTAAGTGATAGACAAGCTCGTTCATGGAAACTATTTGTCAAAATACTGAAACGTTAAAGCTTCGCTGCAGCGCAAAATGTGCATTAAGACGTCTAACAAAACTTAAAACTTACAGCGCTTAAATTCTGCAAAACTGCACTAATGTCATCAAGTCATCAATGTAAAGTGTACGGCCTGCAGTACATTTAAATCAAGCAAATTCATTTTACGTAACGCCCAATCTGGTGCGTAGTACATATACACCCCTATTTTTTAATTAGTGCACAAAAAAATGGGGCTAAATCAGTACCTGTTACTAATCATACTATTTGTGTAGTCAAAAGTAAAAAAAACGAAATCCCAAAATTGTTCATGAGAATTTGTAATTATTGGTAAATTCATAATTGAATCATCATACATAACAACTAGAACTAACAACTAGAAAATACTAAGCGCTGTGTTTTGCCATTTTTATTGTCATTTTTTCATTCATAAACAATAACCTGTACAATGTTTTCATAAATTGAGTGAGATTTTGGGATATAAACAAACGCTCATAGCTTGCTGTTTATGAATATTATTTATTGAGACTACTTAAATAATAACAAGAATTTTCCTAATAAGCCCTTTAAGTATTTGCACTAATTAAAAAATAGTGGTGTATATCGATGACTAAAACTAATAGGTAATACATAATTTGTATCTAATCAGTGTGATTAGAATTTTATTGTACCTACATATAAATATTTTGATATAAATAGGCATCCATTTTAAAAATGCGATACAGCTTTTATTTATAAATTAACAGGTTTACAAATTATCTAGAAATAGTACACGAACTACTTAATTATAGCAAGGCCTTCTTTGAAAGGCAAATTTGATAGATAACGTACCTATGTGTACGTACCTACATTTTCACATTAGATACTTCTGACATTAAAATATTTTGGTGCCTACACAAATTTATTTAAAAAAACATTTTCAATGAAACTACAATACATTTCCATAACAAGTTTCTAGGAACTCGTATTTTTAACAGGAGTTAGTAAAATGTCAAGTGCGAGTCGGTCACGCAGCTCTATGCTCCTTTCTGTTTATGTTTTTGAGGAACCAACTACAACGCTTGAAAAAGAGGTGACTAAAGGAGAATGAATATGAATGTGAACCAAAGGATGGAAGCCAAAGTAAAGATAGATGAACTGTGTGAGATATTAAATAAAAAAGGGAATGGACGATAATGATGGAACACACGCACTATT
The DNA here is from genome assembly GCA_958295575.1 of Leucania comma. NCBI lineage: Eukaryota > Metazoa > Arthropoda > Insecta > Lepidoptera > Noctuidae > Leucania > Leucania comma. Next base: position 7,765,227 of record OY282482.1, on the reverse strand, counting down.
TAAAAAAGGAAAAAAGTGCATTTCGGCAAAAAAAAAAAGCTAACTGTCGTCTACGTTCTTTTCCTTAAAAAGTCCCTTTAAGGGGATTACATCGCTCAAATCCAAAAAAATACACCTAAGTTGATTGAAGTTTATAGATTATTCCTTATGTACGATTACCATATAAAAATGAAGGGGATACTTAAGGACATTTCTAATAAATTGTATTGATTACGTTTATCAAAAAAACACCCTAACTCTAGAAAAAAAATCTGGTAAATAGGCCTTTTTTGAACATTAATTCCATATTTTCTCGAAAACGGCTTTATATTTATACATTGAATTTATACCAAAATATATGTTACGATAAATTGAATAACTTGTATTGTTTTTTTTTCTAATATCATTGAATATCGATAAGTAATCAAGAAATAATCGAATGAGTACTAACACCCCGCGCGCAGCACCCCCTGCAATGCCTGTGTAGAGGTCAATTCTTCTCTACTAGTGTAGAGGTAAATTCTTCAAGGTCATTGAGCAATGTAATACCCTTAAGGTGGCCCTTCCCCACTTGCCTATCGTCAACGTCGAGCATGGTTTAAAAGCATGTTGCTTCATCTAAAGCAATCTAAAGCGATGTCTGATGTCTCGAGAGTCAATGCGATAAAAAGAGAGATAACGTCTGAAAACTGTCGGCATTCGGTAATTCCGTGCTTTACTCGAATATTTCACAAAACTTTTTCCAGGAAATTTAGAATCCCGATTAAATGTGCAAGGCTTCTACAGAAGTTTTTTTTATACACCGTTAAATTTTGGTCGTTTTAATCCCGCGGAGGGTCGATTCGGTACATGAAACCCTGTCGAATTGTAAAGAGAAAAATGAAAAAAAAGTACTATTTTTTAAACTTGAATTAATTTAAGCATGTACGAAATTGTTTTCTTTATGTAAACGTCAGCTGATCGAGGCCAATGAACTGAAGGTAGTTAGTACGCAACGATCGACAACTCCCTACAAGGTCGACGCCGTAAATATTTTGTATGGCAAATTTTGCAGCGCCTCTAGCGGTCAATTGCAGAACCAAAATTTGCCATACAAAATATTTACGGCGTCGATATCGTATAGCGACGAATACTATTGCTTAAAACTCATGGTAGAGGTACTGTAGACTGATTATGCTTGCGAGTTCGTTTTCGTGAGAAGGCCGACCAATTTTATATTTCTCAAAGGATATGACTTATGTAAATATTTTTTTTAAACCCACATGTGTCTTCGTTGTTGTCTTTTGCGTTCTAAGGCGGGGTAATTATGCGCCGAAACACATAACCGCGTTGCGGCGCCATGCCGCTAAAATTTAGCGCGAATACCATAGCTTTATTAAAATGGAAGTATCCAGTATCTTCTTTGTCGTTTATTTAAAATAGAGTAATGTCTTCTCAAAAACAGATAAGCAATAAGTTTATTGCGATCCATAGCAGAGACGTCTATTCACACTCAAAAATCACGAGGAACGACAATAAATACTGAAAGTTGCGTTGCCGCGTCGCGAAAAAGAGCGGCTGGCGGCACCACCGATTTTACCGGCGCGGCGCCGCAACGCGGTTATGTGTTTCGGCCTTTAAGGTTACAATATAATCTCTGTAACAAGAAGCCAAAAAAATCCCCTACCGTTTTACTAACTGAACTGCGGAACTCTAAAAACAATAGTCTTGATAAATTATCTAGAGAATTGTATTTAATTTATTTGTTTGGTATATTTAGGGCAGAAAATTAACATAAGCCTAGTGCTTACAGGAGTATAAATACCCCTGGTACTAGTCGTCAAACGGTACAGTACCAATTCGGTAATACTTTCTACTACTTCAACTTTCTCAAGTCTCTATATCAAGATGTTCAAGCAACTGTTTGTAGTTTTCTTGATCGTGGCGATGTTTGGCAGCGTAAGTTCTTTTTTTAATTTTTTTTTTATTATATATTGGTAAAGAAATCACACTTTAAATTTATATATATTTAATTAGAATTTTATTTAGGCCAATAATTTTAAAGTGAATCGAGTTATTTATCATTTTAACATATAAGTAGTTACGAAGCAACACAGGTCAATGTGATTTTTTGCCAAGAATTTGTTAAGAGAGCGAAGGGAGGGCAATATAGGATATTTTTTTGTTAGCCTTCACTGCTAGACAACGGCTTCCCCCTTCTTCCAAACCTCTCCGTCCTGGGGAATCTCTGGCCTAGTTTGCCCCGCAAACAGATCGTCACACCACCTATACTGTGGTCATAAAAATTTTGATGGCAGACGGTCGCCTCCTTCTGCGAAGCAGTAATGCTAGCAAAGGAGGAGGCCGACCGCATCAGGCAAAGGCAACGGGGCTCAAGGGGCTGTCAGCAAACCGTAGAGGACCAGCCTCCTAGCTGCAGGCAGGTAGGCTCGAAGCCTACTGGTGCCAAGGCCCGCTTTCTGAAAAGAAGGCTCGGCGGTATGATAGGCAACGAAGGAACGGGGTAGGTTTTTAGTCAGTAAGAGTCTGACACATCTCCCGCCCCGCCCAAGGGCGGGATTTATCATTGGATGATTTTACCTACCATAAAAAAAGTAGAACCCAAAACATTTGTCCCAAAAATATTGGTAGGCGTCAGCTGAATACCTACCCCGAAATAATAATAATAATAAATCCGCCTTTGTAGTATTTCTTACTACTGTATAAAGATTTAATTAATAAATAAATGTAAGAAACTGAGGCACTTTAAAGTATTTAAACATTTCAGAGCACGCAACAGAAAGTCAGTGCTGAATTAGGTGGAAGCGGCAATGGTGAAGGGACAGGTACGAAATTTTCAAATATAATAATCATTAAACATAAACTTGAAAAACATAACTATCCTTCTGGCAAAACCGTGTAAAAAGAACAAATTAAGGGCCAAAAAATCTAAACAACTAAAACGTTTGAAACAAGTCAATAGGCAGTCTGCTGTAGTTGGTAGAATTTATTTCAGTTCACATTTTAAAATCCGTTTCGAAATTTTTAGTTGCTCACTAAACTTCTTTTATTTCCTACATTTTAGAAGTATTTAATATTTTTAAAATCGGCTCCTCAAGCCATTTTGAAACCATAAATGACTGTCACGAAAAAACATATAATTGGGCACCAAAAATCCGTCATTTTATTCTTTATAATTTTGATGCAGCCAGTGTCACAACTAAGACGAATCTAACAACATCTCTCAAGCTAAAATGTAACAAGACATTTGAAGGCTCTAGAGCAGTGGTTCCCAACCTTTTTTTACCCGGGACCACTTTCAATTCTTTGTCGTCAGCAGGGAATTAAGTTATATTGGTCTAAAAGAAACTTATATCGTAAATTCAAGACTTGTAGCAAACTTATGTTTTGTTTAAAGTCAAAAAAAGTAATGGCTGAACTTTTATAATAATTTTGCATCAACGTTACTTTTCGCGGACCATATTTTAACTCTTGCGGACCACCAGCAGTCCGTGGACCAGGGGGCTTACTCTCGAGTTTAATTCTGATTGGTCGACATTAGAATTGTGACGTTAAGTACTCTTGAATTCGATGCTAGGGCCAAATTGCGTGACCTTTTTCGGAAACTAAGTAAAATGGGGTTTGGGCTTGGCGTGTGATCACGCAATTTTAAACTAATTTGGCGCTAGCATCGAATTCAAGAGTACCTAGCGTCACAATTCTAATGTCGACCGATCGGAATTAAACTCGAGAGTAAGCCCCAGGAGTTCGGAACCACTGCTCTAGAGAGTGGCAGTTCCAAAGAAATATGCATATTATTATGCAGTCGTGTAAAAAGCAAGTATAATGTTTTTGCAAAATATTCTTCATTAGACCACAATGGGACTAAATTGAAAGTCTGTGAGACACTTTCATGCTATGTTTCGCGTAGCAAAAAGTATTTTTTATTCTTGTTTAGTTGCCCGACTGTGTATTTTATTATTGTGAATAAAACGGTGTGTGTCATTTTTCTTTGATTGGTGGTGCTTTTAAATATTTTTTTAATATGTTTGTATTTTCAGCAAAACTTCAGGCTAGTCCCTCTGGTATCAGCGGTCAAGGAAATGGTATGTTATATATAACCTTATTTATAGAATATAAATATAAATAAAAATATCATCTAGTTTAGCTTATCGACTTAGTCTGACGAGTCTTATTTTTTTTAATTGGGTAAATAAGTTACATTTGCGTTCGCCTAACTGGTCAAAATGTACTGAACTTGGCTGATTTTTTTCCAAATTCAGGTTTGGTCCCGTAGTAAAAAGTTTGTTATCATGACTACAATCACGTGTTTAAGTATCGGCCTAACTACCAGCCACCCTATATTTGTAAATTTTGAAATAGTGATCGACATTCAATGCTTTTTCACAGGTGATGCTACTGGTAACGCCAATGGTGACGTAAAAGCTTCGATACCATAAGAAGCTAACAAGGTGAGATTCCTTCACTGCCGACAAACTGTTTTGCAGGGAGCATAGCCTTACGTAAGGGAGGGGAGGGGGAGTAGGCCATACTCACCCCGGTACACTGGTGCGAACGTGAATATGAAGGTACAGACGCCAGCATGCCAATCTACCCCAATCTGTCAAATTTCCACTATTGTGATAAGGTTGAAAATCTATCAAAGAAATTTGACAGATTCAGGTAGGTTGATGTGCTGGCGTGTGTACACAGTACACACCTAAGCATTCACGTCTGCACAACATCTAGGGTGATTCTTTGAATCCGAGAGAGTGTCTCATTCATCTGGCCTAGTTTTTTCTTTACAATTTGATATTTTTATTTGCATATTAGTTTTCCTCGACAGAATGCTTTGCAGTGAGCATAGAAGTATATGAAGGGTGGGTCATACAGTCATAGAAAACTTATATTTTTGTATTTTGTTACAGATGGCGATATATCAAAGAAAATGTTTCTGTCTGCACGAATAAAAAGTATTATTGCCATTTTATTGAAATGATTACATTTGAACACCATTAAAACTATAGAAAAAATACTTATCTTTCATTATTATCGAATAGTCAAGGTCCTTAAATGGTATTCAATGTGTAATGTGTAGAGCAGTGGTGGCCGAGTGGTAACGGCCCCGACTTACGATTAAGTAGGTCGCGGGATCAAGCCCGGCCAGGCGCATTACTTTGTGTAATTTATTTCATCACCGGAGGAATGTGGGACTTTACTCTCTGTTCCACTACCCCCAAAAGTGCTATACTTTTCTTATGATGAAAAGGACCTGATGCTAGAACTGGGAGGTGTCTGATGGAACTTTGGATTGCCTATTAGTAAACCCATCGAGTTTGGGCTCGTTAGATTCGTCTTGATCAGTTCTATTCATTTCATATTGACGACAAGGACTGTCGAGGGTTCCTTAAAAAAAATAAAATATAGTTATTACTCGTATAATATATGCATTGCAAAGCCGAGAATTACAAAAAAAATCTAACACAAGTCGGGCGGATCACTAGTTTAATATTAGTGTTATTTTTTCTTTGATGTGCTCTAAATCTTCTGTATAATACAACATTCGTTTTAGTATACTTATGCGAAACCCGAAACATATGTCTAGTATTTTTATGTAAAGAATCTATGTACAAAATTTCAAAACTTTCATAAATCATAAATCACAAAGTTATATGTTACCTAGTTTTCCGCAAAAATACATGGTCGCTGGGTCATCCGGGCAACTGAAGGGGTTGTTTTACTCCTGCATCCAGTTGTGCGCTGGCACCTAATACTTGCTATGACCTGCTGTGACTTGTGTTGTACTTATTGTCGGTGGTGTCCAACTTATAACCATTTTTTTAAATTGTTTTGGCAAAAAATATAAAATGGTGTAAAATTATTGAAATCTATTCAGTTACTAATTCTGAACAAACTATATTTAGGTTTCGCATATATATATAAAAGCGAAAAACCAATCACTGATTAATCACGAAATGTCAGAAACTATAACACCTACAAACTTAAAATTTGACATTAGGTTCCTAACATCCGCTAAGAATGGATTTTACGAAATTCCACCGCTAAGGGGATAAAACAGGGTTTGAAAATTTGTATGGAGAAACCGACACGCTGGCAGAAGCTAGTGTTGTATAAAAGGCAAAGTCTTGACTCATTTCATGACTCCTCAACAAAAACTCTTGGAACCAAAAACGCTGGAATATTGCACAGAGGTTATTTACTTATTAATCATACACAAACTATTTTTTAGGCTGAACCGAACCAATACAATAGTAGTTCCCAAACACGCAAATAATTTAAAAAGGTTCGTTTTATGATGTGTACAAAACATAAGAAAGAGTTTTCGCGGAGGTCTAAAGTTCGTATGGAGAAACCTGCTTTCATGCGGGCAAAGCTGCTGGGCTTCGTCGCGTGTGTGTACTAAAACCATCGACTTATATTCTAAGTGATAGACAAGCTCGTTCATGGAAACTATTTGTCAAAATACTGAAACGTTGAAACAAAAGTTCGCTGCAGCGCAAAATGTGCATTATGACGTCTAACAAAACTTAAAACTTACAGCGCTTAAATTCCGTAAAACTGCACTAATGTCATCAAGTCATCAATGTAAAGACGTGTATAGCCTGCAGTACAAAGTCAAGCAAATTGATTGTACGGCACGCCCAATCTAGTGCGTAGTACATATACACGACTATTTTTTAATTAATGCAAATACCTAAAGGGCTTATTAGAAAAGGTCTCGTTATTATTTAAGTAAAGTATCAATGCATAATATTCATAAACAGCAAAGTTATGACCGTTTGTTTATATCCCAAAATCTCACTCAAATTATGGAAACATTGTACAGGTTATTGTTTATGAATGAAAGAATACCAACAATGACAAATTTTCGTGGACAATTTTGGAATATAGTTTTTTGTACTTTTGACTACACAAATATGATCAGTACTGGCTGAGCCCCATTTTTTGAGCACTAATTTAAAAAAAGTGGTGTAAATCGATGACTAAAACTAATAGGTAATACATAATTTGTATCTAATCAGTGTGATTAGAATTTTATTGTACCTACATATAAATATTTTGATATAAATAGGCATCCATTTTAAAAATGCGATACAGCTTTTATTTATAAATTAACAGGTTTACAAATTATCTAGAAATAGTACACGAACTACTTAATTATAGCAAGGCCTTCTTTGAAAGGCAAATTTGATAGATAACGTACCTATGTGTACGTACCTACATTTTCACATTAGATACTTCTGACATTAAAATATTTTGGTGCCTACACAAAATTTAAAAAAAAAATATACAATGAAACTACAATACATTTCCATAACAAGTTTCTAGGAACTCGTATTTTTAACAGGAATTAGTAAAATGTCAAGTGCGAGTCGGTCACGCAGTTCTATGCTTCTTTCTGTTTATGTTTTTGAGGAACCAACTACAACGCTTGAAAAAGAGGTGACTAAAGGAGAATGAATATGAATGTGAACCAAAGGATGGAAGCCAAAGTAAAGATAGATGAACTGTGTGAGATATTAAATAAAAAAGGGAATGGACGGTAATGATGGAACAAACGCACTATTTAAAAAAGGAAAAAAGTGCATTTCGGCAAAAAAAAAAAGCTAACTGTCTTCTACGTTGTTTTCCTTAAAAAGTCCCTTTAAGGGGATTACATCGCTCAAATCCAAAAAAACACCTAAGTTGATTGAAGTTTATAGATTATTTCTTATGTACGATTACCATATAAAAATGAAGGGGATACTTAAGGACATTACTAATAAATTGTATTGATTACGTTTCTCAAAAAAACACCCTAACTCTAGAAAAAAAAACTGGTAAATAGGCCTTTTTAGAACATTAATTCCATTTTCTCGAAAACGGCTCTATATTTATACATTGAATTTATACCAAAATATATGTTACGATAAATTGAATAACTTGTATTGTTTTTTTTTTCTAATATAATTGAATATCGATAAGTAATCAAGAAATAATCGAATCAGTACTAACACCCCGCGCGCAGCACCCCCTGCAATGCCTGTGTAGAGGTCAATTCTTCTCTACTAGTGTAGAGGTAAATTCTTCAAGGTCATTGAGCAATGTAATACCCTTAAGGTGGCCCTTCCCCACTCGTCTATCGTCATGATGTCGAGTATGGTTTAGAAGCTTGTTGCTTCATCGAAAGCAATCTAACGCGATGTCTGATGGAGAGTCAATGCGAAAAAAGAGAGATAACGTCTCAAAACTGTCGGCATTCGGTAATTGCGTGCTTTACTCGAATATTTCACAAAACTTTTACCAGGAAATACGTGTTTTTTTTTAAACCCTTAAAAGTTTTTGAAAAAATTGTGAACATTTAGAATCCCGATTAAATGTGCAAGGCTTCTACAGAAGTTTTTTTTATACACCGTTAAATTTTGGTCGTTTTAATCCCGCGGAGGGTCAATTCGGTACATGAAACCCTGTCGAATTGTAAAGAGAAAAATGTACTATTTTTTAAACTTGAATTAATTTTTAGCATGTACGAAATTGTTTTCTTTATGTAAACGTCAGCTGATCGAGGCCAATGAATTGAAGGTAGTTAGTACGCAACGATCGACAACTCCCTACAAGGTCGACGCCGTAAATATTTTGTATGGCAAATTTTGCAGCGCCTCTAGCGGTCAATTGCACAACCAAAATTTGCCATACAAAATATTTACGGCGTCGATATCGTATAGCGACGAATACTATTGCTTAAAACTCATGGTAGAGGTACTGTAGACTGATTATGCTTGCGAGTTCGTTTTCGTGAGAAGGCCGACCAATTTTATATTTCTCAAAGGATATGACTTATGTGAATATTTTTTTTAAACCCACATGTGTCTTCGTTGTTGTCTTTTGCGTTCTAAGGCGGGGTAATTATGCGCCGAAACACATAACCGCGTTGCGGCGCCATGCCACTAAAATTTAGCGCGAATACCATAGCTTTATTAAAATGGAAGTATCCAGTATCTTCTTTGTCGTTTATTTAAAATAGAGTAATGTCTTCTCAAAAACAGATAAGCAATAAGTTTATTGCGATCCATAACAGAGACGTCTATTCACACTCAAAAATCACGAGGAACGACAATAAATGCTGAAAGTTGCGTTGCGGCGTCGCGAAAAAGAGCGGCTGGCGGCACCGCCGATTTTACCGGCGCGGCGCCGCAACGCGGTTATGTGTTTCGGCCTTTAAGGTTACAATATAATCTCTGTAACAAGAAGCCAAAAAAAACCCTACCTTTTACTAACTGAACTGCGGAACTCTAAAAACAATAGTCTTGATAAATTATCTAGAGAATTGTATTTAATTTATTTGTTTGGTATATTTAGGGCAGAAAATTAACATAAGCCTAGTGCTTAGAGGAGTATAAATACCCCTGGTACTAGTCGTCAAACGGTACAGTACCAATTTGGTAATACTTTCTACTACTTCAACTTTCTCAAGTCTCTATATCAAGATGTTCAAGCAACTGTTTGTACTTTTCTTGATCGTGGCGATGTTTGGCAGCGTGAGTTCTTTTTTTTGTTTTTTATTATATATTGGTAAAGGAACCACACTTTAAATTTATATATATATTTAATTAGAATTTTATTTAGGCCAATAATTTTAAAGTGAATCGAGTTATTTGTCATTTTATCACATAAGTAGTTACGAAGCAACACAGGTCAATGTAAGTTTTTGCCAAGAATTTGTTAAGAGAGCGGAGGGAGGGCAATATAGGATATTTTTTTGTTAGCCTTCACTGCTAGACAACGGCTTCCCCCTCCTTCCAAACCTCTCCGTCCTGGGGAATCTCTGGCCTAGTTTGCCCCGCAAACAGATCTTCACACCACCTATGCTGTGGTCATAAACATTTTGATGGCAGGCGGTCGCCTCCTTCTGCGAAGCAGTAATGCTAGCAAAGGAGGAGGCCGACTGCATCAGGCAAAAGCAACGGGGCTCAAGGAGCTGTCAGCAAAACGTAGAGGACCAGCCTCCTAGCTGCAGGCAGGTAGGCTCGAAGCCTACTGGTGCCAAGGCCGCTTTCTGAAAAGAAGGCTCGGCGGTATGATAGGCAACGAAGGAACGGGGTAGGTTTTTAGTCAGTAAGAGTCTGACACATCTCCCGCCCCGCCCAAGGGCGGGATTTATCATTGGATGATTTTACCTACCATAAAAAAAGTAGGACCCAAAACATTTGTCCCAAAAATATTGGTAGGCGTCAGCTGAATACCTACCCCGAAATATGGTAACATTGTTCATGTTCCACATTGAGCTGTTCTTTACTAGTAGAACACAATTACACTATCTAGAAGTACTCGTACAATGTAATGTAAGTAAAATAGAAAATACTTAAGGCATTAGATCCGCCTTTGTATTATTTCTTACTAGTGTATTAAGATTTAATTAATAAATAAATGTAAGAAACTGAGGCACTTTAAAGTATTTAAACATTTCAGAGCACGCAACAGAAAGTCAGTGCTGAATTAGGTGGAAGCGGCAATGGTGAAGGAACAGGTACGAAATTTTCAAATATAATAATCATTAAACATAAACTTGTAAAACATAACTATCCTTCTGGCAAAACCGTGTAAAAAGAACAAATTAAGGGCCAAAAAATCTAAACAACTAAAACGTTTGAAACAAGTCAATAGGCAGTCTGCTGTAGTTGGTAGAATTTATTTCAGTTCACATCTTAAAGCTATTATCCGTTTCGAAATTTTTAATTGCTCACTAAACTTCTTTTATTTCCTACATTTTAGAAGTACTTAATATTTTTAAAATCGGCTCCTGAAGCCATTTTGAAACCATAAATGACTGTCACGAAAAAACATATAATTGGGCACCAAAAATCCGTCATTTTATTTTTTATAATTTTGATGCAGCCAGTGTCACCCTCACAAGTAAGACGAATCTAACGACATCTCTCTAGCTAAAATGTAACAAGACATTTGAAGGCTCTAGAGCAGTGGTTCCCAACCTTTTTTTACCCGGGACCACTTTCAATTCTTTGTCGTCAGCAGGGAATTAAGTTATATTGGTCTAAAAGAAACATATATCGTAAATTCAAAACTTGTAGCAAACCTATGTTTTCTTTAAAGTCAAAAAAAGTAATGGCTGAACTTTTATAATAATTTTGCATCAACGTTACTTTTCGCGGACCATATTTTAACTCTTGCGGACCACCAGCAGTCCGTGGACCAGGGGGCTTACTCTCGAGTTAATTCTGATTGGTCGACATTAGAATTGTGACGTTAAGTACTCTTGAATTCGATGCTAGGGCCAAATTGCGTGACCTTTTTCGGAAACTAAGTAAAATGGGGTTTGGGCTTGGCGTGTGATCACGCAATTTTAAACTAATTTGGCGCTAGCATCGAATTCAAGAGTACCTAGCGTCACAATTATAATGTCGACCGATCGGAATAAAACTCGAGAGTAAGCCCCCAGGAGTTGGGAACCACTGCTCTAGAGAGTGGCAGTTCCAAAGAAATATACATATTATTATGCAGTCGTGTAAAAAGCAAGTATAATGTTTTTGCAAAATATTCTTCATTAGACCACAATAGGACTAAATTGAAAGTCAGTGAGACACTTTTATGCTATGTTTCGCGTAGCAAAAAGTATTTTTTATTCTTGTTTAGTTGCCCGACTGTGTATTTTATTATTCTGAATAAAACGGTGTGTGTCATTTTTCTTTGATTGGTGGTGTTTTTAAATATTTTTTTAATATGTTTGTATTTTCAGCAAAAGTTCAGGCTAGTCCCTCTGGTATCAGCGGTCAAGGAAATGGTATGTTATGTATAACCTTATTCATAGAATATAAATATAAATAAAAATAGCATCTAATTTAGCTTATCGACTTTAGTCTGACGAGTCTTATTTTTTTTAATTGGGTAAATAAGTTACATTTGCGTTCGCCTAACTGGTCAAAATGTACTGAACTTGGCTGATTTTTTTCCAATTTCAGGTTTGGTCCCGTAGTAAAAGTTTGTTATCATGACTGCAATCACGTGTTTAAGTTTCGGTCAATAATTACCAGTCACCCTATATTTGTAAATTTTGAAATAGTGATCGACATTCAATGCTTTTTCACAGGTGATGCTACTGGTAACGTCAATGGTGACGTAAAAGCTTCGATACCATAAGAAGCTAACAAGGTGAGATTACCTTCACTGCCGACAGACTGTTTTGCAGGGAGCATAGCCTTACGAAAGGGAGGGGAGGGGGAGTAGGCCATACTCACCCCGGTACACCGGTGCGAACGTGAATATGAAGGTACAGACGCCAGCACGCCAATCTACCCCAATCTGTCAAATTTTACCAATCGAACATTAACCTACCACTATTGTGATAAGGTTGAAAATCTATCAAAGAAATTTGACAGATTCAGGTAGGTTGATGTTCTGGCGTCTGTACACAGTACACACCTAAGCATTCACGTCTGCACAACATCTAGGGTGATTCTTTGAATCCGAGAGAATGTCTCATTCATCTGGCCTAGTTTTTTCTTTACAATTTGATATTTTTATTTGCATATTAGTTTTCCTCGACCGAATGCTTTGCAGTGAGCATAGAAGTATATGAAGAGTGGGTCATACAGTCATAGAAAACTTATATTTTTGTATTTTGTTACAGATGGCGATATATCAAAGAAAATGTTTCTGTCTGCACGAATAAAAAGTATTATTGCCATTGTATTGAAATGATTACATTTGAACACTATTAAAACTATAGAAAAAATACTTATCTTTCATTATTATCGAATAGTCAAGGTCCTTAAATGGTATTCAATGTGTAATGTGTAGAGCAGTGGTGGCCGAGTGGTAACGGCACCGACTTACGATTAAGTAGGTCGCGGGTTCAAGCCCGGCCAGGCGCATTACTTTGTGTAATTTATTTTATCATCACTGCTCTCAAAACGGTAAAGGAAAACATCGTGAGGAAACCGGCATGTCCTAGAACCAAAAATTCGAAGACATTTGACATCCATCAACCTGCACTGGGCCCGCGGGGTGGATTACGGCCTATTCCCTCTCTTAGAGAGGAGGCCTGTGTCCCAGCAGTGGGAATATTAAAAGGCTGATGATGATGAGGATGAGTGTGAAGGTTCTGGAGTGGTGATCGCGTACCATAAGACGTAGCGTTGGAAGATCTGTCACAAGGTAGACCGATGACGATGATAACTTCGAAACTACGTTATTTAGCTCGATACCAGTTATATCATTAGAATCGTTACTAAATTTCCTAACAGTACCTCTACCATGAGTTTTAAGCAATAGTATTCGTCGCTACTCGATATCGACGCCGTAAATATTTTGTATGGCAAATTTTGGTTCTGCAAGTGACCGCTAGAGGCGGTGCAAAATTTGCCATACAAAATATTTACGGCGTCGATATCGAGTAGCAACGAATACTATTGCTTAAAACTCATGGTAGAGGTACTGGATATGTATGGATTAGTATAGTGACAGTTCAGGGGATCGCATTTTTTAGCGAGCCGGAGCGGCTCTGCGCCACAGACGGGAGAATTGTAAAGGCTATATCGTCATTGCGACTTTAAGACCTCTTGATGTGTCACTATTGGCGACACCCCTTTTTTACCCCCAAAACAATTTTTTTTACATACACATGAGAGTTTTTACGCACAGGACCGGCCATTGTGGCGACGCTTGAGGGAGGCCTATGTCCAACAGTGGACGTGTTTTGGCTGAAATGATGATGATGATGATGATGAGAGTTTTAAGCAAAAACTCACATGTGTATAGGATGATGACGAAAAAAAAGCGGGTAGTTTGGAAAGTAAACATAACATTGATTTATGCTCCTGTTAATATAATTTAAAATAATAGTTAAACTTAATTACGGACAGTGTAATGCACTTCAGAGTGAAACTGGACATATAAACTAGTTGTGACAGTGTTATCGGTGGTTAAAGTGCACTAAGAACTAATATAATAGGGAAAATAGTTTACCCATACAGTGACTTTCATATTTGCGAAACTGGACGTTCGTAAGTTTGTTTACGTATTATTATTGTGACAGATTATGACATTCTGACTCAATAGTTTAAACGAAGACTATCATACTATTCTACAAACATTCAGATATACTCGTGTGTGGTTTCTTGAATTTGAAGAAAAAGAAATAGTTTCTTATTTGAAACTGCATGACGACACCGGGACGCCATCTTAAATCACATTCAAGTACTAAGATACCACCATCTAAAGAATATTGTTAGAGAAGATATACAGCAACTACTAAATTGAAATTATGTTTAGAGACGCCTGACTGTTCGCCTGACGACCACAAAAACTGACTTAAATCAATTAATACGTACCACCGTTACAATACGATCATTAATTTTGACAAAACCAATACGTTCCGTCTGGCCGAGTGGTACAAGTGCCCGCCTGTAGTACCTAAAAATCTCTGTGACTCGAGTTCAAATCTCGTAAGCAACAAATTGTTTTTGATTTAAGTTGAAGTTTGAAACCGCAATTAAACATGAATTTCTTAGAAAATATCACATTCCGAAGGACTCGCACGCGATCTGAACCTAATGATGATGAAAGCGCAATTATATCTCAAACATTAAACTATACGACGAGTAGCTTGCCTGACATATCCGACGACGAAGACGTTCCACAACTAAAAATATTAAAAGACGAGATCGCCAGACTTACATCGCAGTTATCTAGTGCGCATAAAGAAATAGAGTTATTGTCACTAGAAAACAGTAATTTAAAGAAATTAAATGAAGAACATAATAAAAGAAATGACATGTATAAAAAAATTGTTAACAGCCCAGGAAAACTAAAATCGAAGACGACTTTAATGACGCCTAAAATACGCCCAAATACGAAGACGAAACAAACACAGACTATTGAGACTATTGAGACCATTGAAAAAGAATACTCACCACCTACGAATACAAACTCAACTAAAAGCCCTAACAGCAACATAACCTCATCTAATTCAACTCAATATATTCGAGCCGCAACGACTATAAAACAACCTTTCAGACAACACAAAATATGCCTAATAAGCAGCGAAACATCTAACAGACTATATAAAATTGCCGAAAGAACTAATCTACGTAACTATGAAATCTGTCATTATAGAAAACCTACATGCGGATTACGCCAAATTCTTGATAAAATTGAAGGAAAAGTGCAAAACTTTACGCAATCGGACTATTGCGTAATTTATATAGGAGAAGAAGACTTTCGCAAAACAAAAAACTATTTGAAATTAGTTATGTATATTAGAGAAAAGTTAATAGAATTGAGACATACCAATTTTATAATTTGTTTACCAACATTTAAATTTATGATAGATGCTAACATAATGTATAACAGTCGTGTAGAAACATTCAATAATTTAATGTATTTGGATATAAACACATGTAACTATGCATATTTACTTGACTCAAATATGAATTTACCTTATGACCGTGATACTTACCACAAACACTATGGAACTTTAAACAACAGAGGTTTAAATACAGTTATATCGGATTTACAAGACCTGATTCTTAGCTTAAGCAGCTTGAATGCTACGCACTCAGAAGTAGACTGCCACCCTCAAATCAATCATAGTCAACATGATTGTTCTAATGATTCACAGCAGCAAAATTCTTTGTTTTTTCGTTAATTATCTTAACATCTTACACCAGAATATAGCCGGTTTGATTAATAAATCCGATTCACTGACTGTAAAATTAGTAGAATTAAGCGACAAGGGAACATTAATAGATGTTCTCTGTGTTACAGAACATTTCATTCAAACGGGTTATGAGAATATATTGCACATTCCGAACTTTTGTCCAGCTGCTTTCTTTTCTAGGAACATTAAAAGAGGAGGAACATGTATTTTTGTAAGAGCAGGATTGCAATTTACAGAAATTTCGGACATATCAAAACAATCCGTTTTAGGCATCTTTGAATGCTGCGCTGTAGAACTAATAGCTTATAAAATTATTATTATTTGTATTTATAGAATTCCAAACAATAACTACGAAGTGTTTTATGATAAATTAAATTATATTTTAAATAAAGTCAGTTTATTGTCAAATAAAAAAATCGTCTTGTGTGGCGATTTCAATATTGATGTCATGAAAAGGAACAAAACTACACTTGAACTTGAGTATTTTCTTATGAAATACAATTTAAAACTAGCCCTTTGTACTCCCACTAGGTTGAAAAGTCAAACCTGTATTGACAATTTTGCTCACAATTATCGAAAAAATTGTAAGGCTGAAGTTGTAGATCTGATTCTTTCGGATCATACATCTCAGATACTGAAAGTACCAATATACAAAACTTGCAAATTAAAATATTGGAAAACAAAAAAGCAGGACTTATGTATGGATAATTTGATTAATTTTAAAAGACATCTCAGCTGTCTGTCTTTTAAGCAAGTATATGAAACTAAGGATGCAAATGAAGCTTTTGACCATTTCATGGATGATTTCCTACTTTTATATAGATTATGTTTTCCAGAGAAAATTATAACCATTAAAACGAGCAAAAAACTAAATGGATATCACACGGAATAAAAAAATGTAGTAATAAGCAAAGACAGTTACTTTGGGCCTATCGATTAAATTCAAATTCAAAAAATAAATTAGTCCTTAAAAACTATACCAAACTTTACAGGAAAATTATTTCCTTAACACAAAAGGCACAAAATAATCATTTCATAAATACTGCTCCAAATAAATCAAAAGCTACCTGGCAAATTATAAATAAATCCAAATTTTGTCTACCATCGGAGCCTATAACATGCATGAAAAGAGATAATTTGACATTTGCAAACCCCTTGGACATTGCAAACGAATTTAACGATTATTTTATTAACACAATTGAGAATAATATTAAATCTGACATTACATTAAATAATATAAATATAAACAATCAATCTTTAAATTCTCTATTTATGCAACCTGTAACAATTGACGCGATTATACAAATAATTTGCGGTCTAAAAAACACAAATACTGTTGGATACGATGGAGTTTCCACAAAAGTGCTCAAGTTTACTAAAGAACTAGTAGCACCTCCATTAGTCCATATAATTAATTTGTGCATAGTTGATGGTGTTTTCCCGAATAAGCTCAAAAAAGTAATAATAAAACCTTTATATAAAAAAGATGATAAAACCGATTTTAAAAATTATAGACCAATAGCAAAAATTCCAATTATCTCAAAAATATTTGAAAAAGTAATATATAACTCTTTATATCCCTATTTCGAAAAATACAAATTATTTTGCACAGAACAAAAGGGTTTTCGTAAAAACACTACAATAAATATGGCACTGTTTGACTTGCTAGCTAACATCATGCCGTCCGTAGATATGACAAATCCAGTCTGTGCAATTTATACTGACATGAGCAAGGCTTTTGACTATGTAGATCATAAGATTTTGTTGCAAAAATTAAATAGCTATGGAATAAGAGGGAATATCCTAAAACTAATAAAATCATATCTGAGCAATAGGCTTCAATGCACAGAAATTTCTAGGATATGTCCTAAAACTAAATTAGAAACCATATATGTATCAAAACCAAGACATTTAAAATATGGCGTCCCACAAGGTAGTGTACTGGGGCCGCCATTTTTTTTGGTATATATAAATGATCTTCCGAAAGCAACAACTAACAAAATGGTACTTTTTGCAGATGATAGTACAGCTATAATAAAATCTACAAATGGAAGTAATTATAATATTGACATTAATACCTGCTTAAGTGACATTATAAATTGGTTAGATAATAATAATTTGGTTATAAATCTGAGCAAAACAAAAGTCATGCATTTTTATCAGCGACGAGAAAACCCAAACGTTTGTATATCCTACAAGGGCTGTGATATTGAACAAACTACTATGGCTAAGTTCTTAGGTATCATAATTGACAGCCAACTTACATGGAAGCCTCATGTAGAAGAACTATGTAAGAAAGTTAGTAAATCCGCATATGCTCTTTTTCAACTGTCCAAGAAAGTTAATAGTCAGGCTCTTTTAACAGCGTACCATGGACTAGTTGCGTCTGTTTTGCGCTATGGCATTATTTTCTGGGGGCAGTCTACTGATAGGGAGCTGGTATTTAGGATGCAAAAGCGATGCATCAGGTCAATGTGCGGTCTGAAGACGACCGATAGCTATGTATTTTAAATCATTAAAAATTTTAACTTTTCCTTGTTTATATATATTGGAAACAGCTTTGTTTGTAAAATGTAACCTTCATCTATTTAAGAAAATTTCAGAGGTCAAGAAAAATCCAATGCGGAGTCAATACATTAATCAATTATGCCAAGTTAAATGTAAAACCGCACTAATGCAAAAAAGTTTTTTTGGTGTTGCCCCACGCATATATAATAAAATTCCTAACTGTATAAAAAATATGAGGACAATAGAATTCAAAAGGGCGCTAAATGAATTTTTAATTAGGAAAACTTATTATACGATTGACGATTTTCTTAATGACGGTTCACTAATTGATTGACATACTGCTACTCTGCTTGACATTATTATTTTGATCCTTTTAACTTACATTTATTTCCGTTTGACTTTGTAATTTTCATCCTGGTTGACTTACTTTATTTTCGTTTGACATTATATAGTTTTATTTTACTTTTTATAACTGTGACTTATAATACGCTGACATTTTTAACATACATATATATATTATTTTTCTTTTAAATAGCCACTGAATCTAAAAAAAAAATATTGAAATTTGCATGCCAATGTGATGGCAAAATATGGAGGACTCTGTTATAAAAAAACACCTATGTACTATGCCCATGTTTGCAAATTAAAAGATTATGATTATGATTATGATGACTCTTAATTCATCCTATACACATTTTTTTTTTTTTGTTTGGTAGTTAAAATCATCCAATGACAAATCCCGCCCTTGGGCGGAGCGGGAAGTAGTGTCAGACTCTTACTGACTAAAAACCTACCCCGTTCCTTCGTTTCCTATAGTGCCGGGGCTGAGCCTTCCTCTCAGAAAACGGCCCTTGGCCCCGGCAGATCCTATACACATGAGAATTTTTGCATTGCATAAAACTTCAAAATGTCTAAAAGGCAGGGTTCTAAAGTGTTTTGGCCAAAAATAACACATAAGAGGTCTTAAAGTCGCAACGACGATATAGTCATTGGTTTAAACTGCTCACATGTATATATTTTTTATAAGTGAGGCCCACAATGTTGCACACAATCCATTTCTTTGGAGATTAAACAAAGATTTTTTGTTTAATTGACATCTTTCAATGGCATTATCCTTGTCCCTCTTCTTAAGGGGATTACATCGCCCAAATCCAAAAAAACACCAAGGTTGATTGAAGTTTATAGATTATTCCTTATGTACGATTACCATATAAAAAATGAAGGGGATACTTAAGGACATTACTAATAAATTGTATTGATTACGTTTCTCAAAAAAATACCCTAACTCTAGAAAAAAAATCTGGTAAATAGGCCTTTTTTGAATATAAATTCCATATTTTCTCGAAAACGGCTCTATATTTATTCATTGAATTGATACCAAAATATATGTTACGATAAATTGAATAACTTGTATTGATTTTTTTTTCTAATTTCATTGAATATCTATAAGTAATCAATCAAAAATCTCGAATCAGTACTATCACCCCGCGCGCAGCACCCCCTGCAATGCCTGTGTAGAGGTCAATTATTCCCTACTAGTGTAGAGGTAAATTCTTCAAGGTCATTGAGCAATGTAATACCCTTAATCACTTCTTAGTAATAAGTAAAATATCCAGTCATCGCATTTAAAAACATAGACAGTAGGGCAAACTCTTTTACACATAATTATCATAACAATGTTTATACGAGTTCTAACAATGGTTTAAATACATCGCGTGATAAATTGCGATGACAGCTATATAGGGTGACTGGTAATTAGTGGCCGATACTTAAACATTTATGTTCGTCTAACTGGTCAAAACGTACTGAACTTGGCAGATTTTTTTCGTGAATTCACATTTAATATAATAATATAATATAATAATAATATAATATATTTCACAACTATCACACAACACCATCTAGTCCCAAGCTAAGCAGAGCTTGTGTTATGGGTACCAGACAGCTGATAAACATACTTATATATTTCTAAATACATACATATTATAGATAAACAACACCCAGACACAGGGCTTATTTTTTTTTTATTTTGTCCCATAGTAAAAGTTATTTGTTATCATGACTACAATCACGTGTTTAAGTATCGTTCACTAATTACCAGTCACCCTATATAAACTAATTTTATTAAGAGTTAAAATTGTTTGGAACTTGGTCTGTTTTTAACTCCTTGCCCTCGACTTTTTTCTTTATTAATAGGTTCGCGGTTGACCACTTTATCACCTGTTGGTAAGCGATGGTATGGTCGACGATGGCGCACGCTCGCCTAGAAGTAACATATTCACTCTTTACTTAAAGAGCCTGTTGCATCTATCAAGAAAGAGACACCAGCAGGGACTTCGCACTCCTTAGCTGTACGTACAATGAATGTGTTCCTAAAACGTTTTATGCGTATCCCCATCCATACGTCTGCCATATTATTATACAGGTCGTGCATCACCCATTGTATTCCATCCATCATTCCTATTGTAACTTTTATTTTTGGTATGCAATAAAGAATATATCTATCTATCACTGTACAACTAGTAGTTCGATGATAGAACGGGCTGGGCGAAATTAAGTTATGTACGAGTAATTCCGACGCACACTCCCTGCAACGCAACTGGTAGAAAACCGACAGACTAGCAACTCGGCGTTGATGCTCAAAACTTTGAAGCTTCGATTCAACGAGCGTCTCAAACTAATAATCCTCTTGGTATCTCATTTGAATCAATCGCATCAAGCTATTAACTGGTAACTGGCGCATCAAGCTGTTAGCAGAGCCTCAACTATGAGTTCTTAAAGCGATCCATTTTACTACCTAAACTGAACTGTTAAAGGGATGGAGCTACGTAGGGTGTATAAACCCATCCCTCTTTCTCGTTTGCACGACTGACATTTTAACACGTCATGATAAGGCATTCTAAGACCCGATCCAAATGTAGTTCCGGGACTATTACTAGGTTTAATTATCTTTTTGATTTTTATAAACTAGTGCTTGACTGCAATTCCACCTGATTGTAAGCAGTGATGCAATCGTTGATGGTGAGGCGCACTAGTTTATTAAGACCCTATTCACTCTAGGCTTGACAATACCAAAATTATAATCGGACGGGAAGACCGCAGCAGGTAAATTGTTCCCGTCCTTCGATGTACGCAGTATAAACGATGAGGCAAAACGCTTAGTCTGGACCGTGGAAGTTTCAACAACGTAAGGATGGATATTCGCTGTTATTAAAAATTAAACCTAGGACTAGTCCCGGAACTACATTTAGTCCGCGTTTAATTGATATTAAATCCATGAATAGTCCCGTAACTACATTTTGTTTGCGTTTTGAATAAGGCGGTAAAAATCTAGGGCCATGTCGTCACAGCGAGTATATAAATACGATGTGGTCCTCATATGTACGACGTGCTATAAAGACAACTGTAAACACCTTTACTCACTCAATATAACCAACTAAGCGACACAAAATGTTGAAAAAAATATTCGTAATTTTTCTTGTTGCGATGATGTTTGGAAATGTAAGTGATTTTGGAATTAATTGTTAAGTCATAACGGCAGTTTAAGTAGCCATAAATGCTATTTTTAATCTAACCCTGTACATTTTTTGGTAGGGATATTATTTTATTTTTTTTCGTCTACAATGTGAGTTTACGTGTTTGTGAACACACCCACGATACAGAAGTAATTCCTAGTGTAGGGCAACATTAAAAAAAATACCTGAAGTTAACTCCGAGGAACACCAGCGCCATAACATACATAAATTCTCCTTCTCCTGAGTCACAAGTAAAATTATACTAGTTTAAAAAAATTACATTTCAGAGCATACAACAGGGGGGAGGTGGCGGCGTCGATGGTAAAGGTAAGAATTTAAATTCTCAAATTGGATTTGGAATAACAAACTCTACGACCAAGTGACAAAGTTCAAATTCCTTTATAAGTACTTTTTACAGTTACATAACTTCTACAAGTTTACAATATAATATATTCAGCACAAATTGGACTACAAATTGTCAACAATATTATTTTGGGTCGTAGGGCTCTTTGGACATGAATGGTCCCAATTTTACAAAACGAACAAAAAAAGATATTTTTAAATGTGTCCAGTAGTTTTTGGGTTCATCATCATCATCAGCCTTTTAACGTTCCCACTGCTGGGACACAGGCCTCCTCTCTAGGAGAGGGATGAGATGTTTTTGAGTTTATTCATAAAAAACATATAAATCAGTAACTATAACAATCTAGACTAGCTTCTTTCGGCGGCTTTGCCTGCGTGAAAATAGCTTTCTTCATACAAGCTTTGGATTCCGATTTTATCTCTTTAGTAGAGTTAATTTTGAAAATTCCTTTCTTATTTATAAACAAGTACAACTAATAACTTGAGTAAAAGTAACTACTTAAGTAACACTTTATATTCTATAGTTTAGTTTTTTTTTTTTAATTTTAATGAAGTTTTCTAACTTCAAGTAATGACTTAGCAACAAGTAATTAGTTATAAATACGGGTGTTAGTTTGTAATAAACATTTTGACTTTGACATTATACATTTCTTCAAAGAGAAGAAAAAAGTAACGTATTTACTTTTTTATTTAGCAGGTTTTGGTTTCGGATTCGGTGCCAACGCTGGCGCTGGCGCTGGTGCTGGCGCTGGTGATGGCGCTGGTGCTAATGGTATGACTATAAAACCATACGTAAAAATATATTTTTATTATTTAGAAAGAAAAAGATGTGTGACTGGGTGAAAGATATACCTATAGGGTGACTGGTAATAATAAGTGACCGATACCTAAACACATGATTGTAGTCATGATAACAAACAACTTTTACTATGGGCCCAACCTGCAATTGAGAAAAAATCTGCGGGTCAGTACATTTATGTTCACCTAACTGGTCAAAACTATACTGAACTTGCTGATTTTTTTCGCGATTTCTGGTTTGGTCCCATAGTAAAAGTTGTTTGTTATCATGACTACAATCACGTGTTTAAGTATCGGTAACTAATTACCAGTGACCCTATATAAGGCGGTATATTTCGAGAGGGGGTGTAATAATAGTTTGAACGAAGACATGTTCTGGAAGGGACCCCAAATAAATTGGGTTAAGGGTAACATTATGATCATGATCATGCACGACTACTTTTTTTTCGCAAGGTGGGAAATAATCTAATGACTTCTCCCGCTCTAGGGAGAAGCGAGACGACGTTTTGTCAATTTTACTGGCTAAAACCAACTCATGTTCCTTCAGTTGCTCTTTTCGTTATAGGACCATGGCGTTGGTCCTATTGGGCTGCTGTTACGGTTTTGCTAGTATTTCTCTGAGGCGCGCATGGAACACTAGTCACTATGCGTTGTCGATGACCGAGGCTCAGTCTTTACCGGACGGCGAGCTACCTATCAAACAATTAGATTGGCTTATTATTATTATTTTTGTTAAATTTGATGTATTTTTTTACACTGAACACATATTTTTTATTTATTATAACCGATCACTCTAAATAAGGTTCAGTTGAAAACCAGCGTCAGGCAACTACCACGTAGCTGTCTGGCATTTTTGCTGAACTGGACCTATTTGGCGCAACCGTGAGACACACAATGTTAGTTTTATCCTTTTTTTATCTTAAGTGTCTACATGTTGTTTCTGCATTGTGTGTGTCTATATGTGTCAAATAAAATATTTTTCTTTCTTTCTTTCTATCGCTCGTCGTCCACAACCCTGCACCTACGGTGACCGGTAATGATCATGATAACTACGACCATATTTATTAAAACCTATGTTATTTATGTTACTTGCAGGCGAAGGTGGGGGTGGAAACGGAGGCAATGCTGGGGCAGGATTTGGTTTCAACATGGGCGCGAATGCAGGGGCCGGTGGTGGCGCTGGCGGCAGTGGCAAATAAAGCAATTAAACCATGTTTTTTTTTTATTTAAAAAATAAAGGTTCAAAAGTATTTTCTTCAAATACAGGGCTTTTTATTTTTGTACTTAGTTTTATAATACACATAAATACTCTTACAGCGAGATATAGGAGGCCGGTATTGCATTATTTTAGCCATAGAGAATTAGCAAAAAGTTCAAGCAAAGTCTTATAGCACTGCTCTGACACTTTTGGTCTTATAGCTGTAACTTTGGCTAAAAAAATGGTGATGATGAATTAATGACTATTAATATAGCTGAATCGCGACTGCGGCTGAGTTCCAATCAGCACTGGGCCCGCGTGGTGGATTACGGCCCATTCCAGGGAAAGGGCCGTAATCCACTACGTAATCCTTCTTAAAGAGGAAGCCTGAGTCCCAGCAGTGGTAACATTAAAAAGCTGATAATGCTAATGCTAATAATATAGCTGCAACAGTTTTTGAAAAATAGGTACCCACTCTAGCGTCTATTTCTTCAATTATCTCCGTAACTCATTTATAATGTCTCTGGGGCCGTTGACCCTACCTTATGTGACGAGCAAGGGGTATCTCGCCGTCCGGCCGTCCAGTAACCGTTCGGACCGAGCCCGTGTCGAAGACAGCGCGTAGTATTCCACGCGCGTCTCAAGGAGTTGTCAGCGAAACCGTAGATGCCCAGGGCCGAAGCCTACTGGGCCCATGGTTTGACTTCTGAAAGGGAAACCTGTGGTCCTGGAACGCAAAGGCCAAGAAGAAACATACTCGTAGATGTGGTTTTAGTCAGTAAAAGTCTGACACGGCCTTCCGCCAGCCCTAGGGCGAGAGAAGTTATTCCATTCAGACCATTTTTAATGAGATTTATTCAGAATCAGAATAGTTTATTTCAAATAGACCAACTACAGGCACTTTTGAATTGTCAAAATGTCGGTCAGTCCATAAAAAAAGTTAAGCTAAATTGCACGTTCCAAAGCAAGAAAGAAACTACAAGAAACTCCATGAATTAAGCCACTGGCAGCTAAGAGGTGACGAGTCCCAACTGTCGGCGCCCGTTCACGATCATGACGCGTGCCTCAGCCCCTCTCAGCTCAACCCTTTTGAAGGGAACTGTATGACCCAATAACACGTGCCACCATCAGCGAGACATTAGAGTGAGCATGGCAAACTCTCAACTGCCATGCTTTTAATGTCAAAAAAGTTGTAACCCAGTAAAATAAAAATGCTCCATGGTACATTCACAAATTAGAAAAAAAAGTGCTTCTACATTATACAATCTTATTGTTTCCAATTACAAAAAGTAATAAGTAATTGATCACAAGCTCCATTAAAATAAACAAATAAAAAAAAATAGTATTAAAAAAACATATTTCGAAAACAACAATACAAAAAGGGCCCCTGCATTTCTTCCAAACTAATTTGTAGCCAATTGTGGCTATTGTATTTGAAATGATCTATTCATAATTCATCGACAGTTTACACTATCGCAAGATATATTACGATCTTATGGCGTTTACAATCCTCGATAAATCGTCATCATTTTTGTTAACATTACAGGTAAAACGCAAATATTTCCACATTATTGTTTCAGTTCTAAATATATTAAGAACTGAAACAATATCGTGGAAATATTTGTAAAATTGGTTTAATATTTGCACAGTTAAGCAAAGAATAGCACATATACATATATAGTTATAGAAAATACACCTGAAACAATCATTGACAATACGAGTTCCTTGAACTACCCATATAATATAGTTCGGCCTTGTTTACCAGGTAAATATAATAGCATAGTCACACAATGGTTTTCATGGATTTTTCCAAGCTTAGGGACATTTGGGTAAATAAGTACCTACCATGCTATTCAACAATTCGATACGAGTCTAAGACGTCGCTTATTCTACATAACTCATATTACGCATATTGGTTGGCCACGAAATTATTCACTTCTAAGGGTTCCGTAGCCAATAACCAAAAATAATAAATTATTATATACGGTGATTGGTAATTAGTGAACGATACTTAAACACGTGATTTTAGTCATGATAACAAACAACTTTTACTGTGGGACCAAACCTGAAATCGCGAAAAAATTCGACCAACTCCAGTACATTTTGACCAGTTAGGCGAACACAAATGTACTGGACCAGCAGATTTTTTTCGTGATTTCAGGTTAGTAAAAGTTGTTTGTTATCATGACTACAATCACGTGTTTAAGTATCGTTCACTAATTACCAATCACCCTATATGTATATATTTTGCAAATACTTATGTTTTAAAAAACATTTTAGCACGTCAATTGTTTTCCTCAGTTTAAACTAGATGAGGCTGGTGTCCTAGCTGACTACCCTGAGAAGAAACACCGAAACAAACTCAGGGAAGTCCATACAGCAAACATGTAAATGTGTAATGGTCAAATCATAGGAGAACCATGCAGATTAGTGTCTGAGATGGTCTTTTGAGGAAACAACCAAACAGATTTGAGTAGACCTGTCCAGTCTTTCATTTGTCAGTAGGTATTCGTGTCGACATGAATAAAGTAAGATCTCAATGAAAGGCTTTCAGGTAGGCCGCATTTGTAATTAATAACACTTTGTACATTGGTTACAAAAATCTCATCTTTTATGTTTATTTTTCCTTTGTCATTTTAATATTACTTGAGAGCGAATTTTAATTTAGACTAAAAAAAATATAAATCTGATTTATGCTACTTAAGGGTCGGTTGTAGTCACTGAGTATTTTGTATTTACTCCGCCCTCTAAAAACCCTCCCTAAACGGTTCTATGTCGACTTCGCGGCCCCGTAACAGCGGTTTTATTTTTATATAAAAAAAACAATAAAAAGAAAAGAAAGAAGATTTTTGTTTTTGCGAGGCGCTTTCAAAAAGCAAGCTTTATTATTTTTTATATAACTTTCAAATATTTCCGTGACGTAATCTTGTACAATACATGTTTGAGATCGTAAATTAATTTATATCATGTTTCTAGTTTAGCCCCGGCGCTTGATCATATAGTCAATTTTAATAAAATAATTTTTCATCGTGTTCTCTTTAATATTTTTTTGGATTTCCAGAGGCTTATAAAAGTTCAAGATGCGTAGAACCTGGCCTTAACTGAGACTCGTGAAGGTAAAGACTGCCTTTATTTTACTAAGCGGCGGAACCCTAAAATCAGCAAACAAACAAAACTGTACGCAATGGGCTATAAATACATCCAAATTCTGCTACTTTTGGTCATAGCTACAGAACCGATTTGGCGATTTTACCTCAAACAAAGACAGCTAAGCATTTACTGAAGCAAAATGTTCCGGCAAACAATTGCATTATTCCTTGTCGTGATGATGTTTGGAAGCGTGAGTTTTATTTTTTCATAACTTACAAAATTATATCATTTTCTTAAAGGCCGGTGTTGAGTAGATTGTGCAATATTACGGCAAGTTATGGTAATTGCTTCTTTTTGGGGTTGGTAATCCTCTAATTCCTTCAGCTCCACCCTAGACCGAAAGAAGCACTCTAGGATGAAGCGGAAGCGTGAGTCAGAATTTTACTCCTCTCCCTCCATCCCGACTCGTACCGTTTGCCCTTTTTGATTCTAGGCCCTAGTAGACATCGGCCCCGCTGGGCCTCTACTGTTTTGCTGACGGGTTCCTTCTATTTGGCAGTATCGTAATACTCCGAATTTTATTTGGCGTAACACACTTGGCATAAAAATTATTTAGCATAACTATTATTTGGCAGAATGTTGACGTGTATGAATTTACAACGACATACTTTTAAAATCGCAGAGTTTTATTTGGAATTTACCTATGCCAAATTTTTTTTTATTTTTTTTATGGTAGGTAAAATCATCCAATGACAAATCCCGCCCTTGGGCGGAGCGGGAAGTAGTGTCAGACTCTTACTGACTAAAAACCTACCCCGTTCCTTCGTAGCCTATCGTGCCGGGGCCGAGCATTCCTTTCGGAACTAACCCATGACCCCAGTAGGCTTCGACCCTGCCTGCCTGCAGTTAGCAGGCCGGGCCTCTTCGGTGTGCTGACAGCTCCTTGAGGCGCGCGGGAACAGAACGCGCCGTCGACGACTTGGGCTCGGTCCGGTCGGTTACCGGACGATCGGACAGCGTGCTACCCATTGCACGCCGTCCGCAAGCCCGCGCCTACGGTGGCCGGAAATCGGGATCGGAATCCCGGCGGCGGCTGGGGCGAGCGCCCCGTTGCCTCTGCCTGATGCGGTCGGCCTCCTCCTTTGCTAGCATTACTGCTTCGCAGAACGAGGCGACCGCCTGCCATCCCTCCTCACTACGGACCATGGCCTGAACCAAGGCCCGGGCCTTTGCCATAGTTAATATTACGCAAAATTTCGTTGAGCATAATTTTAATTTAGAGAGATGATTATTTGGGGAATCGATTACTTTTCATTCCAGAAGATTTTTTGTTCGAATTTCGTTTTACCGAAAATTATTGACCGACGTCTTTTTTGCTATATGCATTATTTGGCATATTTTTATATCATCAAAGTATCGGCCGAAGTAGTATTGGCCGAAGCCTCTTTTGAACTTTTTCATTTGCCAAATGATTTATTTGCCATATTCTACTTCCCGCTCCACCCAAGGGCGGGATTTGTCATTGGATGATTTTACCTACCATAAAAAAAAAACACTGATACAACATTTTACGGAATTTTGGTCACAAATATAAAGACGACTAGGTATTTGGTAGCATTTTCAATATTAAATTAAAATAGTGCATAAAAAGTCAATATGTTGTGCTACAAAATTTAGTGAAAGAAACGAATCGCTGCAAAACTGACTTCACACAGTCTTGTCTGCCCTACCCCTAGAGTGTAATTTAAGCCCGCGTAGGCGCGGAGGAGTAGGGCAGCCCGCGAGCTGAAGAGCAGGTGGTTTAAAGGCCCGCGCTGAGGTTGAACACGAAATGGCAATTTAGCATTAGATTTTTATTTAATTTATTTAATTTGTGGTGTTCTATGATTTAGATAGTGTGATGTGTGTGGTCCCTATCTAGGACCTAATATTTCAAACAATCTTGGGATAAGAATTAAACCAAAGCTAATATAAGCTATAAGCTTCCTTCTTGCAATATATGTATAAATATGAAGAGTTGGTGGTGTAACAGAAAAGTTTTCAAACGTAGAGAACGTCGCGACGAATCGATGGCTAAATATCTCATTAAAAATTTCAGAGCTGGCAACAGGGTCTATTATCCGTCCCACGTGGCAAAGGTGGCAGGCTTGGAGGAGCATTTCCAGGTAGAGATTTTTTATTCAGCCTCAGACATATTAGGAGACAAAATGCCCCTTAACAAGTCAGGCTTGAGTTTCCTCTTTGGCAAAAATTACGAACCATCATACAGACTTTCATGAATTAAAACAACCTTTTTAGCACTACCCTCCTTTTTTTTATTAAGATGAGAAATCATGAAATAACGTCCCCCGCTCTGACAGGAGCGAGAGGGCATTATAAGACTTTTACTTTCTAAAACCAATTCCTTCAGTTGCTCTTTGCGTTCCAAGGTCACGGTAAAGGTTTACTACGTTGGGCCCACGTGGGCCACGTACATACATTTTATATGGCAACTAGACTTGTAGAGTTACATTAGGTCCACGCCACGCGACGCGGTGCTACGTTCAAATCAGGCGTGGCTCACGTGTGAGATGGTCAAATGTAGTTCTCGCTCTATGCAATGCGTTGTCTGTCAAAGTATTAATCACGAGTAATTTAAGATTCTTAATAAGTATCTAAAAAGGTTGCAATTTAAATACCATATTAGCGGTTAGACAGACGGCCACCAAATGGATTTTGTTTTATTTACTGAAGATTTTATTCAAGGCGGACAAAGTGGCATTCAGGGAGGTCCTGCAGGTCAAGCTGGACTACAAAGTGGACAACAAGGCGGTTTAAATGGAGCACCCGCAGGTCTAGGCGGAGTACAAAATGGCTTAAACGGGGCACCTGCAGGTCTAGGCGGGCAACAAGGTGGACAACAAGGCGGTTTAAATGGACCACCCGCAGGTCTAGGCGGAGTACAAAATGGCTTTAACGGGGCCCCTGCAGGTCTAGGCGGGCAACAAGGTGGACAACAAGGTGGTTTAAATGGAGCACCCGCAGGTCTAGGCGGAGTACAAAATGGCTTAAACGGGACACCTGCAGGTCTAGGCGGGCAACAAGGTGGACAACAAGGCGGTTTAAATGGAGCACCCGGAGTACAAACTGGCTTAAATGGGGCCCCTAAAGGTCAAGGCGGGCAACAAGGCGGCGTACAAGGAACACTCAGAGGCATAAACTTTGGCAAATAAGGTGGGACTACTTTCCGTTAATTACTTAGCTTAAAGATTTTTACCAAGGACAAAATCGACTGTGCGTTCAGCTGAAGCGTGAAAATACACAAACCCTTGTTCCCTTATACTCGTAGTTATAACTAACAAGAACTATATACAATTTTGCCTATCATTTCAGTCTTTACCTATACAATGAAATAGTTCTTCTAAAAAAATGAGCGTACGGCATATTTTTTTACTATTTTTTTTTTAATTTAAGTTTTATTCTAAATTATGTTCCATAAAACAAAATAACGATGCTTTGGATATTCCGAATATCTCTTATGGTATAGAATTTCCTTTCTCAGTAAAATCACGCTGTACTAAATAAGTACTCTCTGTAGTATCTGTAAAATGTTTTTTTTTCTGTTTTTTTTTCTGTTTCTTTTTTTACTAATTTATTAGACTTAAGGATATATTACACCACTCGATATTCAGACCGGTTTTGTCGACGTCGCGTAGTGTAATAAGGGCCAGACTGTCTTACTCGGAAGTAAACTTTAAGACAGTCTGTGTAACTTGTGTGGAATATTGAGTGGTGGAATAGACGCTTTATGAATGATACTAAATAATCGGCGTGTAGGGCAAAGGTACATCTGCATGGAATTTTAATATGTACATTATTATTTGTTTCAGAACGCGGAATAGCAAAGGCAATAAATAAATATTCTTCCATGGAAGCAACAAAAAATCTAGTATATATATTAAGTAAATGATTTATGTATTTAATACAATTGTTTTATTTCCTGATCAAGATGATCGAAGTTGAATCTTTTTAGCGGTAGGTAACCTTAATAAAAATTTAACCGCCTTATTCCAAAACGCGATCTAAAATAGTCCCGGGACTATTACTAGTTTTAATTGGCATTAAAACTAATAATAGTCCCGGAAATACATTTAGGTCGCTTTTAATTGGTATTAAATTTAATAATAATTCAGAAAACTACTTTTAGATGATGCGTTTAATCGGTATTACCGATTAAAATAGTTTACCGGAACTTATTAAAATAGTTCCGGGACTATAATAATAGTCCCTTATTATAGTCCCGGAACTATTTTAGATCGCGATGTGGAATAAGGCGGAAATTGTTTGTAATAGTTACCGCGGCCGTGGATTGCAAGGGCCAACTGAAGGATCACAGGTGGGGTTTAGTCAGTAACAGTCTGACACTCCCTCTTGCTCCATCTAAAGCGGGAGAAGTTATTTGATGATTTCCAAATTCAAAAAAGACGCATTAACTTGCACCCGCCAAGCAGAGGCTTTTTTAAAGTATTGTTATTTTATTAAGAACTAGGTTCTGCCAGCGGCTTCGCCCGCGCATGTCGTAGAAATAAAAATTCGAAGACATATGACAGCCACCAATCCGCACTGGGCCCGCGTGGTGGATTACGGCCCATTGCCTCTCCTAAAGAGGAGGCCTGAGTCCCAGCAGTAGGAACATTACAAGGCTGATGCTAAGGAACAAATCGACTGTGCATACAGCTGAAGAGTGAAATTCCCTACCCAAATCCATGTTCCCTGATAATTATAACAAGAATTATGGTGGTCTGAAAAGTTTTCGACCTCAATGTGAAGATAACACAACTCGTCAATAAAAGCTAGTGAATGTAGTCGCGCATCTTTTGATAGTTACTTACCAAAGTTTCAGCCATTTTGGAAGCGCATTTGTTATTTGACAGTCATTTGAGTGATTCAATATGAGATGCAGAAAAAGGACCTTTATCTGCGTCATACAGATACACTCGATGTATAAAGGCCGAAGCTGCGTTAAGCGGACTTCCGCGAGGTCCCATACAAAAGTGCTCCTTTGCGGAAATCCAGTAATAACACATTAAATTCTCCATCGACACAACTACATGCACACCGTTAAAGTTGCACTAGCGACACTGCGCAGGTTATAATCCGGTTTCCGCGATGGGGACCGTCGTACACGACACACACGCTTTGTCACGCGACGGGGGCCCGTCGACGGCGCGCCTTTATCCCATTAAAGGTCTACAGGCTGCGTCTGATTCGCGTGCGTATCGCGTCTGCATCGCCACAAACACGCGTCAACGGCGCGTTTAAAAAAAACGCGGTGTGCACAGACCCTAAAAGCTATTATTCAATATATTCAGAACCATACGAATAAAGCTACTTACGATCTCCATTTTTGACTCGACACAGCGGCTCCTCAAATTGTGCAGTGGTCAGGCATTTGAGGACCTTCAGGAAGTATGGCAAGAGCTTGTCTTGGTGTTGCAAGTTGCTTTGGAGAAAGTACAGCCCGAGAGCTATCGATGCCTCCTGGCTCCGAGGAGTGACAACCAATGTGGAGCTGGCTTGCGGGCACAGCATGAATAAGGTGTTCACCTGCAATTTAAAGGTTGAATATATCAGGATATCTATTTCTTTGGATAGCATAAGTGTAACTAGAATATTATTTGTATTGGTGAGGCACGGGACTCTCTTGAGGGTAGGAAATCATAGACTGACTTCAATAGCTCTGGGTGGATCTCGAGAT
The DNA here is from genome assembly GCA_958295575.1 of Leucania comma. Classification (NCBI taxonomy): domain Eukaryota; kingdom Metazoa; phylum Arthropoda; class Insecta; order Lepidoptera; family Noctuidae; genus Leucania; species Leucania comma. The sequence goes on along the minus strand of OY282482.1, from coordinate 7,732,384 downwards.
AGTGACATTCACTAACTTAAAAAAAATGGGAAAATCATCTTATGACATCTCCCGTCCTTGGGGGGAGCGAGAAGTTATTTTTTATTTTATTATTGATAGATTGATTATTTTTTGTTCCTTCTTGGCCATCATTAAATTATATCTAAGATATTTAATATTTCAAAATAAAGAAGACGAATGAAGATCAATGATTATATATGTTAACTGGAGTGCCTAAGGGATCTGTTGTGGGTCCATTACTATACACCTTATAAACCTCCGGTCTACCAAAGTTTGATACATAGGCGGACTTAATGCTAACAGGGCATACTCAAACAGAAAACAGTTTGGGTTAAAAAAAGACTCAAAACTGTGATAGCTGCTTACATAAGTGTATGACACAGCTATTTATGTATATAGTGCCTTGAACAAAGTTGACCAGGGGCTAGTTACATGTAAGATGGATCTGTAGTGTCATACAATGAAAAAAAAAACAAATAGCACTCAAATGAGTACAAAATTCTTTTTAGATATTTCACATGACCATATTCTTATTAGATATTCCACATGTCAAAATTGGTTTGTCATTAATGATTAATTTATGTTATCAGCAACAAACTCTTATTTCCTTGTTAGATATGAGGAAGTTAAAAAGTGAAATGCTGAATTATGTAGTGTATATACAGTTGACCGGCGGTAATCCAGCTTGATCCCATAATCCAATATCAACACCAGGGGCTTACTTTCGAGTTTAATTCCGATCGGTCAACATTTAAATTGTGACTTTAGGTACTCTTGAATTCGATGCTAGGGCCAAATTGCGTGACCTTTTTTTAAAACTAAGTAAAATGGGGATTGGGCATGGCGTGTGGTCACGCAATTTTAAACCAATTTGGCGTCAGCAAAGAATTCAAGAGTACCGAACGTCACTATTCCAATGTCAATTGATCGGAGTTAAACTAGAGAGTAAGCCCCCAGAAGTAGCAATTCATTTATGGGTCTTTTACCTAAAATTTTATAAGTTTCCCTTACATAAATTGATACTTTTGTTATTGATATGCTTAAACAGAATAGAATAGAAAACCTTTTTATTTGAGGCAGACATAGCACAATGGTTACAAATACAAAGTAAAAGAAAACAAAAGCACAGAATGCGGCTAACGTGCCTGTGCGAAAGGGTGACTTACTCAGCATGCACGTTTTGGCACAATTATATTGCCAGCGCTAAAGAAGCAATATTAAATTTTATAATGACCCTTATATTGTTCTTAATTTCACTTAGTTCCTTAACATATTGATGCCCCCGGGCAATAAGTTCGTAATCCCGTTTTTTTTTTCATTTACCGACTTATTGCCCGATATATATTAACCACTTTTGTAAGTATAATTTTAAAAAGTTTCAGGTCTACGAGGGGTCAGTGGCAGCAAGTATTATATAGTCTGACTTCACCTAGGAAAACATTTGTTAGATTGTTGCAGGACAACTGTATTAGATTATAAGTCAAGCTGGTGTCCGCAACTCCGCTTCTAGTGATATTTGCACACAGGTAGGACAAAAGTGTCATTCTATCCACCCATAAGACAACTGTAGTATAAAGGTTTATAAATTGTATGTAAAAGATTGGGTCTAATGTACATGCTCAAGAATACAAAAAGATATTTATTTTGTATTTATATATATGTTATTTTAGTGTATGTTTTCATCTTCCAATATTTTCAAACCTGTTTGGATGAGTTAAATATTTGTCAAGCCTGCTTTAAACTATACAAATCCTTAATCCGTGAATGACATATCTGGCTCTAAAATCCAATGTCATTGCCAACTATTAAAGATCAAAAAGTAATAGAATAGGAGATAACTGTCAAGGTAAATACTGTGTGAATTGTGCTTATGTCATTATTGTTCATTATTAGGCTTCATTATAGGCATCGATATAGCCACAATACATCGATGATTCACAACGCTTTTCTACTGTACTTTGCAACTATGATAACGAACAGGGTGTTTGGGTGAGGTCATACATTTATTTTCATTTAAAAAAACAATAACAAAGAATGCAGAAAAGTGAAGAATAAACTTCAAACGCACTGACAAAACAAGGATATTATTGTACTTTTTGTCTTCACGGGATTATTCAGGAAAACAACACCATTACAGAATTTTCAGGATTGCAAAATACGTGTCGTAATTTTACCTTCTCCCATGGCGTTGGGTTTATACTCGACAAACATCGAGCCAAATGTTGCACGGTCTGTCTGAAGAATTCGTTTTCATCCATGACTTTGTTTATATTATTCCACTAAATACATTTTAATAATATTACACGATTACGACCGACGAAACCACAATCAGCCGATCGTAATTTGACAGTTTGTCAATATGTCAAGATTACGTTCAGTTTCACAGTCCGCGTGAATGTTAGGGAGTTCATTAATTTATAAGTTATTACTGTATGTAATTATGTATTGTGAGCTCTTTGTATGATATAATTAAAATAAATAAATCTGTGTTTTGAATGTTTATAAATTTCCCAAAAATTAAAATATACTTTTCATAATCACGCTATTATTTTAAAGCATGCATAGTGTAAAACGGAACGTTGGAGACAACGTTACGTTCTATTATTGCATAATTTTTTATGAACTAAGATACTATCTTCGTGCGTTTTAAAACGATTTGAAACTTTTCTGATTCTATGTTGGTTTAACATGGTTTAATACTCAAAGGATTCTATAAAGAAAACTTGGCAAGTAGAATACGTAACACGAAACGGAATTGAAATTAACAAAAATAAAAACACACATTTTCGTTTTGGGGCAATCGTAGGTAAAAAAGTAAAATACATTTTTTTTATATTATTATAGGTAGGATTTTATTCTCTATATGCGACAGCAGCAATTTGCTTCAGTTTTGCTCGAGCAACTTTGCCTGTGGATGTTCGAGGTAGCCTTTCCATGAAGATGACTCCACCTCGCAACCGCTTACTGTACGATAGTTTGTCTGTGAAATAGAAATAGAGATAATTATGTAAACAGTGCGTACAGGAATCTACTGATAAAACAACGGTTTCTCTGCAACATGTGATAGTTTGACCTTTTTACAACAATGAATTAGGTAGATATCCGAAGAAACCTTAGTTTACTATAGTTTTCGAAAAAATCCAAGTCAGGTTTCTTTCATAAAGGACCAACCTAATGTTCCGTATCAAAGACAACAGGGGCCTTACCATGACGTCTTAAATGTCAGTTGTGCAAGCGAGAAAAAGGAATGGAGCTATACACCCTAGATACATAACTTCATCCCACTTGACACTGGCAAAATGGTCGAAACCAGCTCAGTTGCCAAAAAGGGGGAAAAAAAGAACTTCATCCCGTTATCAGTTCAGTTTAAGTCGTAAATTGGATCGATTTAAGAGCTCGTGGTAGGGTCTCTGAGGATTGAAGCCAAGCCCCTTTGTAGATATAATGCAGCTGTGCAGCAAGAGCGACTTGCCAACATTAGACGTGACATAAAACCTCCAAGTTCTACTCACCAGCAACAAGCTCCTTTATCTCATGGGCAGTGACGTTGAAGCCAGGTCGCCGTACGACGCAGGCAAAGGGATGCTCTCCATCAAAGACATTAGGGACGCTGGTGACGCTGACATCCTGCACGCCAGGATGCTGGCGGATCACTTCTACTAACTCTAATGGGGCTATCTGCAAGAATGAGAATTTTATTTTGATGTTTTTAGAAGACCCTCTTCAACTAGAAGGGTTTTCTTTTGAGGTGAGAAATCATCCATTATTTCTCCAGCTATAAAGTGGAGTAAGATGTCGTTTCGGACTATTACTGACTACAAAAACAATTTAAAAAAAAAGGAAGTGAATAATTCATACATGATAATTCCTATACTTGATGAGCATGCCGAGACGCTCGACGAAGTAAAAGTTTCCATCTTTGTCTTTATACAGCAGGTCTCCCGTTTTGAACCAACCGTCTTCTGTGAACACTGCTGCGGTCTGTTGTGGGTTGTTGTAGTATTCCTGTAATATTGTATCATTAGCTGTATTATGGAGGTTAAAGAAATGGTAATGTTCCTTAGTGGCAGTGCCTTAGCTAACTAGGGCAGTGCTTGAGTTGCCCAGGCACAAGGTGCAGACCCTATAGGGGCTCAGATATTATCAAACCAGAGCCAAGTTTTGGATCATGCTTGGTAGTTAATTATCGTGTATCTGATACGGTTGTAGGCTCATCCTACCAGCAGGGCTAACTTTTTCAAAACAGTTGATAGCTGGCATTTGATGTACACTAAACTTTGTTGTCAACTAACAATTTCATAACTTTGGTATTACGTATGACATCAAGTGGCTAACAAACTGCGGTGGATAAGAGGTGGCTAACAAAAATTATCGGTTCATATTGTCCCGGTTCTAGTTTTTATCGACTATTATACAGATAAGTTAAATATCGCATCTTCAGCTTAAAGCTAACAATCAAAATTTTAAAAGTATAGATACAATAACATCTGTCAAAACGTGTCAAGGTGGATATCAAAGGCACTGGTGGATAATGACGTCATATCAGTTGGTCACTAAAGATAGTCAATATGAAATTAGCTGTTTGACAGTTATACGATGTAAATTCTAGCAAGTGATCTTCACTTGAGCTGTCAACAGGGTTACGTAACAGCCCCGCAGGAGTGCTGATTCTGTAGGTGATCAGGGCTCCAGCACTCAAAAGAGATAAATTGTGGGTGGCACTTGGGGTGGGTGGTATTGACGGCTATTATAGTTACAGCACTGCCTAGTGGACCTGGCAAGGAGACTGCATATGACATTGTGAAGAGTTGGGAGCCTCCGTTCTTTAATTCATAGATTTTGATAAGTATACGCAATTTACGATTGCTGCTATTTAACGAACTTCTTCGATGGCCATAATGATTAGTAGAAATTAATGCTCATTTAGGTATGCTGACGAATGTTAAATGATACTTACTGTGAACATGGGCCCTTTTACCCACAGCTCTCCTGGTGTGTTTGGCTTCGTTATTTCTGTCTCTGTATCTGGATCCATCAGCTATTAACAAAAACAAATAAAAATAAATAGTCAAACGTTATGAACAAAACTTTGATTAGGATTTTCAATTTGGCATATGTTTAGGCATTATTGATTTCTATCAAAGCATGCCTCTTATTACAATAATGAATAAATAGGAGTAGATAGGTACTTAAATGGTAGGAAAAATGAATAACGTGGAAAATACGTCGTAAATCCAATTCAAATTGTTCCGTTCCCATATACCCCTTTTTTGAGGTGGGTGATCTAATGACTTCTTGGGCTTGTTTACGGAGACTCGGCGCGTTGCGCAACATATGGCAATATACGTCGGACCGCCTTATTGATCAAAATGCCAAAATGTGATCTAAAATAGTCCCGGAAATACATTTAGATCGGTTTTAATTGGTATTAAAAGTTTAAAACAAGTGTAGCGACATCCATGTCGTCACAAAAAGAACTAATCCTGCATCGCGCAAGTAAGATTCGCGGCGCGATTGGAACATATGTATAGAACAAACCCGAAATCATCTATCGGGCAGTAGCCCACCAGATATAACACCTGTCTGGTCGGAGGATCCTCCCTTTTCAACGGAGGTATGTGGGACTTTACTCTCTGTTCCGCATACCTCCAAACTGATGACCCTCGACAAAGAACGTCAGCGCAGCCTTCGTGCAGCTATTACTTCGTGACGTCATCATCACTTCCTCAAGCTTTCGAGCAGCGAGCCATACAGCCAGCACCCACGGCTATATGGGTACCTATCCTGACCACCAGCATGCCTACTTGGTCATACCTGGTCATCACCCTCAGCCTCATCAGCGACCTTGGCTAAGCACCTGCACCTTCGGCCAGTCACATGAAGAGCCTTGAAGAACCTCTCCTGGTCGACGACAGCAGTCAAGCCCAACGTCGCACAGCACCGCTCCGACTCACTGGAGCCAGCCGCACTACTCCCACTCACTGGAGCCTGCAGCATCGTATCCCGACTCACTGGGATAGCACCACCCCGACTCACTGGGGCATCACCGCAGACAGTTCCGACTCACCGAGAACTATGCGGAATCCGGTTCCGACTCACTGGAACCAACCTCCATTGGCCTGGCACGCATCACGACGCCTCAAGAAGCATCAAGAACCATCGATCTCCGATCTCCGGAGGGGAGTGATGTAGCGACATCCATGTCGTCACAAAAAGAACTAATCCTGCATCGCGCAAGTAAGATTCGCGGCGCGATTGGAACATATGTATAGAACAAACCCGAAATCATCTATCGGGCAGTAGCCCACCAGACACAACACCCGTCTGGTCGGAGGATTCTCCCTTTTCAACGGAGGTATGTGGGACTTTACTCTCTGTTCCACTACTTCCAAACAAGTAATAGTCCCGGAACTATTTTAGATCGCGTTTTGGAATAAGTCGACTATAGTTTGTGCATCCTGTGAGTCAAAAAAGTTCTCATACCATGACTTTATGTATTTCTGTAGCCTTTCCACAACTGCCCAGGGGTCCATCGGCTTGTAGCGAGAACACTTGGCCAAGAGTTTCTGTTTGTCCATACATCTCAGCTGCTATTGCGTCTTGGCGTACTCTTTTCTGAAAAATATGATAAATAAAATACACTATTAGTAACATCAGAAGCGCTCGCTGTGATAAGTACTGGTAAATTTAGTTCTTTATCATGTTCATGGTACTACAGCAGTTTCTAAAACTTTAATCGCCCAAAACATTAGCAAGCGTCGATGATAGCGCAGAAGTCGTTTCGATTAAGACCCTTGGTCACACGTCATGATAAGCCATGACGTACCTACCTACGTTTATGACACTGCTTTTCTACTAATGAACTTTTTTGTTTTTTTAGAGTGAGAAATTATCCAATAACTTCTCAAGCTTCGGGTGGCACAAGAGGGTGTATCAGGCTTTAAATGAATAAAACTCATCCCTGTTTAGTGTTGTCCGTCGCATTCCATGGCCACGGTAACTCTTTCGAACACTCCCGCATTCCTTTCCTAAGTCTCGCCGCACACGAGCCATATGTCACAGCCACAAACGCCGCCACGAGAAGCTAGAAGCGGCCACAAGCCACTTGTGGCCGTGGCTGCTAATTTTTTAACTCATACGCGCAGTACCATACTGGACGAAGAACGTTTAAATACGCGAGTGTTGTGTTACGGTGTTTTGTATCGACGACGTTTAGTGGCCAATTAGGGCCACAAGAAGCGAGTAGCGGCGATTTGTAGCGTGTGGCGGCCATCGCCGTCAACCGTGTGCGGCGAATCCATATAAAATGTATGGAAATATGCCGGTGGCGGCTTTTTGTGGTTGTGGCTGGAGGCCCGAAAGCGGCGATCTTATTTAGTAAAAACTTCAGGTACCTCTTCTTCTTCTTCTTGCCCTTGTCCCGTTTTATTTGGGGTCACGCTATCACTAACTCCCTTTTCTTTTATATCACTTCTCACACAAACTGTCCATCTTTCTCCATCCATCCACATAAATACTCATAACAGATATCAAGACTTAAATGTGCCTATGAAAAACGTACCTACCCTTAATTCACAAATCAGGTCTTTATGCACCTTTCCTCCGGCTACCATGACTAGATCAAAAGACGTGAAGTCACACTCTTTCTCGTGTTTTAGGATGGACTGCAACATTGATGGCCCAAGTAGACCATTGACTGGCTGCAAGAAGACATAAATAACGAAAGTGTTACGATTAATCATGCTTTTCTTAACCCATACATTTTCAGACATTTATACCACTCGACTCAACTTCATTTCGGCTCCATAAAACTTTTTACTTATGGCCATATATCGACGGACAACTCAGTTGTCTTTTTGTTCCTTCGACTTCGAAAGAAGACTTCTTCGTCATCTTAGAATTATATTAGAAGGTTTTTCGAGACAAAATTAAAATCCGCGAGATTTGAACATATAGAACAGCCCGAAATCATCTTTTGGGCAGTAGCCCACCAGACATAACACTTGTCTGCTCGCCTCCTTTTACAACGGAGATATGTCAGACTTTACTCTCTATTCCGCGTACCTCCAAAGTTCACATTCTGATTACTTCTATAGTTTACAGACAGTCAGCGGCTGAGAACACTGTTGTAGACTTCTATTATTCATTGCAGTTTTCAATGTAGATAGGCACTTCCCAGCAGAGTGCAACATCAGTGTCACTAATGATAAGGGTCAACATCAATCTTACCCTATACTCCTTGATGATATTGATGACGTGATCCGCTGTGGGTGGCAAGGAAGTCTGAACCTTGCACAGGTTAAACAGGGGCATGGCTATTGCATTGTAGAATCCTGCTATCCACTGCACCGGCGACAGGTGTAATGCTGGAAGGTTTCTTGCATTACTGTGAAGAGAATTAACAGTTTAAATACTTTAACACGATCGATACAGGTTTGGCTCTCTGATTGGAGAGCTTGGAGCACCTGGAGCACCAAATCGTACTAGGGACTCTGGTTTAAATTTTTTTAGATGAGAAAGTTTCCATCATCCCCAAATCTATAGGGTGGACCATACACAATACTCATCTAGTCGGAGGATCCTCCCTTTTCAATGGAGGTACATATGTGGGACTTAATAGCTTTTTCCGCATAGGTACAGGGTTCTTTTATGTTAGGTAAAATCATCCAATGACATCCCCTGCCCTTAGGCGGAGCGGGAGATAGTGTCAGACTCTTACTGACTAAATCCCTACCCCGTTCCTTCTTTGCCTTGGTTCCAGGGCCCTGGTATGCACTTTCATACCTCCCCAGAGCCCCCTGCTTGGCCCCTACAGTTTGCTGACAACTCCTTGATAGGTACAGGGTGCGAGTAAGGGAAACGAACCTCGGCTGCCACACTCAAGTGTAGTGCTTACATCCAGCAGACAAACGACCCTGAAAATTGTACAAGGTAAGCATCGTATCAACGTATCAAATCGTGGAATCGCCAAACTTAAGTGGCAGTGAGCAGAGTTCATTGTTTGTAGACCAGGTGGCCGTTGGGGCTGAAAGGTTCTGGAATGGTGACAGCGTACCCGAAGACACAGCTTTGGAAGTCCTCCTACAAGGTGGACTGATGGCCTGGCAAGGCGTTGTGAGACGCACACTGTGGCGACCATTGGGGGAGGTAGATGTCCATCAGTGGACGTCTTTCGGCTGAAATGATGATGAAAGTAGCCAAGATCCCTGGTTACTATCGCGATAGGTATAGCCTAACGATTGCATAGTATTTCCTTTGCATAACTGACAAGGAAAACTAACCACGCCCGCCCTATTTACAACCAACAGACAAACGAGCCTGACAATTGGATAAAACGTGGTGTGCAATTGTGCATGTCTTAACCAAAAAACTTCAAACTGCATAAAACCAAACTCACTCGTCAATTCGGAACATCCTCCTCTGCTGTTGGATCTTGTCGATCCAGGGCTTGTGTTTGAAAGCTGCTACCTTCAGCACACCTGTTGTTCCGCCCGTGCTAACGAGCCAGAGGTAGATCTTGTCTGTGTCGAATTCTGCTGGCCTGTATAAGATGCAAGATCACGTGTTGGTGTTCGGTTACATAATGCTGCATACCTTAGCTGGATTCAAAAGGGGATGCCATTTTTGGGGCCACCTTTCAATAGCTATGTGTCTGTTGAATGGCTATTTTCAAGCTAAATAAAAGTTACTATATATGGCACCAAGTACCAAATCTTAGTCCGTTCAGAGCTATTATTGGTTTAACGTGTTTGTTTTGCCAATAACCAAGTATAAATAGTATGCGGCAAATAAATTGTAACAAAATGGTCATCGTTGCTATGGTTGTGAAAGCTGTGTGAGTGCAGAGTGGGTCACAGATCCAGTCTCTCTGAGAGGCTATGGTTGAGCGCTTGAATTTCCTTGGAGGCAGTCTCTAAATGGGGCGATGCCAATTTGGTCTGGTTCAATGCTGCTAAAACCCAGGCGTGTCTATTTTCCGCTAAAAGGAGCAAATTTAGCCCTGCTCCAACTTTCCAGGGTGTTATCTTGATCTTCTTGGTGTTGACTTGGTGTGACGATGACGTCACTCTCAACTTTTCAACTTTGGAGCAAGGGCTCAATTGGCTATCGGTTTTCTACCGGTTGCATTTCGGGGAGTGTGCGTCGTAATTGCATAGCCTAAATCAGCCTAGTCCGTTCAATCATCGGACCACTAGGCGGACTTTCTTTCTTTCTTTCTTTCTTTCTTTACGGCGATGTGCCACCGGTACATGGTGGCCATCCCATCGTACAAAACGTTTTGGGAACACGTTTATAGTGCGTAAAGCTAAGGAGTGAAATTCCCTGCTGGAGTCTGTTTCCTGATGGTTAAAACCTTTAAGTCAAATCTTTAAGCCAAGAGTGAAAAGGTAGTGAGATAGCGATCAAGAGCGAACCTATCAACAAACAAACCTATCAAAACAAAAATGGTCCTTACCGAAATTCCTTTCGGTCTCCTACATCGAACTCCCGCATGAAATTCTCCATGGAGTATCTGCCATCTGTGAAAGTAACGATCCTTGTGTCCAGTCCGAGTTCTTCAACAGCGTCGGTGAAATGCTCACATTGGCAAAATGCTATCTTGGGCTTCGTTAGCTTGAATAGTTTCTTTATTTCCTCTGAAAAGAGAAAAGCCCTGGGATTAACTCCCTGTGCCAAGGGGCGTTTAAGACCTCATTGGAAATCTATCATTACGACAATAAGGGGCTTATTAGACCTCGTAACATTTATGAAACTACTACCTTATTTTTGCTTAGCGCAGTACGAGGACAAAATGACCCCGTATTTAATTAGATGTACCACTGCATTCTATTTTTTAACAGAGCATCTCAATTATGCAACATTATCTTTAGTATAATTATCAGAATCAGTACCTAACTGAATCGATTCCAATAATTTTTACACCATGATATATTTTTTTCAAAAATATTTAAAGAAGATCACAAGTTAGACACCGCCGACATTAAGTCTCTTACAATACAGGTCACGGCACGTCATTGAGGGCATTAGGTCAGGTCAATGAACAGCTGGGTGGCAGAGCAAAACAACCCCTCAGTCGCCTGGATGGCTCGGTGACCATGCGTTTGTGTGAACAACTAAGTAACATAAGACGCTTATAACTTTGTGACTTTTCATGATATAGTTATAAAATTTTATACATAGATTCTCTACATAAAAATACTAGACACGTATTTCGGGTTTCGCATATACTAAAATTAGGTTGTATATTCATCTCTTTTCTAAACTAAACGAAATTAAAGTTATGACCTCCGTACAGCATAGAAGACTGTTTTTCTTAGCTGCACCGCATGGAAGACACATACGAGGCGAAACCTCGTTCCAAATTGTAACTATTATAGCAAAGGATACGGCCCAGTCTACTTTTCAGTGCGTTCCGCAAGGACTATTATACTACTTACCAAACTTAGACATAGGGTCCACCCCAACAATAGGCATGCCATTCAGTAAGGCAGCGTAGTACGGTATGTGTAAATCCAAGTGATTCTTCCCATGTAAGGCCAATACATCTCCTGGCTTGGCTCCAAACTTACGGAGGCACCTCGCCAGACGAATAGACCGAGCTAATACCGAAGCATTTCTCTCAGATTTTCCTGTTGATGCATCTATCTGTAACGAGTAAAATAATTCATTAATTTTTTTTTGTTGACATCAGAATATTGCATGTTTTGGCACAAAGGGCCCCAAAATATGCAATGAATGCAATGGATAAGAGGAGTAACGCAGTCTGACAAACATAAAGCTTTTAACATTGCACTGCCACCATCGATGGCCTTGTATGAAGGCTCTCGAGAGATTAGTTTGCCTGCTGCAGTCTTCCCGTCTGATTATAATTTGGGTGTCTTGAAGGCTAGAGTGAATAGGCTCTCAATAATCTAGTGCGCCTCACCATCAAAGATTGCATCACTGCTTACCATCAGGTGGGATCGCAGTTAAGCACTAGTTTATATAAATAAATAAAAAAATATCCTCACAATGATTATCGAATAAAAGCGATATGAATTCTTTGAGTCCACTAAGAGGCTATAGTAAACTACTTTTATACAGCTTTTTGAAATAATAGGATATTTTATACGACTGTTTTTGGATCTATAGTCGTAAAAGTAATTGCTTATACGGTCCTTTTGCTAGTTGAGCAGTGCTAGCAGTTTCCAGGTATACGGTCTAGAAATTATCAAGTCAGGGCCAAGTTTTGATTTATGCTTGGTTTTAGTAGTTTATATAAGATACCTTATATTATGTAACGTGAACCGATGCGTGAACCTGATACGGTTATAGAGGTAATAAAGATTGTCGATCTGTTGGCGCTCAGGGGAAGGACTACAAGTGTGGAGGAGTGGCAGGCGGTCGCCGCCTTCTGCGAAGCAGTAATGCTAGCAAAGGAGGAAGCCGATCGCATCAGGAAATGGCGCACACGCCGCCGCCGCCGCCAGGATTCCAATCCCGATTTCCGGCCACCGTAGACGCGGGCTTGCGGACGGCGGGTAGCACGCTGTCCGTCCGTCCAGTAACAGACCGGTCCGAGCCCAAGTCGTCTACGGCGCGCACTGTTCCACACCTCAAGGAGTTGTCAGCAAACTGTAGGGGCCCAGCAGGGCCGAAGCCTACTCTAGGGTTCTGGACTACTCTTGGGCCAAGCGTTAGGTGAAAATGAACCCCAGGGCCCTGGATCGAAGAAAATGAATGGAACAGGGTAGGTTTTTAGAAAGTAAGTCTGACACTATCTCCCGCTTCATCCATAAGGCGGGATTTGTCATTTGATGATTTTATCTACCATAAAAAAACCTACAAGCGGTAGGTACCTAAATAGTGAACTACAGATTGGTGTGTTTGAAGCATCAGGTCACGCCGTGTGTGTTTTTCTATTTAATCATTTTCCTTTATATCGTCCGAGCGTGATAAGATTAATCTTTTTATTAAGGGAAGCAATTCTAGAACCTCGCAATGGGCGAGGTTGGTAACGGCACTGACGAAATGTCATTTTTTTGCCCTATAGTTTAAACCACTGTCGTGCTAAAAACACGAGTGATTAACCATAGAATTATGAGATGAACGAGGAGTTATAGCGAAACTGTGTGACAGTAACCTTTTCCACCAAAATGAGAGGGAGATGAGTGGAGCGGTTACGTAAATTGGCAAGGATTCCTCGCACACATTTCTCAAGTAACATTGCATACATTTCGTATATTTTGCTGCTGCCCTGAGGAAAAATTAATCCTCTTTGTGGGTATGAAAATGCCCGAATAAAGATATTGTTATTGCATATTATTATTTATTTCAAGTTTAACAATTTTAATTGAACTATCTAATATCTAAGGAATTATTGGTATTGCTTTTGATATAATGATTGGTCACGTCTTCTAGACATTTCTTAACTTAGTCATAATATAACATTTTTGTCGCTATTATATTTCGTTAGAGATACCAACAGTTATACATAAAGCAGCACATCTCAGGACAGGAAGATTGAAATACTTTTCTGTCCGAAAAATAGCTATTTAGCGGCACTAGCCGCGCTGAGGTCGAGCGAAAAAAAATATATAATACCTACACAAATAAACAAAAATTGTACGTATAGAAGCAGACTTGCATCATATTACTTAGTCACAATTAGTGCTGGCAGGTGCGAAGACACACATTTTTGCGATTGTTCAGAAATATATTTTCATTAAAAACTTTTTATTTAAAAACATTTATACAGGGATGTGACAGAAAGGATCTTGTATATCTACTCTATGGAATAGCAACTTGAAAATTACTCAGATATACCATTTTGTTTTAAAAAACTCTTAAAAAGTGTAGACTCCAATTGAATTTTAAAGTTGTCTTCAATGACAGAGTTCGTTGCTCCATTTAAAAATTTCGTTTGTATTCTAAATTCAAAAGATTTGCATACCTGACATAAAGCATCTGGCCTTTTCAGCATGTGTTCAAAAAACAGGTGTCCAAGATTGCCACTCACAGCCATTACGAAAAAATATTTAGCTTCACAATTCCACAATATTTTGACTATAACAAACGAAACACTGATAAGTATTAAAATTAATTCTATGTGTTACGTGTAATAAACTGCTAAAATCATAATCTACGAATCCGGTTTATCTCCGATATTAATGCAATCGGAACTTGTCTGTCGGGTTTAAAATCAGCCGTGGATACTGGTGTGGTATCTTTTTCTTAATTGACCGAAGATTGTTCTGTTTCATAGACCTTGAATTTTTTTAATGGGAATTAGGATTACGGTAATTATTCTATCTGTTTTAGTGGCTACGTAAGAGGTAGTACTAATTTACCTAGTTAAACCGACGACCGAATGCGTAAACGCTAATCATTTTTTAAGTGGCCATTAAGAATGTTGTTATCTCTTTCATTTTAAGGTATACTTTTGAGACAAAATACATCTCGAAGGAAATAAAAGGGCCTGGTTGCGCGAATTTGCTTGATGTTTAATGGACTGTAGGTTTGAAAAGCGATCTTAGGTTTGTTAACAATATGCAGATACTGCGCCTGGCATGGAATAAATGTATTGGGAAGGAGCACTGACCTTTAGACTTCGTTGGTTGCACGTGGCACTTCGAAGATTGCACGTGGCACTGGCCGATCCTCGTCTTCGCACATTTAAATCACTGCCAGGTCCTGTATTGCACTAACACAGCACTATTGTGGAGTCTCTGAATGATTGGATCACGAAAATAGTCAATTTTCTTGTAATTTCGAGCGGGCGTGTTAGCGGTGCGGTCACATTCACAATCGATGCACAAAACGTCAATGTCAAATCATTTCTTGCGGTCGTGCGGGGAAATAAACGGAAGGGATAGGATTGCTAGGCCAAAAAAATAAATTACATAAAACAAAATCGCGGAACATAGCAAATTGGCGCAACCATTCCCCCCGGGTTTGAAGGGTTACCTTCAAAGAAAAGAAAAAAAACAAAAGCGAAACTAAACCCTATTACTAATCTAAACTATCAATACTAGGTAGCGAAACAACTTATAACTAACTATGCCACTACTACTGATTAGGCAGAGGGCAGAGGCGAATAACCGGACGCAGGTACGATCCAGTTGCGGTTTTAACCTTTACGACTCGCGTTATTCCGTTCGAACCCGGAAAAACTTCTTCCACTACACCAAGAGGCCAGTGCAGAGGAGGCGCACTCTCAGTCTTCAGTATCACCACAGTACCGACTGTGACTGGATCTGAAGGAGTGTTCCACTTTTGACGCGACTGCAGCGTATGCAGATAATCTGTCCTCCATCGCTTCCAAAAGGACTGAACTAAGCTATCTAGCAGAGCGTGACGCGGGTGAAGCTGCAGTTTGTCAGTCTCGACATCTAAAGCGGGCAAATATTTAAGAGGAGTCGTCGTCAAGAAGTGAGCCGGCGTCAACGCTAGTGGCTCCGATGGATCACTAGACAAAGTCCGACACAACGGACGCGTATTCATCAACGCCTCTACCTGAGCGAGTACAGTGCTCAACTCCTCGTACGAGAGAATCTGTTCGCCTATGACCCGAAACAGGTGCGACTTAAGGCCTTTAATATTCGCCTCCCAATTGCCACCAAAATGACTAGCTGCTGGCGTATTAAAACACCAATCAATGCGATTCTCAGCTAAGACATGGGCGAATTCACTTTGGTAGTACTTGGAGCGTAAGAATGTATGTAATTCCGAAATATTGCGTCGCGCTCCAACATAATTTGTGCCGTTGTCAGAGTATAAGCGCTTAACGGGACCACGGCGAGATAAAAATCGTTTAAATGCAGACATAAAACCCTGCGTACTCAAATCACTGGTTAACTCTATGTGAACCGCACGAGTTGTCATACAAACGAATAGGCAAATGTATGCCTTTGTGGAACGTATACCACGACCACGGGCAATAGTGACTTTAAACGGTCCAGCATAGTCCGTCCCAGTATGTATGAAAGGTTTCACCGTCTGTACAACACGACAAGAACGATGGTCGGCCATTTCCGGTGCGTTGAAACGCGGGCGGAGCTTAAAGCAGGGCACACATCTGTGCACTCTAGCGCGTATCAAATTGCGAGCGGAAAGTATCCAGTACTTCTGTCGAAGAATGGACATTAATAAATCGGGACCAGCGTGACAATTCACCTTATGGTGATAATCCACCAACAAATCCAAAACGTGATCCTTGCGTGGTAGAACTACTGGATGCATTTGTTCAAACTCTAACTTAGCATTTCGCAGACGGCCACCGACACGAATGAGTCCGTCTTGCAAAAATGGTTTCAAATGTTGAAGTGCGGGACTACAAGGTTTTTGTGATTCTAAACTACGAAATTCTATTGAAAAATAAAATTTCTGCAACTCTCGAAGTACAACTGATTCAGCTCTATCCAAATCAGCTGCGATTATAGCACCACGCGATGGTAATAATCTCAAAAATCTTAGGACATAAACTACACAGCGTAATAGTCTCGACCAAGACGAGACTCGATTAGACAACAACAAAACAACTGACTCTTCACGCGGAACTGATACTACAAGCGTATGTTTCTTCTCCTCGGGTGGTTCTGAAACAGTAGCGGGGTTAAACGGAGCATTTGGCCACTCGTTAGGAGTGGTATGCAGCCAGGGAGGGCCACAAAACCAAAGCGGATGATTTAAAATAAGCGCGGGAAGCAAACCACGTGAGAGACAATCAGCTGGGTTTTCTGTTCCAGCGACATGGAATATATTTTCCGGTGACAATTCAGCTTGAATCTTACGTTCCAAGCATAGAAAGCGTTTTTCTGCGGAGGCACGGGAGCCACCGAGCGAAAAAATATCACCCTTGAAAGGGAGCGCGACAACATAACGACCATCTTTATCACGAGTAGTCGTGCGGGTATAAATCTCCTCAGTGACCTGATCCTCAGGGCTGAGAATAGGCGGGACATTGACCTCTTCAATCTCCCAGAACTTGCGGATGGTAGACTCAAGCGGCGGCTCGACGGTGCAACAGTGCGACACAGTCGAGTAACTAACTGAACAAGCGGGTGCGGAACCAACTATAACAAACCCGAGAACTGTTTCCAGTGCGTGCGGAGCGGGGTACATCGGAAGACCTTGAATTTTACGTGATAACTGGAGATGCGGGAGAATCGAAGCACCGATCAATAGATCGATATCTCCAGGGAAAGCGTAATTTCCGTCGGCTAACTGCAAGTTCTTAAACTCCGTCAGCATGGACGTGTCAACCGGTACCGTGGGCAACCGTTCCGTAATCTTATCTGCGACTAGCGAATCCATTTCAAACGAAATATTACGATTAAAACGTGAACTAAATATTATTTTAATGGAACCGTGAATGGTTGCCTTTAAACCTCCAAAACCTTTCACTTCTGAGCGGGAAGACCAATTATTAAAACTAAAACCAAGGCGTTGACAACAATCCCGAGTAATAAAATTACTCTGGGAAGCGCCATCTAGTAGCGCTCGAACGGTGCGCGGTTTGCCAAAGGCATCTACAATGACAACTTGCGCGGTCGCAAGTAAAACGGTAGTGATTTGAGTACCAGCGGCGGAAAGCGAACACAATGTTACGTCGTTTGCACTTGCAGCAGGCCGCGCGTCACAAGCGTCGCGCGTCTGCGCAGGCTGCTGCTGCGATGGCAGCTTACTACTCTCAAAATGTAAGAAGGTATGATGTCTAGCTAGACATTTACGACAGCTAACACCACTTTTACATGACGTAACCAGATGTTTGTCACTTAGACAATTAAAACACAAATTATTAGTGCGGACAAACTTGTAACGATCACTAGGCGATAATCTCTGAAATCCCGAACACTTGTACAGCTGTGTATGGCTACCCTTACACAGAGAACAGTCAGGTGTTGAGGCGGTATTAACTAGCGTATGTGCAGTCTTGACCGACTTCGATGACGCGTCTATACGGCGATCGGAACCTGTCCTATTCGTGACTTCATGACGTGCCGACGTGCGCTGCAACACCTTAATATGGTCGCGAATAAAAGATTCTAAATCTTCGAACTTAGGTATTTCTTTGCCGCGCTGAGTCGTTTCAAACAGACGAACAGTTTCAGGATCTAATTTATTTAAACCGATATACAAAAACAAAAAGTCACAGAGGTCATTGACCTTTAGGTTCTTTACTGCACGAACAGATGATGCGAAAATATTTAAAAACTTCTCTAAATTATGATCGTTACAAACGGAAAAACTTTTCAAATCGAATAATTGATCTAAATATGCGGTGGCTACTAATCGCTTATCTTCGTATTTTGTTTTTAAAGTGTTCAAAACTAAATTGTAATTTTCAGCGCTAAACGTAATTCCAGCACAGACAGCCTTTGCCTTACCGGTCAATTTTTCTACGAGATAATGCAATCTCTCGTGATCTGTCAGCGATGTGTTCCTATGTATTATATTTTCGAAACTATCTATAAATAAATTCCAATTTCGAATGTCACCATCAAATTCAGGTATTTGAATTGGCGGCAATCGTGGGCGTTCGCGAGGAGGGTTGGATAAACCACTCGCGGGGGGGGGAGTCTCTAAACTCCTAGCAATACGTTTGATACGACAATACAAGTCATCAAAGGACGACAATGCCTGATAACTCACACAGTAATCAGGATTTAACTCCAACTCTAAAATGTTTATATTATTAATTGTAGATTCAAAATCCGCGCGCAAACTATCTAAAGTTTCCAACGAACACAAGAAAGCATCTCTAATCGCCAGATCCGAGGTTTGCGAAGATTTATCACAAATCGATTGAACACGTGAAAACTGTGAGTCCCTTTTAGCGTTTAAAAGCTTTAACTGAACCTTTAAATCAGTACTAACCTTGGTTCCCTTAAGAGACATCTTGTTTTGATATATTCACACTATACACTCAAACAAACACTTAACGAATTATTAAGTAAGCGATAATTATCAGATAACAATAAGGTAATATTGTAAACAACAAAGTGAACGGCGAACGAACGTTCATATGCGTATATAATCTATGGTTTATCCGTTTCCTACAAATATTCACTCAACAATGAACGGGTATTTTTGAAATGCGTCTACCTACATGCAATTTGTAGGACTTCCGAATGAATTTTGTCAAGAAAAAGAATGCGATCGATTTATATCTACGCTGATATTTACGTAGCTAACTATAATTATGCGGTGCGGTTGACGGCGTAGGTACCGTAACTATCAATGGCTCTTTAACTATACGAGCGAAATAACGTATAGTTGCCTAAATGCCTAGATGCGGGTTTTCTACTATTATATCTAGGTAAACAGGCGCGTTGCGTTTATTCCCTATGGAACAAATACTATATTGCGAAATTACAAGAAAATTATTCACGATCCTGCTCGTATGGACCAAAAAGTAATGGTTGCGCGAATTTGCTTGATGTTTAATGGACTGTAGGTTTGAAAAGCGATCTTAGGTTTGTTAACAATATGCAGATACTGCGCCTGGCATGGAATAAATGTATTGGGAAGGAGCACTGACCTTTAGACTTCGTTGGTTGCACGTGGCACTTCGAAGATTGCACGTGGCACTGGCCGATCCTCGTCTTCGCACATTTAAATCACTGCCAGGTCCTGTATTGCACTAACACAGCACTATTGTGGAGTCTCTGAATGATTGGATCACGAAAATAGTCAATTTTCTTGTAATTTCGAGCGGGCGTGTTAGCGGTGCGGTCACATTCACAATCGATGCACAAAACGTCAATGTCAAATCATTTCTTGCGGTCGTGCGGGGAAATAAACGGAAGGGATAGGATTGCTAGGCCAAAAAAATAAATTACATAAAACAAAATCGCGGAACATAGCAAATTGGCGCAACCAGGGCCTAAACTAGATACACTCTCAAACAGTCCAAAATCTTCTTTATATCGTGTAGACGGTTCATCAAATCATGATTTTTTAGATCATTAGGTGGTCAAGCCTCATCTCTCGTCTATTGTAGTTACGTCATTATATTAACATAATCACAATGAGACAGAGATGGAGCTATACAGTACTAGAGTTGTAAAAATACCGTATAATACCAAAAGGCTATGTATTAAACCAGTATTTTATTATAACTTTCGGTATTATTGTTATTTTATGTATTTTATATCTTGATTCACTTTTTAAGATCCTGCAATATTACGAAGAGTTCTAGTTTAATAAATAAAATACATTTTAACTTTCGATTGTATTCTATATTTTAGAATGACTAATTCTAATTTAATGATTAGTTAGTAATTAAACTTCACAGATATTATTACAATATTACATTTCCGTCAAATTTTTATTATTGTGTTTGTTAAATATTTAAATGCACCGCACAGTAGGTATGATTTACCGCGTGAGCGGCCCGTCCGCGTCCGCGGCTCAACGTTGCATTCGTCGCCGTCGACACGTTAAGACATGTTCTTTCGCGCTGTGTTCACGCCGTGTACCCAGTACTACTTTTTTGTAGTACTGCCCCCCTAGCCAAGTTACAATCGTTTCGTTTTGCGTTAACGCTTGGCGTTGGCCACGCCCCCAATTCGATTGTTCGAACAAAGGAGTTGGGGGCGTGGCTTACTACAAGCGTTGACGCAAAACGAAACGATTGTAACTTGGCTAGGGCGGCTGGGTCGTTTCGGGTTTTTCGTAAAACGAAACCAAACAGCTTTTTAAAAAAAAGAGCTGTTCAGAGAAACAGAAACATAAAAAACTAGTTTACGATGCGTGGCATATAAGTTGAACCATAATGGCGATGCGCAGTAGATGACAGTTTTTGGGTTGCAATCAAAGTGAGGGGGAATCTGCGCATAACCATAGCAACGACGGCCATTTTGGTTGAACTTATTTGCAAACGATATCGAACAATTAATACGCGCGCGCATTTCTGTTGTCAATTAATTTTAAATTTCAAAACAAAACGAACGCTTGACCTTCATCAGTCAACTAAAGTTAACAAAACCAGTTCTTATTGATCTATTACCATTAGAGCATCTTAATTGATTTCTACGAAACTGAAAATAGGAGTCATTTTTAACTTATACACATAATTAAATAACGAAAACCTAAAAACTTCATACAAATTTTGGTAGTAATATGGAGTATATTCCTGTCACATTCGAAAAAACGAGCGAATGGTTCATTTCGTTTAGTCGTTCAGAATTTGTGGTAGTTTCAAGTGTTTTTAGAACGCAATGTTGGTTAATCGTAAAACAGTTCGTTCGTTTTTTATAGAAGAACCGTTCCTTAACGAAACGCCCAGAACTACTTTTTTGTAATATATAAATAATACAAATTTAAAATACCATTTCATGTTTTATTTCTGTGCATTTCCACCGTATTCAGTATATTAATGATTACTCAGATAATTTACTTAAAACATATAGAAATAATCGATTTATACATAAAATACTGTAGCAAATGGTATAATACCGTATTATACGGTATTTTTCGTTTTATTCCTTGTGTTGCAAATGGTATAATACAGCACTTACATCTCTATACAGTACGAATATATAATCCCTTTCTCACACCGGATTTAGGATGTTTTTTTTTTCTGTGGGTAAAAATCATTCAATGACATCTCCCGCCCTTGGGCGGAGCGGATAGTATCAGACCTTTACTGACTAAAAAACCCAACCCGTTCCTTCGTTGCCTTTCAGAAGAAGACCCATTGCCCCAGTAGGCTTCGAGCCTGCCTGCTAGCAGGCTAGGTCTACAGCTTCAACCTCAAACAGTACGCACCGCTGACGACTTGGGCTCAGTCGGTTACCGGACGGTCGGACAGCGAGCTACCCATTGGTCGCCGTCTGCAAGCCTGCGCCTACAGTGGCCGGAAATCGGGATCGGTATCCCAGCGGCGGCTGCGGCGGTCTTCGTAAACAAGCACTAAGCCATTTTAGTAAACGATAAGTCGGTAGCCATGTTGCCGAGCCTGAGTCGACTGCTCGTTCTACAAAAAATGTAACTAAGCTACCATTTATACCATAAAACTACAGGATGTAGCGATGAACTTTGTAGAAACGATTACATTTCATTCTATCATTTTAAACGATGCGAACTTTGCTACGAATTTTCTATTCGTTATTTCTGTCCACGTGACATAACGTTGAGAATTTGAGATGATACTCCCATACATTAGACTAGTTTTCTATTAGCGTTAACGATTGTAGATGTAGAATGTAAACGAATGTAAATTTTCTATTTGCGTTAACGATTCTTGTTATGGCCATGTAAAGAGGAGGGTTGAAGCACATGATACTAAAAATATAACCTTTTAAATCAATATCAAGTATACATGTGGATGGATGGAGAGGAGGAGGGAGGCCAAAGAAAAGATGGATGGATTGTGTAAAGAGTGATATGAAAGAGACGAGACGAGATAGCATGACGGGTGACAGGGCAGAATGGAAGAAGAAAACGTGTTCCGCCGACCCTAAATAACACGGGAAAAGGGCAGGAAGATGATGTTGACGATTGTAGATGGTCAACTTGGCTAAGCCTGCTGCTTATTTGTAACAACTAGTTCAAGTACACACTTAACAACTATAATACTTTATAGCGGAAGTTATTATTTAGGCGTTTGCAAGGTTAGACACGCCTTCTAAGGTCATATTATATAGAAGGTCGTTCACAGCATCTGTGTGGGAACTTGACGAAATAAAACTTTTTAACACAATCGTGAGGAGCATACACTTTATTGCTGTCTCTTTTTTTTCTTCTGTGTGATCAAGGTGACGGTCAATTTTTTTTCCTTTCTCTAATTTTAGGAAATGGGTTGTATTCTGTGGAGTGTATTTCAGGTGGTATTCACTTACTTGCGCAGCGCTAGAGCGATATTTGGTGCTCCATGTATAATACCTATAAATCTGTTTCAAATGTAAGTGGGTACACGCAAGGCCTGTACACAGTACAATGCGTACCTCCTAAAAGACTTCTACTACAGCTATTCGTACTAAATAAGCTGCTGTCCTATTATATATACGACACGTTTGTTATGATTTGAATTCAAGAATCACACGATACCAAGAATTTGGTATCAATTCTTTGAGTAATTATTTAAATTATTTTGAGCTGAAACTTTGTGTAGTTTCTATACCACCTAATCTTCAGCGCTTTTTGATATATATACCCTATAGGTTGCAACCTGTATACTCATATCGCCAGCAAACTTCGTACCGCCTCTCAGTTGATCTTTTTTTTAATTTTTCCATACTTTCTCTGGAGTATTACAAATATTTCAAGACCAATATTGGCCAAATCGGCCAGCCGTTCTCAAGTTTTAGCGAGACTAACAATCAGCTATTCGTTTTTATATACATTTGAGAGAAGAAGATTATTGGTTGAGAAGAGGAACTGCTCGGACCGACGGACAACCTAGTGAGGGTTGCGGGAATCCGATGGATGGGCCGGCGACATTTGGGGAAGGCAGGCAGGCACTTGGGGAAGGCCGAGAGACGTCCATTGCAGGACATAGTCCAACAGTAGATCTCTTTCAGCTGAAATGATGAAAGATCCTATCCTATACACAGAACTAGCCCCTAGCAGAAACTGAATAGCAAATGTCCTCTGGTGGATAATCTCTAATCACTGTACCTATACATTTAAAAATCTATATAATAGTATACTGCATCTGTAAATGCCAGGTTCTATTCATTTTGAACTTTTTTAAACCTTTGGAAATCCACAAATCTAAAAGAAAACACCATGAAACATTATTTTATTATCTAAAATTGACTATTTGACCAAGCGCCGGGCGAAAATCGCTGAAACATGGTATAAATGTTGGCTCGATAAAAAGAAAACGCGAATCTGACCATAATTTTCGATTTCAAACGTGTAGGTATATCTACGAGATTACGTCACGGAAATATTTGAAGGTATAAAAAATAAAAATAAAGCTTGTTTTTTAAAAGCGCCTCGCAAAAACAAAAGTCTTGAATAGTTATTGTTTTTTTTTTTAATACAAAAAGACCCAGGCGGAGTTCATACAAAATACTCCGTGACCACCTACTACCGGCCCTCAATCTACCTGAAAGAGTTCTAATCTAAATTATTTATAAAAATAAATGCCAATAACTGTAGTTAATAGCTATAACAACTGCTATTGGCATTTATTTTTCAAACCAATTTTTTTTTTTTAAAGTGCACAAGCGTTAAAGTTTGCAGAGCCTAACTTCAGGCGCGCCAAGATCCGTCGGCCGTACTGTACTGTGTCTTTTAATGAGGAAGCGTAACGTTAATCCAATTTCACGGATGGGCAGTCACATTTCATCAGAGTGAAGGTGACGTGCCACACCACAGTGTCTCAAGACGAAAGTCTATGACCAGTGCGTGTTTCCAGTGATGACATATGGCTCTGAAACGTGGTCACTTACAATGAGCCTCATAAGAAGACTCAAAGTCATCCAAAGGGCAATGGAAAGGGCTATGCTCGGAGTTTCCTTGCGTGATCGGATCAGAAATGAAGATATCCGCAAGAGAACCAGGGTTGCCGACATAGCACGTAGAATTGCCAAACTTAAGTGGAAATGGGCTGGGCACATTGCACGCAGAATAGATGGCCGTTGGGGGCCGAAAGGTTCTGGAGTGGCAGCCGCGTACCGGAAGACGCAGCGTTGGAAGGCGGGAGGCCTTCCAACGCTGCGTCTGCGTCGGTCGACAAGGTGGACCGATGACCTGGTCAGGGTCGCTGGAGTCCGATGGATGCGAGACGTACAGGACCGGCCATTGTGGCGACGCTTGGGGGAGGCCTATGTCCAACAGTGGACGTCTTTTAGCTGCAATGATGATGATGAAGGTGACGTGGACAGATTTGTTTGCATTCGCTTTTATCCGCCACTTTTGTTACAATGTTGTTGTAGAGACCTTGCAATATTTTAATACTACAACAGCGTCAGTATAGCTTGATCAGCAAAAATTACTGCCATAGCTCATTCTGACTTAATTCATTGACTGACCTATTGGTCTAGTGGTTAGTGGCCCTGGCTGCTATGCTAGGTCGTGGGTTCGATTCCCACACAGGACAAATGTTGTGTGATGAGCACGACCATTTGTTTTGTTCGAATATAGGTAATGGGAATGTTTATGAAATAAAAAGAAGTGATTGTAAGTAGGTAAATTTCACACTACAATATTTTTTTATTTGCAAAATACAATAATGACATCGTAATTTAGGGTAAAATTTATAAATAATTGCAAAAAAATAAATAATTCATTCTTCTTCGAAAATACTTAGTACCAAAATATTCGTAAATATAACTGTTTTTATAGATAAATCCCAAAACAAAACTACAAAGATAAAAAAAATTGGAATGTTTGGTAGTTTCTGTTCAAAATTGAAATAGTATAATCTACAACCTAAAGCTATATATAAGTAGATATTAGGCAAATAGGTATATAGCTATATGTTTTTCTTCCACATTCCTCTCTTTCAGACAGCGGAATTTAGGTAGGTACAATGAATTTGCTAGAAATACCAGCCCCCCTAGCCAAGTTACAATCGTTTCGTTTTGCGTCAACGCTTGTAGTAAGCCACGCCCCCAACTCCTTTGTTCGAACAATCGAATTGGGGGCGTGGCCAACGCCAAGCGTTAACGCAAAACGAAACGATTGTAACTTGGCTAGGGGGGCAGCAAGCAATTTTTTGGTTCCTATGCTGCTTAGTTGGGTGTGTCCTTTAGTCCTTTTGGAATGTCTTTTATTCTCTATGGAGTGTCAACACCAGCTTGCGTAGCTCTCCGCGTGCGACTTTCCCTGCTGACGTCATAGGAATCTGGTCCATAAAGACCACACCTCCTCGTAGTCTCTGAGTGTCAGATAGTTTATCTGGAAGAGAAATAGGACACGTATTAAGTACTTACGTTATATTACGTAAGTAAATTGGAACAGCCTCACTGATAAATGATAAATTAATTTTGTAAGTAGGTTTTAAAAACACTTCTACACGTATTTTTTTTTTGTCATTTTAAACTTGATGAGGCCGGTGTTTCCTAGCTGACTATCCTGAGAAGAAACACCGAAACAAACTCAGGGGTCAAAGTCTCTTTTAAAGTCCATACAGTATATATGTATTGGTCAAATCACATGAGGACCATGCAGATTTGTCTGAAATGGCCTATTGAAGAAAGAACCATAAAGAGTTGAGTGGACCTGTCCAGTCAGTGTAAGCATTTGTCATTCGCAAAGCTCAACTCAGGATACTAAGGAGCTCACTGCTAAAGGATTTGGTATTTTACCCGACTGCGCCAGAAGGAGGGTTATGTTTTTCGAGAGTATGTATGTATGTATGTAAGTATGTATGTATGCATGTATAATTGTTTGGCACGCTCTGCAGCCTGAACGGCTCGATGGATTTTAGCTTGAGAGGTGTCGTTAGATTCGTTTTTACTGTGAGAGTGACACTGGGTATATCAAAAAATAAAAAAAAAACAAAATGGCGGATTTTTAGCGCCAAATTCAAATGTTTGGCACGCTCTGCGACCTGAACGGCTCGATGGATTTTAGTTTGAGAGGTGTCTTTAGATTCGTAATTACTTTGAAAGTGATATCGTAATAAAATAAAACTAAAAAAATAAAAAATAAAAAACGGTAATTTAAAAAACTAAAAAACCCGACTGTTTTTCTGAGCATTCATGAAAAAGCCCTAAAACAAGAAAATCTGGCAGTCGGGAGCCATTCTAGAAAGTCAGCTGTCTAGTCAATAGATTGGAGTATTCTGCAATGTAATATAGGTATGTGCTCTCAATTCTAGAATGGGTCCCGACTGCCAGATTTTCTTGTTTTAGGGCTTTTTCATGAATGCTCAGAAAACCAGTCGGGTTTTTAGTTTTTTAAATTACCGTTTTTTTTGTCCTATGCTACTAGCATGTCTTCTTAGTGGTCTCTGTTCGAGTAAGACAAGAACAAATACATTCTCCTTCAGCACTATAGTCTTTCTCTTTCTAACCAATAAATATTATATTTAATGGATAGAGTCCCCTCTCATCACTTTAATGAAATCGCTAGTACAGTCACAGGTACTGTATTCCACTAGCGTTGTTTAGAAGCACACGTCTCAGGTTATATTACTGAAACACACCTTCCAGTATATAAAGAAAAGGATAATAAACACTTATTATTAAAATCCTTAACCCGGTGTTTTGCTTTGGCGACCTTTTAACTCTAACAGTCTCGAGGTCAAAAGTGAGGCATACGTACTAGCAACCATCTCCTTAATCTCGTCCGCGGTGACGTTGGAGCCTGGACTCCGCACGACACAGGCAACGGGATGCTCTCCATCATCATCATGCGGCACGCTGGTGACGCTGACGTCATGCACGCCAGGGTGATCACGGATCACTTCCTCCACATCCAGAGGAATGACCTGAAAAGATCAAAACCGGTGATATGGAAAACTAATAATTTAGTTGCGTTACTTTATGTAGATGTCGACCAGTTCGAATGCTGCCTTGGGGTTTGTTGCAAGATATTGGTAATACTAGAGTAAATGTTACTCGTACACAATTTACTCATAGGTAACTGTCCAATTAAATAATTTATAGAAATAGATCGAATGTATACTCATTTGACCTTAAAGCACGAGTAGAAAATACTACGGACCTTGCACATCGGGGCGCCTCAGGACGTACTGAAATGAGTCAGGGTCTTATACCATATAAAATCTAATCGATACCGGCTAATTATATACAGCTGAGCTAAATCGTCCGGCAAGAGATGTTAAATAAGGACTCTATTATAGTCTTGAGTTATAAGCGTAACCTAGGAAAACCGTTTTATCGACATATTCTAGATTTTTATTGTTCAATACTATGTCACAATCACTACTTTTGACATTTGTTAAATAAATCCTTCCTGTATTTAGTTTTTTTTTTAATTTAGAAGTAGATTATTAGTAGTGAACCAGTTTTGGACCTGCAGTAGGGTGTTGTTTTCGTCGTCAAGATTATTAGTCCTTCTATATATCTCAAAAACTCAAAGAAACGTCGTTGTCATACAACACCATATTATTATTAAGTTTGTTTTGCAATAAATAGAGTAATAAATAATTAATATAAACTAAAAATAAAAAAGGACCTAAAATTGAATATTGCGGTATCCCAATTTTCAAATTTAATCCCGACGAATTGACACCCTTATTTGAACTAATTGCAGTCTGTCATTCAAATAAGATTGTAATAAGCTTAACACTGTCTTGCCTAATACGTAATGCTCAAGTTTCAGGAGTCATTTTTCATGAGCCACACAATCAAATGCCTTAGATAGGTCGCAGAAGATACCTATAGCATCTTGTGACTCTTCGTACGGACAAAAAATGTATTTTAGTAATGAGACATTAGCGTCAGTTGTACAACGTCCTTTGGTGGTTTCTACTGCTATTTATATAATGTTGTATTTTCGTCTTCTCATTATGTTATAGCCTGTTTCAGTAATAAGACGTGCCAGGAATAATATTTTATCTTCACTTACATGATAAATCCTGTATTTGATCAACATCTTGATCCTCTCGACGAAGAAGAAGTACCCGTTCTCATCTCTATACAAAATGTCTCCTGTCCTATACCAGCCGTCCTCTGTGAAAGAGGCCGCAGTTTCTTCAGGGTTATTGTAGTATTCCTGAAAACGTAAGGATAAACGTTGTATTGGAAAGGAATATTATCGGTTATCCACAGAATATGAAAAGGGCAGGACTATACAATTTGCGGGCTTGTGGACGGCGAGAAATGGGTAACTCGCCGTCCAACCGTCCGTTAACCGTCAGACTCAAATCGTCGATGGCGCGTATTGTTCCACGCGCGCTTCAAGGACATGTCAGCAACCGCAGGGTCGAAGCCCCGCCTAATGGGGCTTTGGGTAATGTGAAAAGCTGATCCACGTCAATTGAAGGATGGTTGGTAGGAGATAAGTCAATGTAGACGTAACGGAATGGACTGAGCAATACCGTCACAAAACGAATTTTTTGCAAACCTGTAACGATCTGAATTCGAATCGTAACTATGCCTTATGGCAATAGGTGTGTTGACTCATCGCTGATAGGTCACTTTTCGTCCAAAACCGCCCCCGCCTCCCTCTGCCACACAGTCTTCAGCCATTGCAGATCCCTCTGATAAGAGGCAAGTTGAAATTTGTTGTCAGCACTATTTCGTAGCAACGCTTCCATCGAGTAACTGAATTTTCATGAGAGGGTAGGTATAGACAAGCGTATATCCAGCTCATCTTTATAAAGCAGTCCATATTAACTAGATGAACATGACTATTATAACAAAGAAAAACTCACAGAGAAGCTGGCTCCTTTAGTCCATAATTCTCCTGGCGCGTTTGGTTCTGTTATTTCTATGCCCGTCTCTGGATTTACGATCTGAAAAATGCACGCACATTTAGATAGCATAGCATACCATCAGCATCAGCCCTATAATGTTCCCACTGCTGGGACTCAGGCCTCCTCTCTAGATACTAGGTTTTTTTTATAATTCCCAGGAGACGCCCCGGACATCGTGTCTTAGGGCGATTCCCGGCCACCGTAGGCGCAGGTCGCCGTCCAGCCGTCCGGTAAGGACAGAGCCCGAGTCGTCTATGGTGCGTAGGGTTCCTGCGCGACTCATAGAGATATCAGCAATTGTAGGGGCCCAGCAGGGCTATAGGTAATTTCTGAAAGAGTAACCATGATCCTAGGATGCAAAGGTCAACTGAAGGAACATAGGTGGGTTTTAGTCAGAAAAGTATGATACTCGCTCTCACTTCACCCAGAGCGTGAGAAATTATTTGATAATTTTGCACAGAAAAAAAGGGGAACACAGACTCGATGTTCTTCGTAATTAATTTATAGTTCTTGGATACCAACCTTGACCGTTAGCAATGCAGGTGATGCCTTGCCACAATTACCTATGGGTCCTTCTGGGGCCCCAATGAGAACTGCTCCTAAATTCTCAGCCTGTCCATACATCTCCATCACGATGGCATCTGGTCGCACTCTTTTCTGCCAAAAGTTAAAATAATATGAACTCTTGTGTATGTATATCCGGCTCATCTTACCCGCAAAATTTTCGCCTTGGGGTTTGCCCATGACCAATGGAGCGCAGCATTCAAAGGAGGTCAAAAAGCGGAAAGAATGAGGAACACCACACTGTGAATCGTAGACGTAGGAAAAAAGACTGCCAAGTTAAAATGGGGTTGGGCGGGTATCATTATCCGCACCCACTCTAACTTTGGGCAAGAATACTCTTGCCTAACGGTCAGAGTGGAGACCTACAAAGTGGGTACCTTAGAATGGATGACCTAGATGCCTACCACAAGGGCTGTTTCGAGGTGGCTCGAGAAAAGAATTTGGGAGAGGACTTTGCCAAGCAATTTTAAAGACAATTGCGCAGCTATAGTGCCAAGTAACTCTCTGTCATTGTCTGTTTTCTCCTCCCAGTAACGGGCGTCATCTGGGCGCGCTGTTTCCATCGTAGAAGTTATTCAACGCTTTCCATCAGGCGGCTGGCGAGTATGTGGTCAGCAGCTAGCTTAACTAGTGTCAGACCTAAAATTGAGATGTGAGCAAAAGCAAACTATTGTTCAGCCTTCGCGGGGATCTGCTGGCCCCCTACGGAGTTTTTTTGGTTCGACTTCCACTGATAGAATTAATTGTAAGGCAAATGGACCGACAAGGTAAAAGTCTATCATTTTTGCCCAACAGTGGGATGATATAGAAAAAAATAGGCTAGGTTTAGGCCTTTGGTGTGGGACGCAACCTGTGTTGACACCCTTGCGCCATTCCATGTTCGGTGGGCTGTGCTGGCGCTGCCACCGCTGCTGCTGAGATCCTCAAACGACGTAAATACTGTAGGTAACCTTTTGCGTGACCAGAGAGAAGGCTGACGATCGTTCTTTGCTCAAAGAATTATACAGAATTGCCCAAAGAACTGCTAGTCTTCTGGGCACATTTACGGATGACAGTAATGAACGAGAGTACTGCAACGCTTGAGTGTATTTTGTATTTTCGTATATGCATGTACATATACTATGATTTTTTATTAGATGAAGTAAAGTGACAGCAGTGGACAATACCCAACTGTCAAATAACAATGCCCAACTGTCAAACAACCATTGTTATAGCTGTCACTTTACTTCATCTAATAAAAAATCATAGTATAGTTAGGTTTATAGACGGCTAAACTTTGATCGCTTTAACCCCGTGGAGGGTCGATCCGGTACATAAAAACACTATCGATTTGTAAAGACAAAATTGAAAAATAAAGTACTTTCTTTAAGTAAACATCAGCTGAGCGTGTCCAATGACCTGTAGGTAGATGTCGATCGTTGCGTACTAACTAAATTTTTGCCGTGTATAAATACTTAGTTTAGTTAATATTTAGAGATGTAAGACTTACTCTTAATTCCAGATGAAGATTTTTGTAGCATTTTCCGCCCAACAAGACGATCCTGTCGAAGCAAGTTAAGTCGCAATTCTTCTCACTTTTAATTATGCCAGTGAACGTAGGAGGATTCGAGTAAACACTGATCGGCTAAAAGAGGACAAAAATAAAAAGAATAGAATACTTATATGATGAAAACAAAAACATGGAACACAGTGAGGCGGTCTTATCGCTAAAAGTGTTCTTAATCAGAATTAAAAGAAAGAATTACTTTCATACTGATGAAAACGCTAGCAGAATCTAATAATTAAAACATGAAAGGAGAGAACAGTCATCCACTTAAATATTTAATTTTAAGTTTGATTAGAACAAATCTAAATAAAACATTTTTTTACGCTGGAACTAACCTCTTTGTTTATCTAATAAGATTGCATGTCATTGCGACCTTTGCCAGTAATAAAAGAAAAAATATTCGCCATTTCAGTTAAGTTTTTTTTTTGTGAGATGGTGTTTATCTAATTTTTTTTAGGGTTCCGAACTCCACTGTCCGTCTGTTTGTAATAACGTCCAATCAAGCGTTACCAAATTACAATGAACACTAGAGTTCCGTTTCAGTATTGCTTAAATCATTAAATGAAATCGCTTGGTTCTTAGCGTAGGTAGTTCGGACTTGTCGCTCTCGAAATCAAAACTGATTTACTTCTGGTCGGGGGTTCGTATTTATAAGCCAAGACAGAATAAAATTCTAGATACAGACGTTTCAAGGCCACTCTAGAACAACGTCATTGAATCGCGGGGAGATACATCATTATTATTAAAACACTTAATAATAATTATTCATGCGGATTTCGACTGTATTGTTAAACTTGGAAGCAACAAATTTCCTTGTCAATGTTTTCGATGAATAATAATAGAAGAAAGTACTTCCACCATAAGTAGTTTTTACCTACCCAAAAAAAAAAAAAAAACCATAAGTAGTTGACTTTCTAGAAATTGCTAGACCTTGGTACGTACTTCGATTCTGGAACCTTTGCTGAGCAATGCGTTTTAATTTATTTGATGTCACTCTCTATTTACTTGTCACAGTGTAATAGTATGAAAGTGTGCTTAATTTACCCGATACTGATTGATAATATCGATGAGGTGATCTGTGGTCAAGACGTTCGATGTTTGAAGCTTCGTGTAACGCATCAGGGGATATGATATCGCGCTGAGGAAAGCAGACACCCACTGCACCGGGGATATGTTTAGACCCAACTTGTCTTCACTGTTAGGCCTGAAAGAAAAAAAAAAGATTAAATATTGATAGATTTAGGGAAAAAGGCAGATTTTACGGGATGCGGAAACTTGGTCTTGCAACACAAAAGACCACTGGAGGAGACTGGTAGGTTTTAGTTGGTAAAACTCTGACACGTCCTCTCGTTTCATCCTGGAACTCAACCTCAATTTTTTTTTCTTTTTTTTTTGTCACTGTTATATAGGGTTGCCAACCATCCTGTTTTTCCAGGACATGCCCTAGTTTTTGTAGTATCCTGGGATGTCTTGGATAGTTTTAGTGTGTCCTGAGTTTTTTAAGCACCTTGATAAGGTCAAGTATTTTAAAATTCGTAATGCTACTCGGTTACAATTCTTAAGTTATGGGCGGACTCATGGCTCGCGAGTCTTCGCGGTGCCCTACTGTTTAAAAACAAAGGCTCAAAGTGCCAAAATTTAAATTACTTTTCACTAAAAATATGATAATTATCATTACTTGAATTATATATTAATTTAACTTTTGCAACTATATTTATTATTGTGCCTCTCTACTCTCGAGTTAATACCAATCGATCGAGATTGGAATTATGAATTTAGGTACTCTTGAATTCGATGCTAGCGCCAAATTGGTTTAAAATTGCGTGACCACACGCCAAGCCTAATCCCCATTTTACTTAGTTTCTCAAAAAAGGTCACGCAATTTGGCCCTAGCATCGAATTCAAGAGTACCTAACGTCACAATTCCAATGTCGACCGATCGGAATTAAACTCGAGAGTAAGGCGCCTGGTTTTTCCAACTTCAATTCCTAGTTTTTTGAACTTGGAGTGGGCAACCCTACTGTTACATAAATGCTCTGCCTCCTGAAGTAGGTGGTAAACCTGTATCTCAGGAGACAGTACCCTCTCTATACTCATTGCAATTTGTGCAGTGCTAATTTATGCGATATATTAATTTTTATTTATATTTAAAAAGAAAAAAATAGAATAAAAGCAACAATAGTGAAAAGGTTACTCATGTGGATGTGTGGTGTGGTGAACTGGTGATACACGTAGAATATTTTTGTACGTGTTCGTAAGAATTATGATGTGTGTTTGTGTGTGTAGAAGTCTTAAAGTGTCAAATTTAATAATAATTTATTTGGTCCATAGGAAAATAGGAAACATATTAATAGGATACAAAGTAAAGTTAAAACTAAAGTTAGGACAGCTGCAGTACCTACTAGACGCGTTCATTTAACAAGATCTCTACAATATCAGTGAGCCCTGCGTCGTATCTTAAGAAACAGTGGTCAGCTATTAATTTTCTTAAAAGTAACAAAAACAAAACTTGTGGAGTATGTCGGTCTACCATAGATTTGAAAGGAAATGGTGAAGGTTTAGTGAATAAGAAAGACAGTGCAACCCGTCCATTATAAATATTCTCTTTGCCGTAGGTACATCTTTTTTTTTATCGTAGGTAAAATCGTCCAATGACAAATCCCGCCCTTGAGCGGAGCGGGAAATAGTGTCAGACTCTTACTGACTAAAAACCTACCCTGTTGCTTCCCTGCCTTGGTTCCAGGGCCCTGGTATGTATTTTCATACCTTCCCAGAGCCCCAGACTAGGCCTCGACCCTACTGGGCCCCTACGGTTTGCTGACAACTCCTTGAGGTGCACGAGAACAGTGCGCGCCGTAAACGACTTGGGCTCGGTCCGGTCTGTTACCGGACAAACGGACAGCGAGCTACCCATTGCCCGCCGTCCGCAAGCCCGCGCCTACGGTGGCCGGAAATTTGGATCGGAATTACGGCGGCGGCTACGGCGTGAGCGCCGTTGCCTGATACGGTCAGCCTCCTCCTTTGCTAGCATTACTGCTTCGCAGAAGGAGGCGACCGTCTGCCACTCCTCCTCGCTCCGGAGCATGGCTTGAACCAAGGCCCGTCGCGAGAGATCATCGCTACCGATCGCCCTCATGAGGACACGGCGATGCTCTTCCCAAGCGGGACACACCTCTACCGTGTGCTCCACCGTGTCTACCGGGCGTTCCGCATATTGGCGACACCCGGGCGTCACCTCCGCACGGATCTTGTACAGGTACGGCCCGAACTTACCATGTTCGGTTAGTACCTGCGCCATGCGGAAGGTCACGACGCCGTGAGGTCTTTCCAGCCACGCTTCAAAGAGGGGCAGGTAGGTACATCTTGGATTGTTGGTATTTGTAGGTACTAAAGTTAGTCTTAAACACGTTTACTTTATGTAATATCATTCTAAAGTAACTGTAAACTGTACTTTTAGATGTAAGACATTTTACAATTGCTTGTTTTCCCTAATAAAATTAAATAAGTCTAATTTTGATAGTGTTATATCAACAAGGTGGCTAACCGATATGACAGTGAGAGGATTATGCGGATATGATGATAACGAAATAATTATCATCATATATTTGCCGCAAGAGTGACTGCTATAAGCCTCTCCCAAGCGTCACTGCATTTATAAATATTGTATTGTATCAAACCATATTATTTTTTGGTGTACTATTATACAGCATAGTTTCATTCATGATGACAGTGTAAAAATATCTACTTCGTCTGAAATTTTATTATACGTACTGCTCTCTGAAAGCAAAGGCGTAGTCCGAGACTGACCTAACTTAATGATAGCGATTAGTGGGTTTAACATTTGAACTAAATAGTTTTTTTTTTACCAGCAAATTAAGTATTTGGAAGAACAGAACCCTACAATACTAATACAAAAACTTGTGTATAACAATATTATACACCGTTAAATTTTGGTCGTTTTAATCCCGTGGAGGGTCGATTCGGTACACGAAACACTATCGATTCATAAAGATAAAATTAAAAAACAAAGTACTTTTTTCTAAAACTAATTAATATACGCATGTACGAAATTAATTTCTATAAGTAAACGAGTCAATGACCTTGTAGGAAGTTGTCAGTCGTTGCGTACTAACTACCTACAGTTCATTGGCCTCGATCAGCTGACGTTTACCTAAAGAAATTAATTTCGTAAATGCGTAAATTAATACCAGTTTTAAAAAAAGTGAGTACTTTATTTTTCATTTTTATCTTTACAAATCGATGGAGTTTCATGTACCAAATCGACCCTCCGCGGGATTAAAACGACCAAAATTTAACGGTGTTTATAATATTATTTTTAGTATATTATGCAAAACCTCAATTTAGTTTGTCCAGAATCAGTAACTGATAGATTCCAATAATTTTTGCACCAATTGCGGAATTTTTCACAAAAATATTTAACAAAAGGTCACAAGCTGGATACCACCGAAACTCAACACAGCTCACGGCCGGCAATAGTGGGCATTAGGACTAAAACTACGTAAAGCAGCGCCAACTTTACGCAGTTTCAGCTCTTAGGCGCCAGCGCGCAGTTGGGTGCGGGAGCAAAAACCACCACTCAGTCACCCAGATGGCCCGGTAACCACGTATTTGTGCGGACAACCAGGTAACATAACAAGCAAAAACATTTTGATTTTTTTACAGTTATGAAGTGTCAGTTTGTACATAGATTCTTTGCATAAAAATACGGTCGTTTTCGCGTTTCACGCGTTTCTTACCGCCGTAATCGTGGTGTGCCCAGCGCTGGGTTGCGACAGTCATCGCTCACGACCTGGCGAGATTGAGGTTAAACCTTGATTGGAGACCATAAATAGCAAAGATAGATGAAGTTAGTTACTTACAAGGATGAACTAGAAGACAATATGTCTTTCAGTATCTCCAGTTTTTTCATTAAGGACCTGTGAGTGATTGCAGCAAGTTTGACGACGCCACTCGTGCCTCCCGTGCTGACCAGAAAAGCATAGTGCTTGATCTGGTCTACTATAACAGGCCTGGAAAATATAATTTCAAATTTATTCCTTAAATACGGTTCTCGCAGAGTAGCAGTGTGTGGAGAAGGGTTTAAAAGTTCTCTTCGTTCGAGTCCAGATTTTCTGATTGGAATGTTAGCGCGTAACGTAGGTATTTTCCCTTGTAATATATCAATGTGTGAAAGCTATGGTGGTGGTGGTGGTAGCGGCAGTTTTGATAAGATAATCCTAAGATAATAGACAATTAAAAGAGAAAAGGCAGCATGCTTGAAATACTCTACGAATGTTGGCATGTTGTCGATGAATAGTAAAAAAATTACATATTTTGTCATTTTTTATATAGATTTGTGAGAGGAACGTTAATTTTTAAAGTAAAGAAAAATAGAAAAACTCTTATTTGTGACTCGCAAAGGACAAAACAACAGTAACATAAAAAGTATAAAGCATAATAACTTTAATTTCCGAAGTCGGTGTTAAATAACGAAGAGACCAAACTATTATAGAAACACCGTCTTCCGAAATTAAAGTTATTTTACACTTTTTTGTGTTTTCTTTTACATTGAAGTCGGTTCTATATTTTTTGTAAAAAAAAATTTACCTCTTTTTTCAGTCTGGTCTCGGCTGATTGCGAATATTGCGATACCTCATCGTTCTGCATATCATTTGATACATTGGGGTTGGAGAATTACAAACAATAAAATGCTTACAGAAATTCCTCTTGGTCCTCCTTATCATCATACTTGTCTATGAAGCTGGACAGGGAGTGCATGCCCTCATCGAAGCAGATGATTTCTGTATCAAGGCCCAGTTCCTCCTTAACAGTATGATAGGTATCCAGAAATTCTTTCTGGCAAAAGGCAATTCTTGGCGAGCATATCTTGAAAAGTTTTTGGATTTCGACTGCAAACAATATTGTAAGTTAGAAACTTGATTTTAAGTTTTGATTCGTAGTAAGATCAGAACCAAAGAATAAATAAACTTGAATATTGAGACCCTGATTACAGGGTTATCTACTAGGTCTAATTGTATTTTCAAACCTTTCAGGGGCCTACTTAAATGTACACAAAGTTTCATCCGAATCGGCCTAGCCGTTTAGGAGGAGTAAGGCGACAAACACATGTAGAGAAGAATTAAATATTAAAAGGATTAGTTTTTGCCGGCGGCTTCGCCCGCGTGTTTATTTTTACCTTTTAAAAATGTGACATGGTATAAAAAATATTGTAAACGATTCAGTTACTGATTCTGAACACAGTGTCCGGAAATCGGGATCGGAATCTCGGCGCGGCTGGGGCGTGAGCGCCGCCTTGCCTGATGCGGTCGGTCTCGTCATTTGTAAACATGGGTTAATACCGATATTTGTCAGTATTAGCTAATATGAATATATTCTTCCAGTAATATCGTAATATTTAAACTAATATTTGAGTATTAGTGATATGTGGGGAACCGATCAATTTTTCGAATTTTTTTTGTTCGAATTTCATGTGACCGAAAACTATTGACCGACGTATTTTCTGCTATATGCTTTATTTGACATATTTTTATATCATCGAAGTATCATGTGTCATAGGTATCATTTTACCGAATTGAAGACTCTCTTGAACTTTTTCATTTGCCAAATGATTTATTACGCAGAAGAACAATATAATGCTTTAGTTACCGGAATAATAAAGTCTTGTAAGACCATAAAAAATAAACCCAGAAATAGAAATAAATTATCAGCTTATAGTATTGATTTGATAGAAAAACGAACAAATGAAAAAATAGGAACAGCAGAATACAGAAAAATAGATAAAGAAGTTAAAAGGAGTATTAGGAGAGATCTGAGAAACTTAAATACACATTTGGTTAAAACAGCGTTAGAAAGCCATACATCACTAAGAGTTCTGAAACAAGGAGTCACAAAAGGAAAGTCTTGGATTAACAGTTTGGTAGACAATGACGGTAAAAAACATTACAACAGAGAAAAAATAATGGAAATTGCAACAAAATTTTATAAATCTTTATACTCGGACCATTCACCTTCGAATAACAACATCGAATACAACTCTTCAGGTTCCATTCCCCCAATCAGCGGTTATGAAGTGCACAAAGCACTCAGCACTATGCGCTACAACAGAAGTCCGGGAGAAGATTGTATAACTACGGAAGCGCTAAAAATTGGCTCAAATACTTTACTGCCTCACCTTACTAACCTATTTAACACCATATTGCAATCAGGAAAACTACCTAAAATGATGTGTCATTCCAATATAGTCCTTTTGCATAAAAAAGGAGACAAAAGTGACATCGGCAATTACCGTCCAATCAGTTTAACATCTCACATATACAAGACCTTTATTAAAGTGATACACAATCGTATAGACGGGAAACTGGATAAACATCAGCCTCCAGAACAAGCCGGATTTCGACCTAGCTTTTCAACTACCGACCATCTACAGACATTAAACCAAATTTTAGAAAAATACTCAGAATTTAATAAACCTTTATACTTAGCCTTCGTAGATTATACGAAGGCATTCGATAGTATCAAACACTCCAAAATATTTAAATCTTTAGAAAACCAGGAACTAGAACAGCAATATATAGACCTTTTAAAAAATATTTACTATAACAGTACCGCAAATATCAAATTAAATTTTACAGGACCTTCGTTTAAAATACAAAAAGGTGTTAAACAGGGTGACCCGCTCTCTCCAAAACTATTTACAAGCATTCTCGAGGAGATCTTTAAAACACTGGCAGCCTCGTGGGCCACCAGGGGCATTGAAGTCGGTAGTAAGAGGCTGACAAACCTTCGGTTTGCCGACGACATTATCCTTTTTGCCCCTTCTGCTCTGGAACTACAGTCCATGCTTCAAGACCTAAGCACGGCAAGCCTCAGGGTGGGGCTCGCGATGAATCAATCTAAAACTAAATGTATGACCAACAGCACTAAACGTAGGGTCGAGGTAGATGGACAGGATATAAATTATGTCGATGAGTATATCTACTTGGGCCAGTTAGTTTCTTTCGAAAACAGGCAGGAGAAGGAAATCGATCGCAGGATCGAAAACGCCTGGAAAAGCTACTGGTCCATGAAGACGCTAATGAAGGGAGATCTACCGATATCCCTGAAGCGAAAACTCATCGATATGTGTATCCTGCCCATCCTAACTTACGGTGCTCAGACATGGTCGCTCACCGAGTCGCAAAAGTTTCGCCTTGGGGTTTGCCAACGAGCAATGGAGCGCAGCATTCTGGGTGTCAAAAGAGCCGACAGAATGAGGAACACCACGCTGCGCTTAACGACGGGCATCACAGATGTGGGAAAAAAGGCTGCCAGGCTAAAGTGGGATTGGGCGGGTCACATTAGCCGTGTGCACACTGATCGTTGGGCAAGAGTCTCCACAAGATGGGTACCTGAAGATGGACGACGCCGCCGAGGTCGGCCTGGGAAGAGGTGGCGAGACGACCTGGACGACTACTGCAAGAACTGGTTTGAGGTGGCCCGAGAGAAAACTACCTGGAAGGAATTGGGGGAGGCCCTTGCCCAGCGCAGGCAGGCAGGGTCGAAGCCTGCTGGGGTTAAGGGCCGTTTTCTGAGAGGAAGGCTCAGCCCCGGCATGATAGGCAACGAAGGAACGGGGTAGGTTTTTAGTCAGTAAGAGTCTGACACTACTTCCCGCTCCACCCAAGGGCGGGATTTGTCATTGGATGATTTTACCTACCATAAAAAAAAAAAAAAAACACCGAAACAAAGTTTGCAGAATTTTGGTCACAAATATATAGACGATAAATAACTTGAACCATTTGCTATGGTTGCGCGCAACCCTCCACTTTGATTGGGACCCGAAAATCGGTTACTGTGCATTCAAGGTCTACCGCCATGATGGTTCAACTTGTGTGTCAAAGGATTATAACCGATTTCGGGTCTCGTATCGTGGCGGATGGTTCAACTTATTTGCCGCGTACTGTAATTGGTAGCATTTTCAATATTAAATTAAAATAATAATTAATTTTAATTATTTTATTTATTTTAATTAATTATTAATTTTTTTTTGGTCTAGTGGTTAGTGGCTCTGACTGCTATGCCGGAGGTCATGGGTTCAATTCCCACCCAGGACAAATGTTTGTGTGATGAGCAAGATCATTTGTTCTGTGTCTGGATGTTATTTATCTATAATATATAAGTATGTTTATCAGCTGTCTGGTACCCATAACACAAGCTCTGCTTAGCTTGGGACTAGACGGTGTTGTGTGTGATGGTTGTGAAATGTGGAATGTGGAATGTAGTAAGTGAATGTGTGTCATAAACGTCAATATCTACAAAATTTTGTGACAGAAACGAATCGCTGCGAATCCGACTTTACACAGTCTTGTCTGCCCTACCCCTAGTGTGTAATTTAAATCCGCGTAGGTGCGTAGGGGTTGGGCGGCCCGCGAGCTGAGGAGCAGGTGATTTGAAGGCCCGCCGGCCAGCAAGCCGAAGCTGCGGTGGTGAAACCATCTGCGACCATAAGCTCGCGTGGGACCGCCCAAACCTCGCAGCACCGGAGCAGAGACAGAAAACCTTCCATGGTGGTATAATAAAGCTTCGGTAACATAATACTTCGAACAAATGATAGTTCCGCTAAGTGTAACACCGGTGAAAAGTTTTTCGACCAAATGCAACGTTGGTGTAACAAAAAAATTCGAATTGAGAATAGGTCAACTGATACAGTGGCAGACGTAACTTCGATGAAATAAAAAAAAAACGAAACGATAATAGTTGAAAAGTTTTAGGTGAAATGAAATTCGGTCAAACGTTTTTCGAACTTATGATAGGTAACCGATATGTGATATCTGAATATGATGGAATACATAAATATCACTTCTGTATTTGTATTCAATAAACAGATATTACTTTAGAGATAGTGTCTAGATACTATTTGATATTGCTAAGTACATAATTAATGTTAATGCCTATTAGTGATACAACATTTATTTTCATTAGTATATTTGTTGCCATAGAAATGAGTGAATACGATCCGCGGTAATCGAATGAACCCCGAGTGATACTCGTATTATATTCACAGAGTACTTTTTCATTATAATATTCGACCTGTATTGAATGGTACTTACATATTATGTGAATATGAAATATTAGCATATCAGAGTTAGTCGGATTACTAATACATGAATCCATTAAATATCACTAATATCTTAGCGAATACTAATATATCAGTCACAACTCTAGTAATTTGATAGCATTATTGCTTCGCAGAAGGTGGCGACCGCCTGCCATCCCTCCTCACTCCGGACCATGGCCTGAACCAAGGCCAGGCGAGAGAGATCGCTGCCGCCGATCGCCCCCACGAGGACACGGCTCCGCCCAGGCAGGGCACACCTCTACAGTATGCTCCACCGTGTCCTCCGGGTGTTCCGCACAGTGGCATGTGGGTTAGATCTTTGCTTACTTTTGCTGACCAGAGGAAGGGGGTTAATATTTGTAATATTTGAACGGCCCCTTTTTATAAATATTTTCATTATTTTTTTTTTATTTTGATAGTTTCCAGTTCGGCATAGTTTGTTTAAAACTCGTTAACTACTCATCATCCACAAAATAGGATCTCTGGAAAGGATTTCCACTGTGATCGGCATCCTGTACCGGCATAATATATATTATTACACTCACTTCGTTTAAAAAATGGATCCACTCCAGCAATAGGCATGCCATTCATGAGTGCTGCGTAGTACGGTATGTGCAGATCCAGGTGGTTCTTCCCGCCCAAAGCCAGGACATCTCCAGGCTTCGCACCCAGCTTCCTGAAGCATCTCGCCAGCTGGATGGAGCGTGCGAGGACGGAAGCGTTTGTCTCGCTCTGTCCTGTGGCTGCATCTATCTGGAGAAAGAGGTAGGTATGGGTTATATGTTTTTAAAGAAAGAAGGTATATAACTGATCATGTTTTATGAAACAGTTCATGGGCTAATTTATTTGAAGAGGAAAACGCAATGATAAATCAATGGAAATAGACAATTTAATGGATATAGACAATTTATTGAAAAAATTCAACTTAATGGTAATGGGCCATTTAATTTAATGGAAATAGACACTTTCATAGTAAATGGACCATTTAATAATAATGGGCCATTTAATTTAATGGAAATAGACACTTTCATAGTAAATGGACCATTTAATAATAATGGGCCATTTAATTTAATGGCAATACGCAATTTAATGAAAATAAGTATGGCATATTATAAAGTTTGTCGGATTAGAAAAAATCTATAGAAAAACGTTGTTGCATCGCACATATATCGTTCTTGCCTATATTTTAGTATGTATGTATTTATGTATCTATTTAGTTTTAAGTATGTACTTTGTTTTTTTTTCACTTATTTGTTTAACTTTTTTTTTTGTTACGCACCAAGTGCAACCCCACTTTATGTCCAGGCAATCTCTTTCCATCCCAGGTTGCCTGGAAGAGATCGCAGATAGCGATAAGGCCGCCCATTGTATGTTTTTATTTAAGTCTCAAAATTGTATAATCTTTTTATCTTGGTGTACAATAAAGTATATATAAATAAATAAATAAATATTAGTATTTAATGCATTTAATAATCCTTTAGCCATATTCGCTAAAGCCTCAAAAACCTTCAAGAAAATACCTTCAAGGGATTAACCCCACGCGTCCCCGAGATAAAGGGTCTTGACAGACTGACAGACAGACAACAACGTGATCGTATAAGGGTTCCGTTTGAGGTCCGTACCTCTAAAACCGTAGCTCTAAACATTACAATTCGGTTTCCATCATTACCAAGACCAACTAGGTTATCATTTATCATACAGCATTTAAGCAGCTATTAAAAATAAATGTAGAAACATATTTATATTTATTTCGACCAAGTTATCAGATAAATTGATGGTTTCATGATAAACATGGACTGGTTTTAGTGACTTTTTATACGCTTATTTGCGAAATTTCTCGATGCTTTGGAGTTATCTGTAATAAAACGGTGATAGCATCCATTTTTTTTTACACAGCTATAATGCACTATTATCTCTATTTAAATTAAAGCGAAATACCACTCACTGATTAATCACGAAATCTAGAAATTATAACACCTACAAACTTAAAATTTGGCAGGTTCCTTATAGCGTGTAGACATTCGGATTTTACTAAACTCCATCCCTAATGGGGTCCACAGTAGGCGCGGGCTCGCGGACGGTGGGTAGCTCGCTGTCCGTTCGTCCGGTAACAGACCAGTCCGAGCTCAGGTCGTCTACGGCGCGCACTGTTCCCGCGCGCCTCAAGGAGTTGTCAGGAAACTGTAGGGGTCCAGTAGGGCCGAAGCCTACTGGGGCCAAAGGTTATGTGAGAATGTCACCACGGGCCCCGGGACACAGGCAATTAATGGAAGGGTAGGTTTTTAGTCAATAAGAGTCTCACACTATTTCCCGCCCCACCCAAGGGCGGGATTTGTCATTGGAAGATTTTACCTACAATAAAAAAAAAATCCCTAAGGGGGTAAAACAGCAGCTGGAAGTTTGTATGGAGAAACTGACTTTCACGCACCGAAGCCGCTGGCAGAAGCTAGTTATTATAATTATATACTTTATTGCACACCAAGATTACGAATTCACAAAAAGAAACCTTAGAAAAAAATGCACCCCTATTTTTTAATTAGTGCACAAAAAAATGGGGCTCAATCAGTAGCCATTCCTGATCATATTTGTGTAGTCAAAAGTACAAAAAAAACGAAATCCCAAAATTGTCCACGAAAATTTGTCATTATTGTTAAATTTATAATT
Organism: Leucania comma; assembly: GCA_958295575.1. NCBI lineage: Eukaryota > Metazoa > Arthropoda > Insecta > Lepidoptera > Noctuidae > Leucania > Leucania comma. The sequence continues at coordinate 7,688,167 of OY282482.1, read as the reverse complement.
GAATCATCATTCATAACAACTACTACTAGAAAATACTAAGCGCAGTGTTTTTCCATTTTTATTGACATTCTTTCATTCATAAACAATAACCTGTACAGTGTTTCCATAAATTGAATGAGATTTTGGGATATAAACAAACGCTCATAACTTTGCTGTTTATGAATATTATGCATTGAGACTTTACTTAAATAATAAAAAGACCTTTTCTAATAAGCCCTTTAAGTATTTGCCATAATTAAAAAATAGTGGTGTATACAAAACCCTCAAAGGTAGGGGTGGCGAACCTATGGCATGCGTGCTAGTGTATAAAGGACAAAATAATTCAAACACGTGTTAGAGATTACACATGTGCAACATGTTGCTAATTTGATAAAGCAGTAATCACCCAAATCAGTTTATTTAATTAAATGAACATTACGCAATACGAATTTCAGTTTGCAAACTAAGAAATTGCACTGACTGGACAGGTCCATTCAAATCTGCGTGGTTCTTTCCTCAAGAGACCATCTCAGATACAAGTCTGCATGGTTCTCATATGATTTGACCATTACTTATATGGACTTTTAAAAGAGACTTTGACCCCTGAGTTTGTTTCGGTGTTTCTTCTCAGGGTAGTCAGCTAGTCAGCTAGGAAACACCGGCCTCATCTAGCTTAAACTGACAAAAAATTTGACGTGTAAAAGTGTTTGTAAAAAACCTATTTGCAAAATAAATATCATTTATCATTTAAGAGTTAAGGGTCGGTAGTAGGAAATCGTATTGCGGGAGTCTGATAAGTTTATAAAGATAACTTAAAGTAATTGTTACGAAAAAAAAAACATCTGTTTAGTTTAAGACTTTCATCAGTAAGTGCAACAGTTGGATTGGGGATAAAGCTTGTAGATAATTGTTAAAAAAATATTAAAAATCACTAAAAACGTCCATTCAATTATAAAGTCAAAATTCTTTGGTGACACGTCATGACCAATTAATTTTCTTCAATTTATATCTATATTTCCAATGAGGTTTTATTAACCCTGGCCTAAGGGGATGAAATGGTGGCCCAAAGTTTGTATAGAGTAACCTACTAACACGCTGGTGAAGGGATGGTAAAAGTTACGTATAAACTTTTTTATTTTGATAGGTGATTAACCCTCAATACTCAATTCAGAAACCTATTCTATTATTATTTCAAATAATTACTTCCGCACTGGGTTTTTTTTTTGTCAGTGGGAAAATCATTCAATGACGGCGCGGAGACGGCGGGAGAAAGTGTCAGACTTTTACTGACCGAAAACCCAGTCCTGTTCCTTCTTTGGCTTCCTTCCAGAGCCCCGATGTTCACTTTCACGTTACTCATGGCTTCAGTAGGCCCCTGCTCTGGATAGAACGAGAGGGAGTGTCAGACTTCTGCTGACTAAAACACACATTTGTTCTATCAGTTACCCTTTGCGTTTCAGGGCCGCGCTACCTAAAGACTATTTTCAATATTATGCGGATTTCATCACGCATGCGGATTTGCTCCGCATGCAGAAAATTTCAAAAGGCAAAAAAACGCGTCCCGCGGGATGAAATCCGTACAATATTAAAAACACCCTAAGGGCTTGTTTATGGAGAATCGGCGCGTTGCGCGTGTGATGACGCGGCCCGTTTTTGCAATGTACGACAAACGCCAAACGCGCCGCGACTCCGTAAACAAGCACTAACTCTCTTCTCGGACAATCCCGCAGACAGATACACCTACACTAATACACACTGCATAATACATGGCGTTGCGATAAGGTTATCACATTAAAAATTAAAACTAAAAAGCCCACCATCATAACTGAGTTGCAGTGCCATCTATGAGTAGTCGCGGGAACTATGTTACCGCTCTTTGGGATTTCAGCCATCAGTTTTCAACCCTTCGGAGTTTCATCTTTTCGGGCATTCGAACATCAGTATTTTATGTTTCGATATATCGGCTATCGGCATTTAAAACTTTCGGTATTTTGAATTTCGTCGTTTTGGACGTCGGTTTTTTTTTTCAGAATTTTAATACGTATCCATTCACACCGGGTTTGACAGTGATTCGGTGGAGGAGAATACTTTTGGTATGAAAAATGCCTATATTTACTCGAAACAGATTATTTTTTATTGTCTTAGAACGATCATATATCTCCATTTGAAGAGCATTTATGTTTATTATCATCATGTCCACAGAAACGTTTCCTCAAAGCGAAAATAGAGTGACCGAGTGTGACGAAGTATCGTAGGAATGCAATTAATTCGCAAGGTCATGCGATGCGTCGTCAGAGCTCATAGATTTTGAAGATGCAATGTTGAATCGCAATTTTCATTTTTTTTTTTAACACTGGGCGTATCAGTTACGGAAAAAAATCAACACCTACCTGGCACACAGCATCAGGACGGGTTCTAAGGGCATCCATACATAAATGTCCTATATTGTAGTTCTCATTGGTCATGTCAAAAGGAGCTATCTTCATTTTGAATCACTTTTTTCACTCTCTTTTGATATTCAAGTGCACGTGTATATCATGCGGTAGCCGGGTACCGTTTGATGAATGCCAAGTTTTTCTGCATGCATATAGTTATCTAGTTACGTAGGTGCAGCAGTCACTCGCCCGTTGATAAATTATTGTTTGATAATGCTACGGCTTTTACCAACGAGATTATACACATATATATATCATAAACATAGAATAATCAACCTTATCTACAGTATTCCAGCTGTTGGGACTCATCCCGGTTTTTCCTAGAGTTCCATAAATCTATTGTACTTCAATTCCCACTGAGTCCATGTAAAAAGAAAGAGTATTAAAATGTTTCTACATCAATTCTAATTGTTCAAAGTACAGTCAGTAAAAACAATTTCTTGTTTGTAAGTCTTGGGAAAAATAAATAATTGCTAGCTACGATTATTTTCATTTACTTTGATAATTCTGAAATTGTGGTTTATAATTTTTAAGTCTACTTTATTTTAAGATTAAGATTTTTTGCTATAATTGTTATAAAACTGTCTTTTTTCATGTTTAAGACTATTCGCCTCTTTGGAGACATGCATGTGGAGTAAATGTTTACCATTTCAAAACTACTGCTTTTATGATAAAAAAATATTCATTGTCTTTTATTTTATAGAAACAAAAATAATAATCATGTATCCTTTAACAAAGTTTTTACTGCTGACTGTACCAAACATTGTCATGGACTCGTAGGGAAAGAAAATATTTAATATTTTAAAATGGCATGGACTCATTGGGAACTAATGTTTGAATTTTCATTTTTCGAGAACAGTGTGTTGTTGCCAAAGGTCCACGAGCCTTTGGAACAACCCACTCAGTCACCTCCTGGGCCCAAACAGTTTAACGAGTTTACCATCGATTCGAAAAGATTAAGAGACTCAGAGCCAAATTCACCAATAAACTAATCGCGATTCGTTCAAACCACAGAAGTTCAAACAAAACGCAGTTTAAGCGAATAATCGAGGTTATAGCTTCATTTTGCGTTTCACTGCGATGAATTAAACTTAGTTTACGCTAAACTCAGTTTCAATTCTTTTGTTTTCACCCATGTTTACGACACGTGTCTTTAAACTAGATTACGCTGAGTTCAGTTTTGTTGAACTAAGTTTTTAAATGATGAAATCAGCCCTTAGTCTCCTTTCTAGAAAAAGGAATGGGCCGTAATCCACTTCGCGGGCCCAGTGTGGGTTGGTGGATATATTGATGATCGGAAACTGAAGTTGTTGATGTTTACGTTTACCTGAAACAGAGGGTCCAGTTGGGTAGATCCGATTTCGAAAAAGAGTTAATCGTCGAATCCTACTCGGCTGGGCAGCGTCCGTGAAGCTGTGTGGTATTTTTTCTTCCAACATACCACAGTGCGTCAAGAAGTCAAGACAAAAGAGTATGACTAGTGCGTGTTGCCAGTGATGATATACACCGTTAAATCTATTTGTAAAGAAAATATTAAAAAATAAAATACTTTTTTTTCAAAAACTCGAATTAATATACGCATAAACGAAATTAATTTCTTTAAGTAAATGAGAATGAAACCCTATCGATTTGTAAAGATAAAAATGAAAAATAAAGTACTTTTTCTTAAATTTGAATTAATTTACGTATGTACGAAATTGATTTCTTACTCGAGGCCAATGAACTGTACAAGGTCATTGACTCGTTTACTTAGAGAAATTAATTTCGTACATGCGTATATTAATTCGAGTTTTAGAAAAAAAGTACTTTATTTTTTTAAATTTTATTTTTATAAATCGATAGTGTTTCATGTAACGAATCGATCCTCCACGGGATTAAAACGACCAAAATTTAACGGTGTATAAATATATTTTTTCCAATTGATAGAAATCTGTGCTTGATTGTGATCCCACCTGATGGTAAGCAGTGATGCAATCGTTGATGGTGAGGAGCACTAGTTTATTAGGAGCCTATTTACTCTTACCCGAGAAAACACTTAAATCAACACATTGCGCAAGTAAGCAGGATGGTATTATGCTCATTTCAGTCACTAAATCGTCTCTAGAAGTTCCTGCCTTTCTCAACTAAAGTTACTCGTGCTCAGTCTCTTCTTCTACCTATCCTTAACTACGCTGATGTCTGCTTTCTTGATGCGACTGAGGAACTTCTTGATAAGCTGGAGCGTCTGCAGAATTTGTGTATGAGCTTCTTTTGTACGCTTCGAAAGTCCGACCATGTGTTAGAATTTCGAAAGCAATTGAAGTGGCTGAAAATTCGGCAGCGTCGGGTTTACCACATTCTTTCTTTTCTCTTCTTTGTTATTCATAATCCCAATTCTCCTACGGGTAACACCTTGGTGATAATGTTGCAACAATATAGAAAAATAAAATCCAAAATCATTAACATTTAATATATTCATTAAATAAAATATATTATAAGTACTAACAATACATTTTATATTGAGGTATTTATTAAATTATTAATACAACAATAATAAGATCATAATTTATAATTTAGGCTAAAATATAAATGGCCACACAATAAAATAATACTATTCAAAATTTATTCTTTATTTAAAAATATTGGCTAATAGCAGATAAGACTGTATTAAAATCACGTCTTATTTACTAACCATTCTCGTTTCGAAAGACCAAAATCAAAGTGTAAAATGCGTTATTCCATTATTACTTAATTTGGTCCATATGATTGCAGTACCATTTTCCAAAAGATTCACATACACTATCACTATCCAGTGCCGGATCAAGGAAGTGCAGGGCCTGTAGCAAATTCTACCAAGGGGCCTGCTATTTTTTTTTATTGGTAATTATAAACTAGTTCTTGACTGTGATCCCACCTGATAGCAATCTGGGGCCAAAGGTTATGTGAGAATGTCACCACGGGCCCCGGGACAAAGGCAATGAATGGAAGGGTAGGTTTTTAGTCAGTAAGAGTCTGACACTATTTCCCGCCCCCACCCAAGGGCGGGATTTGTCATTGGATGATTTTACCTACATTTTAAAATGAAATTATTTTTCTCACAACCCCAAGCAGTTGCTAACATTGTCTTTATTATTTATGGATGATTCGGAGTTGATTCGACTTTATGGTACCCTGTTTTTTTTTTGTCCCTATAAGTGGGATCCCCCTTATGCGCGAGGCCTGTAGCATTTGCTACTCTTGCTATGAGGCTAATCCGGCACTGACACTATCACTTAAATTACATTAATTTATTCTTGCAGAAAGGCTGAATTTAACCTGTGTACAAATAATTTGCTAGAAGAACCAGAAAGCACTTTTTATTTCCTGAAAAAAGGTTGGGGGGCCTTTTGAAATATCTTCTATTCTCTATGGAGTGTCAGAACCAGTTTGCGTAGTTCTCCGCGTGCGATTTTCCCTGTAGACGTCATAGGAAGCTGGTCCATGAAGATCACACCTCCTCGTAGTCTTTGAGAGTCTGATAGTTTATCTGGAAAATTAATAGAGGTAATTTTTTTTTTTTTTTTTTTGTTTTTTATTCCACAACTACCACATAACGTCGTCTAGTCCCAAGCTAAGCAGAGCTTGTGTTATGGGTCCCTTTGGCGGAGCGGGAAATAGTGTCAGACTCTTACTAAAAGCCTACCCCGTTCCTTCGTTGCCTATCATACCGAGGCTGAGCCTTCCTCTCAGAAAACAGCCCTTGACCCCAGCAGGCTTCGACCCTGCCTGCCTGCAGCAAGCTAAGCAGAGCTTATGTTATGAGTACTAGAAAAGTGATAAACTTAATCCTGCATGGCAGTATTAAGATTTATCCCCACACATCCGTGCCAGGGACCGTGTCCGTGGCGAGACCGGGCATCCGTGTCCCGTCAGGGGTTGTCTTTAATTTTCGACCTATCACATTCCATTTTGGTTTTTATACCTGCAAACACCTCAATATTTTGGGTTAGACAAGTCGTAGAATATGCTATATAAGCGTAAAGTCTCGGTTAATACTCATAATTTATTTTTATCAGAAATAAAAATGTATCAACACAGGCACTCCATGGCGACAAATCGGCACGGCGTCGCCCCTGTCACTGACGATTCGTTGCCGCATGGTACGAGCACGGACATGTGTGATCATGTTCATATACAATGTATGCACCGATTTTTTTAGATTCCTGAGTCCTGTTGAAAAATGTTCCTGTCCTGACCCTGACACGTGACTGATGTGTGGGGATAGACCTTTAGAGTTCTCCACGTAATTAGAACATATACAACAACCCGACACCAACTGTCAGGCAGTTGCTCGGTCCAGACAAAAGCACTTATTTGGTCGGAAGTTCCTCCTTTTTCAATGGTGGTACGCAGGCATACACGCACACTGCGCGCTCTCTCTTACATAAAATACTTTTTATAAACCTTAAAACACACTCTCAGAAAGTTTCTTTTTCTTTCCGCTAGGGGTCTCTGCTATCAGCAATAAGTGGGACATACGTACTAGCAACCATCTCCTTAATCTCGTCCGCGGTGACGTTGGAGTCTGGTTTCGTCATGACGCAGGCGACGGGATGCTCTCCATCTTCGTCATGCGGCACGCTGGTGACGCTGACGTCGAGCACGGCAGGGTGCTCGCGGATCACTGCCTCGATGTCAGGAGCAATAACCTGCAGAAATTAAAAACGTTGATAAGGCGGACTAACAGTTAATTTGGTTTAATATGGAAGTGGGCCTAGTTTATTGTATTTTTTTTATCAATGACATAAAAAAAATGTGGGTAACTTGAGCATTATTTATTGGACTTTTGGTGGAGTCATGAACTTCAATAAATAGCCAATAATACCTAGGCTTCATCATAAATATATATATTATATACATATACACTGTTAAATTTTGGTCGTTTTATCCCGCGGAGGATCGATTCGGTACATGAAATACTATCGATTTGTAAAGAGAAAATTAAAACAATAAAGTATTTTTTTTTAACTCTAATTAATTTACGCATGTACGAAATTAATTTCTTTAAGTAAACGTCAGCTGAACGAGGCCGATGAACTGTAGGTAGTTGGTACGCAACGACCGACAACTACCTACAAGGTCATTGACTTTACTTTGTTGACCACGTGACTGAGCGTTGAGATGATGTTAGAATAAAGGAATTGGGGGCGTGGCCAACTCTAAGCGTTCACACTAAACGAAACAATTGTAACTGTAGCTACCCATTATTTCGGTTCAGTTCTCCTGACTGATCGGCGCCAGGATTAGACCGGGCGCTGGAAGGAGTTGAGTGTGCAAAATAATTATGAGGACCACATTCTGTGTATAGTTTTGGACTCAGTAAAGCATGCAGATTATGATTCTGGTTGATGCCTGGACGTTTAATTGTTCATTTTTTTTACACCCCACTCCTCTTAGATATAGGTAAGTAAATGAACTGAAAAAATGCTTTGGAAACATTTAATTGATTATTTTAGTAACAATATCCTCTATCCAATTATTTATTATAATTAAAGATACATAATAATAGTCCGACAACTAAAAAAAACAACAAAGTTAAAAAAAAAACATTAATTGTTGAAAAAAAAAATTGATTCAATTTGAGCATGATTGTTATCCAAAGTAAAATAGAGACGGTCAATCATTTTTAATTTATATAATATAATATGTCCAAACCATTTATTCAGTCCATTTATTTAATATCTCAGAGGGTGGGGTGTAAAAAAAAACCGGGCAAGTGTGAGTCGAACTCGCGCACTAAGGGTTCCGTACAAAGTTACCAATAAAAAATTAATTCCCGAATTGAGTTACAAAGATTTTTTAGAATCGCCGAGATAAAGGGTCTTGACAGACAAACTGACGGTCAACAAAGTGATTTTGTTAGGGTTCCATTATTTCCTTTAGAGGTACGGAACGGCTCGTGTGAATTTCGTCTCGGTCGTACTTAATGACATGACATTTTCGCGATTTCTGTGTGTCTCGTATTAAAAATAGTTGCGTTTAATTGTGTTACAACCAGTTTAAGAAATGGATCTACCGGTAGCATTCAAGCAAAGTTAGTAGGTATATCATCACTTACATGGTACATCCTGTATTTGATCAACATCTTGAGCCTCTCGACGAAGAAGTAGTACCCGTCTTTATCTCTGTACAGAATGTCTCCTGTTTTATACCAGCCGTCCTCTGTGAAAGAGGCCGCGGTTTCTTCTGGGTTGTTGTAGTACTCCTTAGAACATAAGCAATAATATTAATATCAGGAAATTGACTACTCTACTTTCTACTTATAATAAGATGCAAGTAAAATCGGTCTTTTCCCTATAGGTAATAATAATAATAATATTTATTGGAACAATAAACTGGTTTACAAAATTTTAAGTGTTCGTTAACAACTACATAAGTTTAGAACTGTGTTGTAGCCATTAGCGCCCACCTCCAAGAAGGGAGACGTCGGCGTTCCAAAATTAATGATATTAATTTATACTCGCTAGCTAATCTTGATTATCCCTAATCTAGAATTAGAATAGGTTATCAAGCAACTACCTATTGATTCGAATTATAATTACAATTTATTTATATTATTACATTTAATTAATTAAAATAATTTAAAGCAAATGTGTAACGAAGATGAAACTGCAAACCTGTGATGTGAACTAATCTGAATTCTAGTCCCAACTGTGCCAGATGGAAAAACGAACGCCTTGAGTCGGCCACGCTTCCGATTCCTATGTTCTGAACACGTGACTGACCGTTGAAATGACGTCAGAACAAAGGAATTGGAGGCGTGGCCAACTCGAGGCGTTCAACGCAAGAGAATCGAAACGAAACGGTCGTAACTTGGCTATGCCTGTTGTCTTTCCTCATTGCGGGCCAGTTCCTCCGGTAACAGTCAAGTTCACCTCTCCACTTTCATTTTGGTCTGCCGTTATATCGCCTAGCATTTAAGCCCAGGGTCTAGCCAATATGTGACTTATCGGTACTTAGTGGTATATCTGGGTCAAGTTAGGTAATATCTGTGATCTTAGTAATGTGCGTTGGGGTAAAATCGACGATGGGGTAATAACGTATAAATTAAATATCGCACATATTTACCTATATTTTCAATATTACTCACATTGCATTTCACGTCATTATTTCAGTCCCGCTGCACAGTGTGGCTAGCATTAAAAAATCTAGCGAAATAATTGGGATATTTGATTTATATGTTTTTACCCCAGCGTCGATCTTACCACAAGACACACATTTTTGAAAATATTGAGCAGTGAAAAACAAAAGGTGAGATCGTGAGCATATCGATAATAAACGCTCGGCGTTATCTCCTAGCAAAATTTCTTCTGAGCAACTCAATTCTCAAATGATATACACCACTATTTTTTAATTATGGCAAATCCTTAAAGGGCTTATTAGAAAAGGTCTTGTTATTAGTTAAGTAAAGTCTCAATGCATAATATTCATAAACAGCAAAGTTATCGTCGTTTGTATAGATCCCAAAATCTCACTCAATTTCTGGAAACATTGTACAGGTTATTGTATATGAATGAAAGAATGTCAATAAAAATGGAAAAACACTGCTCTTAGTATTTTCTAGGAGTAATTGTTATGAATAATGATTCAATTACGAATTTACCAATAATGACAAATTTTCGTGGACAATTTTGAAATTTCGTTTTTTGTATTTTTGACTACATAAATATGATCAGTAACGGGTACTGATTGAGCCCCATTTTTTTGTGCACTAATTAAAAAATAGGGGTGTATAAAGGCGATGTCTAAGTCTAACTCATAGTCATAAAGCAGTCCCTATTTGCTAATAATGATGATATGAATTTGTAATAGGGTCCCATTTTTATCCTATGGGTACGGAACCCTAAAACAGGGGCTCAATGATGATAGTGCGATTGTTGATAAAAATGAAAAGAATAACCCCAACTCGACCCCAAATATTTGAGACAAGGACAAGAAAAACTCACAGAGAAGCTGGCTCCTTTGGTCCATATTTCTCCTGGTACGTTTGGTTCTGTTATTTCTTTGCCTGTCTCTGGATCAACGATCTGAAAAAGGAACAATGCAAAGATTTATAATAACAATAATAACATTGTTCAGGCAGGGGCCATAGCCTTAACAGTTCTTGTTAACCAGTCCACTTAAGACTCCAAAAACCATAGCCCTATATCTTAGTTTTCAATACTATACACCGTTAAATTTTGGTCGTTTTAATCCCGCGGAGGGTCGATTAGGTGCATGTAACACTATCGATTTGTAAAGATAAAATTAAAAAATAAAGTACTTTTGTATTTAAACTCGAATTTCTTTAAGTAAACGGCAGCTGAGCGAGGCCAATGAACTGTAGGTAGTTAGTACGCAACGACCAACAACTACCTACAAGGTCATTGACTCTTTTACTTAAAAAAATAATAATTTCGTACATGCGTATTGAAATAAAGTACTTTATTTCTTAATTTTATGTTTTTAAATCGATAGTGTTTCATGTACCGAATCGACCCTCCACGGAATTAAAACGACCAAAATTTAACGGTGTATGTCACAATAGTTTCCCACCAACCGGGGGTTGTCCTTAGATGCACTAGCACAGCGCGTACAAGGATAATCGTCGGTTGATACCACAGTTTGATACCACCTTCCATTAAAAGTATCAGAGGGGTCTCTGCGAGTTGGTTTCGAATCCTCGTACGCCTCCCAAAGGTTCAGGACCCCAGCATTCTGAGATATAATAACCCATATACCTATAACATTATAATAATATTCCACAACTATCACACAACGTCGTCTAGTCTCAAGCCAAGCAGAGCTTGTGTTATGAGTACTACACAACTGATAAACATACTTATACATTTCTAAATACACACATATTATAGATAAAAAAACACCCAAACATAGAACAAATGATCGTGCTCATCACACAAATATTTGTCCTGGGTGGGCATAGCAGTCAGGGCCACTAACCACTAGACCAACAGGCCAGTCAAATTTAAGAAATCGGTTCCTTTAGTGCTTGATCAGACATTAAACGTGGATGCGGGGCGGGCTCTGCGCGTCGTAATCAACCATAATAACTTCATTTGAGCGTCTAAACCGCTTGGTCAGACCAGCCGGCGCGTAAAATTCTTAAGCGCTATATGATATTATTCTGATAAGAACTGGGATTTGGTTCTGTATCTAGCATCTAATGACGCTACTATTATGCGTGTAGTCCTAAGCCCAATTCCCTAGTCGAGCAGTATTATAAAATTTTTCGTCCAAATGTGTACATGAGTCTCGGTCCTAGTTAAATCAATTATTAATATTATTATTATTATATCCAGCCTATACTGTCCTACTGCTGGGCAAAAGGCTCCCTCCATTCCTTCCAGGCCCAATGTCTTTTATAGTATATTTAAAGCTCTGTGATACTAACCTTCACCGGTAATGAAGGCACGGGTTTGCCACAAGTACCTAAAGGTCCATCTGGGGTCCCCATGAAAACTGGTCCCAAATTCTCAGTCTGTGCATACAGCTCCACTACTGGGGTTCCTGGCCGCACTCTTTTCTGTAAAAAAAATAACTGTTCATCAATCTCTTGTTCCTATCTAGTCTCATCATCATCATTTTAGCCACAAAACATCTACTGTTGGACATACGCCTCCCCCAAATGTCGTCAAAAGACCGGTGCAGTGCGTCTTGCATCCATTAGATTCCAGCAATTCTCACTAGGCCATCAGTCCACCATATAATTTATCATATTTACCGAATGGAATCGGTAAATATGATAAATTAGTAAGAGAGTTGATAGTTTTAGTAATTATTCGAAGAAATAAATCACAACCATACATAACCTTCCACTCAGTTTTAGCTGCTATGAACCTTACATCATACTTTGTTGACGTTCATACATCTAGCCAAAATACATCATCATTAGAAGTTGGACATAAGCCTCCTCTAACTCACCACAACCTGTGGAACTCGCATTCAACAGATTCCTGCGACCTTCTATATGCAGTCGGCCACCTTGTAATGCTATAAGTATCTAGTAAAATGTACTATCAAAGACCCTTCCGCCTGACCACCGCTAAGTTCATTTTTGCTTGCACTCGAAACGAAAATATCAAATGATTGGTTTGGCGCCACGCCGCAGTATTCAAACGATTTTTTTTAAGTGTAAAGGCAGAAATAATTGCGATGGTACATAACTAAAGTGTAGAGCAACCAGATGTTAGCCATCAGACCAAGAGTCTTCTCAAAACAGGTTCTTGGTGCCCTGTTTGTATGATAAACTTAATTTATCGATTTACATCAGGTGATGTGAGGCAATATGAAAAAGCATGATATAAAATAACTTCTATTGGACATAAGCTTCTGAGCAAGAACTCCAACTGTTCAAATACCTCCGCTGCTTTCATCCAACGGATTTCCACGAACTTCAATTCGCTTAAGTTATTAACAGATTAGGAAGAAACAGTTTGTCTGGCTCCACTCCTACCAAAAGAATTACTTGCAGAGCAAAAATACAAGTAGGGCAAAAGATCTACCGTCCTTTGACTTATCAAGTAGAGGGACGATTAAGAAAAATAATGAGCTAGTTAGACAGACTCACCCTAAATTCCAGAATAATATCGTTGTGAATCTTCCCTCCCGACAGCAAGACGCGCTCGAAGCAAGTGAAGTCACATTTCTTCTCACTCTTTATTATGGCAGTCGCTATAGGAGGACTCAGGAAAGCGTGTATTGGCTAAAATAAAGAATAATAATATTTACTCTATAACGTACAGCGCCATCTATGGCGCTACATATGAACTATAGAGCTGGGCCTTTAAAATCATGAAAAACTATGCGTTACAAATAAGAATAGGAAAGTCAATAACCTCGATCTGTCAAATGTACATTGAAAAGTTATTTTTTAATATAAATTAGATAAATATATTGTTTTAAGTCATTGTAATGTTTATATTGAAACACTTGATATAGTGGATACTAGATTTATTAGACTTAGAATAAGTACATAATATTAGGATTAATCAGACACTGCTTAGGCGGCCACACCTATATCGACAATGACCGATATATCTCACTAGGGTTGTGACCATTAGTTTTACTAACTAGTGATGTGATATTACAACATCCCCCTTGTTAAGTTCAAATTAACCTTTAACAAACAATGTAACATAGGCTGTGGACGGACTTGACTTAAATTCAATTGACAATACAAAGTATCTGACAAGTACTTATTTAGTTTTACAATACAAAACATCTTGGCTTAAATATGACTTAATCTAAAATACACTTTAGTACATTTAATTGATTTCATCAATTAGCCTTCTAGTTGGCTTTACAATTCTACCATAACGGGTTGACTTTTGACCTATGGATTGAGATGAGGATTCTTGAGGTGCTGACTCCTGACTATCACCTTCCTCTCTCCCCTGCGACGAGTTGGATAACATAGGAGAATATTTATGCCTTAGGTGAATTCTGTTTCTCCTATACCTAACTCCATTGACATCCTCAATGATATATGACCTATTTCCTGTCAACCTTTGTTTGACAATGGCCTGTTCCCAATTATAATTTGGTTTTCTTTTGAAGTAGACATGATCATTGGGATATAATATTGACAATGACTTAGTATTCTTGTTATAATACTTAGACTTTTTTTCATTGTTCTTATTGACACACTCTTTATAATTTTTAAATGTTACAACCTTTGGCTTCAATTTTTTGTATGACATTGGAATGTTATCTCTTAAATTCCTAGACATTAACAATTGTGCTGGAGATGGTAAGTTATTCTTAGGTGTATTTCTATATTGTAATAAGGCTATATATGGGTCAGACGAATTTTCTCTACATTTTTTTAACATATTTTTGACTATTTTGACTGAACTTTCTGCTTGTCCATTTGACTGTGAATGATATGGACTAGTTACATTATGTTCTATGTCCCATTCATGTAGGAAATTTTTAAATTCTAATGACTGAAAAGGAGGTCCACCATCTGACACTAATGACAAAGGTATTCCATGACGGGCAAAAATAGACTTTAAATGTGTAATTACATTTTTGGCTGTACTGTTTTTATTTAACAAAGCTATTTCTATGTATTTAGAATAATAATCTGTGACAATTAAATATGTAAGGTTATCAAAATACATTAAATCAATACCAACTTGTTGCCATGGATACTTATTTATTTCAAAATTTTTGTAGTGGTTCCTTTTGATTACACGGTTTATATTTTGCACATATGAGACACTGTTCTACCACATTTTTAATATCTGCTGACATGCTTGGCCAATACAAAGAATCTCTTGCTACTTTTAAACATTTATTTATACCTTGGTGACCTTCGTGGATTTTAGCCAACATTTCTTTATACATAGACTGAGGTACTATTAATTTTGAACCTTTAAACAACAAATCTTTGACTACATGAATTTCAGCTTGTGTACTCCAAAATGGTTTTGCCAATGGACTGACTTTATTTTTATTTTTTGGCCAACCTTCATAATTATATTTCTTTAACAATTGCAAAGTTTCATCTTTATTTGTATGTTGCAACAGTTTTGTACTGTATTCCTTTGTGACAGCTAAATTTGAATACATTAAATTGACATGACAAGACATTTCAGATTCATTCTCTGGTATATAATGATCTTTTAAGGCTGCTCTGGACAATGTATCTGATATATACATCTGCTTTCCTGGGACATGTATAACTCTCAAATCATATTTTTGTAAAGTTAACATCATTCGCTGTAATCTAGCTGGTACATCATGTAATGGTTTATCAAATAAGTAGACTAAGGGTTTGTGATCAGTATGGACAGTTACCCTATGACCATATACATACTGGTGAAACTTTTCACAACCAAATTGTATTGCTAACAATTCTTTCTCAATTTGAGCATACCTAGACTGAGTTTCTGTTAGTGTTTTTGAACTATAAGCAATGGGTTTATTGTTTTGTAAAATGACTGCTCCCAATGCTGACTTAGACGAATCTACTGACAAGACTAATGGAATATTGGGGTTATAATGAGCTAAGACTGGTGACTTTGTGATTTCATCTATTAAACTCTTAAGACATTTACTATGATTTTCATCCCAAGTCCAGACTGAATCTTTTTTCAAAAGATTTCTTAAAATTTGAGTTTTTTCTGACAAATTGCTAATAAAGGGACCTAAATAGTTGATCATACCTAAAATTCTTTGCAATTCTTTGACATTTTGTGGTGTAGGCATATTGACAATTGCTTTTACTTTTTCTTGATCGACCCTAGCACCATGTTTACTAAAAACATAACCTAAAAAACAGACTTCAGAAACTAGAAATTTACATTTAGACTTATTGAACTTTAAATTGACTTGACGTGCTCTTTGCATGACCTTATGTAATCTCTCATTATGTATGGCCTCATTCGGTCCATAGACAAGAATGTCATCGATGAATATTAAGACTCCTTCTAAATCACCAAACAAATTCATCATAACTCTCTGAAATATTTCTGATGATGCATTTATACCAAAAGGCAATCTTAAATATTTATATCTACCAAAGGGTGTTTGAAAGGTACATAAATCAGAACTATATTCATCTAATCTTAACATCCAGAATCCTGAAAAAGCATCTAAATGAGAGAAACATTCAGCTCCAACTAACTGAGATCTTATCTCATCAATTGACTTAAGTGGATAGATTTCCCTTATAATATTCTTATTTAAATTTCTAGGATCTAAACAAATTCTCAACTGACCTGAATTCTTGACAGTAATTACTATGCTATTCACCCATTCTGTAGGCTTAGTGACTTTCTCAATCACCTGCATTCTTTCCATGCGATCCAACTCTTCGCGAAGTTTATCGAGCAACGCAAATGGTACTCTCCTGGGAGGATCCACACATGGCACTGCATCAGGTTTGAGTTTCAGGTGACAGACAGGAGGCAGACATCCAAGACCCTGGAATACATCATTGTATTGTGTAAGAATTTGTTGACAAAAATTTTGTTTTGACACTGAAAAAACTCTTTTAATTATACCTAATTTCTCACAAGTGGGAAGACCTAGGACATTTGGACAAACTAAATCTGCGACTATAAATACTATATTTTCTATAATAGTACTGTTATTCAAGGTTAAGCTGCATCTGACATTGACTTTACCAATTATGGGTATTGACTTGCCACCAAATCCAGTGACATTTATCTGACATTTGACAAGTGTCATTTGAGAATGACGTTTTAAACAAAGAAAAGTTTGTTTTGACATTATGTTAAGATCAGCTCCTGAATCAATGATACAACTAATTTGTGTATGACCTACTAAAATGTTTATGTTCCATGACTGATTAGAATAGTATTTGTTTTGTGTTGTATCTACTGTGTTGACTTGTTGACTTTGTGGTGATGTAATTGACGTACTTGTTTTAAGTGTAACAAATGACTTTTGATGAAATGGTTTTGTTGTGATAGTGAGTGATTCCTCAGACATGTGTCTGTGTTCATCATCGAGATATGAACTTTGACTTTGACTATATTTATTTGACTTCTTTGACTTGACACTGAATCTCTCAGACTGGTGATTGCATTCATCACCGAGGCTATTTTTAGACCTCTCAGATATTACATTTTCACCACTTTCATCATTGAGACATGACTTATAATATTTTTTATGACAATGTGAGTCTACATGAGATCTCTCAGATATGACACCAATTTCATCATCGGAATCATTCCTAGACTGTGACTGGCCATTATATGACCATCCTGACTGTGATTGTCGGTGTAGTTGCATAGTGTGTGACGGTGTGCCTATTGACTTGACATGTTTATGTGACTTTAAATGACTGTTGGATTGACTTGACTTATGACTTATAATTCCAACAAAATTATCTTGACTATAATTATGACTAAATGACACCAAGTGACTGACTTTTCTATTTGTGAAACAATATTTAGCAAAATGACCAAAAGATTTACATGACCTGCATTTGACTCCTTGCGCTGGGCACTTGTAGCGGTGAGACTGCCCACAGCGGCTACACGTCCTCGAGCGCTTTTCAGGGTTGGGAGACTGTTTTCCTTTGTTGGGTGACTTCCCTGCGCCAGATCCCTGCTGACCGACTGGTGAAGCTCGCTGTCGACGTTCCCCTCGACTACGGCTCCTCCGACGTAGATGCATGACATTTTCCGTATTTTCCTTTGTAGAACCATTGAGCATCTTTTCTGCATCCTGCTGAGCAACGATGAGTGTCCTTGCTAGTTCTCGCATCCTCTGGTATGTCAGATCAGGTTCCTGCAGCAATCTCTGACGGACATGTGCTAAATCTAGATTTAGATTTGCGATAAAAATATCCCTGATGAGTGATTCCCTGAGCGTTCCAAATTCGCATTCTTGACTTTTATTTTCTAGATCTGCCAGGAATCCCTCGATGGACTCGGATTTCTGTTGTCTCCTTGTGAAGAAACTATAACGGCACATGGTCGAGTTTCTCCTAGGCTCAAAATAATGGTCGAATTTTTCTTTGACATCCAGTATCGTGGTCTCTTCTAATTTGAGGTTAAAAGTGTTAAATATATTTAAACCGTTCTCACCAATGAGATGGAGTAAAATGGCGATCTTGCGTTTTTCACCTGCCCTGTCCAGACCTGTGGCTAACAAATACAGCTCAAATTGCTGCCACCAGCGTTTCCATGCTTCCGCATTGTTGTTTGTTGAATCTGAGGTGATTTTCAAGGCTTTAATCGCATTGTTCAGACTTTGTTCAAAATGGCTACCGCTTTTGACTGTTGATGAGTGGTCCATTTTTTTCGCGATTTTCTTCGTGTTTTTGGATTCTTCACTTCTGACACCATGTAATGTTTATATTGAAACACTTGATATAGTGGATACTAGATTTATTAGACTTAGAATAAGTACATAATATTAGGATTAATCAGACACTGCTTAGGCGGCCACACCTATATCGACAATGACCGATATATCTCACTAGGGTTGTGACCATTAGTTTTACTAACTAGTGATGTGATATTACAACAGTCATAAATAGTTTAAAAAAAACTAACTAAACTTCTGGTTTTAATTGTTAGGATCAATTCACCACACAGTGACGCAAATACTGAAGAACTGGATTCTGATTAAACTTTTTTAGTTCACGTTCAGAAATTGTTAAAATTTAATTATTTACAAAAGTAAATAGTTAAATTTTAACAATTTCTTGTTTTGTTCACCCTACCCAATTTCTTGGATTTGACAGTATGACGTGACGTCACAACATGGCAACCGATCTTATTTTCATTTGGAACGCATTGTACCTCGCATTACAGTAAATGCAGATGAAATTTTACAAAACAAATGTGATATGTTTAGGTATAGCTAATAAAACGTGTGAACATACAAAATACACATCTAGTGATAGGACTGTACACCTTGCTGTGCATACCTCCATAATAAGAATAGATCAAATTATTGTGAGTAATACGACGTTATGAGCCCAGCAAGTGTATTAAAATTAAAGTCTATTAGCAGCTTTATCGGCGAACAAACAGGTTCCGTGTGCGCTGTTTCCAAGTTCTTTTTTTATTGATATAATGCTTGACTCTTATCCCACCTGATAGTATGTAGTGATGCAATCCTTGATGGGGTGGCGCACTAGTTTATTATGAGCCTATTCACATCAGCCTTGAAGACACTTAAATTATAATCGGACGAGAAGACCGCAGCAGACAAGTCGTTCCAGTCCCTCAGGCCGTGTTTACGGAGACGCGGCGCGTTGGGCGTTTCGTCGTACATTGCAGCAGCGGGCCGCTTCATCGCTCGCGCAAACCCAAACATTATTATGGTACCGACGGACCGCACGACGCTCCGTGCAACGCACCGGGTCTCCGTAATCGAACACTCAATGTACGCGGTATAAACGACGTGGTGAAACACTTGGTCCGAACCGTAGAGGCTTTAACAACGTAAGGGTGGATACTCGCCGTTCGGGCTGTCCGAATTTATCGCTTAGAAGTAACGAAGTGAAGAGGAGGGATGAAAGTTCTGAGTTTACAATTAGATGGATGGAGAGGAAGAGGGAGGCCGAAGAAGAGATGGATGGATTGTGTGAGGAGTGATATGAAAGAAAAGGAAGTTAGTGATATTGTGACGGCTGACAGGATAGAGTGGAAGAAAAAATCGTGTTGCGCCGACCCCAAGTAATATGGGACAAAGGCAGGAAGAAGAAGAAGTAACAAACTTTAGCTTTTGGATAACTTACCTTATACTTGTTGATCATATCGATGATGTGTTCTGTGGTCAAGGGGTTTGAAGTCTGAAGTTTCGTCTCACGCAATAGGGGTGAAACTAATGTAGTCATGATGGATGACAGCCACTGCACTGGGGATGTGTTTAGACCCAACTTGTTTTCGTCGCTTGGCCTGAAAAAAAACAGTAGCTATGTGACTAAGGCATCAAGTCTATGTCGCGGGCAGCATATTGAATTACGAACGAAACGGAGGTTGTTGCCAAATATTGGTCACAAACACAGTGAGAGATTTATAGGTATAATCAACTCCCGAGCACAGCGAGGGAGTTAATAAAGAAACTTAAATGAAGTGAGGAATTCAAGTCACCAAAGATAAGGACAGCTTTATTCCTGTTTTGGATACTCTACTTTTTACATCTTTTGAGAGATAATTAAAAGACAACAGGACCTTATGGGGCTGATAGAAGGCCTATGCCACCAAGGGATAATTTTATTCCTTTTGTTGTCTTCTTATGGAGCCGATTACTGCAGTGACAAATTTCCATGTGGCAGGGGCGCCTCCGCGCACCTTTCCGCATGAACTTATTAGCTAATTACAAAATCTCTTACAGCAGAGATTTAGTAAAGTATAAACAAAATTCTATAACTCGAAAAAGTCAATAAAGATCGGATCGCCGTTATTGTTTTAATTTTTTGGCCGCTGTCAGTTGAAAGTGATCCTCCCTAGGGATGAAAAGTATTACTTTCAACCCGCTCTTCAGGCAACTTCTGGCCTACTTTTTGAGCATGAGTCATCATCAGCCTTTTAATTTCCCCACTGCAAAGACACAGGCCTCCTCTCTAGGACAGGGAATGGGCCGTAATCCTCCACGCGGGCCCAGTGCGGTTTGCTGGATTTCACATATCTTTGAGTTTTTAGTTACTAGGACATGCTGGTTTCCTCACGATGTTTTCCTTCACCGTTTTGAGAGCAGTGGTGATGAAATAAATTACACAAAGTAATGCGCCTGGCTGGGTTTGAACCCGCGACCTACAACTTGTAAGCCGGGGTCGTTACCACTCGGCCACCACTGCTCAACTCGGCCACCACTGCTCTGAGCATGAGTAATGAAAAATTATTATTGAGATTAGTATAATCAACGTTATTAGCAACAAAAGTATTGTACTTACTCCCGTGTAACAGCACTTTCAGCTGTAAATACGGATTTCATCATCTCCATTTTTTTTAGAAACGACGTGTGGGTGAACGCGGCCAGTTTCACGACGCCAGTCGTGCCTCCCGTGCTGACCAGCCAAGCATAGTGCTTATTCCGGTCAACTATCACTGGCCTGAAAAAGGTATGTAGTTTCAATTTTATATCTATAATGCCTCTCAGGCACCAGTGTGCCAAATACGGTACCACTCATAACAGCTCATTTCAACCTTATAACGTAAATATAAGGTTTAAGTTAGCTAGTACTGAGGTGTACCGAATACGGTACACTGTTGCCTGTGAGGTTAAGTTCAGGTCCTGAAGTTACATAATTCTACTGTAGGGTGTTTGAGCCTGTGGGGCATAGAACGAGTTTTACTAATAGACATAATTCACAGATTAGAGAATTACTTCGGAAAATAATACAAAGGATTTGTTCTATTGATTAGTAGCCCTGACTGCTATGCCGGAGGTCGTGGGTTCGATTCACACCCAGGATAAATATAAGTGTTATGAGCACGATCATTTGTTTTGTGGTGGGCGTAATATTTATCTTGAATATGTATGTATTTAGAAATATATAAGTATGTTTATTAGTTGTCTAGTACTCATAACACAAGCTCTGCTTAGTTTGGGGCTTGACAACCGACGTTGTGTGACAGTTATGGAATATTATTATTAATTATAAGTGCTGTTTACTCCTGCTTCATTTATTCCACAAAACTATCGGAATTAATTGAGGCTGACGTCAAGATTTTTAGAGGCAAATGATGCTAATAAAAAGTTAAATTTATTAAAATTAGCACCCAATAATAACTTCTATTTTATTTTAATAAAAATGTGAAAGTGGATGAAAAATAACTGATGCTTACATTTAAAACTTATTTACTTTGAATTTTGAAAATTAACCTTGAGATGTAAGACAAAAATAATCCAGATTTAAAAACAGTAATATGCTTACAGAAATTCCTCTTGGTCCTCCTTATCATCATATTTTTCGATGAAGTTAGCCAAAGAGTGCTTTCCCTCATCAAAGCAGATGATTTCTGTGTTCAGACCCAGTTCTTCCTTGACAGCATGGTAGGCATCCAGGAGCTCTTTCTGGCAGAAGGCTATTCTCGGCGAGCATATTTCGAACAATTTTTTTATTTCAGCTGTGAACAACATTTTTCATTACATTAAAAAATAGACTTGTACACCGATAGGATGGTTTTAAAAATCTATTCAATATTAAGTAAGCTAGAAACCTTTCTAATACGGTGGGAGGAGAAACTGTCAAGTAACAGAATAAAGATGCATGCTCAGAAATGTGACGTCAACTCCAATGGTTACGTGTACCATCGCGGTCATTTCTGCCTCATCACTTTTGAAATGATTTGTTTCGAGTGCAAGCAAAAATGAACTTAGCGGTGGTCAGGCGGAAGTGTCTTTGATAGTACACAAAACAGATAGTGAGATTATTCACCGCGGCCCCACAATAATGAAGTAGAAATTAGCATTTCTTGGTATAAGTATTAACTTATACCAAGAAATGCTAATTTCTACTTCATTTAATAGGTAACCAATTTTGATGCTGTTTTCAGAAACATACACCGTTAAATTTTAGTCGTTTTAATCCCGCGGAGGTTCGATTCGGTTCATGAAATACTATCGATATGCAAAGAAAAAATAAAAAAAAAGTATATACGAAATTAATTTCTATAAGTAAATAAGTCAATGACATTGTAGGTAGTTGTCGGACGTTGCGTACTAACTATCTACAGTTCATTGGCCTCGCTCAGCTGACGGAAGGAATTTCTTAATTCATTTCTTTTTTAAATATAGCGACAATTTCAAACATATGATAAGAACAATGAATTTAGATAAATTTAATTACTGACTGATTATCACGCAATTATTCCCACTGGACTAGATATGGAATAGGCATTCAAAAGACTTGAGAAAACAAATGGAATAGTCACAGAAGGCTGTTGGCCGAGACAAGTGGAAGAGTGACCCATGGGAAGGGATTTTAGGTGATAAAGGACTTTATTGAATTTTTCTGACCCATCAAATTAAATGAGATTTTTTTTATTTCCATTCGACTTAAGTCACGCGTGAGGCAACGGCGCTAACGCCCCAGCCGCCGCCGGGATTCCGATCCCGATTTCCGGCCACCATAAGCGCGGGCTTGCGGACGGCGAGCAATGGGTAGCTTGCCGTCCGACCATCCGGTAACCGTCCAGGCAAGCCAAAGTCGTCGACGGCGCGTATAGTTCCACGCGCCTCAAGGATTTGTCAGCAAGCTATAGGGACCTGGCATGGTCGAAGCCTTCTGGGGCTTTGAACCAGTTTCTGAAAGGAAGGTTCGGTCCCGGTATGAAAGGCATGAACAGGGGGTCTTTAGTCAGTAAAAGTCTAACACTATTTCTCGCCCCGCCCAAGGCCGCGGAGATGTCATTGGATGATTGTCCCACCGAAAAAAAAAATGCGACATAAGTGACTTGACAACTGAAAGTGTGTAATAAAATTATATACCAAACAAAAAATATTAGAGATAACAAAAAAATTCTAACCGTCGCCATCTAAGTGCGGACAGACGGATTCAAGGCCGGCGAATATTTGTTAATTTGTTCTTTTATGTATGTATGTAGTGTAATCCGTCACGTAGTCGTGACAGGTTATGTAATTATACCTTTGTTAGTACCTACATGTTTTGTTATGTTGCGGCTAAAACATATTTTTACATCGATATACACCACTATTTTTTAATTATGGCAAATACTTATAGGGCTTATTAGAAAAGGTCTTGTTATTATTTAAGTAAAGTCTCAATGCATAATATTCATAAACAGCAAAGTTATGAGCGTTTGTATAGATCCCAAAATCTCACTCAATTTCTGGAAACATTGTACAGGTTATTGTTTATGAATGAAATAATGTCAATAAAAATGGAAAAACACTGCTCTTAGTATTTTCTAGGAGTACTCGTAATTGTTATGAATATTGATTCAATTATGAATTTACCAATAATGACAAATTTTCGTGGACAATTTCGGAATTTCGTTTTTTGTACTTTTGACTACATAAATATGATCAGTAACTGGTACTGATTGAGCCCCATTTTTTTGTGCACTAATTAAAAAAAGGGGTTTATATGTACGGCATAGCAGTCAGGCCCACTAACTACTAGACCAACCGGCCTATCATTATTATATAAATCCCTCACACGCGTTCGGGATACTTCTATAGAAACCTTGCACATAATCAAGATTCTAAAAGGTGGCAATTTATCTCAAAAACTTTTAAAACTTTTTTTTTATGGCAAGTAAAATCATCCAATTTTTATATCTATACAGCCCTGCGTTCAAATTTGAGGTTAGAGTTAACTTTAGTGACGTAATCGGGCAGATACACTACACTCGCAATTTTGAACGCGAACTGTCAATGTCATTTATGACAGCTTCCACTAACCTAGGTTAACCTAAGTTAGAGTTAGTTGGGTTAACTTTAAGGTAACTACCCTTCCTTACTCATCTGTGGTCAACGTCGAGCATGGTTTGAAAGCTTGTTGTTTCATCTAACGCTGTCCAACGCGATGTTCAATGAAAAGGCAATGCGAAAAAAGAGAGATAACGCCTAAAAACTCTTTGGCATTCGGTAATTCCGTGATTTAGGTACTCGAATATTTCACAAAACATTGTTCCAGGAAATACGTGTTTTTTTAAAAACCTTAAAATTTTTGAGAAAAGTGATCGTCTTTCAGAAACTTGATTGAATGTGGAAGGCTTCTATAGAAGTACTTTTTTATATTTTTATTATAAGTATTATGGAGAGCCAAAGTTCACGTAAAATAGCAGATTTTCTGAGGTCTTTACTGAGTAGCGTTTGGCAGTAAAAGGTTGTTTCGCATTAATTCTATTCGATCAATCGTTTAGTCGACTTTCTGTAAATCGAACGTATCACATCACTACATAGTATAGAACGAAGTCGCTTCTCGCTGTCTGTCCCTATGCATACTTACATCTTTAAAACTACGCAATGGATTTTGATGCGGTTTTTTTTTTAATAGATAGTGATTCAAGTGGAAGGTTTATATGTATAATACATGCATAATATATTTAATATCACCATTGTACCCGTACGAAGCTGGGGCGGGTCGCTAGTAGATAGTCATATAATAATTATATTAATATTTCGGTTATTTTCACAATATACTTACTCTGTTTAAACAGTGGATCTACTCCAGCAATAGGCATGCCATTCATGATTGCTGCGTGGTACGGTATCTGCAGATCCAGGTGGTTCTTCCCGCCCAAAGCCAGGACATCTCCAGGCTTCGCACCCAGCTTCCTGAAACATTTTGCCAGCTGGATAGAACGGGCGAGGACGGAAGCGTTTGTCTCGCTCTGTCCTGTGGCTGCATCTATCTGCGGTTAAGAGACATAATTCGTTAGGGTAAGAAAGATGAGGTCTTTAATTTTTAGGGTTCCATAACTCAGAAGAAAAAAACGTAGGCCCAATAAGATCACTTTGTTGTCCGTCTGTCTGTCTGTCTGTCAAGACCCTTTATCTGGGAAATGCGTGGAGGTATCGAGTTGAAATTAAAAACATAATACTCAGGTGTGCGGTTTCTTGAAGCCGTGAAAAGATTAAAAGGCCGTTTATGTCGCTAGAAACTTACATTTAGACACTCTCAAAGAATCTAAATTCATAGAGTACTCTCGTTGACCTAGAACCCTGAGATTTGGCATGAAGCAAGGTAGCAACACAAGTTTAAAAAAAAATTAAATATGTAACGGCTAACGCTATTTCGCTCAAACCATAGCGCCGGCTCTTGTCTCGCCGGTCCTATCTGTCAGTGACTACAGGTAGTGTAGATGTGTGAGTTTCGAGTCCAGGTTTTCTGATTGCGATTTTAGCGCATAAGTGCACGATTACGGAGACGCGGCGCATCAGGCGGTCCGTTGTACATTGCCTTAGATTTGTGTCTGCGCTAGCGATGACGCGGCCCGCTGCTGCTATGTACGACGAAACGCCCAACGTGCCGCGCAACGCGCCGCGTCTCCGTTAACACGGCCTAACTTATCTTCCGTTATAATAAGAATAAATTTTATTGTACTTACACCAAAATAGTAACAATTTTACAGAATGTGTGATATTTTTATCAACTATTTATTTTTGTATTTTTTTTTTAATATTTATTAACCGATTAATAGACCGATAATGTGTCTCTATAACAATATTTTTGATAACTTGCGGATAATGCCCACTGCAATATTGTTACCTCTCAAATTTATCGTTATTTGTACATAATATTGTAGCTGTTAATTGTACTAGGATAAATAAAATAAAATAAAAACTTAAATCTATGCGTGGCACATACAATGGCGGTATTATCGCTGACAGCGATATCTACCAGACAACCTTACCGACAATTTGATTTTCTTCTTAAAAAAAAAGTTTTCATTCATCATTTGTTATCACGATGCTAAAACTGTTCCACTCTCTTTTTCTACACACTTGCTACTATTTACTAGTATCACAGCTAATACACTAATTGTATGAATGACTTTACGATTTCCGGCAGGTGATTTCTGATTAGAAGGTTAGTCATTGATAAAGATTTCTTTATTTTTACCCACAGGTCAGTGTCGAACATGAATGAATCACTATGTTATCATTGTTTAGATTAGGACTAGGTTAACGCCAGATTTAGAAAATAAATTACAACGGTACATGTGTAACAATGATATCTATGGGTACATGTGTAACAATGGCAATGTTCTTTCTACGTTAACTTTTCCTCTGTACCTCTACCATGAGTTTTAAGCAATAGTATTCGTCGCTACTCGATATCGACGCCGTAAATATTTTGTATGGCAAATTTTGGTTAGCTGCAAGTGACTGCTAGAGGCGCTGCAAAATTTGCCATACAAAATATTTACGGCGTCGATATCGAGTAGCGACGAATACTATTGCTTAAAACTCATGGTAGAGGTACTGGTCTTTGACTACCTTTGTACGAATAGTTGGAAACCATTGATATACAGAGAGAGCAGTAACTGTAGTGGCCGAGTGGTAACGGCCCCGACTTACGATTAGTAGGTCGCGGGTTCAAGCCCGGCCAGGCGCATTACTTTGTGTAATTTATTTCATCACCACTGCTCTCAAAACGGTGAAGGAAAATATCGTGAGGAAACCGGCATGTCCTAGAACCAAAAATTCGAAGACATGTGACATCTACCAACCCGCACTTGGCCTGCGTGGTGGATCACGGCCCATTCCCTCTCTTAGAGAGGAGGCCTGTGTCCCAGCAGTGGGAACATTAAAAGGCTGATGATGATGACGATGATGATTGATTACTATAAAGGTCAAGGAAAGATAAATTACGCGCTAACATCGCAATCAGAAAACGTGGAATCGAAACTCACACATCTACACTACCTGTAGTCGCTGATAGACAAGGATAGAGACAAGAGCTAACGCTGTCGTGCGAGCGAAATAACGTTAGCCACCGAATGTGTGTGATCGTCGCGACGAATGTGAAATCGTGACAATTGTCACAATTTCAGCGGTCCACGCGCTAGAGGCGAGTTACTTATCTTCCGTAATTTTGATTTAATCTAAGTTGGAAACAATGACTTTAAGAGCCAAATTCACCAATAAACTAATCGCGATTCGTTCAAACAAAACGTAGTTTGAGCGACTAATCGAGATTATAGCTTCATTTTGCGTTTCACCGCGATGACTTGAACCTAGTTTACTTAACTCAGTTTCAATTCTTTTGTTGTCGCCCATGTTTACGACACGGGTCTTTAAACTAGATTGCGCTGAGCTCAGTTTAGTTAAACTAAGTTTT
Source organism: Leucania comma (assembly GCA_958295575.1). NCBI lineage: Eukaryota > Metazoa > Arthropoda > Insecta > Lepidoptera > Noctuidae > Leucania > Leucania comma. The sequence continues at coordinate 7,660,486 of OY282482.1, read as the reverse complement.
TATATTGAATGATGAAATCAGCCCTAAGTCCAAATATACACGTGGAAATTACTCACTGCAGCACTTGGCTCCATAACATTTTTTCTCCGGATTCCGCTTCGGTAACCATGACGAATTTCCACTTTGATACAAGTGGAACTTCTTCTTGTATCAAAATGTAGGAACTATTTTTTTATAAATGTACCTATAAAAACGTAATATATACTTTAATAAATAAAAATAGATTAAATAAAATCTTACATCAGAATTATCTAGGCATGTTTCTACAAACGTTTTTATAGGTACGTATAATAGTTATTATTATGATAACAGCTATTTCTAAAATGGTATGGTACATTTATAACGTAACCTTTTCTCGAACTTTTTTTCTATATTTTTTCCAAATGTTTTTGTAGAAAGTAATCAATGATTGCCTATTGTAAAATCGGAGCGATAAAAAAATTATATGTATGTATTTGAAGCCAAACAGTCCACCATGAAGTATATTTTAAAATCGGCTATTTTCGTCGTATGCTTGCGGAGGCCAAGGTACAATAGTTTTTCGTCTGAATTGTGTAGCAGTGAGTTAAAATCTAAAACATTTTTTTTAGCCACTGTTTTGTTTATCTTACTGTGATTATGAAATTCTTACATATTATTGCATTAAAACTACATTTTAGGGTTCTGTAGGTCAGTCAGCAAAAATGGAATCCATATAGGATCACTTTGTAGGGGCCCAGCAGGGCCGAAGCCTATTGGGGCCAAGGATTATGTGAAAATGAACCCCGGGGCCCTGGAATGAATGGAGGAGGGTAGGTTTTTAGTTAGTAAGAGTCTGACACTATGTCCCGCCCCACCCAAGGGCGGGATTTGTCATTTGATCATTTTAACTATCATAAAAAAATATATGATCAATTTCCTGTTAGTCTGTCTATCAAGAGCCTTTTCCTCAGGAACGCATGGAGGAATTAAACTCCCACTCCTACCTCCTGGAACTCCCATAAAAACTGAAATGAATATCAAATAATATCTGCTACCCCTTAGAACAGTGCAAAAATCAGACTTTTAATTTAAACGCAATCTAAAGATACGGCCATTTATGCTCCGTTTAGGCGCATTCATTTGTCACTCGCAAGAAATCGAACAGATGGATAAACAGACAGACAGACAGACAACAAAGTGATCCTATAAGGGTTCCGTATTTTTCCTTTTGAGATACGAAACCCTAAAAAGGTTAGGAAAAGTCCTGACTCGACTCGAGTGAAGTCATCACTACATAGTATCTATAAAACAAAGTCGCTTCCCGCTGTCTGTCCCTATGTATGCTTAGATCTTTAAGACTACGCAACGGATTTTGATGCGTTTTTTTTTAATAGATAGATTGATTCAAGAGGAAGGTTTACATTTATAATACATGCATAATATGTTTAATATCACCAGTGCGAAGCTGGGGCTTGTGACTAGTTTGTGATAATGTCACACCTCATAGGAAAAAGCACAGAATTATGAGTTACATTTGCGCAGTCTTATGAACTTCACGCTAATAAAGTCGCGGGCAACAGTTAGTAAAAAATAAAAATCTTTAAACAATGAAGACGTCGACGACTTAGGGCCAAATTCACCAAGAAAGTAATCGCGATTATATAAAACAAAACGCAGTTTGAGCGCCTAATCGAGATTATAGCTTCATTTTGCGTTTCACCGCTATGAATTAAACCTAGTTTACGCTAAACTCAGTTTCAATTCTTTTGTTGTCGCCCATGTTACGACACGGTTCTTTAAACTAGATTACCCTGAGCTCAGTTTAGTTGAACTGAGTTTTTATATTGAATGGTGAAATCAGCCCTTAAGCTCGGTCCGGACGGTTACCGAGCGGTCAGGCGGCTACCCGTTGCTCGCCGTCCGCAAGCCCGCGCCTACGGTGGTCGGAAATCAGTATCGGAAACCCGGCGGCACCTAGACGACCTATACTGAACTGTTACAGGATTGTAGCTCGTACGACTGACGTTTGTTTTAACACATTCTAATGAGGTATCCTGTTCATAACCTCAGCTATTGGACAAAGAGGTAAGAGAGAAGGGAGGTCGGTGTACAGTAAGGTCACATCATACTTGTGTTTTTTTTCTGCTGTCTTTACAAATATTACTCAGGTCTATCGCAACTTGGCGAAACAAGTCTTTTTCCACGTTATTAACTTGTACAAGGAAACTGTTATTAATGATGATGATAATAAAAACATAATCAGTCATGTAAAAAATAAACAAGTATTATTAAAATAAAAAAAAGATACTTATGTGTTTTTTTACATTGGATTATACTTACATCATGTTCCATTTGACCTTGATTAGAGTAATCATCAGAGACCGGATTATTTGCAACATAAAAAGCTTGTTATATACGAGTACATTCAAATATGCGTGAAATATGCACGAAAACTGGCAGAATATTCTTCTTCTTCCTGCCCTTATCCCATATTACTTGTGATCTCTGTCCTGTCACCCGTCACATTGTTACTAACTCCCTTTTCTTTCATATCACTCATCACCAGAGGTCGGAGTAGGTAGATTGATTTAAGGTCGTTGACGTCAAACGTAGAGGATAATATGGATATGCCTCAAAAATACCGGAACTTCATATTTATTGTGATATTTGTTCCGGAATTTTGAAATCAGCACGAATTTGTGTTTAAGGTGAAAAACGTATTAATAATATCAATCTACGCTGCCAGTGTTAGCTAATGGTGAAAGAAATCAGTATTTTATTTTATACAAAAATACCTTGGAATAATTACACCGTATTTTGTCCCTTACTGTTGAATTACAAATGACGCTTGACAGTATGACGCTTTATTTTATTTTAGTCCATAATTCCAATCCCGGAACTTTTTCCGGTACTTCCCGCACATTATGGATAAAATGGCATGTCCATATTATAATATCTTGACGCAAGTATATAAAATCCATCTACCTACTCCGACCTCTGCTCATCACACAATCCATCCATCTCTTCTTTGGCCTCCTTCCTCCTCTCCATCCATCTACGTGTAAACTCAGAACTCTTTTAGTAACATGCGTTTCATCCCTCCTCTTCACATGACCATACCTAGACAAACGATTTTCTTTGAAAATTGGCAGAATATGCGAAATTAAATGATAAATTTTAAGAACTCAAAAATAAGAAAAATAAGTTTTCATTCAATATTACAATTAGTAAATTATCCTTTGATAGTCGATAATAGTACAGTAACATTATATGACATTAAATTATTAAAAAAAAAAAAATGTAAATAATTAAGTATAATTTTTCCAAATGTTTAGTGGTAAGATTGTGTCTTCGCGTTCGATTGGATTGGCGTTATGATCACTTTTATCGCATTTCGGAACGCACGATGACTGCACTGCACTCGGAAAAATATTTATATAAAATAAAATATTTATTATATTATTTAAATGTACCGATAACATGCATCTTATCTAGATCTTAGATAAAATAAACTATTACCGCTGAGGATGGCGCAAATGCGTATAAAAGTGACGTATGCTGAAAATTCTGTGGTGTCAAGGTAAAAGGAGATGAGTCAGTAAACAGAAAAATTAGCCAACTGTAGTTGACTAAGCCCCTTTTTTAGGGTTCCGTAGCCAAATGGCAAAAAACGGAACCCTTATGGATTCGTCATGTCTGTCTGTGCGTCCGTAATTCACACCCATTTTTCCGAAACTATAAGAACTATACTGTTGAAACTTGGTAAGTAGATGTATTCTATGAACCGCTTTAAGATTTTCACACAAAAATAGAAAAAAAAATCAATAAATTTTGGGGGTTTCCCATACTAAGAACTGAAACTCAAAAAATTTTTTTCATCAAATTCATACGTGTAGGATATCTATGGATAGGTCTTCAAAAATGATAATGAGATTTCTAATATTATCATTTTTTTCTAAACTAAATAGTTTGCGCGAGAGACACTTCCAAAGTGGTAAAATGTGTGTCCCCCTCCCTGTAACTTCTAAAATATGAGAATGATAAAACTAAAAAAAAAATATATGATGTACCATGCAAACTTCCACCGAAAATTGGTTTGAACGATATCTAGTAGGTAGTTTTTTTTTAATAAGCCTTAAATCGTAAACCGCAATTTATACGGAACCGATTGTGCGAGTCCGACTCGCACTTGCCCGGTTTTTTTTTGCATTTTCTGTATATTTTTACCCGACTGCGCCAGAAGGAGGGTTATGTTTTTCGAGAGTATGTATGTATGTATGTAAGTATGTATGTATGTATGTATGTATAATTGTTTGGCACGCTCTGCAGCCTGAACGGCTCGATGGATTTTAGCTTGAGAGGTGTCGTTAGATTCGTATTTACTGTGAGAGTGACACTGGGTATATCAAAATAAAAAAAAAAACAAAATGGTGGATTTTTAGCGCCAAATTCAAATGTTTGGCACGCTCTGCGACCTGAACGGCTCGATGGATTTTAGTTTGAGAGGTGTCTTTAGTTAGATTCGTAATTACTTTGAAAGTGATATAGTAATAAAATAAAAATAAAAAAATAAAAAATAAAAAACGGTAATTTAAAAAACTAAAAAACCCGACTGCTTTTCTGAGCATTCATGAAAAAGCCCTAAAACAAGAAAATCTGGCAGTCGGGACCCATTCTAGAAAGTCAGCCGTCTAGTCAATAGATTGGACTAATCTGCAATGTAATATAGGTATGTGCTCTCAATTCTAGAATGGGTCTCGACTGCCAGATTTTCTTGTTTTAGGGCTTTTTCATGAATGCTCAGAAAAGCAGTCGGGTTTTTTAGTTTTTTAAATTACCGTTTTTTTTGTATGACTAGACTTGTTTTGTTCTTTGACCCTCACTAAATAAAACGCTTTCCATTGACTCTTTTGCCCTATAACTAAAATATTTATATTTAGCATACCTACATTTGACTAACTCATTTTTCAATTTAAATGACTCATCTCATGGGACCATAAGGAAAAAATAAGTTACCATAAAAACTGTATTTCTACCTCGTCAAATGGATTAACATATTCTGTTTTTAGTTTTTTTTTTAGGTGGGAAATTATTTAATGACTTCTCTCGCTCTAGGACGGAGCGGAGGTTGTGTCAAACTTTTACTGACTAAAAACCCACTCTTGTTCCTTCTTTGCCTTCGTTTCAGGGCCCTGATATTCACTTTCACATTACTCATGGCCCCAGTTGGCTTCAAACCTGCTGGGCCCGTACGTTTTATTGACAACTCCTTGGAACACTACGCGCCGTCGAAGACTAGGGCTCCGTCCGGATGGTTATCGGACAGTCAGACAGCGAGCTACCCATTACTCGCCGTCCGCAAGCCCGCGCCAACGGTGGCCGGAAATCGAGATCGGAATTACGGCGACGGCTGCGGCGTGAGCGCTGTCGCCTGATGCGGTCGGCCTCCTCCTTTGCTAGCATTACTTCTTCGCAGAAGGAGGCGACCGCCTGCTACTCCTCTTCGCTCCGGACCATGGCCTGTACCAAGGCCCGGTGCACCCTCTTAGGCGTGGAGTTTCGTTAAATCCGTTCTTAGCGGACACTTCACCCTGTAAAGAACCTACATCTAAGAACCGGCTTCCTCGTGAATCACTCTGTCACTCGGCGAAGATTGCATGAAAATATGTTCAGTAATTTTTATCGCGAATAGATAGACAGATTAACGCGGTGGGGGACTTTGTTTAATATTATTAGGTCCTGCCAGCGACTTCAGCCGCGCGACAACAGCTTTCTTTGTACAAAATTTTTTTTTCACATTCACCACAGATATAGATATACCTAGATAACGCAAGAGCAACTACTTCGCGTGCCTAGCTTACGTACAAAAATCGTAAGTGGTCACTTTCGCGCTCAGTCTGCATCGGAGTACAGCAAAAAATGTACACAGTTAAAAATATAAAAATGGTTAATTGTGCTGTTGGTGTGGGGGTGGAGCGAGGGGGACGCCGTACGCGGCGGCGTCTTTACTAAATAGTGCTTGTGACGTCATAATAGGTAGTCAAAAAATGGCACGCTTGGTTTTCATACAGATCGTGATGCTTGCGTTATCTATGTCTATCTATATCTGTGTCTGTCACACAACACCATCTAGTCCCAAGCTAAGCAGAGCTTGTGTTATGGATACTAGACAACTGATAAACATAAATATATACATATTATAGATAAATTACAACCAGACCCATAACAAATGATCGTGCTCATCACACAAACATTTCCCACGACCCCCCACGACCTCCGGCATAGTAGTCAGGTCCACTAACCCCTAGACCAACAGGCCAGTCGACTTTGGAATCCCATTCCTTCTCCTTAGGGGGGTGAATTTTGAAAATCCTTTCTTAGTACTCGCCTACGTCATAAAAGGAAATCTTGTGCAAAATTTAACACTCCTAGGTTCAGTAGTTTCGGCTGTGCGTTGATATGTCAGTCAGTCAGTCAGTTTCTCTTTTCAACCGACTTCGAAAAGGAGGAGGATCAATGTTCGGCTGTTTTTTTTTGTGTATGTTCACCGATATCTCGGTCAATTGTGGACTGATTTTGAAATTTTTTGTTTTGTTTGAATGGTTATACTTCCGAGTTGGTCTCATAGAAATATTGTTTTGATCTGATGATGAACTTCGAAGATATAGAACGGAACTCTTCAAAAAATGCTAGCAGAACTGTCGTAACAAGTAAAATTGCTTTGATTATTATTTGTGTAGTCGGTGATTGACTGAAGGAAGAGGAAGGGACATACAAAGAACTGCTCTGATTATGAAGCTTGAAGTTATTTGAATTCTGTAATAAATCAATTTGAATTGTCATGATGATTTGAAGATGGAACCGCATGGCAAAAGGCAGGTATCTGTTTAAGCTTGGCTGAAGTGTACTACAGCTAAAAAGTTTGAAATAAAAAACGTTTTACAAAAAAAAAAAAAAATACAATCTACTTCAATGTTAATTTTGGAAGATAACGAAGAGATCAAACTATTATAGAAACACCGACTTTTTACATTGAAGTCAGTTGTATTATTATTGGAACATTGGAACAAACTTTTTTGTACAAATTAGGATAGATATTACTCGCGCCATCGACCTATATTCTTGCGATAGACAAGCACGTTCATATAAACTATTTGTCAAAATACTGAAAAGTTCAAACAATAAATCGCTGCAGCGCTAGATTGCCATTATGTCGTCTAACAAAACTTTTAAAACTTACAGCGCTAAGACAGCTTATAGAGGATACTTTTTCGCGACCAAAAGGTCTAAAGCGCCATGCATTTCCTAGTACTTACGCGTTTCGTTCAACTTAGTGTGATGACATGTCATCTATATAGATTTTTATACCGCAGAAGTGACACAGTTTCTTGCCTACAATACTTCATTACAATAATATTCTATTTCAAAATGTAATTATAGTGTATTTAAAAACGAGATCTCAATAACAGTAAAACAAATAAATAAATCAGTAATCACTAATAAGACTACAAATTCAACTGAACCTAATTCAAATTTAATATTAACCTGCACGTAATATGGTACGAAAATTACCCAAGTGCTAACGAATGACAGCATGCTTAACAACAAAACTTACCGATGAAAACTGATACCTCATGATTTGCTGACATTTCGTCGTAATTTATAAAAAAAAAAAAAAACATTGTTATTAATTATACAAAAAAAGAAAGAGCGTTAAATTAAATATTTAAAAATTTCAAACAGTATAAAAGACCGTGCGAAGTCTGTATTTCGTAAACTAGCTGTAGGTAAAAACCTAATTCAGCTTTTTGTGGGAGGGAACATCTGCATGTTTTAGTCTATGATTGTAAAATGGGGAAGAGTTTAAATAAAATAATATCTTCTCTAACGTACTATTACGATAGTAGAAGCTATTACATTGCTTGAACAACCAATGGTTTTACTTACTTGACTACAAAATTATTATATATGTCCAAGTTCACTTAAATTTGTATTTATAAGCGTCGCTCTGACACTGCATGAACGTCAAAACTGCACTAATGCCATCAATGTAAAAGTGTTCGGCCTGCAGGTCAATTAAGTGGAGTAAAGTGACTGTACGGCACGCCTCATCTAGTGCGTAGTACATATATATCAATGACTCGCGCCAATCCACTTGACAGCCGCCATCCTAATTGTCTCTGACAATATCAATCCATTTTAAAAGAAATTAAAGAAAAAGAGTTTATTTACGTCAAAAATGGTACAAATGAATCAATGAATGAATGTAAAATGTTTGTCAAAAATGGTTATGGTAGGAAAAATGTTGTAAACAAAAAATTATGTTTTTTGCACTGAATGAGTTTTCTCTTTCATAATTAAAAAGCGTTTTGGGAACATATTTATGGTACGTTGTACAGCTAAGGAGTGATGAGATTCCGTGCCGGAGTCTGTGTTTCCTGATAATTACAACTTAATTCTAGGCAAGCGTGCTACATCACTGACCACATAGATACTAGATAGATAGATATATTCTTTATTGTATACCAAAAATACCATTAGGCAGGGGCGCTGGATTTTAAAAAACCTAATGGATGCTCATGCTCATTTGATGACTCGAAAAAGCGGGAAATGTGAGAAAAAAAATGCACACTGATCGACGTGCAAAAAAATAAAATCCTACTTACATACTGACACGACAGTGTTGGTGCGGGAATCGAACCCGCCGCGACCCTTACGTCTCAACCGGCGCTCTAAACCACTGCGCTAAACGGGTCGTCGGGTAATGAAAACACGCCCATCCCTAAAAGGCGATTATTGATCTATTTCTTGATGATAAATGATATTTATTTTTGCAAATAGGTTATTAAAAACACTTTTACTCGTCAATTTTTTTTTTCGTCAGTTTAAACTAGATGAGGCCGGTGTTTCCTAGCTGACAACCCTAAGAAGAAACATCGAACAAACTCAGGGGTCAGTCTCTTTTAAAGTCCATACACAAACATGTAATGGTCAAATCATATGAGAACCATGCAGATTGGAGTCTGAGATGGTCTTTTGAAGAAAGAACCACACAGTTCTGAGTGGACCTGTCCAGTCAGTGCAAGCATTTGTCAGTATTCGTGTAGCTCAACTCAGGACTACTAAGGAGCTCAACGACTTGACGAACAATACCAAAGAAAGGACATTTGGGTAGGCCGCAAAAAGTACTCATAACTGCCAGACATTATGTTAAAATTAAAGAAAAGGAAAATGTAATCCACATAGTCCCCACATTCACAAAAATAAAATATACAAAAATGTAATTTTACAAAGTAAATATAGCAAAATTGTAAAAACATGATGTCTATTCTCGGCACCCACTGTTTATTTTTCAGGGGCCTCGAGCCCCCGAGCACCCACGGAGTCGGCGCCCCTGCTATCAGCTGATATAGTATCAATATAGCTGATATGGTATCCATAACAACAAAAAAAAAACTATGATAACTTAGTAATAGCATTCTAAAAACAATATAACTGATAAATTAATATATTTCTTATATGTATACTTTGCCTTGGATTACGTTGGACGTTGATGATACGAGTAGATGGACCGGCTAATCCCTCTTAAAGGTGAGAAGCACTAATTTCATGGGGGCAAAGCAACGGATGGCAGTAATCTATATAAATAAAAACGAAGACTGCGTGTGTCCGATTTAGCAGTATTTTTGTTTGTTTTTAATGTTCGTAATATTTCAAGTTTTTTTTTTTGTTATCCTTTGTATATTTAGGGACTTTTGGTCACAGTAAGACCATGCCAGCCCCATCGTAACCTAATACAAGTAATGCTAAACACCTTATCAACTATTAGGACTCTAAAACCTTACTAATTATTTTATATACAGCGATAGCCGCATTAGAGAGAGGTTTGGACAATGTACTTTGAATAAAACCAACATCAACCAAATTAATTTTGAAAGTATTCATCAGCACCTCTCTAGCAGCTCGTGTCCTGACACATTCCACCAACAAGTGATGGACATCCTCCACCGTGCCGCATGCTGCACAATTTGGGCTGTTACTTTTTCTATTTCAAGTTTAAAATCCGTTTACACTATAATTTTTTTGCATTAACTCAGAAATTTGGACAAGATTTGTAAAGTCAGCTTATAAAGAATATTATACAAATATCACTAACCACACACACAGCATCAGGACGGATCCTAAGGGCATCCATACACAAATGTCCCAAATTATAGTTCTCATTTGTCACGTCAAAAGGCACTAGCTTCATTTTTACCCACTATTTTCTCACAATTTTAAGATTTAAGAACACGTCTATATCTCGCGGTAGTCGGTTACCGTTTGATGATCTGCGAGTTTTCTGATAATTATATAAGTTCAATGCCCTTCCATGACGTTTTTTAAAATCATCACAAATCCTGTGTGAGAAAGAAATAGCGCTACACGGCGTAGGTAGTTACATAGTTACATAGTTTATAGTTTTTCGGCAGATATGGTTTTTATTGACGATAGTATACATGACTCGCTGCTGCTAGCGACTTCGCCTGGGTGATAGACCAAAATACATGTTTATCACATGTCACTAGAGAAGATAAATTGATATTCTAAAAAAAAAACTCACCTACTGGTGATTTTTTTTAAGATCGCTCCAGTAATGAAATGAAATCAAAATATTTTTTATTTTACATAGGCCTTCATGGGCACTTATAAAACGTCAGAAGCTAGTGCACGGTTCCAAATTGGTTGTTTCCTATGGAGAAGTACCGGCAAGAAACTCCATGGTTACTCTTTAAAAATAATGGTTTTTATTACAATATTTCCTTAGTATAGCATTCATAAATAAATTATGTAAGGACAATGTAGACCAGTCAATATTGTACCAGAGAGCACAACAAAAATTATCATAAAAAAGTGAGTTATGATAGGAAGTAATCTAAGAATTTGCGGAGTCTACAGTGCAAGAAAAAATAAATAATTACAATTATCACTACAATAATTACATTATCCGATGGTCTAAATAATATAAAATATTGCAAAAGCAATGTGACAAAATAAATAAATAAATACATGTCATAAGATGGAGCAGTTAATAGACACATCTGCACAATGTATATTTTTGAGTTCATTCATTACAAACAAAAACACAAATATACAAATCTTTTCTCTAATATTTGTGTAGATAATCTCCGTAATGGTTTTTTTTTATGGTAGGTAAAATCATCAAATGACAAAACAGATAGTGTCAGACTCTTACTGACTAAAAACCTACAATGTTCCATTCGTTGCCTTCGATCCAGGGCCCCGGGGTTCATTTTCACCTAAGCCCTGGCCCCATTAGGCTTCGGCGCTACTGGGCCCCTACAGTTTGCTGACTACTTACTCCTTGAGGCGCGCGTACTGTTCCCGTGCGCGCCGTAAACGACTTGGGCTCGGGCCGGTCTGTTACCGGACGGACGGACAGCGAGCTACCCATTGCCCGCCGTCCGTAACTGATTTTTTGAAACCTAGGGAATACGACTCATTCATCTTGCATATGTTTTTCGTACCTATCTATATTGTGTCGTAAGCCACGTGGACGCAAGTGAGCGTCTTTCACATATGTTATTACATTTAGTGACCGAGAAAAACTAATAAGCAGAGAAAAATATCAAATTGAAAAAATAATTGTCAATTCCGTCGGTTTCAAAGAATCACCCTAATTCATTGATATATTATAAGGAACCCTAATCTCGTTTTATTATTATTTGTGTTGTCAAGCATATCTAATGTAGGCCATTCATATTATCTAAAATAAGAGTACTTAAATGATGCGAAATTAAACTATTTCGAATCCTAAGTCCATTGACAGGACTTCGGACTTTGACTGTTGCGTTTGGTTTGACGCGATTTTAGCAAGTCACGCTAAAACTCGAACCATTTTTACAATCCTAGATAAGTTCGTTATCATCTCATATAAAAAAATATATATCTAAAGTATTATAAAATCGTTTCAACATACAAATACAATGACATCTACTTTTAAATAATGAAAGTGTCATGTCTTATCATCATCATCATCTTCCTGCCCTTGTCCCGTTTTATTTGGGATCGCGTCGGCGCAACAGGTTTTTTTTCTTCCATTCTGTCCTGTCACTCGTCACGCTATCACTCTTCCAGTCATGGTCCCAACATTCCAAATTGCATACCTCAATCTCATTTCCCGAGCTAGCTTCTTACATTGCAACCCCGCTCGAGGTGGTGTGAAAGTGTCCTGTCTAATAAATATCGCAAATCTATATCTATACTATAATAAATCTGTAGAAATAAAAATTCTGTACATTGAAAATATCAAAAAAATAAATGGCAGGGGGTTTTACTAGACCGACACCGAACTCAAAAATGTGATTGAAACTATTTTTGTCTGTCTGTCTGTCTGTTTGTTTGTTCAGGCATCACGCAATAACTACAGGTTCGATTACGATGAAAATTGGTATAATTATTCTTTAATATCCTGGGCACCACACTGGGTACTTTTTATCCCGGAAAAGTATATACAATAAAAAACAAACTTAATTTTGCGGTTCGATCGCTAAGCCCGATTACTGTACCAACCGCAAATAATAAGTTTGTCGTAGGTTACGTCACCCGTTTCTATTGTAATTAGCCACAAAGGGCTCGCGCCGAGATAGAAGTATTAATACCGGTAAGTATGCTCGATAGATAAAGTTCTACACAAATATCACTTTACACAAAAAACTCATTGATAAGTTTCGTCATTCACGCGAACGAAGTTGCGGGCACAGCTAGTTAAGAATAAAATAATTTCACGAAATGTTAGTTAACCTTTTTATTCGACTGTCAAAAATTAAGGAGGTTCACAATTCGTCTGAATGTTTTCGTCGATGAGTTTGTTTGTGTATGTGCAATTTGTTATGTACCTATTGTGTGTTTTATGGACTCTGATGGTCCGAAATAAATAATAATAATAATTATTATTATTTTGTTACCATCCCTTTTTTGAGGTTTTTTTTTTTTTATGGTAGGTAAAATCATCCAATGACAAATCCCGCCCTTGGGCGGAGCGGGAAGTAGTGTCAGACTCTTACTGACTAAAAACCTACCTCGTTCCTTCGTAGCCTATCGTGCCGGGGCCGAGCATTCCTTTCGGAACTAACCCATGACCCCAGTAGGCTTCGACCCTGCCTGCCTGCAGTTAGCAGGCTGGGCCTCTTCGGTGTGCTGACAGCTCCTTGAGGCGCGCGGGAACAGAACGCGCCGTCGACGACTTGGGCTCGGTCCGGTCGGTTACCGGACGATCGGACAGCGTGCTACCCATTGCACGCCGTCCGCAAGCCCGCGCCTACGGTGGCCGGAAATCGGGATCGGAATCCCGGCGGCGGCTGGGGCGAGCGCCCCGTTGCCTCTGCCTGATGCGGTCGGCCTCCTCCTTTGCTAGCATTACTGCTTCGCAGAAGGAGGCGACCGCCTGCCATCCCTCCTCAGTACGGACCATGGCCTGAACCAAGGCCCGGCGAGAGAGATCGCTGCCGCCGATCGCCCTCACGAGGACACGGCGATGCTCCGCCCAGGCGGGGCACACCTCTACAGTGTGCTCCACCGTGTCCTCCGGATGTTCCGCACAGTGACGACACCCGGGCGAATCCTCCGCACGAATCCGGAACAGGTACTTAACGAACTTTCCGTGTTCGGTAAGCACCTGCGTCGTGCGGAAGTTGAGAACGCCGTGAGGTCTTTCCAACCACGCTCCAAGGATGGGCCTTATCGCCCCAATCCCTTTTTTGAGGTGGGAAATCAGCAAATTATTTCTCCTGTTCGGGGTGGAGCGAAAGCGAGTGTCCGAATTTTACTGACTAAAACCCATCAGGCCAGGCCACGTTAACTATGTCAAATAGCACTACGCGCCGTCGACCATTCAGGTTTGGTCCGGATATCGGAAAGTCGGACGGCTAGCAACCCATTGCTCTTGCCTGCCATGGTTGGTAGTCGGAGATCACGGTCGCGGTGGCTGAGGCGGTCACCTTCCTTCTGCGAAGCACTAAGTGCTTGTTAACGAAGGCGCGGCGCGTTATGGATACCGGTGGGATACAATTTTTTTTTTTAAATGTTTATTGCGTTTTTGTTTTAAAAATAACCTGGCAAGTGCGAGTCGGACTCGCACACTGAAGGTTCCGTACAAACTTATCTATGAACAGTTCAATTCCCGAATTGAGTTACGAAGATTTTTCGGAATCACGTCGACGTATCTACAACAGTTTTCAGATTTTTCCCTATACTTGTGCTATGAGACCTTGCTTTATTCCAAATTTCAGGGTTCTAGGTCAACGGGAAGTACCTATGAATTTCGATTCCCTTGAGAGTGTCGAAATATACGTTTTTTTCGACTTAAATGCTTTCTTTTATATATATAAAAGAAAGTCGTGTTAGTTACTTTATTTTAAGTTTTTATACGAAATAATTATATTTATACTTCAAAAACTAAATTCAATTAATTTCACAACTGCTGCAATTTATAATTCGATAACGGCTGAACCGATTTAGCTGAAAATTGGTGGGAAGGTAACTCAAAACCAGGAGAAGGACATAGGGTAATTTATAACCCGATAAATAAAACAAAATCAAATCCTGCTGATTTATTGGTATAGGGTAGGGTAAGTTAGAGTAGGGTAGGGTAGTTTAGAGCGGAAGCGAAACTTTGGGCAAAAGCTAGTTTAATTATAAAAAGGAGCTAAACCGTGTTGGATCATTCGGCTCCATTCAAAATGATTTTCGCAGTAAAATTTAAATTTCTATTGAAATGATAGATATAACGAGTATAACAACTTATTTAAATGTAAAATATTTAAATAAATTATTATGATTTAATGGAATTATTTTTTTTGTTGCCTACTTATCATTAGTCACACATTTAAGTAGGTGCTATTCGTCCTTGGAATCTTTACATAGCACAAAACAAAGTCCCTTCCCGCTGTCTGTCCCTATGTATGCTTAGATCTTTAAAACTACGCAACGGATTTTGATGCGGTTTTTTTAATAGATAGGGTGGTTCAAGAGGAAGGTTTATATGTATAATACATGCATAATATAATATCACCATTGCACCCGTGCGAAGCTGGGGCGGGTCGCTATTTAACAATAAATTGCAAGTACGACTATTTGTGTGCCAGCAAATGGCGAAACATGCAATACCACAATTCTAAGATAAGACCTTAAATGTACCATGTTTTAATGCAAATATAATATTCTTATATTAATTCATGCGCCGCTATCAGCAAGATGTTTGAGTGAGCATGACTCTTGCAGCCGCCACAGCACATTCCAGTTAAAGGCATATCCAGTATAGTACGTACCTTTTGTTATGATTACGCGCAGCCCCCCGCTTTGATTGAGACCCGAAAATCAGTTATAACTTATAGTACGCGGCAAAAAAATTGAACTAAAATGGCCGTCATTGCTATGGTCACGCGCAGCCCCCCGTTATGCCGCGCTGCGATTGACACCTGAAAATCTGTTACTAATCATACGAATTTGTGCTATGAGACCTCGCTTCATACCTTTTAGGATTCTAGGTCAACGGGAAGTAACTTATGAATTTTGATTCTCTTGAGAGTGCCGAAATATATTTTTTTTGTGACATAAACATCTGCAAACCTGAGTAATGGACCTATGTTGTTGGGGTGTATCAATTACTTTGAAACACCTAACCTAACCTAACTTTTTCTTACCTAAAACTCAGAACGGACAAACCTTTCAGCAAAGCTGTCATACTTAAACGTTGTTCCTGTTAAAAAGACCTATCCATCGACATATATGTCTTAGCTATTGGTGAGGTGTACCAATTAGTACCTAACCTAACCTAACTTTTTTTTTACCTAAAACTCAGAACGGACAAACCTTTCAACAAAGCTGTGATAGTAAATGTTGCTCCTGTTAAAAAGACCTATCCAACGACATTTATGTCTTAGCTAGCTATTGGTGGGGTGTACCAATTAGTACCTAAACTAACCTAACTTTTTTTTACCTAAAACTCAGAATGGACAAACTTTTCAACAAAGCTGTCATAGTAAATGTTGTTCCTGTTAAAAAAACCTATCCATCGACATATATGTCTTAGCTATTGGTGGGGTGTAGCAATTACCTTGTTTTTAATACCTAACCTAACCTAACCTTTGTTTTTCACCTAAAACTCAGAACGAACTAACCTTTCAACAAAGCTGTCATGTTAAATGTTGTTCCAGTTAAAAAGACCAATCCAACGACATATATGTCTTTGCTATTGGTGGGGTGTACCAATTAGTACCTAACCTATGTTTTTAACCTAAAACTCAGAACGGACAAACATTTCAACAAAGCTGTCATAGTAAATGTTGTTCCAGTTAAAAAGACCTATCTAACGATATATATGTCATTGTTATTGGAGGGGTGTACCAGCTTTCATACATTTTTGCCCATTGTCCTTTTCATTTAATATTAAAACCTTAAAAATATCCGCCTCTTTGCTTTAAAAAAAAATAATCACCCTTGACCGTGACGAAATAGGAATGAAAAAAGCCCTTGGTGTGATAAATTTAAAAAACGCACGCGGGTGATATACTCGTACATGCCATATCGAACCATATTGTAGTGCGATAAGAGCAGTTTTCGAGTAAGTGTATTGAAAAGGTTTTTTTTTTCGCTGGGAAATCATCCAATGACATCTCCGTGCCCTTGGGTGGAGCGGGAGATAGTGTCAGCTTTTTACTGACTAAAAACCCACTCCTGTTCCTTCTTTGCCTTCGTTCTACGGTCCTGATGCTCAATTTCACCTTACTTATGGACATTAGGCTTCAACCCTGCTAGGCCCCTACGTTTTGCTGACAACTCCTTGAGGCACGTGTGGAACACTACGCGCCGTCGACGACTTGGGCTCGGTCCGGACGGTTACCGGACAGTCGGACAGTCGGATTGCTCGCTGTCTACTAGCCCGCGCCTATGGCTGTCGGAAATCAAGATCGGATTCCCGGCGGAGGCTAAGGCGTGAGCGCCTTTCCCTCAAGCGGTTGGCCTCCTCCTTTGCTAGCATTACTACTAACGCCCGGAGGACACAGCAGAGGTGTACCCCGAGTGGGCAGAGCACTGCCGTGTCCTGGTAGGGGTGATCGACGTCGGTGATCTCTCGCGCCGGGCCTTGGTACAGGCCATAGCCCGAAGCAAGGAGCAGTGGCAGGCGGTCGCCTGCTTATGCGAAGCAGTACCTAATAAAATGCAAGGGTTGAGTTTCAATGGTAGGTAGTCGTACTTTTTGCTAGGCGAGTCGCGTTTAGCAATGGGTCCGGTTCACTTGCACTGCTATAGGCTACAGAGCAGGTACAGTCAGAGGTCAAAAATACAATTGCACTCTACTAATGCTAAAGTTTCTAAAATGTTCTGTGTTGTAAAAGTTCAACAGTCCAGAAATAGTTTATTCAATAGCCACTTTATATGCTCCAAATTAAATCAATCATGAACTACTGACTCTCTTTTACAAAAAAATATTAGACACTTTAGCATTGGTCGAGTGCAACAGCACTTTTGACCCCTGAAATAAGTTGCTATGCTATGCTATGGTTACGCGCAGCCCCCCACTTCGATTGAGAACCGAAATTCGGTTTATGCACATTCAAGGTCGTCCGCCGTGATGGTTCAACTTGTGTGACTAGGATTATAGACTTTCGGGTCTCAATCTAATTTAGGGGCTGCGCGTAACTATAGCAAATGGTTCAGCTTATTTGCTGCGTACTATAACGAACCAAATGCAACCAAAAAACACTGGCTTAACCGCTGGGGACAGTAAGGCCGTGTTTACGGAGCTGTCGCGCGTTGCGCGGTGCGTTGGGCGATCGTCATCGCCCTTCGGTCGCGTCATCGCTCGCGCAAACACAAACAGTTTCCACCAAAGCGGAGAGGAGAGGAGAAGAGAGCAGATGTGTTTCAATAAACCAATCCGATTTCGTTATTTCCACATCTCTTCTCCGCTTAGCTTTGGTGGAAATGGATCAAGCGGAGAGGAGAGGGGATGTCTCATTTTTCTATAGTATTTTGTGCGGTGAGCGTGCAAGCGGTGCGGCAGAGCGGAGAAGTTTCTAGTCGGGCGGCGCACGCACTCGCCTCTCCTCTCACAGCTCACATCTCCTCTCCGCTACACTTCTGTCCGCTCTGGTGGAAATAACCTGCCAGCTTAGCAATACATCTCCGGTCGTCTCCTCTCCTCTCCGCTTTGGTGGAAGCCGGGCCTAATGGCAATGTACGACGGACCGCACAACGCGCCGCGCAACGCCCCGCGTCTCCTTAAACACGGCTTAATTTTTTTTATCAGTCTGTGACTCCGTGTGAACATACAAGAAGGTAGGTACTTACCTACTTCTGTCGTATCCATAGAAATATAAAAAACACACCTTTCTTATATCTTTGTTCGTATCAATGTGTTTTCGCTTATCAGTGTACTTTATATTCACTGTCTCATAATACCTAGTAGACTTTGGCCGTAGTATTAGATGTTATCATCGTTTACTTGCGGTTGTAGGTGTGCAAATAAAAAGATATGGTGTAGGTAACTATCTAATTTTGGTACCTAAGTGCTAATTGAAAGTTTTTTAATGACTGATTACTGATGAGCCCCCATTTATTACTGTCGCCTGATTGTAGACAGCTATTAGGTATTCTCAATGGCGTCGCCAGCCAGGGGGGACTATTGGAAGTATAGAGAGTAGTAAAAAAGTTTTTTTTCTCCACAATATAACTCCTAATTGCTAGGCTTATATCTACGGTAACATATAGAATAGGCGGGCATTATATTGTGCGAGAATGGTGCCTAAACTAGGCTCTGAAGTTGTAAAACAGCGACGCCCTTGGGTATTCTATCGTCAATACCTACCTACACACTATCAATGTGTACACAAATATCACATAAATCTGTTATTTACCTATCTTTAAGAATGAATTTCTAATCTACAGGACATCTATCTATTAATAACTTCTCCCGTTCTAGGATGGAGCAAAAGGATGTGACAGATTTTTGTTGAATAAGGGCGCCTTCAAATTAGTCCCAAACTACGCTCGCACTAACCGCCAGTTGCAGCGCCGGTTGCAGTTACAGCGCAGTCGTGAATAGTCATGATGCGTTGCGTTGCTTTGCGACTAATCTGAAAGCGCCTTAAAACCTACGATCCTTAAGGACGGGATCTGTCATTGGATGATTTTACCTACCGTAAAAAAAACCTACGATGCTTCTTTATGTAGATATTTCTATTTTCTTTCATTTTCTCTCTGCGTTCCAGTGTAATTTATTAGAATATTCCCGCACGAGAATAATTCGAATACGAGGTTCATAGCTCCGAGCTTCGTAGCTCCGAGCTTTGTAGCTCCGAGCTTCGTATTTCCGAGCTTCGTAGCTCCGAGTTTCTTATCTCCGAACTTCGTAGCTCCAAGCTTCGTAGCTCCGAGCTCGTAACTCGTATTCGAATATTCTCGTGCATTCACAATAGCTCGTATTAGCACGAGCTACCCATTGCTCGCCGCAAGCCAGCCCGCGCCTACGGTTATCGGGAATCGGCCAACGACTCTTAACGCGCCGAATGCGTCTCTTGCTCCACCTGGGGCGTGAGGACTGCGTCACCTCCTTCGTTAGCTTTACTGTTTCGCAGAAGGAGGCGACTACATACTCTCTCAGGCTAGTACCAGGGCCGACCGTGAGAGGTCGCCGCCACCGAACGCCTCTACCTACGAGGACACATCGGTGCTCCGCCCAAACGAGGCAGACCTACACCGTATGCTCCACCGTGTCTTCCAGGTACTATGTAGGTACACCTGCATTCCTACTCACCCCATATGAATCAAATAAAAAGGCAGTACCTATAGGTATCGTTATTTTAATACACTGCAAGCAATAGCAATGACGAGGCGGAATATAAAAATAAATTACCTACTAGGTACTTCTTTTTTTGGTTCTTGTACCCCGTTCGTTCGTTGCTTCCGAGCCTTCCTTTCAGAAGCAGACCCTTGGCCCCAGTAGGCTTCGACCCTGCCTGCCTGAAATTGGGGTATAATCAAAGATTATATCGGATTATGGCTTATATTGAAGTGTAGGTACCTACAAGTATTATTTATAGGTAAAATACAGGAAAATTTTTTAACCACTGCGTAAATTTTTTTTGGTGGCTCAGTGTAAGCAATAGAACACATTTCCATTTTTAGTTTATGACTTTTTTTTTCTCATTTTTCCACTTTGTCCCAATTTGAAATAAGCAAGACATGGATATAATTTAATAGTAATACTATGAATGAGCATGAATGAAAACGCGAAGGCCGCCGGCCGCTGGACCACGCCCAGCGCACGTGACGGGGGTGCGGGGGCATGCGGCGCCGGCGTTTGATAAACAAAACGCATGCACATGCAGTACGTCACTTGCGGAAGTGGAGGTCGGACGTTCGCGCCCTTCGCCGTCCCTGCGCGTGTGCCGCGTACTAGACTAGCGTAGTGACAATGTCTCATTTTACTCACCGCGAGTATTATGAAATGGTGCGAGTGTATTTGTTAAGCAATGAAAATTTACGAGCAGCACGAAGAAGATACGAAAGGGAGAGCGTACCTCGTATGCGAGCCCAAGGGATCCTCAATCCTACGGTCCCTAATGAGAGGACGCAATCACTCATTTAACCGAGTTCGCCGCTAGGAAAATGGATCAACACACAAAATGTTTAACAATATTTTTAGACTTAACAAAAGCATTTGACACAGTCTCTGTTCCCACACTTCTATCTAAGATGGAAGATGTGGGGATTCGCGGCAAAGCGTTGGAATTTTTTGGAAGTTACCTTCTAAATAGGAAATTGAGTGTTAAGATCGGCGCATGCGTTAGTGAGGAGGAAATTGTCACCTACGGAGTTCCACAAGGTAGCGTGCTTGGCCTAATTTTGTTCTTAATATATATAAATGACATTTGCACGCTGCCTCTCTCTAACTCAAAAATCTTCACATACGCTGATGACACAGCTATTGTGGTGTATGGTGATTCATGGATTAATGTGAAACATCACGCTGAATTGGCTCTAAGAATGGTTATGAAATGGTTACAATGTAACCTTCTCTCACTCAATTTGGGAAAAACGAATTACATACCCTTCTCTATTGGCTCTAGAACCAAAGCTCCAACTGACTTTACAATAATTGCACACACATGCTCAGAGTATCCTTCGTGCACTACATGTACTTGTACAATGATATCTCGAGTCACCAATACGAAGTACCTGGGTGTCATAATTGATGACAGATTAAAATGGCACTCTCACATTGACAGTCTAGCTTCAAAAGTCAGGAAACTCATATATATATTTAAGTTATTAAGACAGTGCGCAGATTTAAAAACACTCAAAATGGTGTATTTTGCTCTCTGTGAGTCCATCCTCAATTACTGCATTCCCGTCTGGGGTGGGAGTGGTAAGACGAAGATGCTTGGGTTGGAACGAGCACAGAGAGCAGTGCTGAAAGTGATGTTGTGCAAGCCGTATAGGTTCCCTACTTCCGAATTATACTCGGACTGTGGGGTACTCACTGTGCGGCAACTTTTTGTGCTCCAAGCCACCCTTCGTACACATCATGGCATCCCCCCACCAGACCCTACCAAACGTAGGGCAAAAATCACATGTCCAGCAATACCTCACAAAACAGCTTTTGCTGGCCGTCAGCTTTATGTTCTGGGTTCACTTATTTACAGGAAAATTAGCAAGAACCTTCAAATAAATCACCTGAACAAGCATGAACTTAAGAAGAGGTTGAAACTCTGGTTATACGATCAGGACTATTCTCGTACTGAAGATTTACTTACGTTCCAACGCTAGTCCTAAACATGAAACACATGAAAACATGTTCATGTGTGCGTGATTGCACACATGAACCCAACATACACACGCTACATACGCAATAACATGCTCACACACATTATCACACCCATACAAAAACACATTAACCCATACACACCCTCACACTATACACCATTTTATTTTTATTTTATTAAAAATTTTATTATTTTAAAATAGAAACTCATTCTTATATTACTTGAGGCTAGACTTACATCCTACCTACTGTAAACACACCAAAAAGGAACAATAGTATACGAAGTAACAGCAGAACACTGACTCCTAAGTCACAGGTCTCACCTAGTTTAGGAGGCAGGGTCCTAATATTAGAAAATACCTTCCGAATTTAATGTACCTATGTATGTAAGTCTTAACATTGTGTATAAGGTAAAATTGTTTCAATAAAGTTATTATTATTATATTATTATTATTATTAATTTTAGCAGCTAACCAAAGGCTGCTTGATCACGGCCAGTTCAGAACACCGAGCCACACACAAGGGTCTGGCAGTCGAAGCCGATTTTTTTGAACGCAATCCAAGAGCCAGTACCTACGACGCAGAACGACGTTTTGGTGTTAGCCAAAGCGCAGTATGGAAGCTGCTAAATACAGCCGGACTCCATCCATACCACTTTCAGCCGGTACAACAACTCCATGACCCAGACCCAGCACCACGTCGAGCCTTTTAAATCACACCACAATTTTTTAAATACGCCAAAATGCAATTGTTTCAATCTAAATTGTATCATGTCTAAATACCTATCATACCTAAATGTTTTGTTTTGAATGGATTAAAACGTATTACCTACTTTCTTACTTATTATGATTTATTTTCTGCATTTTGATGGTCCTAAGCCCATGAAAGTATGAAGGATAAATTGTAATTACGTTTACAAATAACTTTACACAGTCTAAACTTAAAAAATTGTAGCGCTAAACTGGGGTCAATAATCGCACCGCGTTAGTAGGTACCGTCGCATAGAGCGAGCGCGCGTGAGTACTTCTGATACCAGCTGGCGCGTCAGGCGAGCGGTCGACGCGCGGCGTGAATCGGGCGACCAGTCGACGGACTGGCAAGCGACGTCCATAAAATAAATTTCTGAGTAAACAAGTCTCGTATGCGTTAACTTAATTTTTTACTATTGAAACATATCAAAATAAAAAATACGTGTTTATTAAAATATATTCAAGTTTATTATGTCAAAATTTGCGCACTGGTTAAAAACTTTTCCTGTATAAATATATTTATCAAAATCCAAAATCCAAATGACCAGACACTCGTCATTGTTGTCATTTTGAAGGTACCTACCTACATACAAGATACAAAAGGTTATTTTTTTATAAAAAAAACACGGGGTTCCGTACCAATCAACTTTAAGTATGTAAATAATTTCGAATTTCGAAGATGTTTTTCCGAATCTGAAACAGTTTTTTTTGCGACGTAACTAACCACAAATTGACAGTTTTCAGATTTATTCCAGGGATGTTACGAATGTTCGCATTCGCTTAAGCAAATGATTCGCATCGAATGCTTGCGCTGATTCGAATTGATCATATTCGGATTGCATGATTCGAATGATGGCGCTGAAAATCAGCGCTGTGGTTCTGTTTTGAACACGAGCTCCAGTTTTTTGCTGAGCGCTGACCGTTTTGCGCGGATGTGTCGTATATGTTATTATACTCTATTTATTATGTATTTTTTTTGTAAGGTGTGCGCCATGTTTGTCGTAAATAAACTCTTTTTCTTTCTTTTCATTTCATCATTTCAAACAATCGCATTCGCATCAAACAATGCGAATGTTTAGCGAATAAGTGTATGCAGGTCGAGACAAGGAGTGGGCGGAGCGTCGCGGATCATCATCGCGTGTTTGTTACTTTGTTTCTAATCGTCATTTGAACAATCAATAAGCAAGCCTAGTATTGTGAATAGGTGAATTAACACAGTTTAGGATAAGTTATTATGAATAGTTATTTAGAACTTTGTTTTTGTATCATGGCGCCGGGAGAGAAAAGTGAAAATGGCGATATTTCACACAAATTAATCGAGATCATTCGATGTGTAATATTTTTCTTTAACTTAGAAGTTTTTTTTCATCAGCCTCAAGGGAGTGTAGACTTGAGTATACATACGGTTTTAATTTCAACTCGATTTCTTTGCGTGTTCCCGAGATAAAGGGTCTTGATAGCAGACAGACAGACGGACGGACAACAAAGCAATCCTTTAAGGGTTCCTTTTTTTTCCTTTTGAGGTACGGAACCCTAAAAATAAGTAGGTTGAATTTTTTTCGTACACAACCTTTTCTCTGGATCTATCAGCTATAATACAACTATCTTATCAAGGATGTTACTAGGTACTTATTTTCACTTAAACTTTTAACCGATTAAGTATCTACGTCAGCAGATATATCCGACAAATCCTCTCGCGTTTATACCGCCAGGGTCTCACATCTTCAACATCACTGTTGGACATAGGCCTCCTCCAAGTGTCGCCATAATGAACGGTCCTGTGCGTCTCGCATCCATCGGATTCCCGCAACCCTTACCAGGTCATCGGTCCACCTTGAAGGAGGCTGCCCAGCAGGGCCGAAGCCTACTGGGGTCAAAGGGTATGTGAAAATGGCACTCGGGGCCCTGGGACCAAGGCAAAGAATGGAACGGGGTAGGTTTTTAGTCAGTAAGAGTCTGACACTACTTCCCGCTCCACCCAAGGGCGGGATTTGTCATTGGATGATTTTACCTACCGAAAAAAAAAAAAACATTGAAGGAGGCTTTTCAACGCTGCGTCTTCCGGCCATGTTCGCCACTTCAGAACATTTCGGCCCCAACGGCAATCCATTCTGCAAGCAATGTGCCCTGCCCATTGCTACTTGGCGATTCTTCGTGCTATGTCGGTAACCTGGATTCTCCTCATTCCTGATTCGATTACGCAAGGTAATTCCGAGCACAGCCCTTTCCATTGCCTTAGGGAGACTTTAAGTCTTCTGATGAGGCCCATTGTAAGCGACCACGTTTCGGATAAAATAATATGTTTTGATTTCTATAGAAGCCTAGATAATATTCACAAGATATCTGTGTATCCAAATTATATGGAGAAAGATGTGTAATAACATCATAATTACGTAAGAGAGCGTAAGAGCGATGAAAATGTACGACGGGCAAGCGGGCGCGTCGCCTAATTTCAGCTCTGGGTAGAGCGAAAGGGCGTATGTCAGGCTTTAACTAACTTCCACCCGTGTGTTCTTGTGCACACCATGATCATGACGTTAAGTCGTCTCTTTGAGGAGTGATGGCTGGAGAGGAGTACGGCGTCCTACTGTCTGCATGACACACGTCCTTACCGGAATAAGGCGAAAGAATCGCGGATGTCACTATTGTGCGGAGGTGTGCTCCGCTTGTGTGGAACACCGCCGTATCCTCGTGGGGGCGACCTCTCGCGTCGGGCCCTTGTACAGGCCATGATCGGAGCTAAAGTGAATGGAAAGCGGTCGCTTTCTGCGAAGGAGACATTCGAATAAATATGTAAACTTAAATAACATGTATGAAAGAGAAGGTAATACCTAGCCAATCTCGGCGTGAATATGTAGCCATTAGGGTATTTGAGGAATGTTAATGATCGACCGGCGAGTAAAACCGTGGTCTTATCCCAAGCAGCACAACAAGCTGTACAAGGGCTGTATATAGGTTCAGGTTTACAATCTAAGCTGTATATAGGCTGTATAAGCCTATATATATACAGCCCAAAAAGGGCCCACATATACACCCTATATACAGCGTGTGTAAGTGGAGAATAAAAGCTGTATATTAGCGGCATATTGGCTGTATATCGGCTGCATAAAGGCGTTTTTGTACACTCTAAGCTGTATATCGTTGTACACTTTAACTATACAGCATGGCTCGTCGGTAAAGCTCGCCGGTGTATCATTGCAATACTAACGAGCCTGGCTCTCGGCTCGTCGTGTTTGCTTCATTTTCTACTCGGCTCGTCGTTCAAAACTGTTTTACTCTCTAGTCTAGTCGATCAACAAAAACAAGCCACGATTAAAACCGACGTTTATAAAACCGCAGTATTGGCTCGAACGTCGATCACCCACTTTAGATTTATGAGGAATATGCAGTGTTTTTCTAAAGTAACAGTTGTGTGCGGACCTCGGTAAATCAAATTCCAAAGAGATTTGTAGTCAATAGGTATTTGGTGTCAGAAAACTTTTGGTAGGTATTCAAAACCGAATCGCACATTTTGCTTGTCTTTAAGATTTATATTTACTTCAAACCTATTATATTAATGTCAAAAAAGATTCATGGCGTAAAATAAAATACCAAGATTATTCGTTTTTAGGTATTTTGACTTATTATTTCCAATAAGTCAAGATCAACGAATAAGTAATCTAAAAAACAAAAACTTTAAGAACGTTGCCCTTTTTTTAGGCGGCTAAAGGGGGTACCTACCTAATAAATTATGATTTTTATTTTTGTAGCAGTAAGTGACTTTCGTGGTACAAGTGTTACCATACCATGGTTTCATCGAGAAGGTAAATAAAACTTTACAATATGTTAAACTATTTTATTGAAACATTAAAAACATATAATGGTAGACATATCAACTAAACTTCAAACATTCTAAATTAACATAAAAGGCACTGTTTACCCGAGTTAATTAAAGCTGCTCAATCAATAACGCAATTCTTACTAACTTGTATCATTATTGCTATATATTTATAAGGTTTTTATGGAATATTTGTACATCTTATAATTTAATTACATGCTAAAGAAACATACTTTTCAGAGTAAGGTTAAATTGACGGGTCCCAAGAACAAAATCTTATAAAAAAAAAATAAGACGAAATCTAATGTAATACTTACATACAATTATTACGAACACTCTTATTTACATAGAACTTCAAAAATTATACCGTAAATCAATAATTTTTCATATACGATATTTTTCTTGGGACCCCTCGAAATTATTATTAAAGTTTAAAATTATCAAAAATAACAGTTAATTATGAATTTTGAAACATAAAATGCTACTAATAAAGAAGACCAAAAAAACACAACCTTCACAGTACATTAAAAAAAATCGCTTCGATTAGTTAGGTTGTAAATAAAATACGACGTAAATAAATTAAATAAAATGTTATTTCTTTGTTAAAAATACAATTTAAACAAGGTACTGCCAGCTATTGCGTAGTGTTGCCTGGTTTTATTTTGCCAAAAAACCTCTTATACGCTATCTTGAATATAAAAAATAAAATTGGATTAATTGAATATAATTGGATTGATATAGAGACTAGCTTCTGCAGCGGCTTCGCCAGCGTGATAGTCGGATTCTCCATACAAACTTCCAACCCCCATTTTACCCACTTTAGGGTGGAGTTTCGTAAAATCCGTTCTTAGCAGATGTCTACACCCTATGAGGAACCTACTTGCCAAATTTTTAGTTTGTAGGTGTTATAGTTTCTGAGATTTCGTGATTAAACAGTGAGTGTTATTTCGCTTTTAAATATACCTGGCCACTCAGAAAATTTTGCGAAAAAAAGTTTTTATGCATAGTAAAGTAACGTGCCCGAAATTTAAAAACCAATACTCTAATTACCACGAATACGCGTAATATAAATAAAAAAAACAAAATGTCAAACTTTTGAACTTTACACATTTACTCATGTTTTTGACATCTAAAGAGAATAGCATCAAAGAAAAATGACTGCAAAGTAAGTTTAAGCTCTTTGAAGTTAATTTCACTGACTAAAGTATATTTGCGGGTACCACGGCTAAGAGTGGATTTTTAGATTGATTGTTATTTGTCATAAAAAGCCTAGATGACGCACTATAAAATGGACATGGTGGTTACTGGTTAACATTGATTTTAAATGTTGAGCTATTTCTCTTTGCTAATTATCGATTTGCATGGAATGCACCTATAAAGTGGAAAAATCTTTATAATTTATTAGTAACTGTCACGCTATATTAATTCAACGTACTAGTTTTCGAAAAACTGGCACAAAATACCGCGCTTTTAATTTGAAAATACTTTTTACGTTGTGTCATTTATATGCAGATTTACCGTCACGAACTATATAAAAAAAAAAAAATTAATGAATTGATGGGGTCAATGAAATCGGGAAATGTGAAAGGAAATAGTAAAGGAACGGGGTAGGTTTTTAGTCAGTAAGAGTCTGACTCTTACTGACTAAAAACCTACCCCGTTTCTTCGTTGCCTATCGTGCCGAAGCCGGGCCTTCCTTTCAGAAGCTGACCCAAGACCCCAGCAGGCTTCGACCCTGCCTGCCTGCAGCTAGCAGGCTGGGCCTCTACGGTTTGCTGACAGCTCCTTGAGGCGCGCGGGAACAGAACGCGCCGTCGACGACTTGGGCTCGGTCCGGTCGGTTACCGGACGATCGGACAGCGTGCTACCCATTGCACGCCGTCCGCAAGCCCGCGCTACTTTTTGGTGTTAATAATTTTAATATTGTTAACAAAATTTTAAACGACGTATAACTCCAATCGCATTAAGATTAGACAGTTAAACCTTTTTTACTATCTGATCAACCGATTTTTACTTTTGTTAAATAGTTGGTATTTTAACCAGATTTTTGCTTTTAATATCATCCTTATGCCTATGGAATAAAAGTCAAAATCGGTTGAATGGACAGTACAATTGGTTTGTTTAAATATCAAATCTTAACGTGAATTAAGTATAAGAATATAATTATTTCATATTATTATGACTGACAGATATACAATATTATTTTTAGTATACACTGTTAAATTTTGATCGTTTTAATCCCGTGGAGGGTCGAACCGGTACATGGAACACTATCGATATGTAAAGATAAAATTAAAAAATTAAGCACTTTTTTTTTAACTCGAATTAATTTACGCATGTACGAAATTAATTTCTTTAAGTAAACGTCAGCAGATCGAGACCAATGAACTGTAGGTAGTTAGTACGCAACGACCGACTACTCATTACAATTTTACTAACTTGTTTACTTAAAGAAATGAATTTCGTACATGCGTATATTAATTCGAGTTTTAGAAAAAAAATACTTTATTTTTTTTATTTTATCTTTATAAATCGATAGTGTTTCATGTACCGAATCGACCCTCCACGGGATTAAAACGACCAAAATTTAACGGTGTATATGCGAAACCTGAATATATTTTGTTCAGAATCAGTAACTGAATCGATTCCAATAATTTTTACACTATGTTATATTCTTTCCAAAAATATTTACAGAAAGAAGGTCACGAGTTGGATACCATCGATACTAAGTACAACATAGGTCACGGCGGGTTATTGCGGGCATTAGGCGCCAGCGCAATGTTGGGAGCGGGAGCAAAACAACCCCTCAGTCGCCTGGATGGTTCGATGACCATGTGTTTGTGTAACATAACAAGCATATAACTTTGTGATTCTTCATGATACAGTTACGAAATTTTTTACATAGATTCTTTACATAAAAATACTAGACTCGTGTTTCGGGTTTCGCATATCTTAATATGAGTGTACATGAAATGTTAAATGAAATAAAAATAAGGTTGTATATAGTATGCGGCAAGTAAGTTGAACCATTTGTTATGGTTACACACTGCTGCCCACATTGAATGAGACCCGAGAATCGTTTACTTCACGGTCAACCGCCATGATGGTTTTGAATGCCGCCATGAACTTGTGTGACGAGGATTATAACCGATTTTTACCCGACTGCGCCAGAAGGAGGGTTATGTTTTTCGAGAGTATGTATGTATGTATGTATGTATGTATAATTGTTTGGCACGCTCTGCAGCCTGAACGGCTCGATGGATTTTAGCTTGAGAGGTGTCATTAGATTCGTATTTACTGTGAGAGTGACACTGGGTACATCAAAATAAAAAAACAAAATGGCGGATTTTTGGCGCCAAATTTAAATGTTTGGCACGCTCTGCGGCCTGAACGGCTCGATGGATTTTAGTTTGCGAGGTGTCGTTAGATTCGTAATTACTGTGAAACTGATATCGTAATAAAATAAAACTAAAAAAATAAAAATAAAAAACGGTAATTTAAAAAACTAAAAAACCCGACTGCTTTTCTGAATATTCATGAAAAAGCCCTAAAACAAGAAAATCGTTGTACCCGATTGCACTGAACTATATAATATTTTAAATACAAGATAAATTGTAGCAGTTGGGACCCATTCTCGAAATGGAGGCTTAGTGAATTGAGAGCACATACCTATATTACATTGCTGATTACTCCAATCTACTGACTAGACGGCTGACTTTTCAGTAGATTGGATTTCAGGATTTTAGTTTTTTAAATTACCGTTTTTTTTTTAATCTTTGGTTGTGTTTCAATCGAAGTGGGGGCGCGTAACTGCAGCAAATGGTTCAACTTATTTGCCTCGAACTATACCATTACTCGTCTGTATGTATATTATGACTTCATATAGTGATGTCTTGTTGGACGACTAGTACTTCTTTCTGTAGGTTGCCAGTGCCGATCTTGCAGTTGTTATGCACCAATAAACCTTCCACTCTGAAAGAGATATAAACAATAAACATATTATCATAGCAAATGGCAAAATTAGTTCAATTCCTTGCCTGGTCCAGTATTCGACCACGGCAATGCCGTCCATTGTAATTATTTATTTTTTCTTGCTTTTATATAGCCTTTTTCCACCGATAATGTAAATGTGAGAACACTGTAGACTCCGCTAATTCTTAAATTACTTTCTATCATGACTCACTATGTTGTTATGCTCTCTGGTACAATATTGCTTGGTCTAAATTGTCCTTACATAATTTATTTATGAATACTGTTTTGGAAATATTGTAAATGTAAAAATAATAAACCATTTTTTTTAAAAGAGTAACCATGGAGTTTCTTGCAAGTTCTTCTTCATAGGAAACAACCAATTTGGAACCGTGCACTAGCTTCTAAAGTTTTATAAGTGTCCATGTAGGCGTATGTAAAATAAAAAATATACTGATATTTTTGATTTTGATTTTTGTCCACATCATTAGGTCCCTACGTAAACAGGTAATAGGGCACGTGATGTAGGACGGAATTTGGGACATGGTCTGCGGAGAGACGCCGCACAAACATGGAAGATCAGACCCGTCCGAGAACCCTCATCTGTGGAGATTGTCTTAACTGCGCCCAACCTGGGTGCGGAATCTAGAGTTTTCCAGGCTGGCCATGGCAGCTCGTGTCCAAGATATATGCTCTCCGACGGCTCGATAAAATTATCAGGAGGTTTGAAATTCTCCCGCCAGAGGTCGCACCTCTCCGAGGTGGTGTTGCTTGAGATAAGCTCACGCTTGCAACAAAACTTTTACGATTTTTAAGTCTCAGGGGATATTATCATTTGAATTTAATGTACAATACGATTCAAATCAGACTATACTGTGATTTTTTATTAGATGGACTAAAGTACAGCTATAACAATGGTTGTTTGACAGTTGAGCATTGTTATTTGACAGTTGGGTATTGTTCACTGCTGTCACTTTGGTTCGTCTAATTAAAAATCATGGTATAGGAATGTCAATGACCTCTACCTGTCAAATGTTACTTCAAAAGTACGGTTTGTAGAGAAAACTTATTTGTGTATCAATAATGGTTTTTTTAACGTTCTGTACCTTAAAAGGAAAAAACGGAACCTATATAGGATCATTTTATTGTCCATCTGTCTGTCTGTCTGTCAAGACCCTTTATCTCGAAAACGCGTGGAGGTATCGAGTTGAAATTTAGACCATATACTCAGGTCTGTGGTCCCTTGAAGCTGTGTTAAAAACAAACTTCAAAGTTAACGAAAATAAAGGTTACGGCCGTTTATATCGCCTTCGACTCTCTCAATGGAATCAAAATTCATTCGGTCCTTCCCGTTGACCTAGAATCCTGAAATTTGGCATGAAGCAAGATCTCATAGTACAAGTATAGTAAAACCACCAGAAAACTGTAAATTTGTAGTTACTCCACAAAAAAGAAATGTTTTGCAAATCGGAAAAATCAACGTAACACAATTCGGAAAATGAACTGTTTTTTGCACGGAAACCTCAGTGCGCGAGTCCGACTCACACTGGCCCGGTTTTTTTTTTTAAGTACTTGCCACGTTTTCTTTTTACCACCCTAGGTGGTTTGGTAGTGAATGATAAGAAGTCCGCTTTTGTACCATTGCGGTCATTTCTGCCTGATCACTAAAAATAATTTCGTTTGAATCCTGCGGCGCGGCGCCGAACCATTTTTGCTTGAACTCGAAACGAAAACTTCAAAGCGGTGGGCTTTAAAATTTTCGTTTCGAGTGCAAGCAAAAATGAACTTAGCGGTGGTCAGGCGGAAGTGTCTTTGATTGTACATAGTTTTAATAAATAAATAATTTATCCAATATATACAGTTTCGCTTTTAAAATATTATTGTGATTCTTACCCATTGATACCCGCAGGTTTTTCAGCGACCGGTTCGAGTGTCGTGTCGATCTCACATCGTATGCACTGCTCGCTGCAGTTTTCTACAGTCGTTTCACTCAGTTCTACTTGTGAGCCCGAGTACATCTGTATGCCGACACCGCAGTTCTTGATTTTACAGTTTCTTAATTCTACCTGCAAATCAAAACTTAATTTAATTTGACATGTTACTTTATGGGAGCAATGATGGCAGTGGTAATTAACAGCTCCGATTTAAGAGTGATCGCTGGTTCAAACCCGGCCAGGCATATTACTTTGTGTACATAATTTATTCAATTACTTCTCAGGGTATTCAGCTAAGAAACACCGGCCTTATCTAGTTTAAATTGACGGAAAGTGTTTTTAAAAACTACTTGCAAAATAAATAATTATCATTTATCATTTACTGCTCTCAAAACGGTGTAGGAAAAATTGGGAGGAAACCGGCATGTCCTAGAGCCAAAAATTCGAAGGCATGTGACAATCTCGCACAGGGCCCGCGTGGTGGATTACGGCCCATTCCCTCCCCTAGAGAGGAGGCCTAAGTCCCAGCAGTGAGAATTATATTTTATGCTATGTTATTTAAATCATAACTAACCTGTGCTCCTTTATGAACAACAATTCCTGAATAGAAGTTGTCGAACGTGCAGTCTTCTATGAGTATCTTAGCCCCTGACATCGCCACAATTCCTTGTGCGAAGTCGCTCTGAAATATAAAATAATACTATTCAAAAAGGCTTTAAACATGTGTATAGTCTTCGACACACAAGTTGCACCATCATGACGGTCGACCTTGAATGCGCAGTAACGAATTTTCGGGTATAAATCGAAGCGTGGAATCGAAACGATTATAGACAACGTGTAGTCTCCCAGACCGCATGACGATTAGTATATACCGAGGTGCACAGTAGCCTCAGCTTGCGCAGGCGACATGTTTCTGGTAATATTAAACTAAATAAGTAATTACCTGAAAACTGCTCAACTGGTCCTGTATAACGCAACCGACAACGTGTAGTCTCCCAGACCGCATGACGATGACAGTGTTCACCGAGGCGCATAGTAGCCTTAGCTTGTGTAACCAACACTT
This sequence comes from Leucania comma, assembly GCA_958295575.1. Taxonomy (NCBI): domain Eukaryota; kingdom Metazoa; phylum Arthropoda; class Insecta; order Lepidoptera; family Noctuidae; genus Leucania; species Leucania comma. The sequence continues at coordinate 7,627,164 of OY282482.1, read as the reverse complement.
TTATGATAACATTAGAACTGATATAATTAAGTTATTACCTGAGAACTGCTTGATTGGTCTTGTATAACGCAACCGACAACGTGTAGTCTCCCAGACCGCATGACGATGACAGTGTTCACCGAGGCGCACAGTAGCCTCAGCTTGCGTAGCCGACACTCCTCTGATAACATTAGCAGGCAGGAACGCATGTCTGAAGCTTCGAGTGTGGCGTCTGAAAAAATTCGCAAGTTCGTAGATGCGTGAGACATCATACAAACCTCACTGGGCCTACGTGGTGGATTACGAGAGGAGGTCTGAAGCCCAGCAGTGGGAACATTATAAGAGCGCCTTCAAATCAGCCGCATAGTGCCGCGCTATGCCGCACTGCTTTGTTATTCCATATAAACAAACGAGCGGCCGCAGCCCGGTTGTAGCGCGACAGTCGCACGTTTTTATTTACATGGAATAACAGAGCATAATTTGAAGGCGCTAAGGCATATTATGCTATGTTTATACTGATTGTCTAACATACCATTAAAGCTCGTGATATTGATGTTGGACAGCGGCACCTCAGGCAACTGATGGCTTTGGCCGCAGACCACCAGCTCCTCCGGCTCCAGCGTCAGGGCCTCCTCGGCTGACGTCATGACGCTGAGGTGGTACTCGTTGGTCAAGTGCGAGGCCAGGAACTTTGCTATCTCGCCGAACTGGAATATTGAGCCGCCTTCCCAGAGGGCTACTACCTGGATACGAGATAAGAAAATGAATACATTCATTCATTAGTTCTTAAGAGTTTTTTTTTTATATATGTATATATATTTATAAGATACAGGATACAAAGGCCATTGATATATTTATAAGGTCAGCTAAGTGTTTTTTAAATATGTAAAATGTGTAGGATAGATGTTTCTAAACTAATAAACCTGTTACATTAAATTATATAAAACTGAGCCTTTTGTTTCTTAAAAAAATAAATAGAGAAAGTATACACCGTTAAATTTTGATCGTTTTAATCCCGTGGAGGGTCGATCCGGTTTAAGAAACACTACCTATTTGTAAAGATAAAATAAAGTGTTTTTTTTTCTAAAACTCGAATTAATATACGCGTGTACGAAATTGATTTCTTCAAGTAAAAAAAAAAACTTAGCACAATTTTAACATATTAATTAATTACTTACATTCTTCTTACTTTTAATCTTCAGCCATTTAGCTCGTTCCCTAGCGAGGTACTGTTCCCTAATAAGCGAGTTCTCGTACAACGTCCACTTGGACATCAAACCGTCCAAACGCGCGTTCATTTCCGCACACAGCGATATGTAGCTCGGCGGTAGAAGGGAATCTGCAATCAAAGTCGTGCAATTTGAGTATTTCTGTGGCCTACCCAAATGTCCTTTCATTGGTATTGTTCGTCAACTCGTTGAGCTCCTTAATAGTCTTAAGTTGACCTATACGAATACTGACAAATGCTTGCACTGACTGGACAGGTCCACTTAAATCTGCGTTGTTCTTTCCTCAAAAGATCATCTCAGACACAAGTCTGCATGGTTCTCATATGATTTTCTTTATGGACTTTTAAAAGTGACTGACCCCTGAGTTTGTTTCGGTGTTTCTTCTCAGGGTAGTCAGCTAGGAAACACCGGCCTCATCTAGTTTAAACTGACGAAAAAATTGACGTGTAAAAGTGTTTTTAAAAAACCTATTTGCAAAATAATTATCATTTATCTTTTATATGTTTAAACTAATAATACTTTTATACTAAACCTATGTATGGAAAAATTATATATTATGAATATCCTGATCGTTTTCCTACAGTGTATAAAATGTTACAAGAATATTTCTATATTATATTGTCGAATGTAAAACACGGTCTTCAGAAGCACCATACAAATTGGAGAGACAGCCTGTCAATATCATCACGCATTTTTTGTTGGTGAAAACTGCTGAAACTGTATAAGAAACGTGCTCCCTGCGCGCCGTGCCATTCGTGACTGCTGGCGACGCGGCGCAGGCGACGGAGCGGCGTGCCTTCGCCGCGGCTTTTGTGTATAATTCTCGACATGTCGCCTGCCTACATTTTGTATTAAAACTTTTTGCAGCGGCATCGTGCTTTACGCCTCGCCTGCGCCGCGATTTCATCACGCCTTTTCTGTATAATTCAGGCCTAAGATTGGCAGCAAATTATCGGTATATGAAAAGTTCTGTAGTTAAGAGTTAGCTTTGGAATGTGCAATGAGCATCATTATTCTGACGGACTGACTACATTGACATTTCAAGTGCTTTTTAACCTTTGAATCTAAATTCTAAAGACTCACCATCATCATTTGCCAAATCACCCTCACACAGCGAGGAGTCCAGCTGCCTCAGCCTCTCGTGGGCATCAATGGCACTATTCCTGAGCAGCTTAATGGATCGAGCCACGCAGTTCGGTATGGTACCGTTGTGCATATCAGACCAGAGCTGCATGCGCTCTTCTATCGTGTTCGGTAAGAGAATTTTGTCGTCGGCATCGTCCCAGGGCATCCAAATGTCGTTGTAATAGAACCTGTAAGGAAATATATTGTGTTTTGTTTTTGATTTTTGTTTGGATTGTAACATGAATATCTTCAATGAAGCTTTATTTTATAGATATGGACCGCGAAAGACGTATCATTCTGCTCTAGACAAAATCTGAACGTTCTAAACTGTTCTCTCTCTATAACTCAAAGGTTTGCCGGGAGACAACTTATTGCTGAGACTGACTTGCTTGTTTTGACTGAAGAATGATTGCTCGCCTTTGTACATGAACTGTCTGTATCTCTATATGTTATGTTATATTTTTGTGTACAATAAAGAATTAAGAACGATGGTTGTTGTCTAGTGCTCGCGGTGCACCGTACTCGGCACCATACCGCGACACGACGCCGCGCAGCGGCACGACCCCGTCTCGCGGTGGCGGCCGTCGTGCCGTTATACGGTGGCAGTGCCCTGCCGTAGACATGTGTCCACGCTCTAATGCGGCTTTCTCACGTTACATTTTGGAACTAAGGTTACCAATAATATTTACAAGGCGCACCGCCAGAGCAAAAGCCTCTATATCTTTCTATCTTTCCAGAACTTTATTCTGCGCTACCATCAAACTAGTTTCCGTGTTGTATTCTAAAACATAATGCAACCTCTTGCACTGCTGGAAGTTTTGGCATTTAAGACTCCACTGAACTTTAAGCTGCTACTGACAGATTACAAATAGCAACTCCAGTAACAATCTCCAGGGCTTCTTTAGATCTCATTTAACGCTCCTTTGGCTTTGCCGTAGTCGGGTAAAAATAAAAAAATTACCTACCTTAATAAATCAATAAACTCGGCAGTAGTAGCAACATTGATGCACTGTTCGCGTTGTTTCACGGTTGGCCAAAGGTCGATCAGTGGAACATCAACAATATTCTCCGGCAGTGACACAGATTCATGTTGGACGCTGAGCACATCAACGCATGCGGACAAGTTCTCAAAGTCAACAGAAGTGACAGATACATAAGCGATGCAGGGAAATCTCACTTCTGTAACATATTAAAAAATAATAAAAAATATTACACCACCTGCTCAAATGCTTAATATGTCATACAACCCTCTCCTAAGGCAAGTCATTCTATCTCTGGGGAAATAATGTAATATGGGCGATCCCTAAGGAATAATAAGTTTGAATTTGGAACATCAAAAACCAAAGTCATTGATTTAAAATGTATGTGCATGAAATAAGTTTAGTCAAAAACGGACGAACGAATCGAAGTAATAAAAGAGCGGCAGCGTATAGAAAATTAAAACTACAGAATCTTAAAGTACTGAATTTATTGAATGTCGAGATTTAGAAGATTAGCAGGTATGTATTACTTATTTCTTTAAAATAGTTTGTTTTCGTAAATTGTCTTATCATATCAAATAATGTTAAAAGTAGGGTATCCAACACTGGAACAAAGCTTTCTCTGTCGGCTTATACTCCTGTTTTCACTCTACATTAACTCCGTCGCGTTGCTCAGTAGTTAATTATATAAATCCCTCACTAACGTTCGGGATTAAAACTTAGCACTCTTCGTTTCGTTCGGAAAACAACATGCCACCCGCGACTTAAAGACACTGTCCCCCTAGTCACATAATCTGATATACCAATTCATCATACCCAACTCGTCATTTTATAACAACACTAGCGGTCCCGGCAGATGTTTTCCTAACCATAAGCTAGCTTTTAATCAGCTCTCCTAGCCAAGTTACGACCGTTTCGTTTCGTTTCTATTGCTTCGAACGCCTCGAGTAGACTACGCTTCCGATTCCTTTGTTCTGACCACGTGACTAAGGCTAGGCTTCCAGGACAGAAATAACTGAGACCACAATTGCAGCGCTAACTACCGGGTTCATTTTTATTTTTATCCATCACACAAAATTTCATTCAAATCTGTTAATCTGTTTAGGCGCAGTTAGGTGACAAACACATGCACAAAAGAATTATTATACATAAGTATAATGCTAGTAAAGTGTTTGATAGACTAAATTACTCTTTATAATTGTTATAAATAGCTATCTATTAGTGAAAGTCTTGTTAAAATCAGTTGACCCAATTCGAAGATTCAACAAACAGACCAACCAATGTTTATTAAATGTATTTGAAAGTATATTCAATACCCATAATAAAATGAGTTCCCTATTTGTCTGTGAAACTTGATTCGATTTTTATTATATTGAAAATGGTGTGTCGATAATTCAGTTTTACGATGTTTTATTCCATCAATGCTTTATTGGTACGATGTAACGTTTGTGCGAAAAACCCTACAGCAATTGCTCATTAGTTCAATAGTATGTCGGTTAAAAACATCTACTGTTCTGCTGTGTATATATATAACATCTACTGTGTATATATTTAATACCTTATTTATGAAGTAGACTCCTTTTATTTAAACCCTTTTTTTGTATTATAGACGTTAAGGAAATACATTAAACTAAATCGCCTCATACCTTCAACACCCAAAAATGTATCTTGATGTAAGTTATGAAGTAGGAATGAAGTATATTTTGTTTAATAAATAAAAAATATTGAGAAGCCAGACTCTTCTCTGGAAGAATGAAACTTAGCATCTATCAATTCTCACAAAAAATCTGCTAATGGTTTTCAAACCGATTCCAAATTACAAAATAAAAAAAAAAGTTTTACTAAAAAGATCTTGAACTTACCAAACTTCCTACAGAAATCTTTGGACAGTTTCCACAGCGCATCCCAGCCTACTGGTTCCACCAGCAGTTCCGCCTGTATGCTCCACTGTTCCCGAGCTGTACCACGGCCTGAGCTGAACACATTCAGCAACTCCTGCATTATCTCATTGTCGCTGCGGGAGAATGTGTACACTGATGGCATCTGCAACAGAAATTAAGAAATAAGCTACCTACAATTACTATAGGATCGCACAGGTGATTGCTGTTGCATACATATATTGTAGTTACCTATCCTTTTCTCTTATCTTAAAGTCCTCAATAACAATAGGATTGATTGCCATGTTGTGGCGTCACATCATACTATCCAATCGAATAATTAATTAAAAACCTCATAAATTCAGAAGATGGATAGTTCAAATGAATTAATATAAGCATAACAGTTGGTATATAAGTTGATTATAATAAATTCCGCATTAATCTTAACTGTAATAAAGCACAATATACATGTATTGTACTTTTATTACAAAGTATACTTTAAAAAAAAAAACTTTTTTTACTTCTGTCTAATGCTACCAGTAGAGTATAACTACTTTGAACATGCTGTTCTAGTGCCTTAGAATCCTTAAAAATAATTACGGCCTCGCCAATAATTTTAAGTTCGAAACAGTCAAGATATTTCGGCGATACTGTACTAATGTATTTGCTGAATAGAATGTTTATGTCGACCATTTTCTCCAGTTCGTTTTTAATGGTATTAAGGCTTTAAAAATCCTGTGAACATACAACTCCTGAACATGAAATAAATAGAATTTGTGACTAGACACGAACCAAACATTAGGATGGATTCTTAAGCCTGTATATATACTTGTGGTTCACACAAGCTTACGACTATACTTTACGGTTGATTTAAAAATACAGGAACAAAAGTTATGTTTAATGTGTGAAAATGAGCTAATTGTAATAATGGAAACGCTTTTAGTTTTTTAAATGATAGTTTGGTAAACACGCTTTCAAAATATAACCGGAGCAATGACTCATCCAAATTTAAATTTCACGTAAAAATCAGCGTTCCCAACAATTACAAATGTATAGTTACCTTTAACTGTGACTTTTAGAATGTATTTTTCTATTATTGTGTTGCGTTACTATAATGTATCTTATATTTTTTACATTAAAATAGCACAACCGCTACAAACAAGTTTTGAAATTCAAAACTGACTGTTGATTGACTTTGACAGTTTGATTTTTTCGTTAATCCTTTAACAAAAGCTATAGTCTTTTAAACATATTGCCTAGTCTAAAGTCGATTGAAATAATTATGGTTTTCCATAGTAATTATTAATGATTCCATTTTTATTATTTATCACATGACATGTACATTACGGATTGCAATTAAGATTTGAGATTTGATTTGAGACTTAGTATATGGAAGTAAGTGTCATACACGGGCCTCAAAAAAGCGCCGCTAAAAAAAAGGCCGCCTCAAAAACCGCTGCCAGCCCTGTTTTTGTGGCCCATGTGCGGTGGCGGCGGCTTTTTTTTAAGGCGGCCTTTTTTTGTCGCAGCACTCTGTGTGGCCCGGAGACACTAAATGACGTATTAAGTCAGCCTGCTCGGCAACCTTCGTTAAGATAGTCAACACTGCAATACAATTCTTAGCTCCATTTTAACAAAATCGCGCCTGATTCAATAATTTCACATATTTTTTAGTTGCGCAGACACTCTAGATACAAAACTGCTGTCGCGACTAACGCGAATCCATAGACCAAATATATATATTCAACACTAGCAACATCCCGAGGGCTATCTTGAATAACTATGGTAAGCATAGATAATAGACTTTACAAATATTAGTTGGCGCGAACAGTAACTACATACCGCGATTCTCGCCACGAGTTTTTTGGATAGCACGTGTGTTTTGAGAGTTCTTACCGTTCTTGTGTGATTGTTGTATCTTTTGTGTTTTGTTCTGTCTTATAAAAGTGTTGTCCTAGTGCTTGTTAACAGGTTTGTATTGTGATCGTCTTAGTTAGTTAAAACAACAAAAAAAATGGATAAAAATAAACCCCCTGATCCCGACCCCCCAGACATTTCTGCAGCTTCCCCTAACCTTTTGACCCAAAACCCTCTTTCCCAGTTCGCCGATGTTGTTTGTAGCATCTCGGAAATGGATGTGACCCAAAGCTCACGTAAACGCCCCAGTGGCGTGGAAACGCCCACACCTACTCCACCTAGCAAACAACCCAGGAGCCAAATCGGCCGTGTAAAATATTCAGCTCTGGACAAGGGCCCCTTCATCGTCCACGTCTCTAAGATCGAGGCTACACCAAACGCAGGCACCACACTCCACCCAGTAAATTTCGGTAAGTTCCTTATCTCCAACAACATCGCTAATGTTCTTCGGGATGGCGTAAAAAGAGTCGGCCGAAACCGTGTATCCGTGGAGTTTACCTCCCCTCAGGACGCAAATGCTTTTTTAACAAATAACCTTCTTGCGAAATACAGCTTTACAGCCTCGATTCCCACTTTTAACATCACAAGGATGGGAGTAATTACAGGTGTACCAGTTGATATTTCGGAAGAAGAAGCTCTAACCTACTTGTCAGTGCCCTCCGGATGTGGACAAATCCTGAAAATGCGTCGCATTAATAGGAAAATACATATAGACGGTGCAAATGTATGGAAACCCACGGAAACTTGCGTCATCACTTTTGATGGCCAAGTTCTACCACAACGGGTCTTTTGTTGTTACACATCGCTTCCGGTAGAACAATATATCTACCCCACTATCCAATGCCGAAAGTGCTGTAGATTTGGTCATGTGGCTAGCGTGTGCAGGTCCAAACCGCGCTGTAGTAAATGTGGCCACGATCACCCTGGTGATGGTTGCGACATTACTGAGGGCGAGGCTTTTTGTGTGCTCTGCTCTGGGAACCACTTTGCTAATAGCAAGTCTTGCCCCGAGCATGGTAGACAGAAGGCTATCAAAACGGTTATGGCAGAAAAATCAATTCCCTATGTGGAGGCCAGTAAACTTGTCCCTACACCTTCCCAGAACTATGCCAATGCTGTTAAAACCCATTCATACCGCAAGACCGTTGCAATAAAACCTAAGACCCATGCTCCTCTTTCCGCATCCTATGACAAATTTGCTCATCAAAAAATTATTAGCTCCCCTCAACCCTCACAACCTAATGGCTGTGCTCTTAACAATAATAATATCTCTCCCAACAATTCAATTCCAATTATAGAACTACTCATCCAACTCCTACCTACAATTATCCCTACTCTTCCCTCTAACTCACAATCACCGTCCAACGTTGCCGATAAACTTTTAAAAACCCTCTTAGAGATTAGAAATGGCGTCCAGCCAAGTATTCCTACAGTGGAATGTGAGGAGCGTGTGGCATAAAAAGCACGACCTCATATTCCTACTTAATAAGTACAAACCCCTCGCTTGTTCCATAGCCGAGACTTGGCTCACCCCAAGTCTTAGCTTTCGTATTCCACAATACAACATCCTCCGATGTGACAGATCCGATGGCTATGGTGGGTCGGCCCTCCTGGTTAACAACCGTGTGCCACTTTCCCCCCTACCACTGCCCTTGCTTACAGGAGATATGAGTGTCGTATCTGGAAGGATAGAAGGTATCACAGTTTTTTCTGTATATATTGCTCACCCTCATCAAAACTTTCTAACTATCCTCAGAAATATTTTTTCCAACACTCAGGGCCCAATACTAGTCATGGGCGACTTTAATTGTCACCATTACAGATGGGGGTCTGAGCGTTGTGATACGTTTGGTGTAGCTTTGGTTGAAATTTTGGATGACATGAACCTCTGCATATTAAATAATGGTTGCCCAACACGCCGGTCACTTCCCGGTCAACACAAAAGTTGTGTTGATTTAACGTTTTGTTCTGCTGAATTAGCCTCTTCAACCCATTGGGAATGCACATCCTTGTCGCATGGTAGTGATCATTACCCTATTGTTATTTCTTTGATCAACAGGACCTATTTAGAGAAAACTTCTCCTCCACTTTTGAAGTACAATTTGTCCAAACCAGATTGGACAAAGTTTGCTTCATTACTGGATCAGAAAATTGATGTCCTTCCAAATTTAAATTCAAGTTTATTCAACCCTTCTGATCACTGCCATGCCAAAAGCTGCTATGAGGGATTTGTCGCAGCTATTACATCCAGTGCAGATTCTTGTTTCCCTCTTAAAAACAGTGCCCGGAATAAAATCCCTTCACCGCCATGGTGGGACCAAGAATGCACTTCAGTGGTTAAGTTGCGAAACGAGGCTGAAAAACAATATAACAGGGAAATGACCACACAAAATTTGATGGCTTACAAACAAGTCTATGCACGATCCAAACGTCTTCTACGTAGGAAGAAACGTGCTGGTTGGGTCAAGTTCTGCACATCTCTATCTCCTTCCACCCCAATTTCAGTTGTGTGGAAGAACATTAATAGGTTTAGACGTGGTTGCTCACCATCAATATCTGCACCAATCACCAGGGAAACAGCTGAATTTTTCTTTGACAAAATTGCTCCACCTTATGTTCCCCTTCCTTCTGAATTTCTTAACATACCCCCACATATTGTCTCTGATGACCCTTTTGATGTGCCATTTACTTTAAAGGAATTAAATGTGGTGCTCAGTCATGTCAGGGACTCAGCACCTGGTATTGACGGGGTGCCATACTCTTTTATAACACATTCTGGTGATAAAACTAAATTATATTTCTTAGACATAATTAATTTTTGCTACAATCGTGGTTGGGTCCCAGACCAATGGAAAGTACAAATTGTTATCCCCCTGCTGAAACCAGGAAAACATGCAGATGATCCGAACGGCCTTAGACCTATTGCTTTGTCTTCAGTTCTAGCCAAATTGATGGAACATCTAATTAAAAACCGACTAGAGTGGATAGTCGAATCCAGAGATTTGCTGCCGAACTACCAATTTGGTTTTAGAAAAGGGCTCAGCACAATGGACAGTGTTGGTATCCTAGTAACAGACATTCGTCTAGCATTCTCCAAAAACGAATCCGTGGTCGCAGCATTCGTAGACATTTCCTCTGCATATGATAATGTTCTTCTTCCTGTTCTCAGGCAGAAACTGCAACAGCTGAGTATCCCAGCCAAGATGATCGAATGCATATGTGGACTAATGCTCTGCCGCTCATTGGTTCTGAGAGTCCAGGGTGAGGATTTCGACAAAAGACAGACTTGGAGAGGCCTCCCACAGGGCTTCGTCCTCAGTCCTCTACTTTACAACTTATACACTTTTGATATCGGCTCCTGCCTAAATAATAACTGTCACATCCTTCAGTATGCTGATGACTTAGCCCTCTATGTGACAGATGCCTCCATCGCTGACGCTGCATCGTCTCTATGCCTCTCTCTGGACTCTTTGAACCATTGGCTTTTAAACCACGGTTTATCACTATCTGCACCAAAAAGTTCGGCAGTAATATTTTCTCGTAAAAGAACTGTCCCTCCCATCTCAGTGACCATTTCAGGGGAAAATATCCCATTATCAAGTAAGGTGAAATTTTTAGGCGTTACCCTTGACTCAAAATTAACAGGTAAGTACCATATAAATTCATTAATCCAGAAATGCGAACGCGTCATTTCTATTTTAAAAGTCCTCGCAGGTGTCTGGTGGGGTGCCCACCCCTATACCATGAAACTAGTTTATAATGCCCTAGTCCGTAGTATATTAGACTATGGTACGTTTCATTTTATTCCATGCAACAAAGGTGCTTTGGTTGGACTGGATAGGATCCAGTCTAAGTGCCTTCGGATCATCTCTGGGTGCATGAAGTCTACTCCGATCAACGCTTTGCAGGTCGAATGCGCTGAACCCCCCCTAGCCTTGAGGCGGCAATATCTAGCTTCCCGTTTCCTGTCACGAGTAATTTGTAGATCTTCCCATCCTCTCATTGCAAAACTGAACGAGTTAAATACCATATACAGAACCTCAAACTATTGGAAAAATAAAGAAATCCCCCTAATCCTAAAAAACTTTCGCACAACTCAAAATTTGGAATGTCCGCTTGTCCAGTATCCCAAATTACCCCTTTTTAATTTCGATTATGACGTTCTATGCTTTACTCCTAAAATTTTTTACAATATCGGCATATCTAAGAACTCCCCCTCGGCGAATTCGGCTTTCAATGTGGCGGTAGGCGAGCGTTGGAACGATTTTCAAAAATTTTTCACTGATGCTTCAAAATTCACTGATTCTAGTTACACTGGAGCGGCAGTATATTACCAAAGCTCCAGTATCATTTTGCAATTTAAATGTCCTAAGGAGTCCTCTGTGTTCACAGGCGAGTGTGTGGCACTACTAGAAGCATGTCGTTTTATAGAGTCACACCATAATATCGATAAGGCCGTAATTTTCACTGACTCCCTTAGCTGTCTTCAAGCTTTAGTCCAGAATCCCTTCAAAAGTAAATTACACAGCTCACTACTTCTAAAAATAAAAAAATCTTTATATACATGTGCTAATAGTCAAAGAGAAGTCCAGTTAGTTTGGATACCTAGTCATTGTGGTATCAAGGGCAATGAACGTGCCGATGCCTTGGCCAAAGACGCTTGTTCTTCAACTACAGCTGACCTTTCGCACAATTTTATTCAGGGGTATGACTTGCTGAACCTGCCAAAAGCAAGTCTTCAATGTGCATGGCAGGAACAGTGGAATACCTCTGGTAAAAAAAAGGGTAAGTTTTATTATGCAGTACAGCCAACCGTAAAATCAAAACCTTGGTTCTACACTCACAAAAAAATGTCTAAATCTGTTATTTCCGTCCTTTGTAGAATCCGTTTAGGTTTCTGCTGCACGCCTGTTTTTTTGGAAAAGATCCGTGTTCGTGACTCTTCTTTATGCGAGTGCGGATTGGAGGAAGGTACGCTTGATCACATATTTTTTGAATGCACAAACAACATTCCACCTTTAGACTTATATAGTCGTCTCCCGAAACTCAAAATTCCTCTCCCAATTAATATCCCCGCCCTCCTAACTTATCCTTCTCCAGAACTGCTTGTGGCGTTGATGATCTTCATCCGCCACAACAATATAAAATTATAAGTCATAAGCTCCAAATATTCTGTCTAAGTAATTGTGGTTTACGTGTGTATTTAATGTTTTAACAATTATATTATTTATGTATCTCTATTTTATGTTTGTTTCAGTCCAATACTAACACATCAAGTGCAACTGTACCACTCGAAGGATTTTTAAATCTCCAGTCACAAGCCCTTTTATTATTATTATTTTTTTATTTTTTTTTATACATCACTTGCTTCTCCAATTTACTTCCGACATTGGCAGAATAGTCGACATCGGCTCATTTGCCATTAACAAAAATAGAATAGAATAGAACTACATACCGCCATTTCTAAAGGTTGCTAAGTTGCAAGTGTATTGTGATAACTTGTGTACCGAGCGTGAATTATGTTAATTAAAGACCTTTCGTGCCGTGTCTGGAAGAGGGACATGTATCCAGACTTCGAAGGCATGAAAGCGACATATAACTTATGTTAATATCTTAGTCAAGCTCTGTGTGGTTATTTGGTGTCTCAGCGCAATTGATTCCTATAAATGTTAATGTTAAAGGTGAATGCCTAACTGTATGAGGTATAGTAGACTCGCTCGGGGTAGTATACTGATGGGGCGAGAGGCGTCAGTATGATGAGGCCTGGAGAGTTAATCTCCAGGATCCCGACGCGGAAGGTTAGCGGAGTAGGTTGCTTCCGGGCGGCGAGGGCGGAAGTAGCTGAGGCCTGGCGAGTTAGTCTCCAGGATTCCGGCATGTACGTTTTAACGGGTAGGCTGCCTCTAGTATGATAGGGGTGTGAGCCGAGTCCTGGAGAGGTGGTTTCCTCCAGGTTCCGATGTTACATGGGTGTGTTATACACCAATTTGAGCCAGCTGGTCCCCCCGGGACCTGATCCTGGGGGAGGGAGCTCCGACGGCGATCGGGCTCCTCTTTTAACCTAACCTGATGCTCCCAGGACCTGATCCTGGGGGAGGAGTCCCGAGGGAGTTCGGGCTCTAATATTTATTTAACCTCATGTTTAATGATTTGTGATGAAGCTGTTAGTATGTCATATTCATCCTGGTACAGCTATTGATTATACACTGTTGAAATGATGTTCTTCAGATGTTATTGTTGGTGTATTGTTTACACAATAAGTTTAGGGTTAATTGCGTTGATATATTCATGTTCAGGGAGCTTTAAACTTTACAGATGGTAGAAGTTCAGTCATAAGCGAAGCAGATGATTTATAAGAGAAAGAAATCTATTACGAAGATTGGCAGTTCAGATCGGCAGGTATGTGATGCATTCTAACATCCATGTTTGTTGTACCTACACAAATTATATTATTCATCCCCGAGATACTTAATGTGGTGTGAGGTGACGACAACTGCATCAATTTTACATCCCAAATCCAATAGGAATCTATTTACAAATAATTAAAACCGCTACTGAGGGCTTACCATGACCTCTTATAGAAACGTTCAATTCCCAGTGAGTCAATTTCCTTTCAAAAGCGGGCCTGTTTTTGAATCGTTAAAAATCGTACCATGACAGTTCTAAAGGTGACTCTTGTACAGAAGTGAACAGTTTGTCTGTGGTCGATTTTAGTGCAACCTCGCAATAACTTACTTCGAATACCAATCTACGTCCACAAAAAAATGTTGAACTGGGTTGAATAGGCTTCTAATCGCTTAATTTGACATTACAGACACTCAAAAGATGGTCATCTGCTATCAAATATACATCAAATAGCACACCATAGTACGGAAAGTCTTTACAATAAAAAGGTGAACGAATTTCGTAAACGTCACTTAAAAGGTCCATCGCAGGCAAATCGCAGGCCTGGTATAACAAAGTCATAATATAAAAACGCCGCGCAGTTTAACTTCAGTCCTGCTATAATAGGTCATGGTAAGCCCTCTGAACTTCACTCAAAAAAATCCCACGAAAAACTCCAGCTTGATTTACCTACGCACAGACTTCCAAATGCAATCGTTGATGGTAAAACGCATGAACACTCGAGCTTCGAAGGCATCAATCGTCGAAATATAATCGGACGGAAAGATCGCAGCAGTATTGTGTACGCGATATATACCACGAGGCGATACGCTTCGTCCGGACCATAGAGGTGTTAATAATATAAAGGTTAGGCCTTCGTCCCGTCGGGTTGTCCCAGAGATAGCGTCTTTTTCAATGATACCACGTTTTATAATACACTAGCTTCTGCCAGCAGCTTCGTCCGCGTGAATGTCGGTTTACCTCCTTAGGCCTCCTCGTTTTTAGCGAACGATTAAACCCTCTAAGGAACCTACCAGCCAAATTTTAAGTGTATAGGTGTTGTAGTTTCTGAGATTTCGTGATTAATCAGCGAGTGGTTTTTCGCTTTTATATATAGGGTCTTTCAACAAGGACGGTTCGGTGTTGAAATTAAACAAAAAAAAAAAAACAAGCTGTATGTGAGATATTGAAGATATTATTTTTTTATTTGAAAGGCCCATTTATGCCATTATTTATGAAATATGACATCGTTTAAATGTTCACCGCGGCTTCGAATGGTGGCACGGATCCGAGAAGTTCAATTTTCAATTACTCTACTGTATAGATCCGGCTGAATCTGAGTGATGGCCTGCGTTATGTTGACTTTTAGGGCATCGGTTGATAGGCCATATCGGCATAGACCTGCGACTTGAGAAAAGACTTGTTGAAAGATCCTTTATATACATAGCTCACAATAATACGGCGGCGCAATAATATATAAGGCATATTTTTGTGCCAACTATAGGTATGTGTAGCGAGGCCATAATAGAAATAAAACAACTTTTCATGAAGTATCACAACTATATTGCGAATGTTAAGATGAATGTCTGGCGTGACGAGAATGAATAAAGTGAGAAATGAGCATTTTGGTGGAAGTTTGAAAGTGGCGCCAGTGATTGAAAAGTTGAAAAGGAATCGTTTGTCTTGGTATGATCAATATGTGAAGAAGAGAAATGAAACGCATGTTACTAAAAGAGTTATGGATGGAGAAGGAGAGGGAGGCCAAAGAAAACATGGATGGATTGTGCGAGAAGTGAAATGAAAGAAAAGGGAGTTAGTGATAGCGTGGCGAGTGACAGGATAGAAAGGAAGGAACAAACGTGATGCGCCGTCCCCAAATAAAGTGGGACAAGGGCAGGAAGATGATAATGATCACGACTATATATAGCGTTATCTCAAGTGTGCCATGGCGATCTCCTTCAGCTTCCGTCGGTGCACCTTAGTTGAGGTTGTCAGCGGCAGTTCCTTCAGGAAGATTACACCGCCTCTCAATTGCTTGGTGTCTGTGAGTTTTTCTGAAAAGGCATTTTGGCTTTGTTTGAATGTTATATAGGCTATCTGGTAGATATCGCTGCCAGCGATAAGACCGCCATTGTAACCATAGAATTAAGATTGCGTAATTATTTTTACTATTGTTCATGTCACCGTTAGTTCTAGTCGACGGAACTGTGTATATAGTGTAGGTGAACCTATGAATTTCTTAGACGAGAAAATATGGCGAGGGACGTATGGGGTAGCACCTACTAGTACGTACTCCGCTGCATCCGGGTAGACTCTAAGTTGACCCCAATATTATACCAAAAACAGGGCAAATGCGAGTCGGACTCAAACTATGAGGGTTTCGTACTAACTTACCTATGAAAACAGTTCAATTCTCGAATCAAATTTCAGAGATTTTTACAAATTGCAGAAGTTTTTTTTTTGTGACTTAACTACTTTACAGTTTTCAATTTTTTTCTATACTTGTGCTATGAAACCTTGCTTCATGCCAAATTTCAGGATTCTAGATCAAAGGGAAGTACCGTATGAATTTTGATTCTTCCGAGGGGCCAATACATACATACTCGTACGAGTATGGTAGGTACTTAACATAGTCGCGATCTTTTGGCACAGACGCGTCGTAATGTTGCCACTGTATTTTTATATTTCTTTTTTTATCTATTTTTCAATCGTATATTTGTACTTCCCATAGATTTATTTAAATTTTTTTTTTTTTTTTTTTTTTTTTTTTCGATTTGTATACAAGACCGTGCCGACGTCTATATGTCTACATTGTCACCGGCCCGCACTGAAAACCAGCGTCGTAGACTCGTCGCATTCTGCGTAGGGTCACGACATTAAGCTGAGTGCTCGGCCGTTTTGCGCGGACGTGGCGCATACTTCTCACAATATTAATGTATCATTGTTAAACCTGTTACCTGCGCCTTATCCGGCAAATAAAAAGTTTTTCTTTCTTTCTTTCTTTCTTTCATATGTTTTTTTCGACATAAACGGCTGTATCTTTTTTTCCCTTAACTTAGAAATTTGATTTTTTCACAGATTCAAGGGACCGCAGGCTTGAGTATATGGATAAAATTTCAAGATTTTGGAACCCTAAAAATTAGCCTCTTTTGTACCTTTAACCAAGTCTTTGATCTCCGTCTCGGTGAGCTCAGCCCCCAAACGCGGTACGACGCAAGCCACTGGTAAGTCCCCGCACTCCGCGTCAGGTAAACTCGTCACAGCGACGTCTTGGACGCCAGGATGCTGGCGGATCACGACCTCTAGTTCCACTGGTGATATCTAGAATTATAAAGTTTTACTACAATTTGCAGCGCTGGTAATAGATTTTTAGGGCTACCATGATAAATTCTCAATTGTAATAAACGGCGTTTTTGAACACGTCTTGCAAATAATAAAATAGACCGCTCGCTGCTGTGCTGGCTGGGGATAAAAGATAAACTAACAATAACTACTTAAAAAAAAAGAACTTTTATAACTTTAATTTCGGAAGTGTTTCAGAGTAGTCAATTAATATATAGACCAAAGGCTACTCGGCTACTCCTAACTAAAATATGGCGTCAAAAACTCCTCCGCATCGCTGTCGGCTGGAAGCGTGCCCAAAAGGCTGGCGGAATTACCACATTGTATGGCAATGCCGCCAACTAGTGCTTGACTGCAATCTCACCTGATAGTAAGCAGTGATGCATCGTTGATGGTGAGACGCACTAGTTTAATAAGAGCCTATTCACTCTAGCCTTGAAGACACCTAAATTATAATCGGACGGGAAGACCGCAGCAAGCAAATTGTTCCATTCCTTCGATATACGCGGTATAATTGATGAGGTAAAATGCTTAGTCCGGACCGTGGAAGTTTGAACAACGTAAGGGTGGATATTTTCCGTACGCCATGTTGTCCGATGGTAGAAATGAGATGGCGGAATCAAATCATGCAATTCCGCCGCACACTCTCCAAAATGCATTCTGTCAAATACCTGAACAATTTACTGACCTGATGGTTCCTATACTTGAGCAACAGTTTGATGCGCTCTACAAAATAGAAGTTCCATTCGTCATCCCTGTACATCATATCTCCTGTCATGAACCATCCGTCCTTGGTCAGTACCTCTGCAGTAGCTTCTGGATTATTGTAATAGCCCTGTAATAAAAATCGAATCACCATTTTGGAACGGCTCCCATAATGTAGGACAAATGAGCTGGTGCAATAACCGCCCGAAATCATCTATGGGGCAGTAGCCCACCAGACACAACACCCGTCTGTTCGGAGGATCCTCACTTTTTAACGGAGGTATGTGGTCTGTTCCTACCACCTATACCTCCAATCTATTTACAGAAATGAGTAACGATGTAATAAATTATTGACTTCAATTGAAGTTCGTGATGTACC
Source organism: Leucania comma (assembly GCA_958295575.1). NCBI lineage: Eukaryota > Metazoa > Arthropoda > Insecta > Lepidoptera > Noctuidae > Leucania > Leucania comma. The sequence continues at coordinate 7,609,247 of OY282482.1, read as the reverse complement.
TAGACGATTTTATAGCGACATCTATGTCGTCACAAAAGGAACTATCCTGCATCGTGCAATTAAAGTTCACCACGCGATTTGAGTAAATACAACCGCCCGAAATCATCTATGGGGCAGTAGTCCATCAGACACAACACCCGTCTATACGGAAGATCCTCATTTTTTAGCGGAGGTATATGGTCTGTTCCTACCACCTGCTTCTAAATAAACCTTCTTTCACTAAAATTGTTTTGACCTAAACGCTCACAGCGTGCTGTACGCGACAGTGTATAAGGCCTTAGACTGGAGAGTCTAAATAATACGCCTATTTTGGAAGAAATCCGTCCTTACCTTAAATCCACCAGGGTATTTTACCCACAACTCGCCACTTTTGTTTGGTTCTTTAATTTCCTCGCCTGTTTCGACATTCACCAGCTGCAATTGAAATAAAAATGAAATAATTTAGGTTCAGCTGTGACCTATAATATAGCTGTGCTGGTACGTAACTTTGGTAGTACGTACTAAGGGTCAGCTTACACCACCTGGTAAGGGTACCTACCAATTTTTAGGGTTCCGTAAATCCGTACCTCAAAAGGAAAAATCGGTACCCTTATGATCACTTTGTTGTCGGTCTGTCTGTCTGTCAAGACCCCTTATCTCAGGACACTTGAAGGTATCGAGCTGGAATCAAAACTGTATATTCAGGTCTGCTGTCCCTTGATGCAGTAAAAAAAATCAAACTTCTAAGTTTACGAAAAAAAAAAGATAAGAAAGTTGTCGCAAAAAACGTATATTTCGACAATGATCTCAAGAGAATCCAAATACATAGGGCACTTCCCGTTCATCTAGACCCCTGAAATAAAAAAAAAATACTTGATGTCTTTTTATTATTTTTAATCGTATAAAAGACATAAAAAGATTATTTAAATTTATTTATTTACTTAGCAAATAATTTAGTTCCCGAGTCTCGAACATTTTTCCGAATCGCAAATTCTTTTTTTGTGACGTAAATATAAAATTAGAGTTTTTTTTTTAGACCTTGCTTCATTCCAATTTCAAGATTCTAGTTCAACAGGAAGGACCATATAAATTTTGATTCACTTGAGAGAGTCGAAATTTACGATTTTTGCGATATAAACGGCGATTTACTCGTATTTGTTTTTTCATTAGCTTAAAAGATTTTTTCACTGCTTCGAGGGACCGCAGACCTGACCGTTGGCCTAATTTCAACTCGATACCTCCACGCGTTCCTGAGATACTCGTAAAGGGTCTTTTGACAGACAGACGGACAACAAAGGCATCCTCTATGGGTTCCGATTTTTCCTTTTGAGCTACGGAACCTTAAAAATGAACAAGTATACGTACCTTGTATTGTAAATGAGCAAATGGTTTTCCACAAGAGCCAACCGGGGCGTCAACATTATGGAATGTTGTGGAACCCAGTTCACTCATTCCGTAGATGTCAGCCACAATTGCATTTGGTGCCATAATCTGCAATAAAATAATACAACATTAAATTACATTACTTTAGTTTCTAAGCGTTTGTACTGACACAGGAAATAACCAAGGTTGTATTTCTAAAAAATTTTTATGATAACCTGCAGAGGCGTTTTTTTTTTTTTTGTTTTTGGGTAAAATCATCCAATGACATCACCCGCCCTTGGGCGGAGCGGGAGATAGTGTCAGACTCTTACTGACTAAAAACCCACCCCGTTCCTTCGTGGCCTTAGATACCAGGGCCGGGCTTTCCTTTCGGAAACAAACCCTTGGCCCCAGTAGGCTTCGACCCTGCCTGCCTGCAGCTAGCAGGCTGGGTCTCTACGGTTTGCTGACAATTCTTTGAGGCGCGCGGGAACAGTGCGCGCCGTTGACGACCTGGGCTTGGTCCGGATGGTTACCGGACGGTCAGATAGCGAGCTACCCATAGCTCGCCGTCTGCAAGCCCGCGCCTACGTTGGCTGGAAATCAGGATCGGAATCGGAACCCCCGCGGCGGCTGGGCCGTGAGGGCCGTTGCCTCTCGCGCGCGGCCTTCTCCTTTGCTAGCATTACTGCTTCGCAGAAGGAGGCGACCGCCTGCCATCCCTCTTCGCTCCGGACCATGGCCCATACCAGGGCCTGGCGCGAGAGATCGCCGCTGCCGATCGCTCTCACGAGAACACAGCGATGCTCTGCCCAAGCGGGGCACACTTCGACCGTGTGCTCCACCGTGTCCTCCGGGCAGTCCACGCAGTGGCGGCACCCGGGCGTCGGTTCCGCACGAATCCGGAACAGGAACCTCCCGAACTTACCGTGTCCGGTGAGAACCTGGGTCATGCGGAAGGTTAGGACGCCGTGAGGTCTTTCCAGCCACGCCTCAAAGAGGGGCCTTACCGCCATAATTAAGGCGTGCCCAGCACTGGGTTGCGACAGTCGCAGTCGCCATTTCACCATGAAGTCGCCATTTCACCATGATGCAGAGGCGTAGCGTGGACTAATTTAGGCGTGGGCGAATGCCCAACAGTGAGGCCTTTTTCTTTCATAATAAATTCGAAAACGAAACAACAACTGTTGCAATGCAACTCAGTGTTCGACCACATCGGCGCTTACTACCTATCAGGTGATATAGTGCCCGAACGCGAACCAATCATTATAAAATAAAACCATAAAAAACCCCTTGCGTGAGGCCCCTGTTGTTGCGAGCCCGTGGGCGAGGGGCTGCTTCGCCCATGGACAACCTGGGCCTCAAGTATGCTATTACAATAGTGTCAGAATGATCTATCATTGAGTTCATAATTATTGATTTTGACAAGTTTGGTAATCTACTAATATAATGGCGTCATTATGACTTTCAAATGATAAACCACTGACAATCCATTGAAAAAAATGACATACTTACAATGTAATTTCGTACATAATGACAAATGCATGTCTAACGTATGCAGTAATCTGCTAAAATTTTGACAGTTCCTTTGATCAGTGTCCTACTATTAGAACGTCATTGTGCAGTCATTGTTTTTAATTCGTTACAAGACAGCTCGTACCACAATCCTATTACGAGACCACTGGTCAACTAAGATCGGCCATTATGAATTATTGGTTTAGATTTTTTAGCAAAATGACAATGGGATCATGTTGGAATGACGATATTATGAAAATAGCAGACTTGGGCCCCAGGTGGTAAGTTGTTGTGGAAGGTACATATGTAGGGTACCTATCTAAACACGTGCTTCTTTAATGGTGCGTTTAAACCTGGGCCCAGCCCTGGTCAATCGCCATCCCTAGCCATTGTGTACCTAAATGGGGAAACTTCGTTCACACAACGAGGTGTTTGGGGTTCCATAGGATTTATTATAAAGAATTCTAAAATTCTTTTCTTTCAATTCATTCGACGCTTTTGGCGCGGATAAGTGTGCGTTCACCTTTAGTTACATACCTTCAATTCTTCCACCAGGATTTTGGGCACAGCACTTCCTCCAATGTACATAACTTCGAAGCATGTAAAATCACTGTTTGCTTTTTTAGCTGCGTTCACTAATGTTGTCATCATGGTTGGACTAATTACTATAAAAGTTGGCTGAAAAAACAAAGAAAAATAAGATGACAGTGGAGAATAGGTGACTCGCCTTTAGCGTGTGGACCGCAATTGTGATTGTCCCGCACGCCTCAAGGAGTTGTCAGCAAACCGTAGAGACCCAGCCTGCTAGCTGCAGGCAGGCAGGGTCGAAGCCACGAAGGAACGGGGTGAGTTTTTAGTCAGTAAGAGTCTGCCATTATCTCCCGCTCCGCCTAAGGGCGGGAGATGTGATTGGATGATTTTACCCAACCATCAAAAAAAAAAAAACATTGGTCGTGACGATAACACACATTCCGCGGTTAACGCTATTTCGCACTCACGACAGCTCCGGTTCTTATCTCTGTCCTTATCTATCAGTGACTACAGGTAGTGTAAAGGTGCGAGTTTCGAGTCCAGGTTTTCTGATTGCGATGTTGGCGCGTAACGTATCTTCGTATAATGTAAGATGTAGATTCTTTAATTTTTGTAAGATCTTTTTTACATAGCATGGGTAGAATAACAGTAGGCCGAAAATATATATATCTTTAAGATGAGAGAAAAGGATAGGTAGCTATAGTACGCGGCAAGTAAGTTGAACCATTTGCTATGGTTACGCACAGTCTACGGCCCCTCCCCTAGGGGCTTGCTTTACAGCTTCAGAGCCTAGTTTAGGCACCAGTCTCCCACAATATAAAGTCCATCCTATATGTTACAGTAGATATAAGGTTAGCAATTAGCCCCCCCCCCCCCCCCTTGATCATTGGCTGGCGGCGGTACTGCGCATTCAAGGTCGACCGTCATGATGGTTCAGTTTGTGTGAGATGGTATGACATCGACCTATTACATATATATATATATATATATATCGATGTTGTGTGATGATAGTAGGGGATACGTTTAAGAACGACTTTCACCTAGCTGTTTATGGAATGAAAAGTAAAGTAACAATATCAATTTTTTTTTTCTCTTTAAAATTGATATAAAATCTCTAAAAACTTGAATTCTTGATATTGCTCATGCACAGAGTTCATATAACTTTATTAACTGAATCTGATGAACTTATCATGTAAATACAAATCTCATATAACAGAAATGAGAGAGAAACAAAGAAATATATAATAAGTATAAACAAAGAAATCGAAAAAACCATCTGTGGTCAGCCGGCTATTCAGCCATCGTTTTCAATTTTATTTGTGAAAAAATGGTAAATATTTATCTCAAATCTACAAGTAAGTGTGTTTCTTTTAAAGAAATTATTGAAAATAAATTATAATTAAGTCATTTAATAAAATATGTACTTATCTACGAGTATATCTATGAGTGTATGTACAGACGCCTGCACGTTAATCTATCCAAATCTGTCAAATTTTACCAATCGAACATTAACCTTCCGTTATTATGATAAGGTTGAAAATCTATTAAAGAAATTTGACAGATTGAGGTAGATTGATATGCTGGCGTCTGTACATCTCGCACTGTAATTGAGTGGCTGTATCACGGATATCGGGCTGTATACAAAGTTAGGACGTGGTTCAATAGAAATGTGGAAATAGAACTAGTTTTTTTTTAATAATTTGACAGCTGGGTATTTCTTCAGTTTCGTCATTATTTGCATGATTTTTGTACAAAAAGTAAAATTTAATTTTTATTAGAATTTGATAGCCTTATGATATTTGGCATTATTTTATTTATTAGATAAGTAAATTGCACGCGTATACGTCAAACATTGATAAAGTTATTACCGCTTAAAATATGTGACTAGCTACGGTAATGAACCCTACCCTCGGTAATGAATTTTTAGGTATACGGTGATGAAATATAGAGACAAGGTAATGATAAAAAATGATGTGAATATTAAAAAAAAAAACAAAGTTATCATTAATCATTTATTGTTTTATTCAAAAATCGTCATAACAAAATATCTAATAGCTTTTCCATAATTTAATAGTTTTGGTAACAATCAGCCTTCCAATATCTTAGTAAACGAATCCGATTTTGATATTAAAAATGTAATTACTCAAATAATTTAACATAAAATCGTAATATCTAAATAACAAAATAATAACAATTAAATTCTTTTATAATTTAATAATTTTGGTAACCATAGCCTTTTATAAAGCATCACTCTTTAATAATACAAGTAAAAACTACACAGAATACAAATAAAATGTGTGAAAAATCAGCAATATGAATTAAGTGTATCTAATCATGATGAATTTGTTTTTTTTTTATATTGTTTTTGTTTAATAAAATGTGTATTTAATTTAAATACTATTTTAGCAAATTATTACAAAATACTATATTTTAATTTATTCCTGATACATTATTTTTACCAGTCTTTTTTCTTTTATATTTGCCTTTCTCTTGATTTTGATTCTCAAATAAATTTTCTTTATTTTCTCTTTTTTATATATAAATGTCTTGATAGTTTTCACACGTATCGAAATCAGATATAAATTCTTCAAATTTATCACAATAGGACTTGCTTTCAGAACCAACGAAAGTTGAGTTCTGCCAATCGCCAAGTTTACTAATAGCAGATAAAGACTTCACTTTCTTTGGTGATTTAAATTCTCTTGATGTAGAAGCTTGAGGCATAGCAGGAAATATTATTATGTCTCTAGCACGTCCTTCTTGTCTTATTAGTTGGCTTCAATGTAACTTCTTACGCCGTTTACTCGGGTTTACGGATCGTATGAATTCTAGACTATAACTGCTTGATTGCTGTGGTATTTCATAGCTTTCAGGAATGGGAATAAATGAAGAAAGTGGTACAGGTAACGTATTATCATCAAGTGTTGGTTCTTCTTAAACTTGGGACATCGCTACTTTTTCGAGGCTGTGAATACCGAGATGATAATGTTGACACACTTCCTCTTGACACCTGAAACAGCTTTGGCTACGCATCTCTAACCCATCACTTTCAGTGCCACATCTCCAAATGACTTGGTGGACGGCCATAGTTCCTTTAAAAGATGGGACGCAAGTAGGCATTATTACTTGCTTTTCGTCTATGTCTGCATTTGTAATCTCTACAATTTTAATATTTGGCAGGTTAGCTCTTGTAATGTCAACAAATTTGGAAAATGTCCCAACGTCTGTTCCTGTGTTAACAATTCTGTCGGCAGTCCTTTTGACTACCGCTCCTAGGCTATCTGGAGCACCTTTTCCGTGTCCATATAATTCCACGTTAGCTTGCGAAGTGCTAAAAATTGTTTTTCCAATTGAGTCAAAATATAAAACATGTTCCGGTTCCTGTATTGGCTGCTGGGGCTATCGCTATAGAAAGGCAGGGTATCAATAAAAGGTGATATTTCAGAAATCGTACTCAAAATCGGACCCAGATGTGCCCATATTGCAACAGCTGTATGTTTTAAATTGTCGGATACTGTGCAAACTGAGTGAGTTTTTAACTCAGACGTTTCGTAGTCTTTAATATATATAACTACAGTATGAATAGACACTTCTTTTCTACTGCCATCAAAATGAAAAGATTGAATCTCCGTGTGATGTTTGAGAGCGTAGTTCTCACTAAAATCTAAATGTATTACAGCTTCGTTAATCTGAATATTATTTGTTAGTAGTTTTAAAGTGTTATTTTGCACAACAACAGTAGCACAATGCGGCATAAAATTTGTGATAACATTTTCAAACTTATGAATAACATCTAAAGGTGGTGCATAATTTTCAGTTTTAGTCCAAAGAATGTTATGTTTTACTTTTCTATCCTGCTCATAAGTGTTAGGAGTTTTACGCCATTCAAAATATTTGATTGGTATGTCATTGCTATATTCTAAATATTCAATTACTTTATGTTCACATATCGAACAGTTACGATCTAAACACACCTCATTATATCTATCACAACAAAGGGTGCTTCGAAGATCATGATTCGTTTTTATATTGACGATTTTTGCTTTATTTAGAGCCTTTATTAGTAGCTCTGAATTACAGTGATAAATACATTCATGTGTTTCTGTTAGGTTTGGGAAATAAAACCCAAAATGGCCTTAATTTACAGAAAAAAGAGTAAGACACGGAAATATTTTGGTTTTCAATACAGAACTTTTTGTACAAATTTTTAAGAGTATCATTTAAGTACCTTTTTTGATTTTTTGTTTTTCTTTCTGGTAATATACTCCTTTAAGCCTGGTACCACTCTTGTGTTCTCGTCTTCATTAAAAAAGAACTTAATTTTTTTTACAACTTCGTTTTTTTTATTTATGTTAAAATGTTTTTGAACCATGTTTTTGCCGATTTTCCTTGACAGTATGTTTTCAGAAATCCCTTTATTAATGGTATTATCAATTATCTTCTTTTTGTATATGTTTAAAAGTCTCTTCAATTTCTTGTTTTCTTTTTTTACATTGCAAAGCTCATTTTTCATTTTTTTTATGTTTCTATCTCTTTGATAACGTAGATGTCTTATTTTTGCTCTTAATTTGAAAGTTTCGGTTTCGTTATTATTAGTCCCAGTTTCATTTATAGTAGGATTTGATAAAACTGTGTCAAGAGGATCATTACCATCAATTTCGAGAGGCTCGTCTTGTGATTTTTCGATGTTCAGAACAACATTTTCCATTTCCTTTTCTAGTTTTTTTTTACTGTTATATTTCTTGCTATTAACTCTCCATCTTCTACGTCTATCTCTTTGAGCACGCGGAGTTAAATCTTTGATACTTACAATTTTCTTTTCAGATTTTCTCTTCAAGTATCTTGCTTTTTCCTTTTCTTTTTCAATATTATACAATTCTTCATTTTCTTTTAAAGCAGCGTAGCGTTTGCGCTTAGCTATTCTTCTTCTAGCTAAAATTTCTTTTTTTGTTCTCTTAGGGCGTGCCATTTTCAACTGAAATATTAAGCATTTACTTAGCAACAAAACTAGTAGTTTTCTAAACCACCACCTTAAGAATAATTTATTTTAAAAAGAACTAAATAGAAATTAAATCATTACCGTATTTTTTCATTCATTACCGTGACCTCAAAAAGGTTACGGTAAACGACGGTAATGAAGGATACGGTTATGAAAAATATGCACTTTTAGGTTATTATATTGCTTTCTATAAACAGTACATGCCATAGACACATTCAAACATAAAATTAAAACAAAACCTAATAAATTCATATAACAACAAAATACCAAGCTTATTTACGTATCAAAATACAAGCGGACTTGTAATGAAACACAAAATGGACCAAACACTGTCATTACTCACATCGATCGTAATTTAAGACACAAAATCTTGCGTACGTCCTCCCGTGTAACGTTTGCCGGTCGACTAAGGGCCAGGGGGGCGGCAGCTTGCTATATGGCGGCATGATCAAAGGTTTTGGTCGCGTAAATTCGAGTTCCCGTCATGGTTCTGGTGATGAGTTTCGCACCGTTACAAAACTTTAAAAACACATTTGTTATTAATTTATTTATAAAACTACGTGTTAATGTATTATTCGATAACAAATGAAGATTAAGTTATCCGACACTTTCGTCAATTTTGCGTTCTTAGCACTAGATTTACTAAAATAATAATAAATATATAAATTATTGCAATGAAACAGGTCCCTGTAATGAGTTTTGGTGTTATTTAAATTAAAATGTATGCATGTTACACAGAAACTTACAAAAAAAAAAACACAGTGCTTATTAGAAATAGTAGGTTTACATGACTTATATATATTAAATAGAGTTTAAACTTAAGATTAAATTTGTTACGCACTAGAACTTCTGAACTTGGCACAGTTTGAATATTCACCCAGCTGTCATTTGAAAGTGATTCTCCTTAAGGATGAAAAGTATTACTTTCAACCTGCTCCTCAGGCAACTTAAATTCACACCTACTTTCTGAGCATGATTAATGAAAAAAAAATATTTTGATTCTGATATTTTGAAAAAAAAAGAATAAATAAATAAAATATAGATTAACTAAAATAAAATATAGATAAAAATAAATCAATTTCAAACTTACCTCATATTTTCCTACCATTTCAAGAATATGGTCCTTAGTGAGCGTATGAGAAGATTGTACTCTCGTATATTTGTACATTGAAGAGAAAAGATAGTGGAGGAGTACTGACAACCACTGTAGAGGGGCCACAAGTAGTGCCGACCTAGTGGGCGGTATTTTATTGGCGAAAGCACTGGAACAAAGATATTTTGAAGAATGAGGTTTTCAGCTATTAGTGTCATGGATTCTTGGATTCTAATTTAGGTAGGTACTAAGCTGATGGACACATTGTATGACCCTTTCTATAGGCCTTGGGTTGGGCGTTACCATAACGTGTTTAAAAAGAAGAATGGAGCTCTATCAACCTACCTCTATCTACACCAACGTGGCGCCGACGATGGGATTAGGGATGGCGATTCTTCCCAAAAAAGATCTATTTTCTAATCTATTCGAATCGTAGTCTAAGGAATCTATTCAGTAATAAATCGAGTTCGAAAAGATCGATAACCTAAAGATCGATCTCGATCGTTGGTTACCGTGTACACTAGGTACTGAGTCCTAAAAAGCGTGGCACAGATGGTCCTACAGTGCAATGAGTTTCATGACTGATGAGTAATCGGGTGCGAAATATTCACATATTATTACTCGTAATAAGCTTGAGAAAAACAGGTACTTTGAACGTTTTTAATTAATAATATGGTTGCATTTAGGTAGAAAAAAAATCGAATCTCGATTTCTGGTGTCTGAGATCGATTCATAGAATCGATCCATGGTTGGAAAGCGATTAAAAAAAAAAATCTTGACCTATAAAATCGATTATTCGATAAATCAATCTCAGATCGCCATCCCTTAATGGAATGTACACCATGTACCGATGGTGTATCGCCGGAAGCCTGGTGTTCCGATTCATGGAAAAGGCTTGGCTGAATTAAACCATTGCTTGACTGCGATCCCAACCTGATGGTGAGCAGTGATGCAATAATCATCATAAATTCAACCGAAAGACGTCCACTATTGGATATACTTAGGCCTACTCCAAGTGTCGCCATAACGACATCCTGAGCGTTTCGCATCCATCGGATGTGATGATGCGATCGTGGATGGTGATACACACTAGTTTATTAAGAGCCTATTCACTCTAGACTTGAAGACACCTAAATTATAATGGGACGGGAAGACCATAGCAGGCAAATTGTGGTTTATGCGGTTTATATAATTTGATGAAGGAAGGTACATTAACGAAGGTGAGCGTAGTTCAAGCGTAAAAGTGTGGAATGTCTTAATTTCAGTTTAGCAGATATTTAGTGTATGACGTCCTGTAAATGTGTATGGTAAGTTCAGATTTGTGCATCCAGCCATTCAGCAGATATTCAACAAAAACTGTTTCCGCCAGGACTACGTATTCTGAGCGTAACTTTTTTTTTTCTATGGACATACAAGAAAACAAATACATACAATAATTAGTGTGTAACGAGATGTAAATGTGTATGTATAAATGAAATTTGTGTGTCTTATAATTACGAAGATATCCGAGTTTCCGCTGCGGTGACGTTTGCCAATTTGATGAAAATCATATAAAACGGTTTAGTAGAAAGTTATAATTTTTTATGCACGTTACTTTGGATTTGTGTGTAATGTGTGTAAAAGCAGAATTTGAAAAAAACATACCGTTCAGAAGATATAAAAGTAAACGTAAAATAAGGTTATTAGGTCAAAGCTCTTAAAATAGGAACTCTAGAGTCTAACTTTTTACATGTATCTATAACTTGTAAGGCTCTACAATGTCCTGCAAAGTTTCATGTATGTGCGCTAAGTAATTAATGAGCAATCGCATAATTACTACGACTGGACTACTATATTTTATGACATCCGATTATAGGACTTTTTAATGGAAAAAGCAAAATAAAATATATACCAATCATTAGTGTATTAATGCAACTAATCCTATTTGAAATTTCAGCTCATTACACTAAATAATTAAAGAGATATAATAAAAAGACCAGAACAACTACAAAACATGGATAAACCGACCAAGTTTGAATGGGTACGAAAAAGCGGCCGTGCAGTACTTAGACCTAACGTTCTAAAATTTCCAGTATAATGTTGTTATTGTGTTGAATGATTTCGTACAGGTGCGTACACAATTGTTTTGCAGGAAATAAAATAACTTTCTATTAATAAAAGTATTTATTAGGTAACGATTTAACTAAAACAAATAAACGACATTAATAAAAAAATAATAAAATAGGAACTAACAGTAAGTATCTAAGTACGTGATTTATGATCTTACCTTGTTTATCTTCCAATCATTCTCACTACTGGCTCAATAAGTATCAATAAGTATGGCTCACAGTCACTTACACTAGCTACGTCAATATCCGAATCCAATAAGTACCTACATAATATTACGTTGATGGCAAAATAAACAGTGCATACGCACGTTGTCCTTGACTGCACATTTGTGACTGCTACTAAACAAAACGGAACAGGAAGCGCGCGCGCATGAAGTCAAAGTGAATGCCGCATGCCGGTTTGCGCAGGATTCCCGCCATTCTGTCTGTCAAACTCCAAGCGAATGCTAGAATTGCGGGATCCGCGTAGATTATAAAATATTGAGTGTTCTATTTGTAGGGTACCTACTTATCCAAGAACGTAAATAAGAAGTAGTAAAGTCTACAATGAAGTCTAGAAAATGTTAAGCATAAAAAACTGGGCAAGTGCGTGTCGGACTCGCACACTGAGGGTTCCGCACAAAACAAATTTACGTAAATGTGTGAGCCCGACTCGCACTTGCCCAGTTTTTGTCTATTTTTGTATTTGAGTTGATTGCTTGCCTGTGGAATTTTGAGGAGCACTTCGACGACGGCGGTGTGTTTTCGCCGTTGTCTGATGCGGTCGGGCTCCTTTCGCTAGCATTACTGCTTCGCAGAAGGAGGCGACCGCCTGCCACTCCTCCTCGCTCCGTGCGTAGACCGCAGGCGTTCCGCTGGGCCGCTGTAAAGGGCAATGGAAAGAACGATGCCTGCATAGAGCCTCCGGCAGGAGGCGTCAGAACCCTTAGGCAGGAGCGGCTTAAGAGCAGCCCCAGTCCTATTCAGTCTGGGAATTTTGGTGGAATTTTGACGCCCAGACGTCGGAAGTGCTCCTCAAAATTCCACAGGCAAGAATATCTTAGAGGTGAAGTAGTAAAACAGTATATAGTGAAAAAATATGATTACCCGCTTTCTTGATGTCCCCATTAAAGTTTCAGCTTTTCTCGAAATGCTACTCTCGGAATGCAACCAGCTATTTGTGTTTTAGTGTTTTATTAAGAAGATTTTTTAAGAAGAGATTTTTTATTATAAGTTAAATTTTTGAGTTTGAATCTATTAAGTCCTTGTGACATTTTCCATTTAAAATAAAGAATTCTTTTTATTTAAGATATTTCCTATTTCTTTTCGTTTTATCTGAGTATCAAGTGCACTATTTAACAAAGAAGTTTTACTTTCAAGTGGAGGTAGTAACAAAGGCAAATTGTAATCACCCTTCTAACAACTTACTACTGCAGTAGTAAGAAAGGAAATCAAATTAACAGTATTACTACTGGTAGTAACATTGGTAGTAACACGGGCAAGAAACCCGTGCGGTCACAAAAAAATATTTTTTGAAACGTTTAAAAATGGAATACTTTCTTTTTTTAAATACTATTCATTTTCCTTCTAAAACTCAATACACTTTATTTCTCGTAAAAAAAAGTTGGTAACTCTACCTTCAAGGACCACTAGCGCCTTAATTGAAATTAAAACCGCCGCGCTGGTTTTGTTTTTAACGCACTTTTAGGCCGTGTTTACGGAGACTCGGCGCGTTGGGCGTTTCATCGTACATTGAAGCAGCGAGCCGCGTCATCGCTCGCGCAAACACAGACATATGGCAATGTACGATGGACCGCCCGACGCGCCGCGTATCCGTAATCGAGCACTTAGATAAACACAATGTGCTATACAAATACTTTATTGCCTTTTCTAGCATTTTTACAAACCACATTTTGTATTATTTACGAGTTATGATTTTTTAAACTGGCGGCGCGGCGTTAGTAAATATGTACCTACTATATCAGTTTTTTGTAAATATTACGTCTGCCAAATAAATGCATTTGTTAATAGGTTTTTTTTATGGTAGGTAAAATCATCCAATGACAAATCCCGCCTTTGGGTGGAGCGGGAAGTAGTGTGAGACTCTTACTGACTAAAAACCTACCCCGTTCCATTCTTTGCCTTGGTCCCAGGGCCCCGGGTGCCATTTTCACATACCCTTTGACCCCAGTAGGCTTCGGCCCTATTGGGCCCCTACAGTTTGCTGACAACTCCTTGAGGCGTGCGGGAACAGTGCGCGCCGTAAACGACTTGAGCTCGGACCGGTATGTTACTGGACGGACGGACAGCGAGCTACTCATTGCCCGCCGTCCGCGAGCTCGCGCCTACGGTGGCCGAAAATCGGGATCGGAATCCCGGCGGCGGCGGCGGCGTGTACGCCGTAGCCTGATGCGGTCAGCCTCCTCCTTTGCTAGCATTACTGCTTCGCAGAAGGAGGCGACCGCCTGCCACTCCTCCTCGCTCCGGAGCATGGCTTGAACCAAACCCCGGCGCGAGAGATCACTGCCGCCGATCGCCCCCACAAGGACAGGCGATGCTCTTCCCAAGCGAGGCACATTTGTTAAGTCATAAGTCATAAGTCATAAGTCATAAGTCATTTATTTCATAACAATGGAACATTGTGTTGAAAATAATATAATAATGTGCAAGACAGTAAAACAAAAAAAAAAAAACCATTCAATCAAATCCTAATAGTTCACAATAAAATAAATTCAATTATAAATAGAAAAGATCATAATACAAAAAAAAAATCTGTAGTCATTTTTAAGAAAATAAAGTCACATTATAAGAAATATAGTAATCCAAATCCAATTTTCAAAAATAATAATAAATAATTTATATAAAAAAGATCAATAATGTCAGCTGTGCAATAACTAAAAAAAATAAAATTAAAAATAGGAATTCAAGTTAAAAGAAAAATTCAATGTCGAAGATAAGATAAATTAATGATGCATTCTAATTATTTAATAAAAATTATTGACTTTTGTCCTCGAGAAACTCATCGACACTGTAATAGCCTTTCCTCAACAAGTATGTCTTTAATTTGTTTTTGAACAGATTTACACTATTTATAGTTTTATATTCTACGGGTAACTTGTTGTATAGTAAGACTGATTGATATCTAGGACTATGTTGAACTACATTCAATTTCGGTTGGATTAAATTAGGGAAGTCTTTCCTTCGAGTTTTCTGTCTAGCTTGTCTTTGCTGATCGGTTTCAAATGTATGCATTTTTTTTACAAAATTAGTCAATAAGACCAGAATATAGAGACATGGCACAGTTAAAATTTTATTTCTAATAAAGTGGTCCCTACATGAATCCGTCTGTTTTAAGCGTAGCATTGTTCTTAAGGCTCTCTTTTGTATTACAAATGCCGACTGGATATTGTACTTGTAGCTGTTACCCCAGAACTCAATACTGTATCTAAGCCTAGACTCAACCAAAGCAAAGTATACCATCCTAAGTTGGGTCAAAGTTAATTCTTCCCTCAAGTTTCTAATGGCATAGCATGCAGAGCTGATTGACTTCCTTAGAGATGTTGTCTCAACCTTCCAGTTTAGCAATGCATCAATATGAATGCCTAGGAACTTAACATGATCTACCACTTCGACTTTATTACCACAAGACAAAACCTGAAGACTAGCCTTGTTACGGACGTTCGATTTAAATAAAACACATTTTGTTTTTTGTACATTAAGTTTTAGATTATTTGTGCCAAACCAGTGTTCGAAAGCTTTTAGCAGGTTATTAATTTTTGATTCTAAATTATTTAGGTTGTCAGCAGACACCACTGCGTTAGTGTCATCTGCAAAAATAATTAGATTTGCGTCAGTGATACGCTTTTTTATGAACTCAATTAAGTCATTTAAGAACAAAATGAAGAATATAGGGCCTAAGACCGATCCCTGAGGGACACCACGTTGTACCGTCATAAGGTTGGAGTTGAATACTTTTTGTTCTCCGTCTAATATAGATAGATACCGTTAATAGGTACAGATGCATTTATTAAATTGTAATAATTTCGTAAGTAAACGTCGTCAGTAAACAATCACGTAATCACTACTACAAATTTGTAGGTACTATTTTTTATCACAAATTCGTCAAGAATTGTGTACGCATCTGTACGAAGCTATTACACTATATTACACTGGAAATTTTAGAACGTTAGGTCTAAGTACTGCACGGCCGCTTTTTCGTACCCATTCAAACTTGGTCGGTTTATCCATGTTTTGTAGTTGTTCTGGTCTTTTTATTATATCTTTTGTAGTGTAATGAGCTGAAATTTCAAATAGGATTAGTTGCATTAATACACTAATGATTGGTATATATTTTATTTTGCTTTTTCCATTAAAAAGTCCTATAATCGATTGTCATAAAATATAGTGGTCCAGTCGTAGTAATTATGCGATTGCTCATTAATTACTTAGCGCACATACATGAAACTTTGCAGGACATTGTAGAGCCTTACAAGTTATAGATACATGTAAAAAGTTAGACTCTAGAGTTCCTATTTTAAGAGCTTTGACCTAATAACCTTATTTTACGTTTACTTTTATATCTTCTGAACGGTATGTTTTTTTCAAATTCTGCTTTTACACACATTACACACAAATCCAAAGTAACGTGCATAAAAAATTATAACTTTCTACTAAACCGTTTTATATGATTTTCATCAAATTGGCAAACGTCATCGCAGCAGAAACTCGGATATCTTCGTAATTATAAAACACACAAATTTCATTTATACATACACATTTACATCTCGTTACACACTAATTATTGTATGTATTTGTTTTCTTGTATGTCCATAGAAAAAAAAAGTTACGCTCAGAATACGTAGTCCTGGCGGAAACAGTTTTTGTTGAATATCTGCTGAATGGCTGGATGCACAAATCTGAACTTACCATACACATTTACAGGACGTCATACACTAAATATCTGCTAAACTGAAATTAAGACATTCCACACTTTTACGCTTGAACTACGCTCACTTAACGAAGGTAATTACTGTATTATAGCATAGCATAACATCAGCCTTATAATGTTCCCACTGCTTGGACTCAGGCCTCCTCTCTAGGAGAGGGAATGGGCCGTACGTACTGGGCCCGCGTGGTGGATCACGCAGGCCCAGTGCGGGTTGGTGGATGTCACATGTCTTCGAATTTTTGGCTCTAGGACATGCCGGTTTCCTCACGATGTTTTCCTTCACCGTTGTGAGAGCAGTGGTGATGAAATAAATTACGCAAAGTAATGCGCCTGGCTGAGTTTTGAACTCGTAAGTCGCGGCCGTTACGACTTGGCCACCAAACTCCAAAAAAAATAATTAAATATAATTGCTGAAATTTACTGTAGTAATATTACCAAATCTTGGTTCCATTAGCCGCTAAGTTCATATGTGTCAAAGCGGCAGCTTTGGGCAATCCTGTGGTACCGCTTGTAGATATTAGAAGAGCTATCGTGTCCTCTGGGTCAAAATCAGCAGGTCTGCAAGTAAAAATGGGTCAGTTTTTATAGTTGCTTAGTAAAAGTCTGATCACGCTATCATTAACGCCATTAACACAAACACTTCTCACATAATCCTCTCATCTTTTCTTTGGTCTCCTTCTAGGGAGAAGGAAAAAAAGAACATGAAACAGCCTAATAGATAGGGCTCTATTAGGGTGCTTAATTTTTTTTTTCAAATCGATTTTCATTTGATTTTGACTTTGCTCGAATTCTTGATATTACTCACGCTATACAACTCTGTGTTGATATACCAAAAATCGTCATAATTATCTATATCACTATATAGTGTAAAACAAAGTCGCTTCCCGCTGTCTGTTCCTATATAGATATGCTGAAATCTTTAAAATTACGCAACGGATAGATAGATAGAGTGATTCAAGAGGAAGGTTTATATATCTAATACATGTATAACATATTTAATATCACCATTGCACCTTTGCGAAGCTGGGGCGGTTTGTTAGTACCACCGTTAAATTTAATTTACTACATTTTAGAGATCAAAATTCTTAGAGATTAAAAATACTACATCTTAACATATGAAGCATTTCTAAGAATTTCGATGAGGTTGCGATGCTCATACGGCTGTTGGGTGTCCAGTGTGACGTGCTTGTTCTTTTTGAGTGTTGGTTAAGCAAACTTTTACACCTGCCAACCCTGGATGGCTATACATCTTATTCAACTAAAAACATACTCGTATATAATCAGAATGACGGATGCGCAATTTATGTTAAATCGTCTCTTAAAGTAGAAGTAAAAGAAACACATTTTGCTGATGCAAACTGTTTCGTTTGTTGCATAGGTGACGATACAATAGTGGACATTTATCGCTCTCCTTCATTTAAAAACATGAACAATTTTGTTGATAGTCTCGATAAAATTCTCAAAATACCAACCCCTACTGTGGTACTGATCGGTGATGTCAACATTGTCATTAAAAATGGTAATAATGATAGTCACTCGGATGAGTATCTAACCTGTGTTGCTTCAAACGGTCTTCTCCCGTCCCATTTATTTCCGACACGGCTTGAAAACTGCTTGGATCATATTTTACTTAAAACAAATAAATCCGCGACATTTTTTGTTTTAGAATCATCCATTATAGATCACGAACCGCTGCTACTGTTTCTTCAAAGTACATATGCACACATGGATTGTCCACGCACTAAGACAGTTATAGATTACAACTCCGCCATAGAGAATATTAAAAACTTCGACTGGTTTCCGGTGCTGGCAATCTGGGATCCAAATCAGCCCGCGGATACTTTGGTGGAAAAGCTCTCATCTATTGTTAAAGAGCACACACGGGAGTATACTGTTCCTAGGAGGAAACGTAACCTGAAGCCCTGGATAACACCGGGACTAATTCGTTGTATCCGTCACCGTGATCACATGCATGCGAAACTCAAAGTGTCGGAAAATAATTTACTTCTAAGAATCACGTATACGCGGTATCGCAATTTTGGCAATCCCCTGTTGAGAAAACTCAAGCGCGCGTACGAAAAGGAACAATTTAGCAAGGCGAAAAATAATGTTAAAGCTACCTGGGATGTTATTAAGAGAATCTCAGATCTACAAACTTCTTGTCTCCCTTCCTTTGACCTATTAGAATAGACTGAAACTCCAAAGACTCCACTCAATTATGTCAACAACTTTTTTGCAAACATTGGAAATAATTTAGAATTTAAAATTTTACAACCCTTGATGAGACCAAACTTTGTGGCTGACTCTAATACTTGTTGCCATTCAATGGCTCTTTTGGAGGTTCCTGAGGAAGATGTTGATTCTATCATTTTGGGACTAAGATCCGATTGTGCAACTGGCGTGGACTGTGTACCTTCAAAAATAATAAAGGCCTCTCGTTGTGTTTTGGTTCCCATTATTAGAAATATCTGTAATATTTCTATTAGTGCTGGTGTCTTCCCGAAGGTTTTCAAAAAAGCTGTAATTCATCCAATCCATAAGTACGGGCGCAAAGATGACGTAAACAACTATCGTCCAATTTCAGTATTAACATCTTTATTTAATACTGAAATTAAAGATTTTGGAACACCTACTAAATAAAAGTCTGACCAGTTTTCTTAAAGCAAACAGTATCCTAGCTGGAGTAAGTTTCGAAGACGCAGTTATGGCTTTATCAGATCACGTAGCTAGGACGCTTGACGGAAAACAAAAGCGCTTGGGAATTTTCCTGGACCTGACAAAGGCCTTTGACACCGTTTCTGTATCAGCCTTATTGAGAAAAATGGAATGCATTGGAATCTAGGGTCACACCTCAAAAATCTTTACAGATTATCTCAGTGATCGTACCCAAAAAGTAAAAGTCGGGTCACACGTAAGCAAAGATATCTCCATCACTTATGGTGTGCCGCAAGGCAGCATTCTCGGGCCTACTCTATGTGTCATTTATATAAATATAGCTATGCCAACTGTCATTACAAAATTGTCGAATTTTTAACTACGCCGACGATATCGCCCTCGTAATAAATGGTTCTAACTGGTCAAAGGCATACTATAATGCAGAAGCTGCGCTTTCCAGTGTGATGAATTGGCTGGCCTGTAACTTGCTTACTTTAAATCTTGACAAAACGGTATATATTCCTTTTTCCATTAGGTCAAATCTGAGCCCACCAAAATCCTTTATCCTGCAAGCGTACACTTGTGTTTCACAAATGCGATGTAGCTGCTTTTTGATCAATAAATCGTCTTCTTTACGGTATCTAAGAGTAATCATAAGTAGTATATTATTGGGCATTCTATTCCACTATCGGCAAGTGCTCGGGCGAGTGCGCCTCGCTGCCGATAGTGGTATAGAATGCCCAATAATCGACAATCGACTCGACTCTCCACTCGAACGAGACAGTTTGATGGACCGTGTATTAGGAACGATTAACTCGACCAATAACTAGTTACCTGCTTCTTAACACTATCTTCCGTACGGCTGGCTAGTATGCCGCGTTTAGGAGCACGATGAAAAATCAACCATCAACTCGATTCTCTGTTTACTTACTCTCTAGTGCATTACTGTACACGACCAATGATCTTGCGAGCTCGCTATCGCTCTGAAGGGTGGTACAGAATGCTCAATAATGAACAATCGACTCGATCAATGACCAGGAACCCAAAAGAGGTAAGTTTATAAATGTTAACGTTCTATATACATTCACTCATTTTCAATCGGTTCATTTCCGACAGTAATCATGAAATTTGTAAAACAACCGCAATCTCTGCATGTTAATACAGTCTGCGATGATATTTGTAAGACTAGTTTTCGTCATGGAGAATTATTGCCTAACACAGTACGATGTATCATTTGCGGTCCGTCCAACTGCGGAAAAACCAATTTATTAATTGGTCTTCTTATACACGAAAACGGATTAAGATTTGAAAAGGTTTATATTTATTCAAAAACTCTGCACCAACCCAAGTACATTTTTTTAGAAAGAGTTTTGCAACGGGTGCCTGGTATTTCCCTCCAGAAATATCAGGGAAATGAGGAGGTACTAAGCGTTCAGGGCGCAAAACCCAACTCCGTGATTATTTTTGATGATGTTGCTTGTGAAAATCAAAGTAACATGCGTGATTATTTTGCGATGGGAAGACACAAATGCATTGATTGTTTTTATCTAAACCAAACATACAGTAAAATCCCTAAGCAGTTAGTAAGAGACAATGCGAACTTAATCATACTTTTTAAACAAGATGAAATTAATTTACGACATATTTATGAAGAACATGTCAACACTGATATGTCATGGATTGAATTTCGTGAAATGTGTTCAAAAATATGGAGTGAACCCTTCAATTATGTAGTAATTAATAAGGATTGCTCCAAAAATAAAGGATGTTACAGAAATAAATTTGACACTTTTGTTGTCTTTGATTAAAAATATTAATATTTAAGACCTGTACCCTCGCTATATTATTATTCTTCTTCAGACAACGCATAATCAATCACGAACTTTTTTTGTTATTATGGAAAAATCACTGAAAAGACAAATAGTTGAGGCTGCAGAAGCTGTTAAGAAGAAAGTACGAAAGATGAGAGATGTTGAGATTAACAATCAGCAAGTGCTGGAATCAGTTTTCAAGCCGGTAACAGAACCACTCAACCTAATTGCTAATGTCAGTAAGCAGGCTCCTCTCCTGCATAATATAGAAAATGAAGAAACCGAAGTTCCATTTATCGATAAAACTTTACAAAAAGAAGTTCCAATTAGTAAAGGAAACAATGAAGACGATTTTGAATCTGATATCGAAAGTGACTCTTCGTATAAATCATTAGTTGAAAACAAGCAGGGATGTGATACGTCGTCCTGGTCAGTGTCCTCAGAAGCACTGTCAGATATTCCGTTTGGTGTTAGAGTAGAAGGCGGCAAATTGATGTTAGGTTCTGCTCGTATAACGATCAGCGATGAGTATATCATCGTGGCTGGACGCAAATACCGAAATACGCCTGGTTTAAAACAGTTGCTGTTGAAAAAGAACGTAGATTTAAGCTTGGTTACAGAGAGTGATATGAAACATTATAAGTCGATGCTACTAGACACAAATGCACATCGACGAGACTATGAGCCTGGTAAACTAATAAAAAGTAATAAAGGACAAAAATATTTGCAAATTATTAAGCCTCTATTCCAACTACGAAGTACAATTCAAGAGCAC
Source organism: Leucania comma (assembly GCA_958295575.1). Taxonomy (NCBI): domain Eukaryota; kingdom Metazoa; phylum Arthropoda; class Insecta; order Lepidoptera; family Noctuidae; genus Leucania; species Leucania comma. Next base: position 7,587,492 of record OY282482.1, on the reverse strand, counting down.
CAATCGCAGGGAAAAGGACTACCCTTAACAAAAATGTGGAAGAAAAACGTAGATTTTGTATATTGGGACGATCCCAATGAACTGGTGGATAGATTAAAATTATTGATTGCATCTCGAGATGCTGGTAACACAGGATTAGATAATGAAATTATATCTATCATTGAAGAATTGCGTGAAAGTAAAGTTATAAATAAATAAATATTTTAAAATGTGTTTATTTTATTACCAGCTTCTCGATACAATACACCTAGACATGAACGTAGACAAATTCGGACACTACATTCACAAAAGAATGCGTTTTTCGGAGTTATTTGAGTTTAATGAGAATGCATTGTTAAAATTAGAAAACGGAGATTTTGATTTAAAAACATCAAGACTGAGAGGAATTCGGTATCCGGTAGAATCAGACGATGCTGTGAACAAGGATTATGTGGATCATTTAAATGCTAACATGTTAAAAGAATTTAATAATATGATTGGTTTATTGCGTTCTCAAATCATGAAAGACGCTAAGGGTACAGTTCAGGCTACTTTAAAAGCAAAGATACCTGAGATTTTAACTCATTTGCAAGATAAGTTTTATACTAAGGCAGAGGTAGATAAATTACTTCAAAAACCTTCGTAATGGCAAAGCAGCAAATTGTAAATGAAATACACAAAGCAGCACGAAGAAATTTTCTTAGGCGTCCTGTCATTCTAAAGGGAGTCGATGACTTATGGCAAGCTGATCTGATGGACATGCAAAACCTAAAGAAATATAATAAAGGTTACAATTACATTTTAGTAGTGATTGACTGCTTCTCAAAGTATGCTTGGACGGAGCCATTAAAAACAAAAAATAAACTTGATGTTACTCATGCATTCAAAAAAATATTAATTAATAGCAAACGCAAACCTGATAATTTACAAACAGATATGGGAACAGAGTTTTATAACAACTCATTTCAGATGCTTATGAAGTCATACAATATTAACCATTACTCATCATTTTCTACCAAAAAAGCTTCTATTGTTGAGCGACTAATTAAAACTATTAAAAATAAATTATATAAATATTTTAGTTTGAACGGAAACTATAAATGGTTAGATTTACCGTTACAAGATATATTAAAGACATATAACAATACAAAACATCGAACAATTAGAGTTAAGCCAATCGAAGTGAATAAAGCTAATATGTCCATTATAGCAGAAAATATAAGAAAATCATTCAAACATTCCTCTATTTGTAGAAAACCTAAGTTCAAAGTGGGTGATTTTGTTCGGATCAGTAAATACAAACACCAGTTTGAGAAAGGTTATACACCTAATTGGTCAACTGAAATATTTACCATAAAAAAGATTAATTTTACCATACCTGTTACATATCATTTAGAAGATCAGCGAAAGCAAGCTATATTGGGAACTTTTTACGAGCAAGAACTTCAAAAATCCAACTTTCCTGGTGTTTATTTGATAGAAAGAGTTTTAAAAAGAAAAGGATCAAAATTTTTCGTAAAATGGTTGGGTCTAAACAATGAAGAAAACAGTTGGATTGACAAAACTGCAATCGTAGGATAAAATAATATTAATATAAACATTATTTTTGCACTATTTTCATCATTACAATTCGGACAATGCAAGGAGGTGAACTAGTTAATACATTAATTAATAATTTACCGTTTGAACTTCATTTGCCTGGTTACAATTATTGCGGACCAGGAACCAAACTCCAGAAACGATTACAACGAGGTGATCGAGGTGTAAATAAGCTAGACGAAGCTTGTATGCATCACGACATTGCTTATGCAAACCATACAGACTTAACCAATCGCCACAAAGCCGATTTACAACTATTAAATATGGCTAAACAAAGACTTAAGTCCAAAGATGCTGGAAAAGGAGAAAAACTGAGTTCATGGATAGTAAGCAAAGTTATGAAAGCCAAATTGAAATCTGGTGCCGGCGTTAAAACGTTTAAGAACTTCGTGTCAAAAATAAAATCAACGATCAAGAAACTGAATCCAAAGGATAGCAAAACATTAATCAACGTTGCCTACGCAGCGGCAAAAAAAATATTTCCAAAAATCTCAAAGATTCGAATACCGCGAGTGATACCGTTACCAAAAACTGGAGGAATTCTACCTTTGATTCCAATTTTTGCTGGTTTATCGGCTTTAGGTACTTTAGCTGGTGGTGCGGCGGGTATTGCAAAAACTGTTAACGATTACAAAGCTAGTCAGCAAAATTTGCAAGAAACAGTAAGACACAATAAGGCTATGGAGTCTTTAAAGTTAGGCAAGGGTTTATACATTAAGTCACATAAAAATGGTAAAGGTTTATTTATAAAATGTTCAAAAAACTAAGAAATAAGCTACCTAATCGTCCTCTAACTAATGTAGATATACAAAAGTATGCACGTGACATCCCCTACTTTCGAGGAGTTTACATGAAGGATCAATTACCAAGGGTGCCAAAACGGATTGAATGCGGTGTCGTTAACTTGGATAATTATAAAAATGTTGGGACACATTGGGTAGCTTATGTTAAAATTAACCACTATTGTGAATATTTTGATAGCTTTGGGGATTTGAAACCTCCATTGGAACTAATGCGATATTTTAAGAAATGTAATGTTTTTTATAACTATACTAGATATCAGAAATTTAACACAGAAAACTGTGGGCACTTATGTTTAGAATATCTAAGGACTTTTTGGAATAAAAACGTATAAAAATTATAATTTTCTTTTATTTCAATCATTTGCAAGATGTCATTCACATTGTCAATAACTGGAAACTCGTCAACTTTATCTACGTACTATCCTAACACATTGCAACTAAATGAACAGTATGAGTGTGCCTTATTGCATTTCTCAACATTTAATTCTATTCCAAACATCGACAAAACGAATAATAAGTTTTATTATGACTCTAACGAAGTTATTGAAATACCAGAAGGCACCTACGAATTGCAAGATATTAATGATTACTTAAAATCTAAAATTAAAGATGCATCAATCAAACTGCAGTGCAATAACAATACGTTAAAAACTACTGTATTCTGTACAAAAAACATAAATTTTAATAAAGAGAATACTATCAGAAATTTATTAGGTTTTGATAAGCAGATCTTGGAACCAAATAAATGGCACGTGTCACAGTTTCCAGTCAACATTTTACCTACGACAGTGATCAGGATCGAATGTGATATTGTAAGCGGCTCGTACACAAACGGAAAACCGAGTCACATAATTCACGAATTCGCACTTAACGTACCTCCTGGTTATAGAATTATAGAAATTCCAAAAAACGCAATATACTTTCCAGTCAACCAAAACAACATAAGCTGCATACATATCCGATTGATTGATATAAATAACCGCTTAATAAATTTACGGGGTGAAGAAGTGCAACTGTATTTGCACCTGAGAAGCAAAAAATGATTGACTACAATAAATATGTGCATCAACAAATTCAAAATATCAGTCCCCCTCAAGCATCCACCCAAATAAGAGCTCGCTGTAAGAAAATAAAATTAACTAAAGACAACAAAGCATTTCTCAAAGTGATCGGTTTGCTAAAATGAATATCTTAGACGTTTTATCCGCTCCGACTTCTGATAATACGGTTGAAGGAATTGAATTTCATTCTTACAAGCCCTATGTAACTAGTTTTAATAGAAATGACGAAATTCGCATACCTATTAACCAACAGGACTTGTACATTCTTCCATCAGCGAGTACCTTGTATTTAGAAGGAACCATTATCGTAAGCAAAAAGGATATGAAAGATAAAGTCACTAGTGTTCATTTCACGAATAATGCTCTACTCTACTTGTTTCAAGATATAAGGTACGAGCTGAATGGAGTAGAAATTGATAGAATAAAAAATGCTGGCGTAACTACCACCATGAAATCGTTGATATCAATGAATGAGAACGAATCAAAGACATCTAATTCATGGGGCTGGAATATTGATGGTACAAAAAACATTAATGGTGGTAATTTTTCTGCATCTATACCACTCTGTAACATCATCGGTTTCGCAGAGGATTTCAAGAAAGTCGTGATCAATTGTAGGCACGAACTGATATTGTTACGAAGCAACACTAACCTGAATGCTGTAAAACTTAACACCGGTGAAATTGTAGAAGACGTTCAGATAAATAAAATCATTTGGCGCGTACCGCACGTTAAAGTGTCTGACAAAGAAAAAATAAGTTTGCTGAAACTATTAGAAAAAGATCGACCACTCCAGATGATATTCAGAAATTGGGATCTGTACGAATATCCGGCTTTACCTAAAACTACTAAACATACCTGGTCAATCAAAACATCCTCGCAAATAGAGAAACCAAGATACATTATTATGGGACTACAGACAAATAGAAAAAACAATAGCAGTTCTGATATGTCTCAGTTCGATCATTGTCACGTTCGTGATGTAAAAGTGTACCTTAATTCTACTTACTTTCCATATGAAAACCTAAATGTGAGTTTCGCGAATAACAGAATCGCTTTATTATACGAGCAATACGTCAGATATCAGCAGTCTTATTATGGGCGTCGACCGGAGCCCTTACTAAGTGAAAAACAATTTAAAGATTTGGCGCCACTATTTGTCATCGATTGCTCTAGACAAGCTGATAATATAAAGTCAGGCCCTGTTGTAGACGTAAGAGTGGAAATTGAGAGTGATTCGGAAATACCAGATCAGACTTCGGCGTATTGTCTTATATTGAACGACTGTATTATTGAATATAAACCTTTAAGTAATACAGTCAGGAAAATATCATGAATCCGAATACTGTCATATTAGATGTTCAAGGGTTTAAAGACCTGTACAATAATTTTATAATAAAAGAGTTAGCTTTTGCTACCCGTGATTATACCCAAACATTTTTAATAAAACCACCATACTTGTTTAAATACTTAACAAGTGACGAAAAACGGCAAGTTAAGTGGCTAGAAAGAAACAGAGGTATTTATTGGAACGAAGGGTATATCGACTATAAAGAATTTCGTCGTATAATCGTTCCCTATCTAGAAAATAAGGAAATCGTTGTTAATGGTTTGGAGAAAGTTAAGTGGGTTAAGGAACTTTGTGAGAACTGTAAAGTATCTGACCTTGGTACTGAAGGATGTCCTAATTTCTTTATTTTACATAAAAAATACTGTGAAGGAAGAACTAATTTAAATTGTGTAAAACATTTAAAGCATTGTGCTCTTAAAAATGTGTTATGTATAAGAAAGTGGTTAGAGTTATAAATGTGTACCTACTTAGGTTATAGTTTTCTTAAATAAAAAACCATTTGTATTGTAAAACTTCTTTTATTTTTATAAACACCCAACACTTCTTTATATAAAATAATCTACGAGTACTTTAAAATTAAATAAAACAAATTTATAAGGACTAAATATTTGCCTAATCAACTTCATACGCAAACAGATAAGTACTAAAAATCACTATCTATTAAAGATTTAGAAATTTTTTTAACTAGAGATTCAGTTTCGTCCATAACATTGTCGATAGCGTCTTTAACAATGTATTGCGCACTTATAATGACGTTCTCACTGTCACTGTCACTGTCACTGGTTTGCGGATTGTTATTGCTTAAATCTATGACTGATATTTTAATTAGTTTGATGCCTCGTCGCTGTAGTCGACTCATTACAAAAGATTTAGTTGAATTGTGCTTCTTCGACTTGTCCCTGCAACGTTGTTTTGATTTCTTTTCTTTCATCACTTTTTTGCTGTACTCGGGTTCGTTGTGAAGCGTTTCGGAGAATACTTCATAAGGATTTTGAGCATACTGGCTAAACATAATTTCTGATTCTGTATTCTGGAATAAAAATAGACATTCATTAAGTTTAAACTAAAACGTAGACGTTGATATAGCGATGCATAAACGAACTGTCAGCGGGTTACAACATTCATAGCAGATCCACTAGTTACTAAACAATATAAAAATAAATTGAGAAACTTACCGATGACATGTTCGAGGTAAGCACAGCGCTGCTTAGTACAAGTACTAAAGACGAGTTTTATTTCGCAAATGGTAAAAAAAGAAAAAAAATACTATCGAAACAATTCCTAATTGAGATTAAAGTGTTAACTATGCATTTATGAGGGTAATGCACTGTTACGTATTGTATGATCAGCGTTATGATTGAATTGACGCAAACATGGCTCTTCGAAATTTGTATAATCAGTCTTATTGTAATACGTACAAAATTCATTTTACATCTGAAAAATGAACGATTCAAGTTTCGACATGCACTTCATGTTTGCAAATTGAATCTTAGTCAGGTTTCATTTTATTTAACCAACTACAAAAAAGGAAGATGATGTTTCAAAACATAAATTAAACAAGTAGTCATAATAAATCACATTTTATTTATATATTCATATTAACTTAGGTTTTTACAACTAAGAATTATTATTTATCATACATTAAACAGTTACCTAGGTATATTTTTAAGAACTATATTAAGATTATATTACACTGGTTACATAAATCAAATTCGAACTCTATTACTAATTAGCTTAATCTTGAAATACATTTTCGCTCTTTAAAATAAGTGAGTGACCCCAGGCTCGCGTTGATATTCCATCTACAGATATTGAGCGTTTATCATCATTTCGAGATAAGGCAATTTTGTTGACACTCTTAGTAAATATTTCGTGCTTTATAGATTTAAACATAATATTTTTTCTACGAATAATTCCACCATTTAATAAAATATTTTCATAATCTGTTATAGTTAAGTCTCTTATTACACTTGATTTTACTCCTTTTGCTTTTTTAATGACTTTATCGACTGTTTTTATTGAGTAAAGCTTCGATCTCAAACCAACAAAATCTGAGATATATTTTCCTCCCATTTCGTCTTTGAACAAACCTGGAACTTTTTTGTTTATAATTGGTATGTCAAAATCATTTTTATCATTATAGTTACTGGTGTCGAAATATTGCAAAAAATTATACTTCAAGTCCTGATAAAAGTCAAACGTGAATATTTTATAAACAAACGAATCGGTATCTGTGTAACACAACTGCACTCGTTCTTCATAAAAAGGTTTTACAATATTATAATGAAAGTCATACATATGTGTCTTAGAAAGTTCTAATACAGTGAACCCAATATAAATAGGTTTATCTAAAATAATTTGGTCAGGTTTCATTTGTATTGCAACTAAGTTTTCAGTTAGAATAGAAGCGCTATGGAAGTAGGGATTGGCTACAAGTCTCTCGGAGGATATAAATTTCTTAGTTCGATTAGATTGATCGCACCATTGATTAACTAAATGAACGGTTACTCTATTTTCAGTATTTTCTAATGTTTTGCCAAAAACACTATTGTTTAACAACTTAAAAAAGTCTTGTTCAAAAGAACTTTTTGCCTTTTGTCTTAATTGAGTGTTTAATTCTATGTACTGTTTTAAATAAGAACTTTGTCTAAAAGTAATAGCTTTATGAACTTTACGTAATATTAAACCATGTTCTAAACACTTTTTTAAATGAACGTAATGTATTACGTAGTTGTATTTATTATGCAAATTTGCAACTAGTTTCTTCGTTTTACCTCCTGGAGGTATACATTTCTCAGGGCAAAATGGTAAATCATTGTGGTGTTTGTGTAAATGTTCAGGATAAAAAAGATCGACTTCTAATATAAAGCCCCACTCAGAGTTATTCTCGATATTTTCTACCCGAAAATTAGTTAATTCGTTTTCATCAAGAAATCTAAAACTAGAATACGGTAAATACTGACACATGCTAAAGCCGTATAGGTTATTACAGTCTAGATATACTATAAAACTCTGAGGCTGTGATGCATCATGTTCTGGCATGTATTTGTGATTTGCTTTTGCATACCGATGGGAACACATGCACAAGCCCCCTCGTATACCGCTTTGAATCATTCTGACGATAGCTAAATCCGAAATCAGTTCTAACTGAACACCTGTTTTTAGTAACATTGCATCGAAAGATAAACTGGGTGCAGTTATGTAAAAGGCAGGATCGAGTTTGTAATATTGTTTACATGTTTTCCGAAAATTTTGAAATATGTCTGTCAACAAAAGCACATCTGTTTTTAAGTATAGATCTGTATACTCGCCTAGGTCAGAAATATTGAAAACAGCCCAAACATTCTGAGCATGATTATAATCTTCATCGCTAATACCTTCGTTAGTCAAATAATTATGGAAATAATATTTAGATGGTAATGACTTTTGTTCGTAACATTTCCAGTCTTTCATATAGTCATACGGGTACACACCTTTACGAATCAGCAAACGAAATTGCGCTTCATCGGGAAAAATTGATTTAAGGTTAACAAAATCGTCAACTTGCAAAGTTTTAGCAAGTTTGTCTAAACTAGTTCCTAGAAAGTTGAAGGAATCTAAAAACCTTATTTGTATAAACTCATTATCAGCAAGAGGAATAAACTTTGTAAACGATATATATTTTTCCTTAGTCTTGGGTATTATTTTAATTTGTCCTGGAATTTCACCTAACTTTTTAATAAATAAATGACAATCGTACCCGGACAGGTTATGAAAAAATATTGGGATGAATTTTGGTACTTTATTTTGTAGGTTGCAGTGTCGGTGTGCTGCACCTCGGTACCGGCCTGTAATATGACAGTGATCCCTTACTCTATCTGTCAACAGTAAATTATCGCAAAGGTAGCACTTAACAGCGCGTTTGAAATCTAGAGCATCTATTTCTGTGAATATCATAGGCTCGCTTTTAGTTAGAATTCTGTGTATTGCTTTAGCATCTTCAGTCAGTAAATGTATAAATTTTGAAACACAATCTTTTCCACGATAACTTCTATAGCCGCCAACCCTATCGTTAAATGATGACACTACATTATACGCGAATGCGGCCGGAATGTGTCGATGTGAGTATGACGTTTTAGCGGTGTTGAAATCATCGCCGGAAATCGGTTCGAGTATCGTTTCGAAATCAGCATATATGACGAAAGGAATGTTTTGTTTTCTATCATAATTTTTGAATTTTAAAAATGTTCCTTTTTCTGGTAATACCGTAGCAATTCCTCCACACAGGTGTGATTCAATTTGGATGCGTGTCGGAAAAAACAATAAGCACGTTTCGCAGAAGTACAGTTTACCATGATGTTTAGTTATCTGATTTCTGACTAGCCGAGATAAATCATTGATAAGACAATAATGAGTATTAGTATTATTTTCTAAAAACAATAGATGGATGCTCTTATATTTTTGATTAGATGTTGAATACAAAGGTCCAACGATAGTCTTATTATTTTTTAAACCATACACGTAAATATTCAAAAACGGATTATTTTTCTCAAATACAGCTATATCCGAAAATGTTATCGGAAATGTTAAACCATCAACATTCAAAACATCCCGGAAGTAGGGATAAGATGAAACTCTGTCGGGATGTTTGTTAGCGGGGTACAGAGCTGCCACTACGCACCATAAAAAGCAAAACTCATCATTGTTACGAATATTCAAACAAGCTTTTTTATTTTTTATACATTTTGGTAAAATTATAAATTTAGATCCACCGAGAGGCTGATATTTATTAATATTTAATTCTACATGGGAATTGCTCAAAAATGACCAACCACTATCTCTCTCCTGAAACTCTTCAATTTTCTTTAACAGTAAATCAACCGTTGCTTTATAAATTGAATCAAAATCGTAATTAAAATTAATAATAATGTTTTTTGTGGCGAACGATTTAATTGCCTTTTGATCATTTTTAAACATAAGAAAAAAAGAAAAAAGTTCAAAATTTATTTTCAGAGCTGTATGTTTCAATAATGATCGGTTTATAAGAGTTTTAACTTGTTCACTAATATTATTAAGAAACATTTCAGGAAAATTATTTTTTTGTTCGCCCGTTGCGATGATCTTGTAACTAACGATTCGTTTTTTAAACGCAGAATTAATAATTGCGACATTGTCAAAAACAGTGGTCGCACCATTACTTTTATGAATATTACTACGTAAATGACCAGACCATCGACGATTATCTACAAATAAATTGCAAACCAAACAGTGGGGCATTATTTTACTATTTGATATTAACTATTATCCAATTTAAACTCGAAACGATCTTACCCACGTATAACGACTAATAAACAATCGAAGTTAGTGTAGTGTGACAAAATTATTGAATTTTTGAATCTGGAGCAAGTCTGCATACGCCTTTTGGTTTGATGATCACTAATTGTTCTTCAAGCAGTGCATCTGATTAGGTATCAAGGTATTTCTGAAAAAAAGAAAGATCGGTTAGTACCTATTTTTAGTAAAAAATCACAACATTTTAAACAAAAATACGAAACATATTCTTTAATTACCTTTTTGCATTACTTTATTGAATTTTTTAATCTGGAGCAAGTCTGCATACGCCTATTGGTTTGATGATCACTTATTCTTCAGGCACTGCATCTGATTAGGTATCAACGTATTTCTGAAAAAAAGAAAGATCGGTTAGTGCCTATTTTTAGTAAAAAATAACACAATTTTAAATAAAAATACGAAACGTATTCGATAATTACCTTTTTTGAAAATTATTTAATGTTGTACATAAATGTTCCAATTTTATGTACGTGTGGGTGTTTTCAGATCGCAATATTAAACGTCAAGTACAGCTTCGCGATTATAAAACTAGTTATTTCGACATTCGCTGTAATTTCTCATATTTTTTAAATGATTAAACGATTTACACCCCGTCACGCGTCGTAGCTTTGAGATAATGTCAAATTATTTTTCGACATTACTAATTAACGGAGTATTCGTTACTGATTACCTAGTCAATAACGAATACTCCATTAATTAGTAAATTTATAAAATATTTGATTGAAATAATTGTTATTGCGTAAAACATTACACGTGTAACCTTGTTTCTTTCTTTTCGTCAGCTTAGTTGCATTCGCAACAGTAAGCTGTTTTAGTCAAGGTTGGCACGCATACATATTAAAGTATGGATAAGTATCAGAAACTATATAGGAACACTATCACAAAATAAATAAAATGTCGAATACCAGGTTAGAAACCTATAGGTTTCTAACCGAAGAGAAAGTTCATTTAAAATTTGTTACTGTTACAAGTCAACTTATTTCCTGTACTTACTTTACTCAAGCATAAAAGTATAACAAGTAAAACTTGGATATATAACATGATAAATACTAATCTTATGATTGTCTCTAGATTGCTAAATAATTAAATTACTTGCTAGAATATTCCTTAATACCGTTGTTGCTATTCTATCTACTGGTTAACGTTTTGCCAGCCCTAAGCCGTTTCGCTGTCTTGTCATTCGATGCTAGCTAAAAGAACCTTAGTGTTCACTTTTTGAACAAGTATAATGCGTCTAAGGAAAAATGTTGTTTTACGCAACATTATAATGAACAGTTGCAGTCATTTTTAATATAGCGAATTATCGTTCGTTTTCCGATTTATAAGCTACATGTTTTCGAAGTACTCGGTACAAACCAACTGAAGTCTACAAGTGTGGAAGTAATCTTCAAGAAGTGCTCTGCGATCTTGCTGAGTTATCCTATCAATGTTGATATCTAACCGCTGCCTGCTGCCAACAGTCACTACGCCTGCTATCATCAGCCTGGTATATCAAACGGACATAAGTGGAAAATGTAAGTATAAAATATTTCCGATCAGGTCATAGCTTAGAGATCTGACCCATTGTAGGCGATTGTAATAATTTGATTTGTGTTTGATTATTATTTTGTTTTATCTTTATTTCAGGTCTGACTCTGAGTGCGAGTACCTTCAACAAGCTCCGATCCCAGACCAGAGAACGACTCCCAGCCGCAAGCTGTCTGCAGATAATAGGAAACGCAAGTCGCACCCATCATCAACGAATTTAATTCGTAAGAGGTAAACAAACTATTCAATAATTTAGTTCACCATACCAATTAAAAGTGTGTATTTTTTTTTTCTGCGTGTATCTAAACGTTAAATGTACCCTGTAAGTGTATGATAAACTAATAAAACTTTCGTTGTTGTTTCAGTAAAAAAACCAATACAGATAATGATGTATTCGGTATCAGTAACAACTACGGGACTGACACCGTGCCAAAAGACGATTCATCGAGTACATGTCTATCATCATTCTTCGTTAACCGAGTCGCCAAAGGCTGCGAGCGGCGAGCAGCGAGCATCAACGGAGAGTACTACGTCGACTGCAAGGTGTACAAGGCTGACGACGCGCGCCACACCGACTCCCAGGAGCTGTGGAAGAAGGCGCTTGTGCGACTCAAGTTCCAGACCGACGCGAATTCATCTCAGTGGCAGAAACTACAAGAGTTCGTGCGTTCGGTAGATACAATTTTCCGAGAAAAACCAATGTTTTACGAAAAATAAACCTAATATATAATTTGTACCTTGTTTATTATGCAGATCCAGAAAGCAGTGCGTTAACAAGTCGTTTCTAATATTGAAACGCATTTCACAAAGACCAAGTCGTTTCGACCCACGAAACGCATTACAAAAACCAACAAGTCGTTTCTAATATTGAAGCGCATTTCACAAACACCAAGTCGTTTCGACCCACGAAACGCATTACAAAAACCAACAAGTCGTTTCTAATATTGAAGCGCATTTCACAAACACCAAGTCGTTTCGACCCACGAAACGCATTACAAAAACCAACAAGTCGTTTCTAATATTGAAGCGCATTTCACAAACACCAAGTCGTTTCGACCCACGAAATGCATTACAAAAACCAACAAGTCGATCGTTTCTAATACTGAAATGCATGACCAAATCACTAGTCGTTTCCACCTTTGAAGCGCATTCTAAAAACCAACAAGTCGTTTCTAACCACGAAACGCATGTCAAAATGAATAAGTTAAATTTTAATCATTGATCATGTCGATATTTGTCACTACTGTCCGAAGCGAAGCAAACTCGCCTAGCTACTGGCAGGCAGTCGTATAACTCGCACGATCTTTGTATGAGTAGAATGATACCAATCGATTCTAATACTGAAATAAGTACCAAATTCATCAAGTCGTTTCCATGCTGAAGCGCATTACAAAACCCAACAAGTCGTTTCCACCATATGAAGCGCATATCAAAATCATCAAGTAGTTTCTAAAAACGAAACGCATGCCAATATGATCCATACCATCGTCCGCAGCACGGAGAACTCGCCTAGCTACTGGCGGCCAGTGGTACAACTCATATAATCTTCAGGCGAGTACAGTAATATACTACACAGTCGAGTCGATCGTTCATTATTGGGTATTCTATACCACTATCGGCAGCGAGGCGCACTCGCCCGAGCACTTGCCGATAGTGGTATAGAATGCCCAATAATATACTACTATCATAGATCAGCATCTAAACTGGCACCCACACATTGCCAAAGTTACGTATGGAATCCGTAAACTGATCTTTGTTTTTAAAAAGCTTAGAAGCTCTGCTGACTATGATACGATTAAATTGGTATATTTTGCTTTGTGTCAGTCCGTACATACTGCTTGCCCGTTTGGGGAGGCGCACGAAAAACTGCTTCATCCATCTAGAGAGGGCACAGAGGGCTGTCCTGAAGATGATGCTCTATCATCCCCGACGATATCCCACTGTGCAACTCTATCCTAAATGCAAGGTACTTACAGTTAGGCAACTCTATGTACTCCTGTCGACTCTACGCAAACACTCAACACCTCCCCCAATTATGTTTTCGATTGTGAACGTCATAGAACAGCCTTTGCCAAAAGACAGTACTGAGTTATTAGCAGTAAATTGTACAACTCCCTGAACAAAAAGTTAAAAATATTTTCGGATACAAAATCACAATGCAAAATTAAATTTAAAGATTATCTCCAAACACTTACTTTTGATCACACGGAGGACCTTTTGCTAGGAAATTTACACTGATGCATACATAACACCCTTACACTTACACAGATAACACAAAATACATAAATGCTTTATTGGAATCCCTAGAACAATATTTTATACTATAATTTTTAATTGAATTGATTATAATGTAGACTTAATTAATATTTAATTTTATTGTTGATTTGATTTTTTTATTATTATTGTTAGTTTTTGTTAATTTTTATTTTTGATTTGACTTTTATTATTATTTTATTATTTAAATTATTATATTATATTTCTACAATTTCAATTTTAATTTAATCTTTTTTGTATCAGCTTTTATTGTACAATGGATTTATTTTGCTTATTTTATATAGTTTGTTGCCACTAAGGATCACTGACTCCTAAGCCACAGGGCCACAGGGACATACACCTAGTTTAGGAGTCAGGGCGTTAAAAATTACCTTAATTTATTATAGGCCTTTGTATACCTAATGTGTTTGAAATAAATTATTATTATATTATTAATTTTGATCGTTTTAATCTATCACTAATAACTATCGATTTGTAAAGATAAAGTTAAAAAATATAGTACTTTTTTTTTAAACTCGAATGAATTTTACGCATGTACGAAATTAATTTCTGTAACTTCTTTAAGTATCGATTTTATTAATTTCTTTAAGTATCGAGAATTTCGAGTAGGAAATAGTTGGGCGTCTCATCAAAATGAAGCTACTCACGAAAAATTTTATTAGCTTCATAGAAGGTATTCAAGTGCAAAATTGGACCATGGCCTATAATTTCTATCCTTCATAATTTTTATTTTTATTTCAGTAATTTTAATAAAATTAATTAAAAAATATATATTAGCGGTAGTTACATAATAACTCGTTAAAACTGGATTTTTATACTAATAGTATAATAAGAAATTATCTTCATAAAAGGTATTCAAGTGCAAAATTGGACCATGGATCCTGGACTATAATTTCTATCCTTCATTATTTTTTTCTTTTTATTTCAATAATTTTAATAAAATTAATACAAAAAATATATATTAGCGGTATTTACATAACAACTCGTTAAAACTTGATTTTTATACTAATAGTATAATAAATGTGAAGTTTAAACTCGTAAACTCATATATTACTGTATCGATTTTTATGGGTAGCGATAGAGCTCCAAATTCCTTATCTTTGATACTTTGATCAATAATATAATTCACTGTCGATAAAATTTTCAAATGGTAGATTAATTAAGTTATAAATTAGGAACTAATACGTGAAGGTGAATGTACGCAGGCTGATAAAATACTGATGAAGATAAAGTGTGCGATATTTTTTCTATCATTGGCAGTACAGGCATCTCAATAGTGTACCTATTGCCTAACAATAATATTATTCCAAAACTTTCACACAACGTGATCTAGTCCCAAACTAAGTAGAGGTTGTTCTATGGGTACTCCGCAACTGATAAACACACTTATATATTTCTTAAATTATAGATAAATTACACCCAGACGCAGAACAAATGATCGTGCTCATCACAGTCTTGGGTGGGAATCGCCGCTGCGAAAGGCCACACTGCGCATTTGAACGTACCGACTCCCGAAAGATTGGACGGGCGACAATCGGCCACCACAAGCCTCATCGGATGCAATGGTTCCCACGGTCTGGCCTGGTTTTACGAACGAACCAGGCATGGTCCATGTGTGCGTCGGTCTAATATAGTTCCCGCAATAAGGCGGAAACAGATTATTGAAACGCGTTGCGAACCGACGCAATGTTCATCTGACTCGTTATTTTATTAAATCCATAGCTCACGATCACGGCCTTACATTACACTGCTGTCAGACAACTGTATTCGAAAATTGCTTGTTTTTCGTGGCATCGTGTGTTGGTAATGTCAATTTGTATGGTGCACATCAGGTGTCGACACGTGGTGTCGTGTCGCGATCCAATAATCTGTTTACGCCTTTAGTCTTCACATAAACTTACATGAAGTTGTCGACATCGATTTCATCACTATGTTGCTGCAACATTTCGGAAAAACTGATTGTGTCGGGGCTTGTATCAAAACTGATGATTTTAGAATCCAGATTTAAAATAGCTACAGCTTTTTGGACCTCTTGTACTTTTTCGCTTTGACAGAAAATTATTTTGGGCTTGCTTATGTTAAAAGTATGTTTCAATTCATCTGGAAGAGAAAAATGTTAACATTAATAAAACGATTGCATACACCTCTCTGATGAGACACATTAGCGACAGAACTAGCTAATGCCTTCCTCATGTGACTTCTTCTGACTTCTTTCACACATTATAATCCTCGTCACACGTGTCAAACCGTCATGGCGGTCGACCTTGAATGCGCAGTAACCGATTTTCGGGTCTCAATCGTAGTGGGGGGCTGCGCGTAACCGTAGCAAATGGTTCAACTTATTTGCTGCGTAGGCAACTAAACCTTTGAAATACGATGGGAGGGGAAACTGTCAAGTAACAGAATAGGGATGCTCGCACAGAAATGTGACGTCACTGCAATTGGTTGCATAAAGAAGATAATGAGAGGTCTACCATGCCCCCACTCTCTGCTTTATTAAATAACCAAACTTGACGCTGTTTAAAAAAAAAAGGACTTTAAAAGTGGTTTCGCACTGCGTCAGATTCGAATCCGATCCAAACCCGTGAAAGTATGGTCTGTAGTAGCCGTAGAACTATTTCATCACAACAAAATTGTGGCAGGGGCGAGCATGCGCACTTTTCTGCACAAGTGCGGAAAGCTGACAATTGCGTGTCTAAAAACGGTGAGATAAGAGCGGGTTTTTGTTAGTTGGATTTGGATCAGACGTAGTGCGAAACCACTCTTAGTGTTATTTGTTGTTTAGTTTAAAATATTGCAAAAAAAATATACACCGTTAAATTTTGGCCGTTTCAGTCCCGCGGAGGGTCGATTCGGTACATGAAATACTTTCGATTTGTAAAGAGAAAATTAAAAAATAAAGTACTTTTTTCTAAACTCTTCGAAATTAATTTCTTTAAATAAACGTCATCTGAGCGAGGCCAATGAACTGTAGGTAGTTAGTACGCAACGATCGACAACTACCTACAAGGTCATTGACTTGAAAAAATACTTTATTTTTAATTTGTTTTTTTTTACAAATCGATAGTATTTCATGTACCGAATTGACCCTCTGCGGGATTAAAACGACTAAAATTTAACGGTGTATAATAATATTTCTATACTCCTTTAACCTCTCGAGTGTTTTCCACAGATTTAAACAAACGTACTTGTTTATTTAAAAAGATATTCATTCACTTACTAACTCCAAGAAACCTATCAATAGCTGAAATAGCGATGCCAAGATACAAAGCAGCATTGAACGGTACAGCTTGATCCAGATGGTTCGGTGCCATCAGAACTATAGTGTCACCGGTCTTCAATCCCAGGTTCCTGAAGCTGGTGGCGCATTGTATGCTTCTTCTCAGCATGGATCCATTAGTTTCCGATTCACCGGTACCGCCGTCAACCTTTTGAAAAATAAAGTCGGTTGCGATATTAATAGGCGAGTCTCTTATCTTACGCTGTTTTGATTTAATCTACAGTAGGCGCGTGATCTGTACCTCTACCATGAGTTTTAAGCAATAGTATTCGTCGCTACTCGATATCGACGCCGTAAATATTTTGTATGGCAAATTTTGTAGCGCCTCTAGCGGTCACTTGCAGAACCAAAATTTGCCATACAAAATATTTACGGCGTCGATATCGAGTAGCGACGAATACTATTGCTTAAAACTCATGGTAGAGGTACTGAGTGCAGTTCTGAGGAATGCGCTAGTGATGTGACCTAATTATCGACACTGAACGGAGTTCGATATTTTTCTTTGACACCTTAAAAGTGGACGTTCAAACTGCTTGTATCTGTTAGTATTTTAACACATTTTATTTATTATATTTGCGCTAGATATTATTATTACAAGCTATGGTACAAAAAAAAGAAAATAAGTACTAATTTAAGAAAACTGTGTGCCACCACTCGACATTCAGACCGGTTTTGTCGACGTCGCGTAG
The DNA here is from genome assembly GCA_958295575.1 of Leucania comma. Classification (NCBI taxonomy): domain Eukaryota; kingdom Metazoa; phylum Arthropoda; class Insecta; order Lepidoptera; family Noctuidae; genus Leucania; species Leucania comma. The sequence goes on along the minus strand of OY282482.1, from coordinate 7,569,598 downwards.
TGTAATAAGGGTCAGACTGTCTTACTCGGAAGTAAACTTTAAGACAGTCTGTGTAACTTGTGCGGAATAACGAGTGGTGTAATAGACGCTTCAGATACACGCGCCTACAGTAAGTTAAGGCGCGGGCCCACAACGGCGCATGGAGAGGCTACGCACGTGAATTAAGCTTCGCTTTGTATGAAAATGTATGTGGTGGTGTCCACTGCAACCAACGGAGAGGCTACGCACGAATTGACGTCATTGATACAGGCGTGGTTTGCTCGAATAGGCGGTTACATAGCTCAACGCTGTCGACGTGGGTCTACGATTCCACTGGAGTACACGAATATGTACCACGACTACGTACAGCTCGCTTATCGGATCGCAGTTTCACTGTAGTGGCACGTGCGTAGCCTCTCCGAGTGCATTGCACCGTGTCACGTTATACATCGTCGTGGGTTTTCATGTATCTACTCCAGCGGAAACGTAGTCAAACAAATTAATACACGTAGCTTTCAATTCCATAAATGAATACGTGTCACGGTCGAATTTTAATTAACATTTGTCACTGACCTGGAAAAAAATACTAAGAATTATGCGATCTGCCCTGGAGCATCAAAGTTTCAAGTTGAGCTACACTTGAGCTGAGCGTAGCCAGGGGAGGGCAGGGTGGCAGCTGCCTCCCTGGATTTTGTATCTGCAAAATAGTTTGCATCCAAATGTGGTAGTCCTAGAAATTTTACAGGCGATGCCTTATTACACTGCTACTATCGAAAGACCATTCAGCTGATTCAGTACACTGTGACGCGTAAAAACGTGGTCAAAATCTACTCTGACTGAAAATAGATTAAATCTATATTTATATAAAAGCGAAATACCACTCACTGAAACTATAACACCTACAAACATACAATTTGGCAGCTAGGTTCCTTTCAGGAAATAAACGTACTTACGCTGAGAACAAGTTTTAAGAAACTTCCCTAAGGGGGTTGGCCACGCCATGATTGAGGCGGTAAGGCCCATCATTGAGGGGTGGCTAGAAAGGCCTCACGGCGTCGTCACCTTCCGCTTGGCGCAGGTACTAATCGAACACGGTAAGTTCGGGAAGTACCTGTACATACAAGATTTGTGCGGAGACGGTGCCCAGGTGTCGCCACTGTGCGGACCACCCGGAGGACACGGTGGAGCACACGGTAGAGGTGTGCCCCGCTTAGGAAGAGCATCGCCGTGTCCTCGTGGGGGCGACCGGTAGCGATGATCTCTCGCGTCAGGCCTTGGTTCAGGCCATGGTCCGGAGCGAGGAGGAGTGGCAGGCAGTCGCCTTCTTCTGCGAAGCAATCATGTTAGCAAAGGAGGAGGCCGACTGCATCAGGCAACGGCGCTCACGCCGCAGCCGCAGGCGTAATTCCGACCCCAATTTCCGGCCCTCGTAGGCGCGGGCTTGCGGAGGGCAGGCAATGGGTAGCCCGCTGTCCGTCCGTCCCGTAACAGACCGCACTGAGCCCAAGTTGTTTTCGCCGCACGCCTCAAGGAGCCGTCAGCAAACTGTAGGAGCCAGCAGGGCCGAAGCCTACTCAGGAGCTTAGGGCAACCATGAAAATGCATACAAGTGCCCTGGAACCAAGGCAATGAAGGAATGAGGTAGGGTTTTAGCCAGTAAGAGTCTGACACTATCTCCCGCTCGGGAAGGGCGGGAGATGTCATTGGATGATTTTACCTACCATGAAAAAGAAACCGTATTTAGTCCAAATAGAAAATAAAGTCAAAAATAAAGTCAGGATGTGTTAAAGGACAATATTCGGGGCTAGAAATAGTAGCGAGGAGATAAGCATCAACTGCATTTCCATTGATAATATGGATCAAGAAGATGCGCTACATTACCTTCAAGAATTCCTGAATTCACTAACACCGAGTGGCCTTCCGAAATGAAAATGGTTACACTAATTATTTTACCCCAAAAACTAGGGGAACCAGATTTGGAGTCGCTGTAATGTGATCAGTGCCACGACAGGTGATGTAGTTAGCACAGCCTCCTAACCTACTTGCACATTACAAATATTTTCAATTTCAACGCGAATGAAGTCATTGACAAGAGCTACTAATTATAATAAAATTAAAAGTCGAAAATGTTCTATTATACATTTTCGACTTCGAGCAAAAGCTAGTCTTCAATAAAAACGAAAGTTTACCTGCAAAACAAAGTCGGGATCATCCTTACTGCTCTGCAAGATTATTTTACCGAGATGGTACTTATCACTTGGAATTCCAGTCTCGGCAACTATTCGCGACGTAAACGCACTCACATAGTTATCGATAATTTCGTTTTTGTAGCCGAATTGCGCCATAATTGAGTTCAAACTGTTGTGACAACCCAGACGCGATAGAAATGATAAGAGACTGCTATCACGAAATTTTATGTTAATATTTTATTAACGGTGCGTTAGTTTGCGTACTCCCACCTCTGCTCTGTGTTGACACTGTGCGTAGATCGGATCACACTCACACTACAGAATTAATTAGATAACCGGTGTTTCCACTTTAATGATGTCGTTTCCCCATGCCTCAATTGAGATTTGTGATTGATTCTCAGGACTTTTTTCCCCTCAAAAATTATTCTGCAATAGTTTATTCACTAGTAGTAAAAATCTGCTCAACGGTGATAGAGATGAACGCAATAGGTTCGATAGTGAAACAGTTGGATCAATCCTGTGCGTAAAATCTGGCTTGAAAAGTGCAGGAAAAACTGATGAAAAATCAGTTTGAAATGCCCTATCGCAAATTTGTACAAGCTAATGCAACCGAATCCAAAAAAATTAGACTAAGCATGAATCAAGTATAATTTTAATAATTTCAACATTCGTATTCTTATTTATAGCCTGACCAGAAATATAATAAAACCTGCACTGGTGTTGCCACTGTTTCTTTTATATGGTAACACTTGTATAGTCCATACAAAAATTAATTCCGAAATTTTCCGCAATGTTTTAGTCTAGGCTTTTTCCATGATTTCCCCTTTTTCTTCCCCTCTGGACCCTAATTTCCCCTCCAAAAGGAAATTTCCTCTCATTGTGGAAACACTGTAGATAACATCAATGATAAACTACAATAACCACTCTGTTTCATTTTAGCTACATTATTAGTCTACTTTGTGTCCTACTGCTTTTTTTTTTTCGGTGGGAAAATCATCCAATGACATCGCCCTTGGTCGGGGCGGGAAAAAGTGTGACTTTTACCGCCTTATTCCAAAACGCGATCTAAAATAGTTCCGGGACTATAATATTACTAGGTTTAATGTAATAACTATAATATACCAATTATTTATTTATTGCATTCATGTTGTGAATAGTTGTTACAGAAATCTATTGTCTCAAACACGGACCCTGGTAGGGCACAGCAACATTTATATTATACAAATTACACAAATTACAATATTATACAAATTTTACATGTATCATACAAATTAATTATTAACAAATATTTCATACATCATACAAATTAATACAGTTTTATACATAAATAATTATTATACTGGGTCATTCTATTAAAATTATTCCATACATTATTACATTAAATTATTATCATTATCATGTAGTTAATTATTTATTTATTTATTACAATAGCTTATCATCCATAAATTCTTTAATACTGTAATAACATTTTTCTAAAAGTATACATTTCAGTCTATGTTTAAAAATACTTAAAGATTTTGTAGACCTTATACTATCAGGTAGTCTGTTGTAAATCTGAATGCTACGGTATTCTGGACTTTTTTTATACATTTCAAGTCTGGGCACTGGAAGGACTAATTTATCTTTACGGCGTGCATTTTTTTCAAAATTAAACATGTGTAAATGCTTCCTAACGAAAGTCGCTATTTCTAGTATGTAAATTGATGGTAGTGTTAAGATCTTATGTTTTATAAAGTATGGTCTGCAGCTATTTCTACGCTTTATATTAAATATAATGCGGAGGCATTTTTTTTGGGCAATAAATAGGTCATTAGCGTCTGTACTATGTCCCCACATAATGATACCATAACGAAGCCATGCGTAAGCATATGCGTAGTATGCAGATAAAGCGCACTCAGTTTTTGTGTTTACTTTAAGGACACTAAGTCCATATGAAAATGAAGATAATTTTGGCTTAATTTTTTCTGTATGCTTTTTCCAATTTAAATGACTATCCAGGGTGATACCTAAGAGATCAAATTCGTCAACTTCCTCAACTTTGATAATATTAGTTATGGTTTTGAGATTTATTTTTTGTTTTTGATAAGGTTTGAATTGAATTAATTTAGTTTTCTTAGTGTTTACTTCAAGGTTATGTTGGTGAAGCCAGGATTTTACTTTATTGAAGGTTTCAATTATGTGGTGGTTATTTACTTGGTTATTTGTAGGGCTTTTAAAGAGTATGGAGATGTCATCGGCGAATAGTACACATAGATTGTTACAAATCTTCGGTAAGTCGTTGATATATATAAGGAAGAGTATACATCCTACCACACTCCCTTGAGGAATAGACCAGTTTATTGTTAACGTGTCAGAGCGCACATTTAGTAGCTCACGTGTGTCGTTGTCCAGGTATTCTATTTGTACACATTGCTTCCTGTCAGAGAGGTACGATCTAAGCCAGTCAAGTGCATCGCCCCTGATGCCAACTCCATTTAGTTTAGTAATTAGGATAGAGTGTAAAACCTTATCATAAGCTTTTGTCATATCTAGCAGAAGGCCTATCGCATAGTTTTTATCCTTGATATAGGTAAGGATTTCCTGTGTATATGTGTACACTGCTAAAGTCGTCGAACGGTTTTTCCGGAAACCAAATTGATTATCGTCGAGTATGTTGAATTTTTCTAAAAATTTACACATGCGATTCATCATTAGTTTTTCAAATATTTTTGAAAATGTTGGAAGTAGAGCTATTGGCCTATATTGGCTAGGGTCTTTGGATTTACCACCTTTTTTCAAGATAGGTTTAATTATCGCTACTTTTAAACGCGAAGGGAATGACTTTTACATGTAAGATTGATTTACAAGGAACGTTAGCGGGGAAACTAATTCACCAGCACAGAATTTTACTAGGGTGGGGGGTATTTCATCGATGCCACAGCTAAGTTTGTCAGGAAAGTTCATGATGATGTCGTATATTTCTTTTTCCGAAGCTGGCTCCAGGAACATAGAATTAATGGCCGGCGTTATGACTGAGTGGTTGATGGGAGTCTGAGAGCTGTTATTCTGCTTGTTAGGGTTGCCTACGGATGCAAAGTAATCATTGGATCTGTTAGCAATTGCGAAAGGACAGTTTATTAATTTATTATTTACGTTAATTTCCAAATTTTCAGTACGAATGTTATTAGATTTTTGAGTGACACGTTTTATGATCTGCCACATTTTCTTAGTTTTATGTTTTGATTTGCTCATTTCTTGAGAGTAGTTATATTTTCTTGAAGCTTTTACACATTTTTTGAGGATTTTGGAAAATGATTTATAGTGCTGTTTCAATACTTTATTTTTAGTTTGATTGACTAGTATTTTTAGGAGTCTTTTATGTTTGCATGAATTTTTTATTCCTTTAGTCAAGAAAGTATTATTATTTTTGTTCCTAGGTATTTTTATAAGTTTCTGTGGTATGGTAGCGTCTAAAAGTTCTTTTAGTTTGTCATCAAAAAGGTTGTAGTTGTCGTTTACATGATTTTCTGGTAATAGAATGTTCTCCCAAGTTATTTCTTTCAGTTTAAGTTTGAAAAGCATTAAGTGTTTTCGATGGTTTAATAATCGGATTTTTTTATAAGTGAGTTGGTTTTGTGGTTTGGAAAGTAGTCCAAAACTATAATTTACACATTTATGGTCTGATAGTCCTTCGTCCTCAACAGATACCGTAATTTTTTTATAATTTGTGAAAATAAGATCTATACAGGTTGATGATGTAGGGGTTACTCTGGTCGGCATTTTGACTACTTGGTGTAAATTATACTCAAGCATAATTTCTTTAAGTTTTTTATAGTGGTTTGAATTTTGAATAGCGTTTATATTAAAATCGCCACCTATAATAATATGTTTCTTGTAGTGATGAGATTTTAATTTAGCAAGCAACAAATTGAGAAATGTGAAAAATTGGTCAATATTACGGTCCGTTCTATACAAATTAATAAGAATTATATTAGGTTTTAACTCTACAGCGCAACATTCTATTACGTATTCTATAGATAGCTCGGTGAGATCTGACCTCTCAGTATACGTCGTTCCGGTAGGCAGCAATATGGCGACGCCCCCGCCGCGGTGCTGCTGTCGACAGTACGCTGCAGCGATCTGGTAGCCGTCGATATGTATGTAGGGACGTTGGTTTTCAGAAATCCAGGTTTCAGATAAGCAAACTGCTTGGTGTTGTTGTTCTTGTAGGAAGTTTTCAAGTAAGTGTGTCTTATTATTTAGACTTTGTACGTTTTGAAACAGGATGTTGAAATTAGATTCGAAAGGACTGACTTTTAGAGTTACGGGATTTATTGTTCGTAATAATAATAATAATAATAATAAAAAAAAAAAAAAAAAAAAAAAAAAAAATAAAAAAAAAAAAAAATAATAATAATTTTATTTATTCAGACATCATTGATCCAATGGTTAGTAGAAAACTTATCATCTAGGTGTTAGTAAATTTAAAAGATTAAAAATGTCACATCCCAATTAATTAAATTTGATAAACATAATTATTTCTTACTATTGCATCAGAAAAATGTATGTATGTGTCCTTAACGTAATGTATGTGTCCTTATCGTTATTGGAGTTAGTAGGTATTGGATTTTTCGCATAGATTGAGTTATGTATCCCCGCAAAAGTTCTGTTTTGTGTGTTTGATATTACGTTTCCTATGTCTTCATCTAACTTTTTGTTCTTTGTTTGGCCGTTAATTATGAGTTGATTGTTTCTGATCACTGCATGGTGTCCCTCTTTTCTAGCTTCATATAGCATTTTTCTTAGCTCATTACGCTTTTGTAGGTCCTCATTTTCAAGAAATTCGTCAATCATCTATAAGCGATCTAAATGTATTTCCGGGACTATTATTAGGTTTAATGCCAATTAAAACTAGTAATAGTCCCGGAACTATTTTAGATCGCGATGGAATAAAGCGGTTACTGACTAAAAACCCACTCCTGTTCCTTTTTTGCCTTCGTTTCAGGGTCCCAGGTTTCATTTTCACTTTCCCCGTAGCCCCAGTAGGCTTCGACCCTGCTTGGCCCCAGCGGTTTGCTGACATGTCCTTGAGGCGCGCGTGGAACGTTGCGTGCTACCCATTGCTCGCCGTCTGCAGGCCTGCGTCTACGGTTGTATCCAACTGCTGAGTCAAGTCTTCCCCTTCTACTTACAAACTGGTCGATCTCTGGCCACGTCGTACGAATGCACCCGAACATGTGAGTGAAGATCTTTACTTACTGGACGCTTAAGGGAAGGCGTCGCCGTCGAGATCAACCGCAACGATAGTGGTCTGACGATCTGGGGCCCTAGTCTGCTATTTTTATGAATTCATCATTCCAACACGATCCCATTGTCATTTTGCTAAAGGTTCGTAATCTGTCAATTCATAATGGCTGATCATTCACGGTCATTTCGGGTAGTTCCTGCACCGGATTAGCGCGGAAGTGACACCCGTGTGTCGACACCGCCCGGAGGACACGGTGGAGCACACACCAGAGGTGTGCCCAGCTTGGGCAAACCACCGTCGTGTCCTCGTGGGGGCGATCGGCGGCAGCGATCTCTCGCGCCGGGCTTTGGTTCCTAAAGGAGAAGAAGTGGCAGGCGGTCTTCTCCTTCTGCGAAGCAGTAATGCTAGCAAAGGAGGAGGCTGCACGCATGAGGCGACGGCCCTCACGTTCCAGCCGCCACCGGGATTCCAATCCCGATTTCGGGCCACCGAAGGCGCGGGCATGCGGATGGCGAGCAATGGGTAGCGTGCCGTCCGACCATCCGGTAATCGTCTGGACCGAGCCCAAGTCGTCGACGGTGCGAATTGTTCCACGTGCGCCTCAAGGAGTTGTCAGAAAACCGTAGGGGCCCAGCAGGCTCGAAGCCTACTGCCGTGTGTATACCAATTTTAGAAAAAGATTTTTTTCTTGTTATTTGTTGTTTAGTATAAAATATTGTACAAAATAAGCACACACAAGTCTCATAAAGTGTTCTCAATTTTCAGTTGAGGAAAATTATACCCTAAAAAAAAGGAAAACAGTATAACAAAGTAAAGCGTTTTGGGAACACGTTATAGGTACAGGTAAGGAGTAGAATTCCCTGCCGGAGTCTGTGTTTTCTGATAGCTATAGCCTAGGGTGTCTTTAATTCAACTACTTCTACGCATGCAGGTTAGATAATGGTTAAACGCGAGCCCATACATAATAAAAAACTGGCCAAGAGCGTGTCGAGCCACACTCAGTGTAGGGTTCCGTAGTTTCCGTCCGTCACAATAAGTGTCCCCACTTAAGAGCCCACTAAACCAAATATTATTATTAATAACAATGAACGATAGACAACGAGCAAGAACAAATACCACCAATGCCAACGAAGACCAACCGAATAATTCGACAATTTAATAGCTCATAACCGTCCCGACCTCATCAACTCAGGAAAAATCTTAACAGCGCGAAGTAGCCCAAAGTACAGCGCCATCTCTCGGGAAATTTGGGTCACTAATTTATACAAACTAGACAGGTTATGTATGTTGGGTTTTTGGTGGTAATTTTGGATTGCGTGAACCGATTTTAATAATTCTTTTGAAAGAAGATACGTTCAAGATAATTAAATATTTATACCAAGTTAAAAAAAATGCTTGCGGTTAAATTACAAACTTAGTTCAGAAATTATTTAAATATTTTAAATTATTTAAATTTGTACACTTTTCAAAAACTGTTCAACCCATCAAGTTCAAAATAATTTTCCTAGAAAGTCTTTATAAAGTTCTACTTTTGAGATTTTTTTTCATATTTTCTAAACTTATGGTTCAAAAGTTAGAGGGGGGACACATTTTTTTTTAAATTTTGAGCGATTATTACCGAAAATATTAACATTATCAAAAAATCATTTCAATAAACTCCTATTCATTTTTAAATACCTATCCGAAAATATATCACACATTAGGGTTAAAAAGAAAAAAAAAATACTCCCCACTTTACGTGTAGGGCGGGTACCCTTATAAAACATTTTTTTTTCACTTTTTATTTAACCACTTTGTCGGCGTGATTGCAAATTTCAGCTTTGTCACTGAGATGGATAATCTCAGCAGATGAACGGACAGACAGACAGACTTGGTGAAACTATAACGGTTCCTAGTTACTACGGAACCCTAAAAAGCAAACAAACAAGAACCCGTAACAAAATATTTATTATTTAACACGAAACCCTTAAAAAATACTTTCTCTTCACAGGATCAGGTGCAGCTGATCTTCTTTCTCGGATTCAACATGATTGGAAAACCGTTCATTGAAACCGCAGAAATGGAAATTATCACTCGTAGGTCGTCGTAAGTCTCCGTAGAAGTCAGCTCGAATTCTCTAAGCACTCTCACGCAGATTGTCTTCACTAGTTTTGTTCCGAAGTACCTTCCTGAAAAGATTAACAAAAGAAAATCATAACAATTAAGCGCTATCCACACATTTCCGGGAGGCCCGTCAGGGACGGGGAAAAAAATCGGTTACGTACAATAATTACGAACTCGTTCACATAGCTCCGGGTCCCGGAGTACGCTCGGATGCGCGCACGCACTGACAGTGCTATCCGATTTTTATCTAAGGTTGATAAGAATAATATATTTTACCATCTTTCTAATCCATAGCCCCTCCCCTTGTTCCATATGGTGTTCGATCTAAAGAATAGCACCATCCTATCACTTCCCAGAGGTGTTGTTACAGGCAACTACTAAGGGATAAGTAGATACACAGAGAATGGGCAGCAACATTCTCTGTGCATTTTATCAACCATTACTGCCATCCACCACAAAAGAACACCGCGCTTTGTAGGATCCACCATAACAACACCCTACAAATAATAATAATCAATTCATGATAATCAATTCAGGATTCAGGATCAATAATAATAATCAATTCAGGATTCAACATGGCCGTCTGCGCTGGTAACATCGTTGCCCTCCGTCTACTATAAATTAATTCCTAAAAAATAGTTTAAAGTGTTCATTTAGCAATTATTTTACAATAACTTTGTTTAAATAGTTAATTTACTTGGTCTTACAACATTAAAAGTGCTGTGCGTTATTAATTAGCTCGGCAGTTATCATTAATAAGTGTTTTTATAACCTAAACTCAAATCAAAACTAGCGTACAGTGAAGTGTCCCGGCCATACGTGTAAGTGCCCCATATCGCCGCATGCCGCTTTCGACCTTATTTTCGCTACGCTTCGAGTAGAATTAGCGCGCTCCCGCCCCACCCTGCCGCGACCGACGCCCGTACGTATTTCTAGGAATTTGATACCTCGGCGCTCGCAATGTCATTGAACCGTAATCGTCCGAAAACAGAAGATAATACCGCATCAAAGCGTGCTCAAAACAACTCGCTAACCAATGAGAGTGTTACCTCTACCCATGGCACCCGCAGTAAAACCGGAGCCTGCTCTGCTAGCGTTGGGAGTGAACCCTCCGTTGCGGATCTTTATAGCGAGATTCGTCTTCTAAGACAAGATGTAAAAGATGTAAAGTCTCAATTGTCTACCGTGTCGAGTACACTCACCGAGAAAATTGAAGAATATGAAAAACGACTCGAGGAAAAAGATCGGGACATTAAACGCTTATCTGATTCTGTTGCAGAACTTCAATTTTACATAGGGACCCAAGAACAACTCCAGATGAGGAATGAGATGGAAATAATTGGGCTACCCGAACAGCCAAATGAAAATCTCACTCACTTGGTTTTGGTAACTTCTAAAAAGCTGGGGGTTGAATTACAAGAAAGTGACATTGACCAGGTTCAGAGAGTTGGTGCCAAACGAACCGACTCTCCCTCCATATCACCAATCACGAGGCCTGTCGTGGTTAAATTACTTCGAAAAACGAAACGTGATGAACTTCTATCAGCGGCGAAGTCAAGGCGCAAACTTACATCTTCCGACATTGTCAACGGAACATCGGCTACTGTCTACCTTAACGAACGTCTCTCCCATGCTAACAGGAAATTATTTGGCGAAGCGAGAAAACGGGCCACTCAACACAATTTTCGTTACTGCTGGATACGTAATGGATGCATCTATGCAAGGAAAGCAGCAAATACTACGGAAAAAAAGTTTCGTGCCTTCGCTATACGCTCGCACGATGACATCGACAAACTTATTGGCCCGGCAGAAGGTACTACCGCCAATCAGCATGATCTGTTAATGTCCAGTTTTAAAACGATAACTAAACGCAACCACATTAATGTTATTAAAATTAGATCTCTGCAATGTAAGATAGTAAACGGATTAAAAAGTAAATGCAAACATAGTTTATCGATATTTTACGTTAGTTATAATTTCTTTATATGCTTCACGATTTTAAATACTCTTTACACAAGGTTACAATTAATTTTCAGATTAAAAACGAAAACTAAACGCAACCACATTGTTATTGATATTAGACCTCTACAATGTAAGTTAGTAAACGAATTAAAAAGTAAATGCGACCATATATTTAATAACTACACCGATAAATCTTGGCAATCTATTGTTATGTCCGGCAATCTCTACCCAGTGGCAAAAAATAATATATTTCTATACTCACCTCCAAGGTGGAATATTTTTAAATCGCTCACTAATGGCTACCACGGAATATTTCGATAATATTGATAATTCCTTAAAAGTAATGTGCCACACTGTAGAAACCGCCGAACACTGTAAAAACCTAATGTGCAATTATGACATCAAAATTGTAACGTTTAATATTCGAAGCCTTCGTCGCAACCTGAACAGTTTTCTAGTGTCATTAAAAAGACTGAACCTCGATTTCGACGTAATAGTCCTTACCGAATGCTGGTTGAATGATAATGCAGCAATAGGTCAAATCGATGACTATACTTCATATGCGTCAAGTAAACGCACAAACCAAGCTAGTGGTGTAGTAATATATGTCAAAAACTGCTGGACTCCAGTAGTTACGGAACCTAATCTACTTGATGCAGATTGCTTGCAAATTCATATTCCCAACGTCTTATCAATTCTCGGAATTTACAGATCTCCCTCAATTAAAAACACAGATAACTTTACTTATTCACTAGAAGCGGTTATCTCGAACATGCCTAATAGCCCCTGTCAGGTTATAGCTGGAGACATTAACATAAACATCCAACGAGTGGAGTCTTGCTTCGACTATGTTTGCCTATTGGCACAACTAGGTTTCAGAGCTGCTATTAACAAACCAACCCGCAATGAAGCATGTCTTGACCACATCTTTATTAAGACTAAGGGAAAATTAGAGTCCATAGTATGCCCCTCCGCAGTTACTGATCACGACCTGGCTATGACCGGAATAAGCACAAATGTCCCCAAACCCCCGCGAGAAAAAAGATATCAAGTGAAATATGACTTTGAATCTATTAAGTTGGAACTACAAGATGCAGACTGGTCAAATGTAACAGGTGAATCATGCCCGAACGCTGCAGCTATCGCGTTCATTTCTAACTTATCTTGTATTATTGGCCGTAATTCTAAAACTATACAAATAAACAAACGTAAGTTGACTCTCAAACCCTGGATGACACCTGGTTTGATCAAATGTTCTCTGCACAAAGACAGGCTACACATGCAAGCAAAAAATAATCCCAATGACCCTATTAAAAGTCGAATTTACAAGCGATACAGAAACTTTTATCAAGATCTCCTACGTAAATTGAAAAACCAACATGATAGAGAAGAATTAGAAAACAACAAAGACCATCCTAACAAACTATGGAATACGATCAAACGAATTTCTAACCAAGCTGCTACTACAAGCAAGTCGCATAACCTTTGCCTAATTAAAGATAATGAAATCGACTCACTAGATTTTTGCAATAAATTCTTCTCTAAAGTAGGACAACGTCATGCAGACCAAATTTTAATGAAACTTAACGAAACACAGAACTCACTAGCATCTAAAGTTAAAATTCCTGATTCTCCCCTAAACTCATTCTTTCTGCATCCGACTAATACTAATGAAGTCGAAAATCTTATTCTTCAACTTAAAGACAGCAGTGCCCCAGGCCTAGACGGAATAACAAACCGAATGGTAAAACATATAAAAAATCTTATCGTTGAACCGTTAACACACATCTACAACCTAAGCTTATCTACTGGAACTTTTCCTGAGATCTGGAAAGTTGCAGCTGTAACTCCCATACATAAAGGTGGTACTACTGACGACCCCAACAATTTCAGACCCATCTCTCTCTTAAGTACATTCTCTAAGATGCTTGAGAAAATTATTAATAAACAATTTGTTCGCTTTCTGGAATCAAATAAGATCTTATCAAACCAACAGTTTGGCTTTCGTCAGGGCAGGTCAACCGAGCACGCAGTATCACTTTTGACGAAAATCGTTTCTGATCATCTTGACAAAGGATTATCATGCATCGGAGCCTTTCTTGACCTGGCGAAAGCCTTTGATACGGTGTCAATTCCAATTCTCCTAAGAAAACTGGAGGCAATTGGAGTAAGAGGGATTTGCCTTGAATGGTTTCGAAGCTATCTTACCGGTAGAAAACAATGCACAAAAACAAACTCCTATGCAAGTAACACGCATGAAATTGCTTTTGGTGTACCACAAGGCAGTATCCTCGGGCCCACGCTCTTTTTAGTTTATTTAAACGATATGTCCTCAATCAACATCGAAAATGCAGACATCATAAACTACGCAGATGATACAGTAGTAATCTTTCACGGTAAAACATGGAATACAGTAAAATCCTCATCACAAACTGGACTCCAATGTCTTGTTGAATGGCTGAATAACAACCTATTAACCCTAAACACCTCAAAGACAAACTTTATTTGTTTTCATAAAACGGCCGTCTCAGCACCTCCACCTGACTTAATGTTAATAGTGCATACTTGCCAAACATCTGCCGACCTTTATCTCAATTCAAACTTTCCAACATGCGAATGCAAACAAATAAATAAAGTAACACGCACGAAATATCTAGGAGTAATCATAGACGAAAAACTTAATTTCAGTGAGCATATTGCGTCAACATCTGCAAGGGTAAGGAAAATTATATACGTAATGAAAGAACTAAGAGAGGTGGCTCCACTTGAACTCCTTAGAAAAATTTATACCACACTGTGTCAATCAATCCTATCTTATTGTATCCTGGCTTGGGGTGGTACTGCTTCTTCTCATCTCATAGGCTTAGAAAGATCTCAACGTGCAGTCCTTAAGACAATGATAAAAAAACCTTTCCGTTTCCCTACCGTTCTGCTTTACAAAGAAACACAGGTACTTAGTGTCAGAAAGTTATACCTACTAAAAATCGCTCTTCTTACTCATAAAGAAGTACTGAAATTACCAGACTACGAGGAAATGGTAGAGAAGCGTGTGTTCAAGCTACCTATCATTCCCGTCAGAACAGAATTTGCCAAAAGGTTCAGTACTTACATAAAAACCCGTGTATATAATAACTTCACCAAAATTCTTAGCCTAAGTAAGTTATCGCTTCGTGACGTAAAAATAAAAATAACCAAAGAATTAATGTGTTGGACGTATGATAGCACAGAACTTTTTTTAAAACAGTTGTTATGATAAGAAAAGATCTCATAGTTTTTAAATAGATAGTAGGCATCTAATGCACTTAGTTCTAAGTTTTCGACATCTGTACTTTATAATAATAGTAATTTGTAATGTATAAAGTTCTCATAAGCTTATATTTTAACAATTTAATTAAGACCTTAAATAGTTTATTTGCAATGTTAGATATAATAGACATATTCCTTTATTATTATGCGCATACTTATAATTTGTAACTCCAAAGAACACTTGTAAGCTTCCTGCGGGACAGGCCTCGCCTAGTGCAGGAAGTCTTCTGAAACGCTTTATGTTAAAAATTTTGAAAACTGAATGTTTTAGCAATACTCACACCCCTGTAACCCTATTTTCTTTAATAAAACTTATTATTATTATTATTATTATTAATGATGAACTAAGAGAAATACTGCCGAACAATTTATAAACCCAGTACTGAACATGTCAAAGTCCCAAGGCAATAAGTCGGAAATCGCAAAAAAAATGTTTTTTGATTTACCGACTTATTATTCGGTAGTAAAGTCGATAATCAAAAAACAAATACTAATTATAATACTTACCCAAACAGTCCATAGGTCCCAAACTGAACGGTATATAACTGTTGGGGTTTCGTTTTTTCACGTTCTCAGGGTTGAACCGCTCTGGGTCGAAGAGTTCTGGGTTAGACCAGAACCGAGGGTCGCGGTGGAGGTGGTATATAGGAGCCACTAGCGAGCAGCCTGCTGGAAGTGTATGCTTACCTGGAAATTATAAGAAATATTGATAATGGGTGTCAACTTTATAGCAGGGATGTAACGGAACTGGAGTTTCGCAATCAGGGCGTCTACTCTCTTTCTCCGAAACGAAAATTTCGGCGAAAGGCTCGGCGCAAACGGGCCACTGACCACAGTCACCGGTGGCTGTCGCGCGCTACCGCCACATTTGTAACAGTATCAGAAGCAATCAACAGCCATTTGCGCTCGGAAGCCGCCACATTTTAAAACCCGTTCCCTGCTGCGTAGTCTTATAATGGACTCTGACACGGAAAGTTTGCTCGCGCATGGTGGCTAGGTATGGTGACGCACGCGATACATAGAACGTCTAACGGTCAACAGTGTGTTGGGTGAAGCAGTGTGACAGTGGCCGGTGTTAGCGTTTTGTGAGGCCCGAAGCGACCACAAGTGGTGTGCCGCGGACACTGCTGACGTCGCGAGAGAGAGTAGACGTCCAGAACCGGGATCGGAACCGTCATAGGTTAATAAAAAAATCGGATACTAAGATATAAAAAAAATAATAATTCAAAACAAAACAATAAGAAAGGGTAATCGACAGGAGAAGCGGAGGGAGGGAGGTTCCCCACGTGGCAAATTTATCTAAATTCGTTTGTACCTCTGATAAAAGTTGGAGGAATGAAATCGAAGTCGGAGGGTGTTCTAATCAATTGGGTGTTCCGAAATTGGAATCGACCCTCTGTAACATCTCTGCATGCAAGTGGCGTTTGTAAATTAGTTAAAGAGCATCCGCGCATTAAGGAATTTGCTCACGGCAAAGGTAGAGGCGTTCAGTTTATTGCAAAAGTTGATCCAGATGGCTTCAAACGTAAGTCGTTAACTTAACTGGTTGTAAGCCTTGGCGTCTAGTCAGAAGAACTTAAGCCTAGGACGGTGAGATAAAAGAAGATTTAAAATGTCAACTTATTTACTTATAGTAATGTCTTCGTTGATGGTCCTCTGCAGCACGGCCCCGATGGGGAATAGCCGCAGCACCTCTTTGAACACCATCTCTAGGTACGGCATCCGCTTGAAGTCTTCATCTGTCACGTCCCTGTCCTGGTCACCAATGACGCTCTTGATTTCAGCGTAGAGTTTCTCCTAAAAATATGAGATATTATTACTTTTGAGCAAGATCAGCTGAGAGCAGTGGTAGGCGAATGGTAACGGCTCCTACTTACGAGTTGTAGGCTGCGGGTTCAAACCCAGCCAGGCGCATTATTTTGTATAATTTATTGCATCACTATTGCTCTCGAAACGGTGAAGGAAAACATCGTGAGGAAACCGGCATGTCTTAGAACCAAAAGTTCAAAGACATGTAACATCCACCAACCCGCACTGGGCCCGCGTGGTGGATACGGTCCATTCCCTCTCCTCAAGACTGATGCTATGCTATGAGCAAGATGTTGTTAGCATAAGAAGAATCAGCCTTATAGCCTGGGACTCAGGCCTTCTCTCTAGGAGAAGGAATGGGTTGTAATACATCTCACGGGCCCAGTACGTATTGGTAGATGTCACATGTTTCCTCACGATGTTTTCCTTCATCGTTTTAAGAGCAGTGGTGATAAAATAAATCACACAAAGTAATGCGCCTGGCTGGGTTTGAACCAGCAATACAATTAATACTATTCGTAAGTCGGGTCGTTACCACTGGGCCACCACTACTCATGATTTTGTTAGTCATGTAAGAATTCAGCAAAGTTTTGAATTCCACCTTAAAAAAAAAACTGGTCAAGTGCGAGTCGGACTCGCCCACTGAGGGTTTCGTACAAACTAACTTATGTAAATAGTTCAATTTCCGAATCGAGTCTCGAAATTTTTTTCCGAATCGAAAAAGTTTGATTTGGTTACTTTTCAGATTAATTCCTATATTAGTGCTTTAACATAAGACCTTGCTTCATGCCAAATTTCAGGGTTTACAGGTCAACGGGAAGGACCCTATGAATTTTAATTCCCTTGAGAGTGTGGAAACATAGGTTTTTTACGACATAAATGGCCGATCTATTTTTTTCGTTTACAGTTTAAGTTTTTTCATAGCTTTACGGGACCGCAGAATATACATAGAATAGAATAAACTATATTGTATTACACCAAAAATAGTGAAAAAAAACTTTTTACAAAAAAAAAATACAACCGACTTCAATAACAAAAACACAAAAAAGATCAAAATAACTTTAATTTCAGAAGGCGGTGTTTCTATAAAGTTTAGTCTCTTCGTTATTAAACACTGACTTCCGAAATTAAAGTTATTTTGCGCGTTTTTGTGTTTTTGTCAATGAAGTCGGTTGTATTTTTTTTTGTGAAAAGTTTTTTATTTCACACTTTTTAGTTGTAGTACCCCTCAGTCAAACTTAAACAGATACCTTCCGCCATTTGGTTCCATCATCAATTCATCATGACAATTCTAATAATACCAAACACGACTAGGATACACTGATTTATTACAGAATTCCGGTTCTTACCTACCTTCCGGTTTCATCATCAGATCAGTTCTATGTATCTCCTTCTCTTCTTCCTTCAGTCACTCACCGAATACATGTATAAACTAAGCAATTCTACTTGTTACGACAGTTCTGCTATGATTTTTTGAAGAGTTCCGTTCTATATCTTCGAAGTTCATCATCAGATCAAAACACAATTTCTATGGAACCAACTCGAGAGAATAAGCTTTCAATCAAAAAAATAAATTAAAATCACTCCACAGTTGACCGAGATATCGACGAACAAATATATACAAACGACAGTTCTGCTACGATTTTTTGAAGAGCTTCGTCCTATATCTTCGAAGTTCATCATCAGATCAAAAAGATATTTTTATGGGACCAATTCGGAAGTAAAATCTTTCAATCAAAACAATTGACCGAGATATCGGTGAACATACATAAAAAAAAAAATACCTACAGCCGAACCTCCTCCTTTTCGAAGTCGGTTAAAAATTACACAGAAACTTATATCTATGAGTACAATGGCGGCCTTGTCGCTGACAGCGATATCTACCAGACAACCTTAGGATGGATTATAAGAACGGGTAGTCTGCGGTATACTGCTAGCAAAACAAAATAAATAAAATAAACACTACATAGATAAAAAGTATACAAAACATAATACATAAGCTTAAATATATAATATATAGGTACATAAACATACGAGTATTTAAGTTATTACACAATTAATTAATGGATGCAAACAAAAGAAGAGAATAAAGTTTAGTGATAGAAGAAATGAAATTAGGTAGAAACTAAATAATATTTGAGAGAAAAGTAATGTTTTTTAACAAGGTCTTTAAAAGAACCCAACGACTGGGCTGGTCTAACTGACACCGGCAACGCGTTCCATAAACGCACCGCCTGGACCGTGAACGATTTGTCACAGAACTTGGTAGAATGCGAAAGCATCAAAAGTCACAAATTCTCCGATGATTTCAAATCAGATCTGAGTAAACGGTTTTAATTTCAACTCGATAACTCCACGCGTTCCCGAGATAAAGGGTTTTGACAGACAGACGGACAGACAGACAGACAGATGGACAATAAAGTGATCCTATAAAGGTGCTGTTTTTTCATTTTGAGGCACGGTACCCTAAAAACTGTGATATCGAAGGAGAGCATGTGGGCTGATTAAAGAATTATGCTATTAAACTTTTAAAGGGTTTGCGTTTTGAGGTGGTAAAACATCTCATCATTCTCTCACGCTCTATGGTAAAGCAAGAGGGCGTGTCAAAATTATACTGACTAAAAACCACCTGTATATATTTGTGTTTTATATATTTGCTTATTTATAGTGTATTATTTGGTACTTTATTAGCAGTACACCACAGACTACCCCCTGTAATTTTTTAAGTCCTTACGATCCATCCTAAGGTTGTCTGGAAGATATCGCTATCAGCGATAAGACCGCCATTGTACCCGTACATTTAGATTTATGTACAGTTTGTGTAACTTTTTGGTGTACAATAAAGTTCTATTCTGTTTTTCAGTTGTCCTTTGCGTTCTAGGAACAAGGGTTTCCCTTTCAGAAATTCCTTGTGATAAGACCGACCCCAGATCCGCACCGCTCTAGACTCTACGATATACAATGCCCCTCAAATCGCCAAAGACAGACACAGATGGAGGAATATCGTACGAATGAAAGTGGTGAAACAGGGAGGTCACTGGTCACGATCCTCAGCATTGAGGAATTCCCTCCTTGCGTCTAAGGAGGAGGAAGTTTAGCCTCCATATTATCAACGGACCACTATGACTATATATTTACCTGACATTTTGGATGGTAAGCCATCATCAGTAAGACGTACGACGAGATCTTTGCTGTCGCTTCCTGGCTCTGAAACATTTATATGAATATATCAATCTCAATTCCACCATCGGACAACCGCGAGTATCCACCCTTACGTTGTTAAAACATCTACGGTCCGGACTAGGCGTTTCACCTCGTCGTTCATACCGCGTACATCGAAGGACTGGAACAATTTGCCTGCTGCGATCTTCCCATCCGATTATAATTTGGGTGTCTTCAAGGCTAGAGTGAATAGGCTCTTAATAAACTAGTGCGCCTCACCATCAACGATTGCATCACTGCTTACCATCAGGTGGGATTGCAGTCAAGCACTAGTTTTTAACAAAAAAAAAAAATCATTACTCATTCTCTGAAAGTAGGTTTGAAGTTGCCTGAAGAGCGGGTTGAAAGTGATACTTTACATCCCTAAGGAGAATCGCTTTCAACGGACAGCTGTCAAATTATTAAAAAAAAAATACTAGTTCTATCTTCGTATTTCTATTGAACCATTGTTCCAACTTTCTATACAGCGCGATGTACAAAAACATGAACAGAGCGTTTCTACTTACATATACACCGTTAAATTTTGGTCGTTTTAATCCCGTGGAGGGTCGATTCGGTACACGAAACAATATCGATTTGTAAAGATAAAATTAAAAAATAAAGTAAACGAGTCAATGACCTTGTAAGTTGTCAGTCGTTGCGTACTATCTACCGACAGTTCATTGGCTTCGCTCAGCTGACGTTTAATTTCGTACATGCGTACTTATATTAACTCGACTTTTAGAAAAAAAGTACTTTATTTTTAATTTTCTCTTAACAAATCGATAGTGTTTCATGTACCGAATCGACCCTCCGCGGGATTAAAACGACCAAAATTTAACAGTATATATGTAAGTAGAAACGCTCTGTTCATAAGCGTGCTGCGTCTACACTTATGAAATGCTCCTTTGACGTTACATTACAGCAGTTAAAAATGTAAACATTATGGTATAGAAACTTACCGAAGTAAATATGGTAAACGTCTCCTGTACCAATTCCTCCTTATTCAACTCTTGGGACAGCAAAAACCTGTCTATAACACTGAGCTGAGTATTGGCTCCATCGTCATCTTCCTGATTCATCAGATCCCTCTTACTATCCTCAAGGGTTTTCAGTCTTTCAGCCCTGTGGTGCAGGATCCCTTCACTAAAGTCTTTCATAATTTTCAAGAAATTCTTTAGCTCATAGTATTCGTTAGACACCCAAAAAACTGGTTCTATCTGTAGGTACCATTTTGTCATTCTTTTAAAAACTAGGTTATAAATGCTGTAAAAGAGAAAAATATTTTTCATTATTGAAGTAAGATATTCTGCCGGTCCTAAATATAATAGTAATTGGACCTTCTTAGATGTGGATGGACGGAGAGGGAGAGTGAGGTCAAAGTTGGATGGATTGTGTGAGAAGTGATATGAAAGAAAAGGGAGTTAGTGATAGCGTGACGAATGACAGGACAGAATGGAAGAAAAAAACGTGTTGCGCCGACACCAAATAAAACTGAAGATGTGATGAAACAAAAAATATTTTCTTAATTCATTATTATTATATTTTAAGATCTGCAGTTGTAATTATTTAAAAAGTTGTATATATAAATTTTATTTTTTGTCTTAAAGTAACTTCATCAAAAATCGCAAATAGAAAGAAAGTTTTCAAATCCGTTCAATATCTATTAAGTAAGTTAGAAATCTTTCAAATCTGGCGGTGGGGGTAACTTTCTAGTAATAGAATAATGATCCACATACTGAAATATGACGTCACCACCATTAGGTTACGTGTATACAAAAGAGATAGGTAGTGAGATGTTCCTACCACACCCCCACTGTTCGTCTGATTATGATCAGATAATTTTGATGCCGTTTTCCGAATTTTCCGAAACAGATTTGTTTTTAAGTGTCCAAAAAAGCGTGATAAACTGCAGCGTGGGAGCATGGAACAAGATAGAAACACGCTACGATATGACTACATAAGACCGCAAAGTTAATAGAAATCTTCCAGTCCTGGACCTACGCTTAGATCGCGTTTTGGAATAAGCGGGTTTTTGTCAGGCAACTAAGTAGTAGCGTAGTATTAATTAGTGTGTACCTTTATCGTCAGGCAAGTAGTACTAAGTAGTGTGTGAGTAGTGTAGTAGTGAACGCGTACTGAAATACGAAATGTTGGAAGGTCTCTTATAAGGTGGAACGATGACATGGTGAAAGTCGCAGGTCTCTGATGGGTTTGAAACGCACCGGAACGTTCGTTGTAGCGACACTTGTGGAAAGCCAATGCCCAACAGTGGATGTCTTTTGGGTATAATGATGATGATGATGACGAAATAAATAGGAATTATAAAATTATATTTACTTTGGACTGTCATCTATCACTTTCTGAAAATATGGTAGGTTCAAGGTCTGCTCTTTGGTCAAACCCATGAGAGTTTCTGTAAAAAAAAAGTTTCTTTAAAATATTTTTACAATTTCTCGGAAAGACATTGAAAGATTACAAATGGTCGGATTTTTATGCGTTTTGTCGTAGAAGAAATTATCTGTTTATAGTTTATCCACAGTTATTTATACTGTGGTCTATAGAAAGTCTATTTAACTGTTTGTACTCCATCTGTTTAGGTATCTGCCCACTTAAGTAAAAGTAAACAATCTTGATATATTTTTCTTAATTTTAAAAAATCGTTTATAAGACATAAAAAGTTTACTTAAATTTAGTAAATTACCTAACATCGGTTAAAATGGTCAAAATTTTGACCATTTTTACATATTTTTAGACAATTTTTGGGTAAAAGACTTGTGAAGATTGTTTACATTTATACTTCATCTGTCAGCTATTTACCGAAACTGATTCATTTATTTATTTATTTCTCTCTTTATTGCACACCTTAACTTATTCGCTCCGCCCAAGGGCGGGATTTGTCATTGGATGATTTTACCTACCAAAAAAAAAAAAAAAAAAACACCTTAACTTATTATAGGACAAACATTTATAAAAAATTAAGTGTACAATAGGTGGTCTTATTGTACAGGGCAATTTCTACCAGACAACCTTTAGATGGACTGGAAGAAAGAAAAAGATTTGGGGTTGTCAGTGTACAACAATATAAATTATAGAAATATTTCTATAAATAATACAAAAGAAAAATATATAATACATAAATTAAGTACGAGTATCAAATAAAAAACTAATAAATATTAAAATACACAAAAGAGAAAGGAGAAAAGAAATTAAAGTGATAGGTAGTGCTCCTTCGCCATTTTTTTGAAGGTTGTAGCGTTTGGGCACGCCTCAATTCTATGGGTAATGCATTCCACAAACGAGCTGCTTGTACCGTGAAAGATTTATCCAAGAAATAAGTGGAATGCATATGAATACTAAGTTTTAGATTCTCCGATGACCTCAAGGACCTAGAATGTGTGTCACAGAGGAACTGAAAGCGTTTTTTGAGATAAAAGGGAGTCAAAGGATTAAAGAGCACATTATTAAGCAACGAAAGTATATGAGCATTCCGGCGAAGGCGAATAGGAAGCCATTTGAGCTGAGTGCGAAATTCAGAATCGTGGTAATACTTGCGCAAGCCAAATATAAACCTGATACAAAGATTTTGAAGTCGCTCAAGCTTATCCAATTGCTTTTGGTTAAGATCAAGGTAGCTGGCATCACCATAGACTAAGATTGGGAGAAGAAGAGATTGTGCTAACGCAATTTTCGTAGTGATGGGAAGAAAATTACGAAGGCGTCTGAAAGAGCGCGTCGAGGCAAACAGTTTACGACTGACTTGCTGCAACTGTTTAGTCCAGGAAACAGTGCTGTCGATATAAATCCCCAAATTCTTCACAGTGATGTTAGGTAATTAAATAAATTTAATTAATCTTTGTAAGTCTACTAAACAATTTTTTTTTTTTAAAAGGACATAATTATCAAGATTATTTACGTTCAGTTCTTTCTACCATCGAACAACGTACGGCGAATATCCACCCTTACGTTGTTGAAACTTCCACGGTCCGGACTAAGCGTTTTGCCTCGTCGTTTATACCGCGTACTTCGAGGGACTGGAACAATTTGCCTGCTGCGGTTTTTCCGTCCAATTATAATTTAGGCGTCTTCAAGGCTAGAGTGAATAGGCTCTTAATAAACTAGTGCGCTTTACCATCAACGATTGCATCACTGCTTACCATCAGGTAGGATTCCAGTCAAGTGCTAGATTATAAAAAAAAAGTTACGAACCTAAACAAATGGATTATAGATATTTTATAAACTTATGGTGATTGATTATGATCTGATCACATGTACAGTCAGGGGTCAAAAGTGCAGTGGCACTGTACCAATACTAATGTGTCTAAAGCAACTAGATTTGTAGAGCTACATTAGATACACGCCGCTACATACAAATCAAGCGTGGCCGACCGTCGGTCTAAGAATATTAATTAAAAATTAAATAAAAACAACTCACGGCAAACAGCATAGCTGGTTGTCTGCACAACAGGATTGTATACATCGAACTGCTTCTTGTTCATACTCCGGAACCTCTGCATCAGAATGTCCACCTCTTTGTTGAAGATCTCGCCGTAGCTCTCGATGGCTCGTTTCCCGTAGTTCGGAGTGGCTATCTTCCTGTGTTTGCGCCATGTTGGACCTGAATAAGGGAAAGATAGATGAGTTGACAAATATAGTACATTTGGATACAAGTGCAGAAAGTTTGTCATAGAGACAGAGGAGGAATTCGCACGAGCCGTAGGTGTGTGTGTTATGGAACCGAGAGCTGCAGTGACTGCACGCGTATCAAACGACGTTATTCAATACACGTGTGACTCGTGGAGGTTGACCCGTGCCTCGTGGGGGATGATGCGCGCCTGTTACAATAAACAAATCGTAGCGGGGGAGAGCACCCGCTTTTTTCTGCACTAGTGCGGAAAGTAGTCCATTGCGTGCCTAAAAGCGGTCGGATAAGAGCGAGATTTCAAGAAGCGTATTGTAGTGAATGTAACCAGTGGTGTGGTGACCCAGCAGCAATAAATTGTACTTTTTCATAAGGTGCGAAATCATCCAAAGATTTCTCCCTCTCTAGGGCGGAGCGGGAGGGCGAGTCAGGCTTTTACTGACAAAAACCACGCCTATGTTCCTTTTTTGCCTAGCGGTCCAGGACCCCAGGTTTACCTTTTGGTTCCAGGCTTCAGTCCCGCTGGGCCCCTACGGTTTTGTCGACATTTCTTTGCGCCGTTAGTAGAACACTACGCGCCGTTAATGACTCGGACTTCATCCGGACGGTCAACGGTCAGCGAGCTACCCATTACTCATCATCCACAAACCCACACCTACGGTAGCTGGACGAATTGTACTTACATCTTAGGTTCAGAAACAGGCAGGCTCTTTACTTTTTATACAGAGGTATCATATGGGCGAAATATTTATTTATTTATTTATTATATACTTTATTGTACACCTCCTAATGTGGACAGGGATAAATGTTACAAAACTAAGTGTACAATGGGCGGTCTTATCGCACTGGGCAATCTCTTACAGACAATCTTAGGATGGACTGAAACAAGAGGAGATAGATTTGGGGCGATCAGTGTACAAAAATCATAAATAATATTAAATACATATAATAATAAAAAGACATATATACAATATCAATTAATATACTAATAAATACAAATATAAAATTGAGAAAGGAGAATAAAGAATTTTTTTTTATAGTGAGAGGTAATGTTCCTTCACCATTACTTTAAGAGTCTAACACCGTTAAATCGTTAAATCTAACACAGAACTTTATTTCATGACTGTTATAATAAAATTGGGCAGCGGGACCATTCGACTCCTTCAAAATGGGACAGGGTCTAGTGATTCCCCGAATTCGAGCTGAGTTGACCACCTACTCTTAAAGGCCGATAGCGCCACTAATCTGAACTTCGCACAATTGGCTGCGCATTAATTCTTTTTAAGAATCATACGGCGAAAGAGTATTTTGTATCTTTTTGAGTATGCGCAATAGTTGGGAAAGCCAACTTCAAAGTGTCCTATATATTTTGACCATACTGTTAGGTACATATAATTTGTTTCACCATAACTGCACTCAAAACGGTGAAATAAAATATTGCGAGGGAAATGGGCTTGTCCCAACTCCAAAAATTTGCGCATTGGATTACTGGCTTCATCATCATCATCATCAGCCTTTTTAATGTTCCCACTGCTGGGACACAGGCCTCCTCTCTAAGAGAGGGAATGGGCCGTAATCCACCACGCGGGCCCAGTGCGGGTTGGTGGATGTCACATGTCTTCGAATTTTTAGTTCTAGGACATGCCGGTTTCCTCACGATGTTTTCCTTCACCGTTTTGAGAGCAGTGGTGATGAAATAAATTACACAAAGTAATGCGCCTGGGCGGGGTTTGAACCCGCGACCTACTAATCGTAAGTCGGGGCCGTTACCACTCGGCCACCACTGCTCTCAATTTACGATTACGATTACGGGCTTACTGCCCAAAAATCCCTCTCCCAGACAGTGGCCTGAGTCCTAGATTGTTTATTAAATGCTACGAGTACTAACTGACCCGAAAGTCCTGTCTTAGCTATGAATTGTCAAACGAGTCGTCGTAGTTTTCTGAAATTTCTTCATTTTTTTTTTTTGCGCAATTTTCTTATTTTTTTCTTTCTCCTGACAGTAATAAATACAGCAAAAAAATAATTAGTGAAATTGGTCCAACCATTCATGCGTGATGACGTGACCAAGGGAAATAAGGATTCGTTTTTTATTTTTACATATTCGTAATTCATCTCTTTTTGAGACGATTGTTAACCTATTATAGTTTGGCCCCAGTTGGTGGCCACGCCTTAAATAGCGACGTCCATGGTGAGCATTAAGATCTCAATAATGTGAATATGTATGCGGCACTTGGACACTCCAAATCGTGGCTATATGGAGGCGCATTGTACTATTTATAACGCTGCCATATAAGTACAGCAGTGCTACCACGAGATCTTTACTCGATCTAGTTTACAACCTAAACTGAATTGTTAAAAGGATGGAACTATATACACTCCTAATTTTTAATTAGCGCACAAAAAAATGGGGCTCAGTCAGTACCCGTTACTGATCATATTTGTGTAGTCAAAAGTACAAAAAACGAAATTCCAAAATTGTCCATGAAAATTTGTCATTATTGGTAAATTCATAATTGAATCATTATTCATAACAACTACTACTAGAAAATACTAAGCGCAGTGTTTTTCCATTTTTATTGACATTCTTTCATTCATAAACAATAACCTGTACAATGTTTCCAGAAATTGAGTGAGATTTTGAGATATAAACAAACGCTCATAACTTTGCTGTTTATGAATATTATACATTGAGACTTTACTTAAACAATAACAAGACCTTTTCTAATAAGCCCTTTAACTATTTGCCATAATTAATAAAAAATAGTGGTGTATATGGTGTATAGCTCCACCGATCTTTTTCGCTCGCACGCTTGATATTTTAACACGTCATAGTATTAAGTATCTAGTGAAACTTGTAAGACGTTATAACCACAGGTTATATCTAATGTCGAATGAAATCTTTTTTTTTTATTTCAATTAGGTATGTAGAGTTTTCAAGTAACTATAGAACGCATAGGTATTTTATTTACTAACTTAATATTTGGACGCATAAATATTGGATAAACATAAATTGTTTCAAGTTAAAAAACATTTTATTTCACATAGGCCTACATGGGCACTTATAAAGTTCTAACTTCAAAACCGAGCACTACCAATTGGTCAAAACAGATATGGAGCAGTAAATAGAGTAACATATAATGCAGTTAAAGAGCTACCACAGCGACGTCACATGTGTAAAAGAAGTCATTGCCAAACCAGCGTGTCTTCAACGTAGTCTTTAATCTTGTAATAAGCTTTCTTGATGTGTGTTTTGAACTTACCCCCGCTAAGTTCTGTAACAGATTTCAGAAACTCGCTATGCTTTTTACTTGTTTGTCTTAGTTAATCTCCATTTAGTTATTACAATTTTTTTATTACAAAAATCGCTTCTAATTTTGAAAAATCCTTAGATTACTTCTCATTTTGAATAAACATACAAAATACTTTCGAAGATTAAGAGTGAAGGCTGAGTCAGTTTATCAATTACTTTCAATACTAATATTCCGGCGTTGATCAATTTTATAAATAGCCCGGATAGCCCTCTTTTGCAATATGAAAATTGAATCAACGTCAGTACGGAGGCAACAGTCCCTGCACACATGCACGACAAGCGCATGGAGATGCAACGCCGGGGCGAAATTCCGCTGCCACGACAAGTCGAGGCATGGCGGACAGAGCTCCGGCGGGATCTCATGGCGAAATGGCGTCAGCAACTATCGCAACCTCGTTCGGGGCGCGCCACAATCGAGGCGATACGGCCCATCCTTGAGGCGTGGCTGGAAAGACCTCACGGCACTCTTAACTTCCGCACGACGCAGGTCCTAACGTAACACGGAAAGTTTGCCAAGTTCCTGTTCCGGATTCGTGCGGAGGATTCGCCCGGGTGTCGCCACTGTGCGGAACACCCGGAGGACACGGTGGAGCATACTGTAGAGGTGTGCCCCGCCTGGGCGGAGCATCGCCGTGTCCTCGTGGGGGCAATCGGCGGCAGCGATCTCTCTCGCCGGGCCTTGGTTCAGGCCATGGTCCGGAGTGAGGAGGAATGGCAGGCGGTCGCCTCCTTCTGCGAAGCAGAAATGCTAGCAAAGGAGGAGGCCGACCGCTTCAGGCAGAGGCAACGGGGCGCTCGCCCCAGCCGCCGCCGGGATTCCGATCCCGATTTCCGGCCACCGTAGGCGCGGGCTACCCACTGCACGCCGTCCGCAACGGCGTGCAGTGGGTAGCACGCTGTCCGATCGTCCGGTAACATACCGGACCGAGCCCAAGTCGTCGACGGCGCGTTCTGTTCCCGCGCGCCTCAAGGAGCTGTCAGTAAACCGTAGAGGCCCAGCCTGCTAGCTGCAGGCAGGCAGGGTCGAAGCCTGCTGGGGTTAAGGGCCGTTTTCTGAGAGGAAGGCTCAGCCCCGGCACTATAGGCAACGAAGGAACGGGGTAGGTTTTTAGTCAGTAAGAGTCTGACACTACTTCCCGGTCCACCCAAGGGCGGGACTTGTCATTGGATGACTTTACCTACCATACAAAAAAAAAAAAAAAATATTAACGTCAGTACTACTTGAGGTAGTTTATTAGCGGCATCGAGTGAAAACCCCGTTATGAAGGTAGACAGATTTCAAGACATACCTGATCCACTCAATATTCCTCCTCCAATAACATCAGCCATGTACTTGTATAGAGGACCTTTTACACTCGTCTTCGTACTTGACAGCAGTAACTGAAATATACATAATGATATTAGAAAAGGCATGTAGCTGTTCTTCATCAAGTCATCATCATCATCATTTCAGCCAAAAGACGTCCACTCATCATCAGATGGATTGGTCCACTGTTGGACATATACCTCTCCCATGTGTCGCCACAATGAACGGTCCTGTGCGTCTCGCTTCCATTGGTTTCCCGCACAGTTATGTTCCAGTTGTTACCAGCAATAATGGTTATGTGTTATTGGCATTAATTTATTAACAACCATAACAACTGATAATGGCATTACTTTTTTAATAGCAGTAACGCTAAAGTTCGCAGAGCCTAACTCCAGGCTCGCCAAGATCCGTCGGCCGTACATTACTGTGCTACCCAGAACACTACAGATTTACTTGGTCATTAGAGACGAATTAACAAAATAACCAAAAGACATTCATACCTTAAGATCATCAGGATCGCTAACTACAATGTTTAGGTCAGGACCGAGCCAGAATTTTGATATACTTCCATACTCTGTCATCAGATCTTTCAGTACTTTTGTAAATTCTGAAACAAAAGAAGTATCTATAATATTATTAAGGCGACTGTTTGTTACTTCTTCACGTTCGAACGGCTTAACGGATTTCAATGAAACTTAGTACATGGGTGGACCATGTTCTGGAATAGCACATAGGATACCTACTTATATATTCCTTTGAGATAATTTTGTACTAGAACGCGGGCAAAGTCGCTGGCAGAAGCTAGTGGTGGGTAAATCACAAACGCGGTTCATTCTCATTTTAAGATGCAGGACTCTTTCAAAATTAGGAGCTGGTAATAAAGGAGATGCTAATGGATCATTCCACCTGACGGTAAGCAACGATGAAGTCGAACACAGCGACTGCCGCAACGACAGTCGCTGTTTCGCTTAGTTGTGTCTTAAAAACGGTGAAGGAAAACATCGTGAGGAAACCGGCATGTCCTAGAACCAAAAATTCGAAGACATGTGACATTCACCAAACCGCACTGGGCCCGCGCGGTGGATTGCGGCCCATTCCCTCTCTTCAGATAGGAGGCCTGAGTCCCAGCAGTGGGAACATTAAAAAGGCTGATGATGATGATGATCTTGTATGTACGATCGGCCAAAGTTCCGCAAGCTCATCTTAAGGACGATAATTGCACGGTTCGACCTCTCGATTCGTGTTTTATCGCTAGTTGCGCCACAGGAATATTTTCTTAACTGAGCATACGTAATTTTTGTCGACTTCACAGAAGAGACTTTGCAGAATGATTTCCTTATATTCTTATATTGAATTTCCTGCTAAAATAGGTTAATTGTTGTTATTGAAATGTAATGAAATGTAATTTACTGTCTTTAACCTCACCCAGTCCAAACAATTACGGCACAGTAAAACCGTCATAATTATATAATAATAACCTAAACAGGACAATTAAAACGAAGTGCTCGTGTCGGGGGCACTGGTCGAACCAAATTATAATAATTATGATTGGTATGATACTGTGATTCCTGCCATATGCCGGCTTGAATTATACGGACGAGTAAAGAAGCGATTGTAACTAAATGGCATGTTTAATTGCGCTGTAATCAAGCATGTCATTCGCATTCTATTTTATATACGAGAAATCTAACGAGGCCTTAGGGATCTGTATGCTCGGGACCATAGGTTAGCTACCGAAAGGGAACACTGGGTTCTGGAACTAGGGTTGCCAACATTTCTTCGACGAAATATAGTATTTTTCAAACTAAGCTATAAAAAATATAGTACACTTCAAAAAAATATAGTATTTTATGAAAAAAGCAAAAATTAGACAGATATATACATCAAGCCCCAAGAGGACACCGGTATCCGCACACCTATTGTCTTTCTATTATGTCTCTATTTACGTATTTTTATAAAAAAACTATATTTGTCTGCACTTCTTGCATTTTTTTTATCTAAAATAAATGTGTCATACGCTTTATCAGATTTAATTTTAAAATTAATATAAATTAAAAACGCTATTTTTTTGTTAAAGGTTTAAAATTTTTTAAGGTGTTTTTGTAGTGTCTTTTTTATCGGTGGTAGCGACACACTTTCGTTATTGCTACTATTTTCTATAACTAATTTATTTAGGACTTAAACTTCTTAAAGAAAGGAGCTATTTATAATAATCGCCAAAATCAAAGAACAGAAACCGCAGACTAATAATCAAACATTCGTTTGACATTAAAAAGTAAGACTTAGCGCAATACGATACGTTCGGCTACTTGTTACCGCATCAGTCAAATGTTGAAAATATAGTATTTTTGCGTACTAATATATATATTTCTTCAACAGTATATAGTACACAGACTCAAAATATAGTACAATACTATATATTATAGTACGGTTGGCAACCCTACCTGGAACGCAAGGCAAAGAAGAAACATTTGCGTAGGTTTTAGTCAGTAAAAGTCTGTACCCGCTTCGCCATAGAGCAGGAGATTTCTTTGAATGATTTCCCACCAAAAAAAAGGATATGGGGTATATAAATAAAAGGGTATAAAAGGGTATGCTGAGTACGCGACAATTGCGTCGCTGTTATTCCCTCCTTTGAGGAGTGGTTAGACAGCGTCCTCTCTTTTCCCCTTCTAGGACAGGGAATGGGCCGTATTACACCACACGGGCCCAGTGTGCGGGTTGGTGGATGACACCATGTCTTCGAATTTTTGGTCGTAGGACATGCCGGTTTCCTCACAATGTTTTCCTTCACCGTTTTGAGAGCAGTGGTGATGAAATAAATTACACTAAGTAAGTACATATATGTCTTTGCTATTAGTGGGGTGTACCAATTAGTACCTAACCTAACCTAACTTTTATTTTTAACCTAAAACTCAGAACGGACAAACATTTCAACAAACCTGTCATAGTAAAGGTTGTTCCAGTTAAAAAGACCTATCTAACGATATATCCGTAATCCACCACGCGGGCGCACTGGGCTTTGGTGGATATATTTATAGTGAGATAAGTAATATCAACTGGACTTAGGCCTCCTCCAGACGTCACCACATCGACCGATGCTGTGCCTCTCGCATATAACGAATCCTCTTAGCCTTCACCGTCATCTATCCACCATATTCATACGAGTAAAAACCGGGCAAGTGCGAATCGAACTCGTGTACTGACGGTTCCGTACAAACCTACCTATGAAAACATGTAAATCCCGAATCGAATCTGAAAGATTTTTCTGAATGGCAATTTTTATTTTTTATTTTTGGTGACGTAAATACAAAATAACAGTTTGCAGATTTTTCTCTATATTTGTGCTATGAGACCTTAATCATCATCATCAGCCTTTTAATGTTCCCACTGCTGGGAACACAGGCCTCTTCTCTAGGAGAGAAGATCGATGCTTGATCGACTTTGCTTCATACCAAATTTCAGGATTCTAGGTCAATTAAATGGTCCTTGAGGTTGTCGAAATATACGTTTTTTTGCGACATAAGACGTCTGTTTAATTTTTTTTCGCTAATATAGAAGTTTAATTTTTTCACAGCTTCAAGGGATCAGACTTGAGTATACATACGGTTAATTTCAACTTACAACAAAAGACAGACAGACCAACAACAAAGTGATTGATTAGATTTTTTTTCCTTTTGAAGTAGCTATGCAACCCTAAAAACCCTTACAAGTTATAATGAGATACCTACCATCAGGCTGCCCCATAAAAAGCAGAGCATTCCCTAACAACGGCAGTGATCGCGGGCCTGGCAACTTCTTGGCCATCTCGATCATTCTCCTGTTCTTGTACCGCCATAGCAGCCAGAAGGCTATCAATGCGCCTACTATTACGTATAATGGCCAGTACATCCTGCAAACAAAAAAATACGCTGTATGTTATCAAGAATACCATTGTACAAAAGAAAGAAACAAATAAGTATTTATTGTGTACGCATCTCCCATCCATAATAGATGTGAGTTACGAATTATTACACACGTTGGGGCCTCTGGGGGCTTGGAGGCCCCGTATAGGCGGTATATAGCTATAGCATAGTACTTACGAGGCAAATAAGTTGACCCAAAATGGCCGTCGTTGCTAAGGTTACACGCAACTCCTCGCTGTGCCATACTTCAATTTAGACTCTAAAATCGGTAACTGCGCATTTAGTGTCGAACGCCATTTTGGTTCAACTTGTGTGTCGTTTAATTATATCACATTTCCCTTTTCAAACGTCACAGCCCTTTATGGGGTTACTATGTCCTGTATCAGTAGGTATCCCCATCCCCCCCCCCCCACCTATAGAAAACAAGTATGAAAATCCTTTTTTAACTTTCTGTATGCTAATTTTCATCTTAATCGGTTTAGTACTGGTAGCGTGAAAGGGGCAAAATAAATGTTCAAAATAGAAGAATAAAAATAATATATTTGAAGTTTTTTTTATAGTTCAAACAACAATTTTAGTACCTTTGCTTCGTTGTCTTTTATTGCACTTTTTATAAAATCACATTGGTAATTCTATCACCATTCTTTACTAGTCATCACTCACATAAAAAAAAAATATTCGCAATATAAACATAAACAAAAACTAAAAAGAAAATTAATATGTAAGTAAGTACATATTTCGTTTTCCATAATTTTCGCAAAAATATTTCCCGCGGAAAACATTGACCACAGATTAAAATAAAAACCGTTCACCAACTCCAAAACGATTTCGTAAAAAATCCGGACATTATTTTAAAAAAAAAAAACAATATTTCTCATGTTGAATGCTACTTACCTTAAAAAAAAAGACGTTGTGCCAGTCACAGTACAAACACGTAACTACCCTAGTACGTGACAAGAAGTCCAATAATTCACGTGCATAAAGATCTCGATTAATGTCAAAACCTTGTTATAATGTATGGAAATTAGAAATGTTTTTGACACATTGCGACTACGATGTGAATGCGAGCGTTCCGTAGGTAACAACACGAGAATTATCCATATAATAACTGTAATACTTACATGAAAATGTTTTCAATATATACGAGAGAAGGATAATATAGCGCGGCACACGTATTATGGCATTATTTGCGAGAACAGAGATTGTGTTGAGCGTTAATGAAAAATAATGTCTTACATCAGGGGCGAAGCTAGTCCCATAAGGGCCCCGTATAAAAAATGGCGCTTTTTTATAAACGCTTGGTTTAGCTTACGAGACGGTTGTGAATAACAAGTCGCGATTTTTTTCTTACGTCGGGGCCCCTGCAGCGCGGGGTCCCCGTATCATTGATACGGCAGTAGTTACGCCCCTGTCTTACATACTTGTTTGTTCATGTGACTTTGTTCAATTTTTTTTTATAATTGATGTAACGCTTGACTGCAATTCCAATTCCTACCTGATTGTAAGCAGTGATGCAGTCGTTGAAGAAATCAGGTCAAGATTTTTTTTTATGTTAGGTAAAATCATTCAATGACAAACCCCGCCCTTGGGCGGAGCGGGAAATAGTGTCAGACTCTTACTGACTAAAAACCTACCCTGTTCCTTCCCTGCCTTGGTTCAGGGGCCCTGGTATGCATTTTCATATCTCCCCAGAGACCCAGACTAGGCCTTGACCCTACTGGGCCCCTACGGTTTGCTGACAACTCCTTGAGAATTAGGTCAAGATGGATTGGATTCTTTTTAGGGTTCCTCAAAAGGAAAAAATCGAAACCCTTATAGAATCACTTTGTTGTCCGTTTGTCTGTCAAGACCTTTTATCTCAGGAACGCGTGGAGGTATCAAGTTGAAATTAAAAACATAATAACAAATCAAAATTCAACGGGTACTTCTCGCTGACCCAGAATCGAGAAAGGCATAAAACAAGGTTTTATAGCACAGATAAAGAAATAAATCTGAGAACAGTAAAGGAGATCATTTATTTTGGTCCAAATTCAAAAGTCGCCGGCCAAGAAAAAAAAATATAGCAATCTGTTAGAGCTTGACCCCTTGAGCATTTTTTATTATTGCACCAAAACTGTAGGACCGTTGCCCTGGGTTTTATTTAAGTTTTAAAAAATCATTTTCCGTACATTTTTGGTAACATGAATTGTAAAAACAAAGAGTTAGAGCTTGAATAGAAAGTTCCAGGTAGCTGCCGTTTACCATCACACAATGTGGTGACTTCCCCTCCCCTAGCCATTGAACGCTCGTCCCACCTAGAATATCTTATCTGTTACTTTAGTAGGTACCTGAAGCAACGCGTATGATATTGTATCACTCCCGTCCCAATTAATCATGGATGGGAAGACCAAAGTCTACCATATCGAATCAGTTATATTCTAACCCCGATTTCTTGAGTCTCAGTCGCTGACACGACAGCAGCGTTCGATTCACATATGGACCACGAACGATCCGTCCTGAATGATTTTTCAGGGGCGATCACTGTGACTGATGACCATCGCTTGAAACTCCTGGGCGATGTATGTGGTCTGAAAACCGAAAAGAATGCAGCTCCCGGCGAAGTAAACAAAAATCAAGCAACAGAGCAGCGTGCCGCGCGCTGGGATAAAATGTGAGCCAGAACCCGCTCACCTCGCCTTCTAGCACCTTCAGAGGAAGTAGAGACTTCTATGTCTGTTCTTATTCGCCCCGATAAGAGTATCGCTTTCGATAACTGTGACAAACCGAAATGCTGTATTTTCTACTGTTACAATAACAGCCTACAGTTCCATTGTTTCTCTAGCCCTCAACCAATAGACAAAACTCACCTTGATATGAGAGACGCTAAAGTTGAACGTGGAGCTTCCCTAGCACTCATCGAAGATCCTAATGATCCTTTGTCCCTCTTTATCTCAAAGGAGGTGGGGAATATCATCAAAAAGCTTTAGCCCCGGAAAGACCTCGGCTCTGACGGTGTCAACTCATAATACTAATGAGCGTCGTCTTCAATGGTGCATTAAGGAATTACATGTTCCCCCAAGCGTGGAAAAAGGTCACTAATATCGGTATTCCTAAACTATGCAAGTCCAAGTCAAGTTTGCCCCTCCAGCTACCTTTTCATCAGTCCATTCAATGTCCTCGATAAAATCTACGAGAGGCTTATTTACAAGCAGCGCAGAGATTATGCTGAAGTTAAGAGTGTTCCCAACGGTAGTTTGGTTTCCGAATCGAACAAGTCCAGCGAATCGTTGAACACCAATGCGCTGGTTTCCATCAGAACGCGATGATGGACGTCTAGTTATTTGACTCAACGAAAGCTTTTGACAAAGTGTAACATAATGATAGATAGATAGATAGATAGATATATTCTTTATTGTACACCAAAGATAAAATTACAATAGGAACTTAAAATTAATAGGGTGTCACAATGGGCGGTCTTATCGCTAAAAGCGATTTTTTACAGACAACCTTTGGATGGATTTGGCGGAGAAAAAGATACGCAGGTAGTTTGTGGTGTACTATTTACATATATACAATACATAATTAATAAAAATACATGTAGTACAATCAATATAATATATATATATATATATGAATAAAAGCAGCGAAATAATTTACTTAATGATGTTCAAGAGGAGAGGTAGTGATCCTTAACCATATTTTTAAAAATAGTAAGTGTTTGAGCTTGCCTTATCGACACGGGTAAAGCATTCCACAGCCGCACCGCTTGTACTGTAAAGGACTTGCCATAAAAATTGGTGGAGTGGCTAGGCATCTCTAGCCCCAAGTAATGTAATGGTTTATCATTTAAGCTATATCAACTCGGTGTGCCAGATTGTCTAGTACTCATCTTGCGAAACTTTTTATTGAATCGTACCTTCCACTATAGCTTTTAATTATAGGATTTGTCAAGGGTAGAGGAACAAGAGAGCAGATACTAATTCTTCGACAAATAATCGAAAAGTCTAGAGAGTTTAACATCCCACTCTATATCTGCTTCGTCGACTTCCGCAAGGCCTTCGATACCGTGAAATGGCATATTCCATGGGACGTGCTAATTCAAATGGGAGTACCGCTCCACCTAGTTATTCTCATACGCCGACTTTATGAGGGACGAAACTGCGACTGTTCGTATAGACGACGTTGACTCAAAAAGCTTTTACACCCACGCTGGCGTTCGACAGGGTTGTATATTGTCTCCACTCCTGTTCAACATTTATACAGAGTATATAATGAGAATCGTGTTGAAACAATGGGACAAAGGGATCTCAGTGGGAGGTAGAAAGGTGTCTAACTTGAGATATGTCGATGACACTACCCTTCTAGCACAATCGAAGGAAGATATGGAACACCTGCTGACACTTCTAGAGACAACCAGCCTCTCCTTCGGTCTTACGCTCAACAGAGACAAAACCAAGATGGTGATAGTGGATCGAGCTGTACTGAATCATCCTGATATCACTGTGATTGCCAACTGTGAAGTTGTTCAATCGTATGTATATCTTGGTTCCACCGTCACGAACACTGGAGGATGTGAAGATGAGATTCAAAGGAGATGTGCTACCACACGATCTGCTGTTGACAGGCTGAAAAGGATCTGGTGCAACCGTAACATCACTAAAGCCACGAAAGTCCGCCTCATGAGAAGCTTGGTCTTCCCAATATTTCTTTATGGCGCAGAAACGTGGACGGTCCGCCTTAAAGACCGACACAAAATCGATGCACTTGAGATGTGGTGCTTGCGGCGACTGCTGCGGATCCCTTGGACAGCACGGAGGACTAACGTCTCGATCCTGGAGGAGTTAAAAATCAAACAGAGATTATAGTATAGTGGGGAGATCTCCTCACCTCCCATACGAGCAGAAGTTCTTCAAGGGTCTCCCTCTGATCACCACATACCTATACTAATCCGATCCCTTGGGAGAAGCACGCTCGGTGTGATCCTAGATAAGCATTTGACCTTAGCTGAGTACATAAAGCAAACTTGTACCTATGCGTGCCGCTTTCGCACAAAGCAGGCTCCACTAAATTCTGCCAACCCGTAGGTATGGTCGCATTTTTAATACGCTTACTCCGTCTTTGCACATGCAAAGCCCCGCCATCTCCATATAAGACAAATACTTCAAAAGCGATTCCTAAAAATCCGCGGAGCCTATCATGTCTAAAATGAGAGGTCTTTTTGACCACAAAAGGGGATTTTTAGGGGAGATCATAAAATCTCCATCATCCAGCATTTCATGAAACGCTTTCCAAGCGTTTTCTTACCACTACTATTAGACACCGCAACCCCACCTTCTGATATTGACCGTCCACTCATTTTTGAAATTCGCCGTCATATGCTTTTTTATTATGATTTTGGGTTTAGAAAATATTACTGTGGTTCTAAAAGATAACTATATGGGTACTTGTTTGACTTTTCTAAACAATTAAAGCATTGAGCATTACATATACCGGTATTTTTATTCTTCGAAAATCTCAAAAAATACAATTTTTTTTTTTTTTTTTTTTTTGTTAAATAACTCAATAAAGACACAGCTACAGACTGGCTTTTTAAAAAGTATTGTCATGTATAGGATATTTCATTTTTTGAGAGCAATTTTCTTTGAAAACCAATCATTTTTGAACTTAAATAATACCGAGGCTAATGCTCCCACAGCATTCTTGCAATAATAAAAAATGTTCGTAAGAACAAGTTCTAACAGAATATTGTATTTTTTTTCTTTGGCCCGACTTTTAAATTTGGACCAAAAATGTATGGACCGTGGGTAATGTCCTTTGTTGTTACGTACTTATATTAGGTAGTCGATTCGTTGAAAATGTGTTTTTAGATGTAGCAGTGTTTTTCTCTACTCTGCCCTACTAGTTCAGTCATTTCAGGCTTTTTAAACTGCGGAAAAATGTTAGTTGTGCTGAATTTTTATATACACCTTTATCACGGCGTTGTAATGAAGATGTGAAAAATCGACATTGATATCGTGCTGGCTAAAAAACTGATTTTCGTGACCTTTATAACTTTTTTAAGTTATTAAAGGTTGTAGCGACATCTATGTCGTCACAAATGAACTAATCCTGCATCGCGCATGTAAGATTCGCGGCGCGATTGGAACATATAGAACAAACCCGAATTCATGTATCGGGCAATAGCCCACCAGACATAACACCTGTATGGTGTGGTGTGAAAAAAAAAAAACACCTGTCTGGTCGGAGGATCCTATGTGGGACTTTACTCTCTGTCCCAAATACTAAAAGGTCCCTAAAAGGTCACGAAAATCAGTTTTTATCGATTTTCAGCAAAAGATAATTTCACGACAAACTATTTTATATTGACCTCTCCTCTAAGCTACGAGATATTTAGGAAAAACTGATTTTCGTGACCTTTGACCTCGACTATGACGATTACCTCTTTTAACTTTTTGAATTGTTTTATCTCAAGAACGATGGCTCATAGGAAAAAAAAAATGAGATATTTTTGTAGATAATTATTAGATCTACAATTTTTTTCTGAGCTATTTTACGATAAAACTTACCGTTTTTCTGAAAATCGTGTAAAACTGATTTTCTTGACCTTTTGACCTTTATAACTTTTTTAGACAGAACGATATCAATGTCGGTTTTTCACATCTAAATTACAACGCCGCGCGCCGTAATAAAGGTGTTAACAAAAAATCAGCTCATTAGGAATTTTTCTGCAGATAAAACCTTATGACTGGACTATACACTATTAGTAGTACACACAGCCTACACTGCCCACAATGTTCGTCCATCCGTCTGTCTGTCTATTCGTCTGTCAGCGGGCTATATCTCATAAACCGATACGGTTTATGGTACATACATACTCCTATAATATACGACTGCATCACTGCTTACCATTAGGTGGGATCGCAGTCAAGCACTAGTTTATATCAATAAAAAAAAAAAAAAAATTGAATCCATATTTCCTTTGGTCACGCCATCTCGCGTGAACGGCTGGACCGATTTCGCTAATTCTTTTTTTTATTATGTTTGTTATTGTTGTAAGACCGTTGTAATTAATAATAAATAAATAAATAAATTAAAAAGACAAAAACTAGAGTAAAGTAGGGTGCAGTAGGGTGTAGTAAGGTAAAGTAGGACAGAGTAGGGTACAGTGGGGTAGAGTGGGATAGAGTAGGGTAGAGTAGGATAGAGTAGGGTAGAGTGGGATAGAGTAGGGTAGAGTGGGATAGAGTCGGGTAGAGTTGGTGAGAGTGGGGTAGAGTTGGGTAGAGTTGGGTAGAGTGGGGGAGAGGGGGGAGAGCAGGGTAGAGTAGGAAGAATAGGATAGAGTAGGGTAAAGTAGGATAGAGTAAAATAAAATAATCAGTTGATGGGAGCGAAGCCGCGGGCAAAAGCTAGTATATTATATTATAGTAGAGTTGAAATTTTTACAGTATATGTATTTCTATTTTAAAACATGGCTATTCAGCCGTATCCAGTTTGATTGAAAGCCGACTCCAAGCAAGTAAGGAAAAGACTGGGAGACAATGATATCTTTCTAAGGACCCAAAAAAAAAATATTGACGGGTCTTTTTTGTTTTACTCGATTTCAATATTGTACTACCTCCGTCTGCAAGTCGGACTCTCACCTGGCCAGGTTTTTTTTTTATTTCATGAAGCTGATGTATAA
Source organism: Leucania comma (assembly GCA_958295575.1). Lineage (NCBI taxonomy): Eukaryota > Metazoa > Arthropoda > Insecta > Lepidoptera > Noctuidae > Leucania > Leucania comma. The sequence goes on along the minus strand of OY282482.1, from coordinate 7,528,993 downwards.
TTGTCATAAACAAAGGGTTTGTACCGGTTGCTCTACTATTGAACCGTGGAACTTCACCTGAAGTGACGACAACAAACGATTTCCTCGTTCGACATTTAATCGGTCCGAGCTCAGGTCGTCTACGGCGCGCACCGTTCCCGCGCGCCTCAAGGAGTTGTCAGCAAACTGCAGGGGTCCAGCAGGGCCGAAGCCTACTGGGGCCAAAGGTTATGCGAGAGTGTCACCACGGGCCCCGGGACAAAGGCGAGGAATGGAAAGGTAGGTTTTTAGTCAGTAAAAGTCTGACACTGTTTCCCGCCCCACCCAAGGGCGGGATTCGTCATTGGATGATTTTACCTACCACAAAAAAAAAAAAAAAACCTGATGTGACGACAACAAACGATTTCCTCGTTCGACATTTAACCTATGGTTAGATCATAATTTATCGTAATTAAATCAGATTTTTTCTTGTATACACCGTTTAAATACTTTGAATAATCTTCGACCAGAAGCTACATATTTAGCTTTGCTATATACCCATGATATACTATGCCTTGGGCCACGCTAACTCTTTCAATCTTTTCCAGTATACTCCAGCCTCCCTAGCCAAGTTACAATAGTTTCGTTTAGCGTGAACGCTTAGAGTTGGCCACGCCGCCAATTCCATTGTTCTGACCATGTGATTAAGCGTTGAGATGACGTCAAAACAAAGGAATTGAGAGTTAACGCGTAACTTGACTAAGTGGCCAGGCCCCGGCCTTGCCCGCCGGATTCCTACCGGCGCGCGGCGGGCATTGGTGTGTAGTACACCGTAATCCACAATTGTTTCTAATCTTTCAGTTGTTGTCTTTTTTTTATTTGGAATGTTGTAAATTTTCTCTTCACTTCTAAATTATCGGAGTATTACTTTTAGTAGTTCTCCATTTCATGTTTTTGCCTCCGATCCTCGTACCAATTCCGGTACCAATTTTGATAATTTTACCTAATGTAAAAACTCCGGTATTGAACAGCTTTCGATTCAATATTTACTAAGTTCTTGTTTCGATTATCCTGTTTAACCCATTTACAAATTCGCAATACAATACTAAATAATATCATACCAAGAGTGATAGCGGGTCACACAGTTTCCCAAATACGCTGAACATAGCTTAAATTGGTATAAATTACAAACATTATACAGACGAGAGCAGTGGTAGCCGAGTGGTAACGGCCCCGACTTACGAGTTGTACGTCGCGGGTTCAAACCCAGCCAGGCGCATTACTGTGTGTAATATATTTCATCACAACTGCTCTCAAAACGGTGAAGGAAAACATCGTGAGGAAACCGGCATGTCCTAAAACTAAAAATTCGAAGACATGTGACATCCCCGCACTGGGCCCGCGTGGTGGATTACGGTCCATTCCTTTTACTAGAGAGGAGGCCTGAGTCCCAGCCAGAACATTATAAGGCTGATGCTATACAAACATATATTATATGTACTAGAAGCTGTGGAGGCCCAGCGGTAACGATACCATAAAAACGCATTTGCTTAAGGCAGTTGTCCCACCGGCAACGATGAACGAGTAGCGAGTAGCTACAATGTACAAACGAGTTGGCGAGCCGCGGGTAGCGAGTGTGTAGTTCCGATAGCTCGCTTATAAGTGAGTGTGCGTGTGAGACGAGCGATTACTCGCATCGCTCGCTCGCGGCGGCAGAAAAATAACCGCTGGTTGCTCTCTCGGCGTGAGTTCTGATCGCTGAGCGAGTATTATCCCCCCCCCCCCCCCCCCCCGTGGTTTCACGGTGAACGGACGTGTCTTTTTGCTCTCGTAATGCTTAAATTACAAATCAGTGAAAAAAGTGATTATCAGTAAGAAAAAACTATAACTTCATAAACCTAAGTGAGCAAGTGACAAACTGTGTGAAAATTATAGTGAAATAACAATTAGTTCATTTCTAAAATACAACTTAAACTTTTAAACAAACACCAACATTGCTAAAAAGTGCTCATTTTGAACTTTGGACTCATTATAAACACAAAGGATACGTGAACCACAGCGCACAAAGAATTACTCATCTAATGTATAGCATATTATATTACCTACTGCGCCTCACTTGAGAACGTAATTTTTGAGCGTTCTTGTAAAGTTGTAACGTAGTACTGCGGTATAAGCAGCGTATTGCCGATCACTTCGTTTCGAGTTCGAATCCACAAAGCAAGTTTTTGCACTTTTTGGAATTTTATTTTTTTGGAATTTTAAAACTTTATGTACACTGGAATGAAAGTCTGAATACATCTTTATATTATTTAAGATTTTTTAATAATCTATATAAGCATATAACAAAAAAGCTAAATAGCGCTTTGCAATACAATGATGTCATTAAATGCACTCCTCCAGCTTCTCCGGCCGTGATAAATAGAGCATCTCCGTACTTCATCAGTCTGAGCCGAACGTTAGTCTGCTCGGGGAATCGAATGAGGCCCGCATGGATACAAATATAAACTTGTGTAATAAAAGGAAGTGGGACGATCAACAAAATGTTTTCAAAATGAACGAGTTTAAGGACGAAATATCCAACTTAATTAAAGACCTTAGAAAGGAGCAAACATTGCATCACTCGAACACTGCGGCGTCGTTGCTGGAAATTAAGAATCATTGCAGTAAACTCCAGGACTACGTTGATTTTTCTGTTGCAAAATACGACGAGATGTTGAAAAAAATGCAAGACTTTGAAGTTGAGAGAAAAGAAAATCGAGATTATATTTGTAAACTTGAGGAAAGAATCGATCAGCTGGAAAAACACTCAAAAATAACCAGTCTTGAAATTAAAAATGTCCCTAAAATTGCTGATGAATCTAAATCAGATCTGGCAAACGCAGTTAGAAATATCGGTAACGTCCTTAATACCACCATTGTTGAATCTGATATAAAGGATATATATAGAATAAACTCCAAGAGCTCCATGAATAACACTATTATTGTCGATTTTACTACCGTTTTGCTCAAATCAAAAATACTTCAGTCGGTTAGGACCTTCAATAAAGCTAACATTAACAAAAAACTCAATACAGCGCACCTCCGAGTCAAGGGTCCCAAGGTACCTATCTATATATGTGATAACCTGCCCTCAAAAACCCGAAAAATACACTTTCTGGCAAGAGATTTCGCAGCTCAGCATAAATACAAACACTGCTGGACGGCATACGGTAAAGTTTACCTGCGAAAAGAAGACGGAGCGCAACGTATAGTAGTGAATTCTGAGAAAGACTTAGCCAAGATAACTCAAAGTTGACTATATAATTGTTACGTCATAGTTACAAAACCTTGCATGCACTTTTTTATATTTCCTATATTTTTAATTATTCCCTGTGTTGCTATTTTGTTTTAATCACAGAACTTAAAATACCTAATTTTAACTGTTTTAATCTTTTTTGTCGCTTAATGTTCCTGGTAACTATCGTCCGATTTCGGTATTACCTGTAATGTCAAAAATACTAGAAAAAGTCCTCCACAATCGACTAGAAACATATTTAAAATCTATTAACTTTATTACCGATCGCCAATATGGTTTCAGACCAAAAAGTAATACAACTACTGCTACAATTGATCTTGTAAACAAGGTCAAGCACAACATAGACCGTAAAAATATATGCCTAGGTGTTTTTATAGACCTGAAAAAGGCATTTGACACGGTTTCCCACAAATTACTCTTAAAGAAACTGGAATCCATTAATATTACTGGAAATGCTCTAAAAATGTTCGAATCATACCTAACCAACCGCTCACAAGTAGTTAAACTTGGTAATCATAAAAGTAGTGCAAGACCTATAACATATGGCATTCCACAGGGATCAATTTTAGGTCCTTTGCTCTTTTTAATATACATAAACAATATAAACGACTTAAAGTTATACGGTCACCTTACCTTGTATGCCGATGATACATGTTTATTCTACTTTGGATCTTCAATTCATGACATAATATCACAAGCCCAAGAGGACTTAAACTCACTTTTCACGTGGTTTCAGTATAATCTTTTAACAATAAATACCTCTAAAACATGCTACGTAATTTATAAGGCAAAAAATAAACGTATACCTCCATTTGACCCGCTTACAATTAATGATGCGCCACTACAGTTGAAAACTTGCGAAAAATATCTCGGGCTGAAAATAGACAATTCCCTTTCGTGGAATGCTCACATTGATTACGTAAAAAACAAGCTTTCGTCACTAGTCGGAGCTCTTCACAACATAGTTCGATGCATTCCACAAGGATTGCGCTACACCATTTATAATTCCTTAGTAAAGCCGCATCTCCTTTACTTGGTTGAAATATGGGGTAGTGCTACAAAAACAAAACTTTCACAACTACAAATTTCTCAGAACAAACTGATAAAAATGCTCTTCAATTATCCGTATTTAACATCAACGACTAAAATATACAGAGAAACCAAAATAATGAATATAAAACAACTACATATTTATAACACATGCATCTTTATCCGTAAAGTTCTAAACAAAAGCATACATACCAACATCACACTTACCCAACATAAACAAGTTAGTCAGCGAAGCACACGACGAGCAAGTTTATTGGTTCTACCAAAAACCAGGACTAATTATGGCAAAAAAATGCTTACATTTGAAGGAGCACAGCTATATAATAAGATACCCTCACGCATAAGGAACCTTCTCTCATTCAGCGCATTTAAAACCCAGCTTAGTTTGTATTTAATCGCCAACCAAACATCAATCGAAAAATGAATGCGTTGGGTGGGACGAGTTTCGGGTAGTTTTTTAATGTTTTTGTGTCCATTGTTATCCGCTGTTTTGATTTAATCTAAGTTTGTGACGGATGTTGTCGAACCTAAATTAGTGAATATTTAAGTTATAATTATTGTTCTCAAGTAAGCGACATGTAATGTTTTTATTGAGAATAAAGTTTCTTTAAACCTTATGTTACAACTTTTTAGTATTTATAAAACACTTATTCACAAACACATTTTCATACAATTACAGTTACACAAAAATACATACGGTATACCGTACGCAAAACGATCAAGACATGAGGTGGTTTTTTATGGTAGCTTTCGTATTTCTTTGGAATACTGGCGTGACTTATATGTTTCGAGAAAAATAATAAGTTTAAGAATTCTGTACTATGTCCCCTTAATTTCAAGCCGTATCATTCGATAATTCAAATAATATAAATGATATGTTAGAAAATTTGGATAACATTACTTTCTCAAATGCCACTACATGCAACCCAGACCAGTATTCCAAGCTTTTACCTTCTAATACTTGTTTAACTATTTTATCCCAAAATATTCGCAGTTTAAAGGCTAATTATGTGGGTCTTCTAACTCTATTAGAGAGAATGGTGGTGCCTAGTGACGTTATTATTCTTTCAGAATGTTGGCTGTCCTGCAACCCCGTTATTCCCATTCTAGAAGGATACACTTCCCATAAGTCATCAAAAACATTCAATCAGAATGACGGAGTGGTCGTATATATCAATAATTCGTTGATGAATGTGATAGTTAAAGAACCTGTTATGTCCGAAGCAAACTGTCTGACAGTCACGGTTGGATCTGATATAGCCATAATTGCTGTCTACAGACCTTATGCATTTAAAGATATTTCGAAATTCATACAATCTTTGGACAGAGTTCTTTGTAAAGTAAAATCATTTAGAAACATTGTAATCATGGGAGACATAAATATTAATATTACCTATGATAATAAAGATGCGTACTCACTAGACTATTTAGATTTACTGTCTTACCACGGACTTATTCCTGGACACACGTTGCCTACTCACGGGTCTACTTGTCTCGACCATGCCAATATAAAAACAACTTTCGCTAGCACAGTCTTGGTGCTGGAATCTACTGTCACAGATCACTATTCAGTTGTACTTTCTTTGTCATTCAATGGAATAAAGAAATCAAACTCTAACCAAAGCACGAAGATAAATGACGATGAGCTTGCTAATGACATTTGCAACATTAATTTCGATTCCGTCTATGCAACGAGGGACCCTAATTTAGCCGCTGAATATCTAATTCAACCAATCCGCCTGGCTATCTCGAGGAACACTAAAACTATCAATATCTCACGTAGACGCAGGCCGATTCAGCTCTGGATAACTCAGGGACTACTGAAATGTATGCGCCACAGAGACAACCTGTATAAGATGTTAAAAAAAGATCCATCAAACGAAGTCCTCATGGTGTCCTACAGAAGGTATCGTAGCTTCTGTACTAATCTACTGCGAAAAGCAAAAAGAGACTATGAGAGATTAGAATTTGAAAAAGCAGGACGAAATTAAGAATGTAACAAGCATAGGTCAATTAAAATCATCAGCCCACGATCTCTTGGCGGATAGTAACAATAAGCAAAGCACTGTAAATAAAATTAACTACTATTTTGCAAATGTAGGGAAACGCCTAGCTGATAAAATACACAGAGACCCACAGTCTTTCTCACTGCCCAGTGCCCAGAAGGAATCTTTAGTCCTGCTTAAGACAAATGAGCTGGAAGTAGAACGCTTAATCGTTTCACTCAAGAATGATTGTGCAGTCGGCTGGGATGGTATTTCGTCTAGTTTTTTAAAACGTCATAAAAATGTTATTATACCTCCGCTGACATATGTATGTAACCTGTGCCTTGACACTGGTGTCTTCCCTGACTTATTCAAAAAGGCTCTTCTTCACCCTATTTTTAAATCTGGAGACCGTGACCGTGTCGAAAATTATAGACCCATATCGGTACAACCTGCAATGTCCAAGATATTGGAGAGGATAATAAATTCAAGGCTGGTATCATATCTAGAGGCTCGCAAACTATTGTCGATTAACCAATTTGGCTTTCGAAAAAATCTGTCTACTGCCGATGCGGTACATAAACTGGTTAATCATATAGCTCAAAAACTTGACAATGGTAAGAAATGCGTTGCGTTGTTCCTAGATCTCGCGAAGGCATTCGACACGGTCTCGATTCCCATTTTAATATCCAAGCTTGAGTGTCTAGGTATACGAGGTACCCAACTTTCACTGTTTCAGAGCTATCTTACGAATAGGACACAATGTGTAAAAATCGGAAACTGTTTTAGCTCCGAGTTAAATCTTAATTTCGGTGTACCGCAAGGCAGTATCCTTGGTCCCAGTCTATTTTTAATTTACATGAATGACCTGTGTTGCGTTAGTCTAGAAAGCGGTTCAATATTCTCGTATGCGGACGATACGGCGCTAGTGTTTGCCTCGGATAGTTGGGAGGATACATATCGGTATGCACAGAAGGGTTTTAACATAGTTAGTGAATGGCTTAGTAACAACTTGCTCACACTGAATATCGCGAAAACGAAGATGTTGGATTTTTCTATTCGCTGTACCAGTGTTCCATCAGCAAGTTCACTGTATGTTGCTGCCCAGCAGAGTGAGGACGAAAGCGACGGAAATGGCACTGACGATCACAACATCTGCAGGGTTGAACGAGTCCCATCGGTTAAGTATCTTGGGATTGTAATTGACTGCAACCTTACTTTTAAGGAACACATATTACACCTCTCGAACAGAGTTCGCAAATTGATCTACATTTTTAAACAGCTGCGCCAATCGGCAGGTGCTGCTATAATGAAAATGACCTATCAAGCATTGTGCCAATCAGTTCTGGTTTATTGTATCACTTCCTGGGGTGGTGCAGCGAAGTCTCATTGTATTCTGATAGAACGTGCTCAGAGAGCCGTCCTTAAGGTTTGCTGTTTCAAGCCAAGACTTTATCCCACTATTAAGCTTTATGAATATTGTCAAGTTCTTACGGTTAGGCAATTGTTCGTATTGGCCACTGCTATTAAACAACACGCTATTACCAACTATTCGCAGAAAATAAATCGCCGCAATCATCTAGTAGCTAGAGCTACTCCTCTTAAAACGTATTTTAGTCATAGATTCTTTGTTTTCCTTAGTCCACATCTTTATAATAAATTACACCGAATTCTTTCCTTGAATTCACTAAACAAACATAATTTTAAAATCACTCTACAAGCCTGGCTCCAAAACCAAACTTACGCTACCACAGAAGCTCTCTTAGACGTATTAGTCTAATAATTACACAAATTCCAAAACGTCTTCTCTATCACACATACACTCACACCATAACACCATCATACACAAACATATTTACATTAAAACTCCTTCCCATACAGATCTACGCATGCTTTTATTATCATTATTATTATTATTTTTTCTACCTTTTTTAGTAATTGATTCCTGTGGCTATTAAACTCACTGATTATTTGTAATTTGTATCACTGGCTGTGTCTATATGTAGGCTTGTAATTAAGTAACTCGGAACTGGTGGGGACCTGGTGACCTGTATTACAGGTGTTACTACCTACCACAGGCACCAGCGATCCACAACCAAAAATTGTTAGCCAATGGTTCTTAGTATAAGATTGTCTGTATTTTTTGGCTTGTGGTGAGAAATAAACGTTATTATTCTATTTATTCATTTTACAAACTTACTGATTACATTTTTAAATATTTTTTAAAAAACTTACAAACAAAAAAAAAACATTTAAAAATATAAAAAATAGTGTCCCACCGGTATCGGGAACAGGGTCCAAGCTACCGGCGGTCAGGGCTCCAGAGAAAGAAACCTCCTAACAATACGAGCCGTGTCCAGGAGTACCGCTTTCTGAATCAAGCCCTTGATCCAGCCGCCTTACGAGAGCCTCCTAAGGTGTTGGTCGAGGCTCTTGGCTATTAAGCCATTACCCGACACGACTATCGGTACAATGATCGCCGAATCCACTTCCCACATGTCGACAACCTCGCGAGCCAAGTCAATATACTTGATTTGTTTATCTTTCTCGGCTTTCACGAGGTTCTCGTCATGCGGAACGGATATGTCAACAATCATTGCACGCCTCTCGTTTCGGTCCACCACCACTATATCAGGCTTATTGGCTACAATAGTCCTGTCAGTGATGATGGACCACAGAACACAGAAAGACACTAGAATTAGCTTGAGAAAATGTTTGTACCAGAACCGGTGTCGCCAAACTCACACATTTACGATTTACTCTTACTGCAAACCGGAAGATACGATTGGCTAAAACAAAAATAGGGCGTAAACAAATTTAAAAAAAAAAATGTTATACGAAATGCAACTTTAATGTCAACGACCTATAAATCAAATTGACAAAAACAAGAAAGAAATACATCTTGGACTACCAAGTACCGCCACTCGTCGCTAGATGGCGTTGTTCAGTATGAACTGTAACGTTATAAAAATAAGGGTGGTATTTGAATGGCGTATCACTGACACAAATGCAGATCGCTACTCAAATAGTGACGTACCCTAATTCGATTGCAATAATATCGACAGTATGAAAACAAACATAAAATATAATGCGAAAAAATATCGTATGCGATAGTATTAAAATATTGAAATTAATATGTAGTAGGGTAATTTCTAAACGTAGTAAAAAGGGTATTTATTTGCATGTAAATCAAATACCTTTTTGTTTGTATTTGTTCATTTTATAGTGGGTAAATGAAAAAAAAAATGCTGAGAACCTCGCAATGTTTTATTATTACATTGCTATTTGAGTTAAAACAGTGAAAAGATTATTATATTTGTATAATAATCTTTTCACTGTTTTATATTGTTTGATTTTGATCAAAGAATTTAATTAAAATATTAACGGGTACTTTTAAATTGGCACTTTTAAGTTAGTTTCCCGTTCTGAGAAGTTGAACACTTTTAAAATTTAGGTTATGTTATTTATGTTGAATACTACGGACATGTAGGTGTAACAATGTAACAAGTATTGCAATTTCACAAATAAGAACTTAGTATAAATACGTAGTGAAAAAGGCAATTTATTTTCATTGTGTGTTTAATATTGAAAATACAAAAAAAAACCTCTATTACAAAAAAATACAACTGACTTCAAAAAAACTAAATAATGTAAAATAACTTTGATTGCGGAAGTCGGTGTTTACGGTTTGGTTTCTTCATTTTTTGACATTGACTTCCGAAATTAGAGTTACGAAAAGTGTGATCGGACGAAGCCGGCGACGACTAAACATAAGGTATAATTCAAACGCCCTATGTTGTTCCAAGCTCTTTAGCTAGATTTATTTAAAATTGCATCACGAATATAATCCTACAATATTTATTTTATTAACTTTATTAATTTAATAATTATCTGTATTTTAATACTAATACTCTCAAGTATAAATACGTTTATGTTAAAAAGGCAATGCAATACATGTCGATTGATTTTATCGATAAAGTCACGCACTATTTGGATAGCGTCAAAAGTATAGGTAGAGATGCGAATATTCCAGAAAGGCTAATAACCGGGAAAAGAAAATCAACTTTGTTTGCATGAAGTTAAGGACAATTTTTGTTTGTATATCTTGTGCAATGTTTGACGAAATTTTATTTTTTCATTTTATTAAAATAAATTCGAAAATAATACTTACCGGTGGTATGATACACCTCCATGAGTTAGATTTTTAATCCGACTATGGTTTTTACAGTCCAGAATGGCACAATAAGGCATTTTAATATTATTTTATGTACATTGTATGTGGACGTAGTCTAGTTTGCGAATGAGAGCGCTTGAACAGCAAGTGCGTATTGCAGTACTCAATAGCGGCGACAGTGCCACGCCTACTTACTATTTCCAGGTTCTTTCTGTGTTCCGTGTGATGGACCGATCCCAGTACAACGTGATATGACCATTATCAAGAACTGGTCATATCACGTTGTACAAAAAAAAAAAAAAAAAAAAAAAAAAAAAAAAAAAAAAAAATTATCAAGAACTGGGTCGGGCTCATACCTGTAGTACGGCACTTCCGATCCCACAAGAGAGTATTTCAAAGCAAGTTGCTGATGGATAATCTTGGCTACAAGGTTGTGCCTATGCAAATACTCGCCGTTAGCCAGACGAGAACAACCGGAGATAATGTGACGAATTGATTCTCCCGGACGGTGACACGCCCGACAGATGTCAACCGTGCCGTCCTTCACAATAAATCTCCGGTAGTTATTCGTCATGATAACTTCGTCCATAATTGCACAGACAAAACCTTCGGTTTCCCCAAAGAGGTCACCGAAACGCAGCCAAGCTACGGACGCCAATTGGTCTACATCGGGCCCGTGAAGGGCCCGGAAAAAGCGTCCGTGAAGTTCCTTGCTCTGCCATACTTCCCTGCGATCGTTAGTGTCAAGCACTACCGGTTTGCGCCAGTTCTCCTTAGCCAAGGAGAGCGGGGTGAGTCCCTTGTCCACTGCCACTACATCTCGATGCATACCCACGTCGGCAGCTAGGAAATACTCCCTGAGACTGCATACCTCGCGGTTGTGAAGGGTCTTGGCATTTAAAAAACCTCGACCGCCACACTTCCGCGGGATATACAGTCTCATCACCGACGATCGTGGGTGATGCATTCGGTATGCAGTCAGCAGTGTTCGGACCCGCCTATCCAGGGCGTCAAGTTCCGTTTGAGTCCATTTGAGTACGCCGAAAGAGTACATCAATACCGGCATGACCCAACCGTTGAAGGCGCGCACCTTGTTTCCGCCTGAAAGAAGGCTATTGAAAACCTTCTTCAGGCGTCCAAAGAAGCGCTCCTTCAACGATTGCTTCATGTCAGTGATATTGATGCCTAGGGCTTCCGACATACCCAAATACTTATAAGTTTCGGTTGGAGAGAGGGATCTCAGGCCAATGGAATCCGTGAGTTGAATACCCACGGATTCCACAACCTCCCCTCGCTTTACAGGCATGACTGCACATTTTTCCACACCAAACTCCATCCTGATGGCACTACTGAAGGTTTCAGTTACCTTCAGTAGCTCCATCAGTTGCAGATTGTTGGGGGCAAAAAGCTTCAAGTCATCCATGTAAAGGAGGTGAGATATAACCTGACCACCTCCCTTCAACCGGTAGCCTAGACCTGAATTCTCCAGCAGTGTGCTCAGAGGATTCAAGGCTAGGCAAAACCAAAGCGGACTCAAACTGTCACCCTGGAATATACCTCGCTCAATCCTTACCGGTTCGCTATTCCTTCGAATATGTCGACATCCTGGATAGCGAAGGACCGTCCTCCATTGCCTCATACATGACATCAGGAAGGCGCGTAGTATTGCATCAATTTTGTACAATTCTAGCACCCTCATGAGCCATGTATGAGGAACTGAGTCGTAGGCCTTCTTATAGTCTATCCAACATGTCGACAGATCCTTTCGGGAACGCCGAACCTGTTGGCTAATGGCCATATCGATGAGGAGTAGCTCCTTAGTACCGCGGGACCCATTCCTACATCCATTTTGAGAGGCAGACATAATAGCGTTATTGTCTACGTGGCAATTGATCTTACCTCTCAAAATGGATGTAAGAACTTTATAAACAGTCGGTAAACATGTAATTGGCCGATAGTTTTTGGGTTCCGCGGTGCTACCAGATTTGTGGAGCAAGTGGAACGTTATTTATTATTATTATTATTACCTAAATGGGGAAACATAGTTCACACAACGAGGTGTTTGGGGTTCCATAGGATTTATTATAAAGAATTCTAAAATTCTTTTCTTTCAATTCGTTCGACGCTTTTGGCGCGGATAAGTGTGCGTTCACCTTTAGTTACATACCTTCAATTCTTCCACCAGGATTTTAGGCACAGCACTTCCTCCAATGTATATAACTTCGAAGCATGAAAAATCACTGTTTGCTTTTTTAGCTGCGTTCACTAATGTTGTCATCATGGTTGGACTAATTACTATAAAAGTTGGCTGAAAAAACAAAGAAAAATAAGATGACAGGGGACAATAGGTGACTCGCCTTTAGCGCGTGGACCGCAATTGTGACGATTGTCACGATATCACATCGGTCGTGCCCGCGCACTGTTCCCGCACGCCTCAAGGATTTGTCAGCAAACCGTAGAGACCCAGCCTGCTAGCTGCAGGCAGGCAGGGTCGAAGCCTACTGGGGCCAAGGGTTTGCTTCCGAAAGGAAAGCCCGGCCCTGGTATCTAAGCGTGGGGGCTACGCTTAGATACCAGGGCCGGGCTTTTACAGCTTCAGAGCCTAGTTTAGGCACCAGTCTCCCACAATATAACCGTTACCATAGATATAAGGCTAGCAATTAGGAGTTATATTGTGGAGAAAAAAAACTTTTATTATTATTAAAAAAAAATATATACTCCATACATCCGAAAAAAAAGGCCCCCCTAGATCATTGGCTGGCGACGCCCTTGGGTACTGCGCATTCAAGGTCGACCGTCATGATGGTTCAATTTGTGTGATGATAGTAGGGGATACGTTTAAACGTATACTATCACGTACGACTTTCACCTAGCTGTTAATGGAATGAAAAGTAAAGTAACAATATCAATTTTTTTTTCTCATTAAAATTGATATAAAATCTCTAAAAGCTTGAATTCTTGATATTGCTCATGCACAGAGTTCATATAACTTTACTAACTGAATCTGATGAACTTATCGTGTAAATACAAATCTCATATTACAGAAATGAGAGAGATCTATTAAAGTATAAACAAACAACTTGAAAAAACCATATGTGGTCAGCCGGCTATTCAGCCATCGTTTTCAATTTTATTTGTGAAAAAATGGTAAATATTTATCTCAAATCTACGAGTAAGTATGTTACTTTTAAAGAAATTATTGAAAGTAAATTATAATTAAGTCATTTAATAAAATATGTACTTATCTATATGTGTATGTACATCTCGCACTGTAATTGAGTGGCTGTATAGAAAGATAGGACGTGGTTCAATAGAAATGAGGAAATAGAATTAGTTTTTTTTTTTAATGATTTGACAGCTGTCAGTTGAAAGAGTATTACTTTCACCTGCTCCTCAGGCAACTTAAATTCACATCTAATTTCTGAGCATGAGTTACGAAAAAAAATATTTTGATTCTGATATTTTGAAAAAAAAAAATGAATAAATAAATAAGATATAGATTAATTAAAATAAAATATAGATAAAAATAAATCAATTTCAAACTTACCTCATATTTTCCTACCATTTCAAGAATATGTTCCTTAGTGAGCGTATGAGAAGATTGTACTCTCGTATATTTGTACATTGAAGAGAAAAGATAGTGCAGGAGTACTGACAACCACTGTAGAGGGGCCACAAGTAGTGCCGACCTAGTGGGCGGTATTTTATTGGCGAAAGCACTGGGGGTCTACTCTCTTTCTCCGAAAAACGAAGTTTCGTAAGAAATTTCGCGTGTTTCCTACCACGGTTCATTTCGTTCCCGAAATTTCATACGAACGAAAATAGTTTGACGTTTCGATTCTCTAAACCTACTCTAATTGGCAATGTTTCGAAAAAAATAATGAGTTTGACACACGAATGTTTCTAAATTTTAACGTCAAATTGACGAAACCAAAAACGTTACCTTTTGATTTTCGTTTTTGGGATTTGATAGCTGTCAGCCTTGCTGGATAGTTCAATTTTTTTCAAATCTACTTATTTTAAAAAGTAACGGTTAGAATTGTTACGTTTTCTTCGCAGATTTTAGTGTTTTTTTTTATTTATTTATTCAGATATGGACCATCCGGCTCCCCCTCCAGCTCCTCCTGACCCTCCTGACGCTGTATCGTCCTCTACATTTGGTAAGCGACGACATAAGATTGACGCAGAAACAATTGAGGTTGTTTCAAAAAAAACCATAATCGACAAAGACATGGCTGTTGCGGCCATTCAGACAATATTTATTCACCCTTCTCTGATGGAGGGCATCAAGTCTTACAGTACTTTAGAAAAGGGCCTGTTCATAGTCCACGTTTCTCGATCCGAACCGGATCCGTCTGCTGGGACATCCATTCGCCCAGTTAAGTTTGGTCAATTATTAATTCAAAATAAAATAAACAACATCTGCAGGGACGGTATTAAAAAAGTGGGCAGAAACAAAATCTCCGTCGAATTCACCTCTGGTGAGGCGGCTAATTTGTTTCTATGTAACGCAGTCTTAGGAACCAAATATTTAGCAACGATTCCATCATATAATATCACCAAAATGGGCATCGTCCGTCAAGTGCCGGTCGACATGTCTATGGACGAATTCGTTGATTCAGTGATTCTTCCCGACGGGTGTGGAATGATCTTAAAAGCTCGGAGACTAAACCGAAAAAACAAACAGGACGGCAAGATCTCGTGGATCCCAACGCAGACAATTGTCATCACATTTAAGGGGCAAACTCTTCCTCAAAGGGTTTTTTTGTACCACACATCTCTTCCTGTGGAGGTATATCAATACCCCACAATTCAATGCTTAAATTGTTGCCGCTTTGGGCACGTTAAGGCACAGTGTCGGTCGGTGTGGGCTTTAGGTGCTCACAACCTCACTCTGGTGACAGCTGTGATGTGGTAGAGGCCAAAGCCTCTTGTATCCATTGCTTGGGCCGTCACTTTGCCATTTATGGTAACTGTCCCGAGCAAGGGAGACAAAAATCTATAAAAATATTAATGTCTCAGGAAAATCTCTCCTACGATGAGGCTTCTCGTTCACTTCCTAGTGTTAAAAAACTATATTCCGAAGTCACTCAAAATTTACCGTCTCAATCTTCTAACTCATCTTCCCAATCTTCTAGCCTTACTCAGGCTTCTTCATATAAAAAAACTGTATTTTTATCTCCTAAGCCTAGAGCTCCTCTTGGCAAGTCTTATGACAAAGCTGCCCATAGATCCATCATTGCTGAGGATTCTTCATCTTTTCCCAATGGCTTCTCTCTTCTTTCTCAAAATTCATCTCCTAAGTCCCCTCAAGAGGATAACCTCTTAGAACTACTTTTATCTCTAATCATTAGTCTAGTTTCTCGTAATAATTCCTCTTTACCGCCCCACGTTGCCCATAAACTTTCCTTTATTCTCTCTAATATTAATAATGGACCCAGTCTCGACACTTCAATGGAACACTCAAAGCATTAGGCCGAAGAAGCCTGAATTATTATTTCTTATAAACAAATTTCACCCCTCAGTCATTGCCATTTCGGAGACTTGGTTGGTGCCTGGTTCTCACTTTAGGGTCTCAGGTTACTCCTGTCTTCGGAATGATAGGGCTGATGGGTATGCAGGTAGTGCCCTTTTTGTTAGGCGCTCCCTTCCTTTCTCTCTTATACCTCTTCCCCCTACTTCTCCTGACATTAATATCGTTGCTGTTAGGGCTTTTAATATAACTTTCATTTCTGCATACATTCCCCATCCTCATTCTAGGTTAATTCCAGACCTTTTATGTATATTTTCCTCAGTTCCCTCTCCAATAATTTTTATGGGAGATTTAAATGCTCACCATCGCTCATGGGGTTCGAGCCATGATGATTATTTTGGTCGTGCCCTCCTTGAAATTTTTGATGAAGCTGATCTGTGTGTTATTAACAACGGTTCCCCTACGAGGAGAGTTCACCCTACTCAAAACCCTAGTTCAGCTGTGGATATTACAGCTTGCTCTGCCTCTCTTGCTTCCATTCTTTTCTGGAATATTTTGTCTCATTCTTATGGTAGTGATCACTTTCCTATTATTATCTCTATCTCTGATAGAGTAGTACCAATACGCAATTTTAATCCCTCCCTTAAATATAGATTAAATGATGCAAGATGGTCTTCTTATTCTGATTCTCTTGAAAATTAATAATAAGACTGGCCTGTTGGTCTAGTGGTTAGTGGCCCTGACTGCTATGCCGGAGGTCGTGGGTTCGATTCCCACCCAGGACAAATGTTTGTGTGATGAGCACGATCATTTGTTCTGTGTCTGGGTGTTATTTATCTATAATATGTATGTATTTAGAAATATATAAGTATGTTTATCAGCTGTCTAGTACCCATAACACAAGCTCTGCTTAGCTTGGGACTAGACGGTGTTGTGTGATAGTTGTGGAATATTATTATTATTATTATTATTATTAAGTTGGTCTCTCTTGCCGTTCCTGACAGTAACAATCTGGTTGATTGCTATTCTAAATTTGTAGACACCATTATTTGTAGTGCTGATGATAATTTTCCTCTTAAAAAACCCTACAGGTTCAAAGTTTCAACTCCTTGGTGGGATAAAGAATGCACTTCAGCTGTCAAGGAAAGAAAAATAGCTGAGAATAATTATTCTAATTCAATGACTCTTCAAAATTTTTTAGTCTACCAAAGAAAAGCAGCCCTTGCTAAGAGACTTCTTTCTAAAAAGAAAAAAGATGGTTGGCTACGCTACTGTCAGAGCTTATCTCCCTGTTCGCCTTCTTCACTAGTGTGGAAGCAAATCAAAAGATATAGAGGATCCTGTAATTCTGTTACTATTTCAGCTAACGATCCTTCTTCTTGGATTGAATCTTTCTCTGATAAACTGGCTCCTCCCTCAGTTCCAACTTTGGACTGTTTTCCCTCTTCTCCGACTTTTCTTCCTTCCGAAAATAATTTTGATGCCCCATTCTCTTTTTCTGAACTTCGATTGGCACTTGATGGTCTCGTTGATTCCTCTCCTGGTGCAGATGGGATCCCTTACTCATTTTTAAAAAACGCCTCAAGAAGTACTAAGCAATATTACCTAGTTCTTGTTAATAACTTTTTTGAGTGCGGTTTGGTTCCTCAACCGTGGAAACATCAAAAAATAATTCCGGTTATTAAGCCTGGCAAAAACCCATCAGACCCAAATAGCTACAGGCCTATTGCTTTGTCATCTGTTTTGTGCAAGGTTGCAGAGCATATGATGAAGCATCGACTTGAGTGGTTTGTGGAAAATAGGAACTTGTTGCCCGCTTCCCAGTTTGGTTTCCGTAAAGGTATGAGCACAATGGATAGTCTTAGTATATTTCTGATATTCGTATTTCTTTGTTAAGTAAGCAGTTTTTAGTAGGAGCTTTTTTGGATATTGCCTCAGCTTACGATAATGTTTTACTGCCGGTGCTCAGGGATAAACTTGTGCATCAGTTGAATGTTCCCAAAAAATTAGTCCGTTTCATTTGTAATCTATTAATGGAGAGAACCATCTCCATTAAAACTCAAGACTCCTCTGTTCCCCCTAAGACTATCTGGAAAGGCTTACCACAAGGTTCAGTTTTAAGTCCGCTCCTATTTAGCCTTTATACTTATGATTTACATTTTTCTACAGATTCATTTTGTCAAATATTACAGTATGCTGATGATTTAGCTTTATACTGTTCTGGAAAATTTCTAGATGAGGCTAGTAATCGTCTTAATTCCGCCCTTGGATATCTGTCTGATTGGCTTCTACAACACGGTTTATCCTTATCAGCCTCTAAGAGTTCTGTAGTTGTGTTTACAAAAAAAAAGATTGTTCCTCCTGTTGATATAAAAGTTAACGGTGAAAATATCTCTCCGGTGAACAATGTTAAATTTTTAGGAGTTTGGTTAGATACAAAATTATCAGGTATTGCTCACACAGACTTTATTTCTCAAAAATGCGAAAGAAACGTTAATGTTCTTCGATCTCTTTCTGGTGTTTGGTGGGGTGCTCACCCATATACTCAAAAACTGATCTACAATGCTATAGTTCGTAGTCATTTTGATTATGGTATGTTCCTATTAGATCCTTGTAACAAATCTGGCCTGCAAAAACTTGATAAAATACAATCAAAATGTTTACGAATTATTCTCGGGGCGATGAAGTCGTCCCCAATTAATGCCATGCAAGTTGAGTGTGTTGAGCCTCCCCTTTCGATTCGAAGACAATTTCTGGCAAATAGATTTATTTTTAAACTTGTGCAAAATTCTGAGCATCCCCTTCTTGGTAAGCTGGATCAATTATCATCAATCTTTGACTCTTGTAGTCGTCGTTCTAATATTGAACTTCCTTGTCTTCTTCGTGCCTACCTTCAATTCACTCGTCTTTCTAGCCCACTTTTTCAAAACCCCATTTTATATTTGTACTCGGTGCCTTATAATGCTCTGGTATTTCAACCGGAGATCCTTTTGGACTTTGGAATTCACAAAAATACCTTAGAACCAAATAAGATGTTTGTCCAAAAAGTTTCCTCTAATTATAATAATTGGACTACTATATTCACTGATGCTTCCAAAGTCTCGGATGATAGCCCTGTAGGAGTTGCTGTTTGGATCCCTCATACAAAAATTATTTTAAATTATAAGTGCCCTTCTGTTACATCTGTTTTTACAGGTGAATCAATTGCCATATTTGAAGCCATTTCATTTGTTATGTCTCATAAATTAAATAACTCCATAATTTTCTCTGACTCAAAAAGTTGCCTTCAAGCCATTTTATCTAATCCTTTCAGATCTAAGTCAAGATTCCCTATAATTTTAAAAATTAGAGATTTACTATTTCAATGTCATGAACTTGGTATTAATGTTGTCATAGCTTGGATTCCTGGTCATGTCGGTATTCTTGGTAATGAGTCAGCTGATTCATGCGCCAAAAATGCTGTTCTCACTGGTTCTCTTGCCCACTCTACAATTTATTCCCATGATATTTGTACTACCCTTCCTCTAAATTTATTTAAATCTTGGTCCAAGGTATGGCAAATCTCTAAATCCGTAAAGGGTAAATTTTATGGAGATATTCAACCCGAGATTCCCCACAAACCGTGGTTTTTCAAATATCAATTGCAAAAAAAAATCACCACCTCAATTATCTGTCGTTTACGTTTAAATCATTGTTGCTCTCCTCATTTCTTGGCCAAACTTAGGATTAAGGATAACTCTCTTTGTGAATGCGGTTTGGATGAAGGAAACGTGGACCATTTATTTTTCTCCTGTCCTAAATTGCGTTTCTCTTTTCATGATATATCATTCCTTCACATATCCCTCGTCCCACCTCGATCAAATGTCTTCTTCCTTTTGTGTTTACACGTTTTATATTTAAACTATGTAAATTCATTGAAGTTAACAAAATTAAATTGTAACTATTGTAAATACTTTTTTTTCCAGTCTTTAGAGTATTTGTCTTGTTTATAATTTACTTACTCATAATCTGTGGTCATAAGAGTGACTGACTGACGGACGGTTTCTGTCTGCGAAGAAATTCTTTTATTTTGTTCTTTAATTTAAAAATATATTTATATTCATTTTACTGTTAATTCTCGCTAAATACTATCCAGCGTTTGACGGTATATTAATAGTTCGTACGTGTTATTGGCAAAATTGTGGTGTCTCTTCCACAAAGGCCATTAATGAAGAGTTGAAGTTGATTTTCGTTTTTGTAGATTTCATGTGATAATACATTACAATGGCCTCTAGAATGCTCTAAATAAAAGCAGTTCCACGTGAAGAACGTTTAAAGTACACAAGCAACCGATGAAGATGGATTATTCGGAATTTTAACCTCAAACCTACGAAACCAAAAGTGTTATATTTTGATCTTCGTTTGTGTGAATTTTGTAGGAAAATTGCTTAAAATGGCCTCAAAAATGCTTTAAATCAAAGCGGCTCTACGATATACAATGCCCTTCACACCGCCAGAGATAGAATCATATGGAGAAATATCATTCAAGGAAAAGTGATGAAGCAGGGTAGTCACGATCCTCAGCATTGAGGAAAACAACGCAAGGAGGAGTAATTACAGCAGCTCTACGTGAAGGACGTTTAGAGCGTACAAGGAACCGGCATCACTTACGCAACCAGCTTAACATTACGCAAATTCTTGTCTTAGTTTGTGGGAAAAGACAGACTCAGTCGGCAATTATTTGAGGAGTTGTGCCAGGAAATAATGCTTTTATTATCTCCAACGGCTTCTTCCCACCAAAGCACTAGAAAGTGGAGTGCTACTGTGATATATTCAGGGTAGCAAAGCACTAGGCAGTGAAGTGCTACTGTTATATGTTCAGGGTAGCAAAACTCTAGGAAGTTGAGTGCTACTGTGATATATTCAGGGTAGCAAAGCACTAGAAAGTGGACTGTCTTAAGTTGTTGTTGTTCAGTGAGATTTTAATAAAAGACTAAAATACATGTATAATGTTTATAATTTTTATTAACTTGAACCCTGTAAGATTTAGGAATTTTCATGACACTAGTAGTCGACTGGCTGGTTATGCCTATCTTCCTGGCTGGGTTCTAGGTTCACAGCTACCTCAGGCTGTGAAAAGTTTAGAAGTTGGCTTGATTGACAGAAGGTGAGAAGGTGGATGGCATTGGTTCATTGATCTGAAAATAAAACAGATTAAATACCTAATTGTCATTAAAAAATTGTAATTATATAATTATTATATTATATAAGAATTGATGGAATTAAAATGGAATTTGAAATTCTTATACATAAAAATTTGGTAATAAAATCAATTATTATTTTTGATAACAAAATTCGGACACAACTAATATTGTGAATAAAAGAATTCTAAGAATAGACTACCTACGACTAAATACAAATACTAGTTATACAGGAAAAGTTTTTAACCAGTGCGCAAATTTTGACATAATAAACTTGAATATATTTTAATAAACACGTATTTTTTATTTTGATATGTTTCAATAGTAAAAAATTAAGTTAACGCTTACGAGACTTGTTTACTCAGAAATTTATTTTATGGACGTCGCTTGCCAGTCCGTCGACTGGTCGCCCGATTCACGCCGCGCGTCGACCGCTCGCCTGACGCGCCAGCTGGTATCAGAAGTACTCACGCGCGCTCGCTCTATGCGACGGTACCTACTAACGCGGTGCGATTATTGACCCCAGTTTAGCGATACAATTTTTTAAGTTTAGACTGTGTAAAGTTATTTGTAAACGTAATTCCAATTTATCCTTCATACTTTCATGGGCTTAGGACCATCAAAATGCAGAAAATAAATCATCCTACTTCCTACTAATATTATAAATGCGAAAGTTTGTGAGGATGGATGTATGTTTGTTACTCTTTCACGAAAAAACTACTGAACGGATTTGGATGAAACTTTACAGTTATATAGGTTATTCATCAGAATAACACATAGGCTACAATTTATAATGATTTTATGTAGTTTTGGTCATAATATAACGATACGTGTCAATTAAGTCGGAAAAAAATCTTCCATCTGAGAGCTATCTTGGCGTGCGCTGCCTAAACCAATGGAGTTACATAAAGATGATGTACCGCAGGATTGTTTGTCTTAAGTAGATCTAAATAAAAGTCCGCGACAGCATATATCTACCTTTTATGTGCAAGCCAGTACAACCAAAATTGTGAACCATAAATCTAATTAAATTTGGTACTATTTTACAATGCACATTTAGTATATAATTATCAAACTCTTATCAAAATGAATACATTTCTCGCATTAAGTATTTAATGTAGATAAACTTTGTCTTTAACACTAAGTAATTTGGCCGAATAGTTTAAAAGTTATCACGATATGATTGACTTGAACGGAGCGCCTAACGCCGCGGCGGCGGTCGCAGCACGGGCGGAGCGCGATGCGGCGTCGTAGTCGCGGGGGAGGGGCGAACAATGCAATCCAAGCAATGACGAGGCATGGCCGAGTGCGCGACCCGAACACGGGCAGACGTCATTGATGGTTGTGATCTCTATGCATTTTTATTGTCATGTCATTTATTC
Source organism: Leucania comma (assembly GCA_958295575.1). Lineage (NCBI taxonomy): Eukaryota > Metazoa > Arthropoda > Insecta > Lepidoptera > Noctuidae > Leucania > Leucania comma. Next base: position 7,506,496 of record OY282482.1, on the reverse strand, counting down.
TTCGTCGTTTATCCTAGATAGCGATTAATTACTTTTATTTTTAATTCAGTCGTATAAGAATTGTTCTTTATTGTTTGTTTAAATATAGGATTTCGTTATTTAGATATATAGTTTTTATAAGTAGCAAATAAAAATATTAAGTACTTACCTACTTTTAATTTTCGTTTGATTACTACTTATAATTTTGTTACAGTTTAACGTATAGGTACCTACCTAACTAATTCGCTTTTTGATAGCATTAATGTTCAATTCGTTACATACCTTCATGCTGTAGGTATTTTTAAATAAAAATATAGATTACTTTTATTTAAATTTCATTCGTATGAGTTTTTTTTTTTTTGTTTAATTGATTATAGAATTTTGTTTTTAGTTATTTGAGTGGATAAAATATTCGTTATTAGTAAGATTTTTTTTTTTTTCATTACACTGTGTTATTATAATTTTGTTTTTTTAATTAAGAATAACGGTTAGTTGTATTTATAGGTTAGCTATTGGAATTGTTTGAGTATTTTGTTTGAACTTTAATAAAGTTAGATATTTTGTAATTACAAAAAAATAGTTATAAAAATGCCGCGAAAGCGTAAGTCCAATCTTTCGCAAAGCTCTAATAAAGCCCGAGTTATGAAAATAACTAGACGTGATGAGACGTCTCAACAAGCCCAGCAACGAAGGCTTGAACAGGCGGTGCGTTGTGCGGTACAAAGAGCCGCAGAGACTCCAGAACAATCCCAAGCCCGACGTGAACGGAATGCGGAGTTTCTGGCATCTCAACGGGCTGCTGAAACTCCAGAACAGTCCCAAGCTCGACGTCAACGACATGCGGAGTATCTGGTGTCTCAGCGAGCTGCAGAGACGATAGAACAGTCTCTAGATCAGCGACAACAGCATGCTAATTATCTGATGTCTCAGCGAGCTGAAGAGACACCAGAACAGTCACAGTATGGGAGCCCCCCTTAATATGTACTTAATTCTTATTCGTATTTGTTGTTATAGCGGCAACAGAAATACATCATTTGTGAAAATTTCAGCTTTCTAGCTATCACGGTTTATGAGATACAGCCTGGAGACAGACAGACAGACGACGGAGGCTTAGTAATAGGGTCCCGTTTTACCCTTTGGGTACGGAACCCTAAAAACCGCAGCAAAATCCGTTGCGTAGTATTAAAAAATTTAAGCATTCATAGGGAAAAAGAAAGCTTCTTTGTTTTATACTATGTAGTGATTAAATGCAAGTAACATTGGTCCGACCTGTTTAGTTGTCAGTGTTTAGTAATCCGTTTGTGCTGGATAGGATAATCTCAAGCCTACTTTTTATAAACACACCATACAGGTAAAGATTGATGAAGAAACCACTGGACTTAGCATTTTGAAATTTGCAGAGTTCTATTATAGCTTAAAATAATGAGCACTTAGAAAGGAATTCAGATAATTCCACCCTCAAGAGATACCCTCTAAATATTAGGTATAGGAGTTCAAAGATTGTATGGAAACAAATTTTGAAGTTAGAAATCTGGGATGTACGATGTGAAGGTACATTAAAAAAATATCAGAATTTAAAAAAAAATGTCACGTAACTTAATGTGGCAGACCAAATTCTACGCGAGTGAAGCCGCGGGTAAAAGCTAGTAATAAATAAGTAAGAAAGTAGGTAATACGTTTTAATCCATTCAAAATAAAACATTTAGGTATGATAGGTATTTAGACATGGTACAATTTAGATTGAAACAATTGCATTTTGGCGTATTTAAAAAATTGTGGTGTTACTTAAAAGGCTCGACGTGGTGCTGGGTCTGGGTCATGGAGTTGTTGTACCGGCTGAAAGTGGTATGGATGGAGTCCGGCTGTATTTAGCAGCTTCCATACTGCGCTTTGGCTAACACCAAAACGTCGTTCTACGTCGTAGGTACTGGCTCTTGGATTGCGTTCAAAAAAATCGGCTTCGACTGCCAGTCGAGGTCTGCCAGACCCTTGTGCGTGGCTCGGTGTTCTGAACTGGCCGTGATCAAGCAGCCTTTGGTTAGCTGCTAAAATTGTCCTCTCATTAGGGACCGTAGGATTGAGGATCCCTTGGGCTCGCATACGAGGTATGCTCTCCCTTTCGTATCTTCTTCGTGCTGCTCGTAAATTTTCATTGCTTAACAAATACACTCGCACCATTTCATAATACTCGCGGTGAGTAAAATGAGACATTGTCACTACGCTAGTCTAGTACGCGGCACACGCGCAGGGACGGCGAAGGGCGCGAACGTCCAACCTCCGCTTCCGTAAGTGACGTACTGCATGTGCATGCGTTTTGTTTATCAAACGCCGGCGCCGCATGCCCCCGCACCCCCGTCTCGTGCGCTGGGCGTGGTCCAGCGGCCGGCGACCTTCGCGTTTTCATTCATGCTCATTCATAGTATTACTATTAAATTATATCCATGTCTTGCTTATTTCAAATTGGGACAAAGTGGAAAAGTGAGAAAAAAAAAAGTCATAAACTAAAAATGGAAATGTGTTCTATTGCTTACACTGAGCCACCAAAAAAAATTTACGCAGTGGTTAAAAAAATTTCCTGTATAGTAAATTTATGTTAATATTTACTTACAAATACATATTTACTTTCTTGTATCCAAAACAAAGCAGCATGTGGCCGAAAATGTTACACGATATCTCGCGATATCGACAGTTTAACTTGAAACTGTTTTTACAGAATGTGTAAAACGATCACAAAGTATGTATCATGATGTATTAACACAACACTTGAGTAATAAACTCGGAATAAAAATCTTTTGAAAAAATCAAACAAAACATCCTAAGTTGACGAGTGCTGCCAACTCTACAAAATATTATTTTGCAAAATCTACATTTAAAAAATGCCAAAAATATGCTAAAATTTCTAGAAAATGTAAAAATAAAACAACGACGCGCATTTATTAAAAAATCTTAACAATAATGGCAAGGAAGCACTGAAAGAACTAATTTTGTGACACAAATAAAATATGAAGACCTTCCTTTGTATCCTCTTCATTAGATACAACCGAAGCAGAAGACCGACCGTCCGGCTCTGAAGCCACTCCTTCAAATCGGATATCAATTCCCAGTCCCAAATTGTGATATTTTTATGGCATTGTCAATTAATTAACTCTATTAGTTCTATTACTATCTCTTATTCAACGCACGTAGCCACATACGAATCAAACAAAACAAAATTGCCTTCGATGACAACGTCGACTTATACAATAAACTATTATGTAGTTCAATTCAAGCGGGATTCCCCTGATCACTAGTTCACTACGGTCGTTTTCAGAAACATCACCGCGTTATTCAGGTTTATTTTTGTTATTGGAAATTCAAGTATTAATCTTCCCGAATAAAATGCTAAAAAATATGCTAAACTGTGCCCATTCCCTCTCCTAAAGAGGAGTCCTGAGTCCAAGCAGTGGACACATTTCAAGGCTGATGCTATGCAATGCAATGCAATGCTAAACTGAATTTATGCATGCCAAATCACTTATAAAATTGCTAAATTTAGCCATAATAATGCTAAATTGTTAACACTGAAGTTGACAATCTTGACAAGTTACAAGATTGTTTTTCTTCGTACCATTTGGGCAGGCTAAGGTCTTAAACCTCACAACCTCGCCGCCAATAATAAGTACTTTTTTGAGTCCAATTTATATTCTATGTATAAATATTACAAGAAAAATTTAATAAATCATATATTAAAATACAAATAAATATACAAAATGTTATTGCAATTGAAAAGTAGGTAAAAAAAGCACTGGCAACATGATATATTTTTCAAAAAGTTAAACTATAAATCAAGTTGAAGTTGACATTTGTTATAATTGACACATTACGTGTGATTATACGGATATTTTTAATTGTCATACGTTAGTACCGATGATTGACAAGAAATGGTGCTCTTTAAATAAGTCGGTTAGCAAAGGTCGTAAAAAAGGATGTTTTATAATGTCGTGGTGAATTACATCAAAAATCAGTGTTTAGCAATACATTTAAATTTTATTTATAAATATTACTAGTAATATTTAATAAACCACATAGTAAAAGCAAAATTTTAAAATAAAGCCAGATTCAAAATTAGTTTAAAAACCGTAATTTATATTAAATGACATATAAAAAGACCCACACAATATTGTTCATTCCATTCAATCACGAAGATTGTCTGTGGATCCGAACTTCATGTGCGCGTCCGAACATGAAACAGAGTAGGTTCACTGACGAAACTTCGTTTGAATTTCGTTCGTTTACGAAAGTTTCGTTTCGGAGAAAGAGAGTAGACCCCCTGGATTGGATTTGTTTGCTGATGAATGGAAGACGATATTACTAGAAAGTTTAAGGTTCTGTGAAAAGACAGAGTGAAAGGTTTAATTTAATTTAGTATTAATGGCTATTTTGCTGTACTGAATAAATAAATAAATAAATAATACATGTAAATAAAATAAATAAATAAATATATCAATTTAATCGTATCATAGTCAGCAGAGCTTCTAAGCTTTTTAAAAACAAAGATCAGTTTACGGATTCCATACGTAACTATGGCAATGTGTGGGTGCCAGTTTAGATGCTGATCTCAGATGGCCAGCACCGGAGACCAGTCGAAATTTTTAATATTCTCTACGGCGGAGTCGTAATCTATAACTGTCTTAGTGCGTGGACAATCCATGTTTATACTTTGAAGAAACAGTAGCAGCGGTTCGTGATCTACAATGGATGATTCTAAAACAAAAGATGTCGCGGATTTATTTGTTTTTGTATGATCCAAGCAGTTTTGCAGCAGTTTTAAGCAAGACCGTTTGTAGCAACACAGGTTAGATACTCATCCGAGTGACTATCATTATTACCATTTTTAATGACAATGTTGACATCACCGATCAGTGCCATAGTAGGGGTTGGTATTTTGAGAATTTTATCGAGACTATCAACATAATTGTTCATGTTTTTAAATGAAGGAGAGCGATAAATGGCGACTATTGTATCGTCACCTATGCAACAAACGAGACAGTTTGCATCAGCAAAATGTGGTTCTTTTACTTCTACTTTAAGAGACGATTTAATATTAATTGCATATCCATCATTCTGATTATACTTGTTTTTAGTTAAAAACAAAACCGGAGTTTGATGTAAAGCCATCCACGGTTGGCAGGTGTAAAAGTTTGCTTAACCAACACTCAGAAAGAGCAAGCACGTCACACTGGAAACCCAACAGCCGTATGAGCACCGCAACCTCATCGAAATTCCTAAAAATGCTTCGTATGTTAAGATGTATTATTTTTAATCTCTAAGAATTTTGATCTGTAACTATTAACGGTGGTACTAACAAACCGCCCCAGCTTCGCACAGGTGCAATGGTGATATTAAATATATTATACATGTATTAGATATATAAACCTTCCTCTTGAATCACTCTATCTATCTATTCGTTGCGTAATTTTAAAGATATCAGCATACCTACATAGGGACAGACAGCGGGAAGCGACTTTGTTTTATACTATGTAGTGATATAGATAATTATGACGATTTTTGGTATATCAACTGTGTGCGTGAGTGATATCAAGAATTCGAGCAAAGTCAAAGTCAAATGAAAATCGATTTGAAAAAAAAAATGAAACACCCTAATAGAGCCCTCTCTATTACCTTAGGGTGTTTCATGTTCTTTTTCCTTCTCCCTAAAAGGAGACCAAAGAAAAGATGAGAGGATTATGTGAGAAGTGTTTGTGTTAATGGCGTTAATGATAGCGTGACAAGACTTTTACTAAGCAACTATAAAATCTGGCCCATTTTTACTTGCAGACCTGCTGACTTTGACCCAGAGGACACGATAGCTCTTCTAATATCTACAAGCGCTACCACAGGATTGCCCAAAGCTGCCGCTTTGACACATATGAACTTAGCGGCTAATGGAACCAAGATTTGGTAATATTACTACAGTAAATTTCAGCAATTTTATTACATTATTCTTTTTGGAGCAGTGGTAGCCAAGTCGTAACGGCCGCGACTTACAAGTTGTAGGTCGTGGGTTCAAAACTCAGCCAGGCGCATTACTTTGTAAAATTTATTTCATCACCACTGCTCTCAAAACGGTGAAGGAAAACATCGTGAGGAAACCGGCATGTCCTAGAGCCAAAAATTCGAAGACATGTGACATCCACCAACCCGCACTGGGCTTGCGTGATCCACCACGCGGGCCCAGTGCGTACGGCTCATTCCCTCTCCTATAGAGGAGGCTTGAGTCCCAGCAGTGGGAATATTATAAGGCTGATGTTATGCTATGCTATACTACAGTAATTTCCTTCGTTAATGTACCTTCCTTCATAAAATTGTTGTTTATGCGGTATAAACCGCATAAACCACAATTTGCCTGCTACGGTCTTCCCGTCCTATTATAATTTAGGAGTCTTCAAGGCTAGAGAAAATAGCCCAAGCAGCACGCAAGCGTATCAAACATCAATAAAGCAGCCGATATACAGCTTAGAGCTGTATAAGGGCTGTA